>CM046303.1:5165902-6665902 GCA_025267735.1 Mactra quadrangularis
TACAGTTGGAATCCTCAGATTTTTTCATAGAAGTCCGATGTAAGGATAACAAAATATTTCTACTTACATCTTTCTTGTAAATGAAGATATTAACAGAAGTGATGAAATTTAGATAGTTACCCTTAAAATACTTAGCTTGAATGTCAAACAAATTAAATGATTTACAAAAAAGTTATCTAAGATTAATTTTGGCAAACTGCGTAATTCAACTAATTGGACCTACCTATTTGAAGAGTATACAAGGGGAAATAACTGACTAAGGTCCCTTATTGTAGTAAAGGCTTAAATATACAAAATGAGATTATCATTGATCATTGTTAGAGATATACCTGATCTAAATCACTAGCATTCATCACAGATATAGAACCAGGTCCATTAAATGTGATAGGGACACCATCTTGCATGTTTTCTAGTATAAAAGCTTCATATGTTGGAGAGTTGAATATTGGACCATTATCATTAACATCCTCAACAGTGATTGTAACTAGTGTAGTTGCTGTTATAAGGTTTTCTGCTTGACTGTCATCTATCTCCTTCGCCTGAAATGAAATCAGTTTAGGACATAATGTTAAACATTATAGAGTGCATGGATAGAAGTTGAAAGTTTTGAAAATACTGAAAACCCTGTTGTTAAAACACTGGAATTAAATGCTCGTTTTTGTTGGGTTTAACACCATAGTAACACATTTTATAGGTTATATCAGGAAGCAGCTGTCAGTCCACTTAATTACTGCTCCTGGAAAAGCTAAATCTCTGGATTTAACTGTTAACCAACTACTAGGCACATACTTCCATCAGTGACTGACTACTGCCCAACATGATTCAAAATCAGTTGAAGGAGGGAGAATTGTGCGCTACCAACTAAGCTAGCCAGGAGGGCTCTGGAATTAAAAGATTTAACATAAATAACATAGAGCAATTATTCACAAAATGCTGAAACCAATATTAATAATGTTCACCCAAGACGTAGTATGCTGTCAATTACAGAATGAATATCATAATTACATAAAAGAGAAATTAATATTTATACCAGTTTATTTTAGCCCTATTGTGAAACAAGTACTTACAGTTTAGATAAATCACTTTCCAGTTTACATTCTGGTTCCCCAGTACTGAGCTAGAAGGATTAAGTTTCTTGCTCAAGGAACAAACAGGATAGGTTTTGGATGGGATTGAAACAAATGCAGAGCTGACTACCAAATAGTAACCTGTCCAATGCCGAAAGCCATGGTCTCTATATTGACAGGCATAAAACAAGGGTTTGACACTTACTGCTTTACAAGGGATCCCGAAGGAATCCCTAGTCATTTATTCAGAGATTCCTCCTTAACATAAGGAATCCCTCCAGTAAATGAAAACAATGAATATAGGTTTGTAATTGCAAATTGGGGTAAATAATTCATGGAAATTCAAATTTGCATAAACACAGGGCTATTTTTGGGGATCCTGAGGAAATCCCAAGCTGAAATCACAGGGGTTCCTCCCAAGGTTTAGGGATCCTCGGAATCCGAGGACACTGTAAGTGTTAAATCCTGGTATAAAACAAACCTTGACATATATAACATATACACCACCACTTTCTCTGACATCTGCACCATCACGATCTAATGTTGATTTTACTGTAATCCATCCTGTAGAATTATCTATAGCAAAATTCTTAAAATCACCTGAAACATATACATGTGAAAATTATCAACAACTTAATCTATAACAATACAAGAAGGCTATGATGGTCCTAGGTGACTCACAGAGACACTAAAAAATATATATTTTTGGAAATTTTCTTACAATAAAGGTATTACAGTTAAGCTCACACTAAAGTTTACACCCTAGTGCACTTGATGTGCACTTTATCCACATTTTAAGTGCACACGGCCAGATGACAAGCCAGTGTAACATATGATATATCTAGGGCTTAGTGCAAAACGGTCGTAACTCAATTTAAAAAAGAGTAAGTTACGACCATTTTGTGCTAAGTCCGAGATGTATTTATTGGTTTATCAAGGTTGACAATCAGATAGATCAGTATTGATAAGGTATTGATAAATTATGCTACATACATGTAGTTATATTACAAGTTATCCCTCATCTGGGTTTGAGTGACGTTTGAATCATCTTGTTAATTGAAAAAACAGCTGTACAGTTAAAGTTTAAGTTGCTAATATAGATATGAGTGGTGTGGGATGTCAATACATGAATTATATAAAGTACATTGTATATTTATATATGATGTCTCTACATAGGAATGGAAGTTCAACTGTACATATAATATAACATGTATAGAAGCCGTCAGAACTACTATAAAGAAAATATCATTCAATTCTAATTTCTAAACTGCAAAATCTTGTGCTTTCGATCGCCGTCCACCCCTTTCCCTACTTCACTTTAAATTAGTACCAACTGGAATTGGAATTTTTTTTAAACAGGATACAACAGACCTACCACATCAAGGTGAAACAATGGCCAATATTTGGCCAAACCAGTAAGAATGTGAGACACTCAGTCAGCAAAATAAATACATTAATTCAACTTACCACTAACAAAACTATATTGTACTATATTTGGATCTCCTTTGTCCCCATCTAAAGCTGTTACTTGTAATACTGATGTACCCTATTAAAAAACAACAATAAACATTACTGATAAGTATAACAGTATACAACACCATTAATATCATTATTGTAAGAAACCTAAAATAACATATAAAATTGAAACCATACACTATTTGAATTCCATGCATTGCTGAATGGAAAAATAGCCTTGATGGGCAAAGCCTTAACTTTTATGTTTTATATAAAATGTGGTGTAATAGACCATGTCCGGAAATCAAATATTTGGGTTTTCCCCTGCGGTACAAACAAACTTTTACCTCTACAACAAAAATATGTGTAGAGAGAACAATAGGATTCAATCTGTATTTCTTGCTTTTTAAGTGTTTGTCCTTGACAAAATAGTTTTTTCCTCTAATTAAATTTGAGTTGCTTAAAAAAGGGCTCCCATCTTTTCCCCTCTATGAAAAAATAATAACGGAAATAACTACGACAAAATTGTTGAACAAAACAAAATCATCAAGTATACTCACCACTGTAGCATTTTCTAATATATTTTTACTATAAGGAAGATTGGTAAAATAAGGAGGCTTGTCTTGGACATCTTGAATCTTAATTAATAATACAGAATTTCCTGTGTTACCGCCACCATCTGTGGCTGTTAGCTTATATTCATAGTAGTTATATACATTAGCATCTAGTGTTCCATTTACTGTGACATCACCAGACGATGGATCTATTTTAAATGCATTTTTATACGTGTCTGATATAGCTTGACCTACAGGCTGAAAATGTAAAAGAAAAATGCAACTTCAAAAATCTGTGAGCTAATGCTTACTTGTGATACCCCCGCAAAAATCTAAAAATATGCGACAAACAGGAAGTAGATGAGCAAGGAGCATGAAATCGCTTTACACCACATGGGACTATGGGATGAAGCAATATGCAAAGTATTAGGCTGCTGCATGTTATAGTTGCTGAGAAAACAGTGACGGAAATTTTGTAACGGACGGACGCACGCACGCACGGACAAGGGTAAAACAATATACCCCCCTCTTCTTCGAAGCGGGGGTATAATAATTTTGTTTTTGTCTACTGTACCATATAGCTTGACATACAGGCTGAAAATGTAAAAGTACAATACATGTAACTTTAATAATTGTGTTTATGGTTACTGACGAAGTTAAATATGTATTTATTAACTCAATAAATTTAATGTTTCACTTTGCCTGTCACCCAACCGAGTTCCATCCCACTCAAAGTTATACATTGCCGAGCCATTCCAGGCCAGGCTGTACTGTCTGACTGACAAACAACCATTGAATACCTGATAAACTTCTACAGATGTCATTGATTATTTATGTGATCATGTTCATAATAAATTTCTACCTGTGAATTAGAGGTTTGAAAATAAATGTTTGGTCATGTTGCAGTCTTCGAAATTAGCACTCGCCCGTTCGCCTAGGCGAGTAAAATTAAATTCGGGCAACAAAAAAATCATTTTCTGATCGCCCGACGGGCGAGTAAAAAATTTAGTGGCGTTTAACGACGTATTTCACGACGTGTAATCTGTTGCCGTGCATAAATTGTGTATAACATATTAATTTCAAGTTGTTGTCTTGACTTATTACGTATTAAATCGGCATGTACACTGGGAGTCTATAATTTGTTTGCAGCAATTAAAATCAGTATTTATCCTTTGTTTGATGACAAACATGTGTTTGCAATTGTTAACGAAAATTGGTGTAATCAATTTAAGATAAGATGTGTGTCGTCATTTTTTCACACTCTGTTGATGTTTGTAACAAGTTATAATTGCAATGTCTCGTTGTGTAATCACAGAGTCTTATTAAATTGTTATTAAAAACAAATTCTTAAAACAAGCGTGACCTAGTTTTTTAATTGTTGACTTAAATAATGGCCGGTTTTGAAAATACACGATATCAGCGATCGCTAGAAATCAAATATTTTACTATGACTCCCATTATGAGTCCTCGAGCACTCGATTTAACGACGGATGGAGCGAATGTTACATCTGCATTTCTTATGTAATCTACCATCAACTTCGCGGGAGGTGTGCTGTTAGTATACACGCTTCAAAAGCCGATAATTAGTGTCTCGTTTGTTTATTGATGGCGCCTGTGTATATTGTCGACTTTCAGACCAACCAGCGTCCACTTAAAAATCAATAGTGCTATATGTCGGCCTGATAAGATTGATATCGTGTTCAAACGGTTGCAATTAACAAACACGTGTCTAACTGTGATACTACAATAATAAAAGTAGATAAAGCTTTTTTAATGTTTGCCGTTTAATTGATAATTGTATTAAATTATGAGCATGTTGTGAGGCAGTTAGAATAGACGTAATTAGCAGTTTGTCAATGATTGCAATTATTTGTTTTTTAAGCGAGATGTCATATGTTTTCGTGACCCACGCTATCGCCAATCAAATGAAACAATGTTAAATCTACGTTAGTAATTTATTAATCTTAGTATTTTGATAATTAGCTGTTCCTAATTAAGCAAACGGGGAAAAAGTAACTGGGAAATTCCCTTAATTTTTCGATTTCAAGAATAAACACCGGTTGGTTCAATTGAATTTATGAAAATTGTCAAAGTATTTGTGTCATAATCTACCAGCTAAAGTCGTGTTGCAGACTTTAAATAATAAGCATATATTGCTACATAATATGTTATATTTTAAAAAAAGGGTATGTTATTTACAGCAGAACTAATTGAATAATGAATATTTAAACAAAGAAGGGCCAAAAACGAGGACACTGATAACGTATTTTCCAAAAATGACCTTTTATGCATTTTTAATCTCTTTTGATAAACATATACTACCAAGTAAAAATGCTAAACCAAAAATAATTTTTCAATGAAATGAAAATTAGATAATTATTTTAAGTTTACAATTCGGTAGCTGCAAAATAAATATGTTCTGTGAATTTTGTGTAAAACATAGAACATATTACTCAGTAACCAAACATCCAGGGAGTATTTAATACTCACACTACTTGTGAGTTACAGCAGACATATTATTTATTAAATGTTATTAATAATTTGTAATTACATTATTTAAAGGATAGAAGTTCTAGAAAAGTTTGCATTTGAGAAGTTTGTGAATACTGTTCAAAATATTCCATTCGGCTCATCGAAGTTTTCCCGCTTGTCTATCCTCCCAACTTCTCCCTCACATCACTGCACTTCTCCCTGAATTACTGGGAGGGAGAAGTCACTTCTCCCTAACTTTGGAACCCAGGCTCAGTCCTGTAATTGCGCAATTTTCGGCACATACGTGTGAAAATTCCTCTCTATAACTTATCAATCATAAACAAAACTATAAAATTCAATAAAAATAATCAACAGAACGAAATGTATTGTCATCTTTTTACAAATAAATAGTCTTATTATTAATAATTTAATTAGTATACATAAATGTATATATAATTATGTCAAAAGCTCTTAAATTCTTGTCTTTTATTCATGACTTATGCCAAAACCTATCAACTTTAGATTTGTTATTCGGGCGAGTAAAAATTAATCCGGGCCACCTACTTTTGCAAAGTTACTGGCCCGAATGGCGAGTAAATTCAAAATGTCAATTTCGAAGACTGATGTTGTATCTAGTAAAATAATCTAGAGTTAAACTGTAAACAAACTGGCTTAAAATAGAAGTTGTCACATAAACTAAGATTTTATTTGTAACCAGACAGACAGGCAGACAGGAACTTGATTATTAGCACAAAAAAACCCATTTTATTTTCTAAAAGTACTTTACCTCCATAGAATATCTAACTCTGCCACCCACACCTTGGTCTGGATCTGTAGCCGAGACTTGTGTCACAGAAAAATCTAATGCTGAACTCTGAAATCATAAAATCAAAGTACTGAAATGACAGATTTTCTACAAATCAAGTACTGAAGTGACAAAATAAAAGTACTTAAACAACTGCATTGTCTACAATCAAAGTACTGAAAAGTACAGTTAATTAACAGTAAGACAATACATTTGGAACACCCTCATCCTTTATTAGATAAATAATCTCGGAAGGATTCGTGCCGACCACCAAGTATATTGGGTTTTTTACCACATATCTGAGACAAAATGCGTAACAGTAACGCAAAATAGTTCTTGATGAAATAAACCTTGTACTTTGAAATTCAGTTTATTTGGTGAATTTTTACAGTATAAGTATAAAATCGTATTTGTTTCACTGCAGTATACACACAAATCTTTGTTAAAACATTTTTTTATGTTATATATTTGACTAAATATTGTTCATTTAAATGTGTTATTTCAATTTCATGGACTAAAAACAAAACATCAAAATCATCGCCTAAACCATCAGAGATTTGTTTACTTCAACACTGGTCAAAACATTTTGTTTGGGCATGTGATGCAATGGTCGCAAAATATATCTTAAGTAAATCATAGCCAATAGCCAAGGAGTTCCAAATGTAAAAAATAACAAAAACTTCTGTGTTTTCTTTACAACCAAAGTACTGAAAATACAGTTTTTTTCTACAATCAATGTACTGAAACTAATGTTATATTTAATACTTCACTAATAACATTTACAGATAGTAGAAGTACTTGATCATGGGAGATACTATCAACCCAAATGGAAAAATACAAAAATAATACAATTTCTTGTAAATTAAGACTGTTAAAAGGTTAAAACAAGTAACAAATACAAACCTCTAAAACATCATGTTCATATCTATTCTGTACAAATTTAGGATTTTCATCATTAACATCAGTGACATATAATGATATCTCCTCTGTGATCTGTAATATATATCAAAGTATTACAATGCAGAAAGACTTTCGTGCACATTGAAACCTAACAAATCCATACTAAAGATTACTCCTTAAACAGTAGATTCAAGTATGAATCGAGCAGTGCAAAAAATGCAAGCGAAATGTTAATTCTACCCTGTATTACTGGCAAAAACTATCAGTTCAAAATACAAAGATTTTATTTTCCTTTTCTTCCCATACAAAATCTTGAAGTACAGTTTTCCCTGTACTCTTTGTCATTTTGCATACAAATTCTGTGGGTATTATAATTATGGTACAATTCTGTATAACAACTTAAACTTCAAGTAATACAATGAATGACTGCAGTATCATTACATTAAACAGCTACAGACACTATCAATATACAAATAATTTTATTGCTCTTACTACATAAACTTCTTACCATGGAATTGATCTCTACATGTACATCTCTGATGTAATCTATACTGCTTAGTGTATTATTGTTCGTTTTTTCTCAACTGTCAAAATTTCACGGTGAATGATTACACACTATCTCAATATCATGTGTGTAAGACAAAGAGCATTTAGTCACCGTAAAATTATTCATGGTTTGACAGTTGAGAAAAACGAACAATAAGATTTCACTGAGCCCCTTCCACAAGCTTATCAATTATGTAAACACCTGTCAGATGATGGAACTACTTTATCGCTTAAAAATTGACTGCATAGTATGACTATATCAAAGACACATGTATCACTCTGTAGGTTAAACTGGTCACGCATTTGAATCATGGATAGTTTTCAACTTGTGGTATAACTTAAGCATTTTGGTGAAATTGCCGAAGTCTAAAAATCAAAAAGGAGGGATTTAATATTATGCTTCCTCTGGTTTTAGGACCATTTCTTATGTAACTGAGGTGACCCTATAAATGGTCAGTGAAAGAAATGTATAAGAAATGCTTAAATGCTAAGCTTAGTATTGCACAGACCTACCAAATAATCTTCATTTAATTTTGTGTTTTTATTTTTAGCCGTGTTACTTTAAAACCATTAGTTAGAAACATTTTAAAGTTGTATAAACCAGTATGTATTTTTAGTATATACAATGAATAAATGTATTAGTAGGGTAAGTTAGTACTGGTGATAGAAAAGTGTCCCGGAAACCTATAGTAGGAAGAGCTGGCTATATATAACCTTAATATGTGTTGAATACGATGTTAAAACAAAACTCACACACATCACTAGAGACCCACAAGAAAGATTTGATACATCCAAATGAGTAGACTCATCAAATAAAGTCATTATCATTATTATTAAACATTAAAGATAATGTCACACTAAATTGGAAGCAGTTCATTTATATCTCATAATAATTCTTTGATTCTTGACTAAATCTTATAACAGAAACCATATAGCATTCTAACAGGGCATTTTCAGAATTTTGGGAAGAGGGCAGGGGATTTACTATATTTAGAACATTAAAGAAAATTTTACAACAATTTCATTGATAGAAGAAAGAGAACTCTGAGGTAAACTCTTGAAATATGGGAAAACTGCACGATTTCAAAGACATTTCAGGTGAGGAAGGGGGCTTTTACAGATATGAAAAGAAAAAAGTCCTAGCATCTGTCTAAGGAATTAGGACACTGGTTGCCCAAACAGGTCATCTTAATAGCAAGCACTATATCTTGTTAGTAGATTTTTTGTGGCCCAAAATAAATTTTTGGTTGCCCAAACTAAAATAATAGTAGTTATCCCTGGCAACTTGACATCTGCTTATTTGGTAGACTGTAGTGTTATACTACAGCTTCATTGTTGAAAATAAAATCTATAACTCCATAAAATGGTCTTACATGTATACATGTATTTCCAAGTAACTAGAATACACAACAACCTTAAGGCTACAACATCTGGTTATCAATGAAGTCTAATCTTTGTAAACAACAAAAAACAACTAGTAAATGGCTCATCTAATTAATTACACCTTGCATGTCATTAAATGGCACATGAAATTCCCATTAAAATATATAAAAATGTTGGATGTATTCTATTGAGAGTTGGGCTATACAATGACTTCAGGCTGACCTACAGACTATAATGATTCAAAAAGATACCATATGAAGATATATTCATCAACAGTAGACTTGAAAACTCTTTTATAAACATGAAGTTACCAGAATATAACATGCATTAGAGACACAATAAACAGTTCCAAACACTCTGCTTTCTAAATTTGAATTTGACAAAATGTCCATTTCTTAAAAAAAGTGGGGTACTTTAATAGCACACTATATTCATTTACATGCTAATGTTCAATATATCTGATCCAAAATAGTTTTAGAGCTTAATTATGTAATTTGGAGCATATTTTTTAAAACAAGACTTCATTTTAAACATACTGTGATTGAAGCTATTGTTTTAAGAATTGACAAACAAAATCTACTTTCGGTTTCGATTGACTTTCAATTTGAAGTGCAACAAATTAAACATAAACATTAAAGCAATATTAGCGTTTAATTAAAAAATCTTTTTCATTGGAGGTGTTTGAAATAGATAAATGTCTACTTTATTTGTTGTCCAAAAACAATGTTACTTTTGATAATGAAGCTTTAAAGGTACTTAGTCACAGTCAGTGGTTGGAACCTTCAAAAACTTAGACTTAATCAATATAATTTATAAATATAATGTATGTGTTTTTTCGGCTAAATTAATTTTCAAGTTTTATTAAAAAATGAAAGCAATATCATGAACAATGCAATATTTCAATTTTGTTAGGTCAAAACAAAAGACCACAGATCAACATTGAATGTAGACACCAAATTAGTACAGTACAACTTCTCTTGAACATCACCCACTGGGAGGGACTAAAGTATGTTGCTGTTCATAGGTTGTTGCTCTACAAAGGTTTATTCAGTTAGAATTATACCTAACGGAAAACCAAAAGCTGTTGGTGTGCAGAGGATTTGTTCTGCAGAGGGCTGCCCTGCAGGGGTTATACAGTACCATAAAATTGAATAAAAAAGGAAAAAAGGTATGAAACACATGTATTTGATCAAAGAATGCTTTCCAAGCAATTGAAGTTCAAAATTGAATTTACTTGTTAATTGTTCCGTTCAGAAGTCATAAATATATCATAAATGAGAAGCATAAATTATTAAACAGAATTATCATTTATATCAACAAATAGAATTCAAATCAAAGGCAATGTTCCATGATGCTCATTCATCCAAATAATTCAGATAAAAAAACTTCTAACAATTGAAACATGCATTCCAAACTAAACTCAGAATATTAAGCTGGTTTTTTGACACTATAGCACAATTCAAGTTTTTATTCAACAACTT
Source organism: Mactra quadrangularis (assembly GCA_025267735.1). Lineage (NCBI taxonomy): Eukaryota > Metazoa > Mollusca > Bivalvia > Venerida > Mactridae > Mactra > Mactra quadrangularis. Next base: position 5,176,566 of record CM046303.1, read on the forward strand.
GTCAATCATATTTTAATTCAGAGGTTAGTTTATCAAACTTGATACTTCTAACTTATTGAAGTTATAGTGCGGTTTAAAGTTTGCTTCCATATGTATGTTCAAATGACTTCAAAATTTTGTACAAGAAACTGATCATTGAAATCACTTTTAGGCAGGTGATCCCTGGGTGGACTTGAACAACTGTAGGTAAATTTTTTGAACAAGAAAATTAGCAGTGCCCCTTGATTGAGGTTTAAAACCTGATCCCTAAGAATGTGTCCTACCACTGGACCTCTTCTCCTACATAGTAAACTTGTATCAGAAATCAGGAAGTTTGCTAATTCTTATCAGTCCTAATACCCGGAATGCTCCAAATGTGTTTTATATCATACCATACTGGTATGCCAGCAGCTTGTTCAGTTACCCTGAACGTTCCAAAATTTTCCGTAATGGAAGTGTCGGAACAACTCAACCTGTAGACAACTCAACCCAAGACAACTCAATCTCCTACTAACGGATTGAGTTGTCCTAACTTTGAGTTGAGTTATGCACGGGTTGAGTTGTCTTCGGGTTGAGTTGTCCCATACCCGTAACGTTAGCTAACAGTAGTTACTGAACACGCAGCAGGTATTTATACTGAATCTGTCTCATTCAATTCTTGCAAAAGCTTATCTATCAATATTTTTTCCATGTTCAAAAATTCACAACAGGACAATATTGTAACGTCTACGCTATTAGCAAAGAATTGAGTATAACATCTCAAAACTTTTCAAAAGAGCCAATTGCAGCTTAACGTCTAAGGACAAAATATCCAACAAAATAATTAATTCTATTATTAACACTCTTTCATAATATTTAATTTGGTATTTGTTATGTACATTTGTTATTAATGTGTGGTCTTTGCCATGAGTCTTGTAAATGACCAAAGGCATAATTTTATGTCAATGCCATTTTTTTGCCAAATAATGGGACATTTTTGGGACATTTTTTTTTAACGTCGTATTCAACACATATTTAGGTCATATATACGACAGCTAGCTCTTCCTACTATAGGTTTCCAGGACACTTTTCTATCACCAGTTCTAATTTACCCTACCACGAGGCCCACAACTCATGTAAAGAGTATGACCTACCGCTACCGGGTTCGAACCCCCAATCTCCGGATTTGAAGTCAGACATGCTAACCACTATGCCACGGCTGCGGTTTTTTGCCAATTAAAGATGTATGTATGTATAAACTATAACATAGAAATGTAATTAAAATATAAAGAAGTAGAACTGTATACTAGACAGAACATCATTCCACTAAGTCAGAACATCATTCCACCAAGTCTTCAAGCTAATATTGACGGACATCAATCTTAAGGCCAAATATCTACTATTCATTAATGTGGATATTAATTATTCATAGTAAGAATAGAGTTCATTATCAACGTACATGTTGAGATAATTCTCTTTTATGGCAATATCACATGCAAAAATTGTTGCCGAAAAAAGAAAATCTATCTATTCCAAAACAAAATGTTTGTTTTTAACAATGCAAATTGATTTGGTATGTTTATAGTTTAATAATGGCATGTTACATTGAAGGTATTTCAAAGTGATTTTTGTGATTTGATATTTAAATGGATAAAAAAAGTTCATAGAAATTTCAATGTAATACAATCCAGTCATGTTTCACTTATGAGGATAATCAAAATCGATGATTTTGGAATGGTATTACTATTGGAGCCTTTTCTCTTTCTAAAGTATACATTTTGGACTAGTTAAAAAATGCATGATTTTGCGATAACAAAGGTGCTCTTTATAGGAGAACTTTACAGTATTAGCGTAAAAATGTTGGAAAATAGGATTCACAATAAACAGCTTTGACCCTTGATGTTTTTTCGCAATACATTACAGAGGATAGTAAAAGTTAAGAAATCATCTTGCTTGAAACACCATGACTTGTATCCACTTGAAATTTATTTCTAAGCCTGTTTAAGTGTTGCTATGGAAGACAGTTACATCTAAACAAATACATGTATGTTCACACCTATGGGATGTAATGGCTCATTGGAAATACTGATTGTTCAATGATAGACATCAGTAATGCTGTCTCTAAAGTTCAAATATAGTAAAATATTAATAGAACATCCCATAGAGACAACACCTTCTCAACCATAATTCATTTAAACCTGTTACCACATCAAAGTTAAAACATTTATATATAGTGCAATACTTTACACAAGACTGACTGTTCTCTCATGCATTCATATAACAGTGGTATCTCTCCACAATGGCACTAATTGAGAAGAGACAGTGTTTTATGGGACTATTTTCATAGTAAAATGCAAGTGACCAACAACTGCCTCAACATTATGCACAGGAAGATGGAAGAATGACATTAAATAGAGAATATTTCATGACAAAACCAGTCTTGGAAATTAACATTCGACATTCGCTCAGTGCACTTAGCCTAGCTTTCCTGTATCCTTGTCTATAACCAGTACTCACCTACTCTTCCACAAGATCGGCACATGATCACCATATCCTTAATTTATGGAAGAAAATCGACATTATTGTCAAATTTTCATGGAAGGGTATAAAAGCCTACGGTGGGATTCTAACCTGTAGTCCTTTTGGGACACAAAATTAAAAATACTGGTGTGCTACCAACAGTACTGTGCTACAGACCTGTGGTGCTTTTCACAACAAGAGCTGTCAGAGGAGACAGCATGCTCGACTTAGTAAGTATTTGTCACAGGAGATGTGGTTAATAATAAGGAACATACATATTTTAAAATTTGAAAATATAAAAAAAAAATAAAAAAAAATAAAAAAATAGAAAACTATAAGTTCAAGGGGAATAACTCTGAAAAAATGTATAAGGAGTTATGAATCTTGTCACATGAGATGTGGTGGATAATAAAGAACATATATCTAAAGTTTGAAGTCAATACCTGAAGAAATAAAACAGTTGCAGTAAAAACAAACATTTTTTTAAAGAAAACTCTAATTTCAAGGGGAGATAATTCTGAAAAAATATATTTAGAGTTATGAACCTTGTCACATGAGATGTGGTTGATAATAAGGAACATATATTTAAAGTCAATACCTAAAGAAATAAAACAGTTGCAGTAAAAACAAACTTTTTTAAAGAAAACTCTAAGTTCAAGGGGAGATAATTCTGAAAAAAATGCATTCGGAGTTATGGGCCATGTCACATGAGATGTGGTTGATAGAAAGGAACATATATTTAAAGTTTGAAGTTAATATCTTAAGAAATAACAAAGATACAGAAGAAAGTATTTTACTGCACAAAAACTTTAATCTGTGCACAAAAACTTCAATCAGTTCAAGGGGAGATAATTCTTAAAAAAATGTGTTTGGAGTTATGGACCTTGTCACATGAGATGTGGTTGATAGTAAGGAACATATATTTAAAGTTTGAAGTTAATATCTTAAGAAATAACAAAGATATAGAAGAAAGTATTTTACTGCACAAAAACTTTAATCAGAAATGTGGACGCGGACGCCGGGGCGAGTAGGAGAGCTCTACATTACTTCGTAAATTCGAGCTAAAAAAATACAGAAAAATAATTGTAAGTCAAAAGCAAGAAACATTAATAAAACAGTCTTATGAATATCATATCATGGTTACGTTTATTGTCTTCCTTACTTTGAACTGTAAAATTTATGAAATGGACAATATGATAATTTTTTCCATAAGAATTTCTGTGAAAAGGTGCTCTGGGATCTTAGAGGGTATCAATATATTTGAATACAAACCATCTAATATACCGGTACTTACCCTGTTACCATCTCCATTAGGGTCGTCTTCAATCACAAATATCAACTTGATTTTAGAACTTGCCTGAAAAAATAAGAATTATTAACCATTTACTTAGATCTCTTTACCATTATAACAAACAAAATAGTGTTAACCCTTAAATGATTTTGGTTTGACAGGAATTATAGTAATTTTGGAAGATTTAAAAGGAAGGTTAATTTGAAAATGCTCTTATTCTATATCACTATACGAGTAGTTCCCAAAACATCATTAAAACTAAGCCAATTGAGAGAAAATCTTAAACAGATGAAGCAGGCATATAATTTATACATTTGAAATTTTGTGGCATATTCTGTCATTTATAGATTTCATACTCTTTACACAGTTTGCATACTACAAGTAGGAAAGTAAAGTTACTTTTCACAGTACCATACATATTGTATATATCTGATCAAAGACAAGAACTGCAACTCAATAATTGAAAACTGTAAGATAATGTTAAATCCAGACACTTTCCATGTTCTTATATAATAACGACAGTACTAGAAAACATTTCTCTATTTTAACAAAGGAATAAAGGCAAAGTATCATCAATAAGTCATGACAGCCATCTAGCAGAAAGTATATTTTGATGACAACTTGGGCAAGTTTTCTAAGCATATCTCTAGCTAGCTCTTTGTGCCGTGGTACCTTTCTTACACCAAAAGGAATACCAACAAAATGTAATTAAGGGTACCAGGGGGCAAAGTACTAGCTAGTGATATGCTCAGTAAGCTCTCCTATACTTACCGCATAATCTCTATCTAACTGTTTAATGAGTACAATATCGACACTTCTTCCAGCAGGACTTGAACTATCACCTCTAACATTGTCCAGTCTTACTATAGATTCTGTAGGATGACCAGCAGGTATTGAAAACTTTAACTGTTGTGGTCCATCATCGTCTCTTGCTGTTATATTACCTATTGTTGTATCTGAAATAATACCACAGTAATATCATAGTGGTGATGATACAATAATGATGATAATGATGATAATAGTTATGATAAAGGTTATGACAATGAAAGGGATGATGATGATGATGGTTATTTTGACTACAATGATGATATAGGTTATGAAAATAAATATGATAACAGTGATGTTATAACAAATGGTGATGATAATGATTATGATACTGGCTAGATGCCCTGGAAAATCCATAATTGCAAGATGTAATAAAGTGGTAAAAATATGCTATACTTACTTATAGGAGTATCCTCAGGTCTAATTATAATTGATGTAGTACCATTGTCAATTATTGTAGGTCCATTATTACATAGTACTGAAATATAGTAAAAAAATAAGATGTACATTGACGTATATTAAATTTATCTTTAATTATTTCACATTATCCTAACTTATTCAAGGGCTAGATTTTCAGAACAAAGGGTAACTCTAAATATCATCTATGCCGTATTCATTTAATATTATGTCCGGACATGGATTAAACAGAAATTTATCCAAATACATAGAGAGAGGTTAGACTAATGATCTTTTTCTCCTTATTTTACAAACAAACTGCATTACGAAGAATCAGCAAAGCTACATTGATACTGTCCACAAAAGAAATCAGTACACATGTATATGATCTATTTTTAGACACTGGAAATTTGTAGGTGTGTCTATGTTTAGCGCGTTGGTGTTACAGTCGACAAGAACAGAACAAGTTAGAAGTTACATAACTTGTTATCAATATTTTAGCAGAAGAATGTTGGTTCCTTATTGAAACTGTTTAAACAGAATTAACAAGGATATTGTTATGTATTGTGAGTAAACAACAAGACTGCTTGATACTGTCAGATATTGTAATCAAGGGGACTATTTATTCACGCGTTAGTACTAATTCAACCTAACAACATACTACTGTGCTAATCTAACTGCGCATAACCATCGAATGTCTACGTCCGCAACATTTTTTGATGCATTTCAAAATACGTCGCTTACTAAGACCTGAATTGCTAACGCAATCCATGTCAAAAATTGGGCAGTTGACAATTTGACTCATTTCTATAAAACAGTCCGACTAGAGATTTGAGTTGAACACTGAATTTTGAAAACAGTAGAAACAAGTTTGTTTGTCAACCAAAAACAATTAATAAAATGCATAGCAATGATCGCTGACAATGATAGCCATTTTGTTCAGCATGCAGGGTCAAAATAGAAATAGATTACATCAAGAGCACAACATTCCAGCGTTGCGCTCAATAAATATGCTTATATATGTACTATGACATACTCATACATACAAATATGCAGAATTTCAACACTACCCATTAGAAAAATTTACGTGATATGCAGCATATAATGAAAATCTTGACATAATAGGAGAAAAACACCCATGACTTTAGTCATGATTTAATCCTTAAATATTTGATTCAGTTATCATGATTAAGTTAAGAAACATTACTTTGTCATTTATATAAACTAAAAATATAAGGAGTGTATGGCTTATCTGCTTCAAATGTAAACAATTCTGATAACCACCAATATAAATGGAAAATAACCTAACTTAAAACATTAATTCACAAAGTTTTATTTCTCAAATTTGGCACTATCTTAACTCTGACTACATGCTGGTGTTATAAACTTGCAAAACATTTAACAGTTGTTTTTAATTTGTTGCTTGATCTGAATTTTATATAAAGAATGAATTTGATCATGGCAAACCAGTGTAACAGGCTAGTGTTCCCCTGGGATTGAACTATAGGCATGGTGGGGGGAGGGTCTAAAAGGGTAAAAGTATCCATAACACAGTGGTATATAAAATTGTATGAGTTAAATTATGGGATAAATTCTTAGTATCAGCTTTAAAGCCCATCTGGATAAACTAGGACCAGAAAGGTGTAACTAAATAATCAGTTAAAACTGCTATGCCAGAGTCCAAATTAATATTTTTGGTGCCTGAACCTTCCTTGAGAAAAACTGAATTCTAACTAATTTGGCATCTCTGACAATATGTGTATAATTATATCAATGGAACAGGCGTCATGTTTTACATTAAAAATAATTTCACACCGATCAAATTTATTTTTTCCATTCACAATTAAACGCAAACTGACAAAAGAAGAAATTTTTAATACTCTTGCTCTTATTGTTTTTAATTTCATTACACCAAAGCCTTTTAGGGATTTGTTTGACCCTTAATGCGTGACTTATAATTCTTACAGCCATTTTCATAGATAATACCTAACTTGTTAACAACCAGATGTGGATTAAAAACAAATGAATAAATTCATTAATATTACTAAGTATCCAGTAACAGAGCAATAAATCGCCCCAAGACTGTCAATTAATACAACATTTTCACAAAAGCAGATCCCGGGCTAGTTAATTACATTAAGTGAGTTACAAACAATAGTGGTAACTAATGGCAACAGACAAGTTTTATGGTATATAAATGTGGACAGTATATGAAATATTCATAATAATGAAAGTATAAGACTCATGATATATATTGTAGAAGATGACAAGTTCTATTGAAATATGATTGTGATATATTCATGTTTTATAATAACTATGGAGACGTTATATGTACAATATAATATCATAAGAAGATTATTGAACAGTATAGAATTGGGATTTTGCAATGAAGCTGATCTTTGGTTCTAGCATCCCATGATCTTATTTTAATCTTAGCCAAATTAAATTTAAAAATTGGGATTCAAAATAATATTAATTGAGAACCAATAGTAAAAATATCATTTTCTGAGCTCAGGGGTAGAAATAAAAATTGATCTTATTCTAGAATTGATAAATGGCTGTTTCTGTTATTGCTCCTTCCAGTGGTTTGATAGAACAGAACAAAACAGTCAATTTGTTTCAAGTAACATACAATTAGTGTCTAGTTACAAACAAATGAACATAGATGATATTTTAAACAACATGTCCCCTTTATGATGAGGGGTACGGGTTCGAATCCCACCCCAGGGAGGTTAATTACCCTACCATAAAAATTTTACAATGTCAATTTTCCTCCATTGATTAGATAATATGGAGAAGTCTCCAGTCTTGTAGAAGGGTAGGTGAGTACTGGTTATAGACAAGGATCCAGGAAAGCTAGGTTAGGTGGGCTGGACTCCGTAAAATGACCTAAATTGTGTTGACAGAGCATTACACCCAATAAAAAAAATTATTTATCCTTTAAGATGTCAGTTTGTCAGTAATATCTTCATAAAGATAAAAATGTAAGATGTTATATTTTCATTGAATAACATCACAATTTGTTGTAAAACATGTGAGAAACTATAATTTCTTAATTGTATTTTGTAATTAATTACCAATTTGAATGTAACATAAAATATGTACATGTCACAATTACCAAGAATGAATATAACATGCTAATTAATGTACTTTAATGTACTTGTGATGTCAACTGAATTATTTAATAAAATTAGCATTATATCACAAATCATGCAACTAGTTATCTTTGAAGTTTCTAATGGTATCAATATTTATTTGTCTATTGTTGCCAGTAGCGACGTACATGTAATGTCACTGACAGCTTAATGTCATACAGTATGTGCATATGCTTATCTTATGCCTCAGTCCCACAAAATTGTAGCATGTTGCGGACTGGTAGGTGCAGACAGCTGTAGACTGTGGAAAGCCTTGCTTAATAAAGGTGACAGTACGCACATGGCACAAAACAATTCACCCGTACAGAGCCGTAGCTGGAAGATATGCAAGTTTAAACCATACTCAGCCACAATTTTGTTCATGATTTGACTTTGAAACTGATATGTGTATCCTGTAGTCATCTCACGGACCCTGGTAAAAACGTAACAGTCCGTATGGGTACTCAAGGGTTTGTGCGGGTCCTTGTGGAGCTTGATCGCACAGAACCCATAGGGTGCCCTCATGGCTATTTTTATGTTTATTGGACTGTAGCATTAGTGAAATATTTTGATTACAGAAGAGCAGAGCCATAAGGGTAGGGTGGAGCTAGTGGATAAGAGGGGTCTAATCCCAAATCATTTTGACAGTTTGACAGCGATTTAAGTAAATTTTTGCTGTACTTAGTAGTACACAGTTCATGTACCTATCAAACAAATTTACTCAACACTTTGTCTCAACATATTCAACAAGGTTTTGATCGGAAATAACAACATTATATCATTAATTTTTACATGTATTTGTTAATTTACAATAAAGGCCTCCCTAACCAGCTTTCAATGACAAATTTTTATACAGTTCCACAAGGAGTGCTGTCATTTCCCTTTATGGATAAAAATCAACATTATTGTTAAGGTATGACCAGTTGTGGTAGGGAACCAAATGCAGTTTGCCCGATTTAACATAATATTGCAAAACCAGTATATTAAGTTTAATATTGTTACATGTGACACCTACAATACTATCAAATGAACCTATTTAAAAAAAATGCAAATGTAAAAAGTTTATTTTATTCAGCATGAATAATGTTACAACCCTAGAAATACCATAATGGCAGTCGTGATGATATCATTAATGTTTCATAGATAATATTAATGGTAAACCCACACATCGTTAAATAGCTAATTAATGAACCAAAAAGAAACTGTTTATATTACACATGTGGACACTATTACATGCAATCTCCACATGTTCTTTGTCAAAGCCTGTCAACCTAATCATGCGAAAATGAAAAAAAAATCCTAAATCAGATTCCATGCAGAATTTCTCCAGAAGGATTCTATAGCCAATACTCAGAAAAAAATTGTAAGTCTATTCATGAAAGCCATAATACCAGAGATAGGCTTCACCAGGGAATCTTAAATATCAATTGTCATTAAATACTTTTATCAAAGCCAGAAACAACAGGGATCAGCTATTATTTTCTACAGTTAACAGGAAGTTAGGAAAAAACGCCACCTGGTGTTCAATACAATAAAGAGAAATACCATCATTTCCTGTGAGACTGATACAAAGTTTTATTATAGTAGAAAATGTCAATGATATAAGTAGGTGGACAATGTGTAATGATTTTATAGAAGAAATATATCAGAAATCAAAGTGTATTTATAGATATAATTATTGTTATTGGTAACCTGAATGATGGAAAGATCAATTAAAGAGACAGACCATGAAACTATGGAAAGTTACAATTATCTACTCAATTATTGTAAAATATATTAAAATTATTTTAATTATTTTTGACCAGAATGCTGGATATTCAAAAAAACATGAGTCAAATTGGATTATACCTAGCCCTAGACATTAATTTTAAAGCCCTTAGTAGACACTTGTGGCCAGTTTCCTAAAGCATATCACTACCTAGAACTTTACTCACGATTTGATATCAAATACTTAATAACTAGCAATTTCTTAGGAAACTGGCCATTGATTTACATGTTAATAGTCACAAAAGCCTGCTTGAAGATATGGAAGTAAAAGAACAGTACTATTGTGCATAAAGTTTGACCCTGACCTGATCTTTATGCAAGAATATTCATTACATTGAATACGTGTGCAGTATTAATGCTTGATTACACTATGGCCATGAGAATTAGGTGTAGAAATTTAACACATAAATATACTTATATAATTTTACAGTCACTGCCGAAGTGTAGAAAAGGGGTGGTACTGATTTTCATGGGGATATGTGTAGATAATTATTAGATACAAATGTGAAAGGTAAGATTGGGGTCAAACTATACGCACTATGCATTTATGCTACAATGCTATGATATGACACTTAATATAGGGTGCTAAGTCTATTATCATGCAATTAACAACATTGATATGTACAACTTATGTACCCTTACAGAAAAATTCTGTACAATGTGAACACCTAATGTGAACTATAAGTGAACAATATGTGAACATTCGGCGAACAAACCAATGCACTGTAGAAATTGTTCGCGGATAGTTCACATTATGTTCACTTTTCACATGCAAATTAGGTTTGCCGCGAACACTAAGTGAACATTCGGCGAACAAAAAATGTGAACATTGGGCGAACAACAAGATGTGAACTATTCGCGAACAATAAATGTGAACATTCCGCGAACATCAAAATGTGAACATTCTGCGAACAATAAATGTGAACATTCCGCGAACAGCAAAATGTGAACATTCCGCGAACAATAAAATGTGAACTATTCGCGAACAATAAATGTGAACATTCCGCGAACAGCAAAATGTGAACATTCCGCGAACAACAAAATGTGAACTATTCGCGAACAATAAATGTGAACATTCCGCGAACAATAATTGTGAACATTCCGCGAACACCAAATTGTGAACTATTTGCGAACAATAAATGTGAACATTCCGCAAATTATGAATGTGAAAATTCTATGAATAATAAAAGTGAACAAAAAAGACTTTGTGCGACAATCCTTAATATGTTTTATTGTAAAATAATGTTAACAATAGGCAAACAAAAATGCTAACAAGATGAATGCTTTAAATGTAATAGTGAGATTATGCTGACTCAGCAAATTTGGAAAGTTTATATTTAAATCAGTATGGGTTAAAATAAACTTAATGAAAGCTTAGTTCTAAAATTAAGCTTGAACATATAAGAAAATAATGAATAAAATTGAATGAATAGGCATAAAGAATATGCTCCTAACATCTATATGAAAGTCTTCAGATCTACTTCACTTAAAAATTCTTAAATTTTACAGAGATGTCACTACTTTAGCACCACTAAAGTACACTGATACAAATGTCTGTTGTAAATAAAATGTCTGAGTTTTTGCAAATTTCCTTGTATTGTAATAAGCTAGGTGTAACTGTCCATATTTATATAATCCAGATGACTTGATAAAATCTTGCTTTTTTACACAAATCACTTCTAGCAGATGCACATGTATATGTTGCGGTTCTCATTGATGAATCCTGCATAAAATAAAACAATGACTCTGAATTAATTTGTGGAAATGATAATATTGTTCGTGTACAAAGTGTACTAAGTGTGTAAAACTCAAATTTACTTGTTACATATTAATGTCATGAAATTATACAACAGGAATCGTGCCATTTAATTCTCTTGGGGAAGAAAAATAAATTCAAGAAAATTTCACCTCACATCCCTAGGTCATGTTATACTGATAAACCTTTTAGACTGGCTACAGAATTGAAATTATTTTTCTACAATACAATCTGGTACTCTAATAGCATGTATGTACATCTAAGCATTGTTTCAATTTGTAATTTGCAAAAACAGGATATATTGAGTATTAGAGATAAAGTATAACACATTAGACCATTTACCTTTCTAGGTGATGATTCATCTCTTTAAGTCTTCATGAAACATTTTGATGAAAATTTAATTTATTAGCTGATTAATCCATTTCTGAAAAAAAAAACGGTAAGAACAAAACAATAAGTATAATTGTACAACACTACATTTTTATAATATTATTATAAACTATGCTCCAAATACATATTGCTTGACAGTTAAATGTATGCATTCAGAGCAATATTAAGACAAAAACACATAATATACATGTACATATGTATATCATAAGAAAACAAAAGGCAGATGATACTTCAATACTTAATGATAAACATGTAAAGTGATGTACAAAATGCAATAAAATCTTTAAAGGAGAGAAGTATAAAAACAAATTACTCACCGCAATATAGAATTCTATGTCCCTAAGTTCCACTTCATGCAGTTTCAGAACATAAATTAAATCCTTGTCTTTCCGCTTAAATGTTTTCTCAATGAAACAGATGCCATGATAATTAACTAATGGACCATTCCAATTTCTCCATTATTCCAATTTTTAAATTCTGACTATGTATCATTTTATAATTAACAAAATATCGTTTCTCCACTCTTATTCCTATTTCATGAACTTGGTTTAAAAATTGCGCCAAAACTTTGAGGTAGGATTGGTTTATCAGCATTAAAATACCATCTGCTGAATGATCATTCTCTACTGACCACAAGTTCTCACAGTATATTGATAGTAAATTTAGACTAGCTGTATAGCCTAAAATGTCTAACATTGAATTTATGAATGTTACAATTATTCAAAGAGGTGATTAATCCAGATCTTATTTATTAAACATTTCGTGCAAATATGTGTCATTTTAAAGCAAACTTTTGTGCCAAATCATACTGTCAGATTTGTTTTATTTACTGTTCCCAATAAATACATGGTTGTAAACTATAGTTTTGATGTCATATATTGTGTTTGCATAAGAATATTTGTATAATATTTCCAAGTTATATTATATTTTAAAACAAGTGTGTTGTTTGTATCATTCTGAGTATTTTGATACCCATTACGAGGGGTGTATGCAGAATATACCTGGACCAGGCATAATTTGTAATATTTTCAAACCTTTTGGACTTAGACAGTTTAAATCAGAAATCTAAAAATATGTTCAAAAAATTACAAGTATTTGAAGTGAATATTCGGCGAACAAAATGAAGATATCAAATTTTATAAGTATTAAATGTGAACATAATGTGAAGTGTTTGGATTTACAAGCATTAGATGTGAATATTAGGTGAACATTTTGTTTAATGTGAACTATAAGTGAAGCTATTCACTTTATATTCACAATAAGACAAAATAATTGTGAATATAGGGTGAACAATAAATGTGAACAACTGTATTCACATTATATTCACTTATAGTTCACATTATATTCACTTCTTTTAGCATTTTCTGTAAGGGTATAAAGCTTTATGCCACACTTCAACAATATTGCAGCTCTCAATGACACAATGTCTTTAAGCTATCTAGGCTGAATTACACTCATCATTTGCATAAACAAGAGGAATAAATGAAAAATATGCCTTGGCTCATAATTGTGTTTCAATGCCGTGTAAACACAATTATGGTCATTTTAGGGCAACCTTACCTAGTTCCAGGATCCTTGTCAACAAACAGTGCCCACTTACTTTTCCACAAGGTTTGTAATTACTCCATATACATTATTAATGGAGAAAGTTACATTACTGTATAACCAAACCAGATGAGATATGAACCTGTACCCCTTTCAGGCAATTACATTGAAAATCCTATTGTGCTATACAGCTGCACAACTGACCTATGTAATGCTTTGCTCTAACAAATAATATATATTAAATTGAATGAACCACAGTTAAAACCAGCATCAGGTGCTAAGCAAGTCAGCCAGAAAATTAAAGTCTAATAAAACATGAAACTCTAGCTAACAAGTTTACCAATATGTAGCAAGGTATATGCATTTATCATGTGTCAAATAATTGTTCTAGATAGAAAATATACATATTGATATTATACTCACCTTCTAGAATAAAAGGGAAGAAAAATATGAAAATGTAGACTGGTTGCTTCATTTTGATTATAGATGTTGTTTAATTCTTGTAACATACAATAAACCAGTCTGAAAATATAAAATACATATCAAATATCAGGTGATTATAAATTTCAAACAACTGTAAAACAAATTTTTATGTTTTTGTTTTGACTTGATCAATTTGACTAGTCTTTGTGAATATGTACTTTTCTGAATGAATTTACTGTTCTGTTCAGTGCTTTACGTAATGATAGATACAATAGGGGTTAAGGGGCTCCTGACCTTTTTAAGTTTTTGAAGTCACATATATACTTGCAGTACACATTTAAAATGCAATTAAAATGGTATTTTTTCATGTTAAGACTGTCTCTTAGAAAACAAACACTTAAGGATTAAATAGCATTGCATATCTGTTTCCCATTGTTGCAATCTTTAGAACACAATACTCGGGATAAAGTAAGACTATTCAAGTTAGTAAATTATTCAAATGCCCACTATGATCAGTTAAGTGAACCTTTAAGTTTGTGTGAAGTATTAAAGCTTGAATAATTATCTGTGAGTTGATTTGTTTTTGTTTTTGGTTTTGGATTGTTTTACATCACTTTTAAACGTAACTACAATCTTTAATTCCAGGGCTGCTTAAGTTATGTTAGATCCCATTCTGCCTCAGTACTAATATATCTTTTTGTACAACACCATTGAATATGTAATATAGAAATAGGCATTAAATCAAATGAAAAAGTTTAAGTTTACAAAAAACTGCAGCCTACTTTAGCACATAAGAGGTAATGACAAGAGCTAGTTTAAATTACACACTCATGACCCTCTATCTAATGTTTGAATCCCATCCAATCTCCTATATCAGTTGTTTAACAGGCAGGAAACTTTATTTTAACTGATCCACGAGCAGACTCAGGCATTTTTTAAAGATATAAAACTAGTTTCAAAATCAAAATTAATTTGATAGAAAAATTACACTTGTAATAGGTAAAAAAGCTTATTTTATTTGTAATGTAAAGTGCAATAGAATATTTTACAATAACTTTTGCACTACATGTATTTGACATGTATTTGTATAAATAAACCATACAAAAATCCCTCAGATATTCATAAAAATCTCAAGTAAAAGCTGGCATTAAAAAAACTCACCCAACTATCCACATGACAAACTAAGAAGCAACTGTACAAAAGCAACAAGTTTCACAATCAGTTCCAGAATACTGTTATCAATATTAAAGTAAGAATTAATCTGGTTAACAGACTGGATAAATAACACAAATCTGATATACAACATAAGAGAGAAAGGCAGATAATATTCCAATATACCAATATATGTGCACATATAGCATAATTATGCACTTACGTACATCTCTAAGGAAGATGACATTTCCACTAGGATTACAATCAGATTTTCTTATATCAATATATTTATATCATATCATATTGGGAGCATAGTTAAACACTTAAAGCTTCTCGTTCACAGATTTCACATAAATATCACCTTTTTTAACCAATAAATCAAAGTAAGAGAAAGACTTTCGTGCACATTGAAACCTAACAAATCCATACTAAAGATTACTTTTTACACATTAGATTAAAGTACAAATCGAGCAGGGCAAAAATGCGGGCGAAATGTTAATTCTACCTTGTATTACTGGCAAATACTATCAGTTCAAAATACAAATATTTTATTTTCCTCTTCTTCCCATACAAAATCTTGAAGTACAGATTTCCCTGTACACTTTGTCACTTTGCAAACAAATTCTGTAGGTATTATAATTATGGTACAATGCTGTAAAACAACTTAAACTTCAAGTAATTCAATGAATGACCACAGTATGACATCATTACATGTAGATAGTGCTATAGTGCACTCAGATGACAGAACTACTTTTATCATTTTAAAATTGACTGCGTAGTATATATCAGAGACACGTGTATCACTCCGCAGGTTAAACTGGTCAGGCATTTGAATCACAGATAGTTTTCAACTT
This sequence comes from Mactra quadrangularis, assembly GCA_025267735.1. Lineage (NCBI taxonomy): Eukaryota > Metazoa > Mollusca > Bivalvia > Venerida > Mactridae > Mactra > Mactra quadrangularis. Next base: position 5,192,577 of record CM046303.1, read on the forward strand.
GTGGAATAACTTAAGCCTTTTGAAATCGCAGAAAGTCTAGAAATAGTAAGAAAACATTATGGACGCAGTAAAGCTGCAGAGTTCTGATAATGTCAATTTGAGTGCAAGTTGGTGTACCATCTGAATAGCAGTCTATTTTTTCCACAGCCAATCTTTCCAGGGTACACCTACTCAATGTACTCTGGAAACATTGGCCACACCAAAGAATAGACTGTAGAGTAAAATTAGTGATAAAACAAGTAAATCTGTGAGCTAATGCTCACTAGTGATACCCCCGCTGTGAGAAATATGACTATCATAATGTAACTTTCATTTAACAAAATCTAAAAATATGCGACAAACAGAAAGTAGATGAGCAAGGAGCATGAAATCGCTTTACACCACATGGGACTATGGGATGAAGCAATATGCAAAGTATTAGGCTGCTGCATGTTATAGTTGCTGAGAAAACTGCGACGGAAATTTTGTAACGGACGGACGCACGCACGGACAAGGGTAAAACAGTATACCCCCCTCTTCTTCGAAGCGGGGGTATAATTAATTAGTGAATTGAAAACTATTTATTACCAATAAATCTTATGCTAATATTTAGTACCGTATTGATTCTAATTTTTAAGTTAATTTTTATGACTATATTATTGACAAATAAAGAGGTGTTTGAAGTCAGTAAATCACTGATTATCATTATAATTCATACAAGAAATGAAATATTTGGTACAGTTTAAAGTGTTTATTATACCTCAATTAATAAGGGGTTAAAAGGGTAATTGGTCAGTATTTTTACAATTATTTGTTTGCATGCCATATAAATAAACAGATATGAGCATAATTTTCAATAATAAATTGAATAGTAATTGACAAGCCATACATTCCTTTACATTTTAAACAAGGTTATTTAAATACCAAATTTTTAAATAAAATATGGTCCATGGATAATAATAATCAGTGTCACTAAGTATGGACATAAAATGACCTGTCCAATAATGGTGTACCACGATCATGACCATAACTGATAAACATTACCTTTCCCTTATAAAAACATAACTTTTTCTATGGCACTCTAACATGATACTTCCAATAAAAGTGCAAAAGGCATATTTAGCTCGACTTTACTATGTAAATGGAGAGCTCTCCTACTCGCCCTGGCGTCGGCGTCCATATTTCTGATTTAAGTTTTTGTGCAGTAAAATATTTTTTAATATAACTTTTTTATTTCTTAAGGTATCAACTTCAAACTTTAAATATATGTTCCTTATTATCAATCACATCTCATGTGACAAGGTACATAACTCCAAATACATTTATTCGGAATTATCTCCTCGTGAACTTATAGGTTTTTTAAAAAAATGTTTGTTTTTACTGCAACTGTTTAATTTCTTAAGGTATCAACTTCAAACTTTAAATATATGTTCCTTATTATCAATCACATCTCATGTGACAAGGTACGTAACTCCAAATACATTTATTCGGAATTATCTCCTTGTGAACTTATAGGTTTTTTAAAAAAATGTTTGTTTTTACTGCAACTGTTTAATTTCTTTAGGTATCAACTTCAAACTTCAAATATATGTTACAGTACTTATTATCAACCACATCTCATGTGACAAGAATCATAACTCCAAATACATTTTTTTCATAATTGTCTCCTATGAACTTAAAATTTTCTTTAATTTGTTTTTACTTTAAATTTGTTAAGGTTATATTTTGAAATTTTAAAATACATGTATGTATGTTCCTTATCATCAATCACATCTTATGTGACAGATACTTACTTAGTCGAGCATGCTGTCTCTACTGACAGCTCTTATTTATTACTGTGTAACATGATATTTACAGTGTAACTGGACCACTAAAAATGCATTGTTACATATTACAGCCTAATAGGACGTTCCATAACAATGTTATATGACATTTTAAATAACAGTGTAACAGGGCTTCCCATAACAGTGTGACAGGACATTTCCAAGAATAGAGTAACAGGACTTCGCATTACAATGTAACAAGACCTTTCCAATAACATTATAAAAGGACTTCCCATTACAATGTAACAAGACATTTCCAAGAATAGAGTAACAGAACTTCCCATTACAATGTAACAAGACCTTTCCAATAACATTATAAAAGGACTGCCTATTACAATGTAACAAGACCTTTCCAATAACATTGTAACATGACTTCCCATTACAATGTAACAAGACATTTCTAATAACAGTGTGACAGGACTTCCCATAACAATGTAACAAGACATTTCCATCAACAGGGTAACATGACTTCCCATTACAATGTTATGCAACATTTCCGACAACATTGTAACAGGACTTCCCATAACAATGTATCAGGACATTTCTAATAACAGTGTGACAGGACCATAATAATGTAACAAGACATTTCCAATGACAGTAACAGAATAAATTAAATAATTACTGAGTACCAGTAGAAGGACATTTACAGTGTAAATTATAATACCGTTAACATTGCATTTTAGGACTTTTCAAATAACAGTGTAACAGGAACTTTAAAAGTATTTATATCAACAAGTAAAGATAAAATAAATATCTATTATAAAACTTAGTAGAACACTTTATCTATAAAGAAACAACAGACTTTATATTATTGATGTTTTAAGTTAAGCGTAAGAGAAGATGAAAATAAATCATGAGACTAAATATGTTACTATGGTAATGTTCTTAACAATTAAATTTCAATTTGGTGAAGAAAATAACTATGAATGTATACATACAGAAAGTTTCTACTTCTACTTTCATGATTTATTTTACTGAGAAATGCGTTTTTATATAATTGGCAAGTACTTTATACAATAACATGACCAACGAGAGTTGAAATCTGCAAAAAAACTTGCACACCTTTTTGTCTCTGTTTAAGAATATCATACTATTAACTGGGGATTTATGAAGAAATGAACATGCTTTTTTCACCATCCTCCGTAATGCAATTAACTCTGAACCCTCTGCTTCTGTCTCAAAAGAGTAACAATTCTAGTGAGCATTGAAACAAAAATATGAGTTCAAAATATAAATGAGAAAAAGCACATTGGAATTTAGACTGACATTTAAGACATTTCAAATAGTGGTGTATAGTATAGATGAAGAAAAGTGTTAGCATGAAAGAACATTAAAAGTATCACAAAAATAACCTGACAAAATGAAGTTTCCTTTTAAGTAGGGAACATAAAATTGTGTTGACGTGGCATTAATCCCAGTAGGAAAAAACAACAGGGTCCATAACAACCATACCCCAGAGAGAGAGTAGCAAAATAGTAAACCAAAATATCTGAAACCTTAAACATTATTAATCATGCAAACAAAATGACAGCTCAGTTAATCAACATGCTAGTAAGAGAACCCAATACTGATGAAGACAATAATCAATAATAAATATCATACACACTCAACAAATTATCTAAATAATTTATTATTACAAGTTGTTACAGGCATTCAGAGCATTCTTATAGTAGGTTTTAATTTTCCTTATGAGTTTCTTGAAACATGATGAAACATTACTAGACTTCATCTCAATCAACATTGAAATTTGGCAAGTTTTGGATTTTCTAAAATCATTAATGATTGTGCTAATGCGGTAGCTTTCTTTGTTAGACAACTTATCTAGTCCTTTAACAAATGTTCCTTTCCTATTGATATTCTTTATTCAACAGTCAGTGGCAAATACATTAACACACAACACTGATTTAAGTACTTACTACAACATTTCTGTATTCACTAACGATAATTGAACATTTAAATCAGCAGGGTTAATGTATGAGACACTGACAGTTAAATAAAATTACCACAACATTTTTGATAAACATAGAACCATTTTTCTTTATGTCATAATAAAAAGTTCATTGTTACAAATTCATTCATAAAATTCTAAAGACTAGGAAATTGATGAAGGATATAACTCGAAATCAAATTACTAATTTTTGTTAAAAAGTACATTTTAACAACCTCTAACTAACTACTGTATTTCAACAGTATCAGGTGATATTTGCTAACTAACTCCAATGTAAGACAATTCTAAATTTCAAATTACTAAAAGAGTAGAAGACTCAGTGTTGATTCCTCTGAAATTCAACAGTTTATGGAATACAAGTGTGTACAAAAACAACATATCACCATAAACAACAATGTAAAACCTAACAACCAACGATGAACAACATTTCCCTAGAGGTATCAATGCTTGTGTTATAACAACATTTTCTGCAAGTCTTGTAGAAATTTAGTTTCTGAAAATATTTAAGATGTGTTTCTTCATTATCATCTTTTTATCACAAGACTTTAAATATATGGTTCTGTTGATTTGAAAACGTAACTTGAACATCTTAACATTTCTTGAATAAGTTCATTCAATGTTGTGATATTTGTATAGATTGTTTTTGGCATTTTTGTATAAAATAAGATGTAATTTTTGCGAATTATAATGAAATTTTTGCCATTTTGTGTTATTAAGTGTAATTCTAAATAAGAGTATTTTTGCTGGCAAGCATCATTTTTAAGTCCTGGATTTAATATTTAGAGTCATTCAAACACATCAATATAATAAGTATACAACAAGTATTATTGGAACTTTCAGAAATTTCAGAACTTTTGTTGCTTGGTATACGTAGAAGCACATCTACCCAACATACCAGATAATTAAGCAAAAGTTTGAACTACATGAAAGTTTATTTATAAAAGCTGACTAACCTAAACTAACTTGCTTTTCTAAACACTTTTCTTCAATAGGTACTTGCCTACCTTGCACTAATTTAAAAGCAGAATAGAATTTTCAAAACATCAGTCTACATTTTGACAATTCTATTTAAGGGGTTCAATAACCACTTGAATCCCCCCCCCCCCTTCCATGTTAATTTATCAAAACTAATGACTAAAACATCAATATTTTGCAATAATTTCCTAAAAAACTGGAATTTTCTAATGATTGATGCAAAGGTAGTTCTGATTTTCTGTGGTTTGAATGTCATCCAACATATTTCCAATCCTTACAGCATCAAAACTGACACTGAAATCATTTTTATATGGATTCTGATTATTTTGAGCCTTAACAAAAAAATATACAAATAAAAACTTTCATTTTGGAGCTAATAAAAATTATCTCAATTCAAGAATCAAAGGAAATCAGGCCTATACAATCTAATTGGTTGATCATTTTTTTATCTAGGTGAAACTCTTAATTATCTCTCACCACAAATGGTTAATATTTTTCTGTAGCTGAAAATTAGCAATCCATCAGTGCTTTCAGCGCTTTGATTGATTTACTGGCATCATTGAAGCAAACAATGTCTAATCATCAACAATTCTTGATGAATGTCAGAGAAATGGACAAAAAACACTTCTCATCTCAACAGTAGAAATCCAATCCATTGTTATCCCTGGTTTGATCAGAAACAATATAATGACTATATTTCATGGCATTTTTGCCTTTTCTATTTCTACAATAAAGTATGCTTTTCAATGTTAGAAATCACACATTCTCTTAAGATTTAAGAAGCTGAAAATTCTGGTACAAGAACGAAACATTTTTTACCAGCCCTTGGATGTTGTGCTTAATCAAGAGGCTTTAGCCATTTTTTGTGTTAAATACTTGAACTTCAGAATACAGTGGGAGAAGTCCAGTGGTAAGGATTTGCACTTAAGAATCAATAGGTCCTGGTTTTAAAACCTAAAAAGCAACTGCTAATATCGTTCAGGAATTTACCTGTGATTGCTTTATTCTACCCAGGTTAAAACAGGAACCTAAGTTGGTATAATTCTGTTGCTCAAATGTGTGGTCTGCATCTAGCAGAGTAAAAGATTCCCCAGAGATCAATAATAGATGGATACCAGTAGCCCGAGTACCAGGGCTAAATAGCTGTATAAGTCAGTGAATGTGTATCAGCATGAAATAATGAATAGAAATCCATTTGTACAAGATCTAACCCAGGTCAGTAGCGCAGTTGGTAGCGTGCCTGGATTTCAAATCCAGTGTCCCGAAGAGGGTACAGGTTTGAGTTCCCACCCGGGGAGGTTGTTCCCTTCCATGAAAATTTGTCAATAATGTAAACTTTCCTCCATTAATAAGGTGTATGGAGAAGTTTCAGGCTCTGTAGAACGGTAGGTGAGTACTGGTTATAGACAAGGGTCCATGAAAGCTAGGTTAGGTGCGCTGGATGATGTAAAATAACCTAAAAACTATTAGATGACAAGGTGTTAAACCCAGTATAAATAAATAAACAAGAAAATCTGTGAGCTAATGCTCACTAGTGATACCCCCGCAAAAATGTAAATATATACGACAAACAGGAAGTAGATGAGCAAGGAGCATGAAATCGCTTTACACCACATGGGACTATGGGATGAAGCAAGCATTAGGCTGCTGCATGTTATAGTTGCTGAGAAAACTGCGACGGAAATTTTGTAATGGACGGACGGACGGACGGACGGACGCACCCACGCACGGACAAGGGTAAAACAGTATACCCCCCTCTTCTTTGAAGCGGGGGTATAATAAGTACAAGATCTATACATAGAGAAATCCAATCTATAAAACAGATTTCTTTAATTGTGAGTGCAGAAACAGTGCCACTATTTGTATGTAAATCTACCTATCATTCGGATGCAGTGTCTAGCCTGCACAAACTTTCTTCAAAAACTTAAAAGGGCAATAGTAAATTAAACACAGACCTAAATCAAAACAAAAACAGACATTTATTGTAAGACAGACTTTTCAAAAATTAAAAATGACATATTAGCAAATTCCTTCAAACGAAAATAGAAATTTATAATAAAGTTTCTTCAAAAACAATAAAAATTTATTAGCAAATTACTTTAAAACGAAAGCAGAAATTTATCATAATTGAGACCTCTCCTTGCATCTCCTTGACTACAGTAGTCAATAGTGACAGTCTTACATCATACATACAGTAGTCTGTAACAAAAGAAAAAGCTAATCAATATAATAGAGCTTGACTATTAATTACCTTGTGATAATATATATCCTTACATAGATCGTTTTTCTCTATGAATTATTACTATACATTCTTTCCTCTTCAGTCTATATAACTTATGACTGTGTTACCTTAGTAACCATACAATATACAATACAGTTCAAAACGATTATGCATGAAGGCAAAACTTTCACTTCATTTTGATTTTGCTCATTCCCTTGTTACCATATATACAAGATTATATCAATGTAGATTTAGAGGAATTTATAAGCAAAATTTTTCATTTATTTTCTCTACTTTTTTGTTTGTTTGCATACCACTACTGTCAATGTGATTGCAACAGGCACAGATACCTTACTAAATATTTTTCAATATTTGGTTTGGGGTGTTCCTATTAAGGACAAGGCTAAAACATTTATCATAATGATGCCCCATAGTTGATCTATATGAATCTAACAATAGACTTTATCAATCAGATATACAATGACTGTATCACAAGATCATTTAGATATATTTCCCTTTGGCCACTGTTTAAAACACCTTTTCAGTGATCTTTTCTACTGATAATTCGACCACTGAGCATTGAACCTGAAAAGTGACCAGTCGCAAGTTTATCAAACTTTTGGTGTTTAGCAGTCAATTTTTGATTTTTTGGGTGAGTTTAACACTTTAGCAACACATTGTATTGGTCATATTGCAGCAGTCAGTCAACGTATTCACATTCCTGGAAAGGCTAACTCTCTAAATTTAGCTGTTTACCAGTAACTCAGTGACTGACAATTGCACTAGTGGTAAGAGGGAGAATGGCTATAGAAATTATTACATGACCAAACTCTGGGAATTGAACCTTCGATCAGTAGACTTGAGAGCTTCTGACAGAGCTAGCAGGGTGACTTATTCTTTTTTACATACAACATACATAAAACATTGAAACTTTGAAACTCGAAAGAAGTGTATAAGTTCCTTGAATACATCTCATTAAGCTAAGTCATTATGATGTCAGATATCTAGACAAGTGGGTGGCAGATAGAGATGGTTTCATTTATCAAAAATCAATTTAATGGCTAAGATAATATAACAAGTTAATGTATTGTTTTCTAAGGTAATTGCCACACAATTTTTACCTTAACTAATGAACTATAGATATACTGATGTCTGTTAAACAATACAGTACAACCTTTCTTTTTTTGCCGGGTTTAATGCCGTAGCACACAGTGTATAGGTCATATAATTAAATCTATGTTAAGCACCAAGAAAAATTGCTTCATGCTACTTAAAAATGACTTACAGTAAAGAAAAACACTAATGGACAGGAACATTTTGGAAATTCCGAGGAAGGTCCAGACTCCCTGTCATCCCCCCCCCCCTTGATCTGTCTATGAGTTTCATGGAAACTAGCTTTCTAAGACTATCCTCCTATCTGATATTTTAGCTATATTTCCACAAAGAACACTCATCTCCTTATATGGAGTACAATGGACACTATTGCCATATCCACCCTTGAAGTCCTAAGATGTAGGATAAGACTATTTTGTTCTATGTCACCAGCTTAATGTTCACAAACAAAAGATCAATACTTTCTGAAATACTATCTCCATCAACTGACCATGACCAGCACAATGGACCAAATATACCTGTGTTTTCATTTGTTTGTTTGTTTGGTTTTACACCATAGCAACACATTGTATAGGTCATATAACAGCGGTCAATCAACCTACTCACTCCTCCTGAAAAGGCTAAATCTCTGGATTTAGCTGTTAACCAACTACTAAGCGCAAACTTTCTTCAGTGACTGACTACTGCCCTACATAATTAAATATCATTGGTAGGAGGGAAAATGGCCGTCGAAATAATTTCATGACCAAGCTCCATGAAAGTATGCCCCGCCCAGGGATGGAACCAACGACTCCTCAATCAGTAGACTTGCGTGCTGCCAACTGAGCTAGCCGGGCGGCTTTCTCTCATTTGATTCAAACTAATATGGTAGGCTTTTACAATAGATGGTGAGGACTGAGGAGACATATTTATACAAAGCCAATAAGAGGATTTCTTAAATAGGAACATTCTAGTTGATTCCGAGTCAGGTTTGATATAAATATCCTATTATTTGTTGCTGTCAACACCTGAGGCCACACAGTACTTACCCTTTAAAACTGACAACAATATCCTTGTTATTTTTTAAGGAATTGGATGCTAATGAATGTATGTTTTGAAGATTTATTAATATTAATGAAGTCACTATTTAGAACTGTTTGTGTTTGCTATCAATATTTTTGTTTATTAAGAGAGTTTGTGTTCATTAAATACCTTTGTATTCATTAACTGACATTTTGTTCATTTAATTGCGTTGAATAAAATGAAGTTGTGTTCATTCCTTTTGAATAATGTTGATGAAAAAAAAATGTAGAAAAAATATCTAATTATAGTTTAAAACCAATGATCTAAATAGTGCAATGGTCTTAACACAGGGACCTTTTTCATTATAAAGTAAGCATATATGTGACTTAATCATCAAAACTTGCCAGAATTTTCAAAAACCAAGGTGGTCTTTATTGTTAAACTTTACTATCTTAAAAGCACTCAGGATAAGGCACAATATTCTTTTAGAAAACAGTCTTGGACAATTATCTGGTCATTCTGTAAAACAACAATTTATAGTATATTTAAGGGCAATTAAATCTTCGATACCAATCATGAGACCAAGTATTGTTTTTTATGAAACATATCAAAATGTCAATCTGATTTAAACCCGATCTGAAATTTTCCTGTCGCCTACTCGCTAATTTAGATCTGCCCGTTGTCAAACAAAAGTTACCTTCAAGTGACCTTTTCTCATCATTATATTCATGACGAAATTGTTATGATTAGTAACTTATTTACATCGTCTACGTCATGCAATTTGAAATGAGATGTCCAATCGCAGACAGTGAACAATACCGCTTTTAAATAAGCCCGCAAACCTTGGTCTAAAAATAGAAATTACGAAATCAAAATGTCATTAATAGTGTTTCGTCTAGATGAAAGCTACGCATTGATTAGTCGACATATAGGTCATCTCGACGTGACCCTCCATTGAGATCTTAGAGATCCTGTATGACAATGCTCTACAGGATATCTGTTTAAGGAGATTGATCAAAATGTATACTACATTTTACATGGCAGTGTAACATAATCTTACAGACATATGATCTACAAGCTGCAGACAGAATAATTTGGGCAGACAAAATGTGAGTACTCTGTCAGTAGTCTGTCGGGACAATTAAATCTTGGAAACCAAGCATGAAATCATAGAGAATAATTGTTACATTGATATAGAATACCATAGAGGTTTTATACAAGGTTTTGAAAGGTTGTCTGTGGTAACAACAGTATCATCATTGAATTAAATTAGACAATTATCTTCCTGTAAGGATCACAAAATAGAATTTCTGGCCACCACAATGCACAATGGAGAAAAGGAAAGTTTTTGTTGGAATAGACAATGGGTGCCAATCAAAGAAAAGTCAGTATGCTTCAAGGCTATTTGCTTTGTTCTTCAAAAGACAACAAGAAAATAAGACAATCATTTGGGAAAAAATCAACTACAGATAAACAATGGATAAGAAAATACTTCAGTATATGTAAATTTATTCTACTAGAGTTGAATTTAAGCTGGCTTAAAATTTCTGGCTATTTAATAAAACATTTAAATTCATTTAATAAATTGAATGTTAGACACTTTGAGAAAGATTATAGTCAATACTTATATGCATGATCATAGTATGTACAAGTTTCCACATAAGAATATTGATTGTTATGTAAGCGCTTTATTTTAATTTTACTACCATTGTCTTTGTATCTAACATTACTCAAATCAATATTACAGAATTATAAATGTAGAATCATTTCTTTAAATACAGTAATACAAAGGAGAAAACACCTTGATCATGAATGGTATAAATTATTATGGTATGAGCACACAAAGAAAGTTAGCCACCTGGCTAGCTCAGTTGGTAGCACGCAAGTCTACCGATCAAGGAGTCATGGGTTCGATTCCCGGGCGGGGCATACTTTCGTGGAGCATGGTCATGAAATTATTGCTACGGCCATTCTCCCTCCAACCGATGGTTTTTAAATATGTAGGGATTGTGAGTCTCTGACGAAAGTATGCACTTAGTAGTTGGTTAACAGCTAAATCCAGAGATTTAGCCTTTCCAGGAGTGAGTAGGTTGACTGACAGTGGTGATATAACTTATATAATGTGTTGCTATGGCGTAAAACCCAACAAAAATTCAAACACAAAGAAAGTTACATTCACATTCAGCTAAAACATAAGAGAAATGCAAACAGTGAGTCTAAAAGAAATATTAATGACAGTGAAAATTATGTATATTTTATTAGATTTTCTTTTAGTTAATTGTTAATCAATAAAAACAGACGACCACACCTATTATTGTACATTGTACAATTCAATAGTTCATTACATTACATTATTACATTGATTCTACGTATTCTTGCCGTTATTCAATCGTTATTCTCTCATTATTCAGCTGTTATTCTATCTAGCATAGTATATAGGGATATATACTCTATAGGTATATTAGAACACCTGTGTAAGTCTATTCACAACTGTTCCCAATCTATATAAGTATATAATATTATATATTAATTTATCATGGATGCTGACAAATGTTTCTCAGCAAGGTTCAAGTTTCCTCACGACAGTGATTCAGAATCAAGTTAACTGACATATTTTTCCATACAATTAGACAGAGAAATATATACCCATTTTGTTTTACAATAAACTTCAACAAATGATATTTATTACTTATTATCATCATGTGAATGGTGTTTGTGATACATTATGTGCAAAAGCATTAGGGCTGTCACGATATACCGGTATATTATAATACGCAGCTGCGGCAATACATACCGCAGTAAGATTTTAACGTACTGGTATTTGGCGAAATTTTTTATTTTATTGCGAAATTCTTCCCTTCGCGAAATAAAAGTCGCAATACATCAGTTTTTCCATTGTTCATTTAATTTAACCTTAAGTTACAGAAATTTAACTGATTAGGGCGCATCACAGTCCGGAACGACCGTAAATACTTAAAGTGGCTAGATTCTATCAGTAGCTGCATGTAAAATTTGCATTGATTCTGTTAAAAACATCAGAGGCAAAACAATTATCTAAAAGCCCACAATATATCATAGTACGTATCGCAATACGGTGCCAGCGTATTGCAGTATATCGTGATACGCTTATGGCGTATAGTGACAGCCTTAAAAAGCATATTACTTCTGAAGTAAAGTAATATGTGTTTGATTACATCACATTTCAAACATATTTTGTTATATCACAGCAGTCAGTTAGCTCTACAAGATGAACAATAAACAGTTACTGACTGATGTAGTTATGAATGAGTAATATTAAAAAATTCTCAAGTTTAAATTACTGAAAATATATACTTGTATATGCTACTGACATTAGTCTGCCCAAACATTTGCAACAGATGCTTAAAATTCAATTAATCTTCAAGAGAGAGGGATACATTTGTTTTAAATCAATCTTAGTGGGTGTGGCCGAGTGGTTACAATGTTGGACTGTTAATTATTGAATAGCCAGATCCATGTTGGTTCCATCACATCTAAAAACCACTTCCTACTTTCTTTGAACAAGAAACTTGCAACTTTAGTGCTCACATTGGGGAACCAGGAAGGTGGACTCTAAGGCCATAAATCAAAGTGGCACAAACTTGTTAGACAATTGATCTAAGAGCTAATCTGTACAATTATTAACAAAACATCATAACAGGTATTTTATAACTACCTGGTGTTTTGTCGAAGTATCAGTGACATTTATATCCAAGTTTCTTAGTCATTAAATTACATTTAAAATTCAGTACGTTTAGACTAAAATACACTTAAAATCTAAAATACAACATTAGTACAGTTTCTTTTTTCAACTGTCAAAAATACATGAATTCTACCGAGGCTGGTAACCATATTAAATGTCTTTTTTCATAGGAAAATACATGTGACACAGGGCTGATTTTGAAATGACAGTTGTAACGGGGTCACTAACTACCAAGATCCCAACATATAATAGGGTTCTTGCTATACTGAATTTGAGATCATAAGTTAATGAGTGTTTCTCTGTATAACATAGAGGCACATGTTTATGCATTTGGACATACATATTATATATACATACAATATATAGATACATCTCAAATGAACGCCATATGACCATGGTCTACCATTGTATTACATGTACATATATAATCATGTACAAACAAAATATTGGTCAGTAAACTGTCATACAGCTGTTGTCACATAGGTGATAGAGACACATTGTACATGTAGGGTCATTGTTATATTGATAAAGAGAAATGACCACCACAGTTCTAGTAGCTACTTGGACTCTGAAGTACATGTTGTACAGAACCTGAGTCGGTGGCGCAGTTGGTAGTGCGCTGGGGTTTGGAATCTCTTGTCCCAAAGGGGTACAGGTTCAAATCCCACCCTGGGAGGTTATAACCTTCCATGAAAATTTGACAATAATGTAAATTTTCTTCCATTAATAAGATATATGGAGAAGTTTCGGGCATTGTGGAAGGGTTCTTGATATAGACAAGGGTCCAGGAAAGCTAGGTTAGGTGCGCTGAACGCTATAAATGACCTAAATTGTCTTGACACGGGTTAAAGCCAATTAAAAAAACAAACATGTTGTACAATTGTTCCAACTACTCAATACATGTTCTAAAACTATATAAATGTGGTTATTATATTTTTTATTAAGTATTTGAATTAACAAGAATTTAAATAAAGAAAACAAATGTCAAAATGACTTCATTAATCACAAAAAAAAACTTGAAAGAAACTGAACATTCATGTTTTAAGGAATAATATCATTAAAATTCATTATTATTTGAGCTTTAACTCATAAGCCCAGAAATTGATATTTTCACTAATATGAGTGTCACTCAAAATAAAATCAAACACAGGTTACTGTACAGCCTATTCATATGAAATGTCTCTTATAACATTATAATTTGATACACTTTCACCTAGGCTAAATAAATGAAGCAAAATTGATCTTACACCAAAATTGATGAATATTCTCAATTTATTCTGTATTAATTACAAAATGGGCAAATATAGATAAATCAAATTATAAATAGTTATGAAATACCATAGTTTAAAGACTTATAATCAAACTCCTTTAAAATTAATAGGAGATGATCTTAACCATTATAATTTAATGAATTCATTGATTAAACCTAAGGAGAATGAAAATTTTGAGTAGAAATAAAACTGAGTTGATAAAAATCTTCATTTTTTATTGATTCTAAATTAAGACACAACATAATAAATTCAGCCCAACAATCCTTAGAACAATTGATAAATTACAAAAACTCAGGTAAAAACTGTTTGGTAATGAAAAGCCCATCTGTCGTCAGAATGGATCAAAAAGATTGTCAAATTACAAAGGAAGAAAATGTTATTTGTTTAAGATGACTTGAGATTCTACATTAAACATTATGTCGCCATTGAATTTCTTTTGTTCAAGAAATATTAAAGATCAAACTTAAGCATCAAATTACCCTGTAGAAATTATTTGTAATGTCATGTACAGAACACTTTTTACTTAATCAATATTTTTAAGGAGGAAACTTGTTTATGACATTTAAACCAAAGAGAGACTTTCTATGCATTTAATACTTTTATGTGAGCACAACAAATACTTTTAATCCTGAAGATCAAAAATGATATTTTCAATTTTATAGTTTCTATCATTTTTTATTATTGATTCCTTTGAGTAACAACTAAAACTATTTAAGAGCCATTAGCATTTTTTAAACGATTACCAATTTACATGTATTATTGATCATCAAAGCCTCTTTAACATTAACTACGTACACTCCTTTTTTTAAATATTTCTTTAAAAAGCACAGAGAAAATGGAAATAAAATACTCACGTTACTCATTTATCATATACATGTAATCAAATGTTAAAAAGAAAATGCAAGATTTCTTAATTTATAATACATACAATTTTAATTTCTACGTAATAATGTCCATTTTCATGGTTTGAATTGTGTTAAAAAGAAATTAACAAAAATAAAAAAATTTAAAAAAAAAAGATCATTAAATGTACTCTATACATACCATAAAAAACAATGAACTTCTAATCCTCATGAAATTCTAATAATCAAACTTTATCTCACAAAATATAAATTTCCAAAACCCTAAGATAATGAATGACAATTATCATGTAAAATCCAAACTCTACCATAGATGTTATTCATTTGAAGTCAATGCAAGTAGTATAAAGCCAGCACCAGTAATATAGTTAAAGCAGAAATTTCAATAAGTCTTCAAGAACCAACGCCCATCTCACAGACAAAATCGTATTATTACACTATAGAATATAAACATGTCTATTTTTTCACACCATGTTTATTCACTGAAAGAAAATTGTTGCTGATACTGAAAAGGGAATTCACTGTACACTGTCAATGTTTATAGTAATACAGGCTTCATTATTGATTTTATCATAGACATACAGGTATGAATACACAGGTGTGACTAGATCCAATCCATTGTTGCAGCCGATAGAAATGTGACTATGTGATGACTATGTGACAAATCGTCGAACACACACACCCGCGGATGACAAATTATTGTTGACTGGCAGCTGGTTTTTACAAAGCTTGACAAAAGTCTGAAATAGCTAATAAAGCTTAATTGAGTTAATACGTTCTCAACGACTCCGTGTAATTTGCTAATATAAAAGTCAAACAGTGCGACAATTTGATCTTCAATGACTTAATCCAGACGACATTGAGACATTGTGAGGGAATGTTTGATTGACTCAATGTAAAACAAGATGCTTCATTTAAGAAAATAAATATTAGAATAAACCATTAAATCGCTTATTTTACAATCCTATGACTTATTACAGGGCTTGAATTTAACAAAAAATTGAACTTGCAAATTTTTGCGAGTTGATTTTATTTCAACTCGCAAAATGAAAAAAAAAACTCGCAATTGTTCTCAAAACTTTAATAGCATAATCACCTTGTTATAATTCATGTATGCAATATAAAAACAAAATGACCCTATGTTTAACTATGGATAGAACAAGAGCGTTATTGTGGAATAGACAAAGAATATCGAACATGTTTTTTACAGTGAATCTTTCATTGATACTATGTCTATTCATCTGTTAGTTTCAATGCTGGCTTAAGCCTCATTAGTTTTTACAGTAATATTTTTGCATAGATTTCAACTCGCGAAAATTTACGAGTTAAAATAAAGCTTACTCACAATTTTCAAAATCCACCCGCTTTTTGTGAGTATGCAAGCTTAAATTCGAGCCCTGACTTATATATAGAATATTTTCATTATGATATTCACAAGCCAAATAAACTTAGTTAAGTCATCTCCCTAGCCCACAAGCTTTAATTTAAACCCAGGACCAGTGAATATTAACTTGGGCTAGTGAAAATTACTTATTTCATGAAGTCTCTAGACTAGAGCTAGAGCTAATTGATAATTTTGCTCTTTACATATCGAGGGTTGTCTGCAAGACTGTAGTAATTCACTCTTTAAGGCAATGCGCTTACTACAGTCTTGCAGGCAACCCTTGATATTAAACATAATTCATGGGGATAGTGCTTAAATTTGAGGCGATAAATGCTAAAGTTAGTTAAAAAGAAGAACAGAATGAACAGACTATTAAAATATTTTATGTTATAAATTCTAACATAAGCGCATGTATTTACTCTATATTTAATCTGATATCATTCGTATTTTAATCTTAAATATCACTTTTTTAGTAATATACTTTATATGTGAATAAAGTCTTTTAGATTCGTATACTTGCCGGCCGCCTCTGTTTTACTTCTGTAATCTTCTTGTAATATTAAACATAGAAACTCATTTTAATGCTCTAAATTAACTTGTTATAAAATTATTTTTTATTAAATTTTAGATCATCAATTCTTGTGTCATTGTTTTATTCTATATAAACAAACTAAAAATAGGTGAGCATGAATTAGTCTGGATTACCTGCCCCTTACCACTATTGTTATCGGGTCGGGCAAACGGGTATCATGGTGGCCTCCTCAGTTATTATACAGGTATTACATTTTCTTAAACTTGCATGATCATTTGCTGACAATAGTTACTTTAGTAGGAGATCGGTACTATATAGGACATTCGATTTTTCAGATTACACATATATTTAGACAACGATTAACAAAAACATGTCTCAAATGAACACAATTCGGACGTGGATTAGTCTCGTTAGAATTTTGGATACTTTATTTTGCATTATTTCATGTAACTGAACAACTAAAAAAGGTATCCACAGCAATTCTTATACAATGATCCTTTGATTTAAGACTATGTAGTGAGAACTGCTCATTTGAAAACATAATTATCAAATATCTAATTCATTACATAGAGCGTGTCTATGATCACGCTTTGCCTGACATACTTTTACCTGCCAAAGTACGACTGGGAACCAGACAAAGCATGAATGATCAGTTATTCCTTAAAATTGCATTTGTTTCGAAGACATTTGGTGGGCACTGTACAGAAATATTTAATAAGAGAAACTCATAGCTAAACATACTAAGACTATAATTCTCAGCACGAAGAACTTGGAACAATCAAACTCAATGGAAGAAACACTCATAAAAATATCAAGAGCTCATAAATGATTTAGTTAGTTTATTGATTTCAATGCCCAATTAGTGCAATCAGTCAAGTGAGCATGCAGTAACAGCAATTACTTGAAGACTACTAGAGTCATGTGAGCATGGAGTTGGCAATTATTTGATGACTACAAGCAATGAATTGAGCATGGTGATAGTCATTTGTTGAAGACTTGAGTAACTCTAATAATTGGTGACAACTCAATATAGCCTGAAGAAATCAGTATTCCTAATTAAATAGAGTAAAATCTTGATACATACAGGACAACAAAAATTAGTATAATCATTTATTAACTCATCTCATGCATATTGCTCCTGTTATTGTTCCTTTCTTTTCAGGTTACTTTGCTCTTAATTTTGATTCTTTTATGTATATAACATATTTTTCTCAAGTCTACTGCACAAACTCTTCATTTCTTATTCTCAAATGTTTTTTATATGCATTCATCATTATGTAAATATTGTATATACTGTGTAATATGTTTGATAGAGGCCCATATGGAAGATTGGATTTATCCAAATGTGTAGCCTCTTAAAATAAAGTCTTTATTATTATTATTATTATTATTATTATTATTATTATTATTATTATTATTATTATTATTATTATTATTATTATTATAGTCACAACTATAGTATTGCATGAGAGGTAAAATACATGTATGTTACATGCAGCATGTTCAATTTATGCTCAGAAGCTGTAGTTCTTGATGTTACTTCAAGTAATATCAACATTTATAAAAAGATTAATAGTAAATTAAACATTGGTACTTAACATACACTCTATTTCAACATTTTCCTGCCATTGCTCCTGTACAGACTTAGATCTTTTGACCAAAGCTTTTAACCTACAAGTAGTATTTTGACAACTAACTATAAATTTTTATTTAGCAATCAAAATAAACAAAAATCAATTTGAATGGATCATAGATAATTTTGTACTTAAAATTTTCAAATATTAACATTAAATGCTCAAAATTATTACTATCTTAGCCATGAGTCACTTTTTACTCTTCATCAGTCAATCAAGGCAGAAAAAAATGAACTGGTGTAATTAGTAAAAACTTTATGCCAATATTACATTAACGAAAATGAAATTACATGCTATTCCATTTTAACAAGAAGTGACAAAATTGGCAATTATATTTGGTTAATTTACATGGAGACACAAAAGAATAGTTTTTATCCTTTACATGTGATGTTGTTTGTGAAAATGAAATGAGTTCTAATTTAATAAATTATTCACAAGGTCAGGTGATCTAATCACATGACCAAATAAGAAGAATAAAAACAAACATTGCAAGATATAGTTTATTTATAAAGCCATGCATGTTTTTGTACTTTTGAATTTAACTTCTCTTGCTGTGAGACAATTTTGTCAAGTAAAAAGTTGATATATATGTTTAAAATTATGTTCATATCCCTCTGTAGCTCTATTAGGATAACAAAATGAGACCAATCTAAAGGATATTAATGTTAACAATGCATCACGCTATCCTAAACAAAGTATATTAATGAACAGACCTTCATTAGGTAGACACCATGTTTATCAAATTTTACTAAAAAGCCTTCTCATAGTGTTCAACAGTTCAATCATTTCATTTATTATATATGGATAAGATTATCATAGAGCCAGCAACTTGTGGTTCAATCAGGCTGTTGAATCATTTATTAGTAAAGAACAGACAGGAAACAAATGTTTGCCTACTGTTTTATAGTTTGTTCAAAGTATGGTCATATTTGTCATCTTTCACTGATATTGGGCGCAAACCAGAAATTGAAATATGAAAAGGTAATAGCTTGTTCAAATTTAGCACTTACAGGTTTATACATAAAGCACACTTAAGTAACAACACTATGGCTTACTGATTAAATGATTGTCAATATAGGTGATACAATGAATTTGTATTCTTTCTCTCAGATCATCATAAACAAACTATAATATTTATTGATATGGAAATTGTTTTCCAAGCTTTTCTTATGTCAATGAAAATAAATAATGAATGATATTATAATCAAATTCAATATCTCAGGTCAATATGAAAGGCTATAATGATATGATGTTAAAATGTATTATGTTTTTCACATCAATGTGAACAAGCCACAATAATAATGACACTAAAATGTATTCATTGCAAAGTCAATGTGAACAAGCTATAATAATAATGATCCTATAATGTATTCATTGTCCAAGTCTATGTGAACAAGCTATAATAATAATGATCCTATAATGTATTCATTGTCCAAGTCTATGTGAGCAAGCTATAATAAAAATGATCCTATAATGCATTCATTGTCCAAATCTATGTGAGCAAACTATAATAATAATGATACTTTAATGTATTCAATGTCCAAGTCTATGTGAACAAGCTGCAATATCATTTTACATTATAATTATCATGTTAAACTCTAAAAGGATGCCTGTGAATTTAATCTTTCTTCATTTTACACTGATTATCATTCAGCTACTTTCTTTAATCTAACCAGTTTTTCTGAACAACATATAAGCCAGTACTACCTTGCCTTTCACAATAATAGTCAACTGCTCAAGGTTCCTGCATGCAGTGTATCAATTCACAAAGGGCTAAACTTCCCTAAAACTGAGATCCTGCCTAGCAGTCTCAACCCAATAATGTATACTATCTAATGAAGAGATTCCAGTCAACACAGTGCCAAACTCAACCCACTAATGTATATTATATTATATTATAATCTATATTATCTAACCAAACAAATTTCAGTCAACACCGTGCCAAAGTAAAATCTAAATCTTTTTCACTCAACAACTTTCACATTTCATGTATGATATAAATCTTAAAAGCTCTGATAAAGAAAACAAGAAATTTAACAAAGATAAATTAGCATTACTTCAACAACGTGGGACTTAAACCTGACATGATAAAGTATTAGAGGAGATAATTTGTCAGCATTTAAATGATAATATATTTAGACTGTAAATATTTACTTAAACAAATTCTGCATATATGTTAGTCTCACATTTTGGATACATTTCAAAGGTTTAAAACAAATTACCAATGTCATGTATCTAATAAGAGTTTTCATCACATCTGATAACAGCTGAAGTTCTCACTTAGATAGCTAATCATTGCTAACATTCACCATCTTAAGATGTTTTATGTGATAATGAAAGTAATTGCAAACACATCAACTAGCCTGACTTAATAAGATAAAAAAATTTCACTAGCCTAATTCAATTTTCTCTAGTCCCAGGTTTTGGTTAGTGTGTTAAGGTGATGGCTGAGCTATGGTTATTAATTTATGTCATACTTCAACTTGAATGAAATTTTGAAGCTAGTATCTAATGCTACAGTCCCATAAACATAAAAATAGCCGTGACGGCACCGTAAGGACTTGTATGAACTTTTGCGCACCCGTACGGACTGTTATGTTTTTACCAGGGTCCATGAAATGAGCAATGAAAGCATGTATCAGTTTCAAAGTCAAATCGTGAACACAAATGTTGCCGAGTATGAATTAAACTTGCATATCTTCCAAGTACGGATGTGTTGTTCTGTTCCATGTGCGTACCGTAACCTTAATATGCAAGGCTTCCCACGGCCTACGGCTGTCTGCACGTACGTGTCCGCAACAAGCCACGATTTTATGGGACTGAGGTATAAGACGACTAACTCATAAATCTTTACTTCCTGAATTATCTTACAACTAGACCTTCACGTACATGGTGTGGATTTATTATACTGACTATTATGACGTCTCTCATTCGTTAACCTAAAGATGATCCTGCTTCCACTTGGCCTATCCTTCACACCAAGTACACCATTGTGACATAGCTATGGCACCAACCTATACATTGTTCCTCTTTAACAATATTTTCAACACTATATATCCAGTGCACTCATTTGGCACATTTTGGGGCCAAATATGAGCCCCATTCCCCTCTCAATATCATATGTAATTTTTTTTCCCTATCTTAAATAAAAATTCACCTCAAAATTTAAAGAAAAAGTAAAATGACTACGGAGAATAAAGATAGTTTATGACAAGCTTCAGATCATTTGTTTTATTTGTCACTCTACTCACTATCTATACTAGCTATTCAAATCAATGGTAGAAGTGTTTAGAGTAACAACTGTATGCATTTAAGAGTTGACTGAAAATTCCCCATATTGTCTTGAAATGACGACAAATTCCCCTTTCAGAGGGCATGGGTACCTGCACCCAAAAGTTGTCTTTTGCTCTGATATCATTGATATTGACCTAACTTAATTATTTCTTCGTATGCATATGAATGTGAAGCCCTTTTGAACATGTATTCAATATGAAAAGAGGGCTATACAAATTTGGTATAATATAAATAATAACAATAACTGAACTTTCATTTAAAAACTTATTATGGCTTGTGCTACCCTAAGACAGTAAACATTGTCACTGAAGACACTATAGATACACATATGTCATTAAGATGCAGTGTTAAAATCTAGCCATTGACGTAGAGGGTCCCGAGCCTGGTTGAGAAATAGAGAGGGCAACACTGTCTGAAAACTGAAAGAAGACCAGAAGAGGAAGGTTCTTACAAAGAAATGCCACTCTGGAACAAATTTCAAGCAGAAAGTTTAGTTCTGGTTGGGGTCTGCTTAAAATACATTCTTAGGAGCAGATGGACCAGGGAGGGAGGGGGTAAGAAATAAACATCTACTACATCTAATAGATGGTGTCATTGATGGACCAGCAACATGTTTGCCCCTTTTGGTATCACCATGTATTACCAGTATCCATGTATTGTATGTTAAATTTAAACATTTTTGACATTTTTAGGAAGTACAAGTGCTGCCACTTTAATTTGTGGCACTGTCATCCAATCTGTGCAGAACAGTTCTGAACTAAGTCATCTCAATATTAACACTATAAAATGGATTAAAAATCTTAAGTTACCAAGTTATGTAAAACCATGATAAAATTTTTATGAGTTTTTACAATAATCAATACGCTGTATATTGATTTTTTTAGATTATTTCTAAATATTTCATTGTATGACTTGATCTAAGAGATTACATTATTGCTTGACAATACTTTCTCAAGAATTCTCTTGTTTAGGCCAGAAAAATGACTTAAAAGTTACAAGCAGTTGTCTTATAAAAACTATGTAAGGCTTGAGTTTGGATAACTTTCTTTAAAGCATGTAATAGTATTTATAAAAATTCTTTTAAATGATATATAAAACTTGGTTAGTAGTTTATATAGGTCTTTTTGAATGCAATCAAAATGTTAAAGAAATCCAAAAGTAAAGTCTTCTAAAACATAATATGAGAACTCTTGCAAAAAAATACATAAAACTGATAATTTACATTAAATTTTTTGGTACTTTTTCAAAAGACAATTATGTAACCCATCCATCATTTCCCTAAACAAGGGCAATGCATGAACTAATAGACAATTGGACACTTGACTCTTTCAAAGCTAAAATATTTGCTAAAGTAATTTTTACATACAAGCATACAGGCATAAATGAATGCCATGAAAAGTGAGTAGTTTCTGTGACTGAAGTGATTAAACTAATATGCAGGAGTTAAAAAAACCAAAACTTTTCTCCAAATAGACAAGACTAAAAATCAATTGAAAATTTCTAACATCAAAAAAGAACATACATAATATTGTAGTCTAACTACATATAAAGATTTTTCCATACTTTATCATTGGAATTTCATAGATATATATTCGGACATTATTCAGTACTCTTATTCACAAGTCCAGGGTCAATATAAATATTTCTTATTTGTACAGGCGAGATAAATAATTGATTAATGTCCTCAAAATATAGATAACATTGTTCAGAAACTTATTTTTATACCATTATTTAAATTGTCAATACATTGTATAAGACATTTAAACAGTTTCATTTATAGAAGTTCACAGGACAGTATAATTTCAATAAGATATAATCACCCAGGTAGTACTCATTCAGTAGTGGTCAGACCCTGGTGTTGTGGATTCAATATCTGGGTGTTACCTTATTAAGTACCTTTATGGTGAACTTTTTTTTAATACTTTCTGAGGCCATTCCTAGTATTGTCCCTCCATTCCAAGAAATACAATGTATGCTTAGAACTGATTAAAAGCTGAAAAGTCTAGAGTCACTAGTTAACAGGGAGTAGCTTGACTGAATGCAGCAGTCAGACTGAAATGTTTCAAAAGATCAGCATAAAGCACCAGTAGTAGGAGCAGTAGTCCAGTGGAGGGACACACATTTAGGGATCCAGAGGTCCTTGGTGCGATTCCCACTAGAGGCACTACTAGTTTCCTTGAGCAAGAAATTTACCTGCTATTACTTCACTTCACCCAGGTGTCAATAGGTACCTGTTAGGGTCATGCACTGTATGCTGTGGCTGCAATATGCACCATAATTTGTTAACAGTTAGTGTGTGACTCGATGATCGAGGAAGTTAATGTCAAGAGTTGACTGAATAGTGATACTAGAAGTAGACTTCAAAAACCTTGCTTTATCTTTAAGTCTTAACTTTAACTTTATAAAGCATCAAAAGACATACAGGGAACACTTGTGGCAAACTCAAAGGGAAAGACATAATACAATTAATGACATTAAAGAAATGCCAACAGGATCACAGAAACTATCTGGTCCAGTTCCAACCAATATAAAATTAATGTATGCTCCACACATTCAGGGTACTAGCAATTTATTTGAGGGCAATTCAATCCCAGTTGTAAAACACTGTGGCTAGGGATCAAGTTACCTTACGGCCAATCTCATTTGAGCCACTGTTAATTTTCTTGAGTAAAATATTTTCCTGGATTGCTTGAACTCCATGAACTCCAGCCTGGTGTGATTTGGCCATCCACTAACAACTGTGAGCCACCTCAATTTCACTTTTCATGCATTTTTAAATTCAATTTCAAAATCACCCTCTCCACAATAGTCATCTCTCTATAACAGCCATTAGGCCTAGATCATATATCTCCTATCGATTGTTGAAGAGTTTCAGGTTTCATAACAACTAAATGGAACTTTTAATTAAATTCCCCCTTGATTTAGTATCATATACAATCGCCATGGTTACACAGATTTAATTCACTGATTAAATGATTTAATTATATATTATTTATACAATGTATATTATAATACTATCATTACATTAGTAAATTCATATAATGGTAACTTGAAGTGATGAGGTGACATTGACTAAATGGTGTATTAGATATTCCCATTGTCAAATCTGCACTAGATATTGGGAGATGATTAAAAGCCCTAAACAATTAAAATTTTAGCAGCAATAGTGAAGTATATACAAATAATACAATATATTATAAGTTTTGAATTATATATAAAAGATTTAATGACTGGTTACATAACGATGAATAATTAAGTAATAATAGATGGGAAACTCAACCAGAGAAAATTGAATATAGGCACTATATCACAGGCTTACTGCAAAACAGTCGTAACCCACTCTTTTTTTAAACTGTTTTGCACTTTAAGCCCGCCATATGCCTGTTATCCAATCCTATATTTCAAATAAATTATTTGTTATGTCAGAAATTTAAAAAACATGGGGGCTGTACCTTTTGACATCAGAAATATAATGAAAATCCCCTGGTTTTTAAAAAAAATGCTATTGCAATACATTTATTTTTTGTAATTTGTAAGTATTGAATGCTGGGTCAATTTAAAACCCTCAGTGGATCTGTATAATAGATCAGTATATCAGACCATCACAATGTCAAAATGTCTAAATGTTTCAATAGAAGCAGTAAGGTTATCTTAAAGTGATTTGAATTATTTATATAATAATGAACATCAATATAGGTAGTTAAGTATCATTGCTGAAACTTGACTTGGCTAGCTGGTACAAGAAATATCAACGTTTTAAGAGTAACATTTCGAGGGTTGTCTGCAAGACTGTAGTAAGTGCATTGTGTTAAATAGCGAATACTACAGTCTTGTGGGCAACCCTCAATTTATTTCAAGATAAAAACAGACAGACACATTAAGCACAGGGTTTATCACCTATGAGGCAACCTATCATTGCAGTATCAATATTAAACAAATACATGAACAATAAAAGAAATAATTGTCAGTTCACAACAACAATTATACAACTTGTTCATGTTGACCTGAATACAATTTTGTGGTGCTTTTCACAAAGATTCTTACGAAAAAAATCTTTGTGGTCAAAAGCAAGAAACATTAATACGCTCATTTTTTGGCTTATTAATTATAAATATTATGCAAATTGTGTAGAACAGTGTATACCTTTTGAATATCATAACATAGTTATGCTTATTATCTGTCAGACTTAGAAGTGCTAAATATATGAAACTGACGAAGATTTTTTCGTAAGAATTTTTGTGAAAAGCACCCCTGATCTTGTTCACATTCACCCTTAGCCAAGACTACTATTTCAATATTATTTATGGCTAGTTCACATTGACCAATGACCCAAGGAAAACAAATTCAGTGTCACTTATAGCTTGTTCACAATAACCTGAATATCATCTGCATTCAATTAATTGTTTGAAATTAAATGTTACTAAAATTATTATCCCTTCATCTTACCTGCAGCGTGTTCAGTTACCCTGAACGTTACAAAACGTTCCGTAACAGAAGTGTCAGAACAACTCAACGCAAAGACAACTCAACCTGAGAAAACTCAATCCCCTACTAAAGGATTGAGTTGTCTCAACTATGAGTTGAGTATTGCACAGGTTGAGTTGTCTTGGGGTTGAGTTCTCCCGTACCCATAACACTAGCTAACAGTAGTTACTGAACACAGGGCAGACTTAGTACCATGATACAACCACTTTAAATTGGCAGTAGACAGAACAGAACAGAATTTTTTATGATATACATGTACATAGTTTTGACTTCACATATAATTATAAACTACATTGGAAAATCTAAATTGGCAGTATATTCAAAGAATTTATACAATGATGTAAATTTCAGAAGAAAAATAAATGAATGAAACATACCTGTTACACTGAATTCTTCTATTACTACTGGCAATTCTAAATCCAATGAAGTCTTCTTGTAAGTATTCACATCAGAAGTCAAATTAGTTTTAAAATATCCACAAGCTAACTATTTCACTGTGTACTATTTAGTGTTCAGAGTACTTTTAAGCAGCACAGATCACAGACTCTAAAACAAAAAAAGATGACAATAAATATCACACTTCAAAAAACTATAAACAAAAAACTGACCCAATTTTTTTATATTTTTTATTGAAGTTCTGTAACAATTAATGATGTATAACAAAATAAACAACTAAATAATGTAATGATACAAAACAGTAGGAAGTCATAGAAATAATAGGAAATCATTCAAAGCACACCATTTTAAAATCAAACAGCCATAAAGTCCTGACAGACTTTAAACAAAAGGATATTGTCTCGTAGTGGGTATCTTTCATCGCTAGTCAATAGATCCCAATCAGGTAGAACTGTGACAGGTTGATGAAAGATTAAATATATAAATGTCACACAGTTTATGACAATTTGGTAATGATTGGGTAAAGCCTGTTAGATGATGAAACGATTAGATGTCTTTCTATGATATGACACTCAACTGTGTAATTTTATCAACATTGGACATCTACATTGTAATTATTAAGCGTTTTAATTGTACATCGAAATTGTTACGTCAAAATCAAAATATTATACCCAAATAATATGCGTCAATTTGCTTTAATCACAACCATAGAATAATGTTAAAAACAAACAAAGTCAGTCATTTTATAAATGAGTAGCTAATTGATTTCATATACCAAAATATCCCAAACTATTATTTTACTATTATTAAGTATTCCATTAAAATAGACGTCCATATATGCAAGATAGGATTTATTCATATGTGTAGCCTAGTTACATAAAGTCTTCATTGTTATCATTATTGTTATTTTTGTTATTATCATGATTATTATCAATATTATTATTATTATTATTATTATTATTATTATTATTATTATTATTATTATTATTATTATTATTTCATCTATTAGACTATCAGATTTTTTTAGGTATAATCCATCAAACTGTATACTTCTAGTTTTTTTAAGCCAATTTAGTACATGATTGTAGGCAGCTAAAACAATATAAATACTTGTACACATGTCAAAGAACACAAATTAGTTACTTTTGTCAAAACTCTATTACACAGTTCAAACTTTCAAACACAGGTCATTTTTTTTTAATTAGGCTGGACAAAGTATAGTGGTAAAAAATATACTCATTATATTCAAGGTTATCTTCAGTTAATATCTTTGCACTTTCTTTGAAAATAATTCATAAGTTATATTGACCCTTTGATGGGCAGACCCTAAAAAGTCCCTTACAGCAGTAAAAGTGCCATAAAATTCATATAAATGTTTGAAAATTAATGAAATACATATTTCTGACTAATGACAAAGAAGTTTTTGAACGACCCCCCCAAGGGCACAATATGGACAGTATATTAAAGTCATGTACATTATTCTCACATATGACTTCAATACCAATGAGATGGAAATGATAATCATAAAATGCCTAAAGGAGAAAGTTTGAATTAATTGGACACTGTGTATCAAGACTTTGTTTTAATGTTATAAGTTGTCATAGTTATTGTTTGCTGTTGTTGTTGTTGTTGTAGAATTTCAAACATTTTGATTGGTTGTCAACAGCACACTGTTACAATCCGATTTTAGTTAGAACTTTGACATGGAATCCTTTAAATGACATTATAATTGCAATTATCAAACTTATCAAATGAAACTATTCTTACAAATGTCATTCACGCTTAGAAATCCAAATTTTGTATCTTTTCCTAAAAAAGAAAGCATTAATTTTCCTTCCCTTTTAAAAAAGATCCTTTTATCATCCTCACAGTAGCTTGATTTTTTATTATTATTTATTATTTTATGGCAAAATTTAACAAGAGCTCCGCTGGGCGGGGCATTATACGCCCGTGTGCAGTCCATGCTGTGTTCTATCTCATATAAAGTCCCTGTGACCTTGACCAATGACCCCAGGATCTCAGAATAGGTCCCATTCTTAACAGGAGGGCTATCCAAAGCAAAGATTTTGAGAACTTAGGTACAGCCATGGTTGATTTATCACCGACACAAAGTTTTCCCATACAAACTTCCAGTGACTTTGACCCTGGGGCCTCAGAACCAAAAGTTCTCGCCCTTGACCCAAAGAGTATTGATACATAAAATTTGGTGATCTTAGGTAAAGTTGGTTGTTGGACAAGGTTTTTCCTCATGATTTTTCTTTTGACTTTAACCTTTAACACAGGGACCTAAAACCAAAGGGGCATATGCTAGACATTAAGGCTACCCTTAAATAAGATTTGGAAAACCTACAATGTAGGTACAATTATTATTGAGTTACTGTCCGGAAAATGTTTCAATATGAATTAAGTCCCTGTGACCTTGACTTTTGTCCCTGGGGTTTCCAAATCAAAAGAGAACATCAAATACCAAAGAGCTATCAACACATTACATCTTGACAAATGGGCTGATCCACATAAAATTTGGTTAACCTAGGTACAATCATTGTTTAGTTATTGTCCGAACAAGGATTGTCCATATGATGCCCCTGTGACCTAGATCTTTGACCCAGTTTTGACCCAAAACCAATTGGGAACATCCTTAACACATGGGCTACCCTCACATAAAATTTGGTGAACTAAATTCATTTTACTTATCAAATATAGCATTATTTCCATGGTCTGCCATTTTGACTTTGTTAACATATTGATTGAACATTTGAAGTCTCTGCTTGGTAATTTGATATCTTCTGGATGATGGTTTAAACTTGACCCAGGGGCCCCAAAATCAATAGGGAACATCCTTGACACATGGGCTACTCTCACATGAAATTTGGTGAACTTAAGTGCAGTCATTGTTGATTTACTACACATACAATGTTTTTCAATATGATGCCCCTGTGACCTTGACCTTTGACCCAGGGGCCCTAAAACCAATAGGACATAACCATGACACATGGGCTACTCTCCTAAAAAAATTTAGTGAACCTAGGTACATTGGTTGTTCAGTTATTGTCTGGGGACAAGGTTTTTCCATATGATGCCTCTGTGACCTTGACCTTTGGGTCTGGGGCCCCAAAACCTATTGGGAACATCCTTAACACAAGGGCTACATTCACATAAAATTTTGTGAATCAAGGTACAGCAGTTAATGAGTTATTGCCCAAACAAGGATTTTCAATATGATGCCCCTGTGACCTTGACCTTTGACCCAGGAGCTCTAAAACCAATAGGGCATAACCTTTACCCAAGGGCTACCCTCACATAAAATTTGGAGAACCAAGGTACATTGGTGGTTCAGTTATTGTCTGGACAAGAGTTTCATTGTTTGCCATTTTGACTTTATAAACATATTGATAGAACATATGAAGTCACTGCTTGGTAATTTGATATCTTCTGGTTGAAGGTTTATACTTGACCCTGTTTCCCCAAAACTGATAAGGCACATCCTTGACACATGGTCTACTGTCACATGAAATTAGGTGAACTAAGGTACAGTCATTGTTGAGTAATTACCCAGACAATGTTTTTCAATGTGATGCCCCTGTGACCTTGACCTTTGACAAAGGTGCCCCAAAACCAATAGGGCATAACCTTGACACATGGGCTACTTTCATTTAAAATTTAGTGAACCTAGGTACATTGGTTGTTCAGTTATTGTCTGGACAAGGTTTTTCCATATGATCCCTCTGTGACCTTGACCTTTGGGTCTGGGGCCCAAAAACCTATTGGGAACATCCTTGACACAAGGGCTACCTTCACATACAATTTTGTGAACCTAGGTACAGTAGTTGATGAGTTATTGCCCAAACAAGGATTTTCAATATGATGCCCCTGTGACCTTGACCTTTGACCCAGGAGCCCCAAAACCAGTAGGGCATAACCTTTACCCAAGGGCTACCCTCACATAAAATTTGGAGAACCAAGGTACATTGGTGGTTCAGTTATTGTCTGGACAAGTGTTTCATTGTTTGCCGTTTTGACTTTATAAACATATTGATAGAACATTTGAAGTCACAGCTTGGTAATTTGATATCTTCTGGTTTAAAATTTAAACTTAACCCTGTTTTCCCAAAACTGATAAGGTACATCCTTGACACATGGGCTACTCTCACATGAAATTTGGTGAACCTAGGTACAGTCATTAGTGAGTTATTACCCGGACAATGTTTTTCAATTTGATGCCACTGTGACCTTGACCTTTGACCCAGGGGCCCCAAAATCAATAGTGCATATCCTTGACACATGGGCTACTCTCACATGAAATTTGGTGAACCTAGGTACATTGGTGTTTCATTTATTGTCCGGACAAAGTTTTTCCATATAATGCCCCTGTGACCTTGACCTTTGAACCTGGGGCCCCATAAACCTATAGGGCGCATCTTTGACACATGGGCTACTCTTACATAAAATTTGGTGAACCTAGGTACAGGCGTTGTTGAGTTATGGTCCGGACAAGGTTTTTCAATTTGATGTCCCTGTGACCTTGACCTTTGACCCAGGGGCCCCAAAACCGATTGGGAACATCCTTGACACATGGGCTTCTCACACATAAAATTTGGTGATCCTAGGTAGATTGGTTGTTAAGTTATTGTCAGGACAAGTTTTTTTCCTATATGATGCCACTGTGACCTTGACCTTTGACGCGAGGCCCCAAAACTGATAGGGAACATCTTTGACACATGGGCT
The DNA here is from genome assembly GCA_025267735.1 of Mactra quadrangularis. Lineage (NCBI taxonomy): Eukaryota > Metazoa > Mollusca > Bivalvia > Venerida > Mactridae > Mactra > Mactra quadrangularis. The sequence goes on from CM046303.1 coordinate 5,223,940, forward strand.
ACTCTTACATTAAATTTGGTGAACTTAGGTACATTGGTGATTCAGATATTGTCCGGACAAGTTTTACCTATTTTAAGTCCCAGTGACCTTGACCTTTAACCCTGGGGTCTCAAAATCAATAGGGAACCTCCTCCACCCAAGGGCTATCAACACATAAAATTTGAGGAACCTAGGTTCATCCTTTCTTGAGTTATCATCCGGACAAGCAATTGTCCACGGACGGACAGACGGACAGACGGACAACAGCATAACATAATACGACCGTTTTTTCAAAACGGGCGTATAAAAACCAATACGTCTTATTTGAATTTGCCTTCTGTGAAAGTACATCCTTCAGCAAGTACTGTATCACAACTCACTTGAATATACACAGCTCAGTATTATAGAGAGATGTGTCAATATTACATTAGCTGACAACATTAACAGAAAACATTACATACAACATTAAACCAATTTAAAACTAATCAAGCATCCACTTGTTAACCTCTGATAACAGCCATGTTTTGTTTCTGTAATACAAGCACTTCACACCATTAGTGTTAAAATACTGTCAATTGATGTATAATAGATAATACAAGATCAATTTCACCTCAATTTCACATTTCACTGAGTATATTCATGTCAACTTTGTGATGAGTTTAAATAAAAAAATTCAATATTTTAGTAATATCATACAAAAATAAATGTGAAGTAAACAAGAACAGCAGTTGAACATCAATGTAAATGCTGTACTGCTAACAGTGAGATTAATATTGCAGCAATAAGTTCTGCTTGATAGCTGTACTTACAGCAGTACATTTAACATAGCAGCCATACGATCTACCCTATTACTGTACTGATAGCAGAAAGATGGCAGCAATAAAATCCATCTTACAGCTGAACGGCTAGTAGTAAGATGAAAAGGCAGCAGTAACATCTATTTCACTGTTTAGACTTTTGTCGATTTCCCTGAAGGCTTAAATTATACCACAAATCAAAAAACTATCGATGAAAATGCCTAACAAATTTAACCTGCAGCGTGATACATGTGTCTCTGATTTACTATGCAGTCAATTTCTAGGCAATAAAAGTGGTTCCATCATCTGACTCAATCAGTGACAGATGTTTACTTATATTGATAAGTGTGTTGAAGAGGCGTAGTCAAATATATTGATTGTGTCTGTAGCTGTTTAATGTAATTATACTGCAGTCATTCATTGTATTACTTGAAGTTTAAATTGTTTTACAGTATTGTACCATATTTATCATATTCAACTACACAAGTGAACCTACAGAATTTGTATGCAAAGTGTAAAGGGGAAAACTGTACTTCAAGATTGTGTATGGCAAGAATAGGAAAATAAAATTATGACTTTATAATATTTGCCAGTAATACAGGGTAGAATAAACACTTGGCCCACATTTTTTTGCCCTGCTTAATTTGTACTTTAATCTAATGTGTAAGGAGTAATCATTAGTATAGATTTGTTAGGTTTTGATGTGCTCCAAAGTCTTTCTCTATTTCAATACTTTGATTTTTAAAGAAACTACCATGTTCATATTCTACTAAAAATTAAATCAAAGCGTTATCATCATCATACAAAAGTCTATCATACAAGCATAATTTCAGAATAGAAAAGAACATTATTTTCCAAATATATGATCTAACTACTGTTTCTGCTGTGACTGCTTACTTCACATTCATAAGGAACACTGGCTTCGTCTGTTTTACTGAGTTTTCAGGATAAGTACCTATAAAACATCATATTGGCAGTTAAAACCTATATTATAGACACAGATAAAAATGAAGCAGAAAAATTGTAAATGCTTAACACATACCAAATGCTAGAGGGACATTATTTGGTGAAAACATGGTCAACCGAAAATAATTGTAATCTCTTGGGCAATTGATACATTGAGAAAAATGCTGTATAAGTTAACATGAACATCGTGAAACAATAATATCCCAACAGACAACCATTTATTGTTTGTTTTATTGAATTTCTATACAATATGGTATAGCTATTATAGTCAATGTGACAACACTCGATTTTGGTCAATAATCTGATATTTATCCTAATTTATACAAACAGGTATCATTTAGTAATTGGGTCAAATATCTCTCAAGATGCTCCACACATTTCTATCAGATTCTCTATATTATTGTCAAGAGTTCTCAACTATTGAAATCTAAAACAATATTATGAAAGTGATATGCAATAAACTGGAAGACAAATTGGTGCCTGCTGATATACACGAAAGACCAGCTCTTCCTACTATAGGTTTCCTGGACACTTATCTATCACCAGTACTAACTTACCCTACCACGAGGCCGACAACTTATGTATAGGGTATGACCTGCCGCGACCGGGTTTCGAACCCGCGATCTCCAGATTCAAAGTTAGACATGCTAACCACTACGCCATGGCCGCGATTCCCTGAAAGAGAGACTGCAATAAAAAGCTGATGCAAAATGCTCATGAAAGAGAAAAAAACAAACTATCAAAACATGAACAAAACAGAAAAAATGTTAAACTTACAAGAAAGAACTCAAACATCAGTGGAATACTAACTAACTAGATGATGATAATTTTCACCTAGGACTTTAAGACAACCAGTAATGATTAAAATACCTTTGAACAAACCATCTTTAAAGAAAAACTAACCAGTGAATGAACTGTAAAATGTGCGATATGACCTTTTTGTGTTGGTGCGCTGTAAAACCCAAACTTGTAATAAAGAACAGAAAAACATGCATAACCAAGTATTGGTTTATAATGCTCTAATATAAAAACATGAACATAATTATACACACAAAAAATGTCATGAGGTTGTTCATTATAAATTCAGGTCAGAAACAGAGAGCTTAAAAAACTTGACGGAGTAATCACACAGATGACATCATCAGCCATACAATTGTTCATTAACATTCATGTTAGCATGTCAATGAGATATCCAACTCACAAAATAACTAATCTTTCTTAATTCTACAATTACACAACAATCTTTTACCAATTACAAACATGTCAATAACACAACAAAAATGCCAAAAAATGGATGGTTAGGAGAATTTCAGAGTTGATGGAAACTCAAGAACCATTTTCTAAGAAAAAACTTTCTCAAAAACTGGTTATTTCCCTGTATTAAAGCTGCACACAGAGTTATCAACACTCATTCTTAACATGGAAATAATTCTGACAAATCATCCAACATTTACAGTTAATGTAATCTGTTTTTATTTCTTTTTTATGACATAAAATTTGATTTTTATGAGTCTTTTTTATTTCTTAGTTGGTTTTTTAATCAATTCTAGGAAATGTTTGAGTTATAGATTTTAATGATTCTGAGGAATGGAAATTTGATATTTTGTTTTTTGTTGTTATAAAATTCTTACAAAGAAAACTAATTTTTTGTTTGTTTTACATCATATTCAACAGTCACAGACTCGCAGTCGTTTTTCGACAGTTGCGGCACGAGCTGGCTGTTTACAGGGGATTACTGCTAGAAGGGGGTTGGACTGGTTTATTTTAGATTGATGATGTACATCATCCATTATATTCAACAAAATTGAACAAAGTATCCTTTAAAATGTCTGCATAAAAAAGAAAAATTTAATACACAGGCTCTGACTTACTTCCAGAAATATTTAGATTTAAACTGATGGGCGAGCCCAAAACAAGTTTACAAGGATCCAAGAAAATTAAGTTAGGTGAGCTGACCATTGAAAAAAGACCATTGATTGTTTTGACACAGCTTGAAACTGCAGCCAAACAAAAACTTCATATTGACTGATGTAATGTCAATGCAAATGTTTGATCTATTTTAATTCCACACAAAGTACAAATACTTGCTAAGGACATCTACAAATTGTGGTATGTGGCCTAAATCAGAAAGCTCCTTCATGAAATAACACAGTTTACACTATTCCTGAAAATTCTCAAGATATGGAACAACTAACCCAATTCAGTTGCAAATGGTGTCTCAAGCCACTCAAAGTATAGTATTACCAAATTTTACCATGTTGGAGTGATAAAGCTTAATGCATTTCATCAAGTTAAGTTACAAACAACAAGATTCATCGTGACAAGTTAATTCATGACAAAAGATTCAAGCAAAGAAAGTTTAAATCATAAATGACAGGATGGAACTCAAATCTAAGTAATTTGGAATTCCTCTCATACAGATGCTAGTTTCAAAACTGAAATTAAATACGACAATGCAAAACTCAAATATCTTGAATTAATTCCATATTCAACTCACAGCACACATGTATTTGATGTAGAAATTTGAAATAGTACAAGACAATGTGGTACTCAATTTTGTCATTCCAATTTTCTATGTGTTTGCAAGCGTTATGTGTTTGGATTCTGGGATTGAGTCCGACCATCTGATCCCCTGACTCCTACCATTCCTGCCAAATAAACCATAGTTCATGTTTTTGATTAGAATAAATCAAACTACTGCATAATTCTCATGGGTTGTCATGGTATGACTCGTAGCAACCAGGGGGAACCTGCATTCTCTGAACCAATCACAATACCAATAAAATTTCACTAATTTCACGAAAAAACCAGTTAGTCTTTAAATTTGATATTGTGGGAAGAAGCCAGGAAAATTTGTTCGGTGAGTCAGCTGCTGTAAGCAAATAATCCAAATAAAGTGTTGATATACTGAGTAAAACACAGATAGATACTAATATTTCATTTCACTCATGATAGCATTTATAGGCTTTAAATATAAACAGATCAAAATATTTTTCTATGTAAGGAAAAGTGGATTATCAGCATATCATTGTTGAGAGAGGACTGAATAAAGAAATATCTATAATAGAAAACATGGCAGAAACTAACATTTCAAGGGTGTAAAGAGGAAATTAGTTGAGACTCAATGAATAGTTTTCCTTAGTGATAATAATAGACATTTTCCAATAGAAACTTCTCAAATAATAGAGAGATAAATCTAATGCTTCATTAATATATGATAAACCAAGAGGAAAAAATTGTTTGAACATAGTTATTTATCAAAGTAAGAGAATGAGGCCAAGCAATACATAATATGCGGTTACAGGAATTTCAAGAATGTTGAATGCCATTATCAAATGATCACTTTTCTTTTGAGAGTCTTATGAACAAAGAGTATTCAATGAATGAAGTGAAAAATCCTGACAAAATGTCAATGCATTTTTAATTGGTCATTTTTAGAGAAAAAGATTGGTGGAACAAAGCTCATTGTGAAATGAAAATGTGAAAATGTGGACATTGATCAGAGACTAATTAATTCATTACATATACCACATTGTATAATGTGGCTGACTTATCAAACTTATGTAAATGATATTCAACATGAATTTCTGTTCTCAGGTCAGTATGAACAAGCTATACTTAACAAGCAAATTTGTTGAATTTATATCCCCGCTGAGTACTTGTTTTTACTCACACAACAACTGGAGACATAAGGCTTTATTACTAAATATAAAAATCCATAAAACCATAACAGGGACCATACATAACTCCATGTTAAATGAAATTATCAGGACATGCCAATGAGATGCAAATTTCTTTTCTGTATTGATGGTTTCCATAAAATCTTGTTGAAATCAATCCAGGTGTTGCAAAGAAATAGCAATATTTCTCTATATGAACACTGCACAATTAATCAAGGGCAATAACTCTGTGCTGAAAGGTCTGACCGGAACAAGGCGATGATATGCGCGTCTCCTCTAGATATTGATGATTCCCATAAAGTTTCATTGAATTCCAGCCATTAGTTGTAGAGAAGTAGCGCGGAAACAATTTTTCCTCTATATGCATACTGCATAACTAATCAAGGGCCATAACTCTGAGTTAAAGTGTCTGACCGGAACAAGGCAACGATATGCCCATCTCCTCTTGGTATTGAAGATTCCCATAAAGTTTTGTTGAATTTCAGCCAGTAGTTGCAGAGAAGTAGCGGGGAAACGATTTTTACTCCATATGCATACTGCATAACTAATCAAGGGCCATAACTGTGAGTTTAAGTGTCTGACTAGAACAAGCTGACAATATGCGCATCTCCTCTTGGTATTGAAGGTTCCCATAAAGTTTCGTTGAATTCCAGCCATTAGTTGCAGAGAAGTAGTGCGGAAACGACTTTTACTCTATATGCATATTACAAAACTAATCAAAGGCCATAACTCTGAGTTAAAGGGTCTGACCGGAACAAGCTGACGATATGCGCATCTCCTCTTGGTATTGAAGGTTCCCATAAAGTTTCGTTGAATTCCAGCCATTAGTTGCAGAGAAGTAGTGCGGAAACGACTTTTACTCTATATGCATACTACATAACTAATCAAGGGCCATAACTCTGAGTTAAAGGGTCTGACAGAAACAAGCTGACGATATGCGCATCTCCTCTTGATATTGATGATTCCCATAAAGTTTCGTTGAATTCCAGCCATTAATTGCAGAGAACTACTCCGGAAACGAAATTCGGACAGACGGATGGACGGACGGACGGAAGGACGGACAACGCCAAAACTCTATCCCCCTCCCGATTTGGTTGTCTTGGGATAACAATAATTTAGAAAAGAAATACAAAATAGTGATTTTCAATAAAATATCAGGTTACAAGACGTTTAATAATACAGGCCTCTGTAACAAATTTTTTCATTCAGCCTCATTATGACATAACTTATGAACGATAAATTGGGTATACAAGACCTTTATAAGGGTTCCATAAAACATTTTTTCACATGGCCTCATTATAACATATCAATGAAAGATATATTAATGTTTCTCAGTCAGTTCCATCAATATTGTACTGTTACACACCTACAGTTCACCCCGCCAAATTATGAACTTGAATTATACTGAAAATGAGTGTATCATGTCTTAATGAATATTTGTGTTCTATATGAATGTTTGATTTATTTGAATTATATAAATCTATATGTATTATGTTACATAAGAATGTTTGTAGTTAAAATATTGTATTTTTCATAAGAATGTTTAAATTGAAATATTGTATTCTTTGTAGATTAACAATTTTGGAATTGTACACATTGTTGTTTTTAATATTTTTTGACTTCAAATATTTTATAATCTAGTGATAAAAAGACATAATGTTTTTCTATTATCAAATATAAATTGCCAAGCTGTCAAATCATTAGTCCAGACTGCTCAAGTAATATTACTTTTACTTAAAATCTTTGAACCCCAAGCTGTCAGTTACTTATTGTTTTATTAATACTTTGAAACTACAGTTTTGTTTGTAAAGGGGTATGATATTAGCACCTTTTTAAAATAATGTGATTACCCCTTATGTTATTTGTAACACTATGGCTTTGAAGTTTTTGTAATCAATTTCCTTTTAATTATTATTTTTTATTGATCTCAAGATGTCAGTAATTCCTGCCAGGAAGTCCTAAAAGTACTCAAACCTGTATATAAACCAAGACTCCTCCAGGTTGGTCATATACCAATTCTGGAAACTAATAAACAGTGTTAATGTTCTTATTTCATAAGAGTTTTGTGTTTTTATACAGGTCAGTAAAATTTACTTACTTATATTTTATATTTTTAGTTTAAGTAAAATGTTGATTAAAATGTTTCTATATTGTTTTACTAAGTAAAATGTTGTTTAAAATATCTGGTACTATTAAGTAAATTGTTGATTAAAAAATATTTTGAACTGAAGTAATATGTTGAGTAAAATATTGTGGTTATTCATGCTACTTGGCACCTAGATAGTTATTTTAATATTTTCAAATATACTGATATTTTAGGACTTAACGCAATCTGTTTTTCTTAAGAATACATCAATTATTATAATACATTGCATTACTTACTTGTACATAGAATATGTTTTATAATGATATCTTATGTAATGTACAAGACAATTACTGTTGCAAAATAAGTACTTTTAGTAAAATACTTTATATTTAAGAAACTGCCCAAATGTTATATTTTTGGATTTACATGCATAATTCTGATTAGTCTGTTAGGTTCCAATCATTATTTAAATGTCTTCCGTTAGCTTAAGATTTTATAAATATGTGGATGCTCATGTTAGTTCTCGGTACTCTCTAGCAAGCGAGTCGCTCTCAATTCCCCAACGCGTTGCTAATTCCCCACATTAGCAATTATTTTACGTAACATTTTTGTATTGCTATATAACAGTAATATTGTATTTACATATTGTGTACTATTGAATTAATTGTTTTTACTATCATATAATATAATTGAATAACTGTTATAATTGTAGATATACCAATTCTGGAAACTAATAAACAGTGTTAATGTTCTTATTTCATAAGAGTTTTGTGTTTTTATACAGATCCCAGGTGAAATACCAACAAGGTACACGCTAGCGGTTGACAGAGTGGTGCAAGAATAAAACGGGTAATACATGAGCGATCCACAAAACCCAGTAGAATACGCAAAGCGTAAACAACTAATAGCTGAAGAAACGGACAGTGAATCTGAGTTAGACTCACATCAAAGTGACAGTTCACTAAACCTTTCTGATATAAGTGACAGTTCTTTACATCTATTGGATATCAGTGACAATTCACTAAATCTACTAAATCTAAGGGACGACAACACTACAATGTCTGCAAAAGTGTCAATGAATAAATTCTTTGGAGAGCCAGGCAGTCGAGTGGCTGACTGGCTTGCCAAGTACAATAATTTTTGTGATATGGTAAGCTTCTCAGTGGCTAAGAAGCTCAAAGGCATTCCTTTTTACCTGGAGGGTAATGCCGAGGCGTACTACTATAGTCTCTCCGAAGAAATCAGAGGAGACTACGGACTTTTATCCCAAGCATTGAAGGAAAGATTTCCAGGAGATGATGGCGCACAGGAGTTATGGGACATTAAGCAGGGCCAAGAAGAAGGCTCAAGTACTTACATTACACGAGTGCTTAATATGTCACGTAATATGAACTACCCAGTGGAGATGCTTGCATCCATTACTATTCGTGGACTCAAGCCTGAAATTAGGGCGATTGTGATGCCTCAAGGTCTCACAGACCTTGAGTTAATAAGAAAGGCTGCACAGCTGGCTGAAAGAACATTGTCAGTATCACCAGCAACGAATGTGGCGGCAGCTTTCACTGACATTGTAACGCAGCAAATAGCTGCCCTCACCGAGAAAATCTCAACCTTAGAGGTCAACACTCATAGACCCCGACAACAAACTTGGGCACCTAGACCTAGATACCAAAACAGACCTCAATACCAAACTAACAACCAACCACAGTTTCAACAACCAAGACCAAGGTTTCAAGGATGTCACCGATGTGGAGAAGGTAAGAAGCATTCACTTTTAAATTGCAAAGCAAGGGATGTTATTTGTAATAAATGTGGGTCTGTGGGTCATATCTACCCAAGGTGCTATGAGCATCTCCGTGAGCAACAATATGGTCCACAATAGGGGTGCGAGCCTGTTTGTAACAATGTTACAGACAGGCACACTAGGGAAGTTCCTGTGGATGTTAACAAGAACCATAATGTCCATGTTCCTAATTCTTTTGTGCTTAACCGTAGATTTCAAAGAAGTAGGTTTAGAGATTTTTATAGGAGACCAAACCGTTTTAATCAAAATAATAATCAGGAAGATACGGCTACTAAAGTTAATAATTTACGGGACAATTTAAGTGCTAATAGAAATTTTAATGTACAAAAAGATGTTCCTAGTGCTAAGTCATCTTCTAATGTAGAAATTGATCAAAATAGTACTAATGATAATAATACAAGTAATTCAGACTCATCAAGTGAAAATATAGCTACTTTGACTGCCTCAGTAGAGAAAAATACAATTTTAATTGACCTTATAGATAAAAGACTTAGAGCCTTAATAGACACAGGAGCAAGTGTGAGCTGTGTTCAAAAATCATTATTAGAAAAAACTGTACCAAACTTTAAAAGTAAAATAAAACCTTCAAAAATTCAATTAGTTAAAGGTGTAGGTGGAGAACTGCATAAAGTAGATGGTGTAATTACATTACCAATCAAAGTCTCAGGTGTAATTATTGAACAAGATTTTATCATCATTAAAGATCTTCATCACTTACTTATAATAGGTTTGGATTTTCTTTCCAACCATGAATGTGCTATTGATTTTCAAAAGAAATTAATTAAATTTCCAAAAGAAAATATTTCATGTGTAATGCTCCAGGACAATAAACTAGGTCATGCTAGGTGTGTTAGGCGTCAAGTTATAAAATCTAATTCTGAAGCATTAATTCATGTAAAAGTTCCTATTGAGCATAACAATAAAACAATATTACTTGATCCTTCAGACTGTTTACAAAGAACTAATTTAGTAGGTGCTAGATGTTTAGTTACTCCTAAAGGCAGTAAAACTTTTATCAAATTAGCTAATCCAACTGATCAAGATATTTATTTATCACCAACTGGTGTTCTTGCAAAAATCCATGTTATTGATGATGACCATGTGTATTGTTTCTGTGATGAATGTACAAATGAATCAAATAAAACAAACAATGTCAGTAATGTAGATGTTGAACAAGACTTAAATGCTAAACTAAATACTAAAGTGCCAGATTTCAATGATGATATTGATTTTAAAATTCAAAATGATAACTTGACTGAAGAACAAAATTTAAGATTGCAAAATCTATTAATGAAAAATAAAGATGTTTTTTCAACTTCATTAGAAAATATTGGTAAAACAGGTGTTTGTAAACATAAAATTGAAACATTTCCTGATGCTGTACCAGTCCGATCAGCACCATACAGGCAAAACCCAGTTAAAAGAGCTGAAATTGAACGACAAACTAATGAATTTTTAAAACATAATATTATTGAAAGGTCTACTAGTGTATGGAATTCTCCAGTAGTTTTAGTTCAGAAAAAAGACAATAGTTGGCGTTTTGCAGTTGATTATAGAAAAGTTAATATGATTACTAAACCCATATCCCAACCGTTGCCTAGAATTGAACATGTTTTTGACTTACTTGGAGAAAGTAAAGCCACCATTTTTAGTACCCTTGATCTTAATAGTGCTTACTTTCAAATGGAATTAGATCCAGAGACAAGAGAAAAGTCTGCTTTTGTTACTTGTTCTGGTGTTTATGAATTTTTGAGAATGCCATTCGGTCTCCGAAATGCGCCTATGAGCTTTCAATTATTAATGTCTCATGTGTTAAAAGATCAAAATTGGAAAAATGTGCTAGTCTATATCGATGATATATTAGTATTTTCAAAAGATTTTGACACTCATTTATTACATTTAGAAGAAGTATTTGGAAAATTAAGAGAAGCAAATCTCACTCTAAAACCCTCTAAATGTACTTATGGTGTTAGTCAAGTACAGTTTTTAGGCCATATTTTGTCTGCCGAAGGTGTTCAAGTAGACCCTTCCAACACTGAAAAGATTAGAAATTTTCCAGTACCTACCACTAAGAAACAAGTGAGAGGTTACCTTGGACTGTGCAATTATTATAGGCGCTTTGTTAAAGATTTTGCTAAAATTTGTGTACCATTAAATGCATTACTTTCTAAAGAAATGGGTGAAAAATTGTCACCTACAGATTGGACTGATGAGTGTCAAAAGGCTTTCGATACTTTAAAAATTGCATTGATGTCACCTCCTATCATTCGGTATCCAGACATGAATAAAGGATTCATTTTATCAACTGATGCTAGTGGTTCAGCAATATCTTATATCCTAGGCCAAAAGGATGATGATAATAATGAATATGTTATTAGTTATGGTGGCAGGGCATTACATGGTGATGAAAAGAAATGGGATATCTATTCAAAAGAATGTTTAGCCATAAGGGATGGAATACTAGCCTTTAAACAATATCTTTCTCATAAACATTTTAAACTTTATACTGATAACCGTGCTTTAAAATGGTTAATGACTAAAAAAGAGCCGAGTGGAAAATTTGCAAGGTGGATAATGGAATTACAAGGCTTTGACTATGAAATTATTCATAAACCAACTCATAAAAATGCTAATGCTGATGCCATCTCAAGAATTGATTATGATGCAATTAATAATAATAACAATCAATCAAGTAAAGTAAATTCTATACAAACTGTTGAATACTTAGGAGAAAATAATGAAGTAATTGATTGCACTGAACTAAAAAGTAAACCAGCAAATCCAGAAATAATGAATGAAAATGTGAGGCAAAACATGAGCATTGATGTATCTCAAAATAACTTAACTAACCATAATTTAGATATAGAAACCAGACAATTGGATAGTGATGTAACTGTAATTGATGAAACTGAATCAGATAACTCATTTATAGAGGCTAAATTTGAGTACAATGATATTGCTATAATATATGTTACTGAACCAGAACCAGATTTAACAGATATAGCTAAAGAACAAAAAGAATGTGAAGATTTTAAAGATATTATTAATTATTTGGACAATAGAGTACTGCCTGAAGATAAAGATAAGGCCCATGTAGTATCTACGGAGGCAAACAATCAGTATGTTATGTGCAATGGTACTCTGTATCACTTAGGTAAAACTAGGTCTAAAAATGATAAGGATAATATTGCTGATTTAGATAAAGAAAAAATACAACTGTGCATACCACTTTTAAGGAGAGAGTCTATCCTAAAGGCATATCATGACTGTATAGCAGGAGGTGGTCATTTTGGCTTAAAGAAAACTCACCATGCAATTAGAGATAAGTTTTATTGGCCTAAAATGTTTGCTGACATAGAACATTACATTCGAACATGTGACACTTGTCAAAGAACTAAAATTGTTAGAAACAAACCACCTCCTCCATTAAGTCCACTGCCTGTGGGTGAACCTTTCTCTAGAGTACATATTGATGTATTAGGTCCTTTGCCAAAGTCTAAAGACCAAAATTATCAGTATGTGTTGTTAATAGTGGATTCCTTTACTAAATGGACTGAAGCATTCCCATTAGTTAAAACTGAAGCTAAAGATATAGCAAACGTCTTATACAATGAGATTTTTACTAGGTATGGGGCACCTCATACCTTAGTTTCAGATAGGGGCCAAAATTTCATGTCAAAGTTAGTTAAAGCTTTGTGTGAATTATTTGAGGTAAAAAGAGTGCATACAAGCAGTTACCATCCCCAAACTAACTCTACATGTGAGAGACGCAACAGTTCCATTGCACAAACCATGAGATGCTACATTGATAAGGATCAAGCTAACTGGCCATCACTGCTTCCAAGTATCATGATGGCATTTAGAGCTGTTCCATGTGAAAGTACAGGCTATAGTCCGCATGAATTATTATTTGGTAGGAAAATTAGGCTTCCAATTGATACTACTTTAATTCCAAAGCCAACTTTACCATTAAATGTAAGACAACATTTTGAACAATTAATAGAAAAACTTAAAATGTCTCATGAAATAGCTAAAAATAATATGACGGATCAAAATGAAAAATCAAAGAATAGATTTGATGCGCATGCTAAACCACCGGTATTTAAAATAGGTGATAAAGTAATGCTTAAAAATGAATATACTGAAAAAGGACTGTCTCCTAAATTAATTGAAAAATGGGTTGGCCCGTATGAGATAAAAGAGTTAGGTCCAAACTATACTTATAAATTGAAAAACTTACAAGATGATAAAGAAGTTAAATCATTAAAAAATGCTTGCAAGCTTAAAATATATCATGAAAGAGATTTAGGTGATGAACAACTTGATCAAACCAGGGATACGCTGCATGAAAATAAGCGCTTACCCACGAATGATCAAGATGCTACACAACAGCAGATTGGTGAGCTTAAGAATCCACTGCCTGCTGTAAAGCAACCTGGTTCATCACAACAGGATGTACAAAATGAGTCCAATAAAATTGGGCAAAATGAAAATAACAAAAGTATAGATAAAAATTTAAGAGTAAACGAAGAAAATGAAGAGTATAGATCTGCATTGACAGATGACATAAGGATTATAAATGCGTCTAAAAGTGGGCCTAAACAATGGTACCGTGTAATGTGGCCAGATAATGAGAAACAATGGATATTAGATGGAAATGTAAATGAAAAAGTAAAACAAGAATATTTAGAAAAATATACTAAAAATGGTAAGAGAAGAAAGAAAAGAAATAAGTTCTTTGTTAAATCTCAAAATACTTAAGTAAATTTCATGGACTGGCTTTAAACTATGCTGAAAATGAACCTAGCTGCGCAGTAAAACTATCCTCTAATCTTTCCTAAATAATATACAATATCAGTAGTGAATCCTGCAACATGTCTTCTTTTGTTGTTATGTAAAGTTAACTCTCTCTGACTTGGTTCACTACCGTTATTATATCAAAGTTTCCTTACTTTCAGGGTTCAAAATAAGCAGAGTTATTGCCATGCTTATGTTACTGCTTAACATTTTGTGGTGTTGTGAAGCATCTCCAAGGATTGTACAAAGATTAAATTATGGTGTCTTATTCAAAGAAAGTGATAAAATTATACTTGGATCAGATACTTGGTATCATACGTTTGTTATAGACATTCCAGAAGAAACCAAAGCACCCCATGTTGTGCCATGTGTAGAAAGAAACTTAACATGTGCAATTACTGCTCAATTAATTAATCAAATTAATGGACTTAGATCAGAATCTGCAACTAGATTGGCTCAAACTATTAAAACTGTTAAAGAAATAATACCGGAAAGTAAAGTTCATAAATCTAGATCAAAGCGGGCTCTCCTTTCATTTGTTGGTAGATTATCTAAAAGTCTATTTGGCACTGCCACAGTGGATGACTTTAATATATTAGCTAGGCACATGAATAAAATATCTAAAATGACAATTGGTTTATCAGATGCTATTGCTCAACATGATGAACATTTAAGTTCTTATATCACTAAAGAAAATGATAGGATGGACAATTTAATGCAAGGAATAAAAGCTAATATGCATGCTATAACTTCAATTCAAGCTGCAGTATATACTAACATTAATAATTTAGAACAGCAATTTGGTCAAGCTTTATCTTCATTAACTCAACAGATTGTCACGTTATCAACTTTAAATCATGAATTAGATGAGTTTAAAATAGGAATAGTAGATCTTGCTAATGGTAGATTATCACCACTTTTAATACCAAATAATGTTATGATTTCAGCTCTGAATGATATTCAAAATATGATTCAAACTAAATTTTCAGGATTTCATTTGTCAATAAATAATGTCAATGAGGTATACAGTAAATGTGGATTTTTATTTGCAAGGAATGACTCTAAAATTTACCTCACCTTAAAGTTACCAGTATCTAATTTTGATAAACCATTAACAATGTATGAGATAATATCATTACCTGTACCTATTAATGCAACATCTGAACATGGTACTCAGATACTTAATATGCCTAAATACTTCTTTATGACTTCCAATGATCAATATTATACTACTCAAACTAATTTTGATGTTACTAAATGTCAAGGTAGTCAGATAAAACAATGTTCAATTAATTTAGCTCTAACTCCAGTAACAACTCAAAGTTGTGTATTGTCACTATTTTTAAATGACAAAAATCTTGTTAAACAAATGTGTGAATTCAGATATGTTCAATCGATAATTAAACCAAAGTTGATGGAAATTAGTCCAAATTCATTGATAATTTACAGATTACCATTACTTTCATTAAGATGCATTCAAGAGCATAAAATGATTGAAGGGTGTGATTTTTGTATATTTAAGTTACCTTGTAAATGTTCTATATCTACTAATGAATACTATTTTGCACCAAGGTTAGCAAATTGTCATATAGATAAAGATAATGTTACTGTAGTACACCCTGTAAACTTAGCATTGTTGCAACATTTCTTTGACAATGAATTTGTAAATCACATTTATGCTGATACAACATTTAAAACAAATGTCAATGTTTCAGTTCCAAATTTTCATATGTATAGTCATCAAATGTCAGATATTATAGCTGCTGATAGCAAAGCTCATCTTAATTTGTCGAAAATGGCAGAAGCAACTAAAAATGATGCTAAAATATTTCAATCTCTTGCTGAACCTTTAATTGACAATCAAATTCAACTTCAATCTACCTGGCCAGATCTTGATGGAATTTTACTTATTTGTTGCTTATGTGTGACAGGAATATTATGTTCAACAACAATATGGTCAATATTCAAAATTAAGGCTCTAATGACTGCACTAACTATACTAAATAAAAGTAAAAACGTTAATGCTTTACCGACAAAAATACCATCCTTTATTTATGAATCTAAACATAAACCTACTGAAAGTCCTGACATCGAATTTAATATAACACTAAGTTGGGATCAAGCAAACTTTATTATTCTCTCAATAATACTACTGTTGGCAATAGTGTATTTTTGTAAAAAACTAAGACAAAGTAGAATGTCTAAATTGTGTTTAGAAATTGTATCAGGGAATCATTGTGTTCTTGTAGACATCCACAGCTTACCTATGTGCTTGTCAAATTATCGCATAACCGCCCCAGAGTCCATCACAAATTTAGCCATTACTAATGATTGGATTTATCCAAAATTAACTATTTCATGGTCAGGGTTTGCCTTGACGAACACATTAAATGATGAAACTATATTTATAGCATCTGAAATTAAAATTAACCCTTGGACTGCCTTAAAACTTAGAAAAACATTACAAAAGCCATTCTTTACATACTTACATACATATCATTCTGGAATATTGTCTCCCATTAAATATTAAGTATCCTTGCTTTGTGATTTTTGAGTAAAATGTTTCTTTCCTCGGAACCATATATGAACTTTGTATATAAATTTTATGTATAATGTGTGTTGAAAATCTTGTATTTGATTATCTTCAAAAGATGGAACAATTTTATTAAACTTTGGGGACCAAAGTCGACAAAGAAGGGGGAAATATGTTACACACCTACAGTTCACCCCGCCAAATTATGAACTTGAATTATACTGAAAATGAGTGTATCATGTCTTAATGAATATTTGTGTTCTATATGAATGTTTGATTTATTTGAATTATATAAATCTATATGTATTATGTTACATAAGAATGTTTGTAGTTAAAATATTGTATTTTTCATAAGAATGTTTAAATTGAAATATTGTATTCTTTGTAGATTAACAATTTTGGAATTGTACACATTGTTGTTTTTAATATTTTTTGACTTCAAATATTTTATAATCTAGTGATAAAAAGACATAATGTTTTTCTATTATCAAATATAAATTGCCAAGCTGTCAAATCATTAGTCCAGACTGCTCAAGTAATATTACTTTTACTTAAAATCTTTGAACCCCAAGCTGTCAGTTACTTATTGTTTTATTAATACTTTGAAACTACAGTTTTGTTTGTAAAGGGGTATGATATTAGCACCTTTTTAAAATAATGTGATTACCCCTTATGTTATTTGTAACACTATGGCTTTGAAGTTTTTGTAATCAATTTCCTTTTAATTATTATTTTTTATTGATCTCAAGATGTCAGTAATTCCTGCCAGGAAGTCCTAAAAGTACTCAAACCTGTATATAAACCAAGACTCCTCCAGGTTGGTCATATACCAATTCTGGAAACTAATAAACAGTGTTAATGTTCTTATTTCATAAGAGTTTTGTGTTTTTATACAGGTCAGTAAAATTTACTTACTTATATTTTATATTTTTAGTTTAAGTAAAATGTTGATTAAAATGTTTCTATATTGTTTTACTAAGTAAAATGTTGTTTAAAATATCTGGTACTATTACGTAAATTGTTGATTAAAAAATATTTTGAACTGAAGTAATATGTTGAGTAAAATATTGTGGTTATTCATGCTACTTGGCACCTAGATAGTTATTTTAATATTTTCAAATATACTGATATTTTAGGACTTAACGCAATCTGTTTTTCTTAAGAATACATCAATTATTATAATACATTGCATTACTTACTTGTACATAGAATATGTTTTATAATGATATCTTATGTAATGTACAAGACAATTACTGTTGCAAAATAAGTACTTTTAGTAAAATACTTTATATTTAAGAAACTGCCCAAATGTTATATTTTTGGATTTACATGCATAATTCTGATTAGTCTGTTAGGTTCCAATCATTATTTAAATGTCTTCCGTTAGCTTAAGATTTTATAAATATGTGGATGCTCATGTTAGTTCTCGGTACTCTCTAGCAAGCGAGTCGCTCTCAATTCCCCAACGCGTTGCTAATTCCCCACATTAGCAATTATTTTACGTAACATTTTTGTATTGCTATATAACAGTAATATTGTATTTACATATTGTGTACTATTGAATTAATTGTTTTTACTATCATATAATATAATTGAATAACTGTTATAATTGTAGATATACCAATTCTGGAAACTAATAAACAGTGTTAATGTTCTTATTTCATAAGAGTTTTGTGTTTTTATACAGATCCCAGGTGAAATACCAACAAGGTACACGCTAGCGGTTGACAGTACTATTAACCACTCATCCAGAGTTTCCTTCTAATTCCACAAAGAAACAATTACCATTCTCCATCTTCAAGGTACTTGGTTACCATGGTAATGTTGCACAATAATGAGGACACTACATTAATTAAAATAATTAAGATGACAGTTGTTAATTAGAAGTTTTAGATTAAAACAAGCCAGCATGTTTTTCTAACACTTATTGGTACCAAATAAAACCACTTACAAAGTAATTCTGTTACAAAAGCTTCATTTAATAAGGCTTTGTTCATAATTGGTTCGGTTGCAATTCATTTTAGGCTCCTGTATTCAACAATGAAAGTCATATGATGAAGACAGAGATCCAATCTGATTAAAACCCGATCTAAAATTTTCCACTCGCATACTCGCTAATTTAGATCTGGCCTTTTTCAAATGAAGGTCACGTTCAGGCGACCTTTTCTCGTCATAATATTCATGACGAAATTGTTATGATTAGTAACTTGTTTACATCGTCTACGTCACACAATTTGAAATGAGTTGCCCAATCGCAGACTGTGAATAATACCGCTGTTAAATTAGCATGCAAAACTTGGTCTAAAGTAAGAAATTACGAAATCAAAATGAGATTAATAGTGTTTTCGTCTAGATGATTGCTAGATGACATTGATTGGTTGAAACAAAGTTCATCTCAATGTGACCTTCCACGGAGAAAGTAGAGATCTTGTACGACAACACTCTACAGGATATCTGTTTATGGAGATTGACAGAGATCATCTAACCATTATTCCAGGAATGCACAATAATTAGACTCCCATCATTAGTTTAAGGTTGTTAAGCTAAAACTATTAGTTTGAAGTTGTATGCCCCTTCTTTAAACAGTTATAAAATAGCCACATCATCTAAGCATAATTCCTGTGATACACTATTACTAGACCTTCATCATCTATTTTAAATTGCCTTCTCTCTCTTTTTTCACATAATGAGCAACGGTCCATAACCCTCAATTACTATCAGGTACCATAAGAAATTTAATTAACAATTTAGAAGTCTTCAATTCATCCATACGTGGACTAAAATCATTTGTTACAGGATTTCAATTAGAATTACATGAAAAACTCTGAGTGCAATATGATTATTTCCCCTGATTTACACATTTCTACTGAACATTTGAATTTTCAAGACAATAGGAATTTAGATTTAACATTGAATAGTCTGAATTTAAACAATTAGAGACAGAATTTATGTAAAACTGTTCAATTGTCCATACTTGTATGAACTTTTGAGATCTTGCAGTGTTCTAACCACTAACTGGAATTTTTTACAACAACTTTAGTACAGCAAAAGCATGGAGGACCAATGATCATATTGGTTAACAAATGATAATCAGATGGTCCAACTTCAGATAACTGAGGTTTTACTGTATGTGCATGCACTTTGAAGATTTCATAGTGTACTTACAACTTGACCATTGCCACAGTTTATATATCAGCTCAAATATGAAGACTAGAAAGACAGCTTTAACTGTATTGAAATCCTGATTTGTTGTCAACAATACAGTACATTAATATTGATATAGCTGTATGTGTTTATTGCCAAAACTTCGAGACTGTTTATCAGCTAATGGAAGGGAAATGAAAACTGTTCACAAAGATATAAATACATCATAAACTGGCAATAAAACTATGAGAATTCCAGTATCCAATAAAAATCTGATACAATCATACGACCCCTGATACGTCAAAATATGACCCTGATATGACAGAGTACTTGGAATTATATGGGAAATATGGAAAAAATGGCTTATATGATTTGATGAGATGTGGCTAACAATGAACTTGATTCATCAAAACAAATAAATCAAACAATTCTGTGACATCTAACATGCAATATTTACATTTATGAAAAGACTTTCCTAGTTTCACTCTAGGCTAAACCCTAGGCAATATTGGATTATTTCAATAAAAGCAGCGAAAGGTCATTGTTATACACTATCCATTTTCCTGTTAATGGTCGAAAAGATTGGCATTGATACATTTAATTAGGCGTTAAAAAATAAATATTTGTTTCTGATAAAATATATCTTTTTTTTTGGTTACTAAGGCAACATGAAGATGTTTAAAGCGTAATTGCTTAACATTGTTAAGTTACTATGCAAGGAATGGTTTAAGTAAGATATTAGAAAATGAATTGTTTAATTGCACCACTTACATTAATTTTATGTTATAACATAAACGCATGTGAAATTAACAAAAATTAAAACATTATTTTACAATTAAATATGGCTGTTCCAATTTACACCCCATTTACTAAACATTTTTCATTGTATACTTTACTTTATCATGGTTACATGAAAAGGGAACTTTGAATATCTCTATAATAAAATTGGTACAAACTGATAAAAAAGTTGTTCTAGAAAACGATGTTTAAATTCTGTCAATTCTGTTTATAACAAAGGCCTATGCTTTCCATGCATTCTAAAGATATCATCAAAATTCTATCATAATTAGTGGAGACAAGTTCTTAATACATTCAAGGATTTTAAAAAAAGATCATAGAAACAGAATGAGTTAAGCCTTTAAGATTTGAAGTATTGGGTAACAATACTAATGATTTTATCATGTAATGTGATTTTATAATAGAAATATAAAAATTTGTTGTCAATTAAAGACTACTTTACTTTTCAAATCTAATTAGAGTTACATGAATAGGAAATGACCATTAAGAACATTAATGCAGTGTTTAATGGTCTCTCCACATTAAAGGACTTCTATACATCAAAAACCTTAATAAACTGGTAAAATACTTCGGCTTAAATAGTTGATTTGACCATGATAACACTTTTTATATACTTAAAAAATTGAATTAAAATTCAAGGGCTAACTTCACTGATTTGACCTTCATGATCAATCTCAAGGTCATGAAATTAAATTTAAACCAGTTGGGATAATTTTGCATTAACTTGCAGCATCACCTTTGAAATTAAAATTTAGCATGTTTCTATTTTATTTCCATTTACTGTATTATAATGGAATATACCTAAGTTCGTAAAATTAACTCAAAACATGTTAGTAAACCGACAAGCCCAGTTTATCTAAAGTGATCACATGACTTGTTTCAGTAAGGTGAAAATTGCAGCCAAAGTATAAGTGTAAAATATTTTGTACATAGACTTCTAACAAACTTTCTGATCAACTGATAAACTAAATATGATAGATTTATAAATTATTTCAAGCTTATAGAATATGTGACAGATAACTTAAGACATTATATATAAGGCTTTATCAATGGGTCAGTGCAAAACTAGTTTACATCCTTCATTATTTACATGCAGTTTAACTAGTTTGGTGCTGATACATCAGCATGACATATTTCAACATAGAGTGACTCAGCAAATTCAAGAAGGGTCCAAAGTACTATGGGCGCATTGCCTAAGCATATCCCTAGGTATCCCTATGTAGCAAAATCATAGGAAACGACTTGCTACAAGATATCGCTTCATTTCGCTATGTAGCGAAAGCTAGCGTAAAAAATCTTTGCTACCCGAGAGCGCTGTTACAAAATCAAATCAAATGGCTGCCTCCCCAGTAATGTGACTTCCTATTTGCAGTCAATTTGTTTTTTATGTTTGACTGACTATAGATGAATTGAAATTAATAAATATTTGTAATTGTTCCAATAAACATATGTTTTGCAATGATTTTATACTTTTTAAAGACTTATTTAGTTTGAAATTGGCCTGAAAACATGCAACTGCAATAAGCGCTTTGTGTATATCAGCACAGGTTGCCATCTTGGTTTGTGACGTAAATAGCAGGTCGTTTCCTATGAAGAAGAGCTACAAGAAAGAGCTTTTTCATAGCGATTCGTAGCGAAATCATTAGGCAACGGGCCCCATGATGTCTATATCTATTTACATTTAAACAATTTGGATCCACTATAAAATGTTATATCTCTTTTGTTGTAACAATACAGACTCCTGTATCAATGATATGACAACATCATTGATAACTAGCTATGGTTTAGGCCAATTAGAACATGCTTGATCAACATGTTATGGACTAAAAGCACTTACGCCTACGCCTTGGTAATTTCAGGAAGACATACTGTTTACAATAAATGACTCAGACTTCCGAGGGATTCCCAGTTCCTCCTCTTTAGACCCATTCATCATTTCACAAAGTGATTCTCAGAATCAAATCAGCAGGCACAACATGACTAATATATAAGTTCTTTATAAAATTTAAGTATCAATTTAACTGATATTACCTTAAATGTTTGATATATTACACTGTATAATGTTTACATATAATAAACAGTGTCATGAATAGATGACCGGTGGTTATCAAATATTGAATGGTCATAAAAACTTAAATATTTATTACTTTTAAGGGGTTGTATTATCTCCCTATTTACATATTTCCTATACATCATATGCAAATTATCCGAGTTTAAATAGAGATCATATTCAGTTCACTCCGATAAATAGGCAAGAAATCAATGAAAAAAAATAATGATATGCTGAATTTTAAAATTCTAAATAAAAAGAACCAGTAGTATAATATAATAAATGATACATCAAATGTCATAACAGCTGATTTATAAATAAATGTTCAATTTGATAAATCATGCCGTAACAATGAGCTTGTATAAAATCAATTCGTCTGATTTGAATTTCTATACAAAATTTTAATGTTTTTTTCCTATTTGGTTTTTGAATATAGAATTTGAACTAATGGGGTGTTAAATAGGATAACAGAACTTATCCATTAAATGTTAAATGGATCAGAAAAGAGGATTTCTGATTACCTAAGTCACTCAGTCACTCTCAATTGAATATTTCTTTCTCTCTCTCCTATGAGAGTACATGTTAAAAAAAATTTTCAAATTGAAGATATATGAGTAAATAATGATTTTACATTATCAAATTTTTGGTAGATTTAGACACAAATTGTGATCATACAGTAAAGTTACGCTAGTAGGACCACCAAACCAAAGGTCTTAATAGTGGGGTGGTCTCAATATAAGGACAATTTTCTTCACAAACTTAGCATTTGGTACTTTAGCTAGGCCTTTATAGCAGAACTTTACTATACTAAAATCTAAGCTATTTCATTGGCTCCAAAGATGATCATACTTATACAGGTTTCACTGCATCACAATAAATGGTTACATAAATCTATGCCAAGAACTAAAAGGGTTCTTTTCTGACCAAGTATGGATAATCCAATGATAATAAATATACCCCCCCCCCTCCAAAAAATCAAATCCATGGTCCCAACTGATATTAAACCCATGACCATTCTCAGTCACACAGACACTCTACCATGTTACCATAAAAGTTAGCTTAAAGTTCTGTACCACACATCAGTGAGATTAATTTCACCGAATCTATAACAAACTATTACATCATAAGTAAAATTCATAATGTATAAGTTAGATCTACATTCATCGACATCTAATACTGGTTCGTATTTGAGAATTTCTTATTAAAACTATATCATCTATACATAAGTTCACACGCTGATAAAAATATAAAAATGGTTTGAGAAATTATTTTCATCCAAGTTTCAAATTTAACTTTTAAACACTTATATTTTTATGATAAAAAATCTCACCTTTAGATGTTTCCCACATAAAATATACAACAATTTTATCATTTGATTATTATTCACAATATTCAATAATCCAAAATATAGTCGATAATGGTAGTCTGACCGATTTTGATTTTTATAAGTACATGAAAGAATACAAAGTTACAATGACTTCAATGTCTATCTACAAATCACAAATTAAACCATTTTGATCTTTATCTTGAAACATTTTCATAATAAACATCCCTCCAGCACTTTTTCATCATAATTATATTTGTCAATAAAAATTGGAAAAACAAATAATAGATGTATACATGTATTCTTTTTTCTAATAATAAAAAAATCCAAGTAAAAACAAAGTAGATCACTACATCAAACAAAACAAAAAATGCCAAGTTTTTGTCTTTTCGCTATTTGAAAATGTCACTTCTTGATAAATTCCACACAAAACCAGCCCCAGAAAAAACTCTTTGCGAAAAATAAATCCTGTTTTTATATGTATATAACCTTATCGAAAACTGAAAGAAAAGATTTCATACAACTTAAGGTGCTACCCCTTATATATACAATGTATATATAAAACTTCGAACCAGATAACTTTGTATACAGTCAGAGATTAGATTATATTCATTAGAACGTAAAACACAAACAGTCCAAACATACACACCCTAATCATAGAATCAGGCCTACTTGAGTCCAGCACGGTGCAGACCCCTTATCTTATACATTATAAGAAATATTAAACCTAAATCAAATATAAATTATCAATGGTATCAAGTATCAATGAGGGCCAACATGACGACCACTCTATGGCTACTAAGGAATTTTTAGAAAGTTTTTCACAAAGTTTAGAAATTAACAAAGATATATAACACATATAGATAAAGATTCCTTGATAAATCAAAGTACTCAATGCATAGTATATAAACACTTGTCAGTGATAAGATAGATTGCATGCTTAACATTACAATACTATAACCATATAAGGATGTCATACACAAATCCAAAATATACTGACTGTTCTCATTTTTATCTCTTTTTCAGTTTCACTGGGGTCCATAAGTTTCTTTACACATTTGATGTTTTCATATTTTCTTAGAAAACTTGACATTTTTAGAAAATTTAATTTGTATGCAATAAAAGTCATTTTTCATTAAAAACTAAATTTGGACAAAAATGGAGATACTATGAAAGATCATTATTAAAGACTCATGTTAAAATGTATATTAGTTGTGAAACTAACAACATGTTAAGTATATCCAAGTATAATCAAATTTTTTTTTACATGATTGTGTAAAGAAACTTTTAGACCCCAGTGTATATTGAAGTAGCCTGTGGAACCTATTGAGTATATAGTTTGTTTTTTCTCAACTGTCAAAACATGAATAATTTCACGGTGACTTCGTGCTCTAATACTCGTGATATTGTGATAGTGTGTATTCACTCACCGTGAAATTATTCAAACTTAGATAGTTGGGAAAAAATAGACTATACATGTACATTGTATTTAAATTGAAATTTTCAAAAAATATAAAACAACATTTAAATTTAACAGATTTCAACACAGAGTCCAGCAAGTAGATTTACTGGAAGGGTTCAACAAAGGTAATTACGTAATCTAGCAGCAAAAGTATCAACAAAAATGATGATTATTAAACCTAAAAAAAATAAATATCTGAACATAAATGAACAATACATTAAAGTAATAGAGTAACAAATTCAGACATAGGAAAAAAACATAAAAGCATTACATGGACTAAAATACTTGAAGTCATTTAAGTTCATAAGGTCATAAAAAAACTTCTATCACAAAAATCAGTAAAACAACAACAAATAAAAGTACAAAAGAAGTAAATAAAGTTACAGAGAGCTTTATACAGTGAAAAAAACTTTGATGTAAGAATAGTTCAATACAAAAAATAACATAAAATGAGAAATTAAAGAATTTTATGATATTTTCTATAGAAACACTAATAATGTTTTGTTTTGTTTCAGTCAATGTATTTGAGTAACTACTTTTAATTACCATGCTAGTCTGTGATGACATTGTCCGTAAAAATGAATCAATAATTTTTAAATAAAAAGCTATGTTTAATGACTACAAGTATTAACATTTCCAAAAATGCTTGAAATTGCTGTTTAGCGGTGTATTCTCAGCGTATCAAACCATCCCACGTCTATTTATAGAATACAAAAATTAGCGTACCCTGGTAAGATATGTAAAACCATTGAGTCTATTTATAGAATTCCAGGAACAAGCGCGCCCTGGTTACTATATGTAAAACCATTGATTTAGATTCGCCCCACAGTAGGGAAGATAGGTTTGCATTTTTTTTCAACAAATACGAGTTTTAAAAAGAAAAACACATTTTACAATTAGCTATGCATATTTTCTGGTGTTATATTGCTATTTTCTTGAAACTGGTACTAGTTCATACATTAATAATGGTATTTTCTGGTAATACAAACAGATAACCTGACAAAACATGGCGTAGGCGAGTCCATACACGCACCCCTATTTTGACTGTTGGACGTCCATTTTTCATCATGAGACCTCAATGCATCGTTCTTATTGGCTTACAGCAACCTGTGTCAACACAAAAATGCTCAAATCTTGATAATTGATAATTAAACTTCGCCATCTCTATGTAACATTTTTCAAATTAATATCAAAGGGAGATAATAACTCACTTTCATTAAGAGTTTTTATTCTAATTAAATTGCTAAGTTCTGGAAGTTGTTTTATAAGTCTAATCAATTAAATGGATACTATCATCATCATCACCACCATCATCATCATTATCATCCTCATCATTTATTCTATCAATCTTTATAGGATCAAGGGAGTGAACTTGTAAGAATCTAGTAGTAATGTTAAAGTAGTAAATAAGTGAAGACCCTTTGAAGGCACAAGAGTATGAGTTTTCAAAATACTTGCCATGTTAAACAAGAAAAACATATATACTTTATTTACGAAATGAATGAAGACCCCCTTTCTTACAGGTTAGGGTTTTATTTGAACACTAACTTGAAAATAACTCCTGCACCAACCCCTGATAAGCTTACAGTTATCTTATCATTACATACCATAGTATACTCTGTATACAATGAGTAGTACTCAAGTATTCAATTTAAACAGTTTGATTGAGAAAAATCAATATATTTAAACTAGATAGATAAAAGTTTACATAGTTTTAATAAACTGACATCTATGTGTCAAACAGAACTTCATATTAACCCATCAGGGATCACATTACCAAATAAGGCCCAGAACTGACCATTGGAATATATACATGTAGTATTAAAGAAATATAAAGGCACATTTTTCATTCCTCCTATTTTCAGCTTTGACATTTCTCATTACAATGGTTGCAACAAACACACTGGAACAATACATGTACTTTATTTTTCTAATTTTGGTTAGTCAAAATTAGCTGTGTTCAGATTTGGAGCAATTAAAAAACTTATTATGCAAGCAGTCTCAATGGGAATAAGCAAGTCCCTCTGCCAATAAACAAAACATAGGAATGCAAATAGTATTTACAATTTCCACTAAATTTCTGACCCATTGGAAAATACCTGTAATACAGACACTCAGAAAGGAATCAAACAACCATTGCAGTTTGTTTTTGTTTTATTACAATGCTGATGGAGAGGCGAGTGGGACAAAAGCCAAGCATCTGAACAGCCATTATCATTCTCTCACAGGATTGATGGTAAATAACATTAAACTCCATATTCTAAAGTAAAAGAGCAATCATACAGCTCTCATGAGGTTTTCTGCAGTCTATTTTGGATTAAACACACATTAGATCATGTTGTACTATCACATTTTTAAGTAGTTATTTATTAGCATTTTACAGTTTATCAATATTTTAGTAACTTTATGAATGAGGGAGGGTTATCTAACCATTTTTCATAAACATTTTATTTTACCAGTACTTATCAACTCTCTAACTAGGAACCAACATTGTTATAAATGGTGTAAAATTGATTTAAATGCCAAAGGATGTGACCTTTCATTGCCAGGATTCAAACCAGGATATTTGAGTTTGAAGTTGAGCATGCTATAAATATACCACACCTGCAGTTAACTATGTGATTTTCAATTATAATTTAGATGACCTAAGGTTTCTTTTGTCGCATTCTTAACATGGCAAAATAATTAAAGATTTTTTATCCATTCAAAAATAAACTTTAAAGTATTGTTTTGTTTCTATAGAACTCATAATTAAAACATACATAAATAAATACAGGATTGTATAATGTGCAGTATAACAATAAATAATGAGAACAATTATAGTATATTTGTATATTATTTGAATAATTTGTACAAAGTCAGTGTTATATATAATATGTGCAAGTAATTAGCCAATAATATAACTGGTGGGTAGCCATAAATAAGGCCTTGTAATTATAATAATGTATGACATCATTCCCTATAATATTTAGGCAGGCAGGCAGGCAGGCAGGCAGGCAGGCAGGCAGGCAGGCAGGCAGGCAGGCAGGCAGGCAGGCAGGCAGGCAGGCAGGCAGGCAGGCAGGCAGGCAGGCAGGCAGGCAGGCAGGCAGGCAGGCAGGCAGGCAGGCAGGCAGGCAGGCAGGCAGGCAGGCAGGCAGGCAGGCAGGCAGGCAGGCAGGCAGGCAGGCAGGCAGGCAGGCAGGCAGGCAGGCAGGCAGGCAGGCAGGCAGGCAGGCAGGCAGGCAGGCAGGCAGGCAGGCAGGCAGGCAGGCAGGCAGGCAGGCAGGCAGGCAGGCAGGCAGGCAGGCAGGCAGGCAGGCAGGCAGGCAGGCAGGCAGGCAGGCAGGCAGGCAGGCAGGCAGGCAGGCAGGCAGGCAGGCAGGCAGGCAGGCAGGCAGGCAGGCAGGCAGGCAGGCAGGCAGGCAGGCAGGCAGGCAGGCAGGCAGGCAGGCAGGCAGGCAGGCAGGCAGGCAGGCAGGCAGGCAGGCAGGCAGGCAGGCAGGCAGGCAGGCAGGCAGGCAGGCAGGCAGGCAGGCAGGCAGGCAGGCAGGCAGGCAGGCAGGCAGGCAGGCAGGCAGGCAGGCAGGCAGGCAGGCAGGCAGGCAGGCAGGCAACTAACAATTTATTTTGGCAACCAAAGTTCTGCAAATGAGACAAACTGCTTTCAATTAAAATGATATTTTGGGACAACCACTTTCATATCCTAATTTTGTAGACTGTAAATTTTCTGAACAGTACTGAATAAACATAGACACACTAATAGAAATGACTATAACAGAAGTTTAGAAAACACATGAAGAAATAATCGACATGTCTAGAGACAAAACCTCAATGTTAACAAACAAACAACTTTACCAATGTGCCGCCACATATTGTTACTAAAATGTATGGGAGTAAACCATATGTCCCACATTCTAATAATCATAATTCATGTATTAAACAGACCCCCAATGATGTTGTCTTCACTGAAATCACATCCTTTTGTTGAGGTATTAAAATAAATACATAACTGAGTTTGCCTTCAGCATAACTAACAAATTCTACAAAAAGAAAGCATTGAAGCATTGGTTAATGTCAACACAGGAAGTACCCTTTAATGGATTAAAGATTATAACCCCTTCTATGTTAAATATTGTTAAATCTTTCTTTAGTATTTTAGATAGGGTCAGTAAAGTTGCATTAAGTTAAGTATTTATATATTAAATAGAAAAAATTAGACTAGTTTTGAATTTAATAAAAACATTATGGTGTGAAGCACATTTTGAGATACTTTGTATTAATATTAGAGACCTGTAAACAAATATAAAATTTTAAAACCAAATATAGACATAATTAAGAAAGTTTACTTTTTAACTTTAAAGGAAAAAAATGAATAGTTTTTTCCTTTTTTGTTAAAGTAGTTAACTGCAAAAAGCAGATACATGTACCAATAAATCTTGTTACAAGTTAAATCATTAGTTTATTCTATTGGTTATTTTTGGTTATTTTACGGTGTCCAGCACACCTAACCTAGCTTTCCTGGACCCTTGTCTATAACCAATACTGAGAATACTGAGTCACCTACCCTTCCACAAGGCCAGTAACTTCTCCATATATCTTATCAATAGAGGAAAATTGACATTATTCTCAAATTTCCATGGAAAGGTATAACCTCCCCGGGTGGGATTTGAACCCTTAGGGAGTCCCTAGATTCAAAATCAAGGCACGCTACCTACTGTGCTATTAACCAGGGTTTAAAAATCATTAGTGAACCAGCTTAATTTATTATAACACTGAAAAAAGATTATAACAATCCCCTTTAACACTTTGAAGAATATCTCCCATTTTACATTTCAACAGTTTTCATTTTACTTTCTTTAAACTGACACATGGACCATTATCAAACTCTTCCAAGGTTTCAATAGTTTAAAGCCACTGACCAAGTTTGTTGAAAAATGTAACTTCTAGAGAGTTCACACGCAGTATTGTCGAATAACAGACAAATGGGCGGCAAATTCAATTACCCTCAAACATCACCCCGAGGTGATTTCTGGTGAGCTAAAAACTTCAGGTTGCAGACAGATCAAATCTTTTATATGCAAAAACTCATAATAAATTGACAATTTAAATAAGATAAATAAAAACATTACCTTACCTTTAATGATTATTATTTTCCCCATATATTCAAAGCATTACATTTCCAAATACAATGTACATAGCATAATACAATGTATATCTCACTATCCTAGTATATAAAATAAATCCAAAAAATAACAATTAAACAGAATTTTCAATTGAACTTTATAATAATCATTAAATCACAGTTTCTTACAAAGTTACATTAAAGCATGTACAAATGCATGTTCTATTATATAATTCAACTGAATAAAACTCTTTTTCCAAAATAAAACATTCTACTAAAAACTGGGTATTAGTAATAATCACTATAGTTCGACCAAATATACAAAAATTAATTTGACTGTATTAACAAACACTAATTAAACAATTCTCAAAATCAAGAAAATCACATGATCATATTAACATGTGTGCACATTTGATCATTGATACAAGTTATACATCCTAGTACATCAAATCACAATTAACATAAAATCTTTAAACCCAATCACCCTTAGATCTCGTCAGATCAAAAATAAGCCCGCTAAAATAACAAAACACCTTTGTTAAAAAATCTGTACATTTGTGACTCACTTCAATTTGAACACTAACTCAAAAATCTTGCTTCATTAATTTTTTGACAAAACAACAAAAAAATGTAATTTTCTTTGTAACGGATTAAAGTTTAATGTCAATGGGTTAAGTGATGTAACCGTAGAAAAAATCTTCACCATAATGGGTAAAACTAAATATTGATTTAAGAGCGTTATAAAAAGAACATAATTTTTGTATTATTTAAAAAAACATACCGAGAAGTTTTGAGCACTCGTGGATTTATCAGTTGTCAAAATATTTAGTATATCTATTAACAGAAATAATAACATAGCAGAATTTGTTTAAGTTTCTTTCGGAATTATACGACTTTGGAGGGAATAACGTTTAAACAAAAATTCATGATCTTACAATTGAATGGTTAAATCAACAAAAATAAATTGATATTTGATTACAGCCTATATGGTCACGAAAGTGTCCAAACAGTGATATAAATATTACTATTTAAACAGAAAATTAACTTTGTATTGATAAATATAGAGAATATTTGTCAAATTTGGTTAAGATCAATTTTTATTTCACTAAGTGAGTAAAGAAAATACATTCTTAAAACAGCAAAACTACAATTAAAAAATATAATTTCCTGGACTCATGAGTTGAAATTAAAATGATCTGATTTCTAAAACAATAAATACTCTATTTCTTCCATTTTGTCCCAGCGTCTTAACTTTTTATACTTTCGAAGATTTCCCTCTGATTTACTACACAGTTTATTTCTAGGCAATAAAAGTAGTTCCGGCAATCAACTGATGTGTCTTTGTTTCAGTGTCAGTGACAGGTATTTTAATTATATTGATAAGCGTGTGAAAGGACAGAGTCAAATCTCGTTAATACACTGTGAATAATATTTGCCAGCTATACAGGATAAAATGAACACTTCGCCCGCATTTTTGCCCTACTCGGTTTGTACTTGAATCTGATGTGTATAAGTAATCATAAGTATAGATTCATTAGGTTTCAATGTGCACGAAAGTCTTTCTGTATTTCAATACTTTGATTTGACATTGTTATTTTCAATAGCATCACATTTCATTGTAAATCATGACAGAAATATTTATACATGGAATACAATAAATTATTTTGCATAACATAAGATGCAGGCCTAGTTTTTTAAAATTGTATAAAAGCTGATCAATAGACATGTAATGATTAAGTAAAATAAAGTCCAAGTGTCAGTTATCATACATGAAGTAAATATAATGTAAAAATATAACACTTTAAAAACTTCTAAAATTTCATGAAAAATTATAGAATTTATAAAATCTAAATTTTAAAATTTAGTAAAATTTACTTTCAATACTTGCCTTTTTAGAATCTATTTGACACTTAAATGCTTTTTCAAAGCTAGCCTATATCAGTTATGAAAAACATATGACAACTAAATTTAAAAGAAAATCATTGAAAGATTTAATGAATTTTTATAACTTAAGCTGAATCAATGTAAATCTAAAATTTTGACTTGAAAACAATTATTCAGCAATAAATCCAAAAGCGGAACACATTAGTTTAAAAGTCTATAATTTAAATTGATATTTATTTACTTAATTTACCAATAAACATCATGTAACAAAACACCATTATTACAGTTCAGTGTTCAATTTGCACGATATTTTGATTTTTAATACAAAATATCCTATATCAAGAAAACACTGAGCTTTATTTATTACATTGTCTGCGCAATGTCCCAGTGAACCATTAAAAATGTTCCTAAAACCTCAAAAAATAATTATTATTGACAAATTGAACAATCTCAAGTTTCATACATTTAAAAAATGTCTTTTTAAATTATTGTTAATTACTATCTTGCTTAATCATCCAAAATAATTAACCAAATAAGAAAAGTGTTTCCCAAACAATGAGCTTTAATTGGTCTAAGGAATTTTAATTGAATTTGTTAGATAGATGGACAAGAGACCGTTGACAACCATTATAAAGATATAATAATTTTGATGTCAAACATATTACGTTCTCTCCTACCATGTATTGGCCATATTCAACCATTTAAATATTACTGTCTGGTGCCCCCCCCCCTAAAAAGCAAAGATAGTAAGAGTAACAAATCAAAGTATTGAAATACAGAAAGACTTTTGTGCACATTGAAATCTAACAAATCTATACTAAATATTACTCCTTAAACGATAGATTCAAGAACGAATCGAGTAGTGCAAAAATGCAGTGAAATGTTAATTCTACCCTGTATTCCTGGAAAATACTATCAGTTCAAAATACAAAAGATTTATTTTCCTCTTTGTCACTTAGCAAAACAAATTCCGTAGGTATTATAAGCATGGTACAATACTGTAAAACAACTTAAACTTCAAGTAATACAAGAATGACCGCAGTATCATTACATTTAACAGCTACATACACTATCATTCAATATACAAATCATTTTATTGCGCTTATTACATAAACTTCTC
The DNA here is from genome assembly GCA_025267735.1 of Mactra quadrangularis. NCBI lineage: Eukaryota > Metazoa > Mollusca > Bivalvia > Venerida > Mactridae > Mactra > Mactra quadrangularis. The sequence goes on from CM046303.1 coordinate 5,257,468, forward strand.
AACATGGAATGTAAACCTTTGATTTGCTGTGGTTGATATTAACACTTCATTGATTACTAGGTACATGTATACTGCTTAGTGTATTAATGAGATGATGGAACTACTTTTATGTGTAGTATATCAAAGACATGTGTATCACTCCACAGGTTAAAGTGGTCAGGCATTTGAATTGTTGACAGTGTTCGACTTGGGGTATAACTTAAGCCTTTCGGCAAAATTTCTGAAAGTCTAAAAATGAGAGATAAACACCAGATTTTGTTACATGTAAAAACATTTAGCAAGTAACATGATCCATTAAAAATTTTGTATATATACTTGTGTCAGGATAGAGATTGAACTTTCAATCCTTGACAGTGATAGGAAATATTCATCTAGCAATATGACAAAACTTTGTCATCTTTAAGATAATATAAAGATTACATCAAATGCTTGAACTAACCTCCATGTCATCTGACTCTGCTTATAGTCTTATACAGACCAGTTTCATCAACTTGCCCAGATAAATATACATGTATTTCAACATTTGACCATCACCAATAAAGACAATAAGTTATAACCAGTCGAACTTAGATTTAAACAGATAACCTGAAAATATATCTTGATCTCAAACATTCACAATGAAATGAATTCACAGAAGCAAGTTTAAAGATTATTTAAATTGGCACATGTAATGAAACCTATTCTAGTTAGCTCAAATTGGTTATAAGGTAGCACATGTTTGACAGTCAATCCAGGGATTGTGGGTTGAATTTCAGGCCAGAACTTACATACATTCATTTGATCATAAATGCTTATTACAATATTCTCCTTCCTATTTGTAAATAAAGTAGTGTAATAATGAGTCACTTCCAAAGATGTGTACAGACTGTCGTTTAAAATACACAATGTATTATGTTTTTGGAAAGGTAAGAATTTCCATAGTCAGAAAGTATATCAACAGATCATCACCAAATGAAAAGCAGCCTAAAGCACCATAAAAGCCAAACTAAACATTAAGCTAACAGAACTCTACTTATTGCATGGAAATATTATAGAGTTCAATAATTTAACCTAACTTTTAATTACAGGTGGCTGGCACAGTCCAGATCCACTGGACATTATATATGTTACAGGGAATGTGTGTTACCAGGGATTTCACGTAATCCCTGAAATTTAGGGATTTCATGTAATCCCCAACCATGTAAAATTCTGTCAGGGAATACATGTAAACCCTGAAAAATTGCAGGGATTTCACATATTCCCTGATTTTTTTCCAATTTTTACACATATTCCCTGACCACAAAATTATCATGATTTATATGTAAAATATGATTTGTTGAGCTGTAAGGTTTTACTTATTAGATTTCTTCAATATGCATTGATACTTTTGTTATGTGAACGCAATTATAGTATTATAGCTTGGATTTTCAAAGCATCGGTATAATTCTAATTGTTTGTAAATTACTGAATTCCCTGATATAATAATATATTCAAGCAGTGTTTTGTAGGTGGATAGGGACCCTGCCAGCCACCTATGATTTTATCAGTACAAACCTGCATGGCCTACATGGCATAAAAATACAGTATCAGCCACTTTGGCACTTTTGGACCATTTTAATTGATGTCATTGCAGTTGGTTGGCTCTAATTTCTTCCCATGTTGAGAAATTCCCAATACAAGTGTTGACATTGCTATTATACTGTCTGTTTTCTTTCTACTTCTAATAATTGATATAAAAGTGTTAACTCTGAAGACCAATAACAAAGTAAGCATACATAGTTAATATTGACATTATTAATAATTGTTTAACTTTCTAAAGTGGTCATTATATGAGCAATATAAAATAGTGACATAATTTTATAACAAACAAGTCATTGAAGTCAAATAATATTATGAGTGTACAAACTATAATGTAAATATAAACCTGTAACACAACTATGTATCTACAAAATAGTTTCTTTTTAACAAATATTTAGACTCATTCTTTGACTCAAGTAGGCAAACATTTGTAAATTGAAATTTTCCCAGGATTTGGACTCAGGATATCAATATTGCTGGTATGTGCAAACAGATAGATGTAACTTACATAATTGTATACTTGCATTTTGGCATCCACAAATACAAATACATAACTAGTTACTACAGGGCAAATTCTTCTAACAAGTTGTGATAAGATACAAAGAGTAGTTTCCCTTTGATAAAATTGTAGCTCTATTTTAATAAAACACAAAATTTACAGATTTTAATGACCTTTATTGCCAACTGTCCTTATCCCATTTTCACTGAATTAAACTAAACACTAACTGGAAATCAGTTCGAGAAATCACAGATTTCAGAATTCTGCGATTTCTCGAACTGACATGCACAAACGATGCAATAGAAGTAACCAGGCAATTTACCGTCTCGTACAGGATATTTCGATTCCCAGCTTGAATCATGGTTACTTTTATACAGTGCTGACCCACCAATTTGTGTGAACCCGCCAATTTGTGTGATTTAAACATCTTTTTCTCTGGAAACAGCTGCGTCCCGATTTGGCGTCTCCCTCCATGGAAATTTTATAGAGAATGCAAAATGTATGGTAGCACCGTTTGTATGACGTAATCAATGCACGAGAATTGGCTATGTTCGCGGTTAACGTTTGATTAATTAAGTGAGTTGCACATGTTTCATGAATCATGATGCTCTTCTTCTTCTTCTTATTTAATTCAACACTCCATCAATAGACTGAAGATTATGTGTTGGCGCTGGGTTAAAAACTGATAAAAAATAACAGAGGTGATTTATATACAGTACTTGCCAAGTACATGTGGAAGTCCAGCGAAAAATAAACAGACTTTTAGGGATAAAATAAGAACTTTTGCAAATAAAACTATGTACATTGTTTGGGGCTTAATAGTTAATGGAAGCTACGAGGACATGCACAGTGATCAAAGATTTAAACGAGTCAACTGTGTCTGCCTGTTTTACATGAGTAGGTAGGGCATTCCATTGTATGATAGTACGAGGATAGAAAGAAAATTTATAAGTATCTTTAGTGGCTCTAATACATCTAAAGTTATGACCAGCAGATCTTGTTGTAGTATCAGCAGGAATAAGAATGTCATTATCAGGGTAAATTGCGACAAAGTGATTAATTATTTTATATTTTATGCTTGTTTACGTTGTTAAAATATTCATGTTTTAGACAATGCAGAGGCTATGATAATCGACCAACTGTTAAAATATAAATTTTGCAGTTTTAATTGCACACTTGGAGGGCAAATTGAGTGTGATCTAGACCAAATTCCTCACAGTGCTTACGTCACGCTTTGCTACTGTTGATTTAATAAAGGGAAATAACCACTGTGGGGAGTTAGGATCTAGACATGTAAGCGTGTGAGCGGGATTCAAGGCTCAAACACGTCTGCCATATGTGCATTACAAGTGAATTGACCGACCTGTGGTAATTTAAGTGACAAATTGAAGATCTCGAATGTTTACTGAAAGACATGCATCTGGTGTGAGCGCATGCGTACATGCACGTGAAGGTCTACACACCGTGACAGGATAGCGCGATGTACTTTTATCATGAAATGTTGCGTGAGGTAATTTTTCATAATAATCAAATACGTCTCAGTCTCTTTGAAATACGAAGGCCTATTAAACTGTGTCTGGCTGTACCTTGCATTCATTTTAGACCACCGGTGTCGTGATGATATATGTCAGCAAACCTTGTTCCCATATTTCTGTCTGAGATTATTTGATAATGTTATTAATGTGGAGTGTGTCAGGTAGGTTGGCTATTAGTTTAATAAGGTCTTTTTAGCGAACCTGTGTATATACTGTGAATGCCGCGACTGATGCAAATCGAAATTTTAAAAAGCAGCTTATTAAGTTTTGAAAGCCAGTACTAGTCGGCTTTATACTGTGATTAATTAGAATCTAATATAAAAATATATATCCTAGTATGCTTTAATGTGATTTCATCAAATTCATGGTCGAGAGGGATCTTATCCATGGTCACTATAGCAGCAGAAAGAACCGAATTTTCTGAATGCTATAAGTCAAAGCAATGTTATAAAATTTGTCCCCAAATTATTTGTGAGAAAACAAGTTTAAGTTGTTGTAATTTCAATAAATTAATGAGTTCACATAAAATTGATGATAGAATTGTGTGCTGTGGATGATACTATACTAATTTAAGGTCATATTACCTAGACTAAAGTTAGGTTAAAATATGGTTAATGTCAACTAGATTTCGATCTAACTAATTGTAAGTACAATTATCATAGTTAACTATCTATCATCATATTATAATTCTTTATTATAACAATCATGGTGTACTTGAGCATAACAAAATGTCAGGTTATAGATGTTATCATGAACTCCAAGTATTAGGGTTTCAACAATGTATGAACACTATTTTACACTCACTGAAACCCATATATGAGATATTACAGCCAACTCCACACCGCTCCATTTCGGGACTACCTCAGAAAGGCGTACTTCCAGTTTCGAAAACTGCAGACTATTAAATTTGTAAGGGTCTGGTACAATCTCTTTTGTAGTAAAAAACCAAATTGTACTTTTTCTCTTTTCACTCGCTTCTAAAATTCAAAAAATGGAAACAAATTTTTTTTTTATTGCTCAGGCGCTCCAATTTTTTTGGGACAAAATCCATAGAACATGTGATCAATTTGTTGAGGTCTAACTCATATCTCTAGGTTTAGCTGTTAACCAGTTACAAGGCGCATACTTCAGTCAGTGACTAAAACTGCCCTTTATTGTTTAGAATCAGTGGTACAAGGAATGACCATAAAAACAACTTCTAATCAAAGGTTTGTTTTCAACTTTTATAAATGCACTCTTACCATTCCTGTACCCAAAGCATCCACTTATTTTGATGATAAATTGTTACAAAATCTCCATATGATCCTCTAATTGTCATACCAATTTTCATCAACCAGGTTTTACTACTTGTTGCGCTAATGTCAGGAGCCATGTTTAGATGCAGAGAAAATCAATGGGACTCATAGCAAACAAATAGTTTAGTTTTTTCTCAACTGTTAAAACATGAATAAATTTCATTTTGACTTATTAAAGTGTGCCATCATCAAACAAGATCCAATGGGAATTACAAATAGTTTAGCTGTTTGATCTGCTTGCCAAGTCTACATAGTCCGGGTATTGAACATATTCAATTATCATGAAATTATTTGAACTTTGACAGTTGAGAAATCAAAGCACAGAAGGCGCTGAATTTGTTTGGGTCCCGGAATATCAGAAAGGTGATCACAATAACAAAATATTCATTCTAATTTCTTGTTTCTTGCTCATTGTTCTCGTTTAACAGCTGTAGTTGCGTCTGTTGTTTACAAAACATTTGAACACACGAGTTGATGACATCATACTCAATTTCATAGCAAATTAAACAACTTTTTTATGAAAGGTTCGAGATAAGGTGAGGTTCGAGAACAGGCGTTAATACGGTACGGTTAATACGGTTTCTTTCTTCTCCGTGGGTTGTTCTGTTGACTCTTCAGCGTGGTTTGATCACGTGACAAATTGAATTTGTTATATAAACTAACCCATAGACGAACGCCTTTTAATTGAAGAGTTCAAAATTGACGTGCGTTTAATCAAAATTATTTCAATATATTACCAGTAATTTGCGGAAATGTTACAGAATTGCAAAATATTAGAAATCTTCGACCAATCGGGAACTATATTTTCTTCCCTGAGCAGGTTTGAAAATTAATGCGCCTATTATTTGACAATTAATCTCGTTCCCTGTCCTATTATGGTTCGCAGGGGACCAGTCCATTTGACAATCTTCACGCAGTGATCTCCCCTGAAATTTTCGGGGTTAATGTCCATGTAAAGGGAAGTAACCGCTACAAAAAAGCGGACTACTTTGGGCATTTGCAATTAAGAGCATTCGGGTCTAAAATTTCGCTACCATTATTTGTTTGGTCTGACGACCCAAACAAATAAAAAACCAAGACTATACCAATGAAAAGTCAACAAAACCACTGTGTAAATATGTTTTATATATTTTATTTTAAGTTTGATAGCATGATAGATCTGTCATAAATCAGGAAATATATACAAAATGAGTTTATTTTTAAACGATTATAACATACATTCAACTAAATTATAATGGCCAGCATTTATTTTAATTAACACACACATAATGAATGAACACATTGTTTTGTTATATATTCTCTGACCATGTAAATACATCAAATATTTGTTTATATATAAATACTACAGTCTTCTATACAGATTACTGAATCAAATATCTAAATAATCGAAGAAATAAAATACATTAAACTAGTGACTGAGGCACCATGCAGACTTCCTATAACTAGTGTTATACTAAAAAGACAATGTATAAAAACTTCAGAATAAATAATAATAAATTTTCCAGCCGAAAAATTAATGCATATATACATACACAAGAATTTTCTAGCCAATTGTGCTACAGTAATACAATATACAATACTTGTAATACAATGTAATCCCAGTATATAAAACATACCGGTGAAACATAACAATATTATTTATCACAAGTCTATAAATTACATTATGCCTTTAGAGTTGAAATGCAGAATTTTATATGTTTTTTTAGAAAGTAGCTAAGTTGAAATTCTTAGAGACCAATTAATGAGCTATTCCCAACTTTGAAACAAAATACAACTTTTTTTTCTTAATTGGGCAAATATAAAGTCCTGGGTGAACCTCATGCAACTTTCAACATGGTAACTTACGACAGCATACTATAAGTATGAGTACATCACTAAGGTGACATTTTAAAACTTTTTAATAAAGTCATCATTAGCATTCGGGATATAGAGTCCATTTAAGTAAAATCTTTGATATCATATCAAACTATTGATTAGAATTAAAATGGCCAACAAAATAATTTCTAGTAAATGTGTTTTAAAAAAAATCTAATTTTGATAAACTTTGTGTGCAAAACCTAATGAACAATAAGCTTGAATTGTAAAACTAATAAACCTCAATATACCAATTTGACCATACCTGGCATTTAAGGTAACATTCTTCCTTCAAATATCACAAAACATAACAAAACAGAACACATCTTTTATTTTGTCACAGTTTTCATGGTACATGTGAACAAATTAAAATACTGGTAATATAAATGCAACAAGACAGTACAATTTTTAATAGTAAAGAATTTACTGTCAAATTTGCAATAGTGTATCTGGCATTCACTGTCATAGTTTCATGATTATTTTTAAAAAATCTGCCAAAAAGATATACATGTAAAATCAAGTCCAGCATTAGGTTTAAGGAGACAAATTAAGATCATACATCCAGCAATGGAAGAACCAATTTATATTTGAAAAAATAAATCTTTACAAAATAGGTGTACAAGTATATTTAAAGTAAATGAAATACCAAAGAGAATAAATAAGAAAATTTATGGGAGCAAAGATATCGAAATACAATCCAATAAATAATATCATTATAATATTTTATCTAAATTACAAATAAAAAATAATCAACAGTTACCAGGTTGGGAATCAACATTTTTTTATCTCTTACATAACATTGTCTGAATTGTGTCAATAGGATTCCTAATCAATAAAATTTGAGGGCTTGACGGAAAACTGTTGTAACTAACATTTTTTTCAAAACTGACTTTTTGATAAATTTGGCTTTAGAAATGCCAAAAACGTGTTCCTACCAAATTTCATCAAACTATTCCATTCATAAAGTACATAAATTTACTTAGTTCCATGTTTGGAATAACTCCCAATTTCAGCAGAAACTGTTGTAGTCCAAAAAAGCTTGTAAATTCATAATAATTAGTTTTTTAGCACATAGTAATTACATAAGACATGTTATTTCATACCCACATATCAAAAAGTACTTACAGAATAACATGAGTGAAAAATGTTGAACAGTGTTTTGCTTCTCCTAAATTTTTTTGAAAATATGAGTTATGACAATTTCCCGTCAAGCCCTTGAAGTAGTTCTAGATTGTAACCATTAAACACAAATAACACATTTTTTACCAAAGCCTATAAATACTGGGAACTATGGCACATAAAATCCAAAGATTTTATTGTAGACAAAACAACAACATGAAAATTTTTTTATTACAACATTTTTATGTGACAAGTTTCAAAATGTCTATCTCCATGTCAGTGTGAATGAGTAAGCACACACATGATGAATATCTGTTTCAAACATATTTCATATAGGTATTAATAATGTGTCACAAAAACATAAAATTCATAAGTCAAGATCAAGATTGTGAATATTATGAACTAAATAAGTTTTGACATAATAAATTATCAACTTAGAAAGTACATGTAAGGGTAGAACTAGAAATTAACTTAGTATTGTGAATGGTATAAATAATACTTTTTTCTAACCTAAAGAAACAGTTTAAGTAAGACTATCTGTTCAATCATATCTGGAATCATTCCAATGATTTCTGTGTACCATTTTGGATATCAGAGTATAAAAAGAACTAGAGAACTTAAGAAGTATGAAAAATTGAAACTTTCCGTTTGATTCAATATGTGTTCAGATTTCTGAGGTTAAAATCAAATTACTTAATATCAACAACATTTTGGATTACTTTACACTGGTTTCTTACCAAGATAAGACATCAAAACATGAACATGCAGCTGTAAAACATAAGGTTAGAAAACTTTTTGGGACAAATAAGTCAAGACTTAAAAACATACCATTACATCATATTTACAAACAAATTCTCTATTGCACACTTGTATTTTCAATCTTACATCAAAATTTAAAAAATCAAATTATATTTTAAAAAGATACATACAATAAATTTCCCATTAAAAAGACACACAAACAGTAAAACAATATCCTTGGCATACATAAAGATAATGAAGTGACCTTCAATGGTCATAAATGTTACCAAATGAATAAAAGTTTTTAAGATTATCAGATGACCTTGAAAGGTCAATAAGATTATCAGATGACCTTTAAAGGTCAATAAGATTATCAGATGACCTTGAAAGGTCAATAAGATTATCAGATGACCTTCAAAGGTCAACAAGATTATCAGATGACCTTGAAAGGTCAATAAGATTATCAGATGACCTTCAAAGCTCAATAAGATTATCAGATGACCTTCAAAGGTCAAAAAGATTATCAGATGACCTTGAAAGGTCAATAAGATTATCAGATGACCTTCAAAGGTCAATAAGATTATCAGATGACCTTGAAAGGTCAACAAGATTATCAGATGACCTTCAAATGTCATTAAGATTATCAGATGACCTTGAAAGGTCAATAAGATTATCAGATGACCTTCAAAGGTCAATAAGATTATCAGATGACCTTGAAAGGTCAACAAGATTATCAGATGACCTTCAAAGGTCAATAAGATAATCAGATGACCTTGAAAGTTCAATTAAACTGAACATTCTAATTTGACAATATATATATAGGGAAGAAAAGTACATAAAGATTTTTATAAAAACATTATCAAATTCATATTAAACTGAATAAATACGTACAATAATCTGGGTAGAGAATTACATATGTAATATTTATCAATCTGATATACAAAAATTTAATGTTCCTGGATATACAGATTATTCCAATTATGATTGATTCATATGTAAATGACTTCATCATAGTTACCAAAGGCTACAGATCATTATAACCAGTGACAAAATACTATGCCGGTATGTTGACATGACACAAGTATAATTTTGATATACATTGACGTATAATGCTAATTAAATCATTTCTCATTAATCAGTTAAACTTATTGGTATGTATTAAGATATTATGAAAATATCAGCAATGGAAGCCTACACAAGACTAAGATCAAAAAAGCTTTTATCATTGTTGATCTGTTTATTAGCTGAACTAATCATGGAGAAATGGCATAGAAGATGTCAATAAAACAATACGGCCAACACAAAGATTAACTTCAATATAGCCCTTCTCGATTTATTACAAAGTAATCTAATCACGAATATATCACATACATTGGAAAGAAACATGCTCAGTTTTTAAATGCACCATATAGTATACATATGTACGTATAAAATCATTGTACTTGTAAATCATGATTGTCTATTGTTCTTTCTTTCTACAAACTTAAAGGCATGATCATCAATATAGCGTTAAAAAAGTTAGGCAAGATAAAAACTCCTCAGAATAAATGTTCAATTCTGTTCTGATTATTTGTCCATAAATTAAAACACATGATTATAATATATAAATACAGTCTTAGCTCCACTCACAATGTTTAACTTGTCAAAAACAAGTCAGATTCAACATTTTTCTTCCTATATATTTAGTCAAGTATTCTTATCTCATCTCTTTGTTGTCATTTATCACTTAGCCTCAGCAATCTACCACAAATCATTTCTAACTTTATACCAACGAGGGGGTAATCTCTCTCTATATAAAATCCAGCACATTATGATTAACTAAACCCCCTAGTGTTGTTAACTCCACTGTATTCTCAGATCTAAATCAGCCATTCAGCCTAACACAATAAATCCACTTCCTACGTACTCTATCACCAGTCATCAGATTTCTTCCTCCATGTATTTTTTAATTAAGATCATCATCCCAGCCCCTACATAGCTGTACCCTTAATACATACTGACCATAGATTCTAAAGTTCATCATTTCAGATATATATATTATATACATGCTGTTCAACAGCTATCACAGATAAAGGTTATCTTCCACTCCACCACACCATTAATTTCTTTCTGTTTCCATGGAAACAAACTTGACCCAATGAAACATACAATGCTCAAGTACATTAAGTATAGTACATTAAGTATATGTTTTAATGGTTTAATCTCATTCATTATGGACACTTTGAGTAGAGTCCCTAGCAACATAATGTCTATCCATTGTTTCATGGTTGCTATAGAAACAAACATTTCCTGGTTACCATGGAAACTAGATCATACAGCAGAAACAATTTCCTCATCTTCCTCATTGTCTATACCTGAAAAATAATAACATCAAATTAGCTAGAAATAAAACAAAGGGAGGTAATAATAACAAATTGAAAACTTGACCTTCATTCAATGAACTTGTGTAAAGGTCATTGAAAGGTCAAGGTCATGAGAGTAATGTCAAGAAAAAATCAAGACCTAAAATCTCTCATCAGAGTATTCTGGTTAAGTGTATAAAGCTATGTTTGAGGATACATTTCTTGACAAAAGAATTATTCTTAAAATGAAATCAGTTTAAAGGCTTAAATATACAAGTATAACTTAATGCATGCATGAATTCTGACTTCAGGATTTTAAAAGAGCAGCATAAGTTAAGTTGATAAACCAAGCATAAACAGCCAAGGGGGCAAAATTGCTAAATGCAGTAAATAACTAAAGGTAGAATTTTTTTTTACATTTTATTTTGCTATCATATTCAACCCAAAGGAATAATAATTGCATAAAAATGGTTTTACAAAAGGCAGTGACCATTACCATGTGAGACCAATTTATGAATTTTGAAATTAGTGTGGTACAACCTATTAAATATAGCTTTATATACTTTAAAGACCATTCACAATATTGGAGCATCTATTTATTCAGAATGCTTGCTTATTCAGGGGCTGATTGAAAATAACAACTTTATATTGTAATTGATAGACCTTGAGGTATCTGATAAATGGACAAGACATCATATTATTATGTCTTTATAACAAACTTGATTTAAACAAATTTCTTCATCAAAACTGATTCTCACTTGAAGCTCTGCTTACAGATCACACATCAAAATATTAAAAGAATGTGACTGAATTATAACATGCCAAACACCAAGTTTCGATGGGTCAGAACAAGACAACTCTACACCATTCTTTGTTTACATGTAGTTAAGACTAGTTATGCACTGACCCATGATTCTAAAATAATGGTAATATATAGAACAAAATTGTTATGTTGAGAACATGAGAATATATCGAGTATAGTATCAAGGTGAAAATATTGTGACTTTACTGATGTCAACATGCACCAAACATGAATAATATACTAAACGAAACTTCTAAGTACCCCGATAGCATTATTGTAGGAAACCTTTATTTTTCAACATTTATGTCCAATCGATAATGGAAATGTGTATAGGAGTATAAGACAATGCTGTCCTGACAAAACCAGTTTTGCCACGTATGTCTTGTTTTCTAATTGCTATGAATTAACAGAAAAGAAAGCAGACACCAGTATGGTCTTATACACATTTCCACTATCAATCAGATATAAATATTGAAAAATAAAAAATTCCAACAATATGGAAATCAGGGTACTTAGAAGTTCCATTAAGTATAGCAGTAAATAATGTATATAAATACAGTCGTAAATATGATGTGCACTGTAGGAATGAGTGATGTAACATAGTAATATAGTCTGTGAGTGACCCATAATTTGTTGTTCTATTAATTCCTACTTTGGGTGGAGTATTGACTCATGAAAATTGTAACTTGGGAATAGCATCACAAAAGTAGCAACACACTGACATTTTTTTATTTAAGCATGGCAATATATAACAAAGATGTTAATTTTAGATAGCCAAACACTAAAATAATGTTTATTGGGGGTTGTGATAAATTGAAATGATGTTACATAGGGATAGCTGCTTATTCAAATTATATTTATTAGAGATAACTAATCTTACTTAAGTTGGAGAGCAACAAGTAAATCTAAACTAACTTATGGATAGCAACACATAAAAATAATGTTTTTTATAAGGGTAGCAGACACTATAGTAATGTTATTTTGAGAAAGCCACACATAAAACTGTTCTTATATATTGGAGTAACTACATATCAATGAGTTAAAATATCACATATTATAATAATTAAGAGGGCAAGTTAAGAATAACATTAATTTTCTTTCTTCAAAGCAAAAAGGAGCACACAAGTGGTTAGCCACCCCAAAAGGTAAAATATGGTTAATGAATGTTATAGTAAAGTCAACTGCTGACAATTAAATTCACTTTCATTATACACATATAATATTTAAAAACATGTATACATTGTTTTTGACAAAGAAATGTTTATGATAATAAAATAAAATATTTAGCAAGCAAAACTTTGATTTTCATATGAAATTAACTGCATAAATTAATAAAATACAAAATGAAGTATCATTCAACTAGCAATGAAAAATCAGTTAAATTGCATTCACTAAAAGCCATGCGATGATAAAAAATACAAATAAAATCCTTACTAAATGTATGAAATGCAAGCCAATAAAATCAAATTAAAATCTTTGACAAAACATTTCTACAAAAATTGTACAATGAATCAATGATAGAAATTGATCAAGCATACAATATGACCAATGGCCTCGATATTATTCAAGCATTCCTATGAAAAAATAGCAAAATTTCTATGCAGTTTAAAATGAAAACAATTAATATGTTACAAAATAACACCATTCCAGAACTGGTTATAAACATGAAAATGATTATTAGTAATGAAAAACAAAGATTGTTTTACTATTTTATTATTATGCACAAGGAACCTCAATGTATACAACTTAAAGATTCCTGTGAGGACTCCCTATTAGAACATCAGTCAACTACATGGACACAGTTCTAGACTCTGTTACACGGTAAAATGTTGAATATCTATGAAAGTCACATAAGAACACAATGATTGGTGATACCATCTTGTTGTTTAATTAGAATTTCATGCCGTTATCAACACTTATCAATGGCAACCAACTCACCTAACCAGCCTTCCTGGATACTTTTCTTTTACCAGTAATTGCTTACCCTTCTCCAAGAAGCTAACAACTTCTTCTACTTATAGATAGTAAAATTTGACATTTTTACCAAATTTTCATAAAAAGGTATGGAATCAAAGCCTGGCCACTAGATTCTAAGTCATTCTTGTTCACACAGCACATTGACTACTGCTTACAATCTTAATTAGTAAGTACAGTATGTTGAATTCCTTTTTTAACTAAATGGTCAATCAAGTTCAGCCATCTATAACAAAATTGCTTGCTAGTTAGCATCATCCAAGTGCATCAGAAAGAAAAAATTAAGATCCAAGATTCTTGTCTTATAAAGAATAGTTATGGTGTTCCAACTGTTTAGGACTAAATTTCAAGCTATTCAGAGATAGCCAGTCCATTGTCATAGTCCTTCAAATATCTCATGCAAATTGTCTTGAATGAGCAAGGCGAGTATAGAACTACCAACTAATTTTCTTCATGTACTTTCCATAGGCACTCAACATTAAAGCAACATGACCATGTGGCAGAGATTGGAACCATGTAACATAGAAACATTGAATTAATAACAAAGAAATGTCTGGCACTACAAGAAACAATTATAAAATAACATCCAGGCTTACATACATGTATCCAATCACAAAATCCAACTTACTTAGATGAATTGATCATGGACTGCAATGTTAATATAGTGATATTGTAACAATTAGTATTCTTCATTCATTACATTTCATACTTAATCAAGGGGAATAATCCAGTGAAATTTTTATTCAAGGGAGTTAATCAAGTGAATTATTCAATCATTTTAAGAGTAGCAAGTGAAAATTGTATACAAAGGGGCATAATCAAGTGAATTTTATAATCATTTCATTTCAAGAGTAAAATAGAAGTGAATGCTTTTATGCTTTTAAACTGATATGTACAGATACATTTGCTTATTATCTTACATGTATAGATGCTTAGTGCATGTAGGAGTAAAATTTGAATTCAGAAAATCTACTAGTTAAGAATCTTTATTTGAATATACCAAATATGTAGAATATGTTTAATGGTGTACAATATAAAACACAACATTTAATTGCAACAGTGAAGCAGACATATTGACATGAAATGGGTTTTTTTAAGTATTGATGGGGAGTAAAAACTACATGACTTGCTTGAAGATAAAACTCTAAATTGATAAGATGAGAGAAAGAAACAAACTTAAATAAACAATTCTTTCATCCCTTTGTTTCTTTTTAGATTTAACGAAATTGTTTTCCTAACAAAATCTTATTCTTAAGCACTAACAACCATGTTATTTGTATGTTCTGACTGATGGAATAATAAAATGAAGTAATAGGAAATTTTATATCTATAATGAAGAAAACAAAAAACATTTTTTTACATGGGAAAGTTATCATAATTTTTTTAATTTCTGAATGCATAATGTTAACTCTATGTATTATTTTTTATATTGAATGCTACATTTAAAATGAATTATAAAAACTTTTATGAAATCCTTAGAATGTGTTCAAAATCAGAATTATAAAACAGTCAAACAATGAGTAAAATCTTGATGCATAGTTAATGCCAAGCTGTGCAGACCAAACCATTAAAGTGTCAGTGCTTTTCTTAGATGCATGATTTGCCACATTATGTTGATTTTAATGTTGTTGTTTTTCCAAGATGGATTTTTGCAACACAAGAAGCATATAGACGATAAAAAGCATTTCTAACACATTAAACGTACCCTGATCATAATCTCCATCGCTACAATACTTGTTTGGCCCAGACCACTGTTTGTACTTCTGTCTCGCAACATGTGCCATTTGAGTAGCCGACTGATAGTCGGGTAGAGGCGGGCGACGAACATTTGTATAAGTTGTATGGATGTACTGACTGTTAGCTGTCAATTAGGAAAGAAACAGAAAAAATAGCAAGGATAAAATAACAAACTAGGAAAATATATAAATTGTTAGATAACATTCAGGAAAAAATATCAACATGCTATATAATATATACATACAGAATATCATCAACTTTATGTAATGGATGCAATTTTTCGTATTATTGTACTTTTAATAAAAGCAAGCAGTTTTTCTAGGAAAGTAATATTCTGGAAGGGGGGACAGTAAAAGCTAGGAGAAGGAATGCTGTACTAATGAGTGAGACAGAGTTTGCAGTTGACTGCAAGGCGTAATTTTTTAACAACAAAAAAAAGGACTACAACAAAATAATGAACACACAAGAGTAGCATGCAGACATCCAATAGAAACAGATTGGTAAGATTTATTTACATAGTGAATAACTGTAAATAAGTCTTTGTAACACTAGGAATGTAACTTAATGCTTGATTTAACTTAGATTAAAACATTATATTGCACAGTCTTATATCATTCCCTAAAGTCCCAAATGTACCAAGACACCAAAAATATTAACAAAAGCTAAAAATTTGTACCTTTTTTGCACTTATAAAAATCAAGACTTCTTAATAAAAAACTGTTACCCATTACATAAAGTTCATAAATGTTATGGTGACAATGAGTACCAACAATTTTACAAGTGAAGTAATTAAAGCATACTTTAGATATAATTTATGAAATATTTTGTAATCCCAACATGCCATTATACAGTAGTTGTATATAGAAACACCATGAACCTTAAAATTTCGCAGGTTTAGCAGAAAACTGTAGTAAATCAATATAAGAAAAGTGAGTTACAACCATTTTGCACTAAACCTGTGTGAATGGTCAGTTAAATTTATGAGGGAAGCCAATCAAGGAGACCATTCAATATAATACAGAAAACTGTCACAGACAAGAACATTGTTGTAGTAAACTGAATAGTATCAAGCCCAGCAACAACACAGTTTATACAATGTTATTTTAACCAGTCCATGAATCAAGTTATTACTGCTTAGATACATAATATTATGACGTGTCTATTTCCTGATCAAGCAGAACTAAGCATTGAGTTGGTTTTTTTTGCTGAAGGTAACAACAAGTTGTGTATGGGTCAGATTTGAACTAACACAGAACTGGCTACCCAATAATTACAAACCTAATGTAATAAAAGCTAGGCCAAGCCAAAAGCTTTGGGCACACTTCGACTTTAACATTTAGAACAGCTGTAAAACCCATTAGCAAAATGCTATACACCAACATTTTTTAATTAAAGTCAAACAATTTAAATAATGCCAATAGAATCATAGAAATATGATAAAATATTATCAAGCAATATAATAAAAATCTTTGTCTACTCTACAATGATGACTGATGATAATGATGAAGATGACAGCATTCCGATGATGATAATGACAGCTATATTAGAAAACAAGACAATGATTAGTGAACAGAAATTATGTTAGATATTAGTTAATTCAATATACCATTGATCATATTACCAGCATTGAAACCATGCAAAAAGCAATGTTTATCATGAAGTATTATCATTATCTGTTTTCATATTAAAATTTGAATCAATAAATGGGTCAGAGCTATACTAGTCTACAAACTATCTCTATTCACATGCAGTTAAGTTTTGCAATGACCAATCATATTGCAATGCTTTAGTGCTTTCCCTAACAAAATGTAAAATGTTATTTGAGCCAGGAGCCCATATTTCTTAATTTATTATGAAATCTTGAGGATACTAATTGTAGAAAAACTTTAACATAAAATATTTTTGTTCAAAATATGGATCTTTATGTACTGATAATGCAGGAATGGGGATATTTAAAAAAATGAAGTATTTTGTAGATCTATCTTTAGGGGAACATATTTCAAGAACTGGATATGAAATCTTGGTATAAGGTATAATTAAATAACTAATACACAGTGCCCTCAAAAGTTCTTGGAAAATTTGCAAAAATAGATAATACATGCAGCAAGTAAATTTACTATAACTAAAGACTATTTGTGTAACATAGTTTGACTCATGTGTTGATTAACTAATTAAGAGATAACTTTTTTATTTCGTTTTTTTCATGTGATAAAGAGAATTGGTTAATCCAAAACGGATTTTGTCCCAGAACTTAAGGAGGGCTCTGTAGTTGTTTCATGTATAATGATGTTATACAATCATGCTGAAATCAATGATTTATTATAATAATGATGATAAAGATAATTATTAACAAAATAATGATAATTATGATAATTAAAATGACAATTAAGATGATAACGAACAATCACTAAGATGGTTATTGTGATAATAATGATGAAGAGCTATTAATGATAACTATGACTATTGATAACTATGATGATAATGCTGAAAATGATGATAACTAAAATGACATCTATGACTATTACATGTATTATATGACTCACAAGATGCATCGAGATAATCTAACTATACATGAACACATACAATGACTTTATATTTATATATTGTTTAAACGATGGTTGAGTTATAGAATAAATGGGTTTGATGACATACCAGGGAAAACAATAACAATGATAATCCTACTTAAATCACCTCAAGTTAATGAATTAAGTCAACAAAATAATTTATATTACAGTTAATACAGAAACAACATAAATCCATATACCAAATACTAAATGAAATAAATAAATAAAAACCCTAACACCATTTTTATTAAACCATAATAAGTATAAGCCCATAAGCCAACTGAAGTTAATAAAGGACCTAACACCTACACACCTTATAACTATTTAATAATTAATCAATTAATAACAATGAACCTTTCACCTTGACAGACAATTAGTACATCACTAACACATCATTATTCAGGTGTATTATCCCAGAGCATATCTACAAGAACCCTGGTTCACTACTATTTTTATTTTTCTAATTTAAAAGTTTTCAGCCAAAGAACCAAACTTTTCATTTCGTTTTGTCAAAACAATGTTTCATAAATCCAATAGTGTTTTGTAAAATTATCCATTTGTATTTTGTAAAATTAATCATGAAAAAGTATTTCAGAAATCAAAACAGTCTGTTACTCCTAAAATAAGAAAAGCTAGGCTAAAACTCAATCAGTAAATCATTCACTGTTTCTCTATTAACACAAACACTATTTAACTAACTCAAAAATAAAGAGAACAAAATCCTAGAATTGAAAATAAAACAAGGAACATCAACTTCAGCCTATTATTTCAATTGAAGTTGTTACCAGGGACAAAAACCTCACTGGTGAACAGGGGACAACAGTGAAAACAATGGATGTGCTATATTTCTCTATTCTGGACATGATTTTCTACATTACAGTGTACAGTAGTCTGCTGAATTATTCATTATCATACTAATAAGCTGCAACAAAATGATGACCAAGTGTTTAGCAGTCATATTGTATCACAGGCTGCCATTTCAAGATGACATTTTCTTGCACATTTTGTAGAGCATTACATATTCCATTGGCAAAGACTCAAACATAAGCACAGAATACGGTTCCAAAATGTCTGACTGCTGCTTTTTTACTCTCCTAAAACTGCACTGCACAGAAAAGTGAATCAAGCACACCCAAATTGGTAATAATGAGTCTAACATTGTGAAGGTATATAAATGAACAAACAAAAATGATAAATGAAATACAAGGTAGACATTTTGGATATGTTGTGGTTAAAGTACCATCACAGTGCTGGATTAAATGATACAAAACATAAACATGCTCCAACTAAGCCATTGTGTTCACTGTTTTCAGTTTTACTTCATTTCAGCAACCATTGGTAATGTTCATTTTAACAAAAATAGAATATCTGTCATTGCATTGACCAAACCAGCCCAAAGCCCTGGGCTAGTAAAAGTTAGCATAATATAGCATATTACAATAGTTTTAACAAAAGAAATTGGGCAAGTGTGAAAATCAAAGGCAATGACTGAAAATGTGCAATTTCTCTTCATTAACAACTTAAGCAAAACACATCAATGGGTTTTTGCTAAAAACCCATGATAAGGTTCTAAACTGAAGTTCCAAGTCCAAATACTTAAAGACTTGGCACCAGTACAATTATACTAATGTACTAGCAAGTACATGTTAGTAAATCATAGAAATCCTCTCTACATTGGAAAGGCACCATTTTGACCACAAGTCTGCTATTCTGACTATTAAATAGAAGTCTGAACATGAATGAAACACAACACAGCATCTTTCATAATAGTGCTGCTTTAAGATATTTTAGTCAAAAGTTATTTTTTAAAGTTATAATTTTCGTAAATACAGTTTAAACCTTTACTATCTATTGATTTGAAGTAGCCTAAATGAAGTTACCCTAAAACAATGAACACAAAATGAAACAAAACAAAAATGAGAATGGATGAAGTTATCTGTATATCGTGTAACTATATATAGATTATATAAGTTATAAAAAATGAAGACACACACCACAAGTACCTTGGGCATTTTGCATCACAACATGGTACGGAGGTAGAGGGGGTCGTACTGCTGGCTGCGGTAATGATGGTACTGGTGTTTGACCACCCACTGTAACATAACATAGAGTAACACTCAAACATTTGTATAACATTTTTACTTTACACTCAAAAATATATTTCACTCACTAAAAATATTATAAATCACACAAAACAGTTTAAAAATGATCAATATTGGTTATACATTAAGATGCATCATTGAATCATCAAAGTAAGCTTGACAAAGAAGTAAACGTACATGTATTGGAATCATAGAGTATTTCATTACAAGAGCATATTTTGAAGACATATTGTACACAATAATAGAATAGCACGGACTGACAATAGATCATGAAACAAAATATTCTCTTCTAGTAGTTTTCATTTGGTAGGTACCAATATAGAGGACTGCCATCATGGAATTATGATATCATGTGAACAGTGTCAAGCACCTTTAAAATCTTGTCAATTTGGATCTTTTTTTTTTTAATGAATTCATAAAAACATGTCAAGTATTTCATATGCTTTACATTTCAAAGACTCTGCAAATAAAAAGACAATAATGAAACCATCTAACCAGATAAAGACTATACGCATTGTACTACTGATTGTGGTAGGCTCAGATCTTCCAAAATTACCCAATCTCTTAAAAAATGTCAGCCCTCTAGATGTAACAAGATAACTGTTTTAGAAAAGATGTTTTGTTTCAATGATTTTAAAAAAGAAATCATGCAATTTAGATATTAAGACATAAAAGATGGTTTGACAATCTTAAAACATTTGAACAGTCTTATACTAATGCTCAATTTACATCAAACTTCAATTACTGTGATAGGACTGCTCTAAATCTAAGACAAGAGAAGTCTATTCATAAAGTACAGCAGTTTTAGAGGTTAAAAACATCCCCAACTGTTCAGGAATTTCAAGACAGTGGTGTCTTTCATCTTTTATGTCTTTAAAATGTCAAGAGTAAACGAGAATTCATTCAATAATAATAATAAATACAACACTATCAAACAAAGCCAAGACTATATACAGACATGGCTCAAAGACAATTTTAGACAAAGTTCCTTGTATTCAAACACCATGAAAATATTTTCAGTATAAAAAAGCTTAAAGCATTAGAAACAGTAAATCAAATAGTAAGCAGAAAATGTCTTTCAAACGCTTTTGTTGTCAATAAGCTTTGAAGCTATGGTCAAACCTGCATGAAAAACAAAACTGAGCTCAGAAGTTGCCAATACGTAAAACTTAGTCTGTAACCAGAGTCTTCAATAAAGCATGTTAAACAAACCTACGGACGGAAAGCAATAATGCTTTTAGTCAAGCATTGTCAACAAACTTGAACCAATGAAACCGGGCAACAAACCTGAAACAAGCACCAGGTACCAGCATCAAGCCTGGCACAAAACCTGAGACAAGCACCAGGTACCAGTATCAAGCCAGGCACAAAACCTGAGACAAGCACTAGGTACCAGTATCAAGCCAGGCACAAAACCTGAGACAAGCACCAGGTACCAGTATCAAGCCAGGTACAAAACCTGAGAAAAGCACCAGGTTCCAGTATCAAGCCAGGCAACAAACCTGAGACAAGCACCAGGTACCAGTATCAAGCTGGGCAACAAACCTGAGACAAGCACCAGGTAACAATACCAAGCCGGGCAACAAACCTGAGACAAGCACCAGGTGCCAGTGCCTCAAAAATCATAAATTTGCTGTATTATTAATGTAAACAAAATGAACTCTAGAAAGAAGATAACTTACCAGTTTGAGGTGGATGATAAACATGTTGTGGTGGATGAGATGTTTGAAGATGATTTGAATACGAAGGTTTCCGTGACTGAGATGGTGAATTACACATAGTAACAGAACTAGGATTATTATCATATGTTGAAGTACTTGTATAACTGGAAGAATCGGATTCATAATGTGATGGTAAACTATGTGCACTATGACTACTTTGTACACTTTTAATACTAGCTGTAGGACTCTGAGATTCTGTTGAACCAATTGAACCTGTAATTGTAAATTAAGAAATCATCAATATTTCTCTCTCTTTCTCTCTCTCTCTCTCACGATTTATGATAAAATGTTGTGTTTTGAATGAAAATATATGATAAAACTTGTATGTCTTATATTTTCCTCACAGAGAAAATATAAAACATCAAAATGATGTCATATTCTTTATTTTGAACACACAAAAAATAAAATTGAAGATACAGGATATTATTAAATTTTGATATAAGATTAATTTATTCATCAATTTTTATAAAAGATCTATTTTTATAACTTGTGAGCTTATTGATGAGCTCATCCAATGAAATACAAATCAATCAAACATCAATATTGAAGATCATCCTAATTATCCTACTTATATAAGTCTTCAATTTCCATTTCAATACAAACACATCTTGTTTTTTTTTGTCTTGTATTTTTTATCCATTTTTCCCCAATGAATTCCTCAATGTTTTTCAATTATTTAAAGTAAACCTATCTAACCAGCTTATCTTGGCACTTCTTAAGCAGTAATCCCTTACCTAATCAAAAGGATTCAACAACTCCTCCCTTATGACAGAAAATTATTACTGCATTTTCACGGAGGTGTATGCCCAACTCAGCAGTAAATCAAACTTAGATGGCCAGATTCAAAGCTGACAATGCAAATAAGGCAAGCAATCAATGTTATCATAATGAATATACCTTAAGTCAATTAATACAACAAAAACAAAGTCTTCATTATAACTGATAGTAATAACAACATTTATCTTATATAACATACATGAGCAACAACATCAAATAGGCACAAACTTAAGAAATACAAAAGAAAATGAAACATAGAATGATGCAGATAATTAAAATAACACAGAAGAGAATGAAACAATATGAAGAAACAATAACTACAAGCAAGAACAAAAAACATAAGCTAATAAGACACAAGCATGAAATAATGAAATATGGTTAAACAAACATATAATGAAGGTGTAAGAAGCTGGATTTATGTAACATGCTTAAACATCAAGCTACGATGTTCTTTTAATTTTGACTTATTTTTATGAAAAGTGCCAGTGAAACCTCCCCAAAACAATAATCTTTTAGTAACTGCCACCACTCAATAAAAGTTATCTTTCAATAACAGTCACCTCTCAACTCGCAATAACAATAATCTTTAAATAAATCATCTCTCAATAACAGCAATCACTCAATAACAGTCATCTTTCAATAACAGTCACCTCTCAACTCTCAATAACAATAATCTTTAAATAAATCATCTTTCAATAACTGCCACCACTCAATAACAGTAATCTTTTGATAACAGTCACCTCTCAATAGCAGTCATCTTTCAATGACAGTCATTTTTCAATAACTGCCACCTCTCAGTTACATTAATCTCTAAGTAACTGCCATCTCTCTGTTACGATCACTTGGAAATCTCCCATCACTTCAGTTTTATTAATGATAATCTCTTACATTTTATGGCAATAAAAACATTAACCCCAGTCAGCATACAATTTCGTGGATGAAAACAACAATTGTGAACACTGACAAAGACACCATAAAATATAATGATAATGATGATGGCTAAGACACGGTGAACATGGTGAACAGATGATCCATGATGATGATGTACAAAAAACAAAGGATTTCAGATCCTGATAATCTTACCAGTACGACTAGGTTTCCTATTGGCTATATTACTTAGACTGACTACTGATGAACTTTCCGCTGATAGATGAACAGGTGGCCGACTATGTCTAGGTGACATTGGTTGACGACGCCCACTCGATGATAAGTTAGGACTAGTAATTGAAGGAAGGGGAGTTTTGGAATCACGAGGACGAACCTTTCCACTGAGAGCCATAAGTTTAAACGTGTTCTCCACAGTTTCAGCACCTAATGAAAAGGGTAAAATAAAGTTCATTCTAAAACATGCAACATAGACAATCATGCTACAGATCATAACTAACAAAGAAATCATAGAAGAATTCAATCAATTCAACTTAACATAATGTGTGCATTAAATCAGCAATCTTAGTATTTTCTTACATCCTCTATTCACCATGAGCTGACAACTTCTCCCTCCATGGAGAAAAATCAGTGATAAAAATCAAATTCTTATCAAATTTACAATTCCAAACAAAACATTAACTGGTACAGTCATGTATGTGACTGATATAAATATTATCCGCACTAATTTTTAAAGTAGTAGTTCAACAAGATAAAAATCTACACAGAAATCATTTATAATGTCATACTTCCATGGCAATACAAGAATATATTACTAAGAGCAAAGATACTATCCCCTATTAAATTACTTAGAACTGTATTTATGCTTGAAATCATTAACACATTAACTTAAACAGTTACTATAGGTTTGATTTCATTTTATACATTTTTTAATAGACTAAGTCAAATGAGGCCAAGTCTTAAAGCATGAAGCCAAGACATTAATTTTATAAACCAATTTAGCTGTTACAACACTCAAAATCATAACATAAAAAATAAGCATAGCAAATAAGTGAAGAAAAAATACAACAGGGAAAACAAAATTTCAAAAGCAAAAAACAAGGGGTCATAACTGTTGTAAATTTTGCCTCAATATGGTTAAACATTATTAAACTTTCATTTGAAATGATTTAACAAACAAATATACCTAAAATGGACCATAGACCAGCTAAGATACAAGACTTAGCTGTATATTAAACCATACAGCCTACCAGTTATCATGTTCAAAATTGTGTGAGTCATAGATCCACTCAAATTAAATGATACAAATTCAAACACATAACTCACAACTTATATTAATATAGTGCTTGTCCTATAGAAAGACAGTGAAGGGCAGAGCCTTACTATTTTTAGCCTTCGAATTTTTATCCTTTTTGCCCCAGTCATTTCAGATAGGTTACTTAACCTGCATTACTCTAATCCAAACAGTCTCTATCGCCCCTGCTGCTATAAGTCTAGAACAGTCACAAGGTTCCATCTTCCATGGAATTGCAAGAATTATTGCCGTAGAAATCATAAATAATTTTATCACACTTAAGTTGTTATTTCTTCAAATAGAACATTAAAGAAAGGAGGTGTAATGGTAGTAATAGACTATATCCAGAATTCAAATATTTGGGTTTTTCCATGTAGGTACAAACAAACTTCCACTGTTACAATGAAAACATGTGTACAAAGAACAATAGAATTTAATCCATATTTCGTGATTTTCATCAATAATGTGTAACAAACTTTGTTTGTACCTACATCACACGGACGGAAAAACCCACAATTTTGAGTTCCGAATTAAGTCTATTAGTTCTTAATGCATCAGAAATCAAAAGACATTGTTCAGAGATTATTTCATGTCAACAGGACTGACAGGTTTCAATCTTAGTACTAGCACAAGGGTTGAAAATATCATTACAATAAAAACATTGACAAAAATCATACAGAAAGCAGAATAGAACAGAGTTTTTAACAAACCAAGGGAGGTTACTTTCATTGTATAACAAACCAAGGGAAGTAACTATCATACATACCAAATTTAGGCCCAGTGTAAATAGGTTTCCTTTCCTCACTTGACACACTTGTCAAACTAGCACTCAAATTGGGAGATGAATCAGGCTTCTTAGCTAGAAAAATAATCATTTCATGAGTAAAATGTTAAGAAAGTCTTTGACAAGAAATATTAATACTATGATAAAGTCTATTGAAGTAAGTCTAAGAACAAAAGGCTAATGATTTAACCTTGACCCATAGGTTGTCAACAAATACAATTTGGTGACTACACGTGCAGGGGTTCTCTATATATCATCCAGGCAAGGTTTTTTCCAACAACACTGACATCTGCCTTTTAGATGTCAAATTAAGAAGGAATGTTCCAAATGATAGGCACATAAATAGGTTTGTCTTAATGCTTAAACATTTTTGTAAAACCCTTTTTCAAGAATTGAAATAGAAAGTAATCGGCTAAATTGAAATAGAAAGTAATTGGCTGGATTGAAAAAGAAAGTTATTGGCTATAATAAATAGAAACTTATTGGCTTAATTAAAATAGAAAGTGATTGGCGGAGTCTTTTTTTTTGAAGGAGCAGAAGAGGATGAAAATCTAGCAATCAACTTTCTATGACCTAAGATGACCAAACTTTAATTAAAGGAATTGCAAGGCAAAAGTTCAACTTCATATTTCCTGATTTTGAATTATATTTTTTATAACTGTGAATGCAACAGACACACTGTTTTATTACTTGGCAAAAAATGTCTTTATTATCTAGTTAATTTTGGGGTTTCCTAACTTGACCCACGTGGGTTAGGTTACCTAAAAATAGATTAGTGTTAAAATATGCATTTTCTGATGAGAAGATACTAGAGCTTGTTATTGTGCAACATTAGTATAATTCTATTAAAAGATATCCTAACCGCCTAAGAATGTAGAAAAGACAAGAAGCAACCAATGAAAATTTTTAATTTCAGCAAATACGACACATAACAAATCTATAAATAGCTAGGTGATTCCCTCAGTATCCTAGTTTCGTTTTCAACAATGTGTATGCCACATGTTTTAATTCGTTCAGTTGAATGTTATAAGTGACAAATGTTATTAGTAAGCGATTTCTTACTTTCTTATTACTGTTTTAAAGACTAAACTTGGTTCTATATTTTGGGCAAAGTCATTTGCCTGTATATCCCTTTAAAAGATAACAATATATCAATTACCTGGTGGTTCACAAATATTGGACAACTCGGCTAATTTCTCCTCATCTCTAATACAAGGCAAGTTACTCAGATATGATTTCACACGACGAATCATTTGAGCTTCATCATACATCTTACGTGCATTAGGTATCGTTGATGCTCGACGATTCTTGCTACGTTTTATTGTGGCAAATATCATCGTACTTTCATACATACTTGGAGTATTTAAAAACATATTGTGGACATCCTGTAAACAATTAAAATATTCATGACATGATTTTGGACTCCAAGATCAATCAAATAACATAGAAATAAACAATTTGGCAAATCTTCAATTTTTCCTGTCTAATGATAAGTGTACATTTTTTATATTTCATACAAATTAAAACCATTTCACACTATCAAACTTATGTACTGTAATTCATGGTGTTTGACACTTCTTGACAATTATTCAGTCACATTCAAGTGGTAAGCCATCCTTATAAATGTCCATAAGTGACAAATATTTCTAAACACAAGCTTGTTATCAGATCTAAGCATACACCTTGCCATTGGTTGACAACTACTATGATTCAGCAGTATAAGGAATAATGCCTACTGTAAGTTGTTTTAACCAAAGTATTGCCTGCCCCACCCCTGAATAAAACCTATCACCCCTTGATTAAAAGTCTTAGGGATTCATTAATTGAGCCTATAGTTACTTCACAGTGACCTAGTACATTCCAAATGAAGCAAGCAACCAAAACAGATTATTTTGGATACATATATAATTAGAATATTTTAGTTTAGAGAAAAACTATGGCACAAGTCATAAGCCTGTGACATTACAAGTAATAAATTGGAAATTTGAGATACCTGCATAACTGTACAGACTTTTCATATCAAGATGTTTATGAATATTAAAACCTACAGCCAAACATCAAAACCCACAGTCCAAGAACACAATATTACAATTAAGAATAAATGAGCACAAACTTACATATTGAGGTGAACACATTTTACAAATATGTCGAATTTCCTTGGCAATCATGCGTAGTTTTTCAAAGTTAACAAGTTCTTCAACATATGAGTCATTCCCAAGGTCAATAAATGTTAAATCTTTATTAACAACAGGGAAAAATGGCAACTGAAAGTATAAAAGAAAATCAAACTAGAATTTATGCAATATAAACAACAGTTTTAAAAGTTGTGCAATGGCATAGAAATTGTCTATTGAACTATTTATAAGTGGCAAAACATTTTAAAGCCTAAGAGAGAAATATAAGAAACAGATCATCATGTACTGAACACATCAATGTCATAATGTAACCAGAAAGTTACTAAATATAACTTTATTATTTAAATATACTTTACCATTGGTGGCTGAATAAACTGGCAGGAAAGTAGATTTCTATACTTGGACATATTTCTTGATGGATCCATTAAATCTGACATAGTCTGTAAATAACATGTGTAATAATATTGTTAATAGAAAAAACAAAAGATAGTTCTAAATGCTTCATGCTACATTTTTGAAATTTTTTTCAGTCACATAAAAGAGGCAAGTCAACCAACTCACTGTCCCTGAAGAGGCTTAGATTTCTAGATCCAAGCTTTAAACCAGTACTACGTACATATCCAGCCAGTGAATGACATATATCCCATATTTAATTTGTGGAAGTATTGAAAATAGGTAATGAAAATCTTTGATAAAGTCTTTAATGACTAAACTACATAAGGTATGTTGGTCTAATCCATGATCTGAAACCTGTGACCAATTGGTCACAAAGCAAATAAAACAATCAAAATTTAATGAGTAGTTGTCTGCAATTGCCTTCTAGTCACCTACCTAATTTCAGAGACTATAGTAGGCAGAATTAAATATATATTGTCCCATGCTATTTATTTTGTTTACTGAGTGAACTATATATAACAAGAGATTATAAGAGACCTTTCAATCAATAGACCATCATAACTGCCATAGATTCTATCATTACTATGGTACATCAGACAACAACCAAAATCATTTTTTTAAAAGCCAATATATGACAACTAGCCTACAAGATACCAAGGTAGGCTCATAAATTCTGAACTGAAAAACTTTATGGCTGTCTTACTAATTACAGAGGTAAGTAGGAGAAATATTTCATGAACAAACTTCATGACTGTCCTACTACATACAGAGGTTACCTAGAGATAATATTTCATAAATGAACTTCATGAAGTTTGATGCTCCTGCCGAGTAATCAAACCCTAGACCCTTGGATTTGTAGACAAACACTATCCACTAAGCTCTGCACATGGTTTTATAAACTATTCTTACCTCATACATCTTTCTATATTTATTAGGTAATTTTTCCCAAGTACCATGTAACCTGTTAACAGATGAATGACCTAGACCACTGATTATAGCAAACATTGAATTAAAATTCTTACAATCTTTACAATGTCCTGAAAAAACAACAACAATGTATCAACATTAGATCTAGAATATTACAAACAAATTTTTTTTATTTTACTTTTTTAATTTTACTAAAAACAGATCTGAGCTTGGGTAAATATATCATTATAAGTTCATGAAGAAATGTTTATCAAACATTATCCCAATATCAAACAATGCCTATTGCTGTAAAAGATATGTGGTATGCACAGGAGAAAGTTTAAAATTTCTTGCTGTTATAAAATCCCTGCATCACATTATTCTGGCCTTTTTATAAATAAAAGAACCCATTTTCTGGTCCCAAAACTTCTGAACTTCAAGACTAGTTCTGAAAACATTCACCCATGAACATGAATGTATTTCAAAATCAATGAAGATCATTTTGTATCCGACTAACAAAGGGCTTGTCTACTTAAAAGACAGATATGCTTTAAAAGGTACCTTTCCTTAGTGACCTTTAGTTACCCAAAACAAATAACTGTCCTCTACTGGTCAGGCCAAACCCACATCCCAAGTTTTAAGTCAAAAGGTTTAAATGGATATCCAGTCATCAAACCAAACAAGCTTTATAATCAACGGAAAAGATAATGAAGCATACTGACCAAATTTCATTTAATCTGACTTTTTACTTAAATAAACATTGATTTAAATGTGAAAGTTCATAGTAAACTTACTTGCTATTTTTATAAAATGTTTCAATATTTTCATACGTTTGACTAGATTTGTTTCACTGCATATTTCAGTGACAACCCAAAACATCTCCTTATTTACAAGCTGAAACAATACATGTACATTATATAAAACATACACAAATAAGTTGAAATGTAATCCCTTGATTAAAGCCAGAATCATTTTATTTAAAGTATATAAAGCTATAACTAATAGGTAATGTCACGTAAATTTCAAAATGCATAAATATCTATTGGTCTGGCATTTTTATGATCACAGCTGAAAAAAAAATCAAAAAAAAATCTGACCTTGCAATCTAATATACACACTTGAACATGACATTAAAATATAATAAATGATCGATGCTTTCTTCAAATTCTCCATATTTCATATCAAAGATAACTATCTAGGCAGCCTAATGATGGACAGTATGCTTGTTACACACAGCTTACCTTCATCATTGAATCCATAGATAAACTAGCTAACTATTTTTTTTTATTTCATAACTTCATTAAAGACCAACGCATAATTCTAATGTGAGCACTTCTAACATAGTCTCAGGGCTTAACATTCAAAGCATGCCCCTGACAACCTATATTTGGGTTCGGGTAACTTGCTAATACTAGTAAACATTTGGTACAGGCAAGGGAAACATGTTGCTGGTTGTCCAGCAGAGCAACCTACTTTAATGTCGAGCCCAGACAATACATCAGCATATGAACTAAATACAAAATTATCTATAAATTAATCAAGGTTGGTCGTACCTCCTCAAATTTTTTAAGATTTGGAAATCCATATCTTGACTCAAGACCAAATATCTTGTCGATATATTCTGTATCCTGTACTTGTTTGAACACATTGAAATCTTCTAATGTAAGTTGTGATGATACTTCTATAGTATTTAACTGTGTAATGTGAATCTGTGCTTCCTTGATTAAATCACCCATCAGTTCATCTGGCACCAATGGTTCTGTGCTCATGTTGTTCTTTAGATAATACCTGAGTACACATGGGAGAGCTCGCCTAAGTAAATTAGTACATAAAAATAATATTATTAACCTTTGAACCCTGGGCTTGCAGCTGGAAGAAGTAGGATCATTAGACAATATCTATAAAATACAACAAGACATTTTCACATTGGTTGGTTAAATGATGTTAAAGTTAATTGAAAGATAAAAGCAAATCACTTTTCACTTGAAATTTATTTTAGTTTTTAATTTGCTTTTATCTTACAAATGTTAATTAATAAATAAAAAATAAAGAAGGGGTATCACTATGGTACAAGACATTTGACACTGTTTGACCGTTACCATATAAACATTGCACACTGCAAGGGAAGGGGTTGGGGAAAAGAGAGATAAAAAAAACCTTCTTCCAATAAAATTAAAATTTGGGAAAACTGTTACATTAATGCAGGGTAGGAGGTTGAACCTTGTTTGAATATCAAATCAGCTAAAAAATTTGTACAAATATAGCTGACTAAGTTTTCATCCCTCAATCAAGAATGTATTTTCCTATAAGTTGTAAATAAACTAAAATCTGGATTTGATTAGATTTACAAATACTCATAATTAATTTGATAAACAAAACATAAACATTGGTCAAAATGTCCAAAATTTGAAAATTCCTGATTTTTTAAAGAATTCAGCAGATTTTAGCTTTTTACATGAGAAAAGGTCTCTGAAGCTCCCAAAATTCTTGAACTTGCGGACGAAGACATATCATTAAAAATCTTCTGATAATTTATCAATTCAACACAGAATGATTTACATTACTACAATCAAAAGACTATTGGTAATATGGGCCCCAGCTCTGAACATTTTTACCCATACAAGTAAATACTAGCCCCACAGTGTCATTCTTATATTGTTATAATTAAATCTCTTCAGCAATGCATTATTACAATTATTTTTGTTAATATATGGTTAGAATTACTGTAATCTAATCAATTATCATTTTAATCAATGAAGCATAGTTAGTGCAGTAACTTGTTAAAAATGTTATCATCATTATTAGGGGTAGGCTAAACTATCATTAGAATTTTTACATAGCAACCTCAGTTTACAAAGCTAATACTATTTACTAATTACATCACTTAAATACTAAACAACAGAAGAAAGAGAATAAATCACGGGTTAAGCACAAAATGGTTGTAACTCACTCTTTTGTTAAATTGAGCAACGAACGTTTTCTGCAAAACCTGCGATATAATGACTATCAAAGTGATGACTGAAATATCAAATAGAGAGACATAGAGAGGGAGAGAGTAATGGCAGTCTTCACATTGAAGTATCCAAAACATGGTTCAAGTCTTCAAAATTAGCAAGGGGACTTTAGAATGAGTTCATCACAACTGCTTTTAGACCAACTATTTAGAATGTCAACTGTTTGAAGGTCCATCCATTTTTATAGACACAAACTAAATTTAAAAAAAAACCCTCATTATTTTACAAAATTCACAGTGGCTATGGCATCTATATTAAGTCTTGTACAGGTTTATTTGTTCATTAATTCCAGTAAAATATGCCATTTTCTCATTTTTATTAACCTTAAGTGTCCAAAACTGGACAAGGTAAAGACAGAAGTTTTTTGTGTAGTGATTAATAAAAATAATGTAAAAGCTTCTTTCATATCATAATTCACTTAATTTAACTTTGGACCAAGGTAGCCAATACGCTATTAAATGTTTAATCAACAACAATTATAGGGGGAACAATTCTCAACATTTCCAAAAATGAAAATAAATCAAATTGAAATACTAAGCAACAATCATAACCGTGCCATTGTTAATTATTTTAAGATTGATAAAATAGGATATTAGAAAAGTCATTACAGAACATATCAATAGGTCAGCAGAAAAAAACTATCAACATCCTTCTTTATTTACATTACGCTCCCTTCGCAGCTCAGTGATTACAATACATTCACCCTCTGCCTTAAAACGTGTCGATTTATGATATTGACCTTTACTATGAACCTTTGAACGTCCAATGAAAGTTTACCAAATTTCAATTAAGCTGAAAAACTTTATACACATTTTTAATTGGTTGAACGGGTAAACAACACCTTATAAGGTATGATCGTACTAGTGACGAATGCAATCTCGTATGACGTCATATATAGTGTGGCTACACTTTATATTTAAGTTCAATAAGTTGCTCTATGTTTACAGTTAAAAGATAAGAGATACACGTTTAAAAAGATCAATGTTTACTTTCATTTTTGTTAAGTTTCTATTATCTAACTAATGCAAAACTGTCAAACATCTTTGCATTTCGACATTTTGAAATTATAGGCATGAGAATTTTTTGCATCTATTTTTAAAAACCATGTGACAGTCATGCCAATTAAATGTTTATGTGACTCTGTCTAAAAATAGAAATATCAGCTAGAACGTAGTATTTTAGCAGAGGTAGAAAGTGAACGAGTGAATCTTTCGAACCGATGTATTGGAGTGTATATTTAAATATACTTAAGACTTGTTTTGCACTAATCCATCAATATAGAATATTTTAGAGAAAAGAAAGATTTGTAGATTTTGTTTTGAGAGAAAAATCAAATTTAAAGACTAACACACTACAAATTAACATTTTAGAATCAATCACAGCACATAAAGAGTTTTAAACACAAATCAGGGAGTAAAAGCAGGCAAGCAAAGCATTGCAGAGTGTTGAAGAATGAAAAACCTATGTATTTAAAAGCATCATTTCATTTTGTACAATATACAATAGTTAGAAATTATGTAGATATAATGGTTAGACTGGAGAGGTTAACTAAATTAGAGGATCATATCAAGCAGGGTTAATAAAAATACATTTTATACAAACATTCATTATAATAATGAATATAAAACAATTCTCAACAGGCACATGCTAACCAGGCCCTGTAATCTGCAATCATACATTTCACATGCATCTTTAAAATAGATAGAAAAATAGGTACTAGTGTAAAAATTTGCAATCCAGTTTTAAAGAAAATAATTGAAATACAAAGATTATTCATTTATGTAGTTTGAAAGACAAGATGAATAATTTTGGATTGATTTTAACTTGTTACAATTGTAACAAAAGAAACTTTTATAATTACTATCAAAAAATAAAATTAAGATAAAATTGAACAAAATAGAACTAATCTGTTATGTTTTTAAATCTGGTTACTTCCCTTTGCTTATAAAAATAATTTAAGAATATTTCCTTTTGTTTATAAAAGATCTTCGTAATACTCTATAGAATCTGAGTAATCTACCTTTGAAAAATATCTCGAACATGTAACAACAAATGGAAGCCATGTCAAATATTAACTTAAATTATTGTCTTATATTCTTATCACATCAATAAAGCAGCAACATATCTATTTTTATATTAAAACAACACACACCAAATTACTCCATTAAAAAAAGCTCCATTCCAAAAAAAGCTCTTGTTAACAAAAACATAAAATGTTAGATTATCCTTACAAAAAAGCTGGTAACAAAGTAACCTTTCTTTTCACAAACAAAAATATGGGCAATTAAAGCACTACATGCAACCAACCAATATATAAATTGTCTTGTGTAATAGTTGTGTTTCAGGCACAAAAATCATTTTATTTTCTACTAAAATAAATTTTTGCATTTTTTTTTCTCAGCTAAGACAACTGAAAATGTACATTAAACGCAAAACATAAAAAGTGCCGAAATTTTGATTAAAATAAAACTTGCGCAAAAATATTGTCTAAAGCAATGACCCCAAAAAATGTTTATATCCAATCACATGAGTGATCAATCCATGGCAAAGGCCAAAGTTCAGAGGTTACATACCAAAAACTAGATAACATCATCCGAAAATGGTTATATTTGTAATATATAGATGAGAGAGGTTTTACCTGGCACTATGACTATGACACGCATCCCTGTGAAGGATTAAATCATTATTAAAACAAGCTTGAAGAAATCATACTTCAAAATTTAATTTGAAATACAGAACAGAATGCCAATTTTAGTATAACATTTAGTTGAAGTCACCTTAACATAAAAAGATAAAAAAGAGTTCTTGTTTCAAAGTTGTCTACATATTGACTTCATTCAATATGTTTCAATCATGCACTATAGCATCCTTATCCTATTTCAAACATAAGCCTACGTAAGGCCTCAATCTAATCACCTAAGGAAATTTTCTAGCCTAGTAGTGAAATTTTACAATTAAGTTTTCATAAATAATAAACAAAATTCCAGAAATAATATTTTTTTCCATAAAAAATTATATGCAACATAGATCCACACCTAATAGTATAGTATAAAGATTACATTAAAAAGAATTATATTATACAAATATAGTAATGCGAGCTAATGTATACATGTATAGCTACATATATATTTATTTCACCATTTATTAACAGTATATATGTTATATATAAAATATTGAGCAGCAATATATTCAAAGTGCTAGAATATACACCAATAAAACAGAATATTAATAGTCTGGTTAAAATGCACATAAATTATAATTAACTATCTAGCTAGTCAGTCACACAAACTGTAAGATTACAGTTAAATAAAAAACATTTAACAGACAAAATTCAATTTTCATTTTTTTTCAACCATCACCACTTCTGAATCAATATGAAAACACTGAATAATGACAAAATGAAAAACAACTAAAAAATAAAAAAAAACCGAAAAATGAAATGTATAAAACAAAAATATTGAAACTAAACCAAAATCACATCAAAATCAAAATAAACAATACCACTTTAGTGCTTTCCAAAGTGTAAAAACAAACATAAACCAAAAACTTAAAAACACATTTTGGACTGGTAAAATTTTCAAGGCCTGACTACCATAGTGCATTGATAACTTTAAACTTCCCTAAACCAGTCTATCTACTAGAATACAAAGGGAGATAACTACATCTCTACTTCTACTATACCAGTCTAAGGAATGCAGAAGTTAGCAATTATATAGAATAAATATTTCTAAACTCTAGACTACAGTTCAAAGCTATAGCTAAAGAGCATTTCACAGGTTTAGCGCAAAACGGTCATAACTCAATATAAGAATAGAGTGAGTTACAACTGTTTTGCGCTAAACCCAGGATTTCAAAACATTGTTTTATTTAAGTAATACTTGTAAAACTTGGGCAGCAGATAGAGTGAAATAAGGGCTCCATATTAGGAACAAAATTACTAAACAACAAATTACAATATTCATTAGTTGGAAACAGAAAATTTATCACATAGGAGGCATAATTTCTATTATTAGAGTTCTATTTAAACATATTAGTAATTTTCCTTTAATCAAAGATATGATGCAGCTGGCTTGACCACAGACTTACTAAAAAGCCAGTTTTTGCCCATTAAATCAGTCAATTAGTTTTCAAGCTCAAACCTTATTGCTTTATTCTCGAATATAGTAAATTTCATAGAATATTAAAGAAAACATCAAGAGCAATGTCAAAGACATTCTGGTTATTAATTAACTACAAGAACACAAAAGTAAAAATATCTATGAATAGCAAATAATAAATAGCTTAGATATTTGAACAATAAACATAATGTAAACTCTTATACCAAAATGAAATTAATAACAAGCTTCCCACATCTTTGTCACTAAAACAGTATTAAAATATACGACCCTGAACCTATCCCTCCCAAAAAAAAATACCAATATTTTCAATGATAAATAATAATAATGCAAATTTTTAGCATAAATAATATCAAAAGTCAACTCAATGGCAAGAATGTCAATTTCAATCCCACTCGCAGCTCAGTCCAGTGACCTTTCACTTACATATCAAGTGTCCCAAGACTGAGTTATGAAGTCTTTTCACATCAACTCATTACTAAATCTGTACTAAATTTATATTTACCAAAATAACACTTATAAACATTAAATACAGTTTACTGTTCAAATGGTAAGCAAAAGCAACTAAAATAAATGAAAATCTATATGTTAAAACCATTGAAGTATACCTTCCATTCAATGTTAATCTTTCTGGTAAATTTTGTAATGAATCTGGTAATCTTTTCTGTTTTATAAATCCCTCAGACTCCACTGTAACTTCACATAGTGAATATTGACTGAAAAATAACAAACTCATATACACTGTCTGTGCATTAACAAATCGTACAATCACTGTAACAATAGAATCATAAACTTGTCTACAGGTGTTTTTTTAACGTCCATTTCATGTCGACTCAATAACCAAAGATAAAAAGCAAGCCTATATTTAATGTTGAAGGTGCTGCTGCAGAAAGTTTTGTTTAAAAATGAATTACAGCAACACCAAAAACAACACCAGGCACAAGTAGCAGACCTTTTTTCCCTTATATAACAGGGGCCGTTTACAGGTGCCTTCCCCTCCTGAAATTTCTATAAAATCATGCATTTTTCCCAAAATTTGGAGTTTACCTTGGATTTTTTGTTCCCCTATCTACGAAATTGTGAACATTTCCCCTAAGGTTCTACATAAAGAAAGGCCCCAGGCCCCTTCCCCAAATACTGTAAAAAAGCCCTGAGTAGATATATCCAAACTTAACAAAATGCCATTGGAGAAAATTAAAAAACTTTCAAAATCCTGAACTTTACAGCTATTAAATTGGACTTTGCTTAAGGAATACTTTCAGGAGCATGAGTGAACAAGCGCTTAAGACATCAGACTAGTAATCATTGATTAGCCATTTCCTTGTTGGTTCAAACACCCATAATCTACTGTGTTGTTTTCTTAAGCAAGAAGCTTTATACTACTAGCTCAGTACTGAGGAAGAAATTTCTAGAGAGATTAATCTATGTTGTAAGAACTAGTTTCACAATGGAGCTATAGTGCGACAATATTAACCTGAGCTTGAACTATCTTATTATAATAAATACACACTTCACTTACATTAAATTGTGAGTTTCCTTATGTGTGTATAGGGTGATACACGTGTTTATAATAACCTGCGTGACTATAAATAAATTTTGTTAACATGGCATGTTATTGCACTTTTAATTTTAGACTCATACTTCATGGGGAAAAACGCAAGCCGCAATGCTGTGGCACAGTTTTAAAGTATCTATTCGTGTGAAAACAAATTTTTTAGTACATGTATTTTGCCGAAAGCTACTGATAAAACGTGATATAAAGACGAAGACAAAAATAGACAGTGAATACTGAGTCTAATATATTCTTGCATAAAGGTCAAGCTCAGGTTAATATTGTCGGACTATAAAACACATTAAATTAATATTAGGCAAGCAGAATTTACAAAGACATGATACTAGTCAAGTATAAGACTAAGATATTACAATGTAACACTATAAAACAAATACCTGCTAGGATCTGTGACACCAAACTCTCGTAATGATAACATTACAACTTCTTTTGCTGTGGTTTCCTGTAATATTATATATACATGTATAACAAGAAATTTATTTGTGGAAACCACATTAAAGCCGGATTTAAAAACTTTAACGCAAAAATTACAAAGGAAAAAAATCTATAATAAAGGCAGGTAGAGTTGGGGTTACTTTTTAATACTGTTCATTACAGGGTATGTTATCATTGTATGAAGTTTCATAAAGATCATACAATAAATGGCAGAAATATATGGTAAAGAAAACTTTAACGCCATTGTTAATGACACCGAACACCCGACAGCCCATCTGTGTTTTGCCAAACTAATAGCAGAATTATTTCATTGAAAAATCCAGCTAACAATATATTTAACGGGAGAATATCTGTGCACCAAGCATTTAACATGTAATTTTAAAGTGAACTTCCACTATTATGACAATCAAAATCCATGAAATTTAGTGAAAATTTATTAAAAACTGTTTGACCTAGACGACAGTCCAAACCATAAGGCCCAGTTTCTAAAAATAACATTATACACAAAAGTAGGCTTTTGACAGCAATGTTCCATGATGAAAAAAAAATAAACAACATCATTATATCTATTAAATGTGTGTTATTTTTCTATTTTTTCTATTCAGACATACACACAACAATCCTTACCTTATGTATAAGAAGATATTTAAAAGTTTGATCTGATCTATAAACTTTAACAACATGTTCAGGTATTTCAGGAGGTTTATCATCTAATGTAGCTGTATGTAGATCAGGATTACTGGCACTAAGGTGATTAGACATTGCTGTATTTGATGAGGAACCTGATGACGTTGATGATTTACGGGACAAATGTGATAAATTCTCATCTGAACGATTCATGGCAACATCACTGAAATATACAACATTAATAAAATGATGATGATGAGGATGATAATAATCATTGTAATAATAATAATAATAATAATAATAATAACATAATAGTAATTCATTTGAATAAATCTAATTTTCCATGTGAACCACTGTCAAAACATGTAAGTTCAGGATTTTCAAAAATCATGAAATTTTAATGTTTTAAGTATAAGTATTTAGATATGAAAGATGGAAGTCTTGACAGATGCATCTCAGAAACAATGACTACACTAGATGAAGCCTCTGTCACATATTGACTCAAGACTGATGAAGAGGTTTAATCTTACAATCTCAACTAAAAACCATATAACCATGATTATTGAAGAGGGGCATAAAGCTGAAACTTGAAGCTAGACAATTTCACTTTAAACACTACAAAGATATTTTAAAACCAATACACAAGCTGACAAACTTGTTAGCCACCTTTCTAGCTCAGTTAGTAGCACACATATCTACTGATTGAAGGGTTTAAGTTGATTCCAGGACAGGGCATTCCTGCTCGGCACATGTACATAAAATACTTGCTACGGCCATTCTCCCAGGGAATCTTCCTCCAACCATTGATTCTAAATCATGTAAGCCAGTTATCAGTCTTTGACGAAAGTATGCACCAAGTAACTGGTTAACATCAAAATCCAGAAATTTATCATTTCCAAGAATGGTGAAAAAAAGGACAAGCCAGTTACCTGTTCATACTACTGGTACTCATATTTCTAGGTATAAGATTGCGTAGAGCTTTTCTAAGTTTAGGTTTACTACTAGCTATAGTCATCATAAATCCTTTATAATCTTTCTTTCCAGTACCACCTTTCTTAGGATCATTAGGTGACTGTTGTAATAAAGCATTATCTAAATCAGGGGCAGATAATCTCTGTTTATGATTAGATTGTTGAAAATCTTGCCTTTTTAATGTAGCATTCTTTTCTGAATTTTCTAACATATCTTTAAATTCTGAAAGTAAAAAAAACCATATAAATTAAAGTTGATCTGTTAAGTTTTACTACTAGGATCATCAAATTGATGCTCTTAATAACAGAATGGTCTTAATATAAGAAACCTTATTCGTCTCAAATTGAACATTTGGGACACAAAAATTGTCAAAAACTGGAATGATTTTGCAATGACCAAGCTGGTCATTATAGTGGAACATTGATGTAATATACATTACAATATTATATCTTGGTAATACATTTAAACTGTAAGTGTATACAGCTAAAAACATGACACTCATAAGTAACCCGGGATGTTTTCGTTTATGCTAAATTACGATAATACATAACTTATAATAACAATAAGTACCATAAAAGCATGCACTGGAAGTGAAGAATCATAATGAATGTGAAGCAAAGTGCTGATATCGCTGTCAGACATGGGGTTTTGTTAGAATATATGGCTAATACAACAAAATGTAAACGGTACAAGGTGCCTTTACCTAACAAAAGCCAGATTAGATATACATGTACTTCTTATCTTCTGCTTGTTAACATGTAATGAGAACTACATTAATTGCAGTAGTAATATTCCCTTTAATATTTGTGCTTGCGCAGCCAAATGTAATGGTCCGCAACAAATTTTAATGAGGACTACTAAACAAGGGGAAATTCCATGTAAAAAGTCCATGTTTCACAGACTGAACAAAGTCAGACAATCCAACCATCCACATATAAACGTACTATACATACCTAATAAGTTAGATTTTACAGTAATAGATAAATGAGTAGTTTTGCGTAGAAGTTCTAAGGCTTTACTATGAGGTATATTCATCATTGACTGACCATTTACTTCTAATATCTGTAAAATATAAAATATTATATTATATGATAGATTCTAACATAGGCATGGGTATTTCCACCTACATATTTAACCAGACGACATATTTTTTTCAATACTGAACACATACATGGATGTTAGAATTTACTCTCTTGTCAATAAAACTCAACAATCAAAAGATTTATTTTTCTATGTTAGAATCCAAATCACCTACAGTTTTTAGTGTTTCGTTGTACAATGAAATATAAGCACTTGTTTTGATGTGCTTTTTCAATAAATAGCATTTAAGAACTAATTATTCATTTTTGGTACATCAAAGCTTGCACCTATGTTATATTTTACAACATAATATAGACAATTACATGTTATATCTTAAATATCATTTTTTCATACAGGGAGAAGTTGTTCATTTCTTGAAGTAAGCACAAGTAAAGAAGTGTCCAAAAAGCTGGTCAGGTAAATTGGACATTGGACATAATATTTTAAGGTATTGATAAACTGCATAAAATAGTAATAATAATTAATCTTATATTAACCACACTATCACAATAAAGCAAGAAATAGTCAATACCTGGTCTCCTCTTTTCAAACCAGCTTCATATGCTTTGGAGTCTTTTTCTACCTTCTTAATAAAAATACCACAGCCCCTTTCTAGACCCCCTAATATCTGGAAATATAGTATCTCATCTCTAGTGGCCCTCGTTAGAGTAACTGTTCTTGGTCGAGCTTTTGTAGCACAGGCTAAGTTTAACAACCTAAGCTGCCCAGTCATTTGCTGAAAAAAGAGAGAAAATATTCAATTAAAGTGCATCAGAGATTGTTAAATAATTTTGAACAAGAACTTCTTCAACCAATAACATCAGATCTACTTTAAGCCAAACAAATAAAGCATCAATCTGAGAAATGAAATTTAATACTATTGAACAATGTATGTTAACAGTGAAAGATGTACTTGAACTAAGTGCATATCAAAACTTCCAATGATAACAGATTTATTTCAGATAAGCATGTTCAAAATTGATAACTATTTAAATATAGCAATAACAGACTGGAGGAAACAAGTCATACTATATCCTCAACTTGCATCTACTATTTTTCCAAGTTTTTAAAAAAAAGGAACTTTTCATTAACAAAGAATAACATGACAAGAGCAATACTATTAAGTAGTCATTACATATTGTACATGCACATGAGCCATGTATAATGTTAACAAAAAGAAACAAAAATTTTGAGTTATTACAGTTAAAAAAACTAAAACCCAGATGGCACAGTTTTCTATTTGTAACTAACAGGTAGTTAATAAATCAGTTCATTCAGGTGCATTGATAATTCCAAATGAAAAATTATCACACTTATAACTTTAATTTTGAAGGTAATATCCTAAGTCACCAACCCCCATTTATCTGACTCAGTTAATGACCCCATATATCAAACATCTGACCCCATATATCGAACATCTGACCCCATATATTGAACATCTGACCCCATATATCAACCAACTGACCCCATATCTTGAACATCTGATCCAAATTATCAAACATCTGACCCCATATATCAAACATATGACCCCATATATCAAACATCTGACCCCATATATCTAACATCTGACCCTATGTTTCGAACATCTGACCCCATATATTGAACATCATATTAAGGAAACTAGTTACATTTTCAAGATTGGCAACTTATTTAACAAAGAGGATTCCATGACTAGGTTTGCAGCTCGGTGTAGAGAATGATAGGATATTAACTCAAATTCCCTATCAGCAACCTTCTCCATATCAGTTCACATTTCACATTGGGGACAAAAAAACATCAATTTTTAATATAACACCCGATTATATCTTTCCTCTTACTAATTTTCCTTATAGAAAGTTCAACATTATTAATCAGCCAAATTCTAGGTCTTAATTATAAATATATTATCATGCACTGAGTATAAGTAACGGAAAATGATCTTATATAATATATGATATCACAACATACACTCAAACCTGAATCATTTAAACCACTCCTTTAATGATTTCTTAACTTAAACAGCATTATAAAACTATTATATAAAGCAGAGATTTGATGCAATAATTATCTGGCTGCTTAACAACAAAAATGGAAGTAGAGAGGAACTTTTTGACCACCATGTCACAAGTATTTGAAAAAAAATCTGATCACAGGTTTGACAGTATTCATAAGTATTCATATCTTAAAGCATTCAACAAATATTATCTTCAATAATACATGTATACAAGCAAAACTGAATCATGCTTGGTTCTCTAACATAATCATAATAATTATAATAATATAAAATACAAATACATGCAGTATAATTATATTAATTATGCTATCTCTTATTTAAATAATTGTTTTCATTAATATTTAATAAATATTACACAATAATAAATCTTTAAAAGGAAGAAAATATCCCATTCATAACAAGTAAAGACAATTAATTCAGGAAAAACAACCCATTCATAACAATACAGCCATTATAAAAAATACTATAATTAAACTCAGCATACGTGATATAAGAAACGTATAATAGAAACAATTAAAATGATACTTAATGAAAATCAAGATCACCACAAGAAGTCTATCCATACAACAATACATATGACAGAGTAAGAGCAAATCAAGCTATCACTTTTACTAAATAGGTCATATTAACATAGAACTCAAAAAATCAGTACAAAAAGGTATATATAATAATATTAGGCAACACAGAAATAGGATCACAAAAACTGACTCTGGCATAGACACAGTTACAGGTCAATGTCTTTATATTCAGATTATGTTAAAATTAGGTCAAAGTTCAATATGGTAAGGTACTGTAAATGTAAAGTCAAGGATAAGTCATTCAAATATGACTTAAGGTCAAGGTCAGTCAAAGGTTTTTAAGGTCATAATACAATCCAGAAACACACATCTTTGACC
Organism: Mactra quadrangularis; assembly: GCA_025267735.1. Lineage (NCBI taxonomy): Eukaryota > Metazoa > Mollusca > Bivalvia > Venerida > Mactridae > Mactra > Mactra quadrangularis. The sequence goes on from CM046303.1 coordinate 5,301,186, forward strand.
AAAGGTCAAATATCTGATCAATGTCAAGGTCATTCAGGAACTGTAAAAACAAACCAAGTGAAAGGTCAAGGACGTTATATCATTCAAGTAATGTTAGACTTAGATTTGGGTTTCATTCATTTTCATACCAAAACTTACCGTCATTGATTTTTTATCCACTTTTTTCTACAAAGGGTCATTAAATACACATCATAATATCATGCATATACAAAATAGAACAAGGACATATAATGTTAAAGGTCAAATCTCACTCTATGATTTCAATATTTGATTAAAATACAAAAATTGTACTGCAAATTGATAGAAAAATTCTTATGCCATTACCAAATTATCATTTTTATTATAAAACTACTACTACAGATGTCTAAGTAAACAGTAAAAAGTTTGAAAGCATAACTTCAATGGCTAGGCAATGCTTGGTTAATATACAATCAATTTTGGGAAAAGATTACATACTACGAATATTTCATACACAAATTGACAAATTTCAAGATTATCTGACCAGTAAAAGTTCAAGGCTTTCACAAGCATGCCACTTCATCACTTCAAAATTCACTAAAATAACACCACAGCATAAAATTCTCACCCAGTTATATTTCAAGGCAATACCTTAACACCCATATGTATATATATACACATAAATATCAGTAGAGAAAATGGGAGACACATTGTTACCATCAATTTTTACAATCATTTATGTGTATAAAGCTATATCTAATGATCATTTTGATGCATCAGTGCAAAACTACTATTACTACATGTAAATAAAGAAAGATGTAGACTCGTTTTGCAATGACCCATCATTTTCTAAGGCCTAAATAACAATAATAAAAATTAATACACACTGTTAACACAGATACACTGGGGTACACTTACTTTACTATGCTAACATTTAAGCTTGTAGGATATTTTTGCCAATAAAATTAACTATTAACTATTCTTAACATAGACATTCAATGAGCAAAATCAATAAAAAAAACTTTTCTATAGAGTAACATCTTTTCTTGATATGTTCAACTTTGGGTATCAAATAGCAAAGACAAACTATTACAAAGTTCCCCAATGGTGAGGTCAAAACAATGTGAGACCAAGAAAGTCTTATATATTTTGAAATTTATGAAGCAAACTGTGTCAGTAATACATTTATACACTTTAAACTGATTGCAACAAACACAATATCACAAGATTTGGTATTTACAACAATGTATTCTATCTTTAGTTCAAGTTTATAAAACTGCCCCTAAGAGAACATTACAGAAGTTGAGCTTAGTTTTAGAAGATGGATTAATATGTGTCCATTGGCTACTTTTGTTGAATGGATTTACAAAATAAAACATTTCTTAGGTTTACCTACAAATTTCACAATTCAAAGCCAATAATTTTTAATAATTGCTTTCATCCCATCAAAAATAAAATCTAAAATGCTGATAAAAACGACAGTTTCAAATCAGTTGGAATCAATCTATAAGCATAAGATAGCCAGTCCTGTTTTATCAGTCTCAAGTAAATAAGCACAACTAATACAAGTGTTAGTTTCAGCCAATAATGAGAAGATGGAGTCAAAGTTCAATGTATTTATAAGAGCAGGTGTATAAAGTATAAACTATACAGTTTATGGTACAATATTTCAAGTCTTACCTCTCTGTCAAGTAAATCTTCAAAATGCTCCAAGAATTCACACATATCAGCATTAGTTTCAAAATCATTAAAATGATCATTTACCCATAACAATACTACTCTGGTTACCTAGGTGATAAAAAAAAGGCAAACTTGCTTCAAAAACTTAGAATTTGGAATACATTAGTTATTAAAATAAAAGCTTTGGATGAAATATTGGAATAAGACTTGTTCATTTTATATAATACAGTTTACAAAATTAAGGGGTGTCCGGTTGCCCGGGGCAACCACTTTTTAGTTAGGGCAACCAACAATTTCTTTTAGGCAATCAAAATTCTGCAAATGTGATACAGTGCTTGCTTTTAAAATGTTCTGCTTGGAGAACCACTTTCATGTTCTAAATTCATAGTCTGTTATACTTTGAGGATTCCTCTGGAATTAACTTTGGACATATCATTCTTTATTTAATACAGCAAATTCCACTATCAGAACCATCAATATTTGTGATCTTAATAGTATATTGGTTTGAATATAAGGACCCTTTTTCTTCACAAATTAAGAACTAGGGACTAAAATATCATCAACAACCGCACGGTATTCATTTGCAGGTAGTTTTTCATGGTGCTTCATGCGATTATTTTGCCGGTTAAATTATTTTGCTACAGTCATTTAACCAACTCACTGTCCCTGAGATCTCAAACACTTACCAAGTACATACAGTACCCATCAAAAGACGGTAAACAGCAAGATGGTAAACAGAAAGACAGTAAAGTAAACAGAAGAGTTGGTATACCTTAGCTCTGAGTGCAGGATCTTCAAACCATTGTAACAATTTATTTGTAAGTAAAGTAGGTGATGGTAGAAATGTTCTATAAGTAAGTAAGAAATCTTCAACATATGTTGGATCTACAACACTATGATCTTCCATTAAATGTTCCATCAACTTCTCTGGTGTACCCTGAATAAATATATATCATACATTGAGTATATACAATTAAGTGGATATTGAAATTTTGAAAATACTTAAACCCTACTTTCAAAATACTGAAACAGACAGATTTCATGTTAATTATACATGTATAAAGTAATTTATAATCCAAATACTGAAATCACTTTTAATACTGAAAATTTTTCCCACGCATATGTCAGTGAAAAGTCTTCAATTAGACTGAGATTGATAAATTTCATGATATCAGCCACTTTTAAACAGAAAAAATAACCTTTTGTAAACCCCGTCTTTGACAGTGTAGATAAGACATTGTTTATCAATTTTATTTAATACAGATTTAACATCTTTTAACAACAATTAAATTTGGTCAATTTACTATGGTGGCCTGCTCACCAAACCAGTTTTACACAGCAATTTTTTTTTACCAGTTCTTGCCTACCCCATTCATAAAAAGTTGACGACTTAACCCATATCTAGTCAAAATGGAACATGCTATTTTATATAAATTCATGGGTGCAAGCTGAAAGTTATGAAAATACTGAAAACCAACAATAAAAAAACTGAAGTAGACTAATTTCATACAGTTTATATATCGAAATTCATTCACAAAATACTGAAATCAGTATTTTGACGGAAAACTTTCACCAATGTATAGTAAAATTCAACATACCCTGATAACAATATGACCTTTACGATTTCCACCATCAAATTCTCTATGTTCAGTTACCTTAACCACTTTACCATTTTCTTCATGTCGCTTTGTATTCTCTTCACCCTTTAAAATACCAACATAAACAATCATAGTTAGCTAGATCTACCTGTTTCAAGTCATCATTCTTAAATTGATCTTTTGACATAAAAATCCCTCAAACAAGTCATAGTACTTAAATCTCATACATTAGAAATCCTCTTACATACAGTATATCAAACATTGATTCACATTCAATACAATGATTAATAAAATTTATCAAACAAGGAAATCTTATTTTCTTATTGAATCCAGGAAACAATAATGCAGAGGCTTATGTAGGAAATTACATAAAAATTTTCAGAAATGAAGTTCATAAATGACACTTTCGTATTTCAGTTAACTTGTACAAAGATATATCACTTTTTAATAAAATATAACAATATTTTCTCATAATACACAAGCAAATATTGACTGATTCCAAAGTGAGCCAGACCAGAACTCACAATATAATAATTAAAAACATCAAATACAAACTAGAGTGATGTCCAAATTTTTAGTACCCCTTGTAGACTTTCTAGAAAATAAAATAGAATACTTAAGAAACTTTGAGTAAATATATCTATAGGTTATTTACATATCTACAAATTAGTAATTTATTGTAAAATTGAACTCACCTCATGTAAAATTTTATAATAATCTGATTGTGCTATACAAACAAATTGACAATCATCAACTATTGTATGCATTTGACCATGATGATATAATTTCTCCATAGTAGGTGTAATACCAAAACTACAAATATATATGTTTACATTTATTACAATGAATATAAATTTACATAAACAAAACATGAGATTCATTTTCGTAAATTTGGGCGCAACATCAATTTTTAATTCACTGAGTGAGCTCAGAAAACATACTTTCAAGAGTGTAATAATCCACAATTCAACCCTGTTTTAACATATAACATTCCTTTAGAATCCCTGGTCAGTTATAAAGAGATTCCTCCCAAACCTAAGGGATTCCTCTGATAAAATAAGTTTGGGATATAGAGTAGCAGTCATGAATTGTTATAAACAATTCTTGGAAACTGATATAAGAACCAGGTAGTTTTTTCATAAAATTCTATGTATCAATGAGATTTTTTCATGTTTCCTTGAAATTCTAGGACACCGCCAGTCTTGAAACCTGTAGTCACAAGAAAAAATATCATTTTCTGGGCTACAAATTGAATTAAAATTATTCTATTTTCGTACTTAATAAACTAAAAATATTTCAATGAATCAACACGCCAAATTTAAATACAAATATCATCAAACTAATTATTAAAAAATAACACTAAAATTGCAGTGAACAGTATTAAAAATAACACTGTTAACAAGTCATCAAATCAATCAATCAAATTTGGGGTTTTATTTTCAACTGCTGTGGGCATACCACAAACAGGGGGGGGGGGGGGGGAAGGAGACAACGGGCATTTAGATTGTCTGACATTGATCACCATGAGACCATATTAAGAGGATCCATGTCCATGAGCTTGCATGTTTGTATTGTGGGTAAGGTTTGACCCCGATCTGACCTTTAACATTTGCATCTAATAAGTGTTAACACAAATTCCGAAGAAAATCAATACCACGCCTATTCTACACTTTGGCACGTAACTTATTCAAATAATAAATTGATTTACATTGTATAATCCTCTCGGCCACAGTGTAATAGACACCCATTGTACGCTTATAAATATTTAAAAAATCCCTGTGTAATAATTACATTTGAGCTTTGAGGATATTCTCCAATCAGTATCAAGCATAAATACTACATTTGTATTCAATGTAATAAATGTTCTTGCATAAAGGTCAGATCGTGGTCAAACTTTATGCACAATAAATCCACCTTTGCACATTCAGACCATGTTTTCATTGGATGCCAACACTTTACAGAGCAGGGTATCCTCAAGTTGATGATATATCACAAAATATTCACTATGATCCTATATTTAAACTATTATAATTACCTGTCTCCTAGCTGAAGATATTTAACATCTTCATTGTCACATTCTATAGCTACAGAACCATTTAGAATAACAGACCAAGAGTCCAGCTCCTCGCCATCTTTCATGACAATAGTTCCAGCTTTCTCTACAACAGCAAATACCATCACAGCACATAACGCTCGTCGTGTAGCCAATGTCATATTGGCAAATGCCTGAAAAATTAATTCAAAAATATCATACTAGATTCATGAACAAATTAATAATGTTGAGTAACATGCTTAGGTACTTATGAACAAACAAAGATTACTGAGAAGTTATGACAATAAAGGACAAATAGAATTTATTTTCAGTATAAATGATAAGATGCTATTAACAGAATGGGTCAAAGTTCAAAATTTTCAAAAATCTTTAAATTCCTGAATTTCATGATTGTTCCAAGCTTTTACATTTCAACAAAGAAGAAGTTCTTTTCTCAAGTTTTAGAACCAGTCCTAAAAGCTTTCATCTTTTTAACAGCATTAAAACTATTTTTACATAGAAATAAACTTGTTCAGAATAAAATGCAAGAATTTCTTTGAACAAAGTCATTTCAGCTAGTTATCCAAAGATATGTTACTGAAACAACTGAATTTCTATCACTTATAAATGGAATCACTGGAGGTCTTGTAGCCTTACTTCTACTGCAGTTACCTCCCTTTGATAAAATTTTACGACTAAAAAATAAGCTGAAAAAAGTGATTGCATGTGGGAGTAAAAGAACTATATAAAACAATCAGCACTTTATAAACCTCAATATAGCATAATATATACATGTAAATATACAATACAATATAGTAGTTAAAAAAAGTATTAAAAAATGCACTAATCACCTCTGACCACCTACATACACCAAAAACTTACCCTAAAATGTTGCATAAAGTCTAATAATATTTCAATATCATCATCCTTTCTATCAACTGGATCTTTCTCTAAACTTTCCCGTACAGCATCTCTTACTGGTAGATTCTATAAATAAATAGTTCAGACATTTATAACGTATCATAAGACAAGTTTAACCCTATATTCCAGCTTTATTTAGACTTTGCCTTATAGAGCTATGAAAGCACTAGCTCAATTTTATCCAATTTTATAGTAGTTATATGCATTAATATGCTTTTTTATAACTCTTTTCAAACTAAGTCAAATATTTTGTAGCAAATTTTAAGAGGTTGAACTCTATCAGATAAATTTTATCAGACTTTACCACAGTGGTCTGTGTTTTGGCACCTTTTAACTCTTAACCTACTGAAATTTAATAATTAGACTCTTATTGTCTTACATTTGGAGCAGTAGGTTATGAATCAAAGGGTCATCTAACTTCTTAATGCACCCAGCAGTATAGAGTCAAGCCACATTGCATGAATGTGCCAAGACTGTATGTTTGTTTGGGTTTTACGGCGCACCAACACAAAAACTGTATTATTTATTTATCCATACTAGTGGCACACATATACTTTGATGTTATGACTTCAGTATGGTAAGGGTTTCAATAAATATGAAATTCATGTGACAAGAAATGTAATGTGGAAACCACATTAAAACTGGACTTAAAAACTTTAATGCAAAAATTACAAAGGGAAATAATCCATAATAAAGCCAGGTAGAGTTGTGGTTACTGTCTAATTCTGTTCATGGCATGGTATGTTATTATTGTATGAAGTTTCATAAAGATCTGACAATAAATGGCAGAAATATATGGAAAATAAAAATTTGAACACAATTGTTAACGACACCGGACACCTGCCCAATTGCCCGTCCGTGTTTCGCCAAACTATTAGCCAAATTTTTTTGTTGAAAAATCCAGTAAAAAATTGACTTTCCTAATCCTAAATGGAACAAATACAATTCAATGAAAGCAACATAACTATGGACAACAGAATTATTCCTGGTATAGGTGGGCAAGTATGTAGAGGAGGTGTTTGATCATCTTGTACCCAGAAAGATGAAGGAGTAAACTTTAAGAAGATATACTATGTTTCTGTAAACTATAATTAACCTGTCCAGGAAAAATTAGCAAAATTTCAAGTAATAGTGATGTAATTTCCAATTTGCCACTTGATTCATTAAAACAATTAAAGATATAGATAAACAAAACATGACTAAGTAGGAGGGGGAACACCCACACAATGTGAAAGAGTGAAAATCATTATGAAAATCTTCCTGATTTAATGTGAAAGTTTTATTTGTCGAGAACTGTCAAACAATTTATAACATTATGTCTATATATATCATTATGATGTAAACAAAATAATTAAGTTGGAGGAAAATTGTAAGTAGGGGGATAGTAAGAGGAAGATTTTCTCGTAAGATAAACATAAGTGGTATGGAAAATGAAAATGGATGAAGAGGTTGACCTACCTAGGCCAAGGTTATTTTGATTGTTTGGTAATTTTTTGTGAGTCTATTTACCAATATATTACAATGAAAATTACTACAAGTCCATTTAAAGTCACATTTAAATCATTTATAAACTAATTGATTTCATTTGATAAATTTGAAGAAGGAATTCAGGCTGTTTTAATACAAATTTACATGATAAAGTGTTTAGGAGTTACACAAGATTCTAAATCATTTAAACCATTTAGCAGTAGATAGACCAACAATTGTCAATATTTTTTCAGTAATTTAAGGCAGTTGACTAACTAGTCCAGTCTTTTTGAGACTTTTCTTAACCGGTATCTGCTTATACTTCACCCAAGAATCAGACAACAATTCTCAGTACTTACACCATTATATTTGAGAAACCTCATCTTGGGATGGTAAGACCTACTGCAACAAGTAAGCAAGTCTTTGGTACTAAAATTCAAAGTCAGTTTAAATTATCTAAACAAAATATTTTTGTTGGGTTTTATGCTCTGTAGCAACACATCTGGGTCAACCTACTCAGTGTCTTGGAAAGGATAAATCTCTGAATTTAGCTGTTAACCAGTTACTATGCACATATTTCTGTCAGAGACTGACAGCTATCCTACATGATTTAGAATCAGTAGTAGGGGGGGAATGGCCATAGAATCTAAAATTTTAACTAAATGCATAGCTCAACATTTAAGGTCCTTATTGTCCCTAACAACCTATATTTAGCTTTAGACAAGGTGTTACTGCTCTGCAAACAATCATAAAGTTTGGGCAAGTATAATATAGCTGGCTGCCCAAACAGACTATCTTCATTAAATGTAATGTTGAGCCCTAGAAATGGTATAAGCAAAGACAAAAACACCTACTTCAACTTCAGTAGATTCCCCATATCCTTCTTCATCATCAGAGTCCACTAAACTCTCTGTTAGATTAGGTGGTAAATCATTTTCAGGATTCTCAGCATCGTCTATAGATGATTGCATCATGTCGGAACCAGAATATGCACTAGAAGTATCACTAGCTCGTGAGCATCTCTTATAATGTTCATTACGTGTGTAGCCATCTCTACCATTGTAACCTATCTGTATATCAGGTATAGTCTGTAAGTAGAACGTACATATATATATATGGTAAGTAAAGCTACAGTCCCATAAACATAAAAATAGCCGTGAGGGCACAATACGGGCATGTGCGATTAAGCTCCGCAAGGACATGTACGAACTCTTGCGTACCTGTACAAACTTTTATGTTTTTACCAGGGTCAGTGAGATGAGCTGTGGTTACACATATCAGTTTCAAAGTCAAATCCTGAACAAAATCATGCCCCAGAATTGATTAAACTAGCATATCTTCCAGCTACCTCCATATGGGTGTGTACTGTCACCTTAATATGCAAGGCTTCCCACGGCCTACGACTGTCTGCGTGTACGGGTCCACAACAAGCCACGATTTTATGGGAATGAGGCATAAGGGGCCTGTCAATATGGAATAATGAAATCAGAAGATAGGGGTCTACCACATCTGAAAAACTGGTCAATTTGGATTTATTTTAAGCTTTATTGATCATGAGATCTCTGAACTTTAGAACATTAATTTAGGAACATTCAGGAACAATTTTCATAGTACAGAAAAATAAAACAACTAGATAGTTTATACAGTTTTTAACCATGTTGATAGCAGATCTTATAAAAGACAAAAGAGTATTTGATTTAGTTGAAGGTTGGAGAAGCATTTCTAAACCCTTCTGTAATTGTATAAAACAAGTCAAGACGCCTATCAGAAACAAAGAGTGTACTTATCTTAACAGGAGCTTAAATACAAGGATAAACAATTCTGTCTAAAGTTAAACTTAAAATTAAATTTTCTCAAATCTAATTGGATGTTTTAATTAAATTTCCACACTCACTGCTCAGAACTAATCATTGCCACTGTAATATTGACAAGACAAGCCTCTGTTTTACACTGATTAATGAGAATTCTGGACTGGTACCTTGTTTTACATACATTTTAAAAAAAAAAAGCTCCAGGAGAACCAGTCTTTGTGTGTACAAGAAAACATCAGAAAAAACAGAACTTCCTTGAAATGAGTTTTGCTTGATTTATCTAGCAATAAAATCAACTTATTGAAGTATCTAATGTGTTGGTGTTACCTATAGGCGCATTGGAGAACATCGTTCCATTGTTCCGTTAAACCCGAGTTCTAGATACTAATCAAGCATGCAACAATTTATCTTTTGAAAAATGTCTGGTTTAAATCACACAAAATGAAAACACAGAGTTTATTCTGTATGAAAATTAAGCAGAAAGGAGTTATTCTTATGTAAAATGAGGTGAGAAACATGGCTGATAGGGGCAGTATCCAAGTGTGAATGTTCTGTTAGTGCATGAACAAGATCACATAATATCATGAGAAAAAAATATGAATAATGTGAAATGTAAATTTTTATAGATAAGTTCTTTGCAACACCTGGCAAAATGATAAAATATGAAAGGCTTAGGTTCTCATAATCATAATGAGAGAAGCATTCTATAAATCTGTTTCTCTGCTACACATACAGTACATAAATAACAAATCAAAATGGATTCAGCCACTTAGACAGTTAGCACTTTATCAAGGTAGTATATAAATATCAATGTTGTATTTTGTGAACATCTTTTTCAAGACAGTGTGATGCATATATTTCCTAACAGCTTGCACATTTTCAAGGTAAGATAATAAACATTCATGCTATACAAACAAATATTCAATGTTTAAGTAAATGTGATAGAAACGATTCATAGTCAATTATCATTGATAATGTCAAAATTATCCATTAGGTAAATAAATTTATCACATACTTCAGTGTCAGAATTCTAATGCACCTTTACAGCTATGAAGTAACCTAAATTCCTTACAAAAATGTATAAACCGACATCATTTTTTCAAAAAATATAACTATTTCTGACAACTACACATTATATTCAAGCAACAAAAACATTTCAGAGAAACAACAGCATAAGATGTATATCACCTAGTTTTAAAAGAAAGGGGGATAACCCATAACAAGCACAGTTCTTATGCACTTGCTGAACTCATAGCAAAAGGAAAGCACATTAAAGTTCTAAGAAATTTCAAGTTATGCAGTAAGGTCTAGATCACTTAACCAAAGATTGAAACCCTTACTAAGTATATGAAACCTTCAACTTTGGCTGACAATTTAACAGCCCAACTTAATAAAGAGGAAGGCAAGAGATTGGACATAGAAACAAGTTCAGGACCAAACTGGATTATATAGGTTTGTTTGTTTGGTTTAACCCCATAGCAACACATTGTATAGGTCATACAATGGCGGTCAGTCAACCCACTCACTCCTCCTGGAAAGGCTAAATCCCTGGATTTAGCTGTTAACCAACTACTAAGCGCATACTTTCGTCAGTGACTGACAACTGCCCTACATGATTTAGAATCATTGGTAGGAGGGAGAATGGTCATAGAAATTATTTCATTACTTTCCACAAAAGTATGCCCCGCCCGAGAATCGAACCTACGACCTCTCGATCATTAGACTTGCATGCTACCAACTGAGCTAACCGGGCAGTTGGATTATATAGGTAAGCAGGAGATTGCCCATAGATAATTTCATAACCAAAATGGATATCAAGGAAGGTGGGAGAATGGCCATAGAAAATATTTAATGACCAAGCACCAGAAAGGTAACTCATATATAGCTAGATATAATTATCACAGAGTATACAATATATGTCAACAAGAAGGATAAAACATTTCATAATTATCTTATATATTTCAACAAGGGAAGAGTTTATACATCTGAAATAGATATAATAAGACAAATTAATATCCCATTTTATCATTAATACCCAACCATATTATCTTAATTATGTTATCACTAACTTTCACCCTAACAGATCAATGACCCTAATATAAATAATAAACAATATACTCAAACCTCAGTCAGTGACCACCAGTCAAGTATTATACACAATGAAAATGAGACAAGTATTATTGTTTCTATAAAATGAGCTTTTTTATGTTGTTATGTTATACAATGTGTTGAAAACAAGTAAATCTGTGAGCTAATGCTCACTAGTGATACCCCCCCGCAGTGAGAAATATGACTATCATAATGTAACTTTCATTTAACGAAATCTAAAAATATGCGACAAACAGGAAGTAGATGAGCAAGGAGCATGAAATCGCTTTACATCACATGGGACCATGGGATGAAGCAATATGCAAAGTATTAGGCTGCTGCATGTTATAGTTGCTGAGAAAACTGCAACGGAAATTTTGTAACGGACGGACGCACGCACGCACGGACAAGGGTAAAACTGTATACCCCCCTCTTCTTCGAAGCGGGGGTATAATAAACAACCACAGTGAAATGATAAAATGTTATTTTCACTGTATATATTTTAACAAATAACACCATGTTCACCATAAAATATTGTAAATAGGAGATAGTTGAACATTTTGAAAATTCCTAAAATTTCATAATTTCAGCAAATTTTGTGAGAATCAAGGACGTCAAAACCTTCAGATATTGTAAACCTACATACAAATCATCATTATGCCAAACTTCTAAGCGCTAAAAGCACTGTTGGACATAGTGAAAACTTATGTAACTATAATGATTTTATATCCTAGCAGACAATTACAATCCTTCCTGATTTAGTTGCGTAATTAATCATATATCAAACATTGACATGAAAATATTAAAACTTAACAACTAATCTATGTCAGCAATTTTATCTATTTAATGGAACAAATATTGGAATAAGATCAAATTTAAATTGCTTAAATCTGTTTTCTTTCTCAGAACATTCAAGATTAATAACTGAAAAGTTAGATTTTAATGTAAGACCTAAAATACAATGTTAATAACCCTTATAGTGAATAGTACATTTGAGAATGAAATTCAAATATAAGAATTACATCAGATATTTAAAATGAACATATCAATATTACAAAGAGTATAAAACTGAGCCTCGTTTGTTCCTGGGTTTAAATGACACACCACATAAAAGGTAATACAGGACCAATGAAATGGTCTTTATTAAACATCCTGTCTTTATTATTGACATATATATGATATTTGATATGAAAACATATGTTCTACTCATAACTATAATAGTCAAATATCGCAAGTACATCTAATGTAATATATATCATATTCATGAGACTGAGCAGAACTAGCTGAACTGTAGACTAGTTTTGTGCCATTGAACCAGGAAATCGTTGGCTATTCTATATAACTGTGAAATACAAATCTCAACATAATAATTACATCAAAGATCTTAGTAAACTAAATACAATAATGGAAAACTTCATTCAAATCTAACTGATACTCTAAGTAAACAATGTCTCATGGTATCATAAACAAGCAATTAGGTTGACAAAATGTGATTGTCATCCCCCCTAACCCCCCCCCCCCCCCCGGTAAGATTCGCCTATGCAAACAAATGATACCTTTTTCCTGGGTTAATCAACTAAGCATGATAAAGTATGGTATTTTTATATTCTTTATTAATGAAAGATCTATTTTTATTTCACTGAGAAAGCTTAGAAAACATATTTTCAGGAGTTGCATAGCCATGAATAAACAAATTTATCTAATCTATCTATCTAGCCCTCAAATACTGAGAAATTACAGTGACCTGAAGTCAGAATATTCCACACTGGACAAGCACAGGTTTCAAAACTTACCCTAAATCATGTTTTACATAATAAATTGCCAAACAAAGGTAAAAGAGGAACATGACATTCAGCAACACAGGTAGAAAGAATAATGCTTAGATAGATGGAAGATTCATACATAGCAAAAAACTGTTGTTGTTTTTCTACCAGCACTAAGATAGACAAAACGGTTGTCCTTGTTTCTCATATAAAAAAAACAACAGAGAGAAGCTTGTTCTATATACAAATCATGATGTTATCATGTTTCCATGCTGAAATGTTGCCCATTCATCATCGTGCTCAGAAACCGAGAGAAACTCATAGGAATGCCAAGAAAACACATTCAAACAGCAAAAGAAAAACATGGAAACACTGAGAAAATACATAGAAATGCCACTTTTCTCGAGTAAAAAAAAATTGTTAAAACATGTTAGTTGATCATGAATTTTTATGATGTATGCTATATATGTACCACTCTTGAGTATAATACTGAACAGGAAATCATGTACTTGAAAACTTTGTATACTTAGAAGAAAAATATTCAACCATCAAGTGTTTAATGGATCAAATAATAAAGCTCTCACACATTTTTACAAACTTAATGATGCATTTTGAAACCATATAGTATTACCATAGTGTGCGGAATATAGGGAGATCTCGTGTCAGCTAGCCAAGTACAAACAAGTCATGCATGTACAGCCCCCCTCCACTAACCTAATGTATTATTTCACCCAAACATTTAGCTAAGCAAAGAAATGGTGCTAGTGTTTTATGCATATTATTTTGAACTTCAGTCAAGTAATTTTGATTATCCACAACAATAATTCACATGTTAAGACTTAGAAATATTTTCATCCTCAATAATACACTTTGTTCTTAATTTGACCAAAAAAATACATAAAATTCAAACCTGGACAACAGTTTAGACACATACAGTCAGTGAATATATAGCGTGAATATGACTTTAATCATCTCAAAAGCATTGCAGCAACACAATATTATACAAATTACACATGATTGTCTGAATGAATGTGGATATTGTCAACCCAAGACCTTGAATATTTCTAAAGGCTTACAGAGGATAATGTTTCTGTTCAAAAGTTGACAATATCCATTATCATCATAAGTGATATTCATTTAGATCACAATGTAGGTTAATAAAATCTTGTTGGGTAATATTGTGATGTTGATATTACCTGCTCTGAGAATCCTGATGTATCTGAGTTCATACGTCTCATTCGTATATCATCTTGTGAGTCATATGGAGGTAATCTATCTAAGTTAACATTGTTACATGGTCCACCACCTCTAGATCCAGGTTTCATTACTTGTACATCAGGATAATCAATCTGAAAATATACAATTATATAACTATACAATATACTGTATACAATAGTAAGTTATGACCTGATTAATTGATCTTGTCAGAAGGTCATTATAGAATACACATTTCAAAACCTCAGTAGGTAGTATTTAATTTGGAGAGAGTCGTTGTCTCTTACTTGTACAAGTAGCTAATTGCACATCTCAAAGCCATGGTTGGTAGTGTTCAATTAAGATAGAGCTATTGACCCTTATTATTGACTAAGAGCGCATTTCAAATCCCTAGTAAGTATAAGCACTAAGTTGGCTGATCTCATCAAAGGTAAATGCCACTGAAGACTATGGAAGGCAAAACTCCAATGAAAACAGATAACATGCATTGACCCAAATTGACCCAGTTAACACAGAGTCGCATGTTTCATCTCATGATGACCTTATGAAATTAAAATAACACCAACTGACCTAATTACCTCATAGAGTGACCCAATTAGTTTCAAATATCACAAATTGACCTAATTATCTTATAGAATGACCTAATTAATTTAGAATATCACAAATTGACCTAATTATTTTATAGAATTAACCCAATTAATTTAGAATATCACAAATTGACCTAATTATTTTATAGAATGACCCAATTAATTAAGAATATCACAAATTGACCTAATCAGCTTATAGAATATGACCCAATTAATTCAGAATTTCACAAATTGACCTAATTATCGTATAGAATGACCTAATTAAATCAGAATAGCATTTTATGTATCATGACTTGACCTTATTCTTATCATGACAACCACACACAGACCTATGAGCCTTGGACTACACTCATCCTACATAAATATATAAAACATATTGACCTAATTTCATTCAGACAATAGACAGATACATTAATAAATCATTAAAATCTAACAAGTGATTATACACATATTGATGGGTCAGAACAAAAAAGTCCAACTAAATGTTAACAAAGATGGACATAGACTAGTTTTGCATTGACCCATTAATATACAATACTGTATCAGACTACAAAGACCAGAAAAATGAGAAAGCTCTCAAGTCATACTGAATACAAAACAACACTATAAACATCCAGGAAGAATAATAACAAGTTTAAAACAAGTAATGAAGAATCTAACCAATGTTTACAAGAGATGTCCTACAAACAATACTGTATATAAACTATCAAGTATAAACAAAATACACTTCCTGTTTCCTTTATATCATCCATAGTGTTTACATACTAGCAGATGGCTCATTATAATAATTTGGTTCTTTTCATTGGCATTTTCATATGGTGTTTTTCATTGGTGTTTTTCATTGGTGTTTTTCATTGGTGTTTCCCCTTTTCAGCAACATTTCAGTCATATCATACTCATTATAGAATAAGATGAATATGATAATGACAATCTGTTCTTTAACATAGACAATGTATTACTCATTGTAAGAATAACAAGTCCAGTAATTTATTTGCAGAACTCTTTAATGACATCCTGGTTCATAAAAACAGATATTGGATTAAATAGATACCACACAGCCATAAAATTTCATCAACTTATTATTTTCAATAAAATAATTAGTTAGACTTCATAGTAAACAGATTTTGAAATAGTAAAATGTCAGTTTGAAATATATATGTTGTAAATGAAAGATTTTAAATAGAGACATACAATAGTTTGACTCCAAAATGAAGATGGTTTGTCATAATTTATAAGTATGCAGATCACCATGAACCTATCTGGAGAAAAGTTGTTCAAGTATGGTCACTTTTAAGACTTCCTGTTTATAATGACCTATTCATGAACTTACATGTCCATCTTTGTCCAGTTTTCATAACATTTGAACAATTATTATTATAAAATTGGTATAATCATTTCATTGGTTAACTGTCTAGGTGGCACACTGTAGTATTTCACAAACAACTTTCATTTTGAGCATCTATGAGTCAAACTTAATGATTGATAAAAACTGACCAGTCATCAATACTTAATATGACTAACTGACCATAATGACCACTTAAATACTTATCCATTGAGCTATTTGGTACAAGAAAACTTATAATTTGACTTGTCACACTATTGACTTATTAGATATGTATTAGAAGGCAATACAAGCCAACTGCAAAGCAGCTGAGGCCAGATACTGCTATGCCAAGGACTTGAATCTAGAGTGTATATAAGTATGTAGAAAACTATTATTTTTAGTTTGATTTTGCTTTAGGCCCCTTTTCATCAGGCAGTCATATAAGATGGACAGTTCAAGTTACTATTGTTTCTAATTTGCACCTGTACCAGCTTCTGAACTCCTGAAGGCAAAGGTTTACTTTCTCACAAAGACTTATAGTTTGGTAGCAGGACTCAAACTTACAAATCTCAATCAATGTGACTCACAAGTCACAACGATTGATAGACAGTGATGATAACCACTCTCATCAAAAAGGTTGAACAAAAATTCCAAGAAATGATACATAAATATCATGGCACTCTTATAAGGCACCTGGAATTTGAATGAGACTAATATTTGTCAATGAAACCAAAACAAAACACAACATTATTGCTCACCTATGAATCACTGACATAAAATTTTGTATATAGACTGTTTATTACCCAATATGCTGTAGTCAAAGACTAGTAGTAAAATTCTCATTCATTATTTGCTACATCATAAATATGCCCAAACTCAGACTCAGAAGCTATTAAATACAAGCTAAGCTAAACAATTAATAACCACTTCAGATGAAATAATAATTCATCATTTAGTTAAAAGCTGAACAAATAGTAAACTCTTAATAATGAACTCAGCAATAAGAAGAAAGTCACCATCTCATACCATTATTGGATAGAAAAATCTCTGTTTAAACTCTTTGATGATGCTTCCATGAAACTTTAACAGTATGGTAGTCAGACCATTAAAAACAGTTCTTACAACATTGTTATCTTAACACTTTCCAATTTAACTTTCAAAACTTTATAAAAAGGTTTATCCATAAATCCAGTTTAAAAATCCCACAGGAATAATAAATTCAACACAATATTATTAATGTACTACAAATATTATCCAAAATTATCCAACACACTTCATACTACAAACATGTGCAAAGAGCCAACCCTTCCAGTACTGACTAATAAACATTGCATACATGTATATTCTACGTTAAGCACTCAAATATCTGTAAAACATAAAAAACATAAAAAGGGAACAGGCAGCATTAATGAAGAGTAAGTACATTAACCTATACTGCAGTAAAAAGTTAGCACCACTTAGTATGAGTCAATCAAAACGAGGAAGAATCTAAACTTAACTAAACAGAAAGAGCTTTAATGTTCCTAAGGACATAATTGCAAACAACAAATAAATACAATGAGCAACTGTATTTTAACAGATTGAAAAGACTATTTGAAGACAGTAAATCTATATCAACTACTGTATATTTTGAAACAATCATAAAACAAAACCTTGAAATTTCATTCTGCGAACAAATAAAAAACACTCCCAACATCTAAAAGGATGATTCTGAAGTCCACACATAGCATAACATTGAATATTTTCTATCAGTATGAATCAAGCCCAAAGCAACAAAATCAAAATATCAAGTTATCAGGATAACCATATAAAGCCACTCAGCTAGCTTAGTTCTGGTATAAAACTTGACTCATAGAACTAGGCCTAACAAAGGACAGTAAATAGTAAGGCTGTCACGATACACCAGAAGCGTATCGCAATATACTGCAATACGCAGGCGTCGTACCACGATATGTACCGCAATATATTGTGGACTTTTAGATTCATTGTGCCTCCGCTGAATTTAACAGAAACAATTTGCACATCTAACATGCAGCAACTGATAGAATCTAGCCTTTAAGTATATACGGTCATTTAGGATTGTGATGCACCCCAATCTGTTAATTTCTTGTAATTTAAGGTTAGATGAAATGAACAATGAAAAAAAAACTGAGGTTTCACTACTTTATTTCGCCAAAGGAAGAATTTTCCAATGAAATAAAAAATACCGCAAAATACCAGTTCGTTAAAATGGTACCGCGGTACGTATTGCCGCAGCCGCGTATCGCAATATACCGGTCTACCGGTATATTGTGAAAGCCCTAGTAAATAGCACAACATCACTGACTATTGTGATATGACTGAAAATTAGTTGAAATGCAACAATAAGCAACATAGATTTTTTTAACACCATTTTAAAGTAGAGAAGTATAGTGAAGACAATAATTTAGCACTCAAGTAAACAGATGTTATAACACTTTTACCAAGTTTTGTTCAAGGGAGAATATATACAGTTGCACCTTATACATGTACTCATATACTCATGTATACATACAATACATGAAGCTGAGTTCTAAGTGCTAAACATTATAAGGCTTGCTGTACATGTTGAATATTAAATAATTCATAGAGTGAAAATCAAAGTAATGTAGTTCTATTTCCAACAACAAATGCATACATATATATTGCAATTTGTTGTAAATGTTGATACAGTTAAATCTTGGGTATCTCAGCACTACAGATAACTTTTTTTCATTTATTTACTACAGGCCTGAAGGTATACTGGAATGATACAAGTTTAATGACCTGGTTGTTGTTGTTTACCATATTAGGAGTGGTTATCAATTAATTCTACTTGCATACCCTTTTTTATTTACAAATGTCAACAGTGTCAAATTGTATCAATTGTTTTGTTGTATATCATTCTATTAAGATAGTGTGATTTTTTTCAAAGAATTTTTTCTCCTTGGCTTATTTTGAATTCATTTTCACAGTTATTGTCTCAAAAGACTAACTTTTTAGGCTTCTATGGGATGCCAAAGACTTTCCTTTTTTAGTTACAAAAATTGGCAGTTGAATTTTTCATGGAAAGGTATGACTTGCCATCACCAAGAGCCAACTCTAGATGCAAGATTGGAAGCCAAGTGTTAACTATAAGCCCTAAACCATGGCAACAGCTAAATGGTAAATTTTAGTTACAAACAGTTCAAAAAGAAATTAAATTAAAAGCTTAAATATTGGTTTTCATAATTGCCACTTCTAGGTGAAACTAAAGTTGCCTTGAAATATCTAAATAACAAATGTGTTCAAATTGAGCTTAGCACTAAGGTTAAAACAGTTTACAAATACATTTGATATTTATTAATTGCTAGTGTTGTAATATTAAATTTTTTTTCTTCTTTATATTAAAGCTAACATTTACATTTATTTATAATATATAATGAAATATAACAATAACAAACACAATATAATAATTATTAAGTAAATTAATGGTGTTTAAAAGGTTAACATTAAAATATACAGTAAAATCTCTCTTTACTAGCCAGTAGTGGATTGACTGTTAAGTATACAGAGGTGACTGTAATTTGCAGTGAGAGGTATTTTCATGGAAAAGACTGAGCAAGAAAGGGGCCTAGTTGACCCTTGTCATTGAGAGGTGACTATTGTTGAGAGGTAACATTTTTTCTATTAAAAGTTGGCATATAGTTGAGAGCTGAGATTAACTTTAAAACAAGTTAAAGTGCAGTTTAAAGTCTGCTTCCCTATACCTGTTCAGTGTGATCCCTCACAGTACCCACTTACACCTAGGTGGAGTGGACCAATTGTAGGTTAACTTCTTGCTCAAGAAAATTAGCAGTGCCCCTAGTGGGAATCAAACCTGGGACCACTTGATCCCTAAGTGCTTGTCCTATCACTGGACTACTGCTCCTACAGAGGTGACCATTAATGTGAAGTATTTGTTGATGAGAGGTAGTGATTATAAGGTGACCACCATAGGAGGTTGAACAATACAGTTTTAAAACATGAGCTTTTATTGTTGTTGCTATTAAATATGATAAGTAATCAACAAAATTGTATGACCAAAGTACATTAAACCTACTAGAACTGTAGAAAGATTTCAAGTATGTATTGACGTATGTACTGGACTGTACTTTGGACATATTACTTTAATATAAATGACTAAATATCAAGTTCTAATATGAAGTACTTGATTCAATTTGGGATATACCAATTATGTTTGATAATAAACATTATCATTATCATCACTTAAAGTTATGCTTCTAAAAACAATAAACGCCATATTATGTACATGCATTGCAATCATTCCTTGCCTCAGAAATCATTATTATGAGCAATTTTCTAAAGCAGAAAAGCAGAACAGTTAAGGGCGCTCCACCTTTCCCCATTTCTCTCTTCCTTGCCTTTTTGCTCAAACCTATGCAGAAACGTGACTTTGAACCCTCCGATATGACCTGCCCTTTTTTGGCCTCTCTGCCTTTTTTCAGAGTTCTAGAAAAAATACTATTACTATCAATATGCAATAATGATGACAAATAATGGGTTGAAATCATATCAATCAACACTTCTATATCACAACACCCAAAAAACCTTTATTCGGATACAGAAATCACTTGACAGAGTGTGAACAAACACTGTTGAACTAAGAAGCTTCATGATTAAGCAAATACTGATTGCTTCATTTACCATTTGAATGCCAAAAAAGAGCTTTCCGTTAGCTTCCAAAATATCCTTAACTTCAGGACCAGTCCTGAAAACTTCCATGCATGATAATGTATACAAGATTATGTTAAAAATTTCATCAAAATAACTATAGGAAGATATATTCAAGATTTGATTTCAAGTTAGACTCAACAGAACTTGGAAATTCACTTCATTGTATATTCACCCCAGAGTCTGAATTCTATTAATATCAGAAAAAAATGTCTAGTGTTTTAATAAACTCCATAAAAATAATAATAAAAGAATGATGTCGAGAGAATCATATGATCAAATTTTTATTACACTTTCTCAGCAGTCAAGCAACCATTGCTAATATACATTCTTTAAATATTCAGTATCTATATTAGCTTTTTTCTCAAGATATATCAGCAGATATTTTTATAAAGCCGACGTCACGGCGTCATCGGTACTTCAGTAACGATTCAAACTTCTCAGAGATTTTAACATACTATTTGTATGATCTAATTTGATACTTATTTCCTGTCCACAGTATTGTTCATATTCATTAATAACCTAATGACATGCTAACCTACTTTATGAAATATGTCTTAATATGGAATAAAACATCAAGAGATAAAAAAATATTTTCATCATCATGAAAGAATGAACCTAGTAATCACGTCTTGCGTCATACAGAGTACGGAAAACACTTCTTTCGTGACATGAAGACAGTAGCAACAATTATCCATGTTTTAAAGTTAACCACAAATATATGAAATCAGCCTCACATTAAGTACTTGCGAACTTATTGACTGTAGTTAAACCTTTATTCTATGTGTAGGAGTGTCCACATTAATGTACCAATAAGTTAAAGAAAAAAATCTTTAAAAATAATCACCCTTAGTCCATAAACTCTTGTTCATGTTTTAAGTATTCAACAATTCATTATCACTCAATAACAATAACATTTTCTTCAATCACTCATACAGACTTTCACAATGAACGCAACACTATGTTAATGACAATTTCAGATTTTCCCCAGAATTTTCTAATACCATCTAGAATACTGGTTACCTAAGCAACAGAAACAATGTATACGGTAAATAAACTCATATCACCAGAATATAAACAAACAATGAATTGATGTGACATTTCATTACCACACATAGCACAGTTATTCTGGTCTTTTACTGACTGACTGGAAAAAAATATTACTGTTATGTGCTATACCTTCAGGACACTGAATCAATAGTGTCAACAGATTGAGTTGAGAATGTGTTCCTTGGCAAATAGTGACAAATTTGAAACTTCCAGAATCTTAAACTCTTCAAATGGTCAGCACTCAACTACACATGTACAGTAGAGTTCCACGATCAAAATAACCTTGGTTATTGAAGTATCCTATTACGATTTAACAATTTTTTAGCCTCAGAATCTTATTTTACTAAGAAAAAATGTCCTTATAAGTTATATTGAGACCATTCCTCGTTTTAGCCCATCACTTTTCATAGTCCTAATGGTGTAATTTTACAGTAATAAATTCCAACAAGTCAATAACATAAATAACAACACCAACATTCCAATGTTAACACCACCAACAAACTAAACACCAGGAAAAACAACAAAGTTTAAAGACACAAATGGAACCGGAATATGGTAAGATAACTGTTTATAAAAGTGCTGTCATTATTATCCTCATCAATAAGTATTTGTCATATTTACAATAAGATTATGGGTAATATTATACAACAATATATCATTCTAATAGACAATATATTGACATGAACCAGGAGAAGATTTTGTGAAGAATTTTATATTTTATCATTTTGATATACACCATTCATCAACATTGTTTGTTTGGGTATGTATGGAGGCTAAGTCATCTAACTACTTAGCTCTCCAGGACACTTCCTTTTCTTGTACCAGCACAAGTCATCTGAACACTTTTCTTTCATTTGCAGTTACTAAGCTAACCATTTGACAAGGACTTTACAATTTTTCCTTATACAGAAGAAAATCAATATTGAATATCAAATTTTCAAGGAAATTTGCCACAGTTGGGACTCAAACTTGAGACCTGCACTAAATAATATATACAAATAATATTGTCAGAATGGTTAAGAAGACAGCAGGTTTAAAGTAATTGGATTTTTATTTTCAAAAACAAGTTCTAGGACAAAGGTAGCCAATTGGATTATGGATCTCTCATTATCATATATACAAATTACCATCAAACCAAAAATCATAGAACATTACAGATCTTTCATAATAATGATAAAGATGGGACATCAGCCAATATTAGATAGAATGACAAGAAAAAAGGTCACAAGAGACAAGGACAAAACAGGAAAAAACTACATAAGTTTCACACAAACCAATGGGTCAGTGCAAAACTAGTCTAACTGTAAGTAAATAAAGTAGGATGTAGACTAATTTTGCCCTGACTCATCAAAACATTTCTAAACCCCAGAAAAAAGAATTTTTATCTTGTTTACCTCCTCCTTTCTCTCTTTTCTATCAATATATACACAAGTTTCATCTTGAACCTCAGGTACAGGTGCGCTACACGAGTTCACAGCGGTGGCAGCAAAATTTTTGGTAAAGTTCCGAATAAACACAGACTGTTTTCTCATTCTAGATAACGCCATATTTAGACGTTACACTTTGGACATTAAGTCCTAAATTATTGTATAAACTAAAACACAAAGCTTAACAAATCCAACTTATTCAGCAATTTTGCAAAATATAAATAATTAAAACTGAAGATTAAAACTGCAATAATCAACACATTAGCAAGTCAGCCTTCAACTAAATTTAACACTTCATTGGTCGCAACATTAGGCTTAATTCAAAGCTTTGAATTAGATCTAAGAAACACTAAAGTCTTTTATAAAAATAGTAAATCCATGATTCCATTCAACATGGAGATTTAGAGAAATTCACACTGCAATCATTGTGTAAATAAATTCCAACATCTATCAATCCCACGTTTCTTGTAATCTCGGCAAAAAGTTATTTATAGAAACTTTTCAGAAAAAAACTGTATCTTTCACTCAAAGAATGAAGAATTCATAAAAATTTGAAAAGGTGAAAGTTTAATGCAAACCTAAATAAAGAAAGTTACAGACAATTTTCGAAGAAATAACTTCAAAGAGTTTGATCGTTCCATTGAAAGATGTTTCAAAATCTTATCAAAATTTTTTACAACCGAAAGCAATGCTCATTAAGTTCCTGATTGGTTGTTCAGAAAAAAAAGCGCAATAACTTGAATACTAAGATATTATTGTTGGAATGGTTAACCAGCTAAAAAGAAGATCAGTTTTATAAAATCTAAGGAGTTACAGGAAAGCTACCCTACAAATAGATACAAGTTTACAATGGTAACAGGAAATCCTGCGTAAATCATCAATTCTAACACTTAAAGCTGGCCTATAGTCCACCATTAACAATCTTTATAAAATGCTTCAGATATATTTAAAATAAGTCAGTAACACAATACTTACTATAGGCCCTTGTACATTCTTAGTCATTTTTTAATTCTAACTTAGACAGTTGTTCATATAAGGAGACTTTGAAACAAAGGCAATAATACTCATTGGCACAACCCATTATCAATTAAAACTTAAGTTTCCTTGTTTGTTATTTAGAATAGTATTCTGTAATAAACAGTTGATTTTAGATCTATATGAAGAAAGCAAGAATAAAATGAACCACAGTTGTGTCAATCAGTCATCATTGACTGTGACTACTATGACAAACAAAATCACAGTTTTATAACAAACACTGACTAGAAACGTCAACTTCAGATTTTATTTCAGGAGCAAACTCCACAAGGATAATACAATGCAAGTACTGGAATGAATGTAAATGCCACTCCAAAAATCATATCCATACCCATCCCATAAGTCCCCAGCCAGTCTGATGTTCTACTGACCAAATTGACCAATAGGGTCAACTTCTTTCAGGATAAATGTGAATGTATTACAGCATAATGATCAGAGAAAGTTACTTGTTTACCATAAAATTATCTAATGGTGCAGAATGCCAGAAACACCAAGCCAAAGGTTAATGTTTCCTCCACAATTAGTGTATGTTTGTATGTTTCGTAATGTTTTGAGTCATCAATCATTCTATGACCCTACACAATATACAAGAGATAGAAACCATGACTCAAATATCATAATATCATCAACAACTAAGTCAAATATTATAAATGTCTTAATAACCTAACAGATACAAGCCTAACAACTGATAAGCCATACACTCCCAATGATAACAGTAATAATTAGTTAGAGATAATAGCTGTTCTAATAGGGTCTTTATGACTCATACATAACCTGGTTTAGATTTGTATTTTCTATCTAGATTATAGAAAGATAGTTATATAGACTGACTGACTTACATTTTATGTCATTTTTTCTGAAGCTTGTAGTAGCCTAACAGTAACACCATGAGAGAGATTAACATTTTGTATTGAATAGTAAGTTAGATACTACTTTTCTTCAAGTAAATTCATTAACAACTCCAGTACCTTTTCCTCCAACTAAACTTTTTTCTTCAAAGTAAACAATTATTATTACATACACATCACAAAAAATTAGGCAGACATTATAACTAAGCATTGTGGGTTCGAATCCCACGCGGGGAGGTTATACCCTTCCATGAAAATTTGACAATAATGTTGATTTTCCTCCATTGATTAGATAATATGGAGAAGTTTCCGGCCTTGTGGAAGGGCAGTTGAGTACTGGTTATAGACAATGGTCCAGGAAAGCTAGGTTAGATGCGCTGGATGCCGTAATATGACCTAATATTGTGTTGACACAGCGTTAACTCCAATAAATAAATGACTAAGCATTGTGAAGTAATTTTTCAATATACTGTAACAAAGCAAAAAAAGGAATAAAAAATATTCCAGGAAGACAAAAGCATACTTTGTTTTATTATATTTTACAACAAAAATGTAAATAATATAGCCTATGCTTTACCCAGCAATAAATTTGAATGAACCATAGACTAAGTGTTTGAAATACAGACATATTAATTTTGTGTATAATAATTCAATGAGTATCAAGTACTCATATAATAAACAAGGATTACTCAACCTTGCTCTATATAGTTAAACTTAACATAATTGTCTCCCTTTATATTACAGGATTAATCATTTATATTGTTCTATATAGTAAACCTTAACACAATTATCTCCCTTTGAATACCACTATTGTACAAGACTTTTATCTACATAGAGATAATCAAAGTATAGAAATACGGAAAGACTTTCGTGCACATTGAAACCCAACAAATCCATACTAATGATTACTCCTTACACATTAGATTAAAGTACAAACTGAGCAGGGCAAAAATGCAGGCAAAGTGTTTATTATATCCTGTATAACCAGGATATACTATTGCTTAGTGTATTAACAAGATATGACTCCGCCCATTCACATGCTTATCAATATAAGTAAACACATGTCACTGACACTGAAACAAAGACATGTCAGTTGACTGACAGCACTACTTTTATTGCCTAGAAATAAACTGTGTAGTAAATCAGAGGCACACATATCACTCTGCAGGTTAAACTGGTCAGGCATTACTGTGTATATTATGACCTGACCAACATACAGGCAAGAATATAATAACCAATCTATTTTATTTCTCCCTATCCTATAGTAACATAACCATCATATAAATACAATATACCAGATTTCTTCTATCAAATCTTGATTATATAATCATATACAAGAATATATCATATTGTTTATATCTTCATTTAATAAACTGATGCCTCTTCTAATTATGTAACTAGTTGCCAAAGAAAAATGAATGCTGTTTAGTCTAAGATTTTCTTGTGGTTTAATGTACGGTCATTGAAAAGTTTATTTTTGTTTCAGACCCTAATAGAATCTATGAGTCATACAATTTTTTTTTGTATGTGGACAGTTAACCCAACCTTTGTTCCTGGAATGCACCTTTGCAAGCCACTCACATATTAATAAGGCAGTTAAAAATTATAGCAAGAAAAAGCAACAGTAAAAAAACCCAGACCAAAAGCCAAAAGGCAAAATTAATAGGGAAAAGTTTTTTTTAGAATTTTAAAAAAGAGTCATGGTCTGACTTGGGCTTGCACTCACTACCCTTTCAGACACAATTAAGGTGTAAAACAAGTACTTCAACAAGCCTCTCTTCAAGTATTTTGTACCATAACTTGAATATTGTTTTGGAATTACACTAATTCAGAACAAGTAGGAATGGTACCCTGCATCTCCAACAAAAGGTTTTATCGTACAGGTAGAATGATTAATTAATAATATGATATACTATAATAATGATATCACAAGGTATTTTGTATATAATAATTACTTGATCATTAGACTGTAACATATTATTTGATCGTTTTGTATTGTTCAATTAATGACTAAAATATTGACAAAGTTCCAAGTAAATATACTGCGGGATATTCATAAAATGATTATCTTCAATTATTTACAGACAAATTTTGCGTCAGAAAAGATGTATACATAACTACATATTAGATTTATAGAAATTTTGTCTTGAACATTTTATATTTAATATACTGAAGTATTGTAAGCAGTAAATTTGCAAAACTTTAACTTTTTTACTTTTGTTTTAAATGGACTTTCAAATATGTGTTTTCAAAATTTTATCAAGGTCTCTATAAGGATGTGTGCACTGACCCTGGGGAGGTGACTTATTCCCTAGAAGGTTAAATTTGGGGTCTAAACTTTTTTTGAAAATTTGAAAATTTATAATCTAAATATCACAGAATGACATCTATTAAACAAATCAAAAAGAAACCTCATATCAATGATCAAATCTATACATATCACAAGATGTTACACAGCAAAAATCAAGAAAGTTAAAATCTGAATTTCAAAGATTTTCTTGTATTTTCTAAAAGTGTTATCGTTAGAAGCATTTTTCTTGGAGCCATATCTTACATACTGACAATATATAGATCTATGATGCTACAAACATGCCAGTATATTGTCAATTACAGAACATTGAGATCTAGAAATCTCCACCAATAATTGAATTAGTCTAAAAATGAGACGAGTCGTACATTGACAAAAAGCTGGCTGATAAATTCAATTAGGTTTTCTAGCATCTATACTTCTTCACTCACACATAAACAGTTAAAATACATGTCTGACATTTCCAGCTACAAGAACAATCCATAACAAATCTATTTATCCCTTAGGCTTTAAGAAATAAAAAATTGTATTTTGGTATGTAACAAGGAATCAATGGAGGAAATTTTCAAGTGCCATTTTATACATTGAGAAATATTATTGTTAAACATTGCAGGTTTAGCGGAAAATGGTTGGAAATCAATATAAGAAAAAATAAGTTACAACCTTTTTGCGCTAAACCCATGACATGAAGTAAGTATAATCAACTACTGATTTTTGAAGAGCAATTGTTTATAGGAGGGCACCCACACTATCCTTATTCTCACCCAAGACCTTTTCAGCAAGGTGCATCAGGGTTTATACACCTATTCAGCAACCTCTTTTCCAATCCTCACTCAGATTCAGGTCTTCTTTTACTACTAACCTCAGTCATAAAATCCTCATTCTACTTGGCAACTTCAGAGTGGTATCCCCACTCCTGTGCAGCAACTCAGAGTCATTTCTAGACAGTAACTTCAAAGCCATTCCCTATCTCCACAATGTAATGCATACCAGTCTCAGAGTTGTTTACCCAACCACAGACACAAGATTTAAGTCAAATACTAATTAAATTACATAATTAAACGAAAATCTTCAGACTGGTACATTGATAACACCATGCGGTATCTTCAACATACCCCAGTCTGGTCTGTGAACACAAATTAAGTAATTGACAAACTCTAAGATAGCAGAGAAACATAAAACAAACTGGTAATTATCTAATTACAGTCAAAATAACAAGATTAAACATACACCATCTTGTAGGGGCAAGCTACATGTACATTTAGTCAATGATTGGTCTAAACAGAACCAAACACAAGGATATATGTTATACTTGAAAAAATAGTCAAAAACTGAGATAATTGGATAATTTCTATTGACTTTGTTAGGAAAAACAAGAAGTTAAAGAAGTTACAAGGTTAATAAA
Organism: Mactra quadrangularis; assembly: GCA_025267735.1. NCBI lineage: Eukaryota > Metazoa > Mollusca > Bivalvia > Venerida > Mactridae > Mactra > Mactra quadrangularis. Next base: position 5,330,413 of record CM046303.1, read on the forward strand.
CTTAAATACTATACAATACTGACCTTAGCAAAACGTAACATGATCTATGATCTAATGTGAAATAGTCAAACTTCTTGGTGAAAGTTTCTAAAATTCCTTCATAAATAAGTGGATATTACATGTTGACAATTATCAATAAATTACTAATCACATTACAAGAGTTTCAATGACTTTATATAATATGTAGTCAGTACATGTACCATGATTCCAAGAATATTCTGCTTCCATAAAGTTGACGTCAAATAATTAGTAGAATATTACCATTTCAAGAATATCCTGCTTCCATAAAGTATTTCCAAAAGATGACATCAAATTATAAGAAGAATATTACCCTTCAAGAGTATTATATTTCCATAAAGTTTTTCAAACAACTGAATTCAAATAGATAAAGTAAAAACTGAACTTAAGGAGAAACCATCAAAAATTAGTCTAGTAATTCTAATATATAACTATATTCACAGTAAGTGCACCAGTATTATATGTATATAACATACAGTTTCAAGTTCTAAGTTTTACTAAGTATATATTAATGTTATAACAAAGTTACTACAGATCATTTTGATACCAAGGATATACTTCCTTGTCCTATCCTGTCAATCTGATGTGAGATGATAATATAACAAGTGTTCTATACGACTATATCTAGATTGAACAGAAATCATTACTCGAAATATTAATAAGACCTTGACTATTAAATCGAAGCATTGACTTTGTTTAGGTTTCAACGTTAGCATAGACTTGGATTTTTTCATTTCGAACACCTCGACCTTTCATGAATGAATAATCTCGGAAGGATTCCTGGGGGGTCCACCCTGGCAGTTGGGTTTTTACTACCTACACCAGGCGAAGCATAGGTGAAGCACATAAGGGTTATGCAAAATAGTTCTTGTAGTATACACACAGATCTTTGTCAAAACATATTTCTATGTTATAATTATATTGAACCAAATATTGTCAGCTATCATTGAACTGTGTTATTTCAAATTTACGAACAAAAAACAAAACAACACTCATCGCCTAAACAATCTTGTATTTGTTTACTTCAACATCAGTAGTTCCAAAATGGCGTTTAAATATGTCTGACGTTATTTGTAGTGAATGGCCGAGGAGTTCTGAATGGAATTGTTTTAGATTTAAGCGAAATGAACTTTGACTCCTGGTAACCAAAAACTAAAGGCATCATTCTTAGTGACCCTAGGTTTAAAGTTACTAGTTATACACATCTATTCTGCTTCACCTGTATGCTTGCATAAAATGACAAACAAAATACCACTATTTAGATCTATGTCATTGAAGGTCAACAACTCTGACCTGGATTTTTACTGATCTGAATATGATCTTTAAACATAACTTGATATGGACAAAACCTTGCAAACATTCTGTAAATAATCATCATCATCATCATCATCATCATCATCATCATCATAATCCAGTTTAGTTAAAAATCAGTCATCAATAAATCATTTGACAAGGATGAGGCCTGTCTGTCTCATCTGGGGCAAAGTCTTTCCATGTTTGATGGTTCTGAGGGTTGGTGCCATCCATTTTAAACACCAGCCAATCACGCTATATCAGGTTGTTAAATGATAACTTAGGCAATGTTAACATCTCTAAGACACACTAGATTGCACCAATTAAAGATTTAGCTTCCCACAGGAAATAGTTTATTTTTCAGGTGTCTGTAAGGAAAAAATTATGACAATGACATAGAGAAATTAATACTTACAACAATCATTTCTGATGGTTCAAGAATCAAACATTCGCTGGCTCTTCTTGCACATCCTGGTGTTCTTTTACCAAAACTGTAATCATACAAATCATATAAAACTATTAACATAACATTTAAAACAAAGATTTATATAATATTTAGTAAGATTAATTCACAGATCAGGAAGTTTCCATAATTATACTCTGTAATGGTACATCATGTACTTCCTTGCACACAAAGTAATTCTTAAGCAAGTCAAAACCAAAAAAATATATTTACTAGTTCAACAGTGTAACCACCAGAGCTAAAACAGCATCTATAAACATGAAATAAAATACTAAGATAAGAAAATATAGTATGGTCAAATATTTCAGTAGAATCCAAAAATTATCCAACCTTGTTTGAACCAACCAGAGCCAGAACATAAAGTTCAAAGCTATAAAGTTAAAGCTTTGACCCTTACCAGTTAGGCAATCTAGATGCAATGGACAACAAGTGCTCTGTCCTGGTAACATACTTTTATGCTTTGACTGTATATTGGCACACAAGGAAAAAACTTAAAGTTTGAATCTTTAATTAACAGGCGGCAGTTTTCATAAACAACATGCAATTTTAAGAGGAAATGTCAATTACATAATACATAATATTTCATCATCATTTTTCTCAGTGACTCACAAACTCATTGAAATTTACATGACAAATGAGTTGATACTTAGATCATAAAATATACAGGAAATTTAAGACAAAACACTCCACCCTACACAAATTGTACCATAATGGCAGCTAGATCAATTAAGCAAAATTTAGAAAATGCACATGTCAAAACATTAAGATTTTAACAAGTGAGCAGTGAGGGGCACATCAAAATACTAAATTCTATAATAAATCAACATTATATTTGCAATGAATTAATATCTAGTAATATTTTCACATGAATCTGCTAAAACATGTGTTATACATTAACCATGATAGTTTCTGCCATGTTTCCACACAGCATGTAGTAAATATAATTACCCTAACTGTTACTCTAGTACAAACCTATCATATACAGTAAATACTAGGAGTGCAGGTTATCACCATCCCCCTCCCCAAATCAAATACAGTGAAACCCTCTTATTACAGTCATCTCTCTATAACAGCCACCTCTCTGAGCAACGACCCCCCCCCCCCTCTTAACAACAGGCACCTCATTTTCAATAAGTAATGACCCTTCATACAATAGGCACATTTATATTATAAGCCAGTTTTACATAGTCAAGCCAGTGTCTGTCATAACGAGGTTTTACTATATTAGATTCATGTATTTCCTTCCCACAATTAATCATTATTACAGAGGTTTCAAGACATTATGATTATTCATGTTAGTTTAACCAGGTCAAAGGTCAACACACTAACTTTCTTATTAATATTTTTTTAGAATTTCAAGCAGTTTAAGTTTAAAAAGGTCAACATGGTGGTTTTATACCCAGCTTCACTAGAGCGAAGGAATTTAACTAGTCAACATATGGATTTCATTAAATTTTTAAACTAGGTCATGAGAACTAAGTTCTAAAAATCTTGTAACATGCTACCATAGAACAATGCAACAAATTTAATTATCTTCTAAGGTCTGTTAGCTGCCACTGCATGTTGCAGCTGTATCCGTTAATTACAAGGAGCAGTAAATGAGTCAATATATTTGTGAGTAATTTGTAGACATGTAGTAATGGATAAGAGGCAGTAATAAAACTTAGGTTTATCCATTGTAAGATTAATAAAAAAGCTTAAGTTTTAGCAAATTCTGAGTTAAGATAGAGGCTTCAAGTCAGGGCATATCAACGATTTGAACAAATAGAAAAGCCAATTTGATGTCAACACTCAAGGAATTGAAAATTGACTAATTGAGGATTAAGGCAAAGGAATAATTTCCAACAATGCAGCTAAAATCAGAGATAGCAATAGAATCAAAGACTATTGCATGGGCCAGTAAAACTTTCCATCTTTCGAGCCTTTCACTTATCACAATATATAGAATGCCAACAAAAACTGGTAGCCCATCCACCCAAAGCTTTTCTGTTTTCAAATTGATCCCAATTTAAGATCCCTACAAGAGTGTTATCAAATAAAGTATCTATAAAACTAACAGACTATCATCCCCAATAAAAATGTTCCTAAAGATATATCTATAAAGACATATTCCATCTATCTAAATAGTAATAGTTTATCTGACATCTATATCATCATAAGTTAAACATGTAGCTATATCATATACAGTAAAACCTCCCTTATAGTGACCTACTCCTGAAAGTCCTTTTGGTTTGTTTGTTTGGGTTTAACGCTGTAGCAACACATTAGTCATATAACGGCGGTCAGTCAACCTACTCACTCCTCCTGGAAAGGCTAAATCTCTGGATTTAGCTGTTTACCAACTACTAAGCGCATACTTTCGTCAGTGACTGACAACTGTCCTACATAATTAAAATTCATTGGAAGAAGGGAGAATGGCCGTAGAAATAATTTCACGACCAAGCTCCACGAAAGTATGCCCTGCCCGGGCATATCGAACCCACGACCCCTCGATCAGTAGACTTGCGTGCTACCAACTGAGCTAGCCGAGTGGCTGGTGATCTACTCCTTATAAAACAGCCTTAAATTACCACCTTCTCAATAATTGTCTCCTTAGTGACCACATCCCCTGTAATTGTCCCCTTTTTGGTCATGTATCCAATAATTTCCACTTTTAAGAAGCCAGGTCTCAGCAACAGCCATCATAAGTTCCTTTCTTTTGTTTCCTTCACTAAAACTAACCTACTCAACAACATTTACCTCTCTATAACATCATATGTATAAGGCATAGTCTAAACATTATGACTGTTCTAAAACCAGATTTAAAGGATAGCAAGGACCTCCAATTTACCAATTTGGCTTTAAGCTATGCAGAAATAGAAACTTCAAAACCTTCACTGTGGTCCTTCACCCTCCCACCCTGTCTATTTCAAGAAGAGAGGTTTATAGCATATTCCTTATTGAAACCTGCACCCTAGCCCTCCCCTCTTGCCTTCCCATTACATTTTTCAAGTAGTAGAGCACATAGAGTACATATAGTAGAGGTTTTACTATATACAGCATATATAAAGAGTATATAACTGACATACAGGATGGCACCTGCTGTTATAAATTAACATGTCTATGATGAATGACATATGACAACTGTACATGTTAGATTGTTTTAGTAGTCAGTTCTAAGATACATCGCAGGTTTAGTGCTAAATGGTTGTAATTCACTGAATTCTAATAATAAGTTATGACTGTTTTGCACTAAAACATGTGACATGTAGTAAGTTATATACTAAAATATAAAACCTGTTAGATTAAAAACACTTCCTCAAATATTTTATTATTCATTATTATTAAAATTGTTTGGACACTTGCTCGATTTGTGCTTTCTCAATGTCGACTCTTTGGGGTCACTTAACTGCTATATTTCTTTTAATACAGGGGTATTTTATGTTGAACAATGTAAAACCTTCTCTCTTTACATTTGACTCTAGTTTGGTTGCACTCAGATGACCAGAAAGGGAGTGGGATGGTACTTTAAAGAGGGAGTGGGGTTGTAAGTAAGGGCTACAGAAGGAAGTATGTGGTAGTTTACCGCTACTTAGGGGAGTTGCATGGCAATAAAAAGCTACAGAGGGAAGTGGGTGGTAATTAAGGGCTAGAGAGGGGGGTGGGGCAGTAAGTATGGGTGACAGAGGGTGTGGGATGTTGATTATCCAACCACAGATATTTGTTTATTATTTCCCATTCAGCTAGAAGTATTTTATTTTCATTTTTATAGCTGACCTAAATTGGTCTTCTTATTTGTTACATTATTACAGAATATTACAATAAATGACCCAGTGATTTATGACTATATATTTGAAATACACTCTGTTCACACAGGGCAAAATAAGGCATCAACTGTTCTTTATGAACTGCATCTACTGTGACCATCATTTACATTATTTTGTATGCCCTGAAATCATTTCTCTTGACCAAGTGGTATTTCTTAACATTGAAGTAAAACATCTAAATCCAAATAAAAATGCCTTTCATTTTTAATTTGATTTAATTCATTTGACTATAAAGCTTACAAGCCTGACTGCTACACACAGCAAGCCTTCTCGCTGTCTTTTACATGCATAAGAAATTAAGAATAATGAACCCTTCACTAACAAACAGTTTCCAGATATCTATTATAAATGAATTTAAATCAAAATCGTTCAAATCTCTGAAAATTAATTAATAATAATCATTAATGACAATAAAAAACAAGGGATGATAAAACATAAAAATTAAGTGAGTTTCAACCAAATTTGAATGATTTAGTTTTAGATTGGATTTTAAGTCAGTATTCCGAGGTCAGCCTATAAAAAGTTAATAAGCATGAAATATGCAAAGCATTTTAAATGATAAAATTCACCTTGAAAATGTACAAACTCTCTGTTCCTGTACGTCATCTTGCCAATAAGGGTCCATTTCTAACCCTAAAGGATTACTGTAATCTTCCTCTGATTTATTTCCATAATTTGGAGGTTTGGATAAGGGACCAGGAAGGGCCACAGCCCCTTCGTCTTCCTCCTCAGATTTACAATCCTGACCCACAAGGTATATCAACATATCTTCATTATTCCAAACAAATATATTATAAAATCACTAGTTTTTTATAATATTATAAAATCACATTTTTTATTCCAATTTCATTGAATGTAGTATAACAGTTACACTATACATGATCAAATCCATTTTAAGATAATTCCATTTCTGTTCAATAATGTTTCCTGAATTCAAGAAAATACAACACTATTTTCAATTAACATAAACTTTCAAACTTTAATTTCAATTGAAATTTACAGTAGAAAATTAATCTCCTTTAAATCCATGCATACCTAGCATATAGAGATCTTCAACCAATTTTCCACATCAATTGATTTCTTAATTAAAATATAAACAACATTCCTGCTAATCTTATTGGACTTAAACACCATCAACAACAATAACAACATGAAGCCAAACATAAATTTTAATCCACTGATCTTCAGATACAAAAAAAACTATTATAACAACAGTAGCCTATTTCATTGACTGACTGACTGACTGACTAGCTTCAGTTTTACATCCAATCACTACATAGAGGTACCTTTACCATTCACAACATCAGTTCACACTGATCAGACTAGTTATTAGGACTAAGAACAAACTTCTACCATTCTATGACTTCATACTCCACTCACTAACATACTCTACATACACAGACTGAAAGCCTTCCATATCAGATTGGTAACTACATTTTTATCAGATAATTTTTTACTTACGAAGAAAATCATCTTTACCCCCCCCCTCACTGATAACTCCTTGAATATGTGATAACAGTTATCTATATATAATCAGTATCTTTGGTAAGGTAAGGGGTTTATTTTGTGCAGATTTTAAAGGGACCATAAAATTATTAAGTTAAACCTGAAATGAAGTTCTTCTAATACAAATATACATGTATATTTATATATAAAATATGAAAATGTGTGACAAAGAACAATCCTAAAACTTGAGAAATTTAAGTTAATTATAAATTTTCACAAAAATGGTGGCAGAAGTAGAACAAACAGAACAGTACAGTAAATACTGCCTAATATTGTGTACATTAGGTGCATATCAGATGTACAAACTGTCACAAATAAGAGGCCCTCTGACTGACTGACCGACCGACCGACTGACTAGCTATAATATCAGGGCTTTATTCAGTATTTGGGGAAGGAGCCTGGGGCCTTTTTTATACAGAATATTTGGGGAAATTTTATCACAGTTTCACAGATAGGGAACTAAAAATCCAAGGTTAACTCCTAATTTGGGGAAAACTGCATAATTTTAAGAAATTTCAAGAGGGGAAGCGCCTGTAAACAGCCCATGTTATACTAGGGGAAAAAAGGTCTGAATATTATAGCTATTTCTAATAAGAACAAAGAACATAACACAGCAAACTAGAAACAAAGTAAACCTAATATCAATCACTTGAAACCATTGAAACATTTACATGAACAGTTGAACACCTCAAAATAAAATAAGAATATTTGTATTTTTAGAATATACATGAAAACTTAGAAAAAATCAGGAGAAAACCCATGCTCACATTATAGAATCTCTTTCTGATCTGATAAAAGCCACATTCCTTAGTAAATATTGTACATAGATGATAGAAGCTATCTATATTATCCTCCCAAATACAATCTTATTTCCACTTCATACACTGATACACCTACCAACAGTTAGAATATAACATAAAATCCTCCATGATCTTTTTTATATAATAATAATCTATACGACTCTAATAACATTCCAAGATATTTTCCGACACATAGATAACAAATATTCTTACAGCACAAAGCACATGAAGGGATTTGTCAATTATTATCCTTACGATATGTGAGATTTATAAAATGATTTTTAAAGGCACTTTGAATATACAATAATATACGAAGAATAAAGAATTGGATGAGAATATCAAATAAGCGTAAATGCCACAGACACACTATTACAAGACATAATGATTCCTCCAGTACAATCAATATTTGACAGACTCTGAGAAACAAACTGTCAACTATTTGTTACCAACAATAAGTAAAACATGGTCATAAAAATTTCCCTTGAAAATTAAGTGAGGGGGGAATCAGAGCCGTAACTTTAGACTATTTATAACTTAGTTAAAAGAATGTAGGAAAGAAGCAGATATCTTGATGCTATAAAATTGCAAACTTAATTATATATTCAGGCACTGATGTAAATAAAAGACAAAGAGAATTAAACATCGTTAAATCATAACATTTCAGTATTATGCCAAAGGAATAATGAATTTAGAATATCATTAAAATATACATAGCACAATTTTATGTTTTAACATTAAATTACAGACAACAATAGGTCTGGCAATCATGTTACCAATAAACTCAATAACTTTATATAAATACTGTTTCAAATTAAAATTCAACATAAAATAAATTAATTGACAACATTGGGATTATAGCATGGAAAAAACTATAAATCTCAATTAATTTCATTCAAACAATATAATTAAATCACAATAACAAATTAAAAAGCCACTCCAGAAGTCACTAAATCCCATACATCATTAGAAATTCAAATAATTAAGAAATCCCACCCCCACTCTTATTTATTTTCAAAAACAACAAATTACCAAGAAAAAAAACATACAAAAATAACCATTATAATTATCATCTCAATAACAACCATAAATATTCACCATAGTCCATTAATTATACAAGAAAAGCACACAAACATAACATTATAATTATCTACTGCACACAGTGGTACAATATGTTACATTTTTGTTTTTTATCAGTAATTTTATCAATAACATTATCTAAACATATCTAATTTCTCTACCCCCCCCCTCTCTCCGAGATCAAAGTACAGAAAGTATCAATTTATTATTACAACCATATTGGTTCATATTGGTTCAAATTATATTCAATTATCCACAGGTGATGATAGTCTATGTATGTATAGTAACTGTACCATTAAGTCACTGATAACAATATGGAACAATAAAAAACATAATATAGCCAACATCTGTTATAATACAAGAAAAATCTGGTGTAACAAAGAAATACAAAAAAGTATTCCTTTTGTTTGACTTTACTAATGTTCTGTCCACTCCAAAAGGATGCATTATGTGCAGACTCTGGGATTTGACTCTTCATCCCCTAAAATATTGATTTGTGAGTCAAAACAAAAAATGTATAGATAAATCTACATATATATCGTGATTGAACATTTATTTAACACCATTAAAGAGATTACTTAAGACATCATCATCAATGTTTACATTGTTGTACTCAGAAGTGAAAGTATCAACCACAATGTTGGGTCCTCCTTCCAGGAAGCAGGTTAATTGCACACATGGCAGATCTACAATTGTAGCACCAGTGACCATGTCCTGAAAGCAACAAACCATCTGACAACGAAACAACAGTATCCCATTATAAAGTAGATTCAGATAATACCAGATGAACAAAGAAGTAGCCAACACATTCCCCTGACTTAAATATTCAAGATGATCAACATAATTTTAATTATTGTCCATTTATTGATTTACATTATATACTGTATAATATTTAACAACCATTACTAAGATTCAACATTTCCCCCCACCTTCCATCAACAAGATCACATCAAATACCAGTAAGTAAGGCAATCAAAGAACTAGGTCAAACATATGAAACAAAGGCTGCTTGCTATAAATCCATTAATCCAAAAGAAATGTGATTCATAGACACATTTTAATCCAGATTATACTAAGATCCACTAATCTTCTTAAACTGCAGCTGAATCATCATTAAATACATCTCAAAACAAACAACATAATAAAATCAGTCTACATTCATTACACTCAGTATGCAATCGAAAAACTCCCAAATTAACTTCATAAAACTTTCTATAAGTCCAATTTTTACATCTGATATTCATGTTGAACACCTTGAAACTTCCTATATATGAGCAATGAAGTCCTATATATAAGAATAAGTCAATAATAGTTTAGATTTTAACTCAAATAAACACAAGTATAGACTGTAAATCCATGAAAAGATAGAAATGAAAATATAAGACCCTTGAAAGGAGAAGAATAACAAACAAAGACACAATTCAGAAAATACGTCCTCAATGCACATTTTTTCAGAGCATGTAATAACTCAATTTAAAAAAAAGTCTGTAATACAATCTTAAATAACTAAGTTTACTGGTTAACTTTCCTGAAGTTTTTTATTATACAAGCTTAAACAACATCTCACATAATTAACAGGTATAGATTTCAAACACATTTAAAAAGTACACTTCTTTTATTAAATATGATTTATAGATTCTCCACACGCCCCACTCAAAAAAGATTTTCGACAAAAAAAAAGAAAATTAAATAAATGTAATTAAAATAGACCATGCAATCAGTGTAAGATTGAGTCAATATGATCTTTGTACAATTGAATAGTTGGCGTCATATAAAATGAAATAAAATAGACAGTTCTCAAAGAAAAGATGATCAAAAACTCTTTATAATAAAAAATATCATTCCATTAGATAATAAAACACATTCCAAGCACTGATTTTAATAGAATCCCACAAAATTACTCCATTAAAGTTTGGATAAGAATGCAAAGTCAGGCTCTAAAAAGTATGTTAATATTCCAATAACTGTTCTACAATGCTTCATTTTTTAAATGATTGAATTCAAAGGATCTGAAAAGCATCTAAACACTAGAGCTTTAAAATTCAGACTACCGGTAAACATTTTGTTTCCAAACAAACTGTCTTATCATAATTTTGGCATGAAAAGCTTTTACATATCAAAACATTTCAAAAATCATTATCATATATTATCAATTATACGAAATACACTTTGAAGTCTTTCTGTTATCAAGTTATCAACATGCATGTTTCTTAGTAACACAAAATTAATAATTTACCGAGAACAAAATTCCATCACATCATCAGATTTCAAAACCCCTTCAATGTCTTTAAAGAAATTCTAGCACACATCAACATTTCAAAGAGAAAAAAAATCCCCTAAAAATGAATAATCACATTAACTGGGAAAGAATGTCTCCGAAACAAAAAAATTGTCAGGAACTAAAACTTCCCTCTAACTAAAGTATTGTTATTTCCAATCTATGACTTGGCATTGAAAACATCATTAGCCTGTCTGATCAATTAATCACAGACAAGAATGTGGAGAAAAAAATTAAATTCCACAGAAAATTTTCACAATCGACAACCGGCCCTTCCTCCAGAGGAAAATTGTCACACAAGTTTCCATGACAAACGCATATCACATAATAACATGTATTAAAATCAATAAACGACCCATAAGGATGCATGATTCATCAAAAACCCTTTCAGGAATGATATGAGAGTCACAGACACAAGGCTGCAAAAAGTTTCACAATAATGATATCTCCCACTCAGCAATATTTCTCGACCATTCATGCATGTATATAATCAATGTCAAAACTCAAACAGTTGATAGTAAAATTTTTGTGTCGCAATACGAGGTAATCACCATTAAGGCAAATATAAGAATATTTGATGAAATAAATAAATAGACAAACAAACAATAATCATACAGATCTGGTAGTATTAAAGATTTTACACCTAATGCTCCATACTCAATACAGGTCAATTACATTGGAAACATTTTAGTGTGAAAGATGAGAAGAACCAATGTCAATGGGTCTTTTTATTAAAAAGTTTATAAGAATTCACTTTAGCTTGATTGTGAAACAAGTTCTTACAACTTAATTGTGAGTCTGCTTTCTGGTCCCCCAGTACTGAGCTAGTAGGATAAAGTTTCTTGCTCAAGGAAACAATAGATAGGTTTTGGATGGGAATCCAACCAAGGGGGAGCTCAGGCTATCCAATTATTACCAGTCCAACTTCATAATCATTCGGCCATGCCCGCTCCTATTTATGCAACTAGATCTGATATGACTTCATTTCATCAAGTCTTATTTAAGTCACATTTTGAATGCTAAAAATGTTATCTTGAGTAGTTGAAAAGTATAAGTCTGGCATAGGAATTCCACAATCTTGCTTTAAGCTAACATGGCTGCAAAATGACTGCATGGTATCAGAGGTATTATAGGTGTAAAAGATCATGTAGGGAGGGCTAAAACCAGCTCAAACTTTATCATGATCCACAAACAAGTATCTCGCGCCTTAGCGCAAAGCGGTCATAAGTCAAGTTAAGAGTGAGTTACGACCCTTTGGCGCTAAGTCCGCAATCTGTAAATCAAGGCCAGTTACACAATATAAAACAACTTACAAAAACTCAGAGACTCATAATTTATTATACATGTACATGACAAGAATGGTGCTCCAATTTTTTAGAATTTTTGAAATATCTTCTAATCTGATAAGATGGAGAATTCCCAGGCAAATAAACCAGAGCATTTTTAAAGAGAATGCTTACATGTCGTACAGAGTGTAATTGCTAGTTTGAAAACTGTACTAATTGATAACAGAGGAAACTAGGACCCTTGAAATATATGAGAAAAGCAGGAACTAGTTTGAGCTAAATATCATATTTTACTCTATATAATGATATAATTAGTTATTTAAAGACTAATTTGTTTATTGGTGAATAGAGACTTTAAACTCTATGTGCTATAGACAGGCCATCTGGCATTCACAAAAATATTTACATTTCTATCTAGCAAGTAGTAGAAATACAGTCAGGGCTTAACATTAAAGGTCATGCTATTGCCGCTGAAAACCTATATTTGGTATCAGGCAACTTGTTACTGCTAGTAAACATTCAGTCCTGCAAGTAAAATATATAGCTGATTAAGTTCAACCAAACAACCTAGTTTAAACATTCAGGGGTGTGACTGGCCAGGAAGTGAAAAAGAGGAAATATTAGCTGGGGGCCAGGGGGCCACTAGGGCCCCCGGTGGGTCCAGGGCAACGTCCTGGCCAGGGGTCCAGGGGGCCGGAGGCCCCCTGAAGCTCCTGGAACTTACTGTTTTACCAAGGGAAAAAACAATTCTCCAAGCAATTAGGACACATGTATTTGACATAATATGAAAATTCTTTGTAGGATGAATAAAATAGTTCAAAACTTTAATTACAGTAAATACATTTATTTAGGACTTTGAGTACAGACACTGGCAGAGGAACAGATAAGGTTTGGGTGTATTGGGTATTTACTCCCAGTTTTCCAGACAATTGAGTAATGCCATTTCCAATAGAGCACGTAATTTTTTTTTACTCCAAGATATTTTACTGGATTGAGTATTTTCCATTTATATGACTATAAATTGAGTACTAATAAAAAAAACATGGAACTGGGTATGCACAAATATACTTAAAAATATTTATTGAAGATATTGTAACTAGGACAGCAACCACCAGTGTTTTTTTCCACTATTTTGGGAATATGTCCCATACCCCTAGAATTGGGAATTTTATCGGCATTTTGGTTTAAATTGAGAAAATATAATGTCAAGTCAATTGGTAACAAAAGCATTCAAAACAATGACATCAGTTTTTATTCTCCATCCAATTTGATTGTCAGAACTTAACAAAGCAAGATCTCTCAGACTCTTACTATTAGATGCATGTTCTTTAAGAAATTAACAACAGCCTCAAGCTGGTTATTGTCTAATGACTTATAATGACAACATGTCCTCTTTAGAGGATCCAAAAGAGACTGTCGAATCCTACTGCATGAAACAGTTCACATGGAATTCATAATGCCGAAAACCCTTTCAACGGTGGCTGTTTTGTTTGGAAGAATTTTGCTTTGACCAATGAGACAGAACATTGCAGGAAAATGTTTCAAAGATTTCGCCAGAATTTAGTTCACAGGAGTGGAGAAATCTACAAAATAATGACTTAATTTGAAAATAACTTTTCTGTATCAAATAACAACTAGTCAGTTATTTGGTTATTTGAAATGCTGATCAATAAAAAAAACTGTTTAATTCAACTAACTTTTTGGTTATTCTAACTCTTTGTCATCGATTACCATAATTACATAATGATAATGATAAACACAGTTTAGTTATGATAGCATCTTCAGTATTTTAATTGAATTTAAAAACATATAATTATGCTTCATTTTTAAAACTACACCAAAACAATTGTTGGCAAGTAAAAAAAAATGTCTGGCATTTTGACATTTATTTTTTTATCAACAAACACCAGAAAACGGGAACGTAAGTTCGAATTTGTCGGTTCCTGGGGCACTGTTTGCTAAATTAAGAAAAACAACACATTACATTAATTATGAAGATTTAAGAATGTTTTACTTAATTTACGATGGTGTGGGTCGCGAAAATATATGACAATAATTCATCATGATGAATTAATTATATATTATAAAATTGTTGTAAAATATTACAAAACACTATTTATAAAATTTAATTACACAAGACGGTGTTATTGACAACTATCTTCAGTAACTTTAACAAAGAAAAAATGACTTCCTGGGATCGCCGATATCGTTTTTATAAAGTTTTATATATAATACAATTTAACAAATTAGGTGACGCTAGTTTAAGAATACATTTTTCATGACGATTTATTTATATTAGACTCCATGATTACATAATGAGACATTGCAATTATGTCATTGGTATGCTATCAAACATCGACAAAGTAAGTGTGAAAAAATGCCGACACATGTCTTAAATCGTTTACCTCAATTTCTGCTCAAACTGCAAAAACATATTTGTCCTCAAACAAAGGATTAATATTGATTTAATTGCTGCAAACAATTAAAAAATATATATGCGCTATTTCCAATGTACTCTGACGTGTATATACAGATGTTATCGTGCGTGTAATCATAAGTCGGCGACTTTATTATCGATTTTGTGACATCCTTGTGCATTCATATGTCGGCGAGTTAAACACCCAGCGTGTGAAAGACAATTGGGTTTTAATAAGATGTAATTGGCATGTAATTGTCGCGTGTAGTTTCATTTTTCGCATCTCTTATCTGACCAGTTTCGATTTTTTATTTACGTTCGATACGCGGCGATTTCGAGACTTTATGAGTAAAGAAGTTTTTAATTGGGTTATGATACGCAAATTTTTTATTCTTATAGGGTTTTTGAGATTTTTAATTGCGTTTAACATCGCACGGAAAGTTTAGTGTACGGCGTTCATTGGAATCCGCGGAACCGTTCGCATTTCGGCCCTCAAATTTTCGCCCCATTATGTTTTCCGCGGAAATTTCGCGGTTTCCAAAAAAACGTCCCCGGGATTTTCGAAAACGCGGAAATCCGCCGATCCGCGGAAAATTCACACCCCTGCCATTTATGTCAAGTCCTGACAGTCTTCACGAAATAAGCTTTTTAAACTTCTAGACTGTGCATCAGAAACAATGTCATATCAACTTTCCAGTGAATAGTTGTATCAAACCAAATATTCAGTACAAAAAGTCAATCATTCCTAACTAGTGAAAATTTTCAGATTTTTTTTCTCACACGAAAACTATAACTAAAAGTAGCACACCAACAGTGTTCATGTTCAACCAATGTTAAAAACTTTCCAACAGACAATTTCATATCAAATTAAAAATGAAGCTATACCAAGAAAATGCACCAAATTAAATTTCACACACTTGTACGCAAACAGATTGTCTTCAAGATTAGAGAAAATTGGCAAGAACAAGTCAACTTGGCTGACATTACAATTCTCTAATCTGGGTGGGATACTAGCAGACAATTGGGCTGTGAGAATCTTACTATCAGGAAAAAAGCAGAGGAATGCCAAATGCAAGCAGCTAATTTGAAACAGTGCACCTAGAACTTGTATTTTTACGATGTTGTTCTTATCAAACAGGTAGCAATAAATCTTCCTTGTGTTCAAACACAAAAACCTTTAACATCAACTTATTTATATGCCTATGTCAGGTGGTATGGGTGAGGTTCAACTAAATAAATGGAACAAAATGATGTCAGCATTTTTGTGAAAATAGATGAATTTGTGGTTTTTAATGAAACCAAAAGGGATACAAAAAATTAAATAAAAACCCAATTAAAAACAGAATCTCAACCAAATCAAGCCTTAGATAAATCAGACAACCTTGCAGCTTAGTTTATTTGACAGTCGGTGAAAAAAACCAAAAGATAGAGAAACAACAGCATGCATAGATGTTGGTATTACAAAACATAAAGACATTATACTTTCTGACACTGATTATGTTAATATCCTTGAGGAATTTAGAAAGCATACTTCACTGAGAAATGTTGAGTATATATACATGTTACAGAATTATCAGGTACTATCTTGAGAACACTATTCACAGAACATCACACAGTGTTGATATGACCCTGATATGTCAAACAAAAAACAAACAGAACTTTGGTGTTTAGAAACTAAGTCTCCTAAAAGATGTGTACAATGACAGAACTAGAAGCATTCCACAAATTGAGGTCTTAGAAAACATATAGGTTTGTTTCAAGTAACTTTGGGCTCATACTTATGCAACAGAAATCTACCAATCTGACACTATTTCGAAAAAAGCAAACAAAAGTTACTTAATAATTTTCTAATGTGAAAAAATCTCCAAACACGACGAATTTTTAAACTCGTTTTATTTATGACGACGTTTCGCCTTTCGGCTTCATCAACTCGTTTTATTTATGACGACGTTTCGGCTTTCTGAAATTTAGCTGAACCTGGCAAGCCTTATTGAAAAGGTCCCAAAATCAAAACCATTCAGCCACAAAGACCATCGATACTGATGTTCCTAATGGTAGAACTGTTCAGAGGCACTGATGCCATAACCTTAGCAACATAACACATCAAAAGGTCAACATAAAACTCGAAGTCATACTTCATGTAAACAAACAAAGATGAAGACTAGTTTTGCAATGACCCATCAGTATAAAGATATCATTTTTATACAAAATATTTAAATGTCTTAAATTCTCAACAAGTCATTAAAAGAGGGACAACAATAAAATATCCATGGAATAAAACAATGTAATGACACAACCATAACTCCTATTGCACATCATAAACATTTAAATCCATTTGACACAAAAAAGTCCAACAATTATCCTAACACTACAACCATCTTCAAGAATGTATCATACATGACAATTAATGCAACCACTGCACTTTTTATAGACATCATATTTGCATATTTCTTACAAAATTTACAAATTTATAACACTTTCAAAAAATACCACATTTCTTTCATAAAGAAGGAAATATAACATTTCATATCCTATACAAGTCCTAATGTAAAATGACACTGAAGACATAAAATACAGTTTCCATGACATTCTATACCTTAAATTATATATTTTTATACATACAGTTTATTATGAAGAACATAAAGAAGTTCATGAAAGCTATAGTTACATTTACTACACTAGAATGACTTTTTTATCATTTTTATACATATAAAAAATATACTGTTTTAACCATTTTGAGTCTTAAGCATTTATAGTAATTTAAATTTCAATATAATATATCATATAATTAAAAAAACAAATAGCATATTTTGTTGT
Organism: Mactra quadrangularis; assembly: GCA_025267735.1. NCBI lineage: Eukaryota > Metazoa > Mollusca > Bivalvia > Venerida > Mactridae > Mactra > Mactra quadrangularis. Next base: position 5,348,173 of record CM046303.1, read on the forward strand.
AATTAAGCTAACTGAATTAACAGTCATGGCCATAAATTTTTTGAGCACTAGCCTGATTTTGATAGATATTGTGTTAATAGTAAAAGGGTAAATTATCAACTAGCCCAGGAAAATATGAAACAAGTGATTAACACAAGCCCAAATCAAGCATCGCTTGTCCAAGACATCGGGCTAGCAGGTTAATACGGCAATGACAGAAAAGAAGCCAACAAAAAATAACCCTTCACAGAACTTCCACTAATTCAATTATCACTTATAATTATCATCAAACTTTAAAAACATTTAATATCTTCCAGTTTAGAACATTATACAGTGGATCTTGTGTTAAGCGACCATCCAAGGGAGAGACAAAAAGTGGTCGTTTAAGACAATGGTCTCTTAAGACAAATGTTTATTACGACGTTGAAACCGTCCTGACATTCTAAAATTCGTCATTTTCGTAGAACATTAATCTGTCAACGGGACGATTTTGACTGATGGATTTTCATTCAAATGTCGTCAAATTCATACAAATGATGGGAATATAGATTTTCTTTCTTCTTAACATCCTAAATTCAGGTTCAAATTGCCATTATATATTTAACTGCGAAACAGTCGTTTTTGTTTACGTACATGTTAAAATCCGGGCATTTTCCGGAATTTTCGCCATTATAACAATCAATATATTTAGGTCATCAGAGTAAAGGCTGTTAAATTTGAAACAGTGAAATTTAAACAATTAATGATAATTAGTAGTGATAATCGTCAACACATAAGCTACTTCTTTGTTCTAACAAGCGCTGCAATATTCATGCGTAAAAATGTTGGCCTTGTTAAAATTGAAAGAAGAACGTGACGCTATTTTCGGAAAACGTGTTTATAATGTCCTCAATATTGACCTTTCTTTGTTTAAATGAACAAAATGTTTCTGTGTTCGTATTTTTAAATAAATATTATTTTACACGTTCTATGCACGTATAAAAAGTCAAATTAGCAGTCTCTAGAACTGTTTTGGGAAATAATTACTCTCTACAGTGATAGAACGGTCAGAACGGATGTTTTAATTGACCCCGATACGGGACTAATTGTTCGTTGTGTATTATGTAATTACATTATAATTGGATAGTATTAGTGTCACTTTGTTGATTGTTCCCACTACCCCCTTATCTTACAGTATTTATGACTGTTAATTATTGATTTTTAGAGCCTGACATACGAGTTTAGGTGATAGACATTGAGGCGACGTATATTTTTGATTACTGATTTTTAACGATTTTTGCCAAATTAGATTTATTTGACCCGGTCGTTTAACACAAATAAGTCAGTCAGTTTCGACCAAAATGAGCGGTCGCTGGTCGCGTTAGACAAAAGTCGCTTAAGACAAAGATTTAAGTAGTAAAACTAGTTGGTGGGAACTCAGAGTGGCCGCTTAGTGCAAACGGTCGTTTAGGAGACGTGGTCGCTTATGCAAGATTCACTGTACTTAAAATTCTCCAAAAAATATTCAAACAAATGAAAATCTAAATTTCACTCACAGAGATTGAGGAAAAAACATAATTCACTAAACCACACAATTCATGTCAAAAAGACATTTAAATAAGTCACCAACACTACATAAAAATATCATATTCCTATGAATTATTAAATCCCTTTTTTGTTTCTACCAGTAATAAACAATGAACTGTTTTGATATAGTGACAGAGACTATTGTATTGACGTTCATAAAACACTGACCGTAGTATGAAATATATCAAGTCTTTTGTTACATTCCACAGTAATTAAACAATACTTATTTCACCAATTAGTGAAATCTAATTACCTAACAAATATCAAAACCAATAAGGCCTTCCTAAAATAATCTAATTGTTTATAGACTCCTCAGTCCCTATCCTGAAGTCAAGAAAGATTCAAATACAGGAGAATTAGAAATCACCAGAGCTAAGTACAGAATAAATTGAATGGAACTAATGACATTCAACTAATAAAAGAACCATTTCTAGACAAGACAGTATTATTGAAAATATACCAATAGGACCTTAGATCCAAACAATTTCTCAACAGTGACCTAAAATGTCCAATAAAATGTAGCATTATTGGATATAGTCCAATATTTTGACAGTTTGGATTATTGTTCTAATTGAAGTGAATCATTAATTAATAAATCAATTAAATCAATACAATGAGATCATTTCTTATATTACACACATTTAGAAATAAATAATGTATATATTTATCATAACAAATTGAGATTCATTAATGCTAAGTTTATATCAAAGGAGACTTTCATTGCTGTACCATTCAATTCTTGATAAAATGATCATTTCTTTGCTGAATATCTGAAAGAATTTTTGGATCGGTCATTTGTAATCAGATTACACTTAAACCAATTCCAATTTAATAAAAACTTGTAATAACAATGATACTTCGCATACAAGCTATATTTATGCCATGATCAAGCAAATTATAATCATAAAATACCATAGGCGATAATATTCCCACCCCGCATATTTTCCGACACGTTTTATTTCCCACAAATATGTACATAATCTACTTATATCCCATAATCCTGTATATCGGACACAGATTACTGATACACTGACAATATAAAAATATAATCAATTTGATTACAATATTAATCACAAGATTTTCTATAACATAAAAAAACATTGACAGGTACGCTGTCAAAAGGTCGCTTTTTATCGTAACACCATCAAAATTGATCTACTGTGTGCGCCAAAATATAAACTTCCTAACAAACTTATACCAAAGTCTACCGAGAGGTAAGTCAATATTAAAGAAAACGTAACAAATCAATTTATCTTAAAATTTACTTAAAAACTTTTATAATCCTTAATAAAAAAGCACTATCACAAATAAACGCCTTTCATCCGACAATCTATACAATTCATGTTTTATTTTATACTGTATATTAAACTCTAACTTTCCATTGAATCCAAGCATACATGAATAGCCTCTAATTCAATAACCCGACATTTTAAGGTCAATGATTCAAATTGGACAGACATTAAGTATGTATATGTACATTCAAAATTGGACGAGCTCAGATAAAATTAAATTAAACAGATTGAAACTAGTGTACTCTTGACCACTGGGTATGGATGATTAACTCGAAAAGATTAAAACTCCACATCTTATTTATCTTGTATTGGATTCTGTGTTCAAGCACAAACTATTACTTAAGACATTAAGCTTGTTCTACAGATAAGTGTTTGCATACTCAAAATTTCAAATTATAAGTGCATCAAAAATAAGACAGCCCAATATAGCTATGCAATGTTAAATAATGGTTCAGTAACCAACTGTCTCAAAAAATCAAGGCTCAAAAAATGTAAGAACTCCTACATTGAACAGGCCAGTACTGATTTTAACAGTCAAACTTATGTAAGATGGGCAGCTACCTTAATCACTCTACAACATACATCTAGGTTATGAAAACAATGACTATGTCAAGGCACATTTACAACTAAGAGTCCACTGTCATTACCTTTACCCAATGGCCTGAAGCTAGTGAAAATTGATTCTGGCTGGTGTAAATTTCTTACATGATTAAGTCAGACTAGTTAAAAATTTTGCTGAAGACATCAACATTCAAAAGTTTTCATTCTGTATCACTTATCTTCCATAACTTTTCTAAAGAATTATTTCACACATCACAAACTACAAATAAGTTTTGTCCATTAGAGAACTGTATTGATGCTATAATTGAGATTGGGATGTCCTGTGTATTCATAACACAGTCTTTATAAATTGTCATATATTCTTCATTGTATACTTGTCCCAAGGTAGAAAACTCATTATTGGAAAAGGGAAACTGAACAAAGAGAATCAAAATCAGTCCTAAGAGCTTGTGTAGATATCATTCAAAATAATGTAAGACTTGAATTATCTCCCTTTATAAAATGAAAATATCAAACCAAGAGTAGTTTCCCTTGGAATAAAGACTAAGGCTTCCATAGAAGAAAGCTTGATTTGTAAATAGCTCTGAATATTGCCAAGACTCATCGAGAGGACTTGCTTTGCTCTCATTAACCGATTAGCCTGAAGCCTGAGACAAGTGAAAATGTATGAAGGCTAGTGAAAATTGATTAAATCCTGATGGCTTGGTTTATAATTTGGCTAAATACTATTTAACACAAAAAATCAGACTAAAGCTCATGAAAATTTAAGGTAATGACTGAAGTAATAAAATAAATGACTTAAAAGTAAAGTAAATGGTAATATTAAATCGCTGACATGCAATTTCTTAAGCTAACCAGTGCTAAACATTAAATGTCAACCTATTGACCCCGAAGACCTACATTTTGGGTTCTAGAAACTTGTTACTACTTGTAAACATTAATTTTGTTTCTGGCAAGTGAAATATATAGCAGGTTGTCTAAACAGGCAACCTACTTTAAAAGTCAATGTCAAGCCCTGCAAATTTATATCTAATAAGGTCTATACAACATCATAAATTGTATACATTGAACAAGAAGTATAAAACAGGAAGTGTGTATCAGGTAAGTATATTATTATATCTGCCTTTTATGAAACTTACAAAGAAATAAATCTTGTAAAATTTTAATGAAAACAGAAGACAGTAATCTGAGTTAGTTTATTTCCTGTTACCATAGTAACATCCTCTCTTAGTGTATTTACTATATTTGCATAAATCAAATATGTACACCAACAGACATTCACTATAACTACAACATATTCAGAAAAAAAAACTTCCATCAATCTAGGCCCAAGCATGCATAATTTAATTCTCCACAGAGGCAGGTCATACTTTTCCATGAGAATACCAAAATTAAGTAGATTTTCCGGTATGCATACAAGGAGAGACAGAACATTACTGCTCAAAAAAGAAGGGGGTAGAGAGAACAGGTTAAAGAAAACTTTCTAAAAATTTGATATTGACAAATAAAACCAATACACAAAGGTATTCAGGAAGTAACGCAAGTGTGAAAAATAAAATATTTTCAACTTACATTTACAGAATATCAGCAAATATGTGAATAAAGTGATTAAAATTCCATAGTTCCATGTTATTTATTTTTAAACACTTGCTAATTTATTATACATGTAACTAATATTTGATAATCACAAGACACAGGGGTATTTAAATATCTACAAACAAAAACTGTATGGTATTTTTGTTAACAATACAAATATTTAAAATACATAGAATAGTTTGTAGTGGCGTACTATGAATAGATTCATGTAATACTATACCAATTTTCAGACAATTGACAATACATTGATAGGTAATCTTTATTGAAGGTGTGAGGTAACTTTGTATGAACAAAAATATTATCATTGGGTATAGAAATCATTTGGAACATCTCCGTGATCTTCAAGGCAGATATACCTTGGACATCACGGGTAGTAGTAATACAACACCTTATTAGGTTTGGTGAAGTATTTGCTAGTTAGCAAGACTATTGTTGCTTGTAAAGTGATATGCTAAGTCAATATAATCAACCAACAAAATGATGGCTATTCTGTAAACTATGATGGTTGGTTTGCTAATGTCATAAACTTGTACACTTGCTGGATACATAAATGCCTTAGGTAATGAAACTTGAAGACCTGGTGATACTGTTCATAAACAAGATCAGATCACGGACAGCACTCTCGACTGTTTGGGTTTTCTTGAAAACAACAGAAAAATTGGTTTGCAAACCTGTTGAGAACCCTAACCCTAACCATTCAGTAGTAGCAAAGAAAAAATGTTGCACTTAAAAACTTAACCAAGAAATTTCTAAGTATATAAGGGCCATAATTCAGTCCAAATTCATCCTGGAGTTATGTAACTTGGTATTTAAACTCCAATGGTAACTCTGTAAACACAAATAATTTTTTTAGTGAATCCCTCCAGTACTTGCAAAGATATAAAAGATACAAAAATGTTGCACCTTAAAACTTAACCAAGAAGTGTTACGCCGACGCCAACCCCAATGCACAGCTGAGTAGGATAGCCCCACTATTCTCTGAATAGTTGAGCTAAAAAGCCGCAGTTATGCATACTTCTGTGATGTAAGAGTAGATTTCATTATTTTGAAGTTTGATCCCATGTATATACTATAGGTATTATATGGTAGGTGATCCCTTAAAATCCCTTACAGTCAAAATATTTCTGGTGTGTTCTTATCATTAATACTAACAAAAATTTAATTTAAACAAAACTTTGATTTAGTATTTATGAATAACATCATCATGAAATTAAACTTAAAATACTAAAAAAAACATTCAAATATAGATCACAACAAAATAGAATATGCCTACACTATGACATGGCCCTGATCACTTTCACTAAAAAAAACAGCAACAAAAATAATATGGAAAAAATAATTTTACCTGTGAACAATAAATCCAGACTGAGAAAGTTCATACATAATTCATACATCATTATAAATACCGAATACAACAATGAATTAAAACTGTAATTTTCTTCAGGAAATAAAACAGTTCACATTGAGCTCCAATTAAAACATAGTTTGACAAGTACCTGTCAAATCCATCAATAAGTTTCAATTAAAATAAACTAAAATGACAAAACTGAGCTGTCAAAATCTATTTTTTTGTTTAAAATGCAAAGGGAGATAATCACTATACAGATAATTAGCCAACTAATGTGTTTAATGTAAATAAAAACCCTGAAGCGAAGGACAAAAATATACATATACCACAGACGGAATGTTTTAACGATGAATATTTGACGAGATTAAAAAAACCTTGAAAATGACACACTGACTGACTGATGTATACCAAACTAGCTTATTAATGAAGTGAATACTTTATTTGTAAGTATTACAAAACTTATGAGTCAAGCTTGATATTTATAAACTATATTTTTTTTCAATAATCAATACAAATTTTTACTACTGTCACATTCCCAAGAACATGTTAACAAAATGTAAAAGTCATATATCATTGACAGCAGTTAATCATTTAACGATTTTGGATTTCAAATCAACACTTATTGCTATTATATTTTATTATATAGCGCAGCTGCAGCCCAGTCACCTAACCAGCTTTGCTTGACTTGTTTTTTCAGTACTTGCTGAACCTTTAATGAATGACCGAGACCTATTGTCAACTGAAATTAATTATGTATGAGGAACAGAGCCAAGGACTTTCAAAAGTGAAGAAATGATAAGGAGATCTTGAGTGGATTTTCAAACTCTTAAAACCGTTTAAAAAGGATTCATCATAGCAAATTCAACATAATAGTTTGATTTTCATGAAAGACAAAGTTTTTGCCCTTGCTGCTAAATGAACTCTTATTGATAATATTTGTGAAAAAAAAGTTTGAATAAATATTCCAGAAAATATCAATGAACTAAAAAAATCTTCCAGACAAAAAAAACATATTAATAAGAGAAGAAAATGTCTGGTAGTAAAATCAATACAAGACTACAGGTTATATCCTGTCATTACAAGATTGTAATATGATAGTTAATGTCTAATTTATATCACAGATATGTTGTCTTCCTAGGGTAGCAATCATATAGATATTTTAAGACTTGTAGAATAGATGACATCTTTTCCGTCATCACCTTCATTTTTCTCCATCACTAGCCAGAATTATCCTCTCATTATAGTAAAGGGCAAAATATCGTCTAGCCTGACTATCATGAACTATATAAAATTTTCACTAGCTCGAATCAATTTCAAACCCACTAGTCCTGGACTAGAGTAAATTGATTCAGGCCAGTGAGAATCATTATTGCATATAGTCAAGCTAGTTAATGGTTTTGCCCTTACTATAAAACGCAATGTACAGAAGAGTTAGATGATAACAGCAAATCTAGCAGTGCCCCTACCAGGAATCCAACTAACTTAGCACCTCTTGATCCCTAAGCTAGTGTCTGATCCTTTGACCACTGCTACAATATTTGACTACAAGCCAACAACTGACCACTCTGATATACAGGAACCACAACATACATAGATCAGATTACAAGACTATAAAGGCTACAAAAATATAAATTGACTACAGTGCATGAAAACACATTCATGAATAAATTCACAAAAAGACACACTTGCATATTTGAAAAGGTAAAATAAATTATTCATGAAAATGAATTAAAATACTTTTGACAAAACCATTAACATACCTTTGAACGTGAAATATATCAGAAAGTCCAATCTTATCACACATAAAATAAAACAAATTCTGTGAACCCAAGATATAGGCATTTAAAGTTTGAAAACAAGAGTTTCAATATGAATGTTTGTTCAACTAAATACAACCAATTAAACATCGGAATAAAAACTCTAGCCCTGACCGGAGAAAACTATTATCTTTAAATTTATTGGTATATTTAAACAGGACTTCATCTTATTTGCTCAATTTCAACGAAGAATTTATAACCTATAGCACAAACACTGGACAATTACCAAGTTAACACATGCATCTAGTGTGGCGTCAAATCACTGAAACTCTTGTCAATATTGACTAATGTAACAATGTACTCTTCTAACAATATAAGACTATGACGGTTTCCGTGCCAAACTAGTATAACTGCATGTAAATAAAGAAGAATGTAGACTGGTTTTGCATTGAGCCATTACCAAACAGTAGAAGTTTTAACATCATTTCATACTCTACATGACATATAGTAGAAACATACCACAAGGAACACTGTGCAATTTATAAAATGTCATATATTATGCAAGAGTGAAAGTCCAGAAACCTTCAAAATTGCATTATTTCTGAATTGCTTGTTATCATAAGTTTTTTACATAGAAAATGAAATATGTCTCAGTTTTAAATAAAAGTATTTAACTCCAAGTCCAGTCCTGAAAACTCACTCATAATATTAACACTCCTAATTTAACAAAATTTACTAATGTTAAATAATTTTTTAAGTTTGTCTTTATCAACATTTTGTACAGACATATACTGTAGTCGACTCATCATTATAAGCTTTTCTGGACACTTTTCTTCACTAGACATTTCTAAACTTTTAACAACATCAACTTCTTCCAACAGACAAATCAACAAATTATCTTAGAACTTTCAAAGAAAGGTTTGACCAGTTGCTAGCTGGAATTGAACCAGAAAGTGAAGATTAAATGCCACGTGCACCAACCATTGTCCAACATGTAGCAGCTCAGACAACTATTTTAATCAAGTTGGTGTACCCATTCCAACAGCTTATTCAAAAATATCTGTAATATCTACTAATCAAACATAGACAGAGAGTAAGCCCATAAAGCTATCAGAAAAAGTCCATTTTTACTCTTTTTTTAGTCCCTAGTATAGCAAACTGACTTAAAAGAGCTATCGAGACCTCTGAATGTTGTCAATGACCAAGGTTAACCTGATAATTCAATTACCATGTAAGGTAAGAAGTTAAAAAGATCAACAAACATATATATGATAAATTTATCATACTAGTGTTAAACCATTTGTATAAATATACATACAATATCTAATTGAAATCAATCAAAGTACTTGAAAATGTTTCAAATAATAAATATACGTAAATATTAAATTGATCAAAATTTAAAAATCAATATGGGATTGTAAATTTAACAAAATGGATAATGTTTAATTGTTTTGGTTTAAGCAGCACATTATTACAATATTATTTTTATTTAATTTCATGCCATTTACCAACAATTTTTTATTGGTAATGTATGGTGACCAACTAATCAAATCAGCTTTGCTGGACATTTTTCTTTGACCTGTACTAGTTTACCTTTCCACCATCTGACAAAAACTTCTCCCTAAATGGAGGCAATTGGAATAAAAGCCAATTTTTTACGGAAGTTACAACAAGAAGGACTTAAACCCAGATCCCTAGATTCACAGTCAAGAGTCCTTTCACTTAACCTAACAGCAGCTGTCAATATAGTTTATTCAAAATTCTGCAGAGGAAATAACAAAATTAAATTACACAATAGATATTACATCTTCTAAGTCCTTAATAAATACAAATTACGGCACTGAAGTTTGTCTTGTAATTTTGAGAAAGATCAACAATTTTTCTATATAAAGACATTTATAAGCACCTCAATTGAATAATTATGCCCTGTCTTATGATTCAAAGCCAAAAACATTCCCAAACAAACCTTATCATCTTTAAACATTAATCTCCAAAATGAATAAACAGAACAATTGAGGATTAAGCAAACAAACTATGATTACAAAATATTTTTTATTTATTTACAAAAAATCTCCAAAATAATATACATAAGATATAACTAATATTGTCCAATGGAGATTAACTTCACAATTGTAAATTACATCAATGAAATCAATGAAAAACCTCAAGTGGATTTGCAAAGGAGGTGCGGTTAGAAGGGGGACTCATCTGAGTGATGCAAAAAATCTTAAGTCTTAATTTTAAACATTCTGTAATTTATATGAAAAACAATAGTAAAAATTTTGAAAAAAAGGGATATAACAAATTTTGAGTCAGATACTGAATTCACTTTGGGGAACAGCTTAGCCATGACCCCTTTCCCCTAAAAAAAACCAACCCTTTATAGATTTACCCCTGAATATGAAAGTCCAAAAAGACATTAATCCAGACCAGGAAGAGTAAAGTATAAAGTTAAACAATTATGATAATTATGTAACATACATACCATCCTATCATTTTATCCATACTTCAAAAAAAAAACATCCCAAAGTTTGTTTTTCAACATTTAGTCACATGAAAGGTTAAGTGATAACTTGACAGCAATTTAAAACTAACATGAATCTTCTTTTATTATCAAGTGGTAAAAATACCCCAAAAACATAGGTCAATAGGCCACTATTATAGAATTGTGTCATTAGTGCCCACATTTTGGAACCTGCGGATGAGTTCATGGACTTTAGTCAGGGGAAGTAAGGGCTCCAAATTCTTGACTTTGCACTTTATGTTATCAAGACATTTGTTCTGTGTTAATAAGATTTATGAAAACACAGATGTTTTAAAGATGAGTTAAATTTTTTAAACATTTAGAATTTTTAAACTAAAGCCTTCTACTACAAGAGTTGGCAGCCTTACTTACATGTAGCATTTATTAATAATAGTGGCCACCCACGACCTTGATTCATTAATCACAATTTCGATTTTTGTCAATATCAATTTCCTCTATCATAAAAATTTATTAAATCTTCAATCATTTCAAAAACACACTAAATTAAAGCCACTGAACTGCAGTCTGATGCTCCTAATTGACTGAAAATTTTAAATTAATGAGTAGGGTAAAGAACATAATTAGGGACTTGAAACAAACATTTATAATATGCCTAGCCTAAGTTACATCCATGATAATTGATTTTATTACACAAGTTCATTTGATTTGTGATATACAATAATGTACATAAATCTAAACATTGAAGCAATAAATGGTATCAGGAGGTACACGACTGGACAATGTTGTAAGATAAGATAGGTCAAATATATCAACAACAGCAACAACTGAGTGTAGCTTTGAAAACAAATCATCATCAGGAATAGAAGTTAATACATGTAAGCTTCTTCATTGCTTATTGCTTTAAACTCCTAATACTTTGCACTTCACGTTCTTAATATTTTGAGTCAAATAATAAGTCCTTTTGGGGGCGAAAGCTTAACCACAACCTCTTATCCCCCCCCCCAAAAAAAAACCAACAACAAAAAACCTAATATAACTACTAGTTTTTTGTTTTTTTAAAAAGTGTGGCAAGTTTGAAATATTTAACCATATTTAATCCTAAGGTTATAATAATATACAGAACAGAATTGGACAACTTTAGCCAGAAATTAAATATATTTCATGTCTTTGATAGTTTTTGTAAAGAAGATTTGTTTTTGAATCAAATACATGATTCAATGTATATAAATATTTTACATAAAACATACAGTTAAGGTTTTTATGCTAAATCACAGTAAATTCTAATACTCCAAAGTAAAGTTTATGATTAATACTCTAATTACTATCAAGGTTTAATTGATACCTTAAACTGAAATATTTGACCATACATATTATACAATATAACAATATATTGACAAAATAAGAGTTGCTGAATCACATTAGTGCAACATACTGTCATTTGCAGCCTCAAGCATGTGTTTCAATTTATTTCAAAGTTCTTGAAGACGTAGAAACTGAAACCACTGAATATGTCAGCTTAAATAAAAAACACTTACCATAGACATGGCTACAAGAGTAGACAAAGTCATAGAGATCGAAGCTGAAAACTTTACACTAATAATGAACTTACCTGCTTCGAGGTAGAAACATAGATCCTTCAATAAACACTGATCCTGACAACAATATGTACCAACATGTACTTAACTCTCTTTGACTGTAAACAAATAAATACATATAATTAGATTACAAACATTGAAAATTAAATACACCGATTTTGCTATACAGTTTCGCATTCAGCATTGACCATCAACATTCCTCACCAAACATAGCAACAAAATGCAGTCATTAACCCTTATGGAAAAATTTTGCACTATGGTGAAAATACTAAAAAATGCTCTTCCCCATATTTAGCAACCCCAACCATAGTAAACAAACACAAGTATTCAAAATTCAACTAAGCATAAACATGTAGTACATAAAATCATACATTTTATCATAAATGTTAACATATCATACACAAATGATAAAATCAAACTTGTAATCAATTTTTCCAACTAACACTTCTAATAAACACTGGTAGACTTTTATAAATGATATTTCAAATATACACCCAGGTCTTCCTGAAGCATCAAAACAACCGTGTAATGTATTTTCATTTGTATAACATTTCTGAAATGTTAAAATGTGCATATCTCAATATCCCAGCAACCTCAAGTACCACATTTTTTCTGAACATGCAAGGGAGGTAAATGCTACAAAGATAAGTTCAAAATTCACATGTTAGAGTTACCTCCCTTGAAATAATAATCAACTACATGGAGATGTAACTATTGCTGTCATATAATGACAAACAGTTGACCTTTACATTTGTACTCAGGTGTAATTAAGCAAAATGTCACCATTTCACATTCCATCTTAAATCTTAATACATCAATATCATCTATCATAAAGTTTATAAACATCTATACAGGGCCATTACAAAGACTGGGTTATGAAATATAGAAAACTTAGATCTTGATTACATGAGAAATGGAAATTATAGAATATCGCAGTTAAATAGAGCCATGGTGTGATTGATGGTAAAAGTGATTAATCAAACCATCTTTGATAATGCATGATAGTATTGATTAAAACTTGAAAATAGAAGCTATATCAGATTGCATTAGAACAACTAACAAGAGTGGTCTACAGACTCCAATGTTTTGATGCATGAAAGTAAAAAAAGACAGTATGTCTACTTCACATTAAAAGCAAGTTATTGTAGTGACCCTAGTAATACCAGGTCAGGTCAAACAAGAGGCATTACAGCTTAAACTCACCACAATTTATTGACTTCTTCATTTGTAGTAAAAAAGTCAAATGTAAATACATGGACAATAATATTAATATAGTCTGGCAAAACATACATTATGCCATGACATGAGTGTAAACCACTTTTGCAATGAGTTTTCATTTAGTTTTATGAGAGTCAACAAGAAAGTTGATAATCTATACACTGTGTAAAAACAATTTCAACATCTATTTAATTTATGCCCCCAAAATATATATTTTATCCTATCCCACCCCCTCACACTCCAGTCACACATTGAAAATTTTGCTAGCAGTAGCTATATCAAGATCATGAAATTGCATCTTACAGTTAAAAATTCCCCTTAGAATGAAAATACAATCATTGATCTGACTGACATGTATCATGTGACATAGAGGCAAGAGAGCTTGTAGAATATACCACATACATAGACAGTATCTTCAAAACCTGATAATGTAATGAATATAATATCAAATTAATGTATCTTTAACTGATATTAATCAGTTGATGCAACTGATACCAAGTTTTCATACCCTGATATTCTTTCAATGAAAAGACTTATATGGCAACATCTGAGCACTAGGCTATAAAACTTGAAATCTTACTCCATGCTCTAAACAGAGTTTTGTTCTCAAGAGAGTATATATTATGTAATGGGTCATCATAGAAAATATAATACACTTATAACCAATGCATAATACATCTAATGAATGATTAGTAAGTACTTAAAAGACAGTTGTATGAAAAGAAATTTAAAAATAATAATAGTTTAAGAAATATAGCCTGAAAACTAAGCTACACTTTGAACTTGGATTCTGTTCTTAAGTTTATAACCTGGGGAAATTGACTTGTCTAGAAATCTTTAAATGTTTTATTTTTTTGCTTGCCCCCACCATATCTCATAAGCAAACCCCAAAACAAAATGTATCTAGACTTTTTATATGGGTGAGAAGAAGCAATATTTCTGAAGTCATGGGAAAATGGGGAGAACCATCAAAATGAAAGTAAAAACTGTACAAATAAAGTGTTTCATTACTGAAAATGGGGAAACCCCATCAAAGTGAAAGTAGAAATCTTACCAATAAAGTATATCATTAGCATCATGGTATTCATATCTTACAGTTCTACATAATGCACGTAAAGCTGGTTCTCTTAGTGATGACAATGCTTCCATACCATGTAGATAGGAATATATAACATCTAAATCCTGCAATAAACCAGTACAATATATGTTATCATAGTGCTGAAGGCACTTAATAAAACTTTTACAAAAAATATAGTAATAATTTCACATAATTATTATGTGAGTAAAGAAGGCAAATATGAAACACGTTTATCACTTTATATGAAGGTAGTTTGGTAGCATTACCATAAGTTTTGGAATAATCTCTACTTGTGACCAAACACTTCAAAATTCTGGAAAATTCTTAATTTTGCAGTTTTTCTTCCTACTTGAAATATTTGGAGTTTGCATATTTTGCTTATAGAGTTTAGAAAACTTTAAGACATTTAAATTAAGTGGCAGATCAGGGCAGTTTTACCAATGGCATTTTTACCTCTGACATTTTGTACTCAGCATTTTTGATGGCATTTTTACCTACATTCAAAAAAAGAACATGGAGGAGAGAAAAGACAGAGTGCAGTGCTTTGCTGTTCTAATTCTAATTATACTCATACAAAATTATCAATCATATATATACAAATTACTGCAAAATGATTCAAAAAACAGTTTCACATATAAATGTTACATAATCATTTAATAATCTTATAATAAGTTAATTACCACACAAACTTCAAAGAGTGTTTGCAACCTAATCAAACTGTTAAAATAATTATATGTTCACTTGCCAACAAAATTATAAATTATTAAAATACACTAAGCAGAAATCATAAAGTAAAGAGAAAATAACTCAGTTATTACAACATAAAACATTTTCTAGAAAATATTTCAGAAATCAGAGGTATGTGCTATTCTAATTATAGCACTTTGCATACTATTATTAGAGCAATAAAATTTTGCACAACTCATTAACTGTAAGATACACAATTTCAAATACAAAATGAATGTAAATCTAATGTACTGAGGCAGCTAAGCTAAAAGTCAGATTTATGTTTCAGTGTATTATAAATAGGTAACAAATATAGAGTTATTTATGAAAGAAAAGAACTGAGAGGTTGAAAATCTTAAGAATAGAAATTGGGAACTGGAATTACTCACAGGCAGAACAAGAATTGTTCCAGGCAGTGTCAAAGAAGTCCAGACAGCCAAAAGTAATATATTGAAACCTGTCTTTCAGATATTTAGAAAGGTCTAATGGGCAAGTTTAAGATGCCTACCTTACTGAAGATCAGTAAATGATATAAGTAAGGCCTGTAAGAACAAAGGAATGATATTGCACTAAGCTTAGGGACTACCCCAAAAGTAATTTTTTAAAGTACTGAGAATTCAATAAAACCAGACTGAGACAAGCATTGTGTTCCTTCACAAATGTTGCCTCTTATAAGCAAATAAAGCTCCTTCCCTTTCACTCCTATTGTAAATGATACTTTCTACTAGCTGATCATGACTATTTTGTTGCTAACAAAAGAAGAGAGTTTTCAGACCTTTCCAATCCATTTTTCACCATGGTCACTTGTTAACAACATAATTTAATACACAAAGGACTTGTGTTCCAAAATTTCTCAGATATAAATCTGTCTAGTCATTATTGCTGGCAAGAACTTTTATGTAACTATAAAATAATTTCTGATTCATTCCCAGCTGAGTATTGAGTAACAGGTAAGCTTATAATAGAGTGAGTTATAATTTCTACCAGAAACAAAGAGAGTAAATTGAGTTGTAATCACTCAAGAGTATATTATACTAAACATAATTCCTGCAACAGGAGTGATGAAATAATCATCTCAACATATTGTATATATTGTACAAGTTTTATAGTCAATATTTATATTAAGAGTTTAGATCTATATTTCTAGTATATATTTTACAGCATTCCTTGTTTTATAGTATGATAATGTTTAAATGATCACATAAATATGACTGTATACATGTAATAATATAAGGCTTCATTTCATCCTAGAATACAGTCCTTAGTATACCTGTAACCTAACTTGAGTCTTGACTGAGTAAATTTAGGTGTCTATATACATGCAGAGAGGAATGAATTTTACAACACTTGGTATTGTTCCAAACAGTTCAGGTTTGAAACTTACATGTACTCTAATCTAATCCCATGAGGTTTGCAAACAATAGTATTATAGCATAATATTAAATACAAGTATTTCAAATGACTATGAAATATTTGCAATGTTGTCCAATTAACTCCATTTTAGCTAACATTAGCTATATAAAATGAAATGGTGTCTCCGATTTTGCAGCAGTAATGAGTCGTATACAGAAAGAAAACAATGACTCAGCAAACCAAGAAAGCAATAAGACACAACTACATGTACCGGTACTTCATTTTGGAAAAAAAGACCAAACATCCCAGGGCTTTTTCAGGGGGTTTCGGGAAAAAGGCCATTGCCCAAATTGGGAATTTTTAACACAGTAAATATTCTGATAAGGAAAAAATTATTGACAAATCAACCCAATTTAGATATTTCATCGTTAATGCTTCTGCATTAAATCTTGATTTGCCTTGCTTTGGTGCCTCTGAAAGTGTTGCAGTGCTCTTAAAGAGTTTGTTCTGACAGTTCAGTGAGGCTTTCACTGAAAATTCTCATGTATTTATTGAAATCATGTTCAAAGGGAATTATTTAACAAGATTGAGAATTTTTTTCTTGAAATTGGGAAAAATGGTTGTTTTTGGCATTGGGAATGGGGCCCATATTCGGCCCCATGAGATAGGCTGTAAAAGCCCTGTATCCATAAGAACCCAAGGAGGTCAGTTACTGCAAAAATTAAATCATTGGGGTTTTTTTTGTGGTCATTTTTTCTATCAATGACAAAAAGCTGCACTATATTGTTGTACCAGCAAAGATAAATATGACTAAGTTGAGGTGACCTTTAACCTAGCCATACAGACTACTAACAGTGTACATGTGTGTTTCTTGTCCAGATTTTATATAATAAAAGATGGCAAGATAGGTTTACCTTAAACAAATATATACCATATAACAAGTCATTTTTGTGAATGGTCAATTTTTGTGATAATTTACAAAAACATTTTCCACGCTGAATATTGTAACTTGTAAGTTAAAATTGTGATAACTTGAGTTGAGTAAGATTGTATAAAAAATAATCCCTTTGTATAAATTTTTTAAGCTTTGCGGTCAATCCAGGGAACAAAATTAAATGCAGAAAAAAATCATAACAAACACAAAAGTATTGAAATGTACAGTATAGTACAATCACCTCATTGTCAAAGTTTATTTCTACAGTATTTTAAATTCCTATCATATAATACAAAATATACAATGTAATACTTTATTCAGTCCAATAATTGGTAGGTATTTTTGGTATTATTACCACTTGAAGAGAACAAAGTACTATGATGTATTATTAAGATAACCATACCATAACTTATTACCTACATTTGAATGAATTTAACACAATGTATTTTCAAATATGACAGAATTATTTGGTATTTTCGATAATATGCAAATTAAACATTTTTTTAAAGATTTTTATTTTTCAGTCTAAGGACTTATTATATTTCTGAACTAAATTTAAAAAAAGGGATCAAATGACACAAAATTTCAAGGGCCGCAACTGTAGAGGTTGACCAATGATCAGTTAAAATAAAGTTTAGATGTTTAAGTGTTCAATAATCAATTGTGACAATCAAACAGAAAATAACCCAACAGATGGAAGCTGGGTCCAGACTTCTGATGTGTAGTTCCATTTTCTCGAAATTTCACTTTTTGGTTCATTTTGTGCACTTACAGAAACTGACAGCACTCTTTCATTCAATTAAACAAAATTTGAAATTTTCTTAAAGTACGGGGAGACATATGAATAGCAAGCCAGCAATGAGGGGCATAATAACCACAGTGAAAACTTCATTTAAGTTGCCATTTTCTTAAATAATATCAAGCAAAGTCACACAGCTAGCTCAGATGCCGGTAGCATGCAAGTCTACTGATCAAGGAGGTCATGGGTTCTGTTTTACTTGCCAGAACTTAATGTTTACTAGCAGTAACAAGTTGCCCTGACCAAAATTAAGGGGCAAAAGGACGACCTTTAAAGTTGAGCCCTGAACTACACAAATATCTAGATCTAATTTCCACAAAGTAGCGAGGTAATCCATCAAATTTAAAATTCTTTCACTCTCAAAATATATGGATGCTCCTCATTGAGAAACTTGTAAACAAATGATAAAACATGGAGTCATCTGTTTACATATAATGATAAATATGTAAACAGTAGTCATATAAACATAAACATGATTGTAGTATGTGAGGTTAACAGCTTCCTTTATGAATCTATTTTAGTATTTAACCACATTTATTCATAAAACAGCACTTATTTTCACTTTGTAGGAGAAAGGTAGCATGACCCTCTCATTCAGTCAATTTTTTACTTTAAATATAATTATATTGTATGTAAATTGAAAGCAAATCCTTAGAAAATAAATGAAACAATTTGAATGGTTTTCCTATTACTATTAGTTGACATTTTAAGCATTTTTATTCTTACATTATAACCTCCATACTTTAAAATCTTACAAAACAAGCTTAGTTGCCATGGAAAATGCTTGGTAAAATTCTTCAAAATAATTTTCTTTGAATAGACTCCTGCTTCATCCTAAATATAAAACTGACTGTCATAAATATTGCAATTTTAAAAATTATGTCCATTATTGTAACCTCCTACCACTAGGGTCAAAATACAGCCAAGTATACTACATGGCTGACATTAAGTAACTTAAAATGAAGAACTAAGTCCTAGCCACTAGACATAGGCGGATCTAGTGGGGGTTCAGGGGGGTCCGGACCCCCCCCCCTAAAATTTCCAAAATGTACCTGTCCATTAGTGTTTTTCTTGACTGTAAGTCATTTTTAAGTAGCACGAAACAATTTTTCTCGGTGCTTAACATAGATAAAAAATAATAGATTTAATGGTTATGTAGTTTTTATTATTAATATGTTGCAGTATTCTGCAAAATGTGTATAATGTGGTTGTGGTCAAAAGTTTGGACCCCCCCCATGACAAAGTTCGGACACCCCTAAAAACAAGTAAATCTGTGAGCTAATGCTCACTAGTGATACCCCCGCCAAAATCTAAAAATATGCGACAAACAGGAAGTAGATGAGTAAGGAGCATGAAATCGCTTTACACCACATGGGACTATAGGATGAAGCAATATGCAAAGTTTCAGGCTGCTGCATGGTATAGTTGCTGAGAAAACTGTGACGGAAATTTTGTAACGGACGGACGGATGGACGGACGCACGCACGCACGGACAAGGGTAAAACAGTATACCCCCCTCTTCTTCGAAGCGGGGGTATAAAAATCCTGGATCCGCCCCTGACTAGGTCACGGAGGACCATTCCATCATAATATGTGTTGTTTCAAATCTTATAGTAAATTCTACAGGGGGAATATTGATAACACTATAAGACAGAATCAATAATATTTGTAAGATTTGCAGAGATATCCAGTATTAGAATTGAATAACATCACAGTGTTTGCAACTTGCATCAACAGACACAGCAACAACGTTATAGCTAACAGTTCAGTCATTTATTATTGGTTTTACAACTTTGAGCGGAAGAGTCATTTCAATCATATTAAGATTTAGATTGTGTCTACTTGATTTTTCTCCCAGATAAAATATACTGCAGCTATCTAGAAGTGAAGTCACTTCAGGACACTGGATCTGAAAGGAGAAGGTGCGATTCAGCCCTGTAAAATTGCAGTTCTTTAAATGTACAATTTCCGCCATATCATTTCTCATACAAATAGATCTATCTTTAAAACTTTAGGACTATGTCAAATATGTGTCCATTCAAGTCTGTATTTACTGCTCAAAGGGCCCTTGAATAGGATCAGGTATGGCAAAATTTGCTAAATTTGACAGATTTTGACCTTTTCTACTGTCATTTTCACTACGAGTGCAGCACAGAGCCTACTGTGTCATGAACAAGTCAGTACATTTCTTCACAATGAGTAATCTGGCATATATAATACAAGGGTGGAAAAGAAAGTCACTGGAAGGGTCATTAATCTCCTTATTTGACTGTAGAACAAAAACTATAAGGAGCTTATTTATACTTACCACATCAGATCTTAGGTGGGATGGTTTCTGTAGACAGTTGATGAAGTGACGATCTGTATACGTAGCCATCTTAGAAATACTATCATGATGAATATTATAACTGTATCGTTCCAATGACGTTGGAAACATGGCACTACGTATTTCCTCAATAACTCCTCACAAATCTTGATTGATCAACAAAAAAACAGCTGATTTTATTGGCTGATTAATAGTTATTTATAGAAGTTTCATGACAAGTCTAACACGTCTCGTGACAGATCTGAATGAGATGATATTCACAATGTCCAATTTTTTCAACTTTAGCTTAGAGTTACTAAGAGCTTCACTTTCTAAGCACAAATCTAAATTTTAGCTAAGTAAGTTCAAAATTGTAAACAAAACATTTGACAACATCAGTTAATTTGAATTTTACAAACAGTCAGTAAAAACTTTAAAAAATGCAATAAAAACACTGAGAACTTCACTTACAGAGAAGCTGAAGTCTTTTTAATAAGTTCAACAAAAACATTGAAATTATATAAAAACACAATAAAAAAAATAAAAATAAAAAATTAATAGAGATTGTTTTTCCTAACTTTCACAGATCTATATCAAGGAAATGCAAGAGTTCACTCGAAATCACATTTTTATAATAAAATAAATGATACTAAACACAGTCTGGAGACAAACATCTGTTTTTCCAAGGGAGTTAATCCATTTACAAGGGAGTTAATCCAGACCAAAGTAAGGTTATATCAATAATCTATCCATAACCAAAACATATTTCCTCCATATTGTATAGTCCTATATAACAGCTGGCATTCCTAGCCATTTTCTGGTATCATCTGAAAATATAAAAGAATAAATATTAGTAAAAAAAGGAATTTGAAAAAGTGCACCTAATTGAGACAGTGCAAAACTCAGTCAGTCCGAGTCTCTAATTTTGAGTCAGAAAACTAAACTGTCTGTAAAACTGAAATATCTAGTTAGGTCAAAAAGCAACATAAGTAATGATTATGAAAAACATTCTAAAACATGCTGGACATTCAAAATTGTTTATCATGAACATACCAGTCCTAAATTTTACTTCCATATATTTGCAGTGTCTTCTAAATTTCCAAGGATCTTACGGTGATATATAAGAAAATAATTAAATTAATAAATGAATTTATTTTATTTATCTTCATTGACCCCTTGAAAAAATATCAGTCTGATTTGAAATACATTTCAAATTGTTTTTATAAATATGTTATTACAGATGATAGTTCAAAAGTCTTGCAAGAACCGTTACAATTTAAAAATTCTGACATTTCCACATCAAGTGTAAATAAGTACATCTACAATATGATCATCAACCATAAAAAATCAAGTTACAAAGAAAATTAAACAACTCTATAAATTTATGACTTTCAGACGCCTAACAAATCAAACAATTTAATGAAGAAGAAATGAATAATAACAAAAATGTATTTTAAAAAAAACACCACACAAATAAGATTTCATTAACAAGCACAATAATTACAAATCATTGTAAGTTTTTCAAATAAAACATCAACTATAGCCAGCAAATGAAACAAAATGAAATAATTATTCAAACTTGCCAATAAGAATTCTAAAAGACAGTATAAGACACATTTTGTTACAATATTCCATTAAGAAACCAACAATAAAATAATTAATCACAATTAGAAGTTTACGATTGCCAGACAAACTTCATAAAAGTCTGATGAAGTGATTAACTATAGCTACATATAGAAACTGTTGGCATTTCCCAGCGAATATCTCAGACTGTTGAAAGGTCAGTGCTAAAATTTCTTAGATGTTTCCATGCTAATTTAACTAATGGTCGTAATTTTATAATCAATTAAGTCTAGAAAAATAACACATATATAATGTAAACTGTAACATGCTAAGTACTAGTAAGAGATTTATTCTGGTTCATATATCTCACCTTAGGAATGCGGATACTAATTACTAAACAACAGTACATATTATAGCTAAAAAACTTCAGGATCATTTCAAACGTAATGGTAAAGTATGGGCCAACAGTCTCAGCTTTGTTTAAACTTTTACCATCAATTACCTGATTTGTAATGAGCCAAATAATCATTTAGACCAATTAACTAAATGACTGAAGACTGAAATAACCTAAGTTAAGTTTTTATGGATTTAAATATAAATCTCACATAATAACTACAAGTTATGAGTAAAGCTGATAAATATAATATCACACTGTTTATGACTGCTGCCTGCACAAGACTACTCTTTTAAGATGTGCATTGGTCTAAAATATGTCATAGTCACATGATATTGTCACCGGCACCATGATAATGCAGTAACATATAAACTGCTTGAAAAAATTACATTGAGAGAAAAGCTGCTTATGCTTTCAGTATTTCACATAACTTTCCTACAATTAAAGCTTATTTGTGTATCATATTTTGAAACATGCTCTTAAACTAATTAACACTCCATTTGAATTTACTCAGATGACTCTTTCTAAAAAAAATTCATGAATAAATCAGGGCTTGACATTAAACATCATCTTATAGCACCTGACAAACTATATTTGGGTACAGGCAACAAGTTACTGCTGTTAAACATTTGGTTCTGGTAAGTAAAATATATAGTTGGTTGTCCAACTGGCTAACCTACTTTAAACTAGGGCTGCAGCGAGTATCCGAAAACTCGGGTATTTGCGATCTTGACCAGAAAATCTAGTACAAATACTCGTCACATCCTAAATCATCGAATCGCAATTTATTTTTTGGAAAAAATTAATAACCATTTTAGCTTAATTACAACTGAAAACAAATCGCTCTTCGAATGTAAACTTAAATTTATGCAGGTACCAAACAATCTTGTGTCAAAATTTGATTGATACACATTTAAACAAAAATGTAATCACTGAAAATGCCCATAAAGCGTATGGTAATAGACATGTTTGGAGTACATAGTTTTCCTTACAGTAAAAACTCTTGTAATTCTTCACTCACTCTTTTTAATACATGAATTCTGTATACTTTTCCAATAACAAGTGATTTGCGGTTCAATTGTGAATCGCTACACACGAATCGTGGTTCGGATCAGATCGCCACTTGCTCAATGATCCACAGCCCTACTTTAAACCTTAATGTTAAGGTCTGCCAGGTAAATGTAAATCAGTTTGTTATAAATACAGGATTTAGTCCAAAGACATTTGGAAGAAATTGATGATACATGTGTACAACAAAACATATTTAAAGTTCCATGATAAACTTACATCAAAATGTAACAAACAAATATTATTTCTAACATCCTGGCACTCCTATGAGAATCATTTCAGACATTACAATACTCTAGTCTCTATTGAAAATAATGTTTGATCTTTGATTAATACCATCCATCTTGAAGGAAAAAAGTCAGGCTAGAATTAATTATACTTATACCATAAGATATCATACAAATGTTCCACTCAGACAATGATTTTTAACAGACTGAATACTCTGTATACTTGATTTTCAAGTATATTAGAATTAAGCTATTATGGGTGCCTTGATTTTTTTTGTATTGCATATATGAAATCATTGCTTTTGCTCTTTGTTTTAACCATGTATTTTATTTTTATACAAATTTCAATTTTTCATTTGAAACAAATTTCATCAACAGCCAAGACTTCCCACACATAAATATTTTATCATAAATATTTTGAAATGATAAATAAATATATTGAGGATTAATCACAGCTCTGTGATGTACAGACAGACATTGTGTCTTCTTTAACAAGAGATGAATACAGGTCAGCTTGAATCATCCTAACAGGAATGTTAGAAAATCAATTGTTTTCTCTTTTTTCAATTGATTTTTACATGTATTAGACTATAAACATTAGGGAATCACATAGTCAATGGTGAATGTTCAATGTTTAATAAAAAAGGACTCTGAGATCTATCAATTAATAAAATTCATATTGTCTATAAAATACAGCAAAACAATTTTGAACTCTTGATCAGGAATAATCCAGACATTTTTACTACCTTAGTCTATTTCACATGTCTAATGCTGATTAACAATCCTCCACTCCAAATTTTTCACTGGGCATATCAAGGCATTATCTAAAGGGCCGAGGTGAATCAGTAAATTGATCCTAATTCAAAGCAAAATTCAGAGAAATAAATATTTATTACTTTGAGGCATTTGAGCAAAACATAACTTCTTTAAATTTCCACTAAGCATGCTAATTGCGACCTCACATAAAACATAACAAAGTGCCCCCAAACTTGGATCATAATAGGGTGGAATGACAAACTACACAAAATGTTAAAATCATATAGTGCCAGCAATTGTGCAAATAACTTGATGATATCCATTGCCATAAGTATGCACATTACATGCATGTATTATATTAGCTAAAATCATCAATATGATACCAAGGAGCAAGACTTATTACTTACACATGATCACAATCTGGGCATCTTATGTTCGAATTTAAGTGGCCCAGACAACACAAGTGATCCTCACTTGGACAACTAGAATTAAGATTTTGCTAGCTCTATAATTGATAAATGAATACTTGTTCTAATGATCATAATGCCACTGCACTCGGTGCAAATTGCAGTCATTGCTTTTCCACACTAGCCTGTAAACCAGGACTAGTGAAAAATAAGTAAAAATAATAAAGTAAAAGTAGAAGTAATAGTAAAAATTCAGATTTCATACAGTTGCACTAGTTTATTTTGATTGCCAGTAAATTTGTAATAAAAATATTCAACAACGAAACCAACATATGTAACAATATTTGTTTTGGTCCATGACAATAATGTTGACCATTAGAGTTGCTACCACAAATCTGAGCTAGTATTTAGCAATTACGAACAAAAATCAGCCATTGTCTTAAATTTTCTCAAGCACAGTTTATAGCTTGAGAAATTTTAAGGCAAAAAGTTATACAGTGAAAGGCAAAACTTTCATCTTACCGTAGTGTATGATCGCTTTACTCAAGGTAGTGTATGATCGCTTTACTCAAAACTTTCTAAAACTTTTACCGCATAAATTTACAATTTTACATAAAAACTAATGTATTTGTATCATGTGACACATTTATTTTGGTTTTCAAGTAACATTTTTTGTTCATCAAACAGAGCAACAGATAACCAGCGTATTTGCATAATTACGCAATAAAAAATACGAAATACCCTTTAAAATTTTTTTTAGACGTGTACCGAAAAACGTTGAAAAAATCCGGTTACGCAAAAAATCGCCGACGATGCATAATAGGGCCGCATATAATGCAATGGTGCATCGCGGAATATGGTTGATCATTTTCACCCAGGCGCTTACGTAATCAAGATTCTGTAATCAAGCGTCCAAAATGTCGACAAAAAGGCCGTAGAAAGTCTACATTTGAGAAGTAATCACAGAAAAATGATATTTTTACGTACTTTAAGGCTGATAACTAGTCAGAAAATATTGTAAAGAGTGTATTGAACGAAATTATTGTAAGCAGGGTGACTGACTGTTACGACTGGTGGTCTGGTGGTCGATTAACCCAAAAAACCATTGCAGAATGGGAAGAAAAATTTCCTTAGCTCGAAGTCTGCAAAGGAAAGGACAATACTAGACTGTGTTGTAAAATTTGTACAAATCACAAAGAGTCTCTGAAATTGACAAAGGTCTGGGCTCAGGAAGGGTCACCTAGTGTACAGATGTCTAGATTATTGAATGTTCTTAAAAAGTACCCTTTCTTTTCAAAATGACCGGGTATCAATAAATTTGTTACCCAATTAAAAATCCCTGGTACCCTATTTTTTCAAAGTGAGTGGGTAATTACCCTATTAACCCAAAAAATTATCTGTTGCTCTGAATTCAAATATTTTATTAGATTCACGTAAGGCAATTTAAATGCTCAGTTTTGGTTAGGAAAATGACCACTAAATTAAGCAAGTGTCACATTGCTTGTTAAACAGGCATGTAATAACCCCGTAATTGATTAGTTATCTAACAGTTTGACATGTTTTGTTTACCAACAAATGGTGCAGCGTAATATCTACACAGGTGTGAAAAAATATACCACACTCAGACTGCCCGTCACTTGCCGAATATTTGCGAATTTTATGTGGTCTTTTTAGCGGGGTCAAAATGCACGCATTTTAAGCGTTTTGTCAGCAAAAAGTGGTCGTATTACGGAGTAGTGGAGTGGTCTTAATTTCGGGGTTTAAGACCAAAAAATACAGAACAAAAAAACTGTTCTTTTCAAAACCGATCTTTAAGCGGGTTGGTCCTTGAATAGGGGTGGTCTTTAACCGAGGTTCCAGTGTACTTTAATCATGAATGTGTATTTTTCATTTATCTTTCCATTGGTGTATCATTTTATTGTGAATGTTTCCTATTTAAACAAGTAGAACGTTCAGACCTAAATCGATGTCTGTACACTATAATTTTTGCAATGCATTTTTGAAGCAATCTGTTAAGACCCTACGTAACAGAAAAATGTCCAAATGATAAAAATGTTATGCTGTGTCTTCTTTTAAGGACTACTTAATGCTGTGGGAAGTGAGTATACAGTAACTTACAAACAACATAGTATAATCAAAATAAGAATTAACAATCTGTATGACAGTGTCTAAAAGAAAACAGACCACAAAAATATATTTCACAATCTTTGGCAGTTGGGGAGGACAAATGACAGCTACAGATTCAACTTATAATTTGAAGCAAGAAGAACACAGTTTATGCAACTAACATACAAAATCAACTAGCCATGAACCATTAAGTCAATTATTGTAACTGACAGGAAAACATCTTATCCAGTATCATGTTTACTAAATGAGACATTACACCAACTGAATCATCCGATGTTCAATAGCCTGAATAGGTGTTTTCATCCGAATTGATCAACAAGTGACCCCGATGTTATCCAATATATTCCCGCTGAATTGCAAAATAACCGAGTGTGGTTAAAAGAAGAGCATTTTCTATTGTCAATTTCTTAACTAACAATATAGATACCACTTTCAAATCGGAAATAACGACTTAATTCATACTTACAACACTAATTGACTTCGCGTTTCACTTCCATGTTTATTTCCAAAACGAGGTTGGTAATTCCGAGCTCTGATTGGTTAATTCAATGAGCCAAAAACAGGGGAAGTAACTCGTAAGAGTAAGCAATTATATAGATTTAATGGTTGTCTTTCTTTTAAAATGAAGTAATAGAAGCTACCAGCATATATAATTTTTGTTCAAGTAAATTTCTTAGAGCTAGCCCCAAGGTCATTATTGTTATTTTTTATATTTCTCATGTAACTTCAGTGAATAAATAAGCATATCAAAAAGCTACACTAGGTCAACGGTTATAAATATTCTTCAACAACCTCACATAATTTACACTTTCTATTGACAGGGGCGGATACAGAGTAGCCTGCCTGGGGGGCTGGTAGACCCAACTTTGGGTGGGTACGGGAGGGGTATCCCCTCCTATTGGTGGGGGTACGGGGGGTTCCCTCGGAAATTTTGAAAAATGAAGGTCTAAAATCGAGCATTCTGGTGCATTTTTATTGCACAGATTTAAAAACTTTTAACTGGTCAATCACGCATTTTTAGGGCCTTAAAATTGGTTATTTTTCTGGATTTAATATTATTTAGACTAATAACAGGATTTTATTTAAATCCAATTCTGTATCTTAACTATGTATCAAAAATGTTATATGAATTTATCCAGGGTTCAGTAAACCATATCAGTAGTGAGTTATGTGTAGTTTTAGCACGAAGTTTGTGTGATTACACACCATATAAATAGCTTAAATAAGTGTCATTCGACTTTTCTGTATATCATGTAAGACCCACAAAAAATAAATATATAAATTTATTTTAAGGCATATATATGTATAATGTTCAACTACAACTTTGTTAAGAACAATGTCATCTAACTGTTATTACCTTACCAACAACTTATGTCCAGAATTTTACGTTTAATAATGATGTTTTCAAAATATACTTTTAGACTTAGAAAATTAAAGAATATTTGATATGTTTGCATTATTTTATTTAGTATTCCAAAATGTACCTGATTGGCTTTTTATGTGCAAACAGCTTTGCATTTTATTGAATGATTTTTAACATAAGTGGCTATATTTACGGACGGATTAGCCAATTATCATCTCTCTTCTATCAACAAGAAACTTATCCACAACTTTAAATTCTCAGATCCTGGCGGTAAATCGTTTCAGTTGTTATTATAAAGTATACTAATAGTATTAGATAACTATTTATAAAATTTTGGACTATAAAAATAAATAAATAAAGGATTATGGCAAATAAGGATATTTTTTCAACAAAGAACCGGTTTGAAATACTGGAGTTGGACACTATGAGGCAAGACTTTATTGACAGTTCTATTGACAATAAACTTTTGAGCATGTTTGATGAACTAAAATGTATAAAAAATGAGCAGGTCAATTGTAATAAAGGTATTGAATATTTTCAACAATGTTTGGTAAATATCGATCAGAAAGTGGAACAGGTGACACACGTCACAAATTTACAAACTGAGTTATTAACTGCAGTAGCGTACAAGTCTATTGATATTGAGGCCAGATCACGTCGGAACAATTTAATTTTTAGAGGTATTGCAGAATTAAAAAATGAAAACTGTTTCTCAATGGTATCTGATTTCTTGGAATCTAAAATGGACATTAATGCCAGAGATATTTACATGGCAAGGGCTCATCGACTTGGTGGTAGATCGAGGGGTAGAAATTTAATAGTGTTGAATGAATGCCCACAAGGGTGACGACATTTCCGGGGTAAGGTGGAATCAGGAACTCCCTTTGCCTCTGGCAGAGCCGGGATTGGCGGCTACCATTGTAAGGGATAATTTGTTTTTGAACATTTGATGTTTTAACTTGGCTACATACAATGTAGATAGAATCCAAGAATCTTAAGATTCATCGTACTTAAAACCTGTGCCAAGACCCTTGCACCAACCTTACGTCACATATTTCGGATCTCAATTGACAGTGGTAAACTGCGCAAACATCTCCTGTCTTCAAGAAAGGCGACTCACAACTTGCCGAAAATTATCGTCCAGTTTCTCTCACATCAGTCTCCTGTAAACTTCTAGAGCATATTATCTGCAAGCACATACTCGACCACCTTGAACAAAACAACATTCTCACTTCACTTAACCATGGTTTCAGATCAGGCTTCTCGTGTGAAACCCAGCTCCTAACCACAGTTCATGACTTACTTAAACAACACGACAACAAATCTCAGATAGATATCATAATATTAGATTTCTCTAAAGCTTTTGAGACCCTTCCCTAATGAAAGCCTACTTCACAAGATGTCATTATATGGTATTGACGGAAACATCAACCTTTGTCTTCGAGACTTTCTCACCAACAGAACCATGAGAGTAGCACTGGCACTGGAGTCCTTATATTGGATAAAATATTTATATATTTATAATTAAAAATAACATTGGTGAAGAAACGTAGAAAAACGGTTCCTGTTTGACTATCGCTTTAAATAGAAGTGTGACACAGCTTATTATAATATACACACATTAGAATAAGATGTGTGACGACTCAAAAGCGATAGTTATAAAAGGACCGTTTTATGGTGTGTTTTTTCAAAAATGTTATTTTTATTCATTAGTACGAATATTTTATTGAATGTAAGGACTCCAGTGCCAGTGGAGAGTAGTGGTAGACGGTGAAGCATTTGAACCAGTCACAGTAGACTCAGGAGTTCCACAAGGCAATGTCCTCGGACCACTAGCTTTCCTCTGTCATATAAATGATCTACCAGACTGCGTGGAATCAACTGTTCGACATTTTGCCGACGACTGTCTTCTATACCGACAAATTAATACCAGAAATCTCCAACTACAAACAGACCTACAATCACTTAAAAACTGGGCATCCACTTGGGGCATGAGATTCAACGCAAAGAAATGTTACGTCATGAGTATCAACAACAAATCTACCAATCAAAACGATTTGACTAATTTGTTTTGGCCACTCGTCCTCTAATATATCACACCTATAGCCGACCGACCTGTATACATTTTCTCGTCTTTTCTCCTTTACTGTACTCACTTAGCACTTAACTGCATCATATCTCCTATTCTCATGTCATGATGTTTTTTTTTCTTTTCTTTCTGTTTTCCAGTTTTTGTTTGTATGTATTTTTTCCTTGTTTTCCATATATATTAATACAATATTACCAGTTATAACCGGTACAAATAATTTTGTATTTTAAAGGGAAACGTGTGGTTTTAAGATCGAAAAAGCGGTTTTAAACCCACAAGTATCTCTTTCCTTAAAAATGTCTGAGGAGAGAAGTTCAAAATTAGCTATGCTATCTCTTCAATCCTCAATTTTTTCATGTTTATTCTATTGTATATGTACTTATTTGATAAATAAATATTGTTTAAACTACGAAAAAAAAAATCTACAAACTTTTACCAACTAGACAATCATTATTCTTCAGCAAGTCGACGAAAACCCATACCCTGTAGTCACTTTTACAGGCAATTTAAAATTTGGAACTCACATTACCAAGATTACTAATAAAGCCAGTTCTACCCTCGGCTTCCTCAAGAGAAACCTCAAACACTGCCCGCTATTCTGCAGGAAAACAGCTTATTTATCCCTTGTTAGATCGACTCTTGAATACAGCTCAATTGTATGGGATCCATTTCTACAGAAAGATATAGACAAACTGGAGTCAGTTCAACGTAAGGCTGCTAGATTTATCTCGGGGGATTATAATCAAGAGACCATGGCTGCGTCACCAGGATGTTGAAGCAACTTGAGCTACCTCCACCACAAGACAGAAGGAAAATGGCACGACTGACATTCTTCTTCAAGGTGACTGAGGGACTGGTGCCAGCAATGCCCACTGATACCTATCTGACCCCTATTCGAGGTAAACGCCTAATTAAACCTAAGAAACTAGACTATTATATTAGTAAAAACATTGTAGAAAGCCAAGCAATAAACCATCATAAGTGTTTTAAACCTATCATCTCAAAAAGTGACCGATTTGAACATACATTATTTCCTAGAACTATTAGTGATTGGAATAATTTAGACAGTGCCGTAGTGTGTGCAGAGACAGTACAGAGCTTTAAAGCGGCTCTCCATCAGTGCTACTAATTTCAAGCTCCTCTCTCCCGCTGCGTACACACCGAAAGGTCCTGCAGTGTAACATTCAGATTCAGAAGATTCATTTTAAATTTAATTTTCACAAGATTTTCTAAATTTTTTTCCCACATAATTCTTAAACTTTGTAAAAACAGTTTCCACTCTTTCACCAGATAAACATATGCAACTTGTTGAAGGTGATCAATATATCTTATACAATCATAACGAAATAATCAAGGAAATATTTACAATGCCTTTGTGAAGAGCCTTTAATATATGTTTTTCTCAATTTTACGTTTATTTTCGTACTTTAGGTTCACCGTGGCAGAGAATCCGTACTATAACGTACGGTACGGGATTTTGTCACAGCGCAGATAAACATGGCGACGAAACTTGCAAGTTTAGTTAATTTATGCAAAAATCAAAGGGCTTCTGGCCTTTTAAGGACAAGGACGGCACCAGCCACTAGCCTAGTAAGATGTCTTTCAGAAAGAGGGACAACTATACAAGGACAAATTCCAGCTGAGCCTCTACGCACAAAGTTTAGTTTTCCGCAAGTTATGGCTTTCATATTTTTAGGAACTTTTATTGGACAGTATGTAGCTAAATCATTTGCAGCTTTCCTTGAGGAAACAGAGATGTTTGTACCTGAAGATGATGATGATTAAATTTTCTTTATCTAGTAAGTATATCATTTATATTGTGTGCATGACTCACTTGATTGTTAATAAAAAAGCAAACCTGAGGTGCGTTCAACAATGCGAGCGCTCGGGGCGACACGGAGCTCTTTCGTACTGAATGCAGGCGCCTGCGTGCGTGCAGGCTAACGCTCGCGATTCAGCTCATGAGGTCTTTCGCTTAGATATCCAAGATGGTGGCTGAAAGAAATTCAGTTGAGTATCTCAAAGAATTATCCCTGAAAAGGGACGCAAATGTATGTGTTACAACTTACAGTGAAGTCGACAGTTCCGGGTCAGTAACGAAACAAACGATGCGTGTCTCTTGAAAACGAAAGTTGTGGGAATCAAACCTGCATAAATTGATAAACAAATACTTCCACCTTACCATGCTATAATAAATTAATAGTGTTTATTTGTTTGTAATTCCTACAATTTTCGAAATTGCATGTTGCAAACTCGATAGTTATGGGTCGCACTTGCCAATTCCGTCTCTTTAATCCGGAGTGGTCTCAACAGGGTTAAAATCAATAAAACTGCCGACTTTTTGTCAATAAAGACTTTATCTCATATTTTCTTCCAAGTTAAACAAAAATAAAGCTCTTAAAATTAAAGATCTAATGATGTCACTTGCAATTACCTATTGCATATATAAACAAGTACCATAAATACAATTAGTTGCGTGTAAAGAGTAAAACTCAAAATATCAAACAATAATTGTATTTAATTGACAAATATCTTACATATGGGATAAAATTATGTATAAAATAAATTTTAAATGTTAAAAAAATACTTTTTAATTAAAATATAAATGATTGTATATAATACGGGTTAAGTTTTGACCCGAAATTGTCACATGCTTACCAGGTCAAATTGTCTGCATTATTGTCAAACAGTAATTAGATTAAACAAATCTATGAGTTAAATCGTGTTCACCGATAAATTTCTAGCAAAATGATGTGCAATAAGGACTTATTTTATCTAAATTGTGGATATAAATCGCTGTTTTTTCGAACGCATGGACAAAACGTTCACATACTTTCGCATTGGTTGGAAAAGACGCTGTTTAGTGTTTCATGACTATGACTTCCGGTAGAGAAATGTCAACATGGAAAGTTTGTGTAACGGTAGCTAAGTGGTTAGTGTACATGACTTAACTATCATATAATCAAAATATTGAATTATTAAGGAATCGTCTGTACTATTATAAAAAAGTGACCCGGAATCGTCGATGACCCGGAACTGTCGAGTTCACTGTACTTGTTCCACATAGCATGTACACGCAATGCATAGAATAGAAGCTTTTTGGTACAGAAAATTGTATCATAATGATTCATATAAAATTAAACAGGTGAAAGATCTATTGTATCAGCAGAAATAATTGTTCCCCCACCCGCTATTTTAAGATAATGTGCTGTTTGACACCATCTTGGATTTTACAGCAAGCACTTGCTATCTTTCAATAGCCTAAAAATTTGCGAAGCAGACGTGGGCTCGAGCGCTCGCATAGTTGAACACATCTCTGGTTCTACCAGGTGGTAGGAGATTATGGAGAAGTCGGTAAATGGTAATTTTGGTAAATTGATATTAAAAAGTAAATTGTTTGGAGAGGTTGGAAAATTTATATAATAATAATCGTGTAATTAGTCTGAATGTGTGATAATCAATCAGTGCTTATGTTGTGCGTTAAATTAAGTTTGACGATTCAGTCGTATATGACAAGTTGACTCGCACCCATTAAAACTGAAAAGACAATGTGCATAGATAGATAGATTTATTTGTGATGCTTTTACAATTTTTACAGATGATACAAATATTTAATAATAACATAATAACAAGAATATGACATAAGATATCACAGCAATGAATGAAGATATTAGTACAAGTATAGATTGCATCACAGGATAGCCCATAAAGTCCTAGGACTTAATTCCAATGGGGTCCTTTGCCCTAAATCATGAACTATTAAAGTAGGAAAAATACACAAATATATCTACCTAGGTTATGGTAATAAAAATAGATTAAAAAACATCAACTTAGTACATATATATATATAAAATCACTGACATAATTAAAAATAAATAAAATCTGATTTATCAACACTGAACATTTGTTCACTTAAGTAATTTTTAACTGCTACTTTAAATGATTTTGTATTTTTCATAATCTTAATTTCATATGGTAATTTGTTCCAATCTTTAATAGCATTATAAAAGAATGTTTTCTTGGTATAAGAATTGATATGGGGTATAAAATAATTATATTTATTTCTACTTTGATGGGTATGTAGTGTTGATGTTAATACAAAATTTTCTTTCATGTATGATGGACTATTATCATTAAAAATTTTATGAACATGGTTTAGTCTTAGAAATTTTACTCTGTTTTCAACATTTAGAAATCCATTATTTGTAAAATCTGTAACTTGTAAAGATGTTCTAAAAGTATATCCATTAATATATCTTATTACTTTATTTTGAACAATTTGTAATTTTTTCTTCATAGAAACAGTAAGATCTTCATACCAGGATGAACAAGCATAATCGAAATGACTTTGTATCAAAGAATTGCAAAGTAATAGTCTTGTTTTCTTATTTAAATAGTTATTGTGCCTGTATAAAAATTTAAGCCTGGAGTTTGCCTTTTGTACAATGTTATTAAAAATAGTACTAGCAGAAAAATCATTTTCTAAAAAACTTCCAAGATATTTAACTGATTTTGATGAATTTATTAACTGATGGTCACATTGAATGCCAAAGTTTTCTGTATTAGAAACTTTTTTCTTTGGACCAAATAAAATACATTCCGTTTTCCCTAGATGCAATGATAACTTATTGTCGACAAGCCATTTGCTACAATTTTTCAGCTCAGTGCTTAATGTATTACTAATAACAGACGGATCTTTATGTGAAAAAAGTATGGCACTGTCATCAGCATATAGTATTAACTTACATTTATCACTTATGCTGGTACACATGTCATTAATATAACATAAAAACAGTAAAGGACCTAAGATACTTCCCTGAGGAACTCCACAGGTAATATCATTAAAATCAGACATGGTATTATTTATCATAACAGATTGTTTGCGACCATTTAAGTAGGATTTGAACCACTCCACCGATCCCACACCCATAGCTTGTAATTTTTTACATAAAATATCATGGTCGACTGTGTCGAATGCTTTTTGTAAGTCTAGCATAATCATTCCTGTGAACAAGCCTTTTGATGACTGAATTTTAATATGATCTGTCAAATGTATAATAAATGCATGCCACTTGGGCTTCTCATCTGGAACATTCTTTAAGTTGAACATTCTGTGGTTGAACCAGTCATGGACTTTCTATGAGGATTGATCTTTGGTAGTTTCCATTTCCATGGCATGACCTTCTGAAATCAGTGATTGGATAATCTCAGTAGGGCTGTCACGATATACCAGTATATTGCAATACGCAGCTGCAGCAATACGTACCGCGATACGATTTTAATGTACCGGTATTTGGTGATATTTTTTATTTCATTGTGAAATTCTTCCCTTCGCGAAATAAAAGTAGCGAAACGTCAGCTTTTCCATTGTTCATTCCATCTAACCTGAAGTTGCAGAAATTTAACTGACTGGGGCGCGTCTCTGTCCGATATGACAGTAAATACCTATAGAGGCTAGATTCTTTCAGTAGCTGCATATAAGATTTTTAATTTTTCTGTTAAATACAGTGGAGGAATTTTATTACTTCTTTGGTTTATTCTAATTAGCCTGTGTATTTACTTTCAGGCAAGCTGTTCATATCTACAAGAATTCTGCATTTTCGACCCATATATACATATATGCAACTTTTCGTTATGCTCAGCAGATGTCTTGTGTATGGACAGACTTACTTACAGAAATTTGATATGTATAGTGTAGTGTAGCATAAAATACAGCTTAAAGAATTTGAATAAAATGGTGGAAACTGCTCATTTTTGGAAGAAACCATGGCAGTAAGAAGAGCAATGAAAGTAAATCGGTGCAGTCAATGATAATGAATGATTTGTTACTTGTTTTATCATGATTGAAACATTTTGTTTAAGTTATTAATGAAAGATGCATTTGTAACATGAATAACATCTCATTGTTAGTAGATTGTTGTATAAATGGTTACCTGTCCTTATGTTCTATATTTTGTATGAATTTTACAAATGGAAAAAATATTAAAGTAGATAAGTTAATGTTTTAATCTGGTAAAGTAACATTTGCTAAGACATGAATGTTTTTAACATTTATACAATTCAATTTTCCCTGTTTTGTCCCATGCAATTTGAATTACCATGCATCCAGGCTTGTTAGACAATAATCAATATTTTTTCTTAAATGCACTTTATATTTAACAGTAGTGTAGATTTTATCAAATTTAAAAAAGATCTCTTTGGCAATATCTTTTCATTGTGACTGGGAGTCAGACTGAGTGGAACATTTGTAATACATTTATAAATGTAAACTGTGAAGAAATAAAAGATATGTTCTGTTCTGTTCATCAATATTTAGTTGAAGATGATAGTCTCCTGATAATTTGGTTACATTATCTATTCAAGTTCTTTTTATACAAAATATCTTATATGATATCATCTGACTGCATAAAAAATGTGAAGTATTGTTTGCCACCATATTGAAGTATATGAAGTTAATTATTTTTAAAGTTAAAGGTTCTCTGTGATAATTGTGCTGAGTGAAAACAAGTGATAGTCTAAAAATAGTTTGTTTGTATGTATGTTTAGATATTCTTGTAAGGTTATTGTTAGTTGAAATATTACATTGAAGCTTGGCTTGATGTGAACAAGTTTGTACATTACTTCATACATTTTGATTGATCACAAATTTTCAGAGCTTTGGCTGTGAAACCTAAAATTCATGAAATAAGAATACAATGTATTTATGAATCCAAAACATAGAGAAGATATTTTGTATGATTAACTCTTTAATATCATACTCATTTTGAAATTGGTATCTTCAGGCAACTTTTAATGCTACAATTAGTTTATACTTAGTCATAATATAAAATGATTAGAGCGTTGAAGAAAAGTTTGAGTGATTTACTTCTCTTGCTAACATTTACTAATTGTAGATTAGCCTAAAAAGTTATTTCCTTTATCACAATGTTAGATGTATATTTTCTTTCAGTGTATTGATCCAAGTTTTCTATGGATAGTTGTGTCCATTTTAACCTTGCTTAAAATGCTTAAACATGTATAATCTTTTATGGTAATGTCTACATTTATCACATTTTATAGTAGATCATGGCATATCAATTTTAGAGCTGTCATTGATTGGACTCAAAGCATATCGATAATATGATATATCGAGAAATAAATATCGATGATATAGCAATATATATTGATACATTCACTGCAGTACTATACAGACCATTTATGTTGTCATAAAAGATGTACATTTGTTATGTATGTTATACCTTGGTATCCTGCATTAAATAGGTAAAAAGGATTTGTATTGATTATAAATAAACAAAAAGATATATCACAAATTTCCACTCACAATAGGTTTGTCTCGCAAAATTTTACACTTTTACTAATTAACCTATAATTTATAGGCTTTTATTATTGATACATCAAAATACAATGTTATATCGATTATTGATCAGAAAATATCTATCGATGATACTTCAATACAGTTGGAATTGATGATAGCTCTAAACTATTTATCTTGTATGTAGCTTACCACTCTTGTGATAGGTAGTTATATGATTTTTGTTTCTCTATCATTTTTTAAGTTTTTTTTTGTGTATTTATTTCCTCTTTATATTATAGATTTTCTCTAAATAAAATTTAATCTGAAAAAAGAGTAATTTTTTTTTGCCATTATTTGGTATTTTTTTTCCAATCAAATAAAGTGATTACAATGTGATCATGTAAGTCTAGTGATTGGAGCTTGATCATGTAATATTTTTTATGGCAATGGAAATTAGCAGTGCCCCTAGTGGAGTTCTAACTTGGGACTTTTTGATTCCTACCATCCTACCACTGGGCCGATGCTCCTACAAACACACTGATATATGATCACATATTCTTGAAATCAAACCTTGAAGGCTGAACTGAAACAAGATTTGTAGCCGCCCTGCTAGCTCAGTGGGTAGTGCACAAGTCTACTGATCGAGGGGTCGTGGGTTCGATTCCTGGGCAGGGCATACTTTCGTAGAGATTGGACATTAAATAATTTCTACGGCCATTCTACCTCCTACCACTGATTCTAAATCATGTAGGGCAGTAGTCAGTCACTGGCGAAAGTTTGCGCCCAGTAGTTGGTTAACAGCTAAATCCAGAGATTTAGCCTTTCCAGGAACTGTGAGTAGGTGGGCTGACCGCCGTGATATAACCTATAATGTGTTGCCATGGCGTAAAACCCAACAAACGAAACAAGATTTTGAAAAGATAGATCTTTCTATACATGTACTTGTGCTTGAAACTCAAGGCTTACTAAATAATGTGTGCTGGTTGGCATGTGAATCATACTTATTCATTATGAAAAAGAATACCCAAAAGGACAAAAAAGTCATAAAATAATCTTTAATGATGCATTTATTGTGAATATTGCACTTGGAATGTAGAGTATAAATAAATCAAACATATATACATCTATAACTTTCACACACAAACAGTATTGATAAATTTTATTCAACTGTCAGAAGGCATACATTACCCCGCTGATTTAACTATTTACTACAGTACTTCTGTACTCATAATTGATAAAATATAGATTTAAATCAGTTGGATTAACATAATTATGCTTCACTGACAGTGGAATAAACTATAACAAAAATAATGGATTCAAAGCAGGACAGTAGTATGGAGATGATATATAAATACAAATACATGTAGTCAATTAACAGCCAATCACATTGACTGTATACATCACATTGACTGTATACACTACATACATTTGTTGCCTGCAAGACTGCAGTAACTTGCTCTTTAACACAATGCACTTACTACAGTCTTGCAGACAACCCTTCACTTGTTAATGTAATTATCTATGTGTGTATATTATATTCATAATGGGTAACATCTGACTGAGAATATGATTGTAAGTTGTAAGTAAAGACTTGGAAACTTTATACTATAAATTACGAAGCATTGGGAGAGAATATACTGCTAAGTTGCACGTTTAGACTTCAATACAGCTTATAACAATATACAGGGCTCAAATTTAAGCCCGCATACTAGCAAAATGCGAGTGGATTTTGAAAATTGCGAGTAACTTATTTAACTAGCAAATTTTCGTGAGTTGAAATCACTGCAAAAATATTACTGTCTATACTGATGAGGCTCAAAAATGAAATAAATTCAACTCGCAAAAATTTGCAAGTCTATTTTTTTGGTTAAATTCTAGCCTTACTATTTACGAAGAATTACGAAGCATTGGTCAACCCTATTTACTGGAGAACATTGTTCAATTCATCTTTTTTGATTATCTAGTATTTCACAGAGTTCACTGAAGCAGACTTTTTCGACTTACTACCATTCTTCAGAGAAAATACTTTCTTTTTACAGGAAGTTCAGCAACTTCTTTACTGGTAATACAAGAATGCAACTTGGAATACTTGCAACACAAGTTTAGGTCATATTGAGTAGTAATATTACAATAAGATTGGTGTGACTTGTTATTGCTCTTAGCAAAAGGTTTAATGAAGGATATTGGTCGGTCATCCTTCCTTGATAAAGAGATCCAGTTGGCAAGTAGATCCTATCAGTTGGAATCCTCAGACTTTATTATTATAGTTCTATGTAAGAATAGTAAAATACCCTGCAAATATCTTGCTGGTTAATTCAGATATTAACAAAAGTGATGAAATTCAGATAGCTCTTCAATAAAACAATACTTGGCTTGATTTTTAAACAATTTAAATGATCTACAAAAAAGGTATTTAAGATTGATCGAGTTAAATTGGCATTGAAAATAAGGGAAAATTCAGTAAAATTAATTTATGTATTACATACATAGACAATATTTAAGGCACTTAGTTTTAGTATAAGTCATAGAAACAAGAAAAATTTCATATCAATTGATATAAATGGGTTAGTATCGAACACGATGCATATCATTTGCTAAGAAATTTAGAAGAATTCAAAAATGAAATCATAACCTTCAGATAGGATCAATGATTTTCAGCCGAATGCAATATAAGTTACTATAGATAATAATAAAGTTACATTGACTTATTTATAACAAAAATTCTATTTGCTGAAATTCAAATGCATTAACGCTATACTTACTAATAAAAATAATTATATTGCAAAGAAAAACATCATGTTTAAAGACTAATGTTGTGAGCTGAATACTTAACGACCAGAAATTCTTAACCCAAAAAAATATTATTAACACATTCATAATCAAACTAACAAGCATTCATAAATAATACAAAATAACAAGGTTATTATGAACAGAGGAGAAAGTTGCAAGGGTAGGTGGGTGTTGTGCCTTTTAAAAACAAAGCCCACAAACTATCGGCAATATTCTATACAATAAACACCGACAATGTTGTCAATCAAAGCGCTAATAGTGCTGTGGGACATGGAGTTTTGATAGAATAAATAAACGCGGGCTTATACATCAAAAGGAAGTGATACAATGGAGTTTTCCCTTACATAAGCCGGATTTGATATACATGTACAATTGCAATTGCAAAAACAGTATATCGTCTGCTTGTTAATGTGATTTGCAAACTACATATATATTAATTGAAGTAGTAATTATCCCTTGAATTGCACATGCACAACCTTATGTAATCGTCTGCAACAAATTTTAATGAGGATTTGCTACAGTCAGCTACTAAACATGGCGAAACCGTATTTTAGTAACCTACATTCTCCGGGGAAACTTTTTTTTAAATTCACCCCCCTGACAAAACTATTTCACAACAAAACCTATAAGTTAAGTCAACATCAACATATAAATTGTAATACAATATATACATTAATCAAATATCACAAATTTAACCAATGTATGTTATTGGTTTTGATCTTTTTTAGGTTTAGCAACTTTTGCTGTAAGCATTCTTTCCCTTTCTCTTTCTCGATCAATTTGGTCAGCTCTGGTTAATTCTTCCTTTTGTTTCTGTTGCTGAATCTTTACTGCTCTTCTCTAAAACAATTAAACATAATAAAAGTTCAGAGCAAAGTTAGATTTATTGACATAGTGAATGTTTTGAACTTTTCATACAAGGTTATTAAATTCAATTCAGATGTACACTAAGTCTTGTGCGATATATATTTTTTCAACACTATCAAAAACAATAGGTAAAATCTTATTATATAGTACATAAAATTTGTAATATGATCCACAGGCTGTCGGCATCTCCACAATTTTTTTTAACACATATATATATAGTATATATATTGTATATATGTGTGTTTAGAAAATTTTTTAGTAAGGACACTGACAGCCTGTTTTCTTTTAAAGATCATCTTCCAAGCTCCCAGGAAATACACTGACATTGAGTTTTCACAACATCTTTATATAATTTCACGGACTTTAAATCTCCTAGCAACCCTATTTGCATAAAGCAGTCTCATACACTTTCTGGATAATAAGTCATGAACAAAAACTAAAAATATTGGTTAAAAGAGCATCAAACTACATCAGCTTGTGACCAAACCAAAACCTATCTTCTGATAGAGATAATTAAATTACATATACAAATGTATCTATATGTTTTTGTATATGTTTTACCTTTAACTTCGCTGATTTTTCTGTTAATGCATTCATTTCACGTTTTAAATTAACTAATTTTGTATGATATCTTTTAGCTTCCTGCATCTGTAAAGAAATAAAACAATAATAATATAATCAACAAAGTGCCCCTTAAGATGTCTGGTACAACAAATTCAATAAATAAATGTGGAAGGCTTTATTAATTCCTTTTTGTATCCCAACTTAATATTTACAATGCTGTGGCACCTTTCCAAAAAAAATATTACGATAAAAATCATCATTAGTCAAAAGGAAGAAACATTAATAATATGGCCATCATTTGAGAAATCAATTCCAGATATTATTGAATTATTAGAATATTGTATACCTTCCAATATAATATCATAGTTATGACCAATATCCTTCAGACTTGGGAATGCAATTTTATGAAAATGATCTACAATAACTTTTTTCATACAAATTTTTGTGAGAAGGTGCACTGAACATTAGTCCATAAACTTTTATGGTGCCTTTCTGCAAGCAGATAATTGAAGGTTTTCACTTGGTATCTTCAAGTTTTTCTTAATGTAAGTATCATTTGTTTGAAATAATTTTCAGATATATTTTTACATGATATAGAAGTCATTAAGTTTTTAATTTTCTATGGGGTTTTTTTTTTCCAAAATGTTAGATAGTACTTTCTTGCATTAAGGGGACCAAACAGCAACATGTACAATGTAAGTAAAATTGCTACATTTTATATGGCTAAGTGTTTTAAGATTGCACTAGTCTCGAAGTTCAGGATTTTTAGGACCTGAAAAGGGGTTTTCTCCTATTAAAAAGCCTTTGAAATCATAAAAACAAGAAATGTCAGTTTTTAGGATACTACAGATATAAGAATACTAAGGACTTAAAGAAGAACAATTCATCTTTAAAGACCACTTTTACTTGCCTCACTGTTAATTTTTAAACTTACCACATCAAGCATTTGTTTCAAAGCAGTAGAGTCAGAAAATTTAGAATTTTCTTGCTGAACTGTCTCAATGAGGACTTCTTGATTATGTCTGAAATAAAACATGATTATCAAGAGTGAAGTCAATAAAATTGTATTATCATAATGCAAACCAAATTTTACTACATAGTCACAAAGAGACCTCTAATGTTCAATTTTTGATCACTCAAAGGAAATACCAGTGATCAAACTAGAGTAAGAATTTTGTTTCATTGTGCAACCTATAATTGGCACATGAGAAATAATAATAATAAAGACTTTATTTAACGAGGCTACACATTTGGATAAATCCAATCTTCCATGTGGACCTCAAGAAAACATGTATGTACAAGTTATTTACATTATTTACATAGTGAAAAATAAATAGAAAGATAAGTAATATGATGCTAAGTCACACAAGCCTGAAATAGAAAGAGTGAATATATCCTGTGGACAAAGACCAATTTGCATTTATCGAGATTTCCATTTAAGGTATTGATTTTTGAATGATGTTAGACAATCAGCCAGTCGAATGTTAAGAGGAATTTCATTCCATATAACTGATCCTGAATATGCTAGGGATTTTCTGAAGAATTCAAGTTTAGTTTTGGGACGTAAAGTTGTTTATTAGAATAAACTACTATAGCTGGTACCAACTTTATCTCAGTAAAGTGAAGTGCCTCTATCAGTAATTGAACAATAGACTTCTTGATCCTACAGCACTAAACTTAATATGTACCAGTATATTGGACATAAACTCAAACAAAATATTTGTTTACATAAATATAGGTATAGGTACATACAATAATTCATTCAGTGATCCTTTAGCTTTCTGTAGATTAGGTAGAAACATGTCTAATGTAGCTAGTGTTAGTTTCTCTATGGCAGCTGAATCCACCTCTATATGGTCATCTACATCAATTGACTCTTCTGTTTCTGAAAATATTTTAATAATATCTATACATCATACAATATAATACATCTTTATACTGACTAATGTTTGTGAAATGAACCCAAGACATGTGGTCAGATTAAGCTAAGGAATTGTTGATCTGTCACCTAGGATTTCATAATATGGTGAAAAAAATATAAAAAAAAAGAATCAGAATGAATTTTTTGTATTTGCTCAGAACAAAAATCATCATCAAACAAGTTCTATAGATTGCAGTTCTTGATCTGGTCTTAGTTCACCACAAGTCTGAAGTAATGACAAGAGCATCTTCATGGAAGGAAAATAGCAGTTTATTTGTCAGGTTTTGAACCATTTGCTCCAAACTCCCCACAGTGCCTACAACATGTTTTGCTACTTAACCACTACCAACATGTAAATCTTGTGATGCTAGTAATACCATGTGACACCAATGTGTTGCATGTGAAAAGAAGGTTTGTTGATTTTACAAATTATCAATTAAACTATTATTTTTTATCTTTATGTACTTCGAACATCATACTTAACCGCAAACAGACTCATATAAAAATATTGAAATGTAAAAGAAAAGATGAAATAAATATTCTGCTCTCTGAGGGATGAATTTAACTTGTGGTGGCAGTGGTTATTGATTTGATAAAGGGAAATTACTGCTGCAGGGGTTTGCCTTTGCTGAACTATCCATTAGTGTCCATAATACCAAAGGGGCCACTGCATCTAAAATTACATCGGCATAAACATGTCAGATATATGAATACCTTTATCTTCACTTTCAATATCTGGGTTAGAAGGAGAATCAACCGAGTCACCAGAAACTTGATTTACTTCATCAT
The DNA here is from genome assembly GCA_025267735.1 of Mactra quadrangularis. NCBI lineage: Eukaryota > Metazoa > Mollusca > Bivalvia > Venerida > Mactridae > Mactra > Mactra quadrangularis. Next base: position 5,392,984 of record CM046303.1, read on the forward strand.
TTGATATACTGGTTCTTTCTTCTTCATTGTGATCTTCTGACTGAGGAATCTGATCATCAGTACTTTCTCCACCACTAGTTACTGTAGTTACAGTTTCATCAGTTTTCTGTGGCTCTTCCATCTGTGGGGGTAAAATATATAATAAACCTGTGGTATCATTTCTATAAGCAGGTTTCAATATATAAACTAAACTACAATGTAAATAAAATTGGACAGTATTGTCATGAAAACGATTTTCACCAATGCCAAAGAGTAACAAAGTTGAAGCCTGATCAACTTTAATGGTGATCAATAAAAGACAAGTCAATCTGATCAGTAGTCTTCTAACAAGTCAGTTATTATTTATATGCATGTAATAGTTTTATTGTAAGACAATAAAGCAACAAAGATAGTGTTTGGTTTAAGGTTAGATAGATCCAAATGAATGAAATTCAATTCATTGTACATGTGTTCTAGGACACTTTTTTATATTATAGAGATTTGCAACCACATAGACTTAAATCAAATTTTATGGTCGTGGCAATTAATTTAAAGTTTAAATAAAGATATTCACTTTAAATTTTGTACCAGTACTTTTCAAATAAATATAAAGGTTAGGAAAAATGTGTTTCTGTATGATTTTGAGGTCAACTATGCTCACAGACTCTGGAATAAATTGTACAGCCTGCTTCAGCTAATTATAAACAGTGACAACTGTGAAAATTCAAAATGGCACTTCGTTGCGTATCCCCCTTATATAAAATCCCTATATATGAAGGGTCATTAATGTGTTTGATTACCGAAAACTAGAAATTAATGACAACAATGTATTTACGTGTGGAATTTTTGTGGTGTAATTGCATTATTATGTTCATTTGAAAACCCCTTCAGATATTATTGCTTGTCTGCTATTAATGTTTACATCAGATTCTAAACAGCACAAGTCTATTGCAACCATGTAAATTTATTTTTTAACATTGAAGGCATCTTAGACAAAATGACCACAATAAATCTTCCTTTTTTATATCTGAATCCTGCATCATAATTAAACAACTAAAAGCAAACAAATGTCATGCATTTAAAATCAAAACTGATCAATGACAGTCTAAACCTAATGAAGTTCGGAATGTAATTTAAACTGAAAGTAATAAATGGTCGAATGCAAAGGGTGCAAGACATTTCTACCCCAAGACGTTTCGACCCCAAGCATTTTATGGAGACATTTCGACCCCACGACGTTTCGACCCCAGAGTTGAGACGTTTCGACCCCAGATTTGAGACGTTTCGACCCCAGTTTATAGATAATATTGTATATGATAAATAAAATTATATACGAAATAAATTATGAATCGTTATATTATTGAAATTATGACATTACATCATTTTATTTCATTTTGCAGCGTTTGTGATCGACATGCAGCATGATGTTGTAGATGTATTTCAACCCAAGAGCATAAATATGTATATTCATGTAAACTTATTAACACTTAAAAGTTTGAAAATCAATAAAATTGAATTTATACATCTAGATCTAGAACTTTATATTATCATTATTTTACATATATGATAAATTATTAAAGTTGATGAATCAACATGTTGCTTGTTGATATGTTTTTACAGTAACTATGAATGTGTTTTCCGATGGAAATTGTACAATAATTTCAAGCCCTGGTGTATGATGTATGAATGTAAAGATGAGTAGTACTCAGTACGTTGATTTGAATTATACATGTACTTCGATATAATGTAATAAGCGTACATCGGTCTATTATATAAAAAGGTTAAATACAATCAATAAATCTACTTTAACAATTATACAAAGTGGTAAGTACTTAAACTTCAAAAGGGGATGTTTTGTAAAGCATGATATTATCAGGGGTGTAGCTTTCCCAAAATAAATGTGTAGGCACAAGTTAAAGGTAGGGGGTTCGGTGGCATGCTACCCCGGATTTTTAAAAAAAATTTACATCTCAGTTGCTGCATTTTGGAGTATTTCAGGTCATTTGTTAGCATTTTTACTTGTTATATGTACAAAGAAATAACAACACTAAGTCAGTCTTGTAGTTTAGTCATACAGTGATGTTTATTGCTTTTTTGGCATTTTTGGCATTTTTATTTTTTTTTAATTTTCAAAAAAAAATGTGTAGGCACGTGCCTTGTGTGCCTATAGTCAGCTACGCCAATGATTATATTTAGCCCGAATTTAATTACAATAGAATATTTTTGTATACGTTATAAACGATAATTACCTCCAACTATCCCTATAGAACAGAAACAAACTGTGAAAATGAAAGTGTATATGTGATTATTAAGTGAATTGAAGAATTATTTGTTTGCGATAACCGTAAAAAATTATCTACTTAAACAAAAGATTAATTAATACTGAAATCTTTGTTTTCTACAGTTATATATATTACTCAACGGTAAATTTTAAAATAACACGTGCATGATTTAAGCGGGAGATATATTTTTGATCAAATAATGGTTATCTATAACATCTATTGAATAATACGCGCTTCTGTCTTTGAATGTATATCACATGCATGATATAAAATTTGAGCGGGAAATATATTTTTGATAAAATAATGGATATTTGTAATATCTATAGAATAATATGCGCTTCTGTCGTTGAATGTATATCACGTGCATGATTTACACGAGAAATATTTTTTGATGAAATAATGGGTATTAATAAAAAACTTCTTTTCCAGGTTATGTGTAAATATCATATACTTTTATGAGTATTTATTTTTTAATGATATATATTTATAGTATTAGTAACTGCTTATATATGTACACAAATTGAATTACTAAATATTTATGTTTGTTCTCAAAATTTTGTGTATTTGTGAATATGTATAATATGCTTATAAAAAACTTCTTTTCCAGGATATGTATATGTAAATAGTATGTACTCTCATGAGTATTTAAACAATTTAATAATTTATTTAAATAATAAAACAATATCAAGTTTGTTGTTTATTATTATTCAAGTACCTAACAATATTAATCTGTGTGTTCTAATAAGTAGTTGTTTTTGGTGCAGCAGATTACTCTCTTCTCTCTTCCGTTTTCTTCCGTCTGTTTTCTTCCTAATAAATCGGTTTTTTTTCATTTTTAAATCTTCTAAAATATTACATTCAAATTCTAAGATGTGATAATCAAACTTACCTTTTATCAAAAATATACAAAATGTACATATATACAATACAAATACGAAAATTAACCTAAAGTACCATCTGGGGTCGAAACGTCGTGGGGTCGAAACGTCTTGGGGTCGAAATGTCGGTATACAGACGATCCGTCGGGATGCGTTTTTTCGTAAACAGTTTGTCCGAGTCGACTGGTAAAGAGTTTTCAAAATGCAAGTAGTCCGGCATTAAGCTCCGCCTACAATCTGTCTACTTTTTTTCAAACATACATGAACTCTACATGATATAGACAGACTTAGCAAAATGATAAAACGTGTATTCGGGTGGTCATTCAGTTAAAGCCGCGGCGGGCCCCTATTTATGTGGTCTACTAATATCAAGGGACTCAGAGGACCCAACAACTAAATCAAAATCTGTTTTGTTTCGTAAGCAAAGTTGAAACGCATGCAAAAGCTCGATACAAAATCGTACAGACATTGTGTTTGAAAGGACTGCTTAAAAAATTAATATCTAACAAAATGTTTTCAATCGTTGGAGTTTTTAGTCTTTCTGGGTCGAAAAAAATTGATATGAATGGTACACAGGTATTGAATAAAGTTTTAAGTATAAAAATCAGAATAAAGACCTCGAATGCAGTGTACACAGAAACTCTTTACGAACTTGAACGGAAAATTGCAAATCTGCAATATTTTAGTAAAATTGGTAAAGAGTTTTCGTTTGGCAAAAAATAGAATAATTATGGGACTCAGGTTCCAAAAAAACGATAAATATTACAATAATGAGCTTGAATAATGCGTATGCAAAAACTCTTTGCAAACTTGAACGGAAAATTGCAAATCTGCAATATTTCTAGTAAAATCGGTAAAGAGTTTTTGAACGGCATAAAATGAAATAATTATGAAACCCAGGTACTAAAAGAAAAACTTTCTAGATGAATATCTATATATAATAAGAAACCAAACTAGATGTGTGCATAAATCCAATTCAAAATTCAACAAAAATTGCAACCCCTTTCAAGGTTAAATCTTAAAGAGTTCTTGTTTGTGTATAAAGTTTTTAGTGGACATTTTTTTAGTTAAATGTATGGAACACGGGCACTAAAAATGGTTTGTTCATAAAAATCTGAACTTTGAAACCTAATGAAGATGTATAAAAAACTCTTTACCAATTTCAACTGAAATTGCAAAAAACAACCGCTTTAAGGTTAAATCTACAAAGAGTTTTTGTTCATGTCTATATAGTTATTTCAGTGGACAAAAACTTCGTCCTTGCGGGCCTTAAATTATATGTTTTAGACATGGGCACTCAAAAAAGAGGTTTTTACATAAAAATCAGAACAAATGAAGATGTATAAAAATCTCTTTACAAATTTCAACGGAAATTTCAAAAAACGACCGCCTTTAGGTAAAATCTACAAAGAGTTTTTATTAATGTATTTTATTTAAAAGTGTTTTTCAGTGGGCAAAAAACTTTAATTCTTTCGAATTTAATGTCTTTCTGGACCTAAAATGGTGTGTTTAGGACACGACTACTTAAAACATTGTACTTAGGAACATCATGAAGATGTTTAAAAAAACTCTGTGTAAATTTACACTGGAATGATAAAAAAGTACCGATTTAAGGTTTAAAATGTAAAGAGTTTTTGTTCATGTCTTTCCAGTGGACAAAAACTTTAGACCCTTGAGTTTTATGTGTTTCATGGCCCTAAATTATGTATATGGGACATGGGTACTAAAAATTGTGATTACAAACTTATGAGGATGTATTAAAAAACTCTTTACGAATTTCAACTGAAAATGCAAAAAAAATACCGCTTAAAGGTAAAATCTACAAAGAGTTCTTATTCATGTATAAAGAGTTTTTCAGTCGGCAAAAAACTTTAATTCTTTTGAGTTTAATGTCTTTCAGGACCTAAAATGATGTGTTTAGGACACGACTACTTAAAACATTGTACTTAGGAACATCATGAAGATGTTAAAAAAAACTCTTTGTAAATTTACACTGGAATGGTAACAAAGTACCGATTTAAGGTTAAAAATGTAAAGAGTTTTTGTTCATGTCTTTTTAGTGGACAAAAACTTTAGATCCTTGAGTTTAATGTCTTTCAGGACCTAAAATGATGTGTTTTGGACACGACTACTTAAAACATTGTACTTAGGAACATCATGAAGATGTTTAAAAAACTCTTTGTAAATTTACACTGGAATGGTAAAAAAGTACCGATTTAAGGTTAAAAATGTAAAGAGTTTTTGTTCTATCTTTTAAGTGGACAAAAACTTTAGACCCTTGAGTTTAATGTCTTTCATGGCCCTAAATTATGTATTTGGGACATAGGTACAAAAAATTGTGCTTAGAAACCTATGAGGATGTATTAAAAAACTCTTTGCGAATTTCAACTTAAAATGCAAAAAAATACCGCTTAAAGGTAAAATCTACATAGAGTTCTTATTCATGTATAAAGAGTTTTTCAGTCGGCAAAAAACTTTAATTCTTTTGAGTTTAATGTCTTTCAGGACCTAAAATGATGTGTTTAGGACACGACTACTTAAAACATTGTACTTAGGAACATCATGAAGATGTTAAAAAAAACTCTTTGTAAATTTACACTGGAATGGTAACAAAGTACCGATTTAAGGTTAAAAATGTAAAGAGTTTTTGTTCATGTCTTTTTAGTGGACAAAAACTTTAGATCCTTGAGTTTAATGTCTTTCAGGACCTAAAATGATGTGTTTTGGACACGACTACTTAAAACATTGTACTTAGGAACATCATGAAGATGTTTAAAAAACTCTTTGTAAATTTACACTGGAATGGTAAAAAAGTACCGATTTAAGGTTAAAAATGTAAAGAGTTTTTGTTCTATCTTTTAAGTGGACAAAAACTTTAGACCCTTGAGTTTAATGTCTTTCATGGCCCTAAATTATGTATTTGGGACATAGGTACAAAAAATTGTGCTTAGAAACCTATGAGGATGTATTAAAAAACTCTTTGCGAATTTCAACTTAAAATGCAAAAAAATACCGCTTAAAGGTAAAATCTACATAGAGTTCTTATTCATGTATAAAGAGTTTTTCAGTGGGCAAAAACTATTAATCTTTTGACTTAAATGTCTTACATGACCTAAAATGATGTGTTTGGGACACGACTAATTAAAACATTGTACTTAGGAACATCATGAAGATGTTTAAAAAACTCTTTGTAAATTTACACTGGAATGGTAAAAAAGTACCGATTTAAGAATAGAAATGTAAAGAGTTTTTGTTCATGTCTTTTCAGTGGACAAAAACTTTAGATCCTTGAGATTAGCCTTTCTGTGCCTTGAATTATGTGTTTGGGACACGGGTACTAACAAATTCTACTTAGAAACCTAATTCAAATGTATAAAAAAACTATTTACGAATTTCAACTGAATTTGCAAAAGACGACTGCTTAAAGTTAAAATTAACAAAGAGTTTGTGTTTATGTTTAAAGTGTTTTTCACTGGGCTTCACGGGTACCTTACGAATTTTACTTAGAAATCTCATAAAGATTTAAAAAAAACTCTTTATAAATTTCAACTGAAATTGCAAAAACGAACACTCTTAGGTTAAATCTGTAAAGAGTTTGTGTTCATGTCTTTTCAGTGGACAAAAAACTTTAGATCCTTGAGTTTAATGTCTTTCTGGGCCTTAAATTATGTGTTTGGGACATGGGTTCTAAAATAATGAGCTTAGAAATTTAACCTTATGAATATGTATAAAAAACTATTTATAAATTCCAACTGAAATTGCAAAAAACGTACACTCTAAGGTTACTTTAAACATATTTTATTGTCAAATAGTAAACATATATATAATATACAACAATGACAGATACATTGTACAAAAATGGCAATGGGGTCTGGCCACAAGTTCTCACAACTTAGTTACGGCCGTAACACTCTAAGGTTAAATCTGCAAAGAGTTTGTGTTCATGCATTAAGTGTTTCCAGTTGACAAAAAACTGTAGGTCTTTTGAGTTTAATGTCTTTATGGACCTTAAATGATATGAATGGAAGACAGGTACCAAAAAAAGAAGTCTGTACATGAAAATCAGGAATTAGAACCCTTAATGACGAAGTGTAAGAAATAGGCCTACTTTAGGGCCTACAATTTTTTACAGAATTCCAAAAAACGAGCCATATAAGGTTAAATCTATAGAGTAAAAAAAACGTATAAAGTTATTTTTGTGGACAAAATATCTTTACAAACGTGGACGAAAATTGCATAAGATAGGCCTACGACGGCATTAAAAATTTTAAGCCTGTATAAAATCTAATATTTTGGTAAAATTCGTAAATGTATTCGTACATGAATAAAGTAAGTTCTTACTGAACAAAACAACATCTGATCGTAAGATTTTAAAGCTTTTTAACGGTCTTTTTAATCGATTTCAGTAAAAAAGGAACAATAATTCTCAAAAGGTGATTAATATAGAAGCGTACTTCGTAGAGCTAAACCCTAACCTTTTGATGTGGCGTATTGATTTCTTGTGGGTGTTCACTAAGCCAAAGGACGTTAAATAGTTCTATTTTTGAGGATAAAATTTTTTTGGCAATAAACATTTCCGGGTTTTAACCCTTCATTTTATAATTTAAGTTATATTTCCCTGCGAAAAATTATAATACAACCTCTCATGCTGTTATACACCAACTCTTTACCAGTCAACTTGGATAAACTGTTTACGAAAAAACGCATCCCGAAATGTCTCCGTCAAACCTGGGGTCGAAACGTCTTGGGGTCGAAACGTCTGTAACTCGAATGCAAATATGTCCGAATACTACGTCGAAATAATTTCAGATGTACAGACTGACAGACCTAGATAATTCATGAAACGAATCAATTTGATTAAAGTTTGCTTTATATCTTACCATTTACATAAATAAACGATGACTAAGTCTCAGATTAAGCCAAAAAGAAACTGGAAATAAAAACAAAAAGTCTGTGTTACTAAGACGCTTGTCTATTTTGACACCTGTCATGTCATTTCAAGCGTCCAGTCGACTCATTATTGATTACAGATTTATTTTATTTGTTTTTGTCATGTGCCAGTGATATCATTCGGTAATTATTTAAACATTTTTTTCTAAATCATTGTTAAGAACTATTTTATTATACCCGTTAAATCATTTCAGCTTGCTAATGTTTCGTAGATCAGAAATCAACCATTGTTCAGTTAGTGACTGTGCATTATTTCTGCTCTACAGTAGTCTAGGAAAACTTCAGCTCTTGGTAGTCTTACTATGAAATTATCTCAGTTTGGAGTCCACAAAGATTTATGTACCCCTAAAGATCATACACCTTAATGAGATACTGTTTCATGCTCATTGGTTAAAGTCTAAAGAATAGTTGAATAGTTCTGGCTTCCAAGACTTCAAAAGCCACTTTTTTAACATTTTTTTAGACTTTCGGCGGTTTCTTTAAGTTGTTTTACAGTATTAATTATTTAACCATATTTAACTACACCAATGAACCAACAGAATTTGTATGCAAAGTGTACAGGGGGAAAACTGTACTTCAAGATTTTGTATGGCATGAAGAGGAAAATAAAATCTTATAATATTTGCCAGTAATACGAGGTAGAATTATAAACACATTGTATTTTTAGTTCTGCTCGATTCATACTTGAATCTAATGTGTAAGGCCATAATTGTTAGTATAGATATGTAAGGTTTCAATGTGAATGAAAGTCTTTCTGTATTTCAATACTTTGATATCATCTGATGTGGCATTAACAGACGTTCATTAACAGAATAGACAAGGATATGCTGAAGACCTTAAGCTAGTTGAAGAACAAAGTATAAATAGGTGGCTAGTAAAGTTATAAATTCCAGATCTAACTACATGTATGTCTATGGATTATCTTGCTTATGAACAGTAGACTGTTTTCAAGATGTAAACAACGTTTATTTTAACTCTAAATCATTCACCAGTTCTTAGGTTGGCACTTACTGGTATGCTTGTATATTAGCAGTCTAGATCTCAGGTTGTTAAAATATATATATCATTTTGAGAGGTTTTGTAAAACAGGGTCTGATCAATAATTTATATTACAGAAATGGTTCGTATACTAAGTACTGGTGAGATTGTGAAGGATGATGATCCAAGAACTCAACAAGAAAATACAAGACCTAGACGGGTAAATATAGCTTGGAGTAAACAATAAACAATTGTCTGAATATGCTCAGAATGATGAATTTCGATAGATTCAAATCTTTGAATTTTTTCTTGTTAGGCATGTTTTATATTTACCTATGACATCAAAATAATGTCATTGTAGCCCAATAAAATCCATTGGTCCAAACTGAGATTCAAACCAACAACCTCTTGAGTCATTAACAGACACTCTACCACATCGCCATAAAAGCTAGCTTGATGGCAAGGGAGTACAAGTGCAGTATTATACCTTTGCTACACACACCCCCTCCTTAACAGAATTCGTCCTCATCTTCTTGGAGCTTGTTTGTCTTTGGGACTATCTTAGGGTGCAATCACACAACTCCTTGTGAGTTATTTATGTTGGGCCCCATATATGAACCAAAAAAAATCCATTGGTCTGAACTGAGATTTAAACCCACAACCTCTCGAGTCGTAAGACTCTACCCTGTCACCATAAAAGCAATCTTGAAGGCAAGGGAGTACGAGTGCCATATTATACATCCCTCAGCTATATCATCACAGTTTTTATCCAATCTTTACCAGGCTTTTTCAAATTTTTGTCACCGTAATGGCTTGGATTAGTTTGACAACTAAGTGAATCTACTAGAGTTATGGTCCTTGATAAATTAAAGGGCATACAGTGCCAAATATTAACACCGTGTTTATTATTTTACAGAATATAGGGCGAATACAACATGATCCAGATGAGATAGCTAGACAGTATGAAGGTGGTGATGGAGAGGGTATGGGTGGTGAGGCTGGTGGCGGTGGTGGTGGACGTCAAGGTCCTTCAGTATTTGATGGACTTAATCAAAGACTTGTAACTGCTGGGTTCCCTAGATTTAACATTGGACCACACACTATAGAACCTATTGTCTGTGTAGGTTTTATTTTAGCTGGACTACTTTTAGGTGTTCCTGGTCTTATACTTGCTGCTGTGCTGTTTTTTGTGTCTAAAATGAGTGCTCCTGGAGGTGGACTTGCTTCATTCTTTGGAGGTCAGGGACAACAGCAAGGTGGTCAAGGTCAAGGTCGCTCAACTGGTTCATCGAGGTCAAGGTTACCTCAAGGTGGTGGAAATAGACTGGGAAATTCTTGAGCCTTATAACATGCTGTGCAATATGATATATATATTTTTTATTATGCCATTCTATTACAAACGGTCTAACTGACCTTTGTACGGAGACGCCAAGCATCATGGGTAAAACTGTTTATTTACCTGAAAACACATGGCAATGTTTACATTCTAATAATTTCCCCCTTCATATACACTAAACAAATAGAGTATGTATTTTGTGTTTACTCAACGAAATTTAACTATCCAACCAACTATCCTCATTAAATTAAATTTTTTAACCCGTAGTTAAACCTCCATCATAACGTGTTTACAACTATCATTCTAAGACATTACAGAAACTGAGCTAAGAATCATTCTTTTTCCAATTATTCATTATTTACATGTATGTTCATGTGTTCATCTTTTCATCTCTATTATTTATAAATAAAGTTATATACACAGACACTTGAAATCAAAAGTAGAATACACGGTTTATTTTTGCATCTATTCCTTTAGAGGTTTAAAAGTACTTTGTATCTATGGATTTATATTCCTGTAATTATAAGTGATCTGACATTTATTTTACATTTTAACAATGATTTTGTCAAAAAACGAAAATATCCAACGATTTTGTCTTCATGCCTCACTATATTCTGTTCAAACTGTTGCGTACCAAATCCCCGAATTCTGTGAAGCGTTGTGTGTCTTAGTATAGAGGTGATATCTTCACCTTCTATGTATAAAATGTTTATTATGCAGGTTAAATAGGTAGTGTTTCATTCAAAATTTGGTGTATAAAATGTTTCAGAATAATGTCCATTATTTGATTTTAAAATTTAATAAACATTCTGCTTGACTTCATTTTAATGTATTGTTTAATTTTATTACACTGATGGTGGCACATACATGAACTCCGCTGATTTAAATATTTACTACAGTATTTCTGTACTCACTATCGCAGAAAATGTATTTAGAGCAGGGGAGTTTACTTATGCCCCTCTGACATTTGAATAAAATTAAACAATAATGCTGGACTATGGAAAAAATATCTGGAGCTCTGCCTGTAGGGTAAAACATATATCACAATATCGGTCATTAATAGGCAGCTGAACCTTAAACTGATGTATGTATGTACATGTGTATATAATATTATACCATTTTATCTATCATTCCAATAGTTATCTATAATATTATGTCATTTTTCTTGTTAAAATATAATTTGTCTTTTGAAAGTCTATTTTTCATGATCTGTCGATTCTAGTTAGGACATCTTATTGCTTTATTATCTTAGGTTCCTCCATTACCCTTGAAATGTATACTTTATTGTTCATCATAGGAAATTGGTTGAAAAAAGATTGTTCTCATGAATAAAATGAGGCTGTTTCATATTAGTTCCACTAAGAATTTTCATCAAACATTTTGCTAATTAAATTTTAATTTACATCCATCTGTCATCTTATGGTCTTAGAATTTGCTAGTAAGATATTGTATTTACGAGAAGATAATTTCTCTATGGTGTCATTTTATAAACAAGTATACACTCACTTCACAGCTCAGTGAATAAAATACAGTTACTTCACACAAAGCGAAACATTTGTCTAATGCACAGGAAGAGTAGAAAAAATGTTAAAATTATAAGCTTATCTAGCACATTTCCCCTGCCTCATGCATATTCATGAGAACGAGATTTTGATTATAAGTTCTGATATGCTGTTTGAATGATGTAAAAAGAGGAAAGTTTTGAGGTTGCCAATGATATAAAACTTGTACTTTAAAAAGCTGATTACCCTTTTTCTGAAAATCATTGTCTATTTTTTCTCATGTAGGCCTATGTATATTTTCCTTTCATTTTAAAAACAAACTATGGTTTTTCTTAAGAGATTTAATTGTAATGTTATTTTCATTATTTGTAGTTATATATTACTACAAGTATGTGTTATGGAAAAAAAATTTGAAAGAAAAAGATTGAAATTTTAGATTGAATCAAAGGTAGACAACTTTGTAATAAATAGTGCACATTTTATACTGTTTCATACAGAATTGCCTCCCTTTGATATTTAATGTTTTATTTGACTCGATCAATAACATTAAAATACTTTTTCCTAAGTCATTTGAATTTAGCTTTTATAATTTAAATTTGTATTTCATAAAGATTATTTAAATTATGTTCATTGAGTCTAATTTAGTCTGGAACAAACCCTCACTTTTCTTGTGACATTGAAAAAGTGTCATATAACCAATGTAAATCACAGAGTTCAGAGTCCTCCCCCCCACCCCCCCATTTTATGTATTTATATAATATGTGTAAATAATTTATTTTGGGAGGGTCACTATTTCGTGCCAGCACCTTGAGGTGCAATAAAAACTAATTAAGTATGCAAAGCAGTGCAAAAATGTTGCCCAGAACTCTAGTTTTTATCCATTTGATATGTGGTTTAATTTTGAAGACGGAATAAACTAGAATCTAATCAATTTCTTGATATTATTTTTTCTCATGAGTAAAGTGATTAAGGACCTAAACTTCAAGGTTGTTAACGTCAAATCACTGTAAACTCTCACTGATAGAGGGTCGTAGGTTCACACCTAAGTAATTACCATGATTGTTTATGACTGTGAAAAAGTTTGCCACTGCTAACAGAATACTGGAGTCCAGTACAAGTACAACAAACTCCTCACAGCAGTTACGTGAGGCATTGCTACTTTTTACATTATTAGGTGTAAAGTATAAAGCAAAATAACTGCTGGAAATACAAGTGCATGCTAGGAATAATAATTTAGTGAAATGCATGTGTCTTTCTCATACAACTCTTTATTGTAGAAAATATGTCTAAACATAGGAAAACCATTTTAAAAACCTCAGATTTATCAGGTTAGTGCAGGTTTTGTTTGAGGAGATGGCTGTTATTTTATTGCAACTTTGACCAGGGGCGGATCCAGGATTTTTTCCAAGGGGGGGGTCCGAACTTTTCTGGGAGGGGGGTACGAACCTCGAACCACAACCACATTATACACATTTTGCAGAAAAAATGCAACATATTGATAATAAAAACTACATAACCATCAAATCTATGTTAAGCACCGAAACAAATTGCTTCATGCTACTTAAAAATGACTTACAGGCAAGAAATACACTAATGGACAGGTACATTTTCCAAATTCTATGGGGGTCCGGACCCCCCTGATCTCCCCCCTCCCCCCGCTGGATCCGCCTATGTTGACCATTCTGCATTTTGACTGCCTCTTGGCAGAGTCTTCTGAATCCTCTGGTTTAAAGATTGATTAATCTTATTTTCATAGCCCATGTTGGTCTGAACTCTTGTATGAGAGAAGAATAAATGATTATCATATTGATGGTTCGTGTTGCTGATTTCCTTCTGAAACTTCAGAAAGTACCTTCTCAAACCATTTCCACTGCTGAATATTTAATGACAAAAAACAATGATATTTACTTCAATGTTTGTTTCCACAAGTTTGGGAATATGACCCATACCCCTAGAATTGGGAATTGTTATTTATTTGGTATTTTCATTACTTTTATTTCCAAGCAATTTAATAAACAAAATAAAAAATCAACAAAAAATTACAAGCAAACTATGCTGATCTAGTCTACAACAAAACAAACATATGATGACACACTTATGTATTACATGTATATACAAATAAATAATGAGATGATAACATATCACAAGGTTTTTAAAGACATAAAACCGCAATTTCCACTCAGCCACAAAAGCCAGACCCAAATTTTCCATATCAAATTATTGTATGTTCTATAAGAAGGACATTATTTGTCTGTCACCAGTGCACACAGCGATTATGTCACAGATGGCTAGTATAGGGAAATTTCTGCTGCTGGCTACCTTTGTAATGGACCAGCTATGCTAGTCTAGTTACCCATACACAAGGATAAATCTAGACATTTTTCATTACGGAGATTGACTAGATGGAATAAAGAAATGGTGATTTAACCAAATGAGATTGATTTAATATCATACTTTGAAGAACATCCACCCTTATAATGAAGGAAAGATTGTTTTCAAAGTACGATATAGAATGTCAAGCTCCTTTGATCTAATCTTATGTACAGATCTGAATACCTCTCACAGAATGGAGGAGCCAGGCTAAGATCATTCAAGGACATAGGACAGGTCTAGACAAGAATACCAATTTACATTGCATTTACTAGAACATTGACTTTACATCAAAGTGAGTGAATTGGCCAGTACCCAAATAGAATGACACAACCTATATATTTATTTGTGAACATTATTTATCGACGATAAATTAATAGAAATTTACGTATTAAATACTTTGACATTGTATATGTAGTATGTACACGGTTGTCATGACATGTAAGTGGAATTTCCAATGGGAAACCTAATCTAAAAATAGCACTGGGAAATTTGTTTGGTAACTACAATGAGATCATTTTAACATGTACACAAAACAGGATATTCATAGGCAATACTAATTTATTTAGCTCGATTGTGAAACAAGTTCTTACAACTTGGATTTTTCACTTTTGAGACCGCTACCTGGCTCCCCAGTACTTAGCTAGTTGGATAAAATTTCTTGCTGAAGGAAACAACGGGGTACGTTTAGGACGGGATTTGAACCAACACAGAACTGGCTATCCAATGATTACCAGTCTAACGTCGTAACGCTCGCTCACGCCCGTATCATACAAATATAAATGTAATACTTGTAGAACCTAACTTAAATAATATATCATTCTAACATCAGTTTTGAATTTTTCATAAAAAAGTTGATAATTACTTCATTACTTTTATTACTTTATCGATATCAGGACATTTTCATTTCAAATAAAGCATTTGTGACTTAAATTCGTCAAATCTTGCATGTACATTTGTAATTGCAACTATCAAGGTGACCTTTTGAGGTAAAAGAAAGGTCACGTTTGCAAAATAAATATTCAGATTATCGACCATTTCTATTGCTCTGTCCAGACAGCATCGTGACTAAGTGACAAAATTACAGTGCACCTAAGTAAGCTTTTTGATAAAACTGTAGAGCCCCATCGTTGGTTGCAGGAGGTCGCAGTTTCCATCTACCGTGCCGAGTCATACCAAAGACAGAAAATTCAACCACCCCCTTATTTAATGACAATACTTACATAGTACATATATGTAGTATATGATTATTTACTGACTGAAAAGTTATACATGTATTCGTATTGACACGTTTATCACAGATTATCTTATTGAATATCATTAGGCTAGCACTGAAATGTCCCGTAAGCAACAACATTCACTGGTCAAGACAATGTAAAAACGAACAAACAAAACATGTTTAACAACAAACTATCATACACATATAGCTAAACGACACCATCAACAATACTACAAGAAAGTTCCACCATTACGATCGTATAGTATATATATTATAAATAGTGTTCTTCTTAGCAGAGCTGTCTTAATATAGGGATTTTTCGGCGTAGCTGTCTAAGCTGGATTTTGACCTACATTTCTGTATAATGACGTATGTCTGGGAATTTCGGAAATCCGCCGTTCTATTGGATGATTTTATAAGCACTGAAAATGACGTACGGGGGAAACAGAGAAAATCCCCTCTTCGATTGGATGGCCCTGACACGCGCGAAAAACTAAAGGCCACACTATTGTAATGCAGTGTTTTACGAAATTTTGCTTCGTTCGTAGATTATTTTTTTTGGGTAGACTTCTATTGCTTTCCAAAGTGTTTTTTTTATATTGTAACAATAAAAAGTTACGTGTCAAACACAATATTTTATGGGTAAAATGAATTACGTCTCCAGATGTGAACCGGTTTCTAGTAAAAAGTCTGACATATTACCCAATAATTATAAAGTTAGCCTCACTACGTCCAGTTTCCGGGGTTTACACTTTGAGAGTCACAGCTCCACATATATTTATTAATCCGCAGAGTTATTGGTACGTAACTTTTAAGAATAAATTCATAATTTTTGTTCGGTCACATTTATATCAAAATCGAAGCGGGTTAACGGTATTCTGTCAATTCAAGTCAAATTCATTACGCATTATCGTCTACATGTTGACCTACTTCCGTTTACAGAAAAACAAGCGTCTGACGATCCCGATTATTGGATAAAATCGGCGCGGAGTGTAATACGTAAAACACGGTATTTTTGGAAAATTTCGGACCAGTGCTCGGTCACCTTGTTTTACTTAGAATATACATAAATATGTGAGATTTTTATTTACAATTGATAGATTATTGTATTAATATTATAAATTTAAAAAAATCATAATACTTCTTGAATTATTATAATAATTATAAGTGAAAAAGACAAGGCTGTCCAAATTCGATTTTCTAGCCTCTAGGATTTTCTAGCGGAAAACAGCAGGTGCGCTCGTATCTATCGTCTGCATAAACAGATAAGCGTCTAGATGATCATGATTTGGGGTTTTCCGCGAGCGTTTGACAGGTATGACTAAAATTAGAAACAATACGCGAGGTCCCCTTTTTAATTAACCGAAATTTGCTAGGGGTGACCGAGCATTGGTAGTGACCGAGCATAGGTAGCTGACTCTAAACAACATTGAACGGGCAACGGAGATCAAAACAATGGTAAGGATTATTAACGGTCGATTTCACCAAGGTCAGATATGCTCACAAGCTGCAGGTTATCAGTGTACGGCAATTGCATTGGCTGTTATATTGTTTACGGTAGACAATCATGTGCCAAGTCTGCGAAACAGGTCTGCAAATGTTGTTGATGAAGTGATGATGCGTGGTCACAACTTGTATGAGCAAATACTAACGGAGGTCACGGAATCAAAAAATAGGTTTTCACAATGCAATTATCAAAAATCTTCTTGTCTGAAACTACAAGGCCTAGAGCTTTCATATTTGGTATATAACATCATCTAGAGGTCCTCCATCACAGTTGTTCAAATTATGCCCCTGGGTCAAAATTGACCCCACCCCATGAATCACAATATTACATTGAATTATATAAGGAAAAGTTCAAACAACATCTTCTCTTGAACCGCTTATGATAATTTGCCCAAACTCAACAGGAATGGTCCGTGGGTGGTTTCCTACCAAAATTGTTCAAATAGGTCTGACTGGTTGGATAAGTAGGTCACTGGGTCAAAAAAATAGGTTTTAACATTAGTGGTCCTCTGTAAATGGCTCTTCTGTGACCTTTGACTTTTTCCTCAGGTGAGCACCCAGGGCCCTTTGGGCCCTCTTGTTTTTAAATCGACGCCGTTTGTCTTTTTTAAAGACATTTCTTGTTTCTTCTCAATTGACATTCGGAACTAAAAATTGTCAAAACTTTCGTGATTTTGAAACAATCAATGCGGAACTTTGCTGAAGTAAACAATATGGAAATCAGCGATACCAATGGTTCCCGTTCAAACATTCAGAACTTTACGTGTAGTGTGATCGCTGTTAATATTGGAATGATAACTGTCTAACATGTCACCGTGCAAGTCTTTATCTAAAGACATCGAGAGAAATGGTTTCTCATGCATTAAGTTGTCTCCTTCTGTAGTTGTCTGTGTGACTACACAAGTTGTTTCTGTACCTGGATGTCTTGTCTTAGTTGTTACAACTTTAGCCATCGCTCCATTCTCTATACCACTATCAACACTATCAGTTGCAGTGGCCAATATGGGTATAGCTCGTTTAGGATAACTTGAGACAAACGACTCGGTCTGTTTACATATTTAGAACTCAGGTATTACATAAAACAGGGAGGTCAGCTGATTTTGTGTAATGAAAGTATTAAACATGTCTTAATGCGTAGAGCGTGTGTTCTCGTACTAAATTTGATACATCAAAAACACTCTGATAATAGTCGATAATTACGTGTACTAAACTTAAATGTATAAAAATGGTATCGTTGTATTTTGTCTCAAGTTATCCTAAACGAGCTATAAGTGTGGCCTCATATTTGTCGGTGTATCTATAATGGACATACATAAATACAAGTATTGTATAATATATTGTATAATATCAATCGAATATCCTCAGCTTTTTTCTTCCGCGGGAAGAAAAGAAACGAAAAAGCCCGGGTGCCAAACTACCAAGCGAAATTCGAAGTACAATAACTAATTATTGTATAACTAGACTCAAGTATTTTGGTAACTTTGTTTTGATACAATTACCAGTGGCAACAAGTATTTGGAATCAAGCTCGATCATCTTAGCAACGTCAAGTATTTTCAGTAATTGTCATGTTTTAAACATATTTCAAATGGGAATATTTTGTATGGATGTAGCACCATTTCAATGTCATTTGAGAAACATATGGCTATGTGTAGATCTACATGTTTAATGAACATTAATATCTAAATCATACGATAGGAATTTCTAATATTCGGTCGTGGTGTGATTGCATAATGATGAAATACCCAACATGTCATGCTTACCAAATATAGACATTATATCAGAAAAATTGGAATTCCAGAATTGTCTGTATGTACCAAAGCCTACAGTGACATGTCAGTTTATTAAAGTCATAAAAGTGACGAGAAATAAGAACCATCATGATATCAAATAAAGCAAAAAAATTGCATAATTGTGATGTTTGGTCATTAAAATTACTAACTATGAATAAAAAATGCAGCGATTACCATCCATCACACAGATGATGACGGATGAAATAACCCAATTTTCCTTTCAGAGGCCATTTCACGGAAATGGCCGATAAGACTCGTACGTCGTCGGAAAATTACGACAGTTGCTAATTTGCATATTAAACGGTGTTCTGGTAAAAAAAAACGTAATCATGATAAATGTCAAAGCTTGAAATATGCGGCACATACTTTGGTTTACCTTATTAAAGACACAACTTGTCGCAAATTTTGACATCTGTGTTGCACGCTTTTTCGGGCTAGATATAACGGTAGTATTTAAGTATGTTACGATTAATGAACATACTTTCTGAGGCCCTGCAATGACTACATGAACCTAGTTCAAATGCAGTGTTGATAATGATTGTTTCATCACACACTTGAAAAATATTCATAATTGGCAATGATATTTGCTGTTTTGGGTTTGAGTTAAAATCTTTGATGCAACTGAAGTGATTTAAACCTGTCAATACAAACGGCGAGCAATCGGGTACAGCCGCCCGATTAGCTAAGTTGGTAGCTCGCAAGTCTACTGATTGAGGGGTCGTAGGTTTCATTTTAGAGCGGGGCATACTCTCGTGGAGCTTGGTTATGAAATTATTTCTACGGCCATTCTCCCTACTACCAATTATTTTTAATAATGTAGCGCAGTTGTCAGTCCCTGACGAAAGTATGCGCTTAGTAGGTGGTTAAAAGCTAAATCTAGAGATTTAGCCTTTCCTGGAGTAGTGAGCCGGTTGACTGACCACCGTGATATAACTAATATAATGTGTGCAACGGCGTTAAACCCCAAAAAAACAAGCAATCGAGTGCTGATACCACAGTGGATAAACAATTATGTTTTCCCGACTTGTTTTATCGCCATTTGTGACCCATATATGGACGGTTTAGAGGGTTTGGTAGCCAAGTTTTGCACTGTGCAAGTACGCACTCAGTTATCAGCTCACGCTGATGAAATCTGGGGTTGCCTCGTGCCAGTGTCGCAAATGCCCACCTGTCTGTGTATCTTGGATCCCTCCAAACTCCCCGATTGCATGACATAGCCAAGAAACACACTTAGAGGCATTTTCTTTATCTTGAATACAAGATATGTCTATCTTTATTCCCTTTAGGCCACCAGTCCTAAGTGCTCATTTGTTATACATGGTGAACAGAATCATTCAGGACAATCAATAAACCCCTGAAAATGCTGTGTTCTAGGTGGTGGAGGAAGTTTTACAACTTCAATAACAACATCCCAATTTCTGTCACGAATGAAAGACCTTAGTACTTCATGTTGATCATTTGTGACAAACATAACTATCCTTCTTCTAGCCATTTTACTTGGCTGTATTTTGTTTTATAGTAGGATAAAATGAGTTTATACAAGAGCAATGATTATTTCATGAAAAATGTATAGTTTGCATAAGTTTGTATAATTTATATATACCAAACAACCAAATTCAAAATTTACCTATGAACGGGCCTCAATTTATTTCACCTGCCAGCAAACACGAGAAAGTCATGAAACATGTAATACTTGAAATTTTCACGACTATTATGATATAACCACTATACTTTAATTTTCCTTTGATGTCCATGATTTATAAGTTGTGTCTTTAAATATGCGAGTCACGTGACTTACGGAAACGATCGGTAATTTTCGGCGCGGATTTTAAATCTTTTAGGACATGGCATGTCTTAAAATATTTATGAAATTTCATAATTGAATTAAATCAAGAGGCGGATACTTTTTATTTTTTTTTAACATGTCAAAGACTATTTAAATATAAATACAATATGTCAATAATGTTTTTTTTGCAAAATTAATTTTCTTTAATTTCGTCACTTATATATCTTTAAGAATGATACTGGATAACTATATCACTTGATAATGCATGATACTATCAAGTTATAATTATTTGATTACAGCCAATGCAGGATTGATAAGTCAAGGCACACCTTCCGTTATGCGATCTAGGTGCTTTACCAATTTGGTTTTGTTTTAGTATCAAGTTTTAAATGGTATACACATTAAGGTAGTATTCCACTGATTCCAATCGCAATTGCGCATAGCTTTTGAAAACAGAGATAACTGCCTTCTTATTTGCATAGATAAGATTTATAAGTTTTTATTAGGTCAGGAGCAGTAGTCCAGTGGTAGGACGCGCGCTTAGAGATCGAGAGGTCCTGTGTTCGAATCCCACTAGGGGCACTGCTAATTTCCTTGAGCAAGAAATTTACCTGTGATTGCTTCACTCCACCCAGGTGTAAATGTGTACCTGTAAGAGTTATGCACTGCACGCTGTGGCTGCATTCTGCGCCGTGTGTTAACAGTTGGCGTGAGACTCGATGATCGGGGAAGTTACTGTCAAGAGTCGACTGAATAGTGATACTTATTGTAGACTCCAAAAACCCTTGCTTTAACTTTATTATTGAGAAGAAATGCCATCCGGGCGGCGGGGCGTAGGGCATGTGTCACTTTCAAACATGCTTAGTTTGTACTAGTATTTAAAAGGTTCTTGCACTGTACATTATAACATGCCGACCTAGGTTCAAAGCTCGATCATCTTTAGTAATCTTCTTTGATAAAGAGTTGATTGCCAGGGTTAATGAAGAAGTTGGTAGCAAGTAAAGCATTAAGGTGTTTAAAGAGGCATTTCGAAACATTTTCAGTCATATTTTTACGGTAAGTTGTGTAACTGTCAGCTTTGGAGGGTTGAGAAGTAAAACATTAACAACAACAAGAACACACCATAAACATACACAGGAACAATGTTGACGATAGTACAAACCACAGGACCTTGACATTCTGTATCGTAGCTTGAAAATTCCGTCCCTCTTATATATGAAGCCGCGGGAGTGCATTTTTAAACTACTATACAGAATTAGAAGCTCCAGTGGGCAAACAAATGCAAACACATTATCGACAAAGTAGCTGCCGTCTTGTTTCACGTCATAAAGAAGTGGGCTGCATATTATCAACCAATTACGGTAAATATTTAACAGTACAGTTTACATTTGGGAAAGGGTTTACCTCTAGGAACTAGCTGTCGTAAGAGCTTTGATATTATTGGCCCATGAAGCATAGCAATATTATTGTGTTTGTCGTTGGAATCCGACGACAATTAAAATAAAACAAACCCAACAATGTCGAAGCATTGAGTAACACACTCACCTACAGCTTTGTAAGAAGGTGGTGAGCTGAGAGAATCTGGCGGTAGAATAGTTTGATGATTCTCCGGGTGTGGTCGTTGCCCAGGACTGTGTCCACATGTGGGACATACGATGCATACTTGACCTGGATCCTGAATGTTGTTCACATTATTTGTGTAAACCAGGTTGAATACAGAAAGACAACGAGGGTGTAGTGTTCAAATATATTAGTTACAAAATAATGCAATACAGCAATACAACAATACAGCCTGAAAATACAATTACATGACATTCAAAACAGATTCAATAAAATAAAAATTACAAGAAATATACGTGTACAGTAGCTCTATCAATAATATAAAAGCATTAAATTCTGATAAAGAAACATGATATCTTATACTCAAATTCGCGACAAATAACACCAACGATATCAAAAATGTTTAAATTAAAGCAATATTGTAACTGTACCGAAAATTTGGTTAAACCTAAAATAGACCTGAAGTAAAAATATAAAAATAGCAATGTTTCCGTAAAATACAAGATCCTGAAATAAATTTAACTCACCAAGCTAAAATGATTCCATAATAATAATCATAGACAACGCCAATAATAGTAGTCTAAACGTACGAGTTAACCAAACGCAAAATGAGAAGTGACAGTAAAACGATGAATACGTGTACTTAAATAGGCAATATTCGCGCCATCTACGCACGGATTTCACTGAATTCACAAAATCCTTACATTATTACAAAAACCCGTGATAAAAGCAAGATCTAACTAAATTCCTAGATACTAGAGAACTGTCAGTTTATTTCTACAATAAAAATAGCTACGCACGTAAATTCAACAATTCCCGTGCAGTACACTGATATGCACTTTTAAAGTTTAAATACAGTTACACTACGTTATGCATAAACCAATAACTAATTATTTAACTACATACTGTTATGGCTACCTACATCTGTACACATAATAAATCAATAACTAAAACCTGGGTAACATACTCTCTCCCCACATTGAAATGACTCCTGGCATTTCCAACTACAATAATTACAGTTACATAATTCTGAAAAACAAATTTTATATGTTAGAATTTAAGCTAAAAATGTTGTAATCAGATAATAATATACAATATACAATCGCAAGCAACAATTACTTATCTTACGATCCATAATCTCGAATTCAATTTTCATATCTTGTCATATATCAAAACGACAATGAGCTTTTTCTATTATATACAAATTGTAATACTTCTCAGAAAAATAAGAAAAAGCACGCAATCACAAGTAAGAGAGATCATCGAAGTCATTTATACATATCCAGTTACAAATGTAAAACGATGAAATCAAAAGTCAATCCGTTTGGAAACCAACCAAACAAACTCAAGCACACTTACATAACAATTACCAGTAATACCCATAATTTATCTTATAGTAACACAGTGTTCAAACCAAAGTTTCTATATATTCACCAATATACGCCTCTATGTGAGGTTTACCAGCGGATATACTATATATCCATTCACCGTAACGGTCTGGTGGTTTACGAATTCTGTTCGACCTACGTGGATTAAGAACCACCGACTGCTCACCACTATCATTACTGGATAACGTTTCATGGTGAACCGAATCGATGCTATTAGATTGTCCATTGTTTGAAGAATGGTTACCTTGTGCAGCACTCCGTAGATATCTTCTTTGTGGTATTATATATGCTGACGTGGAAGAATCCGATTCTGAAGATGAATCTGAATAATTAAGTTCATGCATATTATTTCTCTCTTTGACACGACGACGAGGACGAGTTTCTATCTCATGACCTTGAGGTAAAGAATTGAATTGCAATAACATATTACGATGTAAAGTTCGAATCCGACCCTGGTCGTCTTCGCGTTGAACATTGTACACAGGTATCTCCGAGTTAGGAATAGCAACAATCCTGTATGGATGTTCTTCCCAACGATCAGACAATTTATGTTTCCCTTTGTGTCCAACCGACAAAACCAAAACTCGGTCACCAATTTCCAACTTGGAAGCTCTAGCCTTACGACCATATTGTGCTTTACCCCTAGCTGCTTGCTTTGCGGACTCATCCGTTGCTAATTTGTACGCATAGTTCAACCTATCTTTAAGTTTCTGAGCATACGTATGCTTATCTATGCACCCTTCATTTTCGCCAATACCTAAATAAACATCAACCGCTAACCTGGGATGCCAACCGAACATTAGATAATGGTGTGAAAACCCAGTAGCATCATTTTTAGTAGCATTGTACGCTTGTACAAGCGGAGAAATGTATGACTTCCAATTTCTTTTCTGCTCATGTTGTAAAGTTCCAAGCATCTTCAGTAATGTTTGATTGAAACGTTCAGCCGGATTAGATTGCGGGTGATAGGGCGTAGCGCGAGTTTTCTTGATACCTGCAATTTCACACAATTCCTTGATAACCTTACCTTCAAAATTCCTACCTTGATCACTGTGCAATGTCTCTGGAAATGAATAGTAACGAAAGAAATTTTCATATAAAGCCTTAGCCGTGGTATAAGCAGACTGATTTTTGCACGGCACAGCTTGTGAATACCTAGCAAAATGATCAATTGTCACTAATATATGTTCATAACCTCCCTCGGATACTTCTAATGAGAGGAAATCAGTACAGACTAATTCCATAGGGCGAGACGTTTTTATATTAACCAACTCTGACACCTGAATGGGAGCTTTTCTGCGAACACATCGATCACATGATTCTACCTTTGTATTAACATCTTTCTCTAAACCCGACCAATAGAATCGTTGCTTTGCGAACCACAGAGTTTTTTCTTTTCCAGGATGACCAATATCATCGTGAATACCTTTCAAAGCTATACTTTTATATGCTTCTGGTAGAACCAATTGTTGACACAACTTATTATCTACTGTACTATTTCTATACAAAATACCATCTCGTAACTTAAAACGGTTCCATTGTCTAAAATATTTCTGTTCTATCGGAGAACAATCTTTATTCTTCGGACGGCTACCTTTTCTCAACGCATCAATAATTTTAGACAATAACGCATCTTTCGACTGCTCTATTTTCCAATCTACTTTGGAAATATGTTTAAAGTTTTCACTAGTGTCGTTGGCACTGGGGATCGAACCCATAGCCAATGAAGATATAAACGGAATATTCGCATTAACCGCTGAGCAAACTGCCTTGATTTCAATCTGAGACAACGGCTGAACCCGACTAAGGCCATCAGCATCAGTATTGAGCTTCCCGCTTCGATAACGTATTGAAAAGTCAAAATTTGCTAAAGCTGCTACCCACCTGTGACCAGTTGCATCCAGTTTGGCTGTGGTCAAAACATAAGTAAGCGGATTGTTATCCGTAATAACTTCAAACTTGTTACCCCAAAGATAATCGTTGAACTTCTCAGTCACTGCCCATTTCAAAGCAAGAAACAAGCAAAACTTGTGCGCTGGATAATTCTTCTCACCAGGTCTCAAACTGCGACTTGCATATGCTATCGGCCTCTCGGTTCCATCTTCTTGTTTTTGATACAGTATAGCACCTAGACCTAAACCTGAACTATCAGTGTGTAAAATGAAAGGCTTAATCTGCCTATGCTAAAATTGGGGCTGAAGTCAATTTTGCAATAATCGTGTCAAAAGCCCTTTGTTGCTCATCACCCCATAACCAAGGTGTAGGCTTTGTTTTACGACGCTTTTTACTGGATTTTTTCCCATTAAAACAGTGACCCTTAAATAACTTATTCAAAGGTTCAACAATAGATGAGAATTTTTCTACAAAACGCCTATAATATCCAGCGAAATTGTTTTAATTCCTTAATAGTACGTGGTACAGGCCAATTCTTAATCGCACGAGTTTTGTCTGGATCGGTATGTATACCCTCGGCTGAAATAACATGACCCAGATATGACACTGAAGACATAAACAACTCACATTTAGATGGCTTCAACTTAAGACCATTTTCTGCTAATTTGCTCAAAACCGCCTCTAATCTTTTGATATGTTCATCAAATGTACGAGAAAATATCAAAATATCATCAATAAAAATTAAACATTCTTTCAAATGCAAATCACCCATTGTACGTTCAACCAGACGTTGGAAGCAACTTCCACTATTAGATAATCCAAATCCAAGACGATTAAACTCATAAAAACCTAAGTTTCCTACCGAAAATGCTGTGTACGGCTTACTCTCTTCCTCTAACTCAACATTCCAATATCCTGACCTTAAATCTAACTTAGAAAACATAGTTGAACCATGCAAACTATCCATAATATCATCAAATCGAGGTATCATATAAGCGTCTTTCCTAGTCTTTGAATTTAATGTACGCCAATCAATACAGAAACGTAGACTACCGTCCTTTTTCTTAACAAGAACAACGTTACTTGAGTAAGGGCTTTCAGAATGTCTGATAACGCCAGCTCGCAACATTTCTTTAATATGCTGGCGGACCTCTTCATACATTCCTGGGGGTATTTTTCTGTAAGGTTGCTTGAACGGCTTCGAATCTTCAAGTACAATTTTATGCTTGAAATTCTTAGCGCAACCAATATCTGTAGGCCCAGTAGAAAACACGTGTTTCCAATTACCTAATACCTGATGTACCCTCAAGAGCTGCTCGGAAGTCAAATCCGCAGTATTGATTTTTATACCAAGATCTGACTGAGTAGTCATATCATCGGCGGAAGCACTAGGTAACTCGGAGGCCAAGTTATCCACTATCTCAACCTGAGTCAACTTAGCCACAGGCGATTTGGAATTGATTGTTATACTGTTGGCCGACATATTACAAACCTTGATTGCCACTTTATTAAAAGATCCTGACTGCTTCAGTTTCACCAGACGTGGACAGACAGTATAACCAGAATAACCTTCCATTCTTTCAGTAACAGCTTGGCTTACACCATGATCAATATTTCTGGCTGCGCAATTCAAAATAAGAGTTTCATATGGAGCCAACTTCACTGGTTTTTTACCTAAAAGTTTTAAATTATAAGAATTACAAACTAAAGATTCTGATCCAACACGCCATGGATCTGGTATATTGTCATTTTTCAATTCTCTAAGCATCCGGATAATATTAGTACCAATAATCACTGGACAAGACCGAGCAAACTCATTATCAGGTACCACTAACAAAGGAACATCCCAAGCTAGATTACAAAATTCTAGTTTTACTCGACATTCCACACACAATATAATCTAAGTTGGAACCATCAGCAGACGATAATTCAAGACCTAGGTCATCTAATGAAAATATTTCAGGTCGTGGTTCAATTAAATCCAGAGCACTTTGACAAATGGTGGAAACCATCGCCCCACTATCCACTAAACATGTAAAGGTAACATTCTCTATGGATACATTACCTTGGTTCGAATCCCCGACCAACCTGGACCATAGTTTATTTGAGCCGTTTTTTTCACCTGCCTCGGGCCGACTCTCAACTGAGGCGGTTAATCTTTTGACTGGTTTTGGTTCGAACCCGGCCTGCCGTAATCACTAGTGGTTCGAGATCCTCGGTATCCACCTCTGCCTCGATAACCACGTCCCTGAGAATTTGAATTTTCCAGCTTAGATAGAATTTGATCCAATTTAGAACTAAACTCTGTTTGCAGTCTAGTTTCCACTTGGGTAATTTCAGCCTGCAAACAGTCTTTTAAGGATGAGAGTTTATCTTCCCAATTATCTACAGTTAAGGCCTTTGAATGAACTCTCTTGTTGTTAGATTGACTTATTTTTAACTCTTTTTCCACCACCCTTATTTCTCTTAACAATAAATTGAAATCTTTAACTGTGTCGTATTTATGTCTAGTTTCAGATTTTAATCTCTCATCATACAAGGCATTCCAAAACTTATGCCTAAGTAAGTCATTTTTTGGCATCGGCATTAATGTATCCATGTTCGATTGCATTTTGCAACATTGCTTCTAATCTACAAGAAAAATTAATGATACACTCACCTTGCGACTGTTTTGCGTTGAAAAATTCTTGCATAATCATTCCATGAGAAGAAACATCACCAACCATAATTTCCAGTTTACGTAAGATGTCATCTACTGTAGCAGTATCTCCAAGAGGAATAATCATTTTTCGAGCATTACCTCTTAAAGATTTTCGCATCGCCTGTAACAATATACTTTCCGAAACATCGGCATCATTTTGCGAACAATTTACATCGAAACGCCATTCAATGAAAGACACCTCACCTTTTGGGCAAGGATCATCCCCTGAAAACAATGACAATTTAGGAATATATGGTCTTACCATCTTACATGAAGTTTCGGTAGAAGGACAGGGACTACTCGGCATATGTATACGACCTGGAGTTTTCGGCGTCATAATCAAATCACTTAATTTCTTAGTACTATCACCTTCTGCCATTATGTCAATAACACTGAAAATATACTGAAAATAAAACAAAAACAACAAAAACAACGATTTACCACCAACAATTATCATAAATTACAATGATACTATGTTAACAACGCTGTATAAACAAGTGTAATATTCTACATATCCTCACATGACCTTGTACATATATTACTACAATGTATCTATGATAAGGAACTTACTACTGTAACAAAGTGAAATCTTAATAAATCTTAGATCTATAACTAAATAACCGAAAATATAGTTCACTCACAATCGGCTGTCGACAATATCCGCTTAAACGCAACTAAAAAAAAACAATATAAAATACCTGCTTAAAAAGTTTAAATAAATTCTAAGTTCAAAATTAAACACCCTATAAGTATGACAACATATACCAAATAATGACCAATACATGTATACGAAATACCAATAAATATACATTGTATATACTAAACAAAATATCAATAAAATATGTATGAACAAAACTAATAATGTCAATACACAATTAAATAAAGTAACAAGTTGTATAAAGACAAAGTTAAAGTAGTGTCACAATAAAAAGTCGAGTCGATGTAATGTCAATGGTCCACTCCACAAAATTCGTCAGTTTATCCGTGTTGAAACGATATCGTATTAAAAACAATTTCACAATCGCGATGGTACCATAAAAAAGGTTAAACGCGTGACAATCCCACGTGGTCACTAAAGAAAACACATACACGTAAAGATAACTCGTAACTGCAGTGTCCCATACACACTGGACGAGATACTTCTTCTATCACACTTCAACTGCGGTGTCCAGTACACACTAACCGACACTCACGTGTAAAGACATACTGTAGTGTTCAATACACTGAGCAGGTACACCTCAACATATAAAACACTTCAACTGGTAATGATGATAAGCTGTTGACCAATATAAAATGATGCTGGTATTCCTCGTAATAATCCTATAAACTTCTAAGACGTTCCGCCTGGCTGTATGATAGCTGAATAACTAATATCCTGCCGGGATCGCCATTGTAAACCAGGTTGAATACAGAAAGACAACGAGGGTGTAGTGTTCAAATATATTAGTTACAAAATAATGCAATACAGCAATACAACAATACAGCCTGAAAATACAATTACACGTACATGACATTCAAAACAGATTCAATAAAATAAAAATTACAAGAAATATACGTGTACAGTAGCTCTATCAATAATATAAAAGCATTAAATTCCGATAAAGAAACATAATATCTTATACTCTAAATTCGCGAAAAATAACACCAACGATATCAAAAATGTTTAAATTAAAGCAATATTGTAACTGTACCGAAACTTTGGTTAAACCTAAAATAGACCTGAAGTAAAAATATAAAAATAGCAATGTTTCCGTAAAATACAAGATCCTGAAATAAATTTAACTCACCAAGCTAAAATGATTCCATAATAATAATCATAGACAATAATAGTAGTCTAAACGTACGAGTTAACCAAACGCAAAATGAGAAGTGACAGTAAAACGATGAATACGTGTACTTAAATAGGCAATATTCGCGCCATCTACGCACGGATTTCACTGAATTCACAAAATCCTTACATTACTACAAAAACCCGTGATAAAAGCAAGATCTAACTAAATTCCTAGATACCAGAGAACTGTCAGTTTATTTCTACAATAAAAATAGCTACGCACGTAAATTCAACAATTCCCGTGCAGTACACTGATATGAACTTTTAAAGTTTAAATACAGTTACACTACGTTATGCATAAACCAATAACTAATTATTTAACTACATACTGTTATGGCTACCTACATCTGTACACATAATAAATCAATAACTAAAACCTGGGTAACATTTGGTACAACTTCTTGACCAGATTCCACTGAAGAATATGTTACTCCGCCGTTTTTCACAACATTTTTATGTTTAGATTTCTGTGTATGTCTATAACAATAGAATGTTCCTATTCCAACTGATGATATCAATATTAAGGAGCATACTTCAACACCGAAGATCAACCAGATAATAACAGATTCTTCGCTGTATCCATCTGAAATTAACAATACCTTTCTATCAGTATCTACTAAGTTTTAGGTATACAATAAAATGTACAGTAAAAATATAGAATTTAAAGTATTATTTCTGCAATTAATTTCATGAATATTCTTAAGTAAAAAAGAACCCCCTTATCAAACTCGTTTACGAGCTATAGAGCAAAATGTGACATTAATTTATCGATTTTTACACTTTCGGCGATTTCGCCGAAAGGGTTTAGTTATACCACAAAACGAAAAATATCGACGATAATGCCTGATTAGTTTAACCTGTGGAGTGATACTTGTATCTCTGATTTACTGCTCAGTCAATTTCTGGGCGATAAAAGTAGTTCTGTTATCTAACTCGTCTTTGTTTCACTGATCAGTAACAGCTATTTGATAATCGTGTGGAGGGGGCGGAGTCAATTCTCGTTAATTCACTGAGCAGTATACATAGTGATCAATCTAGTGTTATACTGATTTTTATATTAACCACGGCAAATCAAAGGTTTACATTCCATGTTGAATAGTTTATGAAGTAAGAGCAATGAAATGATTAATAAATTGACAAGTGTCTGTGGCTGTTAAATGCTATGATACTGTGGTCATTCACTGTATTACTTGAAGTTGTTTGACAGCAATGTACCATAATTATCATATTTAACTAATAAAGTTAAAATAAAACAGTAATACACATTTATGTCCCCTTGAATCTTAAATTTTGTTTTATCACACAAGCCAATATTTAAGAGTTGAAAAATAATTACCTTCAACAATTGTATGTGCTGTGGTGACATTTTTTGTCATTGATGTTGACTGTGTTGTCGTCGATACTGTAATAAATAACAGCATGTGATCATAACATATACAATGTACATAACTCTTATATATAAATGCATGTACTAATTTGACGGTAGTGCAGTCTGGCTCTACAAACTTAGATACTTTTCTAAGTAGCGCCATTTTTCATGGTGTCTCCAACAAAACCCATGTCATGTCAACACAATTCATTAGGTTATTTTACGGCCTCCAGTGCACCTAACCTAGCATTCCTAGACCTTGTCTATAACCAGTACTCACCTACCCTTCGACCAGGCCGTTAGATATTACTACATGTATTATGTACAATGAATATAGACCATAAGGAAAGAACCATTCGAAAAGACCGCATCAGGAGCTTTTTATTACCGGATTTGCTAATGAGCGTGGATCGCAATCCTTTTTCATCATTTAACAATATCATATATCCTGTATGATTCATTAGTAATAGTTTGAATATGCATGTCAAGATGCATTGATATTGCTGTTATATGAACATGCTTACATAGCATGTTTTCATTCATTCAATATGCTACGAATAGCAAGGGACAGTTGAAAGAACCAACGCCTACCATGATCACTGACGGTATCAATTTACAAATGAATGAAATTGTATGCATTTACATTTACTAGGTTAGTGAAAATTTTGTGGTATGTTACGACTTTAATATAAATACAGTGAAACCTTCACAAAAGCGATATCTGCAGCGTGCTTATAGTAACGACTGTTATCTAACATTACGGGTACAGGACAACTAAACCCGAAGACAACTCAACCCATGGATAACTCAACCCGCAGTTGGGCCAACTCAAACCGTTAGTGAGGTTTTGAATTTGATTGAGTTGTCCTGTACCAAGCGTTACGGAACGTTTCGGAACGTTGGGGGTAATTGAACACGCTGCTGTAGTAAACTATGGTGGCACATACATGAACTCCGCTGATTTAAATATTTACTACAGTATTTCTGTACTTACTATCACTGAAAATGTATTTAGAGCAGGGGAGTTTATTTATGTCCCACTGACATTTGAATAAGATTTAACAATAATGCTGGACTATGGGAAAAATATCTGGAGCTCTGCCTGTAGGGTAAAAGATATATCACAATATCGGTCATTAATAGGCAGCTAAACCTTAAACTGCTGTATGTATGTACATGTGTATATAATATACCATTTTATCTATCATTCCAATAGTTATCGATAAAAGTATGTTATTTTTCTTGTAAAAATAATATTTGTCTTTTGAAAGTCTATTTTTCATGATTTGTCGATTCTAGATAGGTCATCTTATTACATGTATTATCTTAGGCTCCTCCATTACCCTTGTAATGTATACTTCATTGTTCATCTTGGGAAATTAGTTGAAAAAAGATTTTTGTTCTCATGAATAAAATGAGGCTGTTTCATATTAGTTCCACTAAGAATTTTCATCAAATATTTAGCTAATTAAATTTTAATTTACAACCATCTGTCATCTCAGGCGGGTAGGAAGGATATGAATATTGGGGCTGCAGATTGTCCCCTCCCGCCGGTCGAACTCTTTTGTGAATGTAAGCCTTTGAAACTCGATTTTCAGCACTTTTAGTCCCCCTTGTTTAAGAACAAAATCTTTGCATTATAGCGCGTATTTGGCTATGAACACATTTAATCATCAGCATATACGGTACTTGTAAATGTTACTGATATATTATAGCACTTATATAATTGTTCACAAAGACACAATTTAAAATACTTAGCAAATCATTAAATTTTCAATATGTGTCATGAAAAATAACTCGCGGCCCTATTGCCGCTGCAAGCCAGAATATTGGGGCCGCAGCCCCTGCAGCCCCAGCAACTACGCGCCTGCATCTTGTGGTCTTCGAATTTGCTAGTAAGATATTGTATTTACGAGAAGATAATTTCTCTATGGTGTCATTTTATGAACAAGTATACACTCACTTCACAGCTCAGTGAATACAATACAGTTACTTCACAGAAAGTGAAACATTTGTCTAATGCACAGGAAGAGTAGCAAAAATGTTAAAATTATAAGCTTATCTAGCACATTTCCCCTGCCTCATGCATATTCATGAGAACGAGATTTTGATTATAAATTTTCATATGCTGTTTGAATGATGTAAAAAAGAGGAAAGTTTTGTGGTTGCCAATTATATAAGCTTGTACTTTATAAGGTAGATTAACCTTTTTCTGAAAATCAAAGGAAGACAACTTTGTAATAAATAGTGCACATTTTATACTGTTTCATACAGAGTTGCCTCCCTTTGATATTTAATGTTTTATTTGTCTCAATTCATAACCTCAAAATACTTTTTCCTAAGTCATTTGAATTTACCTATTATAATATAGATTTGTATTTCGTAAAGATTATTTAAATTATGTTCATCGGGTCTGATTTAGTGTAGAACAAACCCTCACTTTTCTTGTGACATTGAAAAAGTGTCATAAAACCAATGTAAATCACTGAGTTCAAAGAGTCCTACCCCCAAAAGACATTATGTATTTATAATATACATATACATTATAATGTATGTGTAAATAATCTGTTTTGGGAGAGTGACTATTTCATGCCAGCAGTCTGAGATGCGATAAAAACTAAGTAAATATGCAAAGCAGTGGAAAAATGTTGCCCAGAACTCTTTAGTTTTATCCATTTGATATGTGGTTTTATTTTGAAGATAAAATAAACTAGAATCTAATCAATTTCTTGATATTTATTTTTTTGCCATGAGTTAAGTGATTAAGACTGTAAACTTCAAATCACTTTAAACTCTCACTAAAAGAGTGACATAGTAGTGTTGTACTGATGATTGGGAATAATTGATTAACGACTAGTTGGAAGCTTCTGATTCTGATAGTCGATTAAACTTTATCATAATCGATCATCGGTTAGAAAAGAGGATATGCTATTTAAGACAATAACATATTTTCATGTATCTGAACTGTTTTTAAAAATGTTTTGAATGCATGTCATTTGTGTGTGACTGGTATTGGACACTAATATATCTAGTTCAAGTTCCAAAAATACAGCTACAATACTAGTCAAGAGAACAATGCAATTGACCATTTATTTTTATCCGTTTCTTTGATTTTAATTTTTATTAGGTTTTTGACACATTTGACTAAAGAATTTTTTTTCCTAATCCATAATACATGAATTTGATAAGAATTCACAGTAAAACATGCATGCAAAAACAAACTTATCAGGAATCTATCATAATTGGAATAATCGCATCGACAACAGAAACTGATTCCAACTGATGATCGATTACAATTTTCAGCCGATGTCCCACCACTATGACATAGGTTCAAACTCTTCACACTTACCATGATTATTTATGACTGTGAAAAAGTTTACAACTGTAAACAGAAGACTGGACTCCAGAGCAAGTACTACAAACTCTTCACAGCAGTCATGTGAGACATTGCTACTTTTTACATTATTAGGTGTAAAGTTTAAAGAGAAATACTGCTAAGGAAAGTTTGTATGTACAAGTGCATGTCAGGAATAATGATTTAGTGAAATGCATGAGTCTTTCTCGTACAACTCTTTTTTGTAGAAAATATGTCTAAACATAGCAAAACCATTTTAAAAATCTCAGATTTATCAGGTTAGTGCAGGTTTGTTTTGAGGAGATGGCTGTTATTTTATTGCAACTATGACCTGTGGTGGCTCCAGGATTTTTTTCCAGGGGTGTCCGAACCTCTAAACACAACCACATTTTGCAGAAAAAAATCAACATATTGATAATAAAAAACTACATAAGCATCAAATCTATGTTAAGTACCGAAACAAAATTGCTACATGGTACTCAAAACTGCCTTACAGGCAAGAAATACACTAATAGACAGGTACATTTTCCAAAGTCTAGGGTGGGGTCCGGACCCCCCTGACACCACTGCTGGATAGACCTAAGTTAACCATTCTGCATTTTGACTGCCCCTTGGCAGAGCCTTATAAATCCTCTTGTTTTAAGATTGATTAATCTTATTTTTATAGCCAATTTTGGTCTGAACTTGTGTATGAGAGAAGAATGTATGTTTATCATATTGATGGTTCGTGTTGCTGATTTCCTTCTAAAGCTTCAGAAAGTTCATTCTCAAATCGTTTCTGCTGCTGAATATTTAATTATAAAAAAACACGGACATTTAATTGGTATTTTCATTACTTTTATTTCCAAGCAATTTAATAAACAAAATAAAAAATCAACAAAAAATTACAAGCAAAATATGCTGATATAGCCTACAAAAAACAGCACATAATGACACACTTATGTTTTATATACAAATAAATAATGAGATGATAACATATCACAAGGTTTTTTAAAGACAAAACCGCAATTTCCACTCAGCCACAAAAACCAGACACACATTTTCCATATCAAATTACTGTATGTTCTATAAGAAGGACATTATTTGTCTGTCACCAGTGCATTCAGCGATTATGTCACATATTTATTTATTTATTGGAGTTAACGCCGTATCAACACAATTTAGGTCATTTCACGACGTCCAGCGCACCTAACCTAGCTTTCCTGGACCATTGTCTATAACCAGTACTCACCTACCCTTCCACAAGGCCGGAAACTACTCCATATTATCTAACCAATGGAGGAAAATCGACATTATTGTCAAATTTTCATGGAAGGTATAACCTCCCCGGGTGGGATTCGAACCCGCACCCCTTCGGGCACGAGTATCCAAATCCTGGCGCGCTACCAACTGCGCTATCGACCCGGATTGCGATTATGTCACAGATGTCTAGTATAGGGAAATTTTTGCTGCTGGCTAACTTTGTAATGGACCAGCTATGCTAGTCTAGTTACCCATACACAACGATAAATCTAGACATTCTTCATTACGGAGATTGACTTGATGGAATTAAGAAATGATGATTTAACCACATAAGCTTGGTTCAATATCATACTTTGAAGAACACCCACTCTGATAATGAAGGAAAGATTGTTTTCAAAGTACGATATAGAATGTCAAGCTCCTTTGATCTAATCTTATGTACAGATCTGTATAACTCTCATAGAATGGAGGAGCCAGGCTAAGATCATTTAAGGACATTGGGCAGGTCTAGACAAGAATACCAATTTACATTGCATTTACTAGAACATTAACTTTACATTAAAGTGAGTGAATTGGCCCGTATACAAATAGATTGACACAACCTATATATTTATTTGTGAACATTATTTATCGACGATAAATTAATAGAAATTTACGTATTAAATACTTTGACATTGTATATGTAGTATGTACACGGTTGTCATGACATGTAAGTGGAATTTCCAATGGGAAACCTAATCTAAAAATAGCACTGGGAAATTTGTTTGGTAACTACGATGAGATCATTTTAACATGTACACAAAACAGGATATTCATAGGCAATACTAATTTATTTAGCTCGATTGTGAAACAAGTTCTTACAACTTGGATTAATCACTTTTGAGACCGCTACCTGGCTCCCCAGTACTAAGCTAGTTGGATAAAATTTCTTGCTGAAGGAAACAACGGGGTACGTTTTGGATGGGATTTGAACCAACACAGAACTGGCTATCCAATGATTACCAGTCTAACGTCGTAACGCTCGCTCACGCCCGTATCATACAAATATAAATGTAATATTTGTAGAACCTAACTTAAATAATATATCATTCTAACATCAGTTATGACTTCTTCATTTTAAAAGTTAATAATTACTTTTATTACTTTATCGATATCAGGGCATTTTCTTTTCAAATAAAGCATTTGTGACTTAAAAATCGTCAAATCTCGCATGTCATTGCAACTATCAAGGTGACCTTTGAGGTTACAGAAAGGTCACGTTTGCAAAATAAATATACAGATTATCGACTATTTTAATTGCTCTGTCTAGACATCAATATTTAAGCAGCATCGTGACTAATTGATTAAATTAAAGCAAGCCAGTTTCTCCGAATGGCGTGGTGGTTCAAGATATTCCTTCCTCTGATATATACTTATTTAACTCCACATTATGTTTTTTTGTAACCCCAATGTACACCGAGGCATGTCTCTAAGAATGTGTCTCTTCTTTTCTTATCATTTGGAACATAACATGATCAGGACGGGAATGCCGATAATTGAGGCAATTGATAAACATTAAACAATGCACCTAAGTAAGCTTTTTGATTAACTGTAGAGCCCCATCGTTGGTTGCAGGATGTCGCAGTTTCCATCTACCGTGCCGAGTCATACCAAAGACAGAAAATTCAACCACTCCCTTATTGAATGACAATACATAAATAGTACATATATGTAGTATTTGATCATTTACTGACTGAAAAGTAATACATGTATTCGTGTTGACACGTTTATCACAGATTATCTTATTAAATATCATTAGGCTAGCACTAAAATGTCCTGTAAACAACAACATTCACTGGCCAAGACAATGTAAAAACTAACAAACAAACCATGTTTGACAATAA
Organism: Mactra quadrangularis; assembly: GCA_025267735.1. Taxonomy (NCBI): domain Eukaryota; kingdom Metazoa; phylum Mollusca; class Bivalvia; order Venerida; family Mactridae; genus Mactra; species Mactra quadrangularis. Next base: position 5,430,784 of record CM046303.1, read on the forward strand.
ACTATCATACACATATAGCTAAACGACACCATCAACAATACTACATGAAAGTTCCACCATTACGATCGTATAATATACATGTTTATTATAAATAGTGTTCTTCTCAATCTGATCAAAACCCGATCTAAAATTTTCCGCTCGTCTACTCGCTAATGCTCCACAGGATATCTGTTTATGGAGACGGTGTTTTTCTTAGCAGAGCTGTCTTAATGCAGGGACTTTTCTTCTCAATTGACATTCGGAACTAAAAAATGTCAAAACTTACGTGATTTTGAAGCAATCAATGCGGAATTTTGCTGGAGTAAACAATAAGAAACAAAGCACGGATAACTACTCAAAGATACACGAACTCATTAAATATTATACATGTAGTATTTTGCAAATGTATATGCATTAATGTTTTCGTTGGAATGTTTACAGTACTATCAATAAATAGTTGATATTACATGACATAAATTGTTACAATAGTTCACCGTGATGAATATGATAATCAAGATACACAGGCAATAGACCAAATAGTCGCTTCTAACATGGCCAAATCTAAAGGCCATTCCATAAAGAGTACATCATTCTGGCTTGTTAAAACCGTTTACACTTCTATACTAGTTTTATATTCGACACACATGACGGAATAAACAGTAAATTAAAACCTATAATAGGCAAATTAGTTGACTTGTAAACATGTGATATGCTGACTTGGAATCAAGCAAAACTTCTGGCATTATTTCTCTACATACGAGTATAGCCCAATATGGAAAAACCACAGCGATACCAATGGTTCCCGTTCAGACATTCAGAACTTTACGTAAAGTGTCATCGCTGTTAATATTGGACCGATAACTGTCTAACATGTCACTCTGCAACTCTTTATCTAAAGACATCGAGTGAAATGGTTTCTCATGCATTAAGCTGTCTCCTTCTCGAGTTGTCTGTGTGACTACACTAGTTGTACCAGGATGTCTTGTCTTATTTGTAACAACTTGAGCCATCGCCCCAATCTGTTCAACACTATCACCACTATCAGATGGAGTAGCCACTATAGGTGAGTGTGGTCTCATATATGTCGGTGTATCTATAATGGACATACATAAATATAATTATTGTATAATATATTGTATAATATCAATCGAAACGAAAAAGCCCGGGAGCCATACTACCAAGCATCATTCGAAGTACAATAAGTATAATTATTGTAAAACTAGACTCTAGTATTTAGGTAACTTCGTTTTGATACAGTTACCAGTGGCAACAAGTATTTGGAATCAAGCTCGATCATCTTAGCAACGTCAAGTATTTTCAGTAATTGTCATGTTTAAACATATTTTTTAAATGGGGGTATTTTGTATGGATGTAGCACCATTTCAATGTCTTTTGAGAACCATATGGCTATGTGTAGATCTACATGTTTAATAAACATTAATATCTAAATCATACGATAGGAATTTCTAATATTTGGTCGTGGTGTGATTGCATAATGATGAAATACCCAACATGTCATGCTTACCAAATATAGACATTATATCAGACAAATTGGAATTCCAGAATTGTCTGTATGTACCAAAGCCTACATTGACATGTCAGTTTATTAAAATGATACTGGATTACTATATCACTTGATAATGCATGATACTATCAAGTTAAAATTATTTGATTACAGCCAATATAGGCTTGATAAATCAAGGCACAACTTCCGTTTTTACAATCCAGGTGTTTTACAAATTTATTTTTGTTTAAGTATCCAGTTTTAATGGTATACACATGGTAGAATTCCCATGAATGCCAATCACAATTATTACGTGAACGTATAGCTTTTAAAAACATAAATGAATGTTTACGAAATTATGCTTATTTATTTGCATGGATAACTTTGATACATTGTCAGTTTGTACTTATACATAAAAGGTTTTTGCACTGTACTCTTACTAATGTCCGACCTGGGTTCAAAGCTCGATCGTGACATCCTTTTTGATAAAAAGTTGATTACCGCGGTTTATGAAGAAGTTGGCAGCAGGTAATACATAAATGTGCGAAATGAGACATTTCGAAACAGTTATATTGTGACAGTAAGTCGTTTGAAGGGACAGGAAAGTCAAACATTAACAGTAGCAAGAACACACCATAAACATTCATAGGAACAATGTTAAAAACGAAATTTAACGATAGGACAATCAAGTACAAACACACCGGCGACCAATATTAAGCTGCTCTCTCTCTCTGATTCATGCCTTTAATATCAAGTATGCATATTATCAACTATCTAAGAATATGATACATATATGTAACAGTACAGGATACATTTGTAATAGGGTCTATCTCTAGGATCTAGTTGTTGTAAGAATTTTGATAATATTGGCCTATGAAGCGTAAAAATATTATTGTGTTTGTCGTTGGAATCCGACGACAATTTAAATAAAACAAACCCAACAATGTCGAAGCTTTGAGTAACACACTCACCTACAGCTTTGTAAGAAGGCAGTGAGCTGAGAGAATCTGGCGGTAGAATAGTTTGATGATTCTCCGGGTGTGGTCGTTGCCTAGAACTGTGTCCACATGTAGGACATTCGAAGCATGGTTGACCGGGATCCTGAATGTTGGGTACAGCCTCTTGACCAGACTCCACGGAAGAATACGTTACACCACCGTTTTTTACATTTCTTTGTTTAGATTTCCGTGTAAATCTAAAATAATAGAATATTCCAATTCCAACTGCTATGAACATTAAGGAGCATACTACAACACTGAAGGTCAACCAGATAATAACAGATTCTTCACTGTATCCATCTGAAATTAACAATACATTTCTATCAGTTTTTACTAAGTTTTAGGTATATACAATGAAAAGTTTTGGATGAAAATGTACGGTAAAATACAGAATGGAAAATTAATATCATTTCTGCTAATATTTCCATGAATATTCTTAAATAAAAAAGAACCCCCTTATCAAACTCGTTTCCGAGCTATAGAGCAAAATGTGACATTATTTTATCGATTTTTAGACTTACGGCGATTTCGCCGAAATGGTTTAGTTATACCACAAATTGAAAACTATCGACGATAATGCCTGACGAGCTTAACTTGCGGAGCGATACTTGTGTCTCTGAATTACTACTCAGTCAATTCTGGGCGATAAAAGTAGTTCTGTCATCTAACTCGTCTTTGTTTCACTGATCAGTAACAGCTGTTTGATAATAGTGTGGAAGGGGCGGAGTCAATTCTCGTTAATACACTGAGCAGCGTAGTTAGTGATCAATCTAGTGTTGTACTGATTTTTTATATTAACCAAAGCAAATCAAAGGTTTACATTCCATGTTGAATAGTTTATGAAATAAGGGCAATAAAATGGTTAATAAATTGACAAGTGTCTGTAGCTGTTTAATGTAATGATACTGTGGTCATTCACTGATGTGAAGTTGTTTGACAATAATGTATCATAATTATCATATTAAACTAATTAATTTAAAATAAAGCAGGAATACACATTCATGCCCCCTTAAAACTTAAATTTTGTTTTATCACACAAGCCAATATTTAAGAGTTGAAAAATAATTACATGTACCTTCAACAATTTTATGTGCTGTAGTGACATTTTTCGTCATTGATGTTGACTGTGTTGTCGTCGATACTGTAATAAATAACAACATGTGATCATAACATATACATAACTGTTATACATGAATTAATATGACGGAAGTGCTGTCTGGCTATACAAACTTAGATACTTTTCTAAGTAGCGCCATTTTTCATGGTGTCTCCAACAAAACCCATGTCATGTCAACACAATTTATTAGGTTATTTTACGGTCTCCAGTGCTTCTAACCTAGCTTTCCTAGACCCTTGTCTATAACCAGTACTCACCTACCCTTCGACCAGGCCGTTAGATATTACTATTATGTACAATGAATATAGACCATAAGGAAAGAACCATTCGGAAAGACCGTCCCAGGAGTTTTTTATTACCGGATTTGCTAATGAGCGTGGATCGCAATCCTTTTTCATCATATAAAAATATCATATATCATGTATGATTCATTAATTGTAGTATTAATATGCATGTCAAGATGTATTGATATTGCAGTTATATGAAAATGCATACATAGCATGTCTTCATTCATTCATTATGCTACAAAAAGCAAGAGGCAGTTGAAAGAATCAACGCCTACTATGATCACTGACGGTTTCAATTTACCAATGAATGAAATTGTATGCATTTACATTTACTGAGTAATTGAAAATTTTGTGGTATTTCACGACTATAATAGATACAGTGAAACCTTCACAATAGCGATATCTGCAGCGTGTTCAGTAACGACTGTTAGCCAACATTACGGGTACGGGACAACTAAACCCGAAGACAACTCAACCCATGGATAACTCAATCTTGAGTTGTCCTGTACCAAACGTTACGGAACGTTGGGAGTAATTGAACACGCTGCTGTAGTAAACTATGTGATTTATTTATTTCTACTGAGTTTAAAGCCGTGTCAACACATTTTTAGGTTATTTACGGCGTCTAGTGCACCTAACCTAGCTTTCCTGGACACTTGTCCATAACCAGTACTCACATACCCTTCCACAAGGCCGGAAAAACTCCATATACCTTATCAATTGTTAACTATGTGAAGTACATGAATAATATGAGATTGACTAGCAAGAATTGTTTTTATGTTTTATATAATCTATATGAAGGTAGAGCGACTTTGTAATATGACAAACATTTTATAACATGACTTACGATGAGTAACAGTGATAACATTACAAAATGCTCATACATGTATATCGACGAGTCATCAGACCCAGCGTATTATTTTCAATATTAAGTAACACAGTTTCGTTTTTGTTTTCACGTAATCATCATGCTATTAATAAACACACGTGCATGACGCAACAAGTATGACAAAGCTAAGTATGAAAGTGATTTCATGATTATATGGTTAATATTTTATAAGAAGGAGTGTTCATAATTCTTTAACTTCTTAGCGCGTTTTAAGATTAGATATTAAGATTGAATGAAGACTGATACTGATGAATAACATACCCAGTCGAAAAAATCAAAGCCCATGATTTAAATAAGTAGTTAGAAAAAAATAAAGAAAAAATAGTTGAACATTTGAATTATCCGAACTCTGAGAAATTGGAAACCTTATAAATTGTATTCATTGTGAAGTCCGTACGATTTTCACGATCCTACTGTGTTCAAAGTAAATAAATTAAGATCATTCTAAAAACATTATTTAACGAAAAAATTATCAAAAATCGGAATTTTCTAAAATTTGAATATATCGAATGTAACTACTACCTAAGGTGTTCGGATTACCCCAGTTACACTGTATTCTGTTACCAAAAAATATTTGAAGGTCATTATCGACTTGGTGGTTAGAAGAACCGTAGAGGAGCGGCAAGAATGACTATAAGAATCAAGGATAGGCTAGCCACGTGGAAACAAAACAAAGGAAATATTATAGTGTTTAGTCATTAAAAAAGTAGACAATATGTACTATGACACATGAAGTAATGTACGAATATACAGTGTACAGGTATATGTACTGTAAAGTTCGACAATTATAATCATCAAAACCGAGGGTCTTAATAACTGAATGGTCTTGTTATAGGGACCTTTATTCTACTTAATTATAATTTTTTGGGAGTTTAAATCTTCAGGAATCAGGGGCGGATCCATGATTTTCATTAGTGGTGGAGGTTCGAACTTTTCTAGAGGGTTCGAACTTTTCTAGGGGGGCGGGGTCCGAACCTCGAACCATAGCCACATTATACATATTTTGCAGAAAAATATGACCCCCTGACCCCCCGCTGGATCCTCCCATGGGAATACATCAACCAAGGTAGTCTTCATAGTTGAACTTTACTGTACGTATATACATGTATGTACACTGCATTGTGCACTTTGGCTATACATTATACAGCTCGTTTATGTAAACAGTGCGTTTATAAACATTTCCATTTTTAAAACATTATTTGGGGATTGAAACATTATACCAATTAATCACTTTGATTAGTTTTATTTAAAACATATACATTATGTACATGAAAATTCTGTGTAAAAGATCTCAAGATTCCCCTCTAAGTAATAATATGTTGTAGTGTAATTTATTTCAGCTGAATTGTGGAACAAGTTTTTACAACTTATATTAATGGACCTTTCCATGACCTTACATATATATATTAGAATATTTAACAAAGGTTAAAAGTTACTTTTTGTCCCACAAACAAGGTGTTAACAAAAGAACACATGGTTAGGCCTATATTTGTGGGTAAATGTATTGTTATTCAAATAAAAAGGTCGCACTCGGAATGGTCCATGACGTTCGAGTCTATATTCTGGCCCCAGAGCTGAGCTAGTAGGATATTGATTCTTGCTCAAGGAAACAATGGGGTAGGTTTTTGATGGGATTCGAACCAACCGTGGGCTGGCTTTCCCAATATAACCACTCGACCACGTCCACCCACTCTGATAAATATCATACACTTAAAGTTAAAACACATTTTATCACTTGAAAACACATAATCTTTACATATTTAACACGCATTTAAACGCCTTAAAATGATTAAGGCTCAATAATTGCTTCATTTTTTTCCAATTTGACTCGACAAATAAGTAAAACATTTCTTTTTTTATAATACAAAATAATAATTTATGAATATAAAAATATAGAAAGTATTCTAAATCATATAATAATAATAATATATAAAATAGTATACTCACGTTCATTATATTTGATACATATGTATCTACAAGCTGTGGGTACTTCAGGCGCGTGACACAGGGCACGAGAGCACGGACTACAGTACCTTTCTTCAGAGTTACAATATTGCTTCGGAAAAGTACATACATCAATATAGCATGGAAACTGAAACTCCGGCACTTCATCTATACTTAATGTCCGGCTTATTGTTAGTATAAACAACAGAAATAATACTTTAATTTCCATGTTTTATGAATTCCCAACTAAAGATGATTCATTAAAAGACTTTAGAAGGTTTGTGGTCAGGAACGTACGTGGGTTTACACTACACACTTAATAGTTATGAAGCAATACATGATATTGGGAGACCGGGTTTTTAGTTGTTGGAATTCCACACCCACCGTCATCAAAATTACCGATGATGAAATACAAATCTCCAAAGTAATTTCCATTCGGTATAAGCCTTGATTAGCCTATTCGAGTCATGCTTGTGACACGCGTGTATTATTTATAGTTATGGGTTTTCCGTTATGGCTATTTTTAGATTTTATATCTCACTAGAGATAAATTCACGGGTTTAAAACAGAAAAATCGTGATTAAACGTTTTATTTAGATGTAGAAGCGTCTTACATATCATCTTAATCATAATTTGACATTACGAAATTTATACACTGATCTTACCATTTATAAATGACGTGTTTTTTGTTTTATCCAAAATTTATCCGAGATTAAACCACAGCTGTGACGTCATTCCATTGTATTCACAGTACCGTATATCTAATAATGTACAGATAGCCGTCCAATATTAAGATTACTCGTCCAATATCTGATGTGTTAGGACAATATCTAACGTGTAAGTCTAATATTGTACTACACGCTAGATATTGTCCAACACATCAGATAATGTACGCATAACCTAAATAGTGAACGATTACCTGTTCAATGAAAAAACCAAACGAACGAGTGAAGTTATTTATTGATTCATTTATAGAACAAAAATTGACAAATAAAATCAAAATTGTAAATTCTGTACTCATTCTCCTTCGAAATGAAGACGTTAATAATAATAATGTTATTCCTGTTCACATTTAGTCGACGTGGCACTGTCGTTCTGAAAATGAAAAAAAAATAAAAAGATATATTTAAGTATAGCAAATACCAAGACCCAAAGTAGATTTTAAGCATATTTTAACTCATACTCTGCCAAAAACTGTTAACCATTTCTTGCGTAAGGTTAATAAGATAAAAATAAAAGAGCGTTCTTTAGAATTAGTTGCAGAACGGAACATGTCATTCGTCATCAGCGTAGAGAAGATTTATTTTAAATAAAAGTGACTGTGCATTTAGCATGCTGTGACCTTGGCGTCCAGTGAGTTGCACTGGGCAACATATATAAACTTTGAAAATATTTCATTAACACTCAGCGTAACCAAAATGATATAGAAACATCGCTAGAACTATATTTATTTGAAAAATATGACCAATAGACAATATCAAATACAAAAGGTACATATTTTAGTTAAAAATTAGATCTTATGCACAACGGCCTCTCTCCGTGATCAAATAATGATAGGTTTGAGCCTTGAAGCGACGATAGATTAGAATGTAAAAAGAAGGGCAGACATTATGCTTACGAAAGATGTATGTAATATACATATATCATTAACTGGGACTTGGAACGTTTTGTCAGTGAAACATTTTTACGGGGTATGTGGTGCACACGGGGCTCAGGTTCAGGTCTCCATGTGACCATTGTTTATATAATATATTTTGCAAATATAAACTTACCAATGACCTGTTGCTCCAATATAAGCTTCTTATCAAGCTTATAAGAAATCAGCATTGTTTTTCAGGCTGTGACTGACATCGCTTCTTAGACATGACTGGAATCAGTTGATAATCCACGTTTTCTATGCATGTCAAGCGTTGTAATGTATATATATCCAACAGAAAGATTTCCGAAGTTTATCCATGAGAAAAATACACTTTAATTCCAGTGATCAATTAGGTTTTTCAAAAATTGTTACACTTGTATAATGTACCCGACTAAATAAAGAACAGAAACGAAATGAAAAACTACAGTCATAACTACACAAAAGTTTACATGTGAAAAGATCTGCACGAAAATCTCGCGAACAGAAAATTCATTAAATTGTCGGACTTAAGGGGCACCATACGGGAAACAATAAATAGTTTCTATATTTATTTAAATTCTATAAATAAATGATTTAAATGTATAATTTTTAAATCGTTATTTGTATAGGTGTAAATTATAATTGAGTTTGTATCATAATAATAATAATCTGTAGGTAAGCTGTGGTTTAAGTAAGATATACCCCTCGAGCTGCCCAATATGTTAGACATTGGATACGCTTCGGCGCTAACGCGCCTCAGCTATCCAATATCTAACATATTGTACAGCTCTCGTGGTATATCCCTTACTGATACGCATGAGATTGAAAATATTTTTCCTGCTTCATAACAAAAAAGATATTTTTTATGTAAATTGTACCATGTATATTAATGTCAAGCTTTTGTGGTTGATATTTGACGTACAGGTTTATAAAGTTGGACAGTAAACCGAAGGATGCATAAGGATATCGGTTGATTAGTGGATTTAATTCTTACTGACTGTCTGGTTGTGGGTTTTAATACTATATGTCTGTTTGGCTATGGGTTCTAACTGACAGGCTTGAGCCATCTGTGCGTTCGACACTAACTGACTGGCTGTGGGTTTGACACTTGTGGACTGTCTGGCTGTCAGATCGTCACTCACTGACTGTCTAGCAGTGTGAGATTAGCTAACTGACTGACTGGATATGGCATCGACCTTTACTGACAGTCTGGTCGCGGATTCGACACTAACCGACTATCAAGCTGTTTGTTCAACACTGACTGACAGTATAGTTGCGGGTTCGACACTTATTGACTGCCTTGCTGCAGATTCGACACTTACTGACTGTCTGACCATAAGTTCGACATTTACTGTCTGTCTAGCTAAGTTCGACACTCACTGACTGTCTGGTTGTGTGTTCGACACTTACTGACTGTCTAGCTGAGTTCGACACGTACTGACTGACTGGTTGTGTGTTCGACACTTACTGACTGTCTAGCTGAGTTTGACACTAACAGACTGTCTGGTTGTGAGTTTGACACTTACTGACTATCTGGTTTTGTGTTCGACACTTACTGACTGACTGGTTTTGTGTGCGACACTTACTGGTTGTCTTGCTGAGTTCGACACTTACTGACTGACTGGTTTTGTGTGCAACACTTACTGATTGTCTTGCTGAGTTCGACACTTACTGACTGACTGTTTTTGTGTGCGACACTTACTGATTGTCTTGCTGAGTTCGACACTTACTGACTGACTTGTTGTGTGTTCGACACTTACTGTCTAGCCGAGTTTGACACTAACAGACTGTCTGGTTGTGAGTTTGACACTTACTGACTGTCTAGCTGAGTTCAAAACTTACTGACTGACTTGTTTTGTGTTCGACACTTACTGACTGTCTAGCTGAGTTCGACACTTACTGACTGTCTGGCTGCGAGTTTGACACTTACTGACCGTCTACCTGTGAGTTTGACACTTACTGACTGTCTGGCTGCGAGTTTAACACTTACTGACTGTCTGGCTGCGAGTTTAACACTTACTGACTGTCTGGCTGCGAGTTTAACACTTACTGACTGTCTGGCTGCGAGTTTGACACTTACTGACTGTCTGGCTATGAGTTCGACTCTTACTGACTGTCTGGCTATGAGTTCGACACTGTCTAGCAGTGAGTTTGACACTTTTTGACTGTCTAGTTTTGGACATAGGATAAGTAGTTAGTGTCTCGCGGCTTTTCAAAATGGCTGCCCTATGCTGTAATTGTTTTTTTTTAAGATTTACGACTTATTTCTTTATTTAATGCATATATTTCATAGTAGCTGTTGAAGCTAATTATAGTTTTGTTTGTAGAAGTCGCTCCTGCTTTGGACATGTGACGCAAAGGTAGTTCCGAAGCACAGAATCTTGGCATTCTGTAGCTTGATTTGAAAAAATAATCCTCTTTTTTATAATATATTTTTTTATAATTAGAAGGTTATTTAAAAGATACGATACAGAACATCAAGCTTCTGTGTTCCGAAGTGGAGTCTATACATATCCAGGGTTATTCGTAGTGAATGGCCAAGGAGTTCCGAATGTGATATAAGTACAAGTACCACGTTCCTGTACAAAAAATCCCATGGATTAACTGTATAATAAAAAAGAAATCAAACTCAACATGGTTTTAATAGTGCAGTTTTATTTTTAAAAACAACAACACAACCAACAACAATATCACAGCAAATCTAACACCATTTCTTCTCACCGGGTTCGTCTGGGTCTTTGCCTTTTCTTCAATAAGGCGAGATAACCGCTTTGAGACTTTTGGTAAATGACTCGTGTACATAAAATACATACATGTTTGTGCAATATACAAAAAGCTGAGTCATCTATATGTATTACCAGCCTACATCAGACATCATCATCAACACTTTTACAGTTTGTCTCGGAAAGTTTAGCACTACTAGGCGTTGGCTTGTATTCACCGGAGGGAGTATCGGTTGGTTGGATAGATTTCAGCCAGTCAGGTTTCTGTTTGTTTTCTTCAAATAGAAATAAAAAAACTTAATCAAATCTTAATTTCCCGAAACTCATATGCATATTTACATAAAACTAAATTTTCAAACCAAATTCTAAGTAAGAGCATGTAGTCCCGTGATCTACAACAACAATATAGCTAATGAGGTCAACAAATATTGGGTTTTGCTCTAGAAAAACAATATTCAATTGAATTACATCATATTGCACATAAAATAACAGTCATCTTCATTCTAATTTTTTCCAGGTTGTTTTTATCGTTAGCCCCAAATCCTCTGCACAAAAAATCGAGCATTGTACTCATTCAGTCAGATTGTCTCTGTTACATATGTAAACTAATGATTGAACTTTTCTTTTGATCATGGCTATGGAATTTTTTACAATCAAAATTGTGATAAACCTCATTTTTACAGTTCATTTATATTCAAAGCATGCTAACGATCAATAATTAGAAGATTTCTTAAACTTACCATCTGAAGGCTGTGAGTCTGCATTTTCCATCATTGTAGTTGCTTCTTCACTTTCTGAATCAGTTTGTGTTGGTTTCTTACAATATCTGAATAAAAGGTAATTCAGATAAACGTTAGACTGATAGGCAAATAAAAACTTTCTCAAAAATAAAACAAATGGTCCCAGAATATATTTTTCAAGAAGAATGATATGAAAAAATGACCACCGCACCGAAATCATACTGACTTAAAAAAATCTGTACTATAAATCAAATTAAATGACAGTTCATTTTTTAAATATTTATTTTAAACTTGCTCCTGATCTTCCCAGTACCGAGCTAGCAGAATTGTGTTTCTGGTTCAAGGAAACAACAATTGGGTGTGATTCGAACCAACACAGATTGACCTAACAAATGATTACCAGTCTTTCGTTGTAACCTCTCGGTCACGCCAGATGTCAGATTATAAATGCTTGCATTTTCTGTGTCCAATCAATTTACAACAGTGTGGCCCCTTATATTTTTTTGAAATCCGAGACGAATTCATGGTACATCGTCTGAATTTGTCAAATTTTCTTGAAACTGTATTTGATTCAAATACTATATCTGCTGATTTAAAGCCTAATAAGCCTAACACCCTAATACTGAGTCAAAATTGGCAGGAAAGTTAGGCCATGCCAAATTTGAATTTTGTTAAGCGTCAACTCAAGTTTGACAAACCTAGGTACCTATTCACAAAACACACACAAACCGAAAACAAAAAACACATGTCTTTCAAGCTAGTATTCACACAAATAAGTACTCGGTAGCGGCAGTAAATGAATGATTATGACATTAATGTGAGATCAAAGTAATTCTACAAAAAAGTATATACAACATACATTTTCATTAATCAAATACACAGCAACAAGTAACTATCAGTATTTCCTGAGATAAATCAGTCATAGTATCGAATCCCGGAACAACAGATCGAATTATTTAAGAAAATTTCACCAACAATTTTGTTTTGTTTTGGATTGAGGACTCTAAAACCTACGGGCACGCGGACGCTTAACAAAATTCCGGTATGGTATGGCCTTACTGACTCTCCGCAGCGGTTATTTCCCTTAGCAAACTTGACGTATACATAACTACTGTGAAGAGTCCTGTAAAGTTATGATTTTTGTATGAAATTAACGTACCTGTACCACTTATTAGTTTTTATTAATGTGAAACCAAGTAGAATAAGAAGAATTCCTGCAATCACCGCTAAGACGACGAATTCCATAAACCATGATCTTTGGTTATCATAATCTAAAATATACAACCACATGCAAAAATATGAATATACGAATACTCATAATAAATTCATATGCAAACAAACTACAAATACTATGGTGTAGTTACCTTATGTGAAAATACAAAATGCCCTCTTAGACGAATGATTTTTCTTACAAAAAACTGATCATGCCTATACTGTGAGCAATATTTTAATATTACTATAATTGAAGTTCATTCATATAGCATAGCTTGAGTCATAAGTTCATAAATTTATCAATAAATATAGATTTTGAAATTTACTACGACAATTCTTTCTTTCTTTTTTTATAGTTACACATGAATAACTATATCGTGACAACGTGACTTCCTCTAGGGACGTTTAGGACATTGAATATTAAAGTCTGTATGAATAAATGTTTTAAGCCATATTTCACTGCTCTTATGATAAAAATAGAACTGTTTGTAGTTCGAGTAGAAAATTTTCTTCCACTATTAGTGATAGCCTTGGACTTATAATATAAGTTTATTCTGCAAACGGAGCCATTCAGCTCAGCATGTATCTTTTTTGCTTTCTACAAGAGACAGCCTACAATCATTCTGTTCTGTTCACGTTGTTTTGTTAGTCAGTGTCGAAAATTAGAACAAAATACATTTACATTAAAAATAATTTATAAGTGTTTTGGGAATTCCAGCTGTCCAGATTCTACGCCCCTCCCTCCTATTTAACCCGCCGTTTCTAGTCATTCGGAGCAACCTCGGCGATAATCTACGAAGAATATCGCCGAGGTAGTTCAGAATGGTTTGTAGTATTGCTAATTATATTGATGAAGTAAGCGACATGCTCATTTTTGTGATAACGTAATATGTACATTTGTTTACTTAAGTATAAATTATGTATTAGGCCACAACAAGTTGATGATATGTTCTACGGATTTTTCTATAAAAAAATGGGGCGAGCGAGCGAAGAAAAAAATATTTGAAAAGTCTTAATTCAGTTGCCTTATATAGCGGTTTGACCAAATTTTTATAAGCGAGCGAGGAAATAAAAATATATTTTTTGTAAAAACTGTCAAAATTAAGGTGCGAGCGAATCCATAGAACATACGATCAATTTGTTGTGGCCTTACATAACAGACGTTCAATGAATAGCGTTTTGTAAATAATACAATTCAGGGGCGGTTCAAGGATTTTTTTTCTAGGGGAGGGGGTCCAAACTTTCGAACCACAACCACAGTGTACACTTTTTGATAATAAAAAACTACATAACCATAAAATCTATGTTAACCATAAAGGCAAGCGAAGCGAGCCCGAGAAAAATTGCTTCATGCTACTTAAAAATGACTTACAGTAAAAAATACACTTATGGACAGGTACATTTTGGAAATTCTAGGGGGGGGGTCCGGACCCCCTGACCCCCCGCTAGATCCGCCTAAAGTCCATACAAGGTCGGATATTGCAAAACTACTTTATGCTACATCGCCAATGAATACATTCTCCAACTTAGAGGTTATCAAGACCACAGGGATTCCTAACGATGACCATTTATACCTATATTATTGATATAAATGGTTATCGTTAGGAATCCCTGTGATCAAGATTGAAGAAATCTTGATAACTTCTTGGAACGAGAATGTATTACATAATGAACAATAAACAATTCAGTGATAATAAAACGGAAAAGACAACAGTATGCATTATTTTGACTCAACGTTTCAAATTTACCCATGCACCCGTTCTATTTCGTTCGAGAATGAACATCTACGCAGATTTTACTCTGGGAAACCACGGTTTAAGTTAACGTCATATGAGTTGTCAAAACAATAATAAATTTATATCGCGCAAAAACCGGGTACTTCAATGTTTAAATCGTTCAATACATGAAATATCAAATTTAAGCAGTTAAATTTGACAAGATGTGACCAACTGACATGCGGAAATACGATAGTGTCCAGATAACAGACGATACTAAGTTTTGATCCAATATCGGGAACTTACATAACATACATTACCATACATGCAATAAAGATGAAGTTCTATGAAATGAAGATAGTTGGTCCTATATAGCACCTAAATGGCGGATCTAGTAGAGGTAAAATAAGCGGATCTAGCGGGGGTGAGAGGTTTCCGGACCCCCTCCCCGAAATTTCCAAAATATATCTGTCCAAGAGTGTATATTTATGTACCATTATTGAAAGCATATGAAGCTTCGCTAGTCCTTGCTTATAACATAGACCTAATAGTTCAGTATTTTTTAAATTTTTAATATGCAAACAGTAAATTATGAGGCAGTGGTTCGAAAGTTTGGAACCCCCTAGAAAAAATCCTGGAGCCGCTCCTGGGTAATAAGTGACTGAAAATATTTCATTCATATTATTCCGTCTTGCATGTTAACAACCATCTAACTAGTAATCCAGCATTTTAGAGCCGTAAAGTTCCGACAATGGTTAACACCTTAGCGATGGTAAAAACAGTCACACATGAGTGCAGTAATAAATCGAGATGTTGCACAGAATATAGTTAATGATAGCGATGAAAATATACCAAATATTGTCTGTATGATAGGTGAAGCCAAAAAAAGTTCTTACCTCCTCCACAAAAGTCAATACATGCGAGTGGAATGTTTTCTGTGTCTCCACAAACTTCATCAGAGCATTCTACACATTTCCTGACATTTGAAGAACAGTACTCTCCAGGAAATGAACATAGAAACCTCTCACCGTAACATTGAAATTGAAAGTTATGCAATGACTTGGCAAGAGATACAACAATCAACTTAGAAAAAAGAAATAAACTTCTTAAAAAATGTTTAAAGATATCCATTTTTATTTCTAAATAACCACTTAGTATTTTAATTTCGACTTAAATCAACTATGATATTAATATCGATACCCGTCTATATATACACATAATAGCTAGGCCAATTGAACTATATTAACATGTTCACGTATCGTCACGTATGCACAACTGTTTATCTTAATATAATATGCGTGTATAAATATTTCATTTAAGTGTTCTGAATAATATTTTAAATTGTTAGACACCGTTTAATAATATATATTTGGTCTAGGATATTTTGTCGGAAAGTTGGTTGGAATTTTCGTCAATTGATGTTATACAAGAGCTTGCTAGTGACTCTGTAAATGTAGACATTTAAAGTATTTGGGAATGAAAATCTGTCTATATTGTGTGCTTAAAATGAATGTAGTCTGTATTAAGTAATCTGTAAATGACGGGTGATTTAAATGAAGTTTATCTTGATCTAGTCATTTCTAAATGATTCATAATAACCCATAGTCGGATCCACGGGGGGACAGACCCCCATAAAATTGCCATAGTAAAGTACGTGTTCTTTCCAAAAATATGTTCTTTATAGCAAATATTCATACATGTCAAAATAATTTCACACACAAAGCGTGCAATAAGTTACAAAGACTGGGAGTACAAAAATTCTATGACCAAGCCTACAATTTAAAAAAATTCCTTTTCAATATTGTAAGTTTCAGGTTGCGAATTCAACTTTAATGAAGATATCCTTCCACAAAATGTATGTACCAAATGACTGAGTACCAACAAGAAATTTGAATCTTACCCTTGATTTTAAGCCATCCATAATACTACCTGATCTAAGCAGGGCTGTTTTATTGGGAAGTTGAATCTATTGTCGTTCAATCAGCAGTCAACGAAATAAAAATATGAAAGTGGTAGTCTAAATAGATCGTTTTAAGAGCAAGCAATATATCTAATTTGTAGACTTTTGGTAAACCAAAAGAAATGCTTGGTTGCCGGACCTAAAAAAAGGTTATCCTGGGTAATCACATACCAATTAATTTTCGTAGACTGAATCAGTATTTTAGTGTGTCACAGAAAATATTAAAAACAACAAAGTTAGGTTTGATAAGTACAGTTTTATTTCAATCCAAAAATGATGAATTTGATAGTTTAACATTTGATAACAAATTAATATTGAAACATGAAAACATTAATTGTAGTAACCCTGAAAAGACAAAGTAACTAAGGAAATGACTATGCTTAAATTATGTCAGCATTTTGACCAACTTCACTTAAAAAGGATTTAATCCTTGAGATAACTATAGAAAGCAACAAGGCATCTTTATGGTAATTGAAATAAAGTCATGTAAGAAAACATACATAGAACCAGAAATACTCTAACTTAAATCAAAGTAAAATTAATGATGCATGCCAAGGCAACATAAAAATATGTCATGAATGCAAATAGAATTAACATTTGATATCCGAAATTTTGATTTTAGAAAATCATGTGTAAACACATGTTGTTTCTAGTTGCATCACAATTGAATGACTCAAACTTATTTTGTGATGACTGTAAAACTAAAGATATAGTGATTTATAATTTCAAATTTTAACTAAAATACATTCAATTCAGAACTCAATATGATGGGGTTCTTTTTTTACAGCAGAAAAACGTGGTTTGTTCTGGATGTACCCGTGAGAAGTACAGTTCAAATACAATATTTGTTTACACAGTAAATGCGACACTTACATACTCTCTGATTGTGAGTTCGACACTATCTGACTGTGTAGCTGTGAGTTAGACATTTACTGACTGTCTGGCTGTGAGTTCGACGCTTACTGTCTGTCTAGCTGAGTTCGACACTTACTGTCTGTATGATTGCGAGTTAGACATTTACTGACTGTCTTGTTGTGTGTTCGACACGTACTGACTGTCTGGTTGTGTGTTTGACAGTTACAGACTGTCTGGTGGTGTGTTCGATACTTACTGACTGTCTGGCTGTGAGTTCGACAATTACTGACTGCCTGGCTGTGTGTTCGACACTTATTGATTGTCTGGTTGCGGGTTAGACATTTACTGACTGTCTTGTTGTGTGTTCGACACTTACTGACTGTCTTGATGTGTGTTTGACAGTAACAGACTGTCTGGTTGTGAGTTAGACACTTACTGATTGTCTGGTTGTGAGATCAACACTTACTGACTGTCTGGTTGTGAGTTCGACACTTACTGACTGTCTGGCTGTGTGTTCGACACTTACTGACTTTATATCTGTGTGTTTGACAGTAACAGACTTTCTGGTTGTGAGTTAGTCAGTTTCTGATTGTCTGGTTGTGAGTTCGACACTTACTGACTGTCCGTCTGTGAGTTTGACACTTTCCGATTGTTTGGCTGTGAGTTCGAAACTTAATGACTATCCAACTGTGTGTTCTACACTCACTAACTGCCTAGTTGTGAGTTGGACACTAACTGACTGTTTGGCTGTTAGTTCGAAACTTACTAACTGTCTGAATGTGTTTTACACTTACTGACTGTCCGGCTGGGAGTTGGACACTAACTGACTGCCTGGTTGTGTTTGACACTTACTATCTGTCAAGTTGTGTATTTGACACCTAATTACTGTCTGGTTGTGAGTTCGACATTTACTGACTGCCTTGCTGAGTTCGACGCTTACTGACTGTCAGACTGTGAGTTAGACACTAACTGACTGCCTGGTTGTGAGTTCCACACTTACTGACAGTCTGATTGCGAGTTCGACACTTAATGACTGTCTCGTTGTGTTTGACACTAACTATCTGTCAAGTTGTGTATTTGCCACCTAATGACTGTCTGTTTGTGTGTTCGACACTTACTGACTGTCTAACTGTGAGTTAGACACGTACTGACTGTGTGGATGTGAGTTCGACACTGACTGAATGTATAGCTATGAGTTCGACGCTTATTGGCTGCCTGACTGTGAGTTAGACACTGACTGACTGTCTATCTGTGAGTTAGACACTTATTGACTGTCTGGATGTGAGTTCGACTTTTACTGACTGCCTTGCTGAGTTCGACGCTTATTGACTGTCTGGCTGTGAGTTAGACACTTACTGACTGTCTGGATGTGCGTTCGACACTTACTGACTGTCTAGCTGTTAGTTCGACGCTTATTGACTGTCTGACTGTGAGTAAGACACTTACTGACTGTCTGGATGTGAGTTCGACACTTACTGACTGTCTAGCTGTTAGTTCGACGCTTATTGACTGTCTGACTGTGAGTTAGACACTTATTGACTGTCTGGATGTGAGTTCGACACTTACTGACTGTCTAGCTGTTAGTTCGAGGCTTATTGACTGTCTGACTGTGAGTAAGACACTTACTGACTGTCTGGATGTGAGTTCGACACTTACTGACTGTCTAGCTGTTAGTTCGACGCTTATTGACTCTCTGACTGTGAGTTAGACACGTATTGACTGCAGGTTGTGAGTTCGACACTTACTGACTGTCTGGCTGAAAGTTCGACACTGACTGATTGTGTAGCTGTGAGTGCGACAATAACTGACTGGCTGGATGTGAGTTCGACACTTACTGATTGTGTAGCTTAAAGTTAGACCCCTACTGACAGTCTGACTGTGAGTTCGACATATACTGACTGTCAAGTAGGGCAGTTGCGAATATTATCTGTCAAGTTTTATGTTCCACATTTAGTGACTGTCTGGCAGTGAGTTCGACACTAGCTGATGGTCTGGCTGCGTGTCTGACACTTACTGACTGTCTAGCTATGAGTTAGACACTTACTGATGGTCTGGTTGTGTGTTCGACACTTACTGACTGTCCAGACGTGAGTTAGACACGTACTGACTGTCTGGATGTGAGTTCGACACTTACTGACTGTCTAGTTTCGGACATAGGAGAAGTAATTAAGGTGTCTCGCGGCTTTTCAAAATGGCTGCCCAATGCTGAAATTGTTTATTTTTTTAAGAATAAGCATTATTTCTTTATTAAATGCATATATTTCGTAGTAACTGTTGAAGCTAATTAAAGCTTTGTTTGTAGAAGTCGCTTACTTTGGACATGTGATGCAAAGGTAGTTCTGAAGCACAGGAGCTTGACATTTTGTACCATGATTAGAAAAAATCCTCTTTCCTAAAATAAAAATTAGTTTTTATTATAGAAGGGGGATTTTTTAAATTACGATACAGAACGTCAAGCTTCTGTTTTCCGAAGTGGCGTCTAAATATGTCCAGGGTTATTCGTAGTAAATGACCAAGGAGTTCCAAATGTGATATAAGTACAAGTACCATGCTCCTCGATAAGAAATCCCATGGATTTTCTATGATAAAATAGAATTCAAACTCAACATGGTTGTTAATAGTGCAGTTTAATTAAAAAAAACAACAACACACACACAACAAAACAAGAACAATATCACAGCCAATATAACACCATTTCCTCTCACCGGGTTCGTCTTGAGCTTTGCCCTTTTCACAATAATGGGAGGTGACCGCTTTGAGACTTTTGGTAAATGACTCATGTGCATAAAACTATATACATGTTTGTGCAATATACAAAAAGCTGTGTCATCTATATGTATTACCAGCTTACATCAGTCATCTGAGTCAACAACAACAACAGTTTTACAGTTTGTCTCGCAAAGTTTAGCATTACTAGGCGTTGGGTTGTATTTATCGCCTGAAGTATCGGTGGGTTGTACAAATTTTAACCTTTCGCAGTAATGATTCTGTTTGTTTTCTTTAAATAGAAATAAAAAAAAGTTAAAATCAAATCTTAATTTCCCGAAACTCGTATGCAAATTCTAACTAAAGTAATAAGAATCTGTAGTCCTGTGATCTACAACAACAATATAACTAATGAGGTCAACAAATATTGGGTTTTGCTCTAGCAAGAGAATATTCAATTGAATGGCATCATATTGCACATAAAATAACAGTCATCACCCTCCCCCCAAATTTTTCCAAGGTGTTTTTATCGTTAGCTCCAAATCCTCTGCACAAAAATCGAGCACTGTACTTATTCAGTCTCTGTTACATATGTAAACTTATGATTGTCAACATGTGTGAGATAGTCTCATTTGGCTTAGCATTTATCAAATAGTGCAGAAAAAATAAATCTAGTCGACTTGATACAATGACAGAAATGGAACTTGATATTTAAATGGCAAAACTGTACTGTCCTCTTGATCATGGCTGTGGCAATTTTACAATAAAAATTGTGGTAACCCTCGTTTTTAACAGTTCATTTATATTCATATCACAGTAACGATCAAATTGAATAATTTGACAATTTCTTAAACTTACCATCTGAAGGCTGTGAGTCTGCATTTTCCATCATTTGCGTTGCTTCTTCACTTTCTGAATCAGTTTGTGTCGGTTTCTTAAAACATCTGAATAAAAAGTATATCAGATAATCATTTAACTTTGGTTTGAAGACGATAAGCCATAAAAATTATCCATAAGATTGATTGTAAACAATACACGTTGTACTGATCTCTTTAGACTGACTGGCAAATAAAAAACTTTCTTGAAATTAAAACGGTCATAGAACTTTTTTCCAACAAAATAAAAAAATGACCATCGCACCGATTTCATATTGAATAAAAAATCTGTACTACATGTATAAATAAAAATAAATGTCAGTTCATTTTCCAAGAATTAGTTTTAGCCCGCTCCTGATCATCTAAATGCTGAGCTAGAAGTTTCTGGCTCATGGAAACAATGATGCCTACGCTGTACTAACTCAAGCACGCTATATCTTAGATCAAATGTGTTCCACATTTTCTGCCGCCAATTAATCAGCAACATAGTGATATTTTATATTCTTTGAAATCTGTGATGAATTCAAGGCAAATCGTCTGATTTTGTCAGTCTATGTATGAAATTAATAATACATTATTGTCCATATACATTTGTAAATGTTATGGAAATAAATAAACTATCTCTACCACTTGTTTCAAATTTCAGCGAATTCAAAACATGTGTGCAAAACTGGTATTAAGGCTGAAAAAATCTGACAGTTCAAAGGATGCTTTGTATTCACTGCACTGGTTACCAGTCAAAGCAAGAATCAACTTTAAAATATGTACTTTCATGTACAGCTGTTTTACTGAAACTGCACCTGCATATCTGACTGAAATTCTGAGAAAGCCTTTACAAAGCAGATCTGGTCTTAGATCTGCAAAATCCAAAGACCTGAATTTTTTGGTTCCAACAAATAAGAAAAAAATATTCAGTGACAGAAGCTTTAGCACTGTTGGCCCCATGCTATGGAATAAGCTACCAGATGATATCAAATTGTCACCTACTTTGGATGTTTTCAAAAAACGATTGAAAACTCACCATTTCTCTAATTTTTATGATCTATTCTAAAATTGACATGGTTTGTAAATGTCTCACCTTACAATTACGGTAAACATACTAAGTGATTGAGTGAGTGCATTATGACGTGAGAATGAGGATTGCCTCGCTCTCTGTCATTTTCTAACTTGTTTCACAAGACTGCAATGACAACCTAAATAAATTGTCCCTTTAAAGGTGATGTTTCGACACCTTTGGGGATGTATTAAGGGCCCTTTAAAGGTGATGTTTCGACACCTTTAGGGAAAGTCTGGTTAACAGTGGCGTTATGTTACACTGTTCAGGACATGTCCGGTTAACAGTAGCATCATGTAATACTGTTCAGGACACCAACTTTTAATATGAAATAAAAAAAAGTAAAATTAGTGATAAAAATGTAAAATTAAGTAGGATCATGAACTTTGAATGATGTAGGTATAATAAAACATGTACACTTGCACACTATATTACATCATGTGTGATAAATTTTATTTTGTTTTGTGTTATTGTATATACATTATGTATTTATGGTGGAGGGTTTTTACTTATTAATTTTTTATAATCTATATTTTTGTACAACGCCATTGAATATGTTATGTAGAAATAGGCGTTTAATCAAATGAAAAAGTTTAAGTTTAAGTTCTTAACTACAATGCACAATTTATTGATCACTAATTCTTTGTTTATATTAGTATTCATTTTATTATTTTATATTTTATCATCTCTTAACCATTTTCATTTATTCTTAATTATGCATATAATTGTTATGTGCTTCTGAACATATATTCCATAGGAAAAGAGCGCTATACCAATTTGGTATATACATGTAATAACAATAATGATAATAATAATGAAAATAATCAAAGCACTGAAAGTGCTGTAGGAACGATTCTTGAAAGCGTGTAGGTACCATGTCTAAGATATAATTTCTAAATTAACACAAGTAATAAGTTGTTATATCAAGAACATAATATTATCAAAAATCTTGCAAATTCAAAGGTATTGCAAGTAAACTATACAACAAAAGTATATACACTTAAAATTCAGTAATTGTCTTTTCTTAAGATGTGCTGTGACTAGTTTGCTCTTCTGTAGAACTTTGAGGTAGATTCTCTGCAAACTTTTATCTTGATGCTGCTGAGTAATGTTGAACTTCTAGCAAATACTTACATGGATGATATAGGTGTTTGGGGAATTAAAGCCAAAGATTTGCTGAAAGTCTAGCACGAAATTATTTGTATCAATTTATATATATCAAAATGAAAGCGAACTAACAGATTAAGACATGAATGAGGGAGCGTGACATTTGCATTATTCATTTGATATTATTTTCGCATTCATTCCATTCGTCATATTTAAGTCGACTTGAGATCTTTAATCCGTTTACACATATAACCCATATTTATCACTTGAAAGTGTATGGTGACCACATTTAAGGTGCATTGTAATTATTAAGTGTATGTATGCCATTGACAGTGTTTTTCCTATTTATAAAACAGTGAAAATAGTAATGAATACACCGTGTTTTGATCACAAAAACTGATTACAAGGGGAGCCTACTCTGTGCGACTTAGTAAGAGAGGAAAATAAGGATATTTCGATGGTTGACATCAACTAGTGTGAAAAAGTCCCATTCTCTGATAATCAGTGGTATCGGCTGAAATGCTGCATATATTTAGGTAGTCTATTTTGATTCATGAAATAGCGCATATTTTTTTGTAAGCCATTAGTCTTTCATTTGAGGCATTCGTTTGAAGGTGCGAACAAAACACGTAGTTATTAACAGTATCCCCAGCACATGTCATTTTGACGCCGGAAAGGCAATTTTATCTGACACAGATTCTCCGGTGGTATTTGTGCCTTAAAATATGAAAAAAAATATTTTGGTGATTTTTTTTGTCCTTTTTGGTCTCTTTTACACCAAGGTTTAGTGATTGATACCATCAATTTATGTGAAAAATTAACAATTTTTTTATGAAACAAAATTTTCCAAAAATTGCTTTAAAAAGTAGCACTTTCTTTAGAATCAGTGGTATCGCCAATGGTGTATATATTTTAGGTAGTCCATTTTGTTTCATGAAATTGCGAATATTACTGGAAAGTAATGAGTCCTTCATATTACGCATAGATTTGGAGGCGTGAAACATCATTTTGTCCCTTTGATATTACAATGGAAGGGACCGGAACAATTCTTTAATCTTGTTATAAGCCGAATGGTTTCGGCACACTTCAATCATAATTAAATCTTCAAGAAGTAAATTTTGACGGTTCGATATAACTAATACAACTATGAATAATTGCATTTACAATTACAATGTATCAATAATCACTTTCTAATTAATTCAACATAACAGTTTGTCAACCAACTTCGCGCTTTTAAATCATAACAATAAATACGTTCAATTCTATTTTGTTTATCTCACATCACACATTTTTTTCAGTCAATTTGAAGTTTAATTTCATAATAATGTTCAATAATCGGTTAAACATGTGCTGAGTCTTACAGTACATGAGTACTACATTTTTGTATACAATACATACAATACAATTGACACAATACTTATGCAATCTCTAAATATCATTACTGTACTTTATCCAAAAATATCTTCAATTCTTGGTAGAAATATATTCAATTTTACTTTTTATTGTTAATACATATTTTTTTGATAAATAACCAAATAGATTATATATCAAACTATCATAATATATTTACGGGTCGAGTTGATAATGGGTTGAGTTGTCCACGAGTTGAGTTGTCCCAAATTTCGGGTTGAGTTGTCCACGGGTTGAGTTGTACCGGACCCCAATGGAAGCGGTTAATTGTCGAAGAAGAAAGTGTGACATGCCGTTTATTAATCACTTATGAAAGTCTGTTGTCCACATTTTGGGTGCTTTTTAATGATAAAGTGTATGTACAGTGCAAAAAGGAATGGATTTATAAGCTTATAGTCACAATAACTGGTTAAATTAATGGAGATGAACCGCCCCTATTGTGCGAGCGAATCGTCTACAAGCGAATATAACTGGGTGCGAATCGTTCGCTACCTTTCCGAAACTAGGTCATTCTTCTGCTTTGAGATAAACACGTTTTCACGATTAGTATTATGCTTCATTCGCAGTCTATACATATGCTATGTGCAAATTCATTTTTCATGCTGTCAAGAGAGATATATGTAGTCAAAACATGATTTTTTCGAGGTTTAATAGTCTCGATAACCATGCATTTTTACAAACGGAAGTCTTTGTTTGTAAAGTTTAGTACCCTGCTTTTTCGTTTAAGATAGCTTACAAGCCGAATGAGCCGGAAACCAACGGTATAGAATAAATAATCAGGTCGGGTTAAAGTTCGTATGAAATATTAATGTATTTGTATACACAACGGGAATTAATGAGTATAATTACGATTGACCAGTTTGCGTCGTTTCGAAGTTGTTCGGTAATTTCCGTTTGTAGGGGAGACAACCTAGCTCCGTATAGTTACATGATAATGAGAAAGTATGCATAAATTATCCTTCTTTGCCTTTGTTGAAAGGCGTGGAAATATGAATATTTATGAGTCAGAATGGTTTTAAGATTTGTCATGTCTCTGGAACGATAAATCGTTCCAATAAATTGATAAAAATAATACTAATGAAAATAATAATGAAAATAATAATAATACAAAATAATAATATTTTTTATAATAATAACTATAATAATTCTGATGATGATGATAATGACGACGACGAAGACGATAACAGCAACAACAACAACAGCAGCAAAAACAACATCAACAACAATAATAATGATAAAAATAATAATAATAATTATCATAATTAAGACAATAATAATGATGATTATGATGATGGTGATGATGAGGATGATAATGATAATAATAATAATAATAAAAAAATAATTATAATCTCCGAATGAAATTTACGTACCTGCACCCCTTATTTGATTTTATCAATTTGAAACGTATGGCAAGTATGGTTCCTGCTATAAGAGTTCCTACAAGCACCGCTAAGACGACGGCAAAACCAATAATCCATGATGTTTCGTTACATGTATTATTATCTGAAATGTATACATATATTTAATCACATGCAAAATTTGAATATATGAATATTTATAGTGCATAATAAATATCATGAGCGATGTATTGAAAATACTGGTCTCCAAAAGTTCTGAACGAACGCAAGTAATATTACTAGAAATTGAGTTATTTCATGATAACATAGTTGGAATCATAAATTGATCAACTTGTTATTTAATGCTTATTTCGAAATTTGCTTATGCGACTCTTCATGGCTACATGTATACCTTGTAAATAACTATATCCTGACGACTGGACTTCGTCTTAGGATGTTTGGAGGGCAATGAATAATAAAGTCTGTATGAGTATAATGTCCATAGCACTATTTTACTGCTCTTATGAGAGAAACTTGACTGTTATATAGTCCGAGTAGAAAATTACATTTTTGTTTCACTTTTAGTGATAATCTTACACTAATAAAAGACGCCCATTCTGCAAAAGGGGATATCCAGTATGAATCAATATTGTTTTCTAACCGGTTTCAATCTATGCCTTTTCGAATAGAGTGACAAACTAAACTTATTTTTGTGTAACCATTCTGTCTTGTTCTGTTTACATAATTAATTTTTGGAATTCTCGCGATCCAGATTTCTCCTCCCCCTACCCAAACCACCGTTTCTATATCTAATTATATTGATGAAGTAAGCGACAAGCTCAAAGTTTTGTGATAACGTTATTTGTACCTGTGTTAACTTTCGTGTATATATATTAAAGTTTTCAATATTTCTATATTACATAACAAACGTTTAAAAATAGCGTTTTGTAAATACATGTAATACTTTTTCATGGAAATCCCATACACGGTTGGATATTGCATAACTACTAGCTTTACTCATACCTAGAGATTATCGAGATTGACGTAATCTTGAGTGAAAGAGATACATAGTGAAAAAACTTTAAAGAAAAGATAACAGCATAGACAGGTTTAGCGGGGGAGGGGCGGGGTCCGCTCCCCCCTGAAATTTTAAAAATGTACCTGACCATGACAGTAATTTTTACTGTGAGCCATTTTTAAGTCGCACGAAGCCATTTTACTCTATGCTTAACATATATCTAATTGTTATGTAGTTTTAATTACTAATAGGTTGCGTTGTTCTGGAAACAGTGTATAATGTGGTTGCGGTTCGAAAGTTTTGACCCCGCCCCCTAGAAAAAGTTTGGACACCCCCTTGAAAAAATCCTAGATCCGCCCCTGAACACCCATGCACCTGTTCTATTTTGTTCGAGAATGCATCTTCGTAGATTTTTCTGGGAAACCACGGTTTAAGTTTACGTCATTTATGAATTGAAATGATAATAATAAATCACACTTAACAAAACAATATTTTGCCTTGTATCTAAGCAAGTGCTAGTCCGATTTAAGTCAAATTTTCAACAAATATAGTTTAAAGACGGATCATTATTATTATGTTTATTTCATAACATAAAACGAAAGATTTAACAAGTAATAATAAAAACATCACAGTGTGTTAAAATGTGAAGTAACAAAATGAGGATTGCGATTTGCAGGACTAAGTGAATGTAGTAAAATGATAGTGGAATTCGGGTAAATGTGTCAACGATTCTCTCACTAATAATGAGTGTGGCCTCCATGGCTGCTAGGAACCGTTTGGCATCGCGTTCTAATGGATCTCCCGTACTGATGGAAAAGATTCTGACATAATCCTGCCCATTCGCGCACAATCCTTCAGAGTGGCGCAGCTAGGGGTTGGTCTGCAACACCACGACGTACACGGCGGTTCAATTTATCAAATGCGTGTTATTCTATGTTTAGCTACACATTTCGGCGGTATGCACATCAGCGTGATGTTGTTGTCATGTAGTAATTCTGATGTCGCTCTTGCGGTGCGGGCGGGCGCGCCTTCCATTTTAACAACCCATTAGCTATTCCTCACTGTTTTATCGTTAGCCTGCCCATTTTGTGTTTTTTGGATGTGTGGATCGTTATACTGTCCACAGCGACTAAGTGCAATTTTGATTCAAGCCAGTTACGATTTCCTCGTGCATTTAATGAATTTCATCGATTCACGGTTCAACGCACTGGTTAGGTTACTTTCGAAAAAATGACTACGCAGTAATAATTAAAATATAGACAATAGTTGATGTACAAAATTTCGTTAAAAATACTGATAAATAAAAAAGTTATACGCAGTTGAAATATGTATACTTATAAGTTTTGTTAAGTGTACATGTCGCGAAAACTAGTTGTATTTATTTAGCAGTTTATATACTTAACCGGGTTATGTGACCAAAATAACTGATATGCGGAAATACGATAATGTATAGATAACAGACGCTACTTAGTTTTGATTACCGCTTACTCATATACATTTCCATACACGCGTAAAAGATAGTTCTATGATGACATTTGATCCCATATAGCACCTTCATGGCGGATCTAGTAAAGGTTATTACTAATTGAAATTATTTTCATCATATTATTCCGTCTTGCATGTTAACAACCATCTGAAGTAACCTTAGTTAGTGTAAGAGAACCATAAGGTTCTGACGATGGTTTAACCGTTAGCATCATAGCTATGGTCAAAATTCGCAAAGAATAGTCTCATCATTGCAGCATTCATTATTTTAGAAAAAAGGAGAGATTGTGCTGAACCATTTCCAGTTATAGAATACGCTAGCCAGAGTCAAAAAATCCACCCTGGGTAAAAATTATGGAAAGAGCAGAAAAAAGCTAAACATCGCGACAAAAACTCCCCAAATGGTGATAGTAGATAAATGAAGCGAAAAAAGTGCTTACCGCTTCCACAAAAGTCAATACATGCGAGTGGAATATTTTCTGTGTTTCTACAAACTTCATCAGAGCATTCCACACATTTCCTGACATTTGAAGAGCAGTACTCTCCAGGAAATGAACATAGAAACCTCTCACCGTAACATTGAAATTGAAAGTTATGCAATGACTTGGCAAGAGATACAACAATCCAATTAGAAAAAGGAAATAAACTTATTAAAAAATGTTTAAAGATATCCATTTTTATTTCTAAATAACCACTTAGTATTTTAATTTCGACTTAAATCAACTATGATATTAATATCGATACCCGTCTATATAATATACACATATAGGCCAATATAAGCAATGTTCACGTATCGTCACATACAACTGTTTATATTTACATGATATCCGTTTATATATATAATACTATCTAAGTGTTCTAAATAATATTCTAGATTATAAGACACCATTAATAACTGAATTTGGCCTACAAGGCTATTTTGTCGGTAAGTTGATTGGAGTTTCCATAAAAAAACCATATCATTCTACACTGTAAATGTACACTTATGAAGTATTTTTGAATTAATATCTGTCCATAATATATGTTTAAAATTAACTTTGTCTTGATTAGGTCATTTGTAAATGATGTGTGATTAAACTGAAGTTTATCCATCCTCGGTAACCCAGGGTATTACGTCAACGATAATGTATGAGTACCGTGGGTTACCGACGATGAAGTTTATCTTGATTTAGTCATTCCTTAATGATTTATAATATACAGATAATGTTTAGTAAAATAATTTATCATTGAAGTCAAATGCCATTTCTTTTAAGATAAAAAAAGAAAACATTTTAATCCTATAAAATTACTAAGTTTGTTACCCAAACCGAGTCAGTGCTTTGGCACTTTGATTAACTGTTCACAAGCTTAACTATTAGGGTCCTGTATTTGAATTTATTTATTATCCTTGTATTAAGTGACTAACAGCCTTTAAGTCTTTTGTCAAATCTTGTCATTTTATAATATGTGGTCTTTCCTTCAAAGGTTCCGCATGAATAATCAAATAGGGGTTCAACTTTTGTACCAAATATGCAGTGAACAACATTTCTGGGGGAGAATCCAACTCAAAAATACATTTTCTTCTCCTAGAATCGTACCAGAAGAAATATGGAGTAAAAAAATTCAGGTTGCGAATTCAACTCGAATGAAGATATCCTTCCTCAAAATGTATGTACCAAATGACTGAGTACCAACTAGAAATTTGAATCTTACCCTTGATTTGAAGCCATCCATAATACTACCTGATCTAAGCAGAGGTGCTTTATTGGGAAGTTGAATCTATTGTCATTTAATTAGCAGTCAACGAAATAAAAATATGATAGTGGTTGTCTGAATAGATCATTTTAAGAGCAAGCAATATATCTAATTTGTATACTTATTGTAAACCAAAAGAAATGCTTGGTTGCCGGACCTAAAAAAAGGTTGTCCTGGGTAATCACACATCAATTAATTTTCGTAGACTGAATCAGTATTTTAGTGGGTCACAGAAAATATTAAACAACAAAGTTCGGTTTGATAAGTACAGTTTTATTACAATCCAAAAATGATGAATTTGATAATTAACATTTGATAACAAATTAATATTGAAACATGAAAACAAATTGTAGTAACCCTGAAAAGACAAATAGTTAAATTAACAGTGACTAAGGAAAGGGCTATGCTTAAATTATTTCAGTATTTAGACCAGCTTCACTTAAAAAGGATTTAATCTTTGAGATAACTATAGAAAGCAACAAGGCATCTTTATGGTAATTGAAATAAAGCCATGTTAGAAAACATACATAGAACCAGAAATACTCAAACTAATTACTTAACTATTTCTAAATGGAAAAATACAAAATTAAAACAAAAGGCAAGATCAAATATGACAATTTTTCCATGTTAAAGCACCATAAAATAAAAAACACCTTTTTAAATATAAATATTTTGCACAAATGCAAAGGGAGAGAATTTGACTAACAACAATTTTCATATTAACTTACCTCCCTTTGCAATAGTTACACATGTATAACTACATATTTTGCATCTCAAAAACATCTACTTCTAAATCTAGATATGTTAGTTACCTAGCTTCCAAATGGAAAATTCAATGAAAAATTCATTAACAATTGTTATTTAAAATTGCAATGATAATATGCAAGAACATAGAAGAAAAATAAACTAGAATCAAATGCTTTTTATTCGAAACCAAATCTTATGGAACAGTTATGCAGTTGAAAAACAGCTGGATAAATAATTTGCCTGTAATTCAAACCTTAATAACATTGTTTATAGATTTTAAATCAAAGTTAAATTAATGATGAATGTCAACATAAAAATATGTCAAGTATGTAAATAGAATTAACATTTGATATTGGAAATTTTGATTTTAGAAAATCATGTGTAAATAAATGTTGTTTCTTGTTGCATTACAATTTAATGACTCAAACTTATTATGTGATGACTGTAAAACGAAAGATATAGTGATTTAAAGTTTCAAATTTTGGCTAAAATAGATTCAATTCAGAACTCAATATGATGGGGTTATTTTTTACAGCAGAAAAACTTTGTTTGTTCAGGATGTACTCATGCGGAATACAGTTCAAATACAATATGTGTTTACACAGAACAATAGGATTATAGGATTTGATCTTTCATGCATACTTTTTAGGCAATAACATATAAATAACTTCATCTAGGACAAACGTACGAACA
This sequence comes from Mactra quadrangularis, assembly GCA_025267735.1. Lineage (NCBI taxonomy): Eukaryota > Metazoa > Mollusca > Bivalvia > Venerida > Mactridae > Mactra > Mactra quadrangularis. Next base: position 5,462,491 of record CM046303.1, read on the forward strand.
TACCTTATTTGATTGCAAAAAAAACATGAATTCCAAATATGAACTATTTGCTAATATCATAGAAACCATATCCAGTTGTACAAAAAATTGTCTTCACTAAAACTATTTACCAATCTTTAGAAAGATTAAAGTAGACGCTAAACTTAGCTACAATTACTACAGGATATAACATTATTACTAGTAACATGGGTGAAAGTTAAGCAAATTCAAACTTCTGAATTAGAATTTTCAAAGTCCTGTAAGTCTTGAACTTCATTCTTTCATCAGCATTTATGATGAATGGAAAAAAAACCAAACATATTCACAGGTCTCAAAAATTCTGAACTTCAGGATCAGTTCTGAAAACTTTCATCCATGTAGTAATTGCACAGAAATATTCAAGGGTTACAGTAATACATATAAAAGTAAATACAAAGTACTTTTTGTTTATATTAAAAGAAAAGAGTTTTGATATCTGCTCTAATACAAAATGTGTTAATCACAAGTACAACTTATTAAAATGGATGTTTGATTTGCTTTAAATATATACATGTCATTGAATATTTGATTTTCCTTTGTTTAAACCACTAAAATATTAGATTGAGAAGTTGAACAGTACATTAACCCTCTGACAACGTAAATTTTGCAATTCAAATACATGGAAGTTCAATTTTATCCACAATGAGAGCTTATACCAGGCAAATTTCCTTCAATCTGTATATACGATTACCAAAAAACAAACATTTTTCATAAATTGCCTTGTGTTTAATGACCAGAAAGTAAATTAGTAAATTTTTTCTACCACTACTATGGCAACATAAATGGCATTGTTTACAGTTCATTCAGACTAGAATTTATTAGTCACGAAGTCAAAGAGTGAGTTATATGAATCTTTTCCTCAAAGAAAACATTGAACATCAAGTAAGTCTTTTAAATTAAGAAAAATGTTACAATAAAATATCAACACATATTATTCACGTACATTTTATACATAACAAATGAATATCACAGTAAAAATGCTTATGGTCCAAGGGAGATTACTCTTAAGTTTTTATATAAAGATGATGGATAAAGGGAGGTAACTATGATGCATCTTCTTGTTGTTCTTCAGTTTTAGGTTGTTCTTCAGTTGTTTCCTCAGGCTTAGTTTCTTCAGCTGGTTTATCTTCACTTTCATCTTTTTGTTCTTCAGTTGGTTGTTGTTGTTCCTCTCCTTTCTCTTGTTCCTCAGCTTCTTTGTCTTCCTGTAACAATACAATTAAGACATGATTAATTTTTGATGGTTAGACATTTATGTATCTTATGTTGAATAGCGTTTTCTCGTTTCATTAAGAAGAGGCATCAGACTTTTGATTTTCGGAATTATTATTGCTAAAATTACTGATTAGGGAAGTTAAAACTCTGGAGGAAGTTGAGACTTTTAGAAATTTGAAGAAATGACCCAACCCCCTATTGTAAGGATTTGCTGGTTGAGATGAACTACACTTGTATGGTTTCAGCAATTGGAAAGTATTTTTAACACAGTGAAATTTGCATTAATTTTATTCTCCTAATAACAGCACACAGTCTGTGGTAGGTTTAAGTTTTAGTCACGGCTCAAAGTATCTTGTTCATATTTTTCTATGTTATAACTATACATCAACCACTTCTATAACAAGCAACAGCCACCTAAAAACCAACCTACTTTCTTTCATTGTATGAAAATGACAATCTCTATGACAGTTAAGATCTGAGAACAGTCAATTAAGATTATTAAGTGCAACCATAACTAACCCTGAAAACTCCCATGACCATACATAAACAGTGTATAACAGTTTAGATAACTGTTCAAATGAAAGGGATTCCAAGCGGTCAACCATTTATACCTATAACATATTATATAATATATTACAGGTATAAATGGTTGATCGCTTGGAATCCCTGTGAACTATAATAAAGTCTTTGTGCAATAAAGTGACACTAGTGCTTATATTTTACATCAGTTTTGGGCAAATAAGACAGAAAATAATCATAATGATCTGATCAGATGGAAAAGTCATTTTAGTTTTGTAATTGTAAACATGCAGAAATATAACATAACATTGATTATAGCATGTATGACCCAAGACAGCTGCTGTTGAAGCTCAAATTTTTAAATTATCATTTTTCTAAATTTTGTAGAACTCATTATTCAAATAAAAAAACTAAATTTTTAAAGTTAGTGCTAAATTAAAGATTCCTTTTTCATAAAGTCTCATAACTCTCAATCTTCCATTTAAACATCATTAGAAATTGTGAAAAAGTTTTTTTGATAGGCTGAAAACAACTTGAAAAAATTGATTCAGCTGAATTAATTTCAGTGAGGCTAACTGATTTAATAGATGTACATGTATATGATATTGAAATTGTTTTACTTGGCTCAGGTCAACATGAACTAGCAATATAACATTCTAGTGTGAATATGTCTGATATCATCATAACAATTGATATTTGTATACAGCTTCATGCAACAACAATAATTATAGTACAATGTGCAGGTCTTATAACAATGCTTTAAAGGTAATTGGTAGAAATTGTTCAGGGCTGGCAAAATCAAACATCCGTATTGTCTGTGTTGTCCCAAGGCAAGTATGGACAAGTGGATTTTCAATAATTTATTTCTATAATGTTCATACCAATTGCCAAGAAAGGACAAATGAACAATCTTAAGATTTCGCCGGCCCTGAATTATGATAAAAAAATTCAGACTTATTAATATGAGGGTTGATCCAGAAGTAATGAGACAATGTCTCTAACTTTCAGAGTTTGTGTTATAGAGTAATGAAATTATCACCATGCGTCACACTTTTTAATTATCTATTCACACACCAAAAATTATACTAGCACTTCTTTTTTTGAAAAAAAAAATGTAGCTTTATATTGGTCATGGTTTGGTATATCGCCGCACGCCAAAATAGAGTCATTTTTCAATTATTATTACGGTCTCTTTCAGTAATATTTTTTGTCAAATAGTACGCCAAAATACATGACATATGCACGACGTGACGTCAAAAGTGTGTGTTGTTTACGGTTAAAATTTGATTGACATAGGTGCAACCACTTGCGTTCCACACTATCAAAACTTAATCTACAGGAGTAGAAAACTTTGCAAATTGGGAAAAAATGGCGCTACCCTCAGTTATCAATTTTATTACCAACTAGGTGAAATACCAAAAAAAACCTGTGGAAATGTTGAATCAAACATCGGTGAAAATGCCTGTAAGCAGGGTACTTGTCAACCGCTCGTTTGAGAGGTTTGATGATGATCAGAAAGTTCTAGATGATTAAAATAACCAGAAAGTACGTCGGAAAGTAGATGAATTTGTACCGCAAAGCGCGTACCGGACGTCACTAATGAAATAGGTCACTGATTATGTGCGAATTAGCAGACGAACTGGAAAATAAAACGCATTCCATTTAGTTGAAACACTCATCCTCACCTCCGCCGATAATGGCCTTGGTATCAAGAACAGTTGGAAAGCACATGATCATTGTGTTTTTGATATGCGAGGTGTCCTACTCTCCCGTCCAGTACCAAAATGCCATGCAGTGAATTTCAAGTTCCCATTCATTTCGATAATTCACAGTAAAACAAGCTTAGAATAATTAACTTTATGTAAGCCAATACGGTTTTTTTAATTTAAAACTGAATTTGATAGATTGAATTTTACCGATTAGTCCGCCATATTGGATTTTATAAGCAACAGCACATGCCCAAGCAGGTGCCTGCTTCCTTGTTTTCGTAACTTTTACGGCCGCATTTTTTGTCTCTTGATTTGACTGTGTACACGAACTCAAACATTCATTATGTCATCACTAGACTTGGACTGTTGTAAAGATACGTTCAGTAAGTAGATTTATATACAAGAACGGTGCATCGCAGCCAAGGAAATTCCTTTGAGAAAGAGTGACGCGATGTAAGTAAAGGTTATTACACTTTATTAAGACGTCGTTGACGTCAATAGTCTGCAGCCTGCGGCGGATAGCGTTACCCTTCATAAATCAGGAGAGTATAGCTAGAGATTTAGAATACGCATATGCATGATTTTTCACTAGCTTATAGAAAACTACTTTTTACACAACTGTTACAATTTTCAAATTTATTCCACGATTGGTATTAGATTTATGGCGTTTGTCTCATTACTTCTGGATCACCCCTCGTATAACTCTTTATTACATTTATAAACATACCAGGTATCCTTAATTTTTAGATTTTTTTAAATTTTCATACTTCATTGAGAAATTGTCTAAGCATATTTTAAAGTTAGTTCTGTTTAGAGTGATTTGGGCCAGTTTGTTTTTCAAGTGCATTGAACAAGTATAAGTATTCCAATGTATAAAGAAAAATGTTTCATTACTTAATTAATGTACAAAAGTATTTCAACAAAACATGTTTAATTTCTTCAAAGAACAAAATATAATTATAAATCAATATTCTGAACAGGCCTTTTATTCATAGGGCTAGTTTATGTTTCAAGTACTTTGTATATATCGAACAATTATTATTTTAAATAGCAAGAGAAATGTATCAGTTTTTAATAAAATTTTCAAGAATAAAATCTTTAAAACACTAATTGTAATTTCCGTAATGAACAATAATCATTTCATCAGACATCAAATTTAGGGTTTAGAATGTTGCTCTAGAGTTCATTATAGCTGTCTGTTATACTTTTTTGCAATATGTTGATTGCCTAAGTAACAATTTTGGCTCTTCAAACTTTAGGTGATTGTCTCTGATAATGTCTATTATCTGCTTCATTCAAATTAATGCCAGGACAGTAGGGCTCTATATCGGTCAGAAAGATCGATACGATATTTGTATCACTACAAAATGATCGATATTCGATATATCATATGATATTTTATTAATAAATATACAGTTATGAACTTTTAACCAGTTAATGGTCATGCTTGCATTAGCCAGCCATGGTCTAAATATTTCCCTCTAATAAGTTTTGGTATTTATCGGAGACTACTGTATTCAAATGAGCTTTGCCTATTTTTAAGTATTTCTAACCAATTACATGTTAGGTATTTAATGCTAATACCTTTGAAGTTTGGCTGCCTCTTCGAATATATATGCAGCCTAAAATAGCCTGTTCATGGTGTAAGCCACTACCTTTATGTGAACTCCTTCCAATGAGCTGTTTGGTTTATAAACCAAATTATAATATCCTACTATAAATGGTTGCTTGTTGTAAAGTATATTTATATGGAATTAATCCACCCCAAACCTTGAGGTATAAGACTTCCAATACAGCTCTTTGGATGGGGTTCTAATAAACATTCAAATGATAATGACTGTGTTAAGAAACAATATATTCACACATAATAGTTCGTTTATTCCCAACTGTCAAACGTGAACAGGATGGGGTTCTAATAAACATTCAAATGATAATGACTGTGTTAAGAAACAATATATTCACACATAATAGTTCGTTTATTCCCAACTGTCAAACATGAACAACCTCTTTGTAACCCTGCGGTCCCTGACTAACACTGGTGATAATGTGATGGTGAGCACTAAAACACCATGATAACATTCAAAATGACAGCCGCGAAAAAACGGACTGTTAAGTTTGTAATCTTCTGCTGGGACAAAGTTTATATGAACGATACATGTACACATATCTAAAAGTTCTTACTATAAACCATGTGGTTATAAACACAATATTCAAGTATAACTGTTCGTAGACTTCTAATGGCACTAAGATAGTAAGAACTGTATTTTCACACTCACTTCACTTAGTCTTTTATTAAATGTTTGGCTAGAATCAGGCTTTGATAGTTCCCCTTTAATATAACAAAGTTATTCTGATATAATAAATCATGTTTGTTGGCCTAACTGTTCTACATGCATTGTAGAACTTAAGGCTCTAGGTGGTAAAACATAGACTTCCTTTAAATGTACAAATGATGGTACTTCTTTATAAGGTTGTTACTATTAATGTTGAATATTTTTGCTAACTCTTGATGTTTGCGTCTATGCTTCTGGTTTTTGTTTTGTTCTTAAAACAATATTTCTAAACTTCATCTCCGATGTTTAACTTCAGATGCAATTATCCAAGATCCATTCGACTTCATGCTTCATTCATACAGCTGTATATCGTGTTCCTCAACCTGAAATTGTAAACTCTTTCGGCAGTATTTTGTAAAATACTTTAGGGCTCCTAAATAATACAGAAGCGCAGTGTGCTACCTTTGTCCTTGGAATTTCAAACCAGAAGGTACTTTAGACCAGAGATATGTACAAATCTCTTTTGGTTATATTGTGATCTATTTGCACTTAGTATATTCATACTGTTTTGTCTCAACAGGGTCAGGCATGACATTTTAACAAGACTAATACCTGTTAAATATCTAGGATGTACAGTTTGCTCCTAGTATTTATTGCCTGAACAAAATTAAGCAAAATGCAACTTATACAATATAAAATATATGTCTTCAAACATATAACATAGTTTTAACTCCGAAATTTGGTATGCATATTATAGTAACTGTGCTTGTTGCTACTTGGTAAATGAATAATTGGTAAATGCTAGCTGCATTCAGTTTCCAGGTTAACGAAGGAGAGTTGCCAAGGGTAGTATTCCCTGGCCGAGCAGCAGTGAGCTTTATTTAGTGGTTGACTTAATGCCTTAAATCAAGAGTGCTCCACTGTTCGACAAAATTCTAAGAACGAGGGTGGGTGGGTGGGAAGTGATGTTTAACCGTCAAGTGACAGAGCATAAATGTGCCAATGTGGCGTGAGTAGCTCTTATATACGCATGGAAAGGTCACTCGGTGACCTTTTTTAGTACTTCCGACGACAAATGTAAACAAAGCGGAAAATAAATTCAATGTATTTACGGGGTAAATAATTGTTTATTATTTTTCCAGCTTTGAGGTGAAGCTTAAGCTGGATAAAACATTAAGACCAATAAATCATAACAACAAAGTATGGTTTATAACATGTTTAATTTGAGACAGACTTGCTGTCGAGTATGTATGTTAAAGTGGCGCAATGAGCAGCGGCTTACAGACACCAAGGGAAGTTTCAATGAATGTCTTGTTCCCCATGGACAGGCACACATTTTTAAAAGATTATTAACAATTGCATTTAGGCTTGAGCCGTTGATAGTGTAGTCTCCGAATACCAGGCATATGACCAACCATGATCAAACATAAAGAATGAGGTATAATTTAACATGGCCAGCCATGGCCGAATATGACCAGCCATGGTACAATAAGAATGATGCGACATGACCATCCAAATGGTCAAACAGTATGGACCAGCATATGGTGCGACTGATCAGGCATGGTCCCACAGTAAAGACCAGCTTTGATGTGACGTGATCAGCCGTGTGCCTATCCGACGGAGAATTTACCGCCACTAAATGCCAAGCATTTTACCCCAAAATTATCGGGAGGAGGGGCTACGGATTATTTCAATTTATAGCGCCCCTTAGATGTATAAACAAATAAGAATGACAACATCAATAGTTGTTGTGGTTGTATATTTAGTCTATGTTAAATACTATTGCTTTGGTATTATAAATTTTGTACTTATGTGTTGAAAAAACTTTGCTACTGTTTGTATGAGATTCAGAATATATTAGGCAATGCCCATGTCCTACAAATCATTAGTTGTCTTTTTTTAAGAAACCAGGCATTTTAATTCTATCCTACAAGCTTATATCTACCATGATAGATTTATTGATTTTCAGATGATATAAACACCAGTAAGGTCCTTTAGCTTGTTGTTTTTGTAGACTTTCGCCTGAAAGTCTTATGTCCATAAATAGAAAACTATTGACTGAAAGGCCTGACCAGTTTTAACCAATGGAGTAATACCCAAAGGTTGATCTATAAATTCTTAAATGTTTGCTGTGCCTAACGTCATTCGTTTTGTTATATTGCAGTTAAATTTGCCATATATACGACTGAGGGATTGCTCAGCAAAATAATGCTTATGATATTGCACCATGTACTAAATCATGAGTCTCATTGCTTCTCTTATGTGCATAAGAACTGCTTGGCAAATTTTCCTATTTGCCATTTTCAAATAATAGAAATCTCTAATGTACTGCTTTAACTTAATTGTATTACCGTGAAAATGTATTTGTTCACAGACAAATGACCTATGGTAAGCTGTTGTCGAACTACATAGTACTAATTTTATACATATGGGGTTGTGCGTATGATAGTAATTCATGAATTTACTTATCAATCATCCAGCACGAAATGACTGTATTTATCAGCTAGCATATTCATTATACATGTAAGACAAGTTTCATTCAGACAGTTTCATATTCTTAATGATGCAAAATATTACGAATTAATTAGCCATCTTATAGATAAACAGGTCCGAAACGCTGTTCCTGGAACTTATTAATTCACCAGGGTTAAAAATACAGTGGTTATTGAATAATACTAGGCATTTGTTGTAACAATGGTTTAATCACATTAAGATCTTACATGCATGATCATAAGTTCATAACAGTTCTCGTGACTGCTTTACACGTAGCAGTCCTTTGCTGCAAGGTTTCCCCGTAAGAGTATTTGTTTTGATATAGCCTACCTTATAATTGAAAGTCAACAGGGTTTATCGGCCCAAGTCTGGAGGCTCTTTTAATATCCATTTAAGATAATTGCATGACAAACTTTCGCTACCTCTTTTCCTGATTTTGCATTCTATTATAATGATTGAGGTTGAAACTGACAAACTGATCATTTACTGTGCAAAATATGTGTTAAAATAATTTTAAAGGTGAAAGCATACCTGTTCTTGTTAAAGCACCTCAATGAACGACTATGTCACAAATCTAACTTTCTCTGGTTGTTATAGAAACAAAAATGCGACTGATGGACATGTTAAATGTCAGTATGTTAAGTGTGTAACGAATCTCTAAATAATTTAGTGGTTCCCTCGGTATCCTACTTGTGATTCTTAAAATGCCTATACACTTGTTTGAATCTGATTAGTTATGTATACCGTAATTGGTGACAAAGTTAATTGCAGAGCTATTTCTTATAATTTAAATACTGCTTTAACTACCAAACTCAATTGTATAATTTGGCTCAGTCATTTGTCTACATACACCTTTCAACATGTATAATAGTCGTGGTGAAAATAGTGTACTGGACTGGCGTAATGTTGGGTCTTTGTGATCATACATTGGTTCCCCTTTTGGCTACTACATGAGATGAATACGCCTGAATCCATGGAATTGGTGGTCTGATTTAGATATTTGCATCTCTTTTTGACGCAGGTCTTACCAGAGTCCGAGTCTATGCATAAATTTTTAGGCGATTAATTACAAAATTACTATTGCTTTGTATATTGTATGTGAATCAATTTAAAATCAATCATTCAGACCTTAATTGTAAAATTAAAATTTAAAAAGTGCACTTGATTCTCTGGTTTTGACATAAAATATACCTTTTTCAACTTAGAGTCAAAAACTTGTCCAAATACGGCCGAGCTTGACAAGAGAGAAAAAAGAAAAGAAAAAAAAAAAAAAAAAAAAAAAAAATCATTCCATTTATAAACAAGAACTTTTCATTCATTTCATCACAGCTTACACAGTAAGACATGTGAATAATTATCAGATTCAATTATTTTTCGTGGCTATTTACAGAGCAAAAGCATGTCGATAAAATTACTAATTTTCCGCGCTGAAATCATATTAGTTTTTTGTTTGCAAACATAAAACAAGGTACCATGATCAACTGTTTGTATCTAAACAAGAGCTATGTATTTACAAATTTTAAATTTAAGTGTTCATTTGAATGCATGAATGAAATACAATACATGTAATACTTTTTGAAATGTGTTGCTCTATCTGTTAATTATAGAGGTATGCCCTTTTGTTAAGGTATAAGATCCCTAAAGACTTTTACAGTAAAACTAATATTATCCTGAAGTATGATTACGGCTTACAAAATGATATTTTTTTTTTTTTTCCCCCCCCCCCCCCCCATTACAATATGTTAATACTTTTGCCTGGATAAAATTTTTTGCAAAACTTCCAATTTCAAAGATTAAGATGAAACATTTAAGATTACTTAGTAATTACCTCCCTTGTATATTAAAATAGAATAATTTTGAATTAGTTTAAAAAAGGCTATGTTGATATCATTATAAAATATTTTACTCTATAAAAGTTTATGAATACAATGTGCATACAAAACTATTGTTAGAATTATTCAGCTACCATATACATAGATTTCATTAGGGGTTCTATACCTTATTTAAGCTGTGCCCATTTTCTAATAATTCTGCTTTATTCTATCATAAGGTTTAATAGCAGTTTTTATCATTAGTACATCTAGTGTGATCATTATTTAAATAATTGTTAGACATATTTGGTGTTACCTCTTCCCCTTTTAGTAGGAAAATTATGCTTTTTTTAAGTCAGGGTTAAATTTTCGTTTCCTTATTGATTCAATAACATTCCTTTTTGAAAAAGCAAGGCATTTGCTGGCCTTAAGTTTACCACAATAATAACTAGAATGTGAGTACTTGCAGTTCTGCCCTATTGAAATCCTCACAGGTTAGCTCCCTTTGGAACTGTCATTAATGTTTTGCATTAAATATTTGCACCACAGACAATCATATATACATGTATGTTTATTTCTGATCACTACCCTGAACAGTTATGAGGTTGCCCAAGTCTCAACTGCTTGTCATAAGTTACTCATGCGAACCCCAGACTTATTGCACGATCCCCGTCTGTGTGCAAGTTACATGTATTGAATAATTTCATTGCCTTTTCTACATAGTTACCGTACCTCCAAGAGTCTGAGATGAAGAAAATTTGCTATGATTCTTGAATTTTGATGATTATTTTTATTCTTTTTAAATATATTTAATTATGAGCAATATGGCAGTGAATAAGGTATTTAGTCTCTGGGTAGGCCCTATAAAGCATCTGACATACTAAAGCCTATAAAACAATGTACACTGCAATTGTTTTCTGTAAAACAGCTTTTATGTTCTTTGTTTTTCAGTATAAATTACTGAACAAAAAAGGAGACCAACAATTTTGCAAAAAAATTCAACCAATGTGGCTTTGCTACTTGATTATTCATATATTTATTTTACACTTAATTTTAAAAAATGTTAATTTTTATAAGCGCTTGATCAAGTTGAATGCCCCCTCTATATCCTGCTATAATGCTCTGATATGAGCGTGTACAGTAAAGTTTGATAGATAAAGCAACACTAAATAAATATTTATCGAATATTATATAAAGCTCTTCAGTGGGTCTGCACGAGAAAGTGTCACAAAAGTTTGTAGGCAACTATATATGCTTAAATGATAAAGGTAACTGACCAGCGTATAATTATCATTAATTATAATAAGTTAACTGACGCATTCCCCCTTACAACTATACACGTGGCTACGTGTGCATGCTGAAAAGCGGTCGTCCGGTATCCGGAACGGACCGGGATTTATCTAGACCCGGAATGTAAATACAATAAAATGGCGCGGCAACATTGGGACTGTACAGCGAAGTTTCGCTTAGAAAATCGTGTTATTCCTTAGTTTCTACACCACACCCTCGATTTTTTAGGTTGAGCAAAATCTTAATTACATTGAATTGTTGAAAATAACGACAGGTAAAATATTCTCACCCATAATTTCTTGTACAGCCATGTATAATTATCCAAGCCGTGCCTACGGCTTCTCCTCACTAGAGGAAAACTTCCTTTACGTTAGCTGCTCTTTATGTGGCCTCCACATCTTCCATGCCTATTTATCTTCCTAATTGTTAAGCAAAGTGATGTTTAACCGTCAAGTGACAGAGCATAAATGTGCCAATGTGGCGTGAGTAGCTCTTATATACGCATGGAAAGGTCACTCGGTGACCTTTTTTAGTACTTCCGACGACAAATGTAAACAAAGCGGAAAATAAATTCAATGTATTTACGGGGTAAATAATTGTTTATTATTTTGATTGTAGTAGCACTATACTACTAAATGCGCTGTTTTATTCATATTGTAAATGTTAAAGTCTATGACTTTGCATTTTTTAAAGAAATATCATTGCATCCAGTTAGTCTAGGTCTAGATTCGGCAAAGGAAAAACATACTCTTTCAGAACTTAAGCTATTTATATGACCAACCAAGTTCTCTTGACATTGGGAATCTGTCCGAGCAAATCCGAGTGACTACTCGTTTCCAGAATTGATCTGTATTTTATCTGATAGTTGGTTTCTGGACTACATGTAATTGAAAACTAAAGTACATATAAAGGACATTCTAACCGCAACAGTTACTTCTTTTAAACTGAAAAAAAAACCATGACGTAACTGGTGTAAGACTTTTGCGTAAAGGAATGTCATATTATGAGATTGTACGTCCACAGATTTGCAAATACTGAATTGAAAGCAGTAGAATGTTGATTTGGCGATACAAAATATCAACTGATTTTCTGGGTATGGATTTTATATGTATGACCGTCATTGATCGATATTTTGTTTGATATGGAAACATTTGATCCGATATATCTATCGAACCAACAATACCGGTATTCGATATATATCATATACCGGTGCAGAGCCCTTCTGGACAGGTTTGTTCAAAGTCATAGTTTTTTTGTTGATACTTAACACATATAAGGTTATTATACATTCATGCATTTGAAGGTTGTGCATTTTACTTACCACTTTTAAATTCTAATTATAGCTGTGAAGTATTATAGAAATATAACAAATGAGATTTTTATTATTGAATATTAAATAATGTAAACATTAACCATAAGACGTTTTATCAAAATGGAAAAATTCTGAGAAATAAATTTCAAGGTTTAAATTTCAGTATTATAGTTTCACAGCTTTTTCAAGCAGTTTTTCCAATTTGCCTCTTTTGTTCGACAAATCTTTAAAAAGCATGACTGATAACCTATTTACTTGTTTACAAGTAAAAACATTAATGTGTTATGACACAGCTCAGAGAGAATACTTGTACCATACAAATTTACATTTAAGAAGCATAAGTTAAGAGCAAAATTCTTACAAGCATTCTTAAGTGTTTATAATTTCAATTTTTCAAACAAAATTGATTAAATGATTCTTACTTTTGGTTCAGCTGGTTCCTGGCTTTTTTCTGTTTTAGATTCATCAGATGGTTCCTGTGCTTCAATTACAACAGGTAATTTTGTAGGTGAAGTTGTTTCTTTCTTAGCTCTTTCTTCTTCTTGCTGTAACAATATTCAAAACCAATCATTAAATAATTTAAGTAAGGTTTAAAGTCAGCTTCCAAATACATAGCTTACTTAACAATTTTTGTACACATACGATAATCCCTGATCAATAAAATTTCTTTTCAAGCAGGTACCCATTTACACTAGGGTAAATGAAATTAGGTTAATATCTTGCTCAAGGAAATTAGCAGTGCCCCAAGCAGTGTTGGAACCCAAGACCTCTCAATCCTTAAGCATACCTTCTACCACCGGACCAATGTTCCTACTATATCATATTGACCTATGATCATTGTAACACATAATACTTACTTGAAACAAGAAATGCAAATTGGAAACTACATTAAAGCTGGATGAAAAAAATTTAATGCAAAAATTTCAAAGAGAAATAATCCATAATAAGGATAGAGTTGTGGTTACTTTCTAATTCTGTTCATCACATAGTATGTTATCATTGTATGAAGTTTCGTAAAGACCTGACAATAATGGCAGAAATATATACTAAATTGAAAATTTAACACAATTGTTCACAACACCGGATGCCTGCCCACCCACCCGTGTTTTGCCAAACTATTAGCTGAAATTTTTCATTGAAAAATCCCGCTAAAAAGCAGAACAACAGGGCTCTTATTTGATACTTTTTGATATTGACATTCATAATTAACAGGTGAAGTGCAATGACACAAAAGTGTCCTATTAAAACATAAAAGACTGAGGTAAACGAAGACAAATTTTACAAATATTAAAAGACTAACAAAAGCTTAGGTAACCTTTTTTAATAAAAGAAAATGTTTTACCCTTCTTTTCTCAGCTTCACGTTCTGCAATCTGTTTAGCCTCAGTTCTTCTTTTCTCTCTTAATCTTTCTTCCTTCTCAAAGTTTACTTTTTGTTTTTCAAGCTCCTCTGCTTCAGCTTTTTTCTGTGAAGGTAAAATTAAAGAAGTCATACATGAAAGATAATATAACAATTCTAAAATGCTCAATTAACCTTATATTATCTGAGAGCTCATAGCACAATCATATCACTACTTCAGTGTACTACTACATGTACATGTCTAGCATAAAAATTTTGCTAGGTAGGCTATCTTCTTGCTAACTGAAAATATTCAAAACAAGGCGGCCACTTACAGAGGCCACCTTCTTGGTTTGCTTAAAGTAAAACGGATGCACTGAACTTGGTTCCTGCAGAAAGCATAACATTTTTCATTATTTTTTATATAACATTACAATTGCTCCCATCTCAAGCACTTATTAATATGCCAGTGAGTTACAGGGTTCTGCATTAAAGGTCATACTTTTGTTTAGAACTACCTATACTTGGAAACTCTTTACAAATTACAGCTAGTAAACATTTGGTTCAGGCAAGTAGAGAATATAGCTGGTTGTCCAACATGGCAGCCTGCTTTAATTAGTTTATGCTCAGGAGTTAAGAATTGATTGCCATAATTTATGGTCCATAAACTATCTGCACAATAGATATGGTTGTCAAGTAATTCTCAGAATGATCTATTTTTAACATAAGTACAGCTGGACAATGCTATAGCATAATATAACTCGAGGGTAGCTCGCAAGACTGTAGTAACTTGTTCTTTAAAGCAATGCACTTACTACAATCATGAGTCTTACAGGCAACCTTTGAATTGCACTGGAAGAGTAAAGCATATCACTAAAGAGATAAAGATAAATAAACCAACCTGTGCAATAAAGTTCTGATTTTCAACATGTTTCATCAACCATTGAGCAATGTATTCAATAGGATCTCTTGGACGTTTCTCTGAGACTTCAGCTAAACATTTAGATAAACAATCTCCTAGGTTTTGTTTCAAGTATGTAGTATCCATGACTATTAATGTCGGTTACGTTCTCTTCTTGTAATGTACTGTAAAATACAACATACAATTTATCATAATCATCACCTTCCTGGTAAGGGACAGGAATCCAATCTGTATTGTACTAAGTCCCACAGACTCAATGTAATTTAGAATTAAATAACTATCTATTTTGATTTAAAACCACTTACAACACATCTATTTTTGTTCCTTATCAGTCTTTGCTTATCAGTCAGTACAATGTTGTACAATAAACTCAGAAGTCAATATAGACTAGAGTTAACTACCTATGGTCGGTTACTACCAATGCTAGGTCACCCTATGTAAATTTCAGTAAATAGAAAAACCTTGTGACTTGTGTCTGTTTTTAGGCTTTCTGTCAAATGCTCATGGAAAACCCTAAATCATATCATGATCATCTAGATGCTTGACAACAAAAGTTGCAGATAGCACCTGCTGTTATCACAGAAAAACATGTTTGAACAGCTCCATCTTGTTCACTAATAATAAGTAATATAATTCAAGAAATATCATCATTTACATAAATCCATAATATTTAATTAATAATTCACCTGTTACAACAAAATTTTCACATATTTACTTCTATTTGACTTAAAAAACTAGGTGACCGAGCACTGGTATTTTTTTTTTAATACGCCAGACTTTACTTATGGTGCATCAGGCCGATTTTATCCAACATCCAGTCTGATTCCAGGTCCTTGAGATACTTGTTTTTTTTTTGGAAACGAAAGTTGGCAAACATAAAGATGTTTTTACCGTAGGAAATCAACCTGAATTATCAGAAATCTTTAAACCCCAATTAAATTTGATATAAAAAGTGACCAAGCATAGGTAATGTCACTTTTTGGTGCATGGCCATGGACTGCATTCAGCATGTTCAGTGTATGGCACTGTCACAATCAATCAATTCAACCATGTGCTCTCAGTACAGCATAGACAACAGACTAGTAATAGTTCAATCACTGGTGACAGACTCAATAATAAGGAAAAATTGAGTCTGTCACCTGTGAGTTCAATTTAAGTAGACATTGAAATGTAAGAGAAAACAATTAAATGTCTTTAACAGCAAAAATCTGAGTAATCCAGTCAGTGTAGCTTTAAGTTGACCACTGTCGTAGTCTCGAGTTAGTCAGTCAGTACCCCACCTTTTATAAGTTTCGTGCGTTCACATTTGTTTAGATTCTTTACCGGATATATAAATCTATCTTAACCTTGGAAGCAGCAAGTGAGACGCAATATAAGTTAGCTACGTCGTTAATCGTGATCAAATATGCTTTAAATATGAAAAATATCAAGAAAAATATAATGTTCGAAAAAATGTTTACCTTCCCAACACAGCCTCGATTTGAAAACTACTTCCGCTATTCAACGATAAAAGCCGAGTTGATCGAATCAGAGGTACTTGGCAACCGCGTTTAAGCGTCAGGTTGCCACGATCGGATTTCAATTAAACTGAAACTACATTCAATGAAGCGAGAAATAGATTAACAGCCGACAAAAATAATGGGGACTGATTATAATAATGAACAAAGGCCGCAATTTATTGGAATATCAGGAGAACCATGCCATCCAACGAATATTCTGTGGACAGATGAACCATGGAATGGACGAGTACTTTATACAGGTGAGAGAAAGCTTTATATGGTTATTTTTATGATAACTTGTATATTTTTGTAAGCTTTATATACCCGATGTGTATTTGTCTTTGCAAAGTTTTATAGTTATTATTTGCATAGGTAAACTATATACAGGCAGATCTTAATGCTTTACAAACCTAGAGATCTACAAAGTTCTACAAATGAATATATAGATCTATAGATTTCCGTGCCCGACTACTTGAGAAAAAATAATCAGTAAATTACATTCAAACATTATCAAATAAGATAGAATTGAAAGAAAACGTTTTCAAGTAAAATAATCATTAAACCGGACATAAAATTCAAAATGTTCATTTTTAAACTTGATAGATCAAGATCTAGCATATATAGAGAGCTACTTGTATTATATAGGTCTATCTTACATACAATTTGTATACCAATTGTTCATGCTGTCCTGCTAAGGTCAGTCCATAATCTATGGAATAATTGGCCTTAATATGTTATATTTATTCTACTTATATTGATTTGCCCATTTATTATTTATATATTATAATTAATCCACAGGGCTGCATATACTTATTAGTTATAGCGCTGAATGTAGGCCTATATACAGCATACAGTCAAACTATAGCATAAAATTTTATAGATCTAATAATTCACGTGGCTTTACGTGTGTATTTCCAACGATGAAGAAAAAGTTCCCATTCAAAATGAGTTAAAAAGTTATTTACTATGTCAGTCTGTCAGAGCATAAGAATTACGTACGATGGATACAAAGATCAAACTAGATACATTTACATAAAGTATACATTCTTTAAAATAGCGTGTGACTATTATATATATTCAATATATTTTCCCTTTTCAGTGATAAATACATGATTACAAAGTCTGGCAACTGTAGATCTATCTGACAACTTCTTTAAAGTACATACTAGAATTTATAAACTTTATGTTTAAACTTTCACACTACGTGTAATAGATCTACTTGTACAATACATAAACTCTCATGTATTACAAGATAATTATGTATGTAGGTATTTGGTTGATCTGAACGTATACCTAGTCACACACAGATTCATTAATCATTGGAGATTAAGCATTATAATCTTAGTTGTATGCATTTACAGTAAAATTCCGCTATAAAGACCACATTGGTTAATGCAAAATCATGTGATTTTTGACGATTTTTTTTAATATTACATGTAATGCTTAACTTGAAAAAAAGGTCCTTAAGATATTTATATAAAGACCATTGATTTTGATGGTCCTGATGAACATTTGCGTAACTTGACTCAATCTTCGTAAACAGATATCCTGTAGAGCATTGTCATACAGGATCTCTACTATCTCAATGGAGGGTCACGTCGAGATGACCTTTATGTCGACTAATCAATGTGTAGCTTTCATCTAAATTGGCGAGCGGAAAATTTTAGATCGGGTTTTAATCAGATTAAACTTGACTGTATTCTCTATGATTGTACCTTACAGCACCGTATATATGAAGCATTTTTAGACAGGGTGGGTATTTTCTATTGTAGAACAGCTTAATTTGTCTGGTTGGAAAGAGATTATTTTTGTCCTCAGTCTGGTTTAGTATAAATCACATAACATCATTTACTTGCAAAATTGAATGGGGTTAACCCCCACCCCTCCCCCCGTTACTACGAACCTACATAATATGCATACTCGCGATCTGTAGTGTTCGTATCATAGTTTAAATTACCATATTGAGTGTATACTTTGATCGTACAGTAGTCTGCATGCTTAAATGTAATAAGATTAAGACAGAGGATTTTCTACTATCGAACAAAAAGCATGCATTGATATTAACCTAGCATTAAAGAATTGATTAATTTGTCGGTGGCATTCACGTATATATTGAAACACTAGGTCATTAAACTTTTGAATCTGTCAGAAACATTTGCAGTCAATTTTCAAGAGGAGAGGATTTATAACCATTAACCGTGGCTATAAATTAATATCATGCAATATGTTCTGTCATACGTGTGAAACACAATACATGTACGAGTATGGATATATAGACTTTAATAGTCCGGTTTTCACAAGAAGTGCCTTACCCAGAGATAATATAGCATATATAATAACACGCCCCAGCTACATGTAAGTTCTCTGTTCTCAGTTTTTCACAATATCCAGTTCAAAGTAAAATTACATTCATAACAACAACGTTAATATTACGTTCCACTGACGTTGTGATTTTGCGTAATGAAGTTATTTTTTTTTTGTAAATTAAAATTTATAGTTCCTTTCTTGTTTTTAATTAATTATACCCCGCTTCGAAGAAGAGGGGGGTATACTGTTTTACCCTTGTCCGTGCGTGCGTGTGTGCGTGCGTGCGTGCGTCCGTTACAAAATTGCCGTCGCAGTTTTCTCAGCAACTATAACATGCAGCAGCCTAATACTTTGCATATTGCTTCATCCCATAGTCCCATGTGGTGTAAAGCGATTCCATGCTCCTTGCTCATCTACTTCCTGTTTGTCGCATATTTTTAGATTTTTGCGGGGGTATCACTAGTGAGCATTAGCTCACAGATTTACTTGTTTCTTTTGAGACTCAGCACCCGATCTTTTTTAAATTAATATAACAATCAAAGTCCACAACAAGCGTTTCAGATACCACAGATAACATAATTTAAACGTCGTTGTTACGAAGGTAATTTTACTTGGAACTGAATATTGTGAAAAACTGAGAATGTTCACTTTCCTTTTTTATTTCATCAAAATGACAAAAAGTGTGTACTTTTCAAAAATCGCGATAAGAATTTGATATGAAAATAAACGTCAAAAATCGGCATTTAGACGTGAAAACCCCGAATTCAGTGATGAAGTGTACAATCTTTACAACTCACGTGACAGAGCGGTTACGACTAGTTGGACTGGCAATCATTGGATAGTAAGCCAAGCATTGGTTATAATCTCATCCAAAACCCACTTTTTGTTTCCTTGAGCAAGGAACTTTATCCAACTTGCTCTGTAGGCATACATGTGAATCAAGAAGCGGACTCGAAAGTGATTAATCTAAGTTGTAACAATATATTTCATTATTGAGATAAAATAAATTTGCATAAAAGAAAATTCAGTCTTAACATTCAATCTTCACGTATTTCAATCATTGTTCAATGCAAACCATCTTTCAATGTTAGTGACAACAAAAGAACATGTACATTATACAATCACCGACTACTTTCATATTTGGTAGATCTAGACTATATAGTTTCATAATACATATCGGTGTATGTAAAACTTAATGGTATTTTAATATTCACAGTTATACATGGATAGTCGATAAGAACAAATCTTTATTTAATAAAATGTATTAAAGCCTTAAAGTCTAGAGTTGTACAAATGTATGTAAACCTATTTAGTGGGAAAATGATTTCAAGTGGGTATTGAAATAATGTTTATCTCACACAGCTGTATTGCCAAGTCAAATGTTCTTTTAAAAACCGCGATAAATATTAAGATATGATTAAACATTGAAAAACTGTTGAATCTAATCTAGCTAGTTACAGGGAGACGAAAGCTAAGTTGTAATTATACGTAACTACTGATCAAGCGACTAGTTGTCAGTGATTTAAAGATTAAATCGTAATTTTTCTATGAGATTCATATCAGCCGATTCTTATCCGACGTTTTAGTATTATCGCCAAAATGTCTTGTAAATAAGTTATGTCTAATAAACAATGTAAATAAGTATTGTTTTGATGTCTTGTTATTTGGATGATATACACCATGAATTGTAAACATAATGTATGACAAACTGTTCAGCAGATATCGTGGATGACAATTATAAACAATAAAGAGTTTTAAAACTCAAATGATTTGTAAATGTATCTGTACTATTGTTTAGGCTCTTGTTTGATCATTGTTAGTCTAAGCGGTTTAAATGTACATGTATGCGCTTTATGTGCAGTCATTTTAAATGTTTAGTTGATTTCATTTCAGTAGACCATAGGCCTACATGTATGTAAACTACACTTCACATTTAAATGTTTGCCGGACAATGTCTCATCCTGACGCAATCTTTTTAAGACATAAACGGCGTAATTGTAGCGAAGTAATAGACATTGAGCCAGTATATGACATTGCTCTCCCCCCGGGGGAATTTTCAAGGGTATGATTTTCTTAACACATATGGTGGTAGGCATTCACGGATAAAAGTTTGCAAAGTTCTGTTGGGGCTTTACAGAGTTATGGGACTTTGAAACATCACCCATTCTCATTTTCTGGTCAAAACCATAATAGACCTTGAGCCCGTATATGACATTGCTCCCCACATGGGGAATTTTTAAGGGTATGGTTTTCTTAACCCATATAGTGGTAGGCATTCACTGATAAAAGTTTACAAAGTTCTGTTTGGGCTTTACAGAGTTATGGTACTTTGAAATATCGCTCATTCTCATTTTCCGGTTAAAACCATAAGTGATTTTAAAGCCAGTATAAGACGTTGCTCCTTCCTGGGAGTAATTATCTATGGTATGATTTTTTAAATCCACATGTTAGTAGCAATTCACTGATACAAGTTTGCAAAGTTCTGTTGGGGCTTTACAGAGTTATGGGACTTTGAACTACATGACCCCCCTATGGCCATTTTCTATGCCAAAAAGATCTTATTACTAAGTTTACAGCCAAATAGACATTGAAAAGATTTGTCTCCTTACCTTTTTGTCAATAAAAATAAGTCATCATGTTAAACTATGTAACCCATCACTGCAAATTAATAGCGATATGTAATCTAGCAGTAATTTGTTTTATATTTACTTCCCTTTGTTTTCATCGGAACATTTTCTAAGTTTTCAGTCTTAGTCCTGCAGTATATGAGATGAACCGTGCACTTGAGTCCCCATATTTTTTTTGCAGTTTCTATATCTTTGAAAGGTGCTGAATAGGAATCCGAGTGATGAAACCCTGTCATCCTTGAGCAATTTGCACAATATGCAAATTAAGTCCGCCATTATAGTAATTCCGTTTATCGCTAATAACTCAATAACCAACTAAAATACAAAATTGAAATATGTATCCATCAGCTTGATCAGATCATTTAAATATGCAAATTTATGCAAATTATGTATTTTACTAAATACAATATTCGAACAACGTCTGTAGCTTTTACATTGAGATTTTGTGAAAAATTTAAATATATTCAGGACCAGATGGTATTTGTGACCACAGAGTGACAGTGGAACCAGAACATAGATATGTTGGTATTGGTACCATGTCGGAGGAGGGAACCAGCGAGACAGATTATCTATGGAGAGCTGCTCCAAGTACACCATTCCCTCGACCAAAAACAAGTAAAGTTGGAGAAATTGGATGGTCTGTACCAGAGAAACAAGATTGGGAATATTCCAATACTGCCAGACAAATAATGGTAGGTTACAATGGTTGGAGATAATTGAAGCTATAAGCACAGCACTTGGCATTAATCATAGAGTATCTTTTGCATTTCATTTTGATATAGAAGTGACCATTTTAAACAATTGACCTATGAACAGTTAAATTTAAATTCAAATTCTTGCATTAGCAAAAATAAAGAAAAGTTTCAAAATGCCAAGAATACAGTTACGTTTCTTTGTCCAAAATTTGTCCACATTAGCTTGTGAGTTGAAATTTTTACTCCGCATGTTGTGCACACTTACAGCTTAGAATATTATGTATATAAAAGCGCTACAGTAACACATTGCGTAATTAATTCATATTGATCTCGTATTATTATTAGATGCTCTTCAGCACCCCAACATTGACCCAAGTCTACAAGTATTGCAGACTGTAAACTTTATTAAAAAATACTTTCAGCTTGGACATTTCCGTCAAGAAGTTGAGGACAGACATTCACATAGATATCAAAACCCTTGGTAAGTATTGCGTGCATTGTCATCTTCATCTTCTTCAAATCCACTTGTATAAACTGACCTCAATGGAGATTGAAAATTTTATTGGTGTTTGGACCCTCCCTTGAAAAATCTTTTTGATCGCCTGTGTACACGAGTTTATCTACCATTTAAAACATGATTTGATATGGTGCGGAAATTGGTAAAAATAGAAAAAAGCTAAATTACGGTTGCCCGAATTTTTTTAACAATATATGAGGACATAACGATATAAAACCGAAACTATTACTGTCTGGAAGGTATTGTAATACATGTACCAGTACGAGACAATACGGGATTTCGGTAAGCTCCAAGCTAAGATTTGTTTACAACGCAGAAAGTTTTTCAAATGATACAATAAATGTACTACAGGTACCCAGGACCACGTGATGTAGTTAAACCTAACTCTGATGCAGCTCTCATGATGAACGTATATCAATCACGTAGTAAAACAGCACAGCCAAGGAGTAGAGGAACAACAAGATGTACGTGTTTCATCTGTTTATATTAATTTCATTCATTTAGTGTAGATACATTACAATTCATTTCACCTAACACGTAGCGGTTGTGGCCTGTAACAATATCAGAGTTAATTAAATTTCCCATCTCATTGTCAACCTTGAACAATAAATTTGATTATTCCCGATTGTTTTAGTTAGGGATCATAGATCATTTTTTTAATTTTCGTATAAATGTATATCATATAACTGTAACAAGAATGTAGATCTGACAATAAATGGCATTGATATATGCTAAATTGAAAACTTTAATGCGACGCCCGCCCGCCCGTGTTTTGCCAAACAATTGGCCTAATTTTTCGTTGAAAAATCCGGCTAAAAATGGAAAGGCCAAAGACAAGGCAAATTTTGACCTAGACTTCTAAGGACAATGGTTATTGGAAACGTTTAGGTGAAGTTACATGACAAATATAAAGGCAAACAAGTTTTGTAATTATAAAAAACTTTCTTGCCATGGCAACAGGTCTGACTTCTGCTTGAAATGTAACTTAAAAAGATCTTTCATAAGGGTTTGATGCTAGAAACTTGTCGATGCCATGCATCACGACCACCACAAGAGCTAGTTTTGAGAAAAACAAAAAACGTCAGAAATCAAGCACGAGTATTCTCATGCAAAAAATTAAAAATCACTTATCAAGTTTTGTAAATTGTTTCCACATGAACATAGCGGATCTAGCGGGGGTCTAGATTCCCCCTGAAATTTTCAAAATGTACCCGTACACGAGCGCATGTCTTAACTGTAAGCCATTTTAAGTAGAATGTAGCTTCACCCGCCCTTTTGTTTAACATAGATATTATAAATATGTTGCATTATTCTGCAAACAGTGTATAATGTGGTTGAGGTTCAAAAGCATCGACTCCCTGAAAAAAAAAATCCTGGCTCCGCCCCTGATAAACATAACAGGATAATGGTCACGTTGTCTACATATGTTTTCAGTTGATCAAGAAACAACAAGTGAAAGCTCGTCAATGAAACCAGGACAAAGAACAGAAACTTACCTGGCTAAAAACTAATAAATGGCAAGTATTAAAACTCATCGAGTTACTCAATGCAACCTCTCTATCCCCCCTCTCTTTTGTATTGTCTTAGTAAGGATATTAAACTGACAAATATAAAAGTTCTTAAAACTTTTATCTTGAAAGCTGCAACTATTAACAATTCAGGTAAACTGATATTCAATCTTCTTAGAAGTAAAACTATATAAGGCTGGTTACTTATGTTTGTAAATAAACCAGCTATAATTTATCATTAAGTTAATCATAAGTCAATGCATCCACTTACAAGATAAAGGTGTAGCCTACTTTGCATTGATCCAATGAGTTGTTATATCAATTGGAACATAATTATTATATGGATTGGTATCGACAACCGAACAATTCTATTTAATTGTACTGTGTCATTAATAGAAATTCTTTTTTTTTCTTTTTCAGGACATTTATTTAACAGTACAGAAGAGTTATTTTTCTATTTTTTACAATGTTTAATTATGTATTACCCTGCATTTTCCTTGGGCTGGTGCAATACTCTATCCTGCTTATTTCTAAACCCCAAAACATTTAGCTACATATATATACTCTGTGTTGTGTTTAATCTATAATGGGTTATTAGAGGTTTTTGTGTGTCGATTTTTGTGTAGGAATTTTAAATTTTTGTTATTCTTTTATTCTTTGTTACTGATCTAAGATCACATTTAACTGTTGTTTAGATACATATCTTTTGCCTAGTTCATACTGTTCAGGTGTATGCCCTGGTAATTTGTAGCTGGTGTACCGGGATGAACCAGGAAAATTCGTGAACAAAATCTAGTGGTCAAACCGTTAGTAGTCTTATCTCAATGTCCAAACTGGGACATACTGTTGCTGTACACCGGGACAGTGTGAACTTAAGCATTAGCTAAGTGTTTCAGCAGATGCATGTAGATAAGCATTTAGAATGCACATTATCGTTAATACATTCGTAATTTTGAATGGAGAAATATTCTGTGTATGTATCAATGTGCTCAAAGCAAAACAACTAAAAGTACATGTACATCTCAACTCCAAATACATGTGTAACAAATAAAAAGGATATGACATGCTACCGAACTACCAAGTATTCAAGAGACAGTATTATACATGTACATATCTAATCTATGATAATTTTGATGGTGTTTTGGCCCCAGTGGTTCAGGGGTTACATAGATAATGGATGATCTTCTGCGTGACAATACAGATCTTGCCCAGTAATAGGAAGAAGAAATGATGGATGATTGTTTAGGACAACAAGATGAAATGACATTCTCAGCAAAGTGAAGTAACGAGCTAAGCAAAGTTATATGAGGAAAAGGGCCAAGACATTAAAAGGGCCAAGACATTGACATAAAGAAAAAATTGCGTAATCAATGTATCTAAACTTAGTTTCTCACATAGCTAGCACACTTATTACGTTTTCCATCACTAAAAGACATATCATCAGTGGTAAATGGGAATATAACATATATGTGGTGAAAATGGAGTAAGATTTTTGAACAGTATCAAATTTGTGCTCAAAAATGAGTACACAGATTTTTTAATATTATGATACAGTACATGTGCTCAAAATGAGGTAAGGTTTTTGAACATAATGACAATGAGTAGTAAATATTCACTTTATTCCATTTGAAAATAACCAATGACTTACCATAAAAAGCTTTAGATATATGAACATTAGTTTTTGAGAAATGGTCATCTTTTTGCACTATTGTGCCATTCACTGCCACTGTTTTAATAGCCTTCTGATTTTTAAGCCCAGTTTATTTTTTGCATTTATAAAAGCATTTTTACCACTAGTGCTTCTACCTACCAGTAATAGCTGCTATATTTACATTGATATTTTTGCCAACAAGCAATTTGGGGGTGATTTGATAATCTGTAATATGTATTTGATTAAGTATTTGAGTTCTCGGTTGAGTGACTTACAAATATATTTATATGTATGAAATGAAATCCCCCCCCCCCAAAAAAATTTTTTTTATTGAATTATCATAACATGAATGATGAATTATCTTGGACAAACAAATTATTAAAGTCATGCTATTGGTGAAATAATCTTAAACCAGATATCACATTATAGAGGTTACTTGTGATGATACATACAAAATACCTCAAACTTTCAAATTAAGACCCCAGGAAGTACTGTATTCAATATTAGCATTATTTGTCTTGGCAACCAGATTTACTGCCAGGATTCTCAAGATGTTACAATCTGCACCTTTTAAAACTTTATTTATTTTACCAAATCAGTATTATACTATATATTTTATAAGTTGTATTAAAATTGTATGTAGTTAAAATAGTTTATATTTACTTTCTTGTTTTTTGCACAGTTTGAAATAAATTATTATATAATAATGATCTTGTTTTTTCCTCTTAGCCATTTTTGTTTAGTTTTTGGCATCAAGAAAGGGCTGGTCACTCAATATATTACAATATTGGGCCAAATCAAATTGTCAAGTGTTCTGTAGAATAAATTTGATTCAGCAGTCAAGCTGATGGGCTGTTCCAGCTGATAAATTGTTTGTACCAGATGTACCTGCAAGGAACAATGTTGAAACACAAATGTGCATACACAAAACAGTAGGATTTAATCTGTGAAGCATATTTTTCATGAATAATATATAGAATAACTTGGTTAAGCACAGATACATCTGGGTACATAAAAAACCTTTGTCAGCCGGAAAAAAACATAAATTGGAGCTCCAAATTTAACCTATTTGTTGAACATATTTGTGACCTTGAACATCATCAAACATTGGTTAATGATAATTGAATATACTTCAAAAGACTTCCATTTTCGAATTAAGGGCACCATTTTTATAAACTGTCACTTATCCAAACTAATTTAACCAGCATATTTTATTGCCTATAGGCGGTGCATGATTGCATTTGTGTTAGCTTATCAGAATGTCTAATGCAGTATTACAGTTCAATGATCACATAGCACATTGTATGATCATTTTTGTCTTCAGATACCGTTTTCATCACGAAAAAATTAAACAAAATGTGTGTCTATCAAGTTATCTTCATTTATCTTCAACAACTAAAATTTGAGCTTTCAGCACTTAGATTTTAATCATGTTATTCTCGATAAATATTATAAGCTAAAATGATGAGACAAAATCTCCTTTCTAAACTGCTGAAAAGTGAAGCTCACAAATTCTGTAACAAATCATTTTAGAAAACTATTGATGCATTTCTGAGATGCCTGACCAGATATATCTGTGCTGCTGGATTGATCTTTAAAGACTCGACAAACTTTCTCTTTCAACCATTGAATATCTTCTGCTGATAAGGAATCTTCTAATTTCTGTAACATAAGCTGCAATGATAGTTTATAAAGCTATTTCTATATTATTTCATATAACTACTATGAGATAAGCTATGAGATACAAGATTTATTAAAATTCATATCAGCCACCAAACTAGCTCAGTTGGTAGTGCACAAATCTAATTACTTTGAATAAAGGGGTTATAGGTTTAATCTCTGATTGAAGCATACTTTGGTAGATATTGGTCATGAAATAATTTCAGTGGCCGTTCTCCTGCCTGCTACTGATTCTACATCATGTAAGGCAGTTGACAGTCACTGATGGAAGTATGCACCTAGTAACTGGTAAAAAGCTAAATGATTTACCCTTTCCAAGAACAGCTAGAAGGTTCACTTACCACTGTCATAAAACCTATACAATGTGTTGCTATGGTGTTAAATCCAACTAAAGATGAAATCATACATTTTAACTTATGAGGAATAATCTGTCAGATATACCTTTATTCTACTCACAGAAAATTTTGTATTACAGTTTGTTTATTAAAATTTAAATGAAATACCGATATTAAACAACATAAAGCTACCCTTATCATTTCATTACAAGACTCTATCATTTCTCTATCTTCATTAAATACATCCATCCTAACCAGTTGTAATAATTTATCTGTAATCTGTGGTATAGTTTTCATCATGATACATCCATGTTCTGTACCTAGAAACTATAACAAACATCTGAGGTAATAGACCTAATCCAGAACATCAAATTATGGGTTTTCTGTGCACAGGCAGTACAAACATAGTTTTTTACATGATATTGCTGAAAAGCACAAAACACAGCAAAATCTTGATTTTTATATCAGTGGTGAAAGTTTGTTTGTACAGCAGGGAAAATCCCAAATATTTGAATTCTGGATATAGACTATGTCATTTATGAATATATCATCAATGCTGAAGCTCGGTTAAACATGTTATAAAAGCTTGTGAAAATGGACCTGCAACAAGGAATTCAAATTTGAATATCATTTACATAAATTAAATCAGTTAGCTTTAGTGTAGTTAACAAAGCTTGTATTTATATGTCTCAGGCCAATTTGCACAAACTAAATCGTAATACGAAAACTTTTAATACATGTATAGAAAAGTAATCTATTTCATCTTGAATGTGAAACAAATGTAACAGCTTGGTTCCTTAGAATAATTTATCCTCCAAGTTTCTTGTTCACAGATGACCTGTGTAACTGGGTACTTACGAATGAAAACAAGTATAAATGATGATTGTATAATGAACCACAAAGAGCTAGATCTAAACTGATTTCAATCAAAGCTTTATTCCAAGGTTGTGACAGTAGTTCATCTCCTATACAAATATAAAACAAATATGAAGAGAAAATGATATAATTCATTTTAAACGATGTGTGCCAGTTACCGTTTTGATTTTATGCACTTTAAATTAACAGTTTTTGCTACTTACTATGACTGGCTCCATTATCCAAATATGTTCTCTACCAGAACTTACTTCCCACTGATAAAGACCTGACAAGATTTTACGGAGACTTGGATTTTTATACATATAAAGAACCAAAGATGTGGGCTTCTCATTTGTTTTCAAGCTAATTGTGTCATGATAGAAAAACAGAGAATTCTTGACATCCGACTAGCTGATACAATGGTGCATCATTAAGGTGATTGAAATTAGTCACTTAGGTGCATGGCTTTAGTGGAATACTCTAACACACTACAAATTTCCCACATTTGTATAATGGATAGCAGGGCTCGACATAATTTTTTTAACTAGGATGCCCGGTGGACAACCAGCTATATGTTTACTTGCCCAAACAAAATGTTTATCAGCAGTAACAGGTTGCCTGAACCCAAATTTTGTCAGGGGCACTAGGACGACCTTTATGTCAAGCCCTGATGGATAGTATATCATTCAAGGATATTATTATTTACAAATTATGAAACAAAGCCATGTTTTACCTAGATATTGTTCAGTATCTGATCTATATAGATGATAAATAAGTTCTTTCATACATTGTACAGCACAGGAAGCATATTCTGTCACATCCTGAAATTACATAAAAATTTCAGAAAATTTTGAATTTATGGTAATTTGACATAGATTTTTGAATGGGTTGCACTCTAAGTCATCACTTTTAAAGTGGGTTTCACAAAACTACAATTTCTCTTGAACATTTTGTACATCCATTAGCTTGTCACCTTTTGCAGCAAGCTTTGGTGAAAATCTGAGATAATAGTGCTGTACTTCTAGTATAACATACAGAAGGTATCAGTGAACTTCTAAGCACATATGTGTGTATTTTAACTTGTGAGGTATGTGGGCATTTAGTTACAAATTTATTACAATTCAAAGATGCTTTAAGCAGTTCATAAGAATTCAGTTGTTGCTCTACAATTAATATATTGTCATTGAAAAGCCAGATCAATTAAACGAAAAGATGATTTAAGTATGAATGGATGGAAAAGATATTTTTTTCAGGATAAAAGTTGCAAGGTGATGTTATTTTGGTGAAAATACAAATCTTATGATGTCTAAATATGTCCCCTTAAAGAAGAAACAAAGTCATATTAGAGGCAGATTTTTTTCTATTTTTTGAGTATTAATCATTACTAAAAACACACAGAAATGGGAGATAAAAACAGCATGCTAGTAAATTTGGAATAAGAGATTTTATTTCAACTAGTTAGCCCAGAAAATATTATATTCTCCAGTGGCTATGACAGTTATATGTTTTCTTGACTGACTCAGTAAAAACAAAAAGCAACCTATTACCAAACTGGGGGAATATCTTCTATCATAACTATGTCTCAAGAAAAGAATATCTACAAGAGCCACTTTTAGACACCTAAATCCTTAGAAAATATTCATACATTTTCTATTTATATAATTCTCAAAGATTTTTAATACCTGCATACATATCTGTTGTAAATGAATGTAGAGTGTTCTAAATGTATTAGGATAAATTCTATGAGATAAGTTCACAATACATGATGTTAGATCAGTATAAAATAAAGCTGTCAACAGTTTTATACCAGCGACCATTTTATCTTGATTTCTATGGATTATTATATCTACTAACATAGATGTATCTATATTGATTGACCTACATGTCTGAAATCAAAAATATGAAAATATAATAGTCATGTTAATCAGCAACACTGCTCTCACTATATTATATTGAACTTAGTGCATTTTGGACTAAGGACAGGTAAAACATATCAAACACGGCCGGCAGGGTTCTAAGTCAGAAACGCTATATGTACATATAAGTTTCACTACTACTAAACAATAATAAAATTTTAGTCCAGTTTAAAGACATGCATTATGAAATCGAAAGGTCCCAGATTCTAACCCCATCAGAGGAACTGCTAACTTCCTTTAGTAAAAAATTTATCTGTGATTGTTTCAATCCACCCAGGTATAAATTGGTATCTGCGAGGGTAGTATGATTGCATTGTTGAAATAAGTTGGCTGTACATAAGCAGAGTAAAGGACTCCAAAGGGGGTTTAATAGATAGATACCATTAGCCCAATGAACAATGGTTATAGCTGTTAAGTTGATGAACTTGCACCAGCATGAAGCTCAATAGACTTAAAATACAATTACTTCTCTTTTATATGAAGCCAACTACCAAATAAACCTTTAGTTGGCCTTAAAAATAAAAATAATCTTCTAAACTTTTTACCTTTGCATTTTTAGTTCCAACAAGAATGGTTAAAATATCACAAGATATATTGAACATAGTACAACAATATTGTTGATCCATACATTTCTGTAACACCTCCATAAGTCCTTCATGTTGTAGTACCATACTACATACTGTAAGAAATATTATGATTAACATTAATTATGTTAGAACATTCACTGTTTCGTTATGTCTAAATCCTTATCTATGTTTCTATTCTAGTTCATATTCAGAACCCAAATTTATGTTGTTGTTTTTTTCAGCTGAATTAGGTTTGTTGGTACCAGATGATTTTTATACAGAACAAAGTTATTTCACATGTTACTGCTGGAAATGAAGAACCACAGATTAAATCCAATTGTTCTGTTTACACATATTTTTATTTCAACTTTATTCAGTAAGGGTAAATCCCACATTGCTTTGGGATTGAGGTCCTGGGAGCAAACCCCACTAGAAGCAATGCTAATTTGAGCAAAAATTTTTATGTACAGTTGTTCCACTCCACCCTGGTGTAAATAGGTACAATGAGGGATCACTAGCTTGAAGCCGATTTAAATGATAGTACAAAACAGTACAGTCGACTGATCTTGCATAATGGAAGTGTAACAGAGGTATAATAGGGCACTTGTACTCCCTTGCATTCAAGTTAGCTTTTATGGCGACATGGTAGAGTGTCTGCTTACAACTCGAGAGGTCATGTGTTCAAATCTCTGTTTGGACTATGGATTTTTATTGGGTTACAGAAGCAGACTTAAAACCCCACTTTAATTGTTTCATCTTTTACAATGTATAAAAACAAACCTGAATTCTGGTTATCATTATTACATGTTATAGCTGCTAACACAGTTAACATACAAGATTTAAACAAATCACTTTCATCTTCCTCTTCATCATTCTTGTTTATCTTATTCATAACTGAAATGAATCAACATAACATGATAATGTATGGTGCCTGAAAATTGCCACTTTCATCATTTTGTATTGGTGGTTATTATTTCATTATCTAAATATGATATATGAGATAAATTTGATTACTTAGTATGAAGTTAATTTTTTTCAACTGAGCAAATATTTATTTACCTTTAAATTTTAGGTGACAAAGGTGACGTGATAAAAATAATAATGTTCAGTTAAAAGTAATAGGCCAGATGAATAATAAAATAATGCAAATTATAAACACGCACACACTATAATTGTCTCTATTCAAATTTCAGAACAGTGAAATAAACTGCACATGAGTGGATTTAAGTTCAGTTTTTTAGTAAAAATGGGTTTACCACAATCATGATTAAATAATTACTTCAAATGATTATAATAAAAAAATTAATTGCTAAAAAGAGTTAAATTTAAAATATACCATGGTATAAAACCTTCACATCAATGGAACAAGGTTCAGTAGAATTCTCTAATGCCAACACTAGTAGCTGTAACAAACGACTTATATTATAACCTGCAAAAATGTAATGCAAATTAGATGATCCAGGCTGGCTTCCTGGTATCTTTGGCTGACATACATAGCAAAAATAGTGTTGATAAAGAGTGTAAATTTTAATGACAAAAATCACAAGGGGATTGAAAAATATGTGATATTTTGTTTTTTGTTTTATTTAGATTTTACGCAACTTTATCAACCCTTTCCATTAGGTTGCATATTGCAGTTGACTCAGTTAACCAGTTTTACTGGACACTTTTCTATTCCAGTATGCCTTTACCTATGGTGGCTGATTTATGCCATGTCGCATTGTTGTCCCGCGGGGCGCCACACGAAAACACGAAAGTACGACAAAATGGTCTTTTTGTCGTATCATCGTCCCGCGAGGCGCCATGCAAAAACACAATCATACGACATTTTAATCATTTGTCGTGTTTTCGCCTGTGAAAGCGCAATGCAACAATATATTTTTATGACAAAACTTTTACAAAGATACAACACATTTTCGTGTCGTGTTATTGCCTTTATTTTGTCATATCTTTGTGTTTTCGTCTCAAAACCCGCGGGACGATGATACGACAAACAGACATTTGTCGTACGATTGTGTTTTCGTGTGGCGCCTCGCGGGACAAAGATACGACAGATTGATCTGTCGCATGATTGTATTTTCGCTCTTTGGCCTTCCGCTCACACATGCGCAGAAGACTATTGAAGATGTACGCATGTGTGAGTGGAAGGCGAAAGAGCGAAAATACAATTATATGACAGATCTACTCTGTCGTATCTTTGTCCCGCGAGGCGCCACACGAAAACACAATCATACGACAAATGTCTGTTTGTCGTATCATCGTCCCGCGGGTTGTGAGACGAACACACAAAGATGCGACAAAATTATGGCAAAAACCCGACACAAAAATGTGTCGTACCTTTGTAAAAGTTTTGTCGTAAAAATGCATTGTTGCATTGTGCTTTCACAGGCGAAAACACGACAAATGATTAAAATGTCGTATGATTGTGTTTTTGCATGGCGCCTCGTGGGACGATGATACGACAAAAAGACCATTTTGTCGTACTTTCGTGTTTTCGTGTGGCGCCCCGCGGGACAACAATGCGACATGGCATAAATCAGCCACCATATTTACCATTTCACAGAGAGCTGACAACTTCTCAAGGGAGGTAAACATTAATGAAACCATATAACCTAATGCATGGATTAAAAAAATAATATTACAGTTCAGTCTTGAATAATAATTGAAGGTCATTTTAAATAGTCACATAACATCACATTTTCAGAAAATTTTGGTTACCAGCATGTAAAAAAAAGCATCTTTTTTCAGTAGTTGTAGTGTCTTAAAATTTTACCTCTATGCAACCCTATTAAATTTACTTTTACAATTTACATCAGTGTAACAAAAGTAATTTCAGTTCATTGCATCCCGAGATGAAGGCATGAAAAAATAGGCATTACCTTTTGTTAAGTCTCAATAAATAGTCTTCATTACAACCATCTAGAAATTTTTAAACCCAGAGATAAAACGCCCAACTTACAAATACCCCCCCCCCCCACAACTTTGTGAGTAATGGAGTAAAATGAGCGTTAGAGACAAGTCCAATCAATCTGTACAATCTAAAACTTTTTTTCTAATGGTATAATCAGAACTAATATATCACCATCAAGCAAACACTATAGTTTGTATAAAACTTAAAGTACCATTAGACTGAGGATAGTTCTTGAGAAAAACATCCTGTAAAACAGTTGTAACTTGATCTAACATCCATGGTAGATGATAACTTTCAACAAAGTTAGAATTATCACTCATCATTTCTTGCTGAAAATGTATTCAACAATTTAAATAAATATCACATCAAGGGCAGCCCACAAGAATGTAGTAACTAACTCTTTAACATGCTCTTTCGGCAGACTTGATGACAACCCTCAACATCATAATGTATGAGCAAATGAATATCATTAAGAATAAAGTTTCTAATTACAACTTAAGAATTAAAACCCTTAATTTTTTACGATTTCTTAAGTAATCCATAAATTGAAAAAATAAAAATTTAAAGACTCAAATGTGTTGAACTTTTTTAATTTGAACAAATACATATTTTATTATAGCTTTATTAAATGAACATAATAGCACATTTCTTTTGCCAAATCCTTTGCCAAACATTTTGGTTATGAATGAATTTGTGTTACAAAATTAATATTCAAGATAACTTTAATAAAATCATCAATATGCATAACTATCTTTTTTCCTAATCCTCATAAATTAAAAAATGTGTAGAATTTTCAATAGTAACATTTTCAACTTTTCAACTCATTTAAAAAATCAAAAAGATTCAATAAATATGGTTATTGCAAGCATTTTTAAAACTTTAAAGAACAAAATTAGCATTTCCTTTTTTTCTTATATAGAAAACTGTACAATAGGTTACATATCAAAAAGTATTGACCCCATTTTGACATTTAGTGTGGATCAAATATTTTTTTCATAATCCCTTTCTTAAATTTATAAATTCCAAATTCATTAAATTTGATCTTGTATATAACAAACCATAAACATTGTCTCCTCTTCATTGTGATCATAATTATTGTCTTTCATATGTAGAATATAGTTCTCTAATATAATACTGTACTTGGGTACACTCTCACCATTACATGTAGCCATGTTCTTCTGTAAAAGTAAAAGAAAATAGTTTAGGTAATGTAACTGATTTTTTGTCATATGCAAATCTTCTCACTGTCCCTGAACAGGCTAAGATAAGTAATTTATACATATATACAGTAAAGTTTTGCTATAAAGATTACCTGGTAATGATTGTTTCAAAATCATGACATTTTTGACAATAAGAATTAATGTTCAAGAATGATATTTCCCTCTAAAACAAAGATACAAGAGTCTGTCAAATTTCAGACAATTATTTAAGCAAAGGTTAAGGTTAGCATGTCCCTCAAATTTACTTTGAACTATGACTTCTAGGGCTTTAAGTGATGCAATTCATAAACATTCAAAGAAGTGTTTTTTGAGTATATACCAGCGGCAGGGCTAAATGCAGGTGACAAATACACAATACCTCAAACTAGGGACATCAAAAGACTTGATGACACAGTTTAAAATTTTATGCATTTTTGATGCAGTACATCATGTCATGTAAAACCCTGCAGGATCAATGCTTAACAGTGCAAAACAAAAACCTAACAATAGTAAATCAAGAAGGTACATACTATCATAGATGCAACAAATGTTTTACTGTGACCAAGTTGATTTATAACATCAGTTTTATTATATCTTCCAGAACCATACAACTCTTGTATAGAATCTACACTTGAATTTGTCATAAATATCTCAATCTGAATAACAACACTGTTAAGTTTTCAAAGGTGTAAATGTAAGAACACCTACAAGCTGTCCAACTTAATGTGGATGCTAAATATATCAAATACAGTCTACAGCATTGAATTATAACTTAGAACAATTAATAAATATCTAGCTTACTGGATAATTATTGCCATCAATACTGAATGAGAAGTTCTTTTGAGATAATGGCAGAGAGGTTACAACATTGGATTGATAATCATTGGATAGCCAGCTCCATGTTGGTTCAAATCCCATCCAAAACCTACCATGTTGTTTCCTTGTGTAAGAAACTTTATCCTTCTAGCTCAGTACTGGGGGACCAGGAAGTAGACTCGAAAGAGATAAATCTAAGTTGTATGAATTTGTTTCACTATCGAGCTAAAATAAATTAGTATAAAGATAATCACTACCCAGTTAAAGTAGTCAACAACTTCTCCTTATACTGAGAAAAATCAAAATCATTGAGGACTTTTTATTGAAAGGTTTGATTTGTTGTGTCTTGAAATTGAACATGACTAATCAACAGATTTAACATCAAGTATGGGAACTTTACTACAGTTATCATTAAATTCTCATAGTATGTTTTTTTTATACAGGATTTAACACCAAGGCAACACAATTTAGGATAATAATGGCTGCCAGAGCACTTAACCCAGCTTTCTTGGACCCAAGGTCATGAACTTCTCCATATACCTTATTAATGGATGAAAATTGAAACATCATTGTCGAATTTTCATTGAAGGGTATAACTGCTTAGGTGGGAAACTAGATTTAAACTCCTGTACTAACAGAACCGGGTCGACAATTAACTATCAAGTCTCAAATTCTACGAGTATATTAACTACTTACCACAATTTGACCACAAGTACCAGCTAGGACAGGGTCACTAAATATCCATTCTAATAAAGTTGTATCATGTGTATACCATAAAGTATCAGTGTCTTGTAAAACTGTTGGTAAACTTTGTAATACTGTATATATAAATCGATGGGTCAGTGTTAAACAGTTACATGTACTGGTCTACATCCTTCTTGATTTTCATGTAACTAGTTTTGCATTGTTCCATAAAATTATAGGAGTCATTTAAAAGTGAATAATCTATTATAATAGAAAAGCATTTGTTTTTTCATATTCCAATTATGACTATGGATTGTAGCAGGTTTCTGATGATAGATTAATTTACATAAAAATAAAAGAAGTTTCCGGGCTGCACAAGTTATTCTATTTTCTTAAAGTACTGTTTTTTTGTATTTTGTTTTTTTGTACATACAAAAAAAATATAAATACAATTTTTTTTTTTAGCAAAAGCATGTACCTATACAAACAGGAGGCAATTATTTATGTGTTTAATTTAAACATAAACTAGCCAGAGTGAAGATAAGAAAAAAAAAGTTGGAATCCAGAAAAAAAGTTCAATGCATAAACTTTGTGCAAGGTTAGGGTTAGGCAGTGTTTCCGCAACTGTGCGTTTTTTGCGTCTTTGACGCATTTTTTTCAGTGATGACCCGTAAAAATGTGTCTAGTGCGTCATTTGTGACGCAACCAATATATTACAGTAAATTATTATCTTTTTCTTTCATGTTCATTCCAAGACAAAGATAACAGGGTAAATTATAGCGTCCCAAAAATCGGTATATTTTTTCATACTGATACACAATGAAAGCAACAGAAAATTGTTTCTTTGATCACAATTTACTGATAAAATTTTGATTATTCTATCATAACTTTGTCAATTAAATTTTACGACGGTACACAAATATATGCTGCCAAAAATACGACAGTCCTTTTTTGGGTGATAAGTAGATCACTAATCATTGTATATGACGCGGGCATTTGGTTACGAGGTATCAATTTAAAATAGTGATTTTGTCTTATTAAATAAACATGTGTCACAAAACGTCTGTAAATTGTATATTTCATCATTTACCAGCGATAATTCATTTTAATCCTTTGTTTGGTTACAAATTTACACATGTTTGACATTGTTAAGATGTGTGTAGTATCGGCATCTTTTCACACTCTTTGATGTTTTATTACACAGCAATGTCTCAGTTGCAATGTCTCAGTGTGTTATCATAGCGTTAAGTTTGATTTAAATGTTAATATAATTATTATGCTTAAAACAAGAATGACCTAGTTCTTTATTTGTCTGCTTAATAATTATGATCAAAAGAAAATTGCCGATTAAAAAAATATTGGGGAATGCAGATAAACTTGTTCTTTTGTTTACTATAATACATTCACCTATTTTTAAAATAGCACTGTCTTTAGATTGTTACTTTTAAATAATTACTTTAACACGGTATAAACTGATGATTTTACACAACTTATTTTTTTCCAAAAAAAGCTCTGCGATTTCTTGTGAAATGTCGGCGATTTTTAGTGGATTATTTCAAACCATTAAACTGAGAATTTAACATAAAAAATATTTGTAAATTTATAAAATTTACAATCCAAATCGAAAATTGACGATTTTACATACGTTTCCGTGGATTTTCTTTATAAAAATGACAAATTTACGTAAGAAAATATTTTATCTTTTATGTGATCATGTGACGGATAAAACCCTGTTTACTATTTGTAAATACTTGATTTTTGTTCAGTTTATCGCTGTGTTGACAAAATAATGTCATTTTATGGTTGCAAGCTTACCTAACCAGGCTTTGCTGAACCCTTTTTCATAACTAGTACACATCATTCAACAAGGTTGTCAACTTCTCTATATATATTTAGTGGAGCAAAACAACCCTTCATTTTTATTATGCAGCTCATTTTTAATATAAATGGGGTAAATAGTCAAATTATAACACTGACCCTTTTAAACTTCAAATGACCCTCAAAAAATAAAAGAGGGGGGTCAAAAATGACCCTCGGATTTTTGAAGATTGCAGAAACACTGGTTAGGTGCGTCGAACCACATTATACACTGTTTGCAGAATAACTCAACATATTAATAAGAAAAACTACATAACCATTAAATCTATGTTACTATGTTAAACACAAAAGAAAAATTACATTTATCTATCATTTATGAAGGATATAGTCCACATTTTTCCAATGTTTGTTAATGTCAAACAGAAACTTACCATTTGGGATGACTTGTCTTACATCAACATTGCCTTGTGTGCCTAAATACTAAAATATAATGTTAAAATTGAAAATTATAGTAAAAGAATATAATTTTATGTTATTTTATAAATAATAAGCACTTTATGTATGAATACAGAGAAGAGTCCAACACTTGTGTTGTCTGAGGAATGGTAATTAGATAAACTATCTATCTAATATTATTCTGGATGAGGGTGCACAAATATAGACTATACTATTTTATTATAGAAATATTACAAAGAAGCTTTAATCAACTAAAAAGAAATCATAGCTAATGTCAAATACCAAGACACATGCCTAACACACTGAAGAAATTAAAACAATTAACATTGAAAATATTAACCCTTTCAGGTTTTTAATGATGTTTTGAATTGCCCCTCTTCTCAAAATGGCCACCACTGGACATGAACAGAAATATAATCAGAGTCACTATGGATCCAAAATCATAAGAAGATAGCATGTTTTCAGGCTATGAAAAACACTATATTGATGTCTGAATTGGAACAGAAATCTATTAGATCAAGTTTCCATCATGCTAAAAGTGATATAGCACAGCAGCATTAGAAGTTGTAGACCATAAAAATAAGCTATTGTTATCTACCAATCACCTTATCTCAAAGACAAATACAAATTTCAAGTATGAACCACAATATGAGAAATTCAAAAAACATTACAAAGTGTTATAGAAGTACTTACAGCTAATAAAAATATTATATGTTTTCTGGTAATAGATGAGAGTTCCATTAAAGTATGTTGATTTGTTATAGCAGATAAAATGGTGCTCATTTCTTCTTCACTGTAAATGCTAAAATAACCAAATAGTAAACAATATGTCAAACAAAACAAGAGCTTGTAAGAGCTGAATCTATGATACAAATTAATACACTAATCTGAATGGTACATTTCAATGTCTTAGAAATTTGGTTTAATTGCAGACTGAGATGTAAAATTCTCATTATAAACATGCATAATGCTAAAACTATAATATTTTATATGATGCACCTAGAATGTTGTTTAATTTATAGTTAGCTGCCCATCTAGCTCAGCAGCATCTACTGATTTAGGGGTCTTTGGTTTGATTCCCAGACGGGGCATATTTTTAAGGAACTTGGTCATGATATAATTTCCATGGCCATTCTCCCTCCTACCACTGATTCTAAATTATGCAGCACTGTTGTCAGTCACTGATGGAATTATGTGACTAGTAACTGTTTAACAGCCAAATCTAGAGTTAATCCTTTCCAGTAACTGTGAGTTGGTTGACCAACCACCATGATAATGACCTATACAATGTGTTGCAGCAGTGTAAATCCAAAAATAATGATTTACAGTTTAGAAAATTCTGAAGTATGTGACTTATCATATCGTCATTATGACATTGTAATGAGGTATGTTGTTGCCTGATAATTGAACTTTGGTCCCAGTAGATTAAAGTCCTTTTGGCAACAGAATATCCAAATATCTACCATGAAAAGTACTTCTGATACTCTATGTGGCATTACAAGCAAACAATTTTTTTTATGCCTGGAATGCAATTGTCTCAGGAAAGACAGACGTTTCATACCTGAGACTAAATTATTTTTAAGAAAATGTTTTGATAAATAGTTAATGTAAGCATATATATATTTACCAATGGTCAAACTTGTATGAGAGAAAAATAATCCATAAATAACTCTCAACAGTTTTAATATCTATCTTCTGGTCTGTAAATACTTTTGGTATAACTGCCAGACACCCTAAAATATAATAATTAGAGATCATATAATTAGAAAAAGGGCAGGGAAGAAGCCAGATTCGGCAGGCCGCATCAGTGAGACAAAATGTTCTATGTGTATATTCTCCATGGGGTAGGTTGCAGGGCTCATCTATTCTGCTTTATAATAATTAAGTACTGCCATGGATAAATTTACAAATTTTATTATCAGGCTAATAGTAAATTTGACCTATTGAGATTAGCCTATTACTATAAAAATTGCAAAAATAATAAAACGCAGGATATCTCAAACTTTATCCTTTAATCCTTTAAACTAAGAAATTAACTTTACATTGCTTCTCTGTTAACTTAATATATTTCATATCTTTGTATATATGTAATTGTACTTATATAATATTTATATTGTGTTCAATTGTACTGTTATAAATGTACTGTTCATTTAATGCAATAAAGTTATGTTATATTATAAAAACATTATAAATTGGGCTAGTGCTTGTAATAACTTAAGTCAAAGACTGCTAACAAGGCAGGTTTGCTCAGCTAAGTTTAGAAAATACATAAATATTAAAGATAATTCATAAATAGACAAGAAAATATTAGACAATTTTTAGAAAATATTAGAAAATAAAAGGAAGAACAGGAGATACTAAGAGTTGAATATTTGAAGCACTTACATTGAAAACAGTCAACATTAACTTCAGTAACCATAAATTCTGAAGGCAGAAAACTTTCTGTAAAACTGATCTCTGATACAAACTGAAGTAATCTTCCAGTTAGACTTGACAACTGTGCTGAACTGAAGTAAGTGAGAAAGTTTGTATATATGTAGCTTGTATTAATGATACTGGCATAGAAATAATCAACTTAAGACCTACACATAGCAGAAATTATTATACCCTTAAAGTATTTGCTGTACTTAGATAGGTTTT
This sequence comes from Mactra quadrangularis, assembly GCA_025267735.1. NCBI lineage: Eukaryota > Metazoa > Mollusca > Bivalvia > Venerida > Mactridae > Mactra > Mactra quadrangularis. The sequence goes on from CM046303.1 coordinate 5,504,071, forward strand.
TGGTTTATGCTATATATAGTAACTTTTGTTGTATATAAAAATGGTTATAGATAAAAAATGGTGAATGACAACCTATTATATAGTGATAAACAAAATGCCAATTGTAAATATGTAACAATTAAATAGCAAATAAACAAACTATGTTTAAGTAATTGACTTCCATTAGACTTCCACCTAGGGCTGCAACGATTTGATACTTCACATTGAAAACCAATCACAAGGACGCAAGAATTCAAGAATTCAATTTCAAATTGTAGCCCAAAAGAAAAGAATAAAATCGTATCAAATGGATATTCCAGTGAATTGTTGCTGCTCTAACAAGTTACCTGAACATAAATATAGGTCCTCAGTGGCAATAGAACGACCTTTAATGTCAAGCCCTAAAAGCACTGAAATTTTGAAATAAAAGTTACCATAAATTTTACCTGTATTTAACTTTAGCATCTACTAAACCATTGAGAACACCAGCAGATACTAGCTTATAACAGAACCCCGACACAACATTGATACTAATATTGTTAACACTACACATTGCTTCAAGAAACTTTATATAATACTGTTCTCTTTTTATAAGATCCCAAAATTTCTGGAAATTGATTAATAAATATATAATTTTATTTTACACAGGGCTCTACATTAATTTTTAACGTAGGTTGTCTGGATGCACAACTTGCTATATATTTCACTTGCACAATCTAAATGTTTCATAGCAGTAACAAGTTGCCCTAACCCAAAGAAAGGTCATCAGGGGAAATAGGAAGACCTTTAATGTCAAGCCCTCTCACATAAATTTAATCATATCAGATTGCTTTTAGTTAATGCACGGTTTTTAAATGTTTGACAAATATTTACTCACTACACAGAAAAATGAAATTATAGTAAACCATACTTTCTGTAAATGAGTAGAGGCAACACAGGGCATTTTTTGATTGTTTGGGGAAGGGGCCTTTCTTCATATAGAACATTTGGGGAAATTTTACCGCAATTTCATAGATAGGGGAACAATAAAATCCAAGTTAAACTCCAAATTTGGGTAAAACTGCATGATTTTAAAGAAATTTCAAGAGGGGAAGGCGCCTGTAAATGGCCCCTGTTATATAAGGAAAAAAGGCCTGCAACAATCAATTTTTGACATTCAAACCCTATGTCTAACCAGATTTCTACCAGAGACAAAATTTTCCAGACATAGTCTGAGGCAAAAGAAACAACCAATATTTTGCTATAAAGTTAGTGTATTGATTAATATTGCAAATGTATGAATATACAGAAAGTGGGTGTGGCTGAGTGGTTACAATGTTGAACTGGTAATAATTGGTTAGCCAGCTCCACGTTGGTTCGAATCCCAACTAAAACCTACCCCGCTGTTTTCTTAAGCAAGAAACTGTACCCTATTAGCTCAGTACTGGGGGGATCAGGAAGCAGACTCGGAAGTGATTTATCTAAGTTGTAAAACTTGTTTCACAATGGAGCAAAAATAATTTAGTATATACCTATACAAAAATTATGGTAGATTTAGAAGAAGAATGATCAAATACTTTCCTACCATTGTCATGAGAGAACATATCAAACTGAATGAGTCCACTAATATAGATATAAATGAATCATAAGATGGAGTAGAAGTCTGTGAACCTGGTGCACAGAAATTATTTTCACATGCTGTAAGGTCATCTTTACACTGAAATAAATGTATGTAATTAATTAAGGTATAGGTAACTAGGCAACCAGTAATCTGCAAGGTTCAAAACCAACAGTGTCCCTGGATTTCATGGATCCTTGAATTTGGGGAATAATCACAGTGATTCTAAGCAGGGGAATCCATCAGAAATTGCCCTGTTTTTTAGTGACACTCAGTAACTGTAACCATTTAATCAAAGATGTAGGTCAAAAGTGACAAACAATTGTAACAGTTAAACATAAATGACAATTTAAACAAAATACTTGCTTAAAAAGCGATCATGGACACATCTCTTAACCAGTAGTAGCTAAGTCTACCCACAAAAAGAATTGATAATCCAAAGGAAAATCAACATAAACGTAGAGTTAAAGTTATCATGATAGGTTATGGCCCTTGACAACCAGGCAACAAACTTGTTTATTGCCCAATATGATGTCTAGGGGCCTAATCATCATTGGTCTTAAGACCGATTTTAGTAGTTAATCCTTCTGTATAGTATGGTAATATCATTGTAAGACCTTTGATAATACTGGACTCAGTAAACTTAGCTACGGGCAATTACTATCATCATGCTAGACAATGTTAAATGAAAAGATATAAAGATACTGAAGATAACAAACCTCCATTATAAGTTGACAACACTTGATAATTTGATCTAAGAATATTTCAACACTCATAAAAAAGTTAGCACCATTAGAATGTTGTTTCTTCTCATTATGTACAAATACTTTTATGTGGTCTGTTTTCTTTTGTAACAATATAGAAAACATATCTCTAAGCTGAAGAAATGGTACTGGGGAGAGAAGATACTTTCTTCTGTAAACATAAAGAAAATAATAATTAGTCATGGTTATAGGGATTAAACGATGATCCATTATAATCGATAATAGATCGTTTCATTGGAAGTGGGAGACAATCGATTATGAAGTTAAATAATCGATTATCTCTAATGCCTGTTGTTCATTATTATTGCAAAAAATAAGACAATCTAGTTTTAATTAATTATGATTATTAAGGAAAATATTAGATGGGAATAAAACTCTTCTTAATTAAAACATGATGGGTAAATTTTAGTAATTGTAAATCATTGAGATTGGTGCTGATATTCTTGGTCGGCGACATGGATTTAGCCATTATTTGACAATATATAGCCCCTTTTCCATACTGTAAATGTCTGAAAATTGATTTTATTATTAAACATTAACAACCACTTTACCACAAATTATAGGTACATTATGCATGACTTAATATACTTTTATATGAAACAAAACCACTTAAACCATTGCAACGTATTATCATATATTTTCGGAAATCCCAAATGAAAACCCTGAGTAAATGTTTCGATTATATAATCGATGATTGATCGAAAAGAGTTGTCTGATTATTTCTGAAGATCGATTATAATTTTTTTCCGATTTTGAAACCGTACATGGTTAGGTGATCTAAATGGAAATGTATGTCGCTTATAAACAAGATATTTAGATAATTTTTGAGTCATATAGAGGCAGAACGTTGTCCTACTAACTGTCTCTATACAAGCCTAGATCTCTAAATCAAGACTTCAAACCTAGTACTATAAGCACATACTCTTGCCATTGGCTGACAACTGCCATTCTTGATACAGAGATTAGTGGAAAAATGGCTTTAGAAAATATTTTACAACATAACTACACAAAGGTCTGCATGTTCTGCCTGGAAACTGAACACAAAACCCCTTGATTCTAGCAGAGATTGAATACTCAGATCACAGAAAAATTTTCATGAAATAATTATCACGGTACAAAGGTAATCAGGTTTGATTCCAATCAGTGTGACAGTTTAAAAGCATTCAACAAGAAATGGAATGTGGAAACCACATAAAAGCCGGATTTAAAATCTTTAACGCAAAGAATTACAAAGGGAAATAATCCATAATCAAGCCAGGTAGAGTTGTGGTTTCTTTCTAATTATGTTCATCACATGGTATGTTATCATTGTATGAAGTTTCATATAGATCTGACAATAAATGGCAGAAATATATGCTTAATTGAAAACTTTAACGCAATTGTTAACGACATTGGACGCCCGATCGACCGCCTGTGTTTCGCCTAACTATAAGCCGGATTTTTTCGTTGAAAAATCTGGCTAATAAAAATGCAATATATTGAATTTCCTCGGTTAAGAGAGAAGCTGTCAACTTCATGTGGAAGGAAAAGTGAGTACTAGTAAAAGTCAAAAGTCCAGGAAAGCTGGTTAGGTGAGATGACAGCTGTAAATTATAAAAACTGATGAAATATTAAATTTTAGAATTAAAAAATAAAAATAGAAGTACCTAAGCATAGCTGTAAATGTATCTTGAGCTGCAGTAAATATTGCTGTTTGATGATGTTCTATTCCATGTTGTATAACACATAAACATTTCTTTACAACTGTTCCACTTAGAAACAAGGGTACATCATCTGGATGCCTAGAAAAAACGAACATTGGAATAATTTACAATTCTCATTTAGTTTATATAAATTTATTTAGATTCATTTGTGATACATTTTTGCACAACTTATATAAAATATTCTCAAACTCTTAATTTTTCATTGTTCCACTAGAGGTGGGATCTAGTTTTTGGGTACTTAGAGCTTTGTACTCCAGTACCTTTCTAACACCTAGGGTAAAAAGTATGTGATATCAAATAGAGAGTATCAGGGGGCAAGTGTTTAAACTAATGATATGTTTAGGAAACTGGCCATTAGATTAGATATTTTAACCAATGTATTTTTTTTAATTTTTTATATGAAAGGTCAAAATTAAGTCATGTAATCATTTTAGTCTCATCACTGACTAGCTTAAATTTGAATAACAATTTAAAAGTTAGTGTCATTAGAAGAATGAAAACCTATATATTTATCATACAGATTTTAATTCTACATCTCTTTACCTGAACGGTCTTAAATGTGTCAATTTTCATTTAAATTATGATTGTTAAGAAGTGTATACACCTAAATGTCCACGATTGCAAGCAATGACCATCAAAATAAGCCATTTGATTTGGCAAGCGATAATTTTCTGATAATTTCACATTAATACTTAAATTGTACTATAATTAAAATAATATGTTACTGTAACGTATATTTCACATTCCAAATGATGTCTATAAAAAAAGATTTACATTCTAGGAACTTGTATGTTCTATCAATAAATCTCATTATATGAATATATTTCATAAACGAGACATCATTGTTAAAGCCTTTCAGAAAATGGTGACTTGTTAGTACTTCGGTTACGGTATTTAACCTGATTTTCTTCTAAAACATTCACACATTTTGTCTGAAAGCATTGCAAAAACACTTTTTTAATTGTTCTTACACGAAATTGATAACAATAATACTGTAATGTAAATTACAGCGTACATTTTAAATAGACAAAAAAAATTGCACTTTTAACATGCATTTTTGATTTTAGTAGTAAAAATAATTCATTTGAGATCGATTTTATCAACAGAGCAACATTTATGTTACATAACATGAAAATCATAAAATTTGTTTACCATAGTTAACATGCAATAACTTTAAGACATCCTGAATAATAGTTGCAAAAATATTTGGAAAATGATCACATTGGTTTTATCTATTCACAAACAAGGTTACTAATTGACTTTGTCATAAGAGTAAGCACTTATAAAAAAGTTTCAATGCCAATTTCATACTTTTTTTACTGTAACATAAATGAAAGCGAATATATCATCGGTATAGGCTCTAAATTTCATATGATTTGTGCAAATATGTTGTAAATGCATTCTAAATAAAATATCCTTCATCAAAAATGTGATTTAATGTAAGTAACAACTGAAAAAGTATGCATGAAGTTTAGGGTGCATTTTGATGTTTTTAGTAACGTATATCTTTGAGCCCAGTTTGTGGAAAAACGTCTACCTGGCCAGTTTTATGACTTGCATTTTCGAATTCCTCAGACAAAAGTACATTAGAATCACACATCAAACCTTTTGAGCTCGATAGCACAATTTAAACCCTGCAATCTCTTGGACTAAGAGTTTCATTAGCTAGTTGTTTTTTCCCTCTAACCACTTACCTGTTGAGGATATCTGTGAGTAGACTATAACCAGATTTCAATAAAGATGGATGTTTCATTTCAATAGATGATGTTAGTGCTCTAAGTATGGATTCAACACCTGTAATAAATGTTAATCAGTGAACTTTGACGGTGCGTAATAATCAAACCGAGCGTTGTAGAACTTTCGTTTTTGTCACTTTGGATTCATTTGTCAATGCTTTGATAGCTGCCAGATTCATCTTTGTCCAAGTTTCAAGCTTGTAGGGATAGCACAACAAAGAGAGTGACAGAAATGTTGACCTATCAGAGATGGCTACACATCATTAGCATGAGTCTTAAATAAATTACCTTGTAAATCACCTCAACCTTGGTGTTATGGGTAAGACCCATGGATACAAGACCTAATATAAAGACTTTCAGTCCTTGTATTTAAAAGTCAATCTAATATCTAGTCATCTAATTATCTTCAGACACAATTTAAGCACTGTTGAAGAAGCAAAACATTAGGACATGCATGTGCATAGTAAGCATGCCAAGAAGTTTCTAGCCATGCCTAAATATACTCAGAACATATTTCTACTTCTTTAGCAATAGATGTAATCTGGATCATAGATACTGGGGATTCTACCCCCCCCCCCCCGATGAGGCACAAGTGTTTTGTCAATATTAATAATCATAACCATGTGTTACAAAATTATTGATATTGTCTCATAGTAATGGTAGAAATTTGTTCTGCTAAAAAAACCTCATACAAATGAGTTTCACATGTAGTCCACTATTATACAGATGCCTTATCATATATTTTGTTCATGTTAGCTTCTTCACGCAAGTCACAGTTTTAGAAGAAAGAACATAAATGTATAGTAGTTTACACTTACTTTACAATTTTCATAACTTAGCAGCAAAGTTTCTATATTAATAATGGTCAAAACACCATGAGAAAACTATATACATGTATAAAACAAAACTTACCATACACAGAATGACAACGTTTATAGAATTGTTCTATATCAGATAATCTTCTCAATACTTTAAATATACATCTACAAATATAGAAAGTTTGATTTGATTTTACTCCTTCACTCAACACATTATTATAAAGATGGTACTTAACATAAAAATTCACATTTTCTTATATATACATTTAAGATAGAAAGAAAAAATAAAGATGCGCAACCCAAAGTAAATCAAACCAATAGATGTAAATGCGTGATTCCACACTAGTGGTTAATATAGGGGTTGTATTGAATTATCCAAAATCAATATATTTTGTTGATTATTTTGTAAAAAAAGGTTTATACCTATCCATAGGTCTTACAATATAGAAATATAAAACATAAAACATTCTTAAAAATATTTCCAGATTAAAAAAAAAAATTGTTAAAAATTTAGTTTTTTAAGGCTTAAAATTGGGACAATTCACCACCAGTCTCTTTGTCATTCCATTTTTGATACATTAAGTGTCCTTTGTTGTTACTTTTTTGTTATTTTGTGAAATAAATGGTTACAGAGTTCAAAAAAACATTAATTAACCATAAACTGAAAAAAAGAAGTATAAAAAATACACTTGAAAATACTTGTAACTCTCGTTACCATGGTGTCCCACAAATTGTCTAAGTTGCCAAAAAGTTTTCTGGATACTTTTCAACACTAATGCACCCATTATTGTTTTTTAATAATTGACAAGTCTTTGCGCACCCAATCAAGGAAAGTATTTGAGTTTACGACGGTGCAATGTGGATTTTGACGCTTTCAAAAAAAAGAGGAATTTTCGCGTCCAACTTGTAACGATCGTTTATATGCGACTGCTCGAGTTGACAGTGATTCGTTAGCGATTTATACAGTCTCATAAAATACCTACGTAAGCACAAATATCGATGACGTAGTTCGCGCACCTGCAGCAAAATAGAAATGGCGGACTCGGGCGAAGAAGGGACGGCGTTCAAAAATGAAATGAGCCTTACAGGTAACGATCGAACCTATTTAAAACGACATAGTATGCTTAATACGTGGAATTGTTTGTTGGTTTACTATTCAATTAGTCCGTCTATGTTTTTGTGACAACAGCTTAAACGTTTGTTGAAATTTTCACTCGAAAATATTGCACATCTTTTAATGATGCAGTGAGTGGGACACTGGATTTGTGAACTTATGTTACAGGAAGACACCAAAATCAAACTTCTCATTTTAATAAGTAGCGATCGTTCATAAATTCATAGTATGACAAAGCCATTAGCAATCGTCATAGACTTTTTTTTTATTTATTCTGGAAATTAAGTTTTATTTCTAGTTTTAATATTAGTTATAAAGTTTAGGGCAAACAATTGCAGATTTCATTGCTAAAGTGAACTCCTGTTACCAAAGGACACGGAAATTAATATACTATTGTTACACTGGACACTAAAATGTAAATTATGTAACAGGTGTTTGCAGATTTGTTGAAATGCTGTTTGTATCATTTATTTTAATCAGTATGTAAACGATTTCATATGTTTATATCAATGTGATTTTAATTTTACTGGTCAACAAATAAAATTGTACACTTAAAGCAGATTGTAATATTACTTGTTAACACCAGTTACATTTGGACACTATATGCCTTGAACTCTCATCACATAGGACACCAAATTTTAGGAAATGTAACATGCCTGCAAAAGGGGTATGTTTTCTTGTAGTGAGATTTAAAGTGCTAGTGTACAAATATTTGATTTGATTTTTGATGTAATAATTTATAGTTTACACACCAAAACAACAACAAAAATGATTAAAAAACACAATTCTTCCCTTTGCTTGTTACACCTGTTACATTTGGACACCATATGGCTTAAACTCTCATTACACTGGACACCAAAGTTGAAAAAATGTAACAGGTGTTCAAAAGTGAGTATGGTTTCTTAATGTTAGATTGAAGGTACTAATCTACAAATTTTTTATTTGACTTTCGATGCAATAACATCCTCTTAGTGGGTTTTGGAGAACTGTAAGTTTGCATTTTTTCTTTCTTTTTAACAGTTCAAAAGGCACTTGTGTTCCCTAGAATAAAGTTGAGATCTACGGTTAGATCTTGTACAAGTCTGATGCAATGGAAGTTGTAGAAAAGACAAAAATGATGAGCAAAAAGAAAGAATGAAACTGTATCGGCAAAGAATGAAGTCATGTCCTGAGCTATACGAACTATACAAGAGCCGTGCAAATGAAAGAAACAGAGCTTACAGAGCCAATCTTATTGAAGATAAAAAAATTCACAACAGAGAAAAAACATGACTTCGATTAAAGAAACTGAGAGAGAAAAAGAAACTTGAAAAACAGCCACTAGAAAATAATGAGTGTAATGTTGTAATTCAGACTTCAAAAGGAAAAGTGAAGACAAGAAAACAGTGTCAGAAATTAAGAGAACAATGGCGTTAGAGTAAACAAAAACAAAGAGATAACATGACATCACAGAAAAAAAGAAGATTGAATGAAAGAAGAAGGGAGAAATACGCTGAGAAAAAAATTCCAGAAAGGGTAAAATGGAGCAAATTAGAAAAAGTGCTAACACTGAGAAAGTAAGCATGCAACCGTCATCGGTAGCAGTCGGTACTAGTGAAAGCGAAGAAGTTTCAGGTAAATCACACCAGGCTCAGAGAAAAGCTGCACATCGGACAGTGTCCCAAGTTAGACAATTTCTGCCTTCTTCTCCAGGAACATATGCTAAGTTTATTGCTGATTTATTGAAAACTAATAATGCAAGCTTTACCAAATCTTGGTAAAAAAGATGGCAATGCCATAAGAATACATATCAATAAACATAGGAGTAACAATTTAACAGAAAACAAAACAAACTTGAAACAGAAACAATATGCCTACTCTATTTGCTCTGTATTTTCTGTGTGCAATGACTCAAACAAAAATTCTAAAATAGTAAAAAGACAAATTAAAAAGACAACCTTTGATTGAATCTTGTTTCATAATACAGACATTCATTTAATTTAGATTAATGATATCTATCAAGACTGTTTATTATGCATTATTAATCTACAGTAACTTAATGTTGTAACTAACTTTCCTAGATACTTTTCTTTACCAGTACTCATCCTTTCATCAGGAGCCTACAACATTCCCCCCTCCTTATGGAGACATGGAAATTGGAATCGTGCATCCTGCCCAGACTGAGGAAGTAAATCTGGGCCTCAGGATAATAATTCTGCATTTTCCCACTGCCTGACAGTCTTCGAAACCATAATTACACTTAACTTTGTTTTCATGCAAAAAAAGCATCTCATTATAAACTGTAAAAAGATGTGAAAAACCAGTGTCCTGTATTATCATAGGCATTTGAAAATTAATTAATTAATTTTACTCTTTGATATGGAAAATTTGCCACTAGTAGAATTGTTGAAGAATGCAGGTTAGATAATCAAACAGTAGAGTTAAAATACAAAATAAAGTAACTAATTGTTAGTAGCCATCTGATGCCAAACAAAGTGAAAAAAAATCAATAAATCGAAAGAATTCTTTGACTTTAGGAAGAGCAGGTTCACTGAGGTTGCACTACTACCTGAAATACAGAAAAGTCATACACAAAGATTCAACACCAGCTCTTTTTTGCCAGGGATTCTGATGGATTCCCTAGTAAGTTATTTTCAGATTCCCTCTAAATACAAGGGGTTCCTCCAATTAAAGTTAAAGATTTAGGATTCTGGTTGCAGTCAAAATTTTCCATAAGCAATCTCATGAAATCTTAAGAACAGGGCAATTTTTCAGGGATCTTGACAGAATCCCTAGCTAAGTAACACAAGAATTCCTCAGCAGATTTTGGGGATCTAGGAATCCCAGAACACTGTTAGTATTAAACCCTGCATATATACTTACCAACAATATCAGAATGAAGTATCTCAGTAGCATAAACATTGTAGTTCTCTTTCTTTAATATCAACCACAAGATCTGGGAGACTCCTGTCTGAATAATATCTTTCTTACCAAGTAATAATTTCTTCAAACTAGACAACAATGTCATCTGTTGATTATTTAATGACATTAAAATCTGACAACACTCATCATTGAGTAATAATTTCTTTAATAAACCTATATTGGATAATAAAAGTTTATTCATGTTAACACTGGAAAGTCTTAATTAGGCCAAAATGGCAATAAAAGAAAATAATGATGTAACCCGATAAAAACCCATAGTCCGAACTGAGATTCGAACCCAGACCTCTCGAGTCGTAAGCGGACACTCTACCACGTAGCCATAAAGCTAGCTTGAAGGCAAGGGAGTACAAGTGCCGTATTATACCTCTGCTACACACACTCCCTCCTTAACAGAATTCATCCTCGAATTATTGGGAGCTTGATTGTCTGTGGGACTATCTAAGGGTGCAATCAAACAATTCCAAGTGGGTTATTCACGTTGGGCGCCAAATGTAACCCGATAAAAATCCATGGTCCGAACTGAGATTCGAACCCACGACCTCTCGAGTCATAAGGGGACACTCTACCACGTCGCCATAAAACTAGCTTGAAGGCAAGGGAGTACAAGTGCCGTATTATACCTCTGCTACACACACTCCCTCCTTAACAGAATTCATCCTCGAATTATTGGGAGCTTGATTGTCTGTGGGACTATCTAAGGGTGCAATCAAACAATTCCAAGTGGGTTATTCATGTTGGGCGCCAAATGTAACCCGATAAAAATCCATGGTCCGAACTGAGATTCGAACACACGACCTCTCGAGTCGTAAGGGGACACTCTACCACGTCGCCATAAAACTAGCTTGAAGGCAAGGGAGTACAAGTGCCGTATTATACCTCTGCTACAATGACATATTAATACATACACAGGAAACATTCAAATAAATACATTGGAGATCCAATGTACAAACAAAATTAATGTATTATGAATTTTCATTCTACATACATTCATAAAGTAAAATAATTGATACGCTGAACCAACATAATGTATATAATAGTCTTAGAAAAAATTTTGGGCACATAAACTAATGTCAATGTTAGCCAATTATTCTCTTGTAAGAACTTGTTTCACAATAAAGCTAAAAAATTTAGCATAAACTTAAATTTGCATGTTATTAAATGTACAACTAAATATAACCTGTAACAGAATACTATTAGTCCCTATTGTAGTGGAAATATAGCGGTGCATTCAATTGTCTGAGGCTAATGAGGCTGTTCTTACCTAATCCATTTATCTGTACAGGTAATGACTGGGCTGATGATAACATTATGATTATACCAGAATGAAGTTGTTGCATAATTCTTGTAGATAATCTGTTAATTTGGTTGACATCACAAAGAAAGATAAATATGTATGCTACAGCTGATTGAATTACCTCCCCTCCATTACATAAATCCATACTTAATTCATAGAGAAGTAAATCTGTAAGATAATAAATACAATTCAGTGAGATTTGTCTCCCTTTATGCAACAGACTGTAGAACTTGTTTAGGCCTTTTTCGCTTTAGTTAAGATCTAGGCATTGGTTTTGCTTGAAGCTAACAAAATGAGGATGTCATTTGCTCATCCATAACCATATTAGTTAAAAATTGATACAAATGGAAATAGACTAATCATTGATCACCACGTACATAATCTGCAAGTTCTGACAGACATTAAGTAAGGCAAAAATAAAAATTAAAAGCTAAACAAAAAATTTCTTGAAAAATGAACCCTTAAACCATGGGGCAGTCATTGAATAGCAGAGGAGTTCCAACTGTTTCAGCCGGCTGAATTAACAAGCTTAATAGCTAAGGACATTTAAAAAAAAAAAATGGTTATTCCATATCACTTATAAATGCAATGAACTAAGACCACTAGTAAGGGTTGAGTTTAAATGATCACACATTTAAATAATAAACGACAAGTCCTCAAAAAAAATCCTCCTCCTCTTATTTTGAACATCAAAAGTAAATGGGAACAGTGTGTGAGTGAGGGAAGCTTAGAAGCTAAATATTTTTGTAAAACCATAAATTATGAAAAATTCTCTATGGAATAAACATAATCACCAATACCACATACCAAAACCTATGTTTCAAAGAACAGAATAATGTAAAATAAAGTATTTCTAATGAGCTGAAACTGAACTCCGTTAACTTAAATTATATGAACGATTAGAGGAACTGAGTAAGTAATCGGTTATACCATACTGAGTCTGTAGTGTATGAACTAAGGCAGGTAACTGAAAGATTAATTTTCCTAACAGTGTATAATGTGGTAACAACTTCAAATGATCTGTTGTACTTTCCACCTGAAATGAATCATAAAACATAATGAAGTGAAAATGAAAAACTCATAACTTAAAGGAAAAATGAAAACTGTGAATGAAGTGAAAAGGTAAATCTCATAAACTTAAAGAAAAATAAAGGAGTGATAGCACTACAGTAAATGAAGCCAACAAATATGATTGATGGGAGTTTATTACTGTCTGCAAGTCTGTTGTTTTACAACCTAACAGATATAGTGGATTAGTGCCATCATAGCGGCAATGGTGATAAAAAAATTAAAAGAAAACAAGAAAAAAGAAGTTAGTTTATGATGCTTCAGTTTTAACAACAATTTTTCAATCAGGTTACAACCATCAGTTGACCTCCTTACTGCCCTTGAAGGGGCTTAGACCTCTATCTCTAGACACAAGCTTTAACCAGTTCTATAAAAGCACAAGTATAACTAAGCCAGTGACTGAGGCAACTGTTCTACTCTTAAGATGCAGTGGGTTAGCAAATTATGCTTCTTACAAGATAATTTCTGTTACATGTTTTAATAAGAGTATTTAGTGTTTAAAAAAATGTAAAAGATTTAGTAGTATTTTACTCACCCCAATCGAAATGATTAAAACTAGGGGGGGGGGGGGGGGTTAGGGCTTTAGAGAGGGGCTGGAAGGATGAGAATCTATCAATTACCTTTCTATTGCCTAAGACATTTGACTATATAAGTTGAGATGCTGGTAACAAATTTTTGAATATTAGATCTAGTGTTAAACCTGAAACAGTGTTTAATATTTAAATAAAACCTACATTCAGAACATATAGATTCCAACTGTTTCAAACAAGAGAAATCACTGAAACTACCCAGAATGTATCAAAGTTTGGCAAACAAATAATTTGGCTTTGTTTCTCATGTTATTTTTGGCACTAACATGGCACTTTTATCTCTGAAGGTGATTTTGCAACAAATTCCAGATTAACTAAACATTTGCACACAAAAATATCCAAACTATTTTAGAATGCAAGATAGAGCATTGAACAATAAATATTGAAAAGCATACAAATAAATCTATAAATCAAAATTCCTTTGCTAAACAATATCATCATAAGAAAGCAATAAAGAAAGTAAAGCCAAGTCCTATGCATTGCTTTGTGGACAATCTTATTTCTGCTGTCAGTGGTCCTACTCACTCAGTAGCCCTTAGAGAGGCATATATCTATAAACTCAAACTTAGAACCAGTACCAACCAAGCATACAACTTCCCCAAAAGGCCAACGACTGTAATACTTGATACAAGTACAGATGAAGGCAGTATATTGGTTAAATATAGAAATCAAAGGTTTGTAGGTTCCACAAGTCCTAATAGTGGTGGTAGTCATATCTGCAGATTAAGCTTATATGCCAGGTATAACAGAACTGTACAAAGTTTATCTTTGAAGCAGACTACTGAAATATTATACTGATAAGCAAACATGAAAGAACTTTCATGAGATGTAATTCAACTACCAATTGTATACCACATATTTTTGTTACATAATTAATGGGTCAGTGCAAAACTAGTCTGCATCACTCAATGATTTACATGAAGCTAAGACTATTTAATGCTGAACCATTGATATGAAACATGTAGTTGAATATATAAAAAACAAACAAAAATGAAGAGGTAAGTATTTTACCAAGACAAAAAATAATGTTTTGTGGTCTATTCTGTTTATTTAACATAGATTTCAGATTTAACAGTTTGAATAATAGCATTCAGTTTGTATGTATATCTAATAATTGAATTTGTATTTTCCATTTGTGTATTTCATGGAATCTCAAAAATTACAATTCAGAGAAAAAAACTATTCATGCAGTTCAAAAATATAACTTGTCTTAAACTAATCTTCTAAAACAACAGATATCTAAACCAATCAGTCAATAGGGTCATGTTCCAACCAATAATTGCAATAAAAAGCAAAAACCAACTGACTTTCTATTACAAACTTGTGATCATCTGCCCACCTTCAAACTAAATGCACAAGAATCCAAGATAAATTTTACAATGGTTCTTACATTTTATAAGCTACAAAATACAGAACAGGTAAGTAAAAAGATGAGATTTTCAAGGATAATGGTAAGCAGAAATGATTTAGGGTTAAAAGTATATCAGGTATAGGATATAATTTACAGCTTTCTAATGCGTTTGTCTGCTGTTTTATATAAAATAAGGTAGTTGCTGTTCCAACTGTCTGATACTGTTTACATAAACCAACTGCATCATTTGGATAAAAGCCAAGTCTAAATATTTTAATATTATACCAGTTATCAGTCTAATGGGGAAGACAGGGAAGTAGAAATCTTTTTTTCAACTCATTTACAGACAAGTAAAATAAAAAAGTGACTTCATAGGGATCAAAATGAACTAGCCTAAAAGTTAAATTTCAAAAAGGGTGTAAGCAAACATATCAGGAACAGAAACAGTAAAAATCAAAGCGCTGAAGGCACTGAATTTGTTTGGTTTGAAAAGCGAAATAAGATTTCCAGTTCCAACCACATTTGTACCTAAAGAACAGTTCTGTGATATTAGTTTGGTAGGTAGAACAGCACTTTTCCAGTTCAAAACACTTCACCAATCAACCTATAAATGCAGCATGTAAACCAGACAGGCAAACACTTTCCCCCCCCCACAATCAACACAAGTCAAAGGGTCATTCTTAAAACAACTCAATAACTGCCCATTAATAGTGATCATTCGGCCACATTTATTATACTGCATCTGTATGTTAAGTTCACTATTCAAACATCTGAGATGCAAAACATAGCAGCAAATGATCTTACGCTTGAGATATAGTTCGTATTACCAGTGTATTATTACGCCCATCATAGCAGAAGATCTTTTTGATTTGCTCTATACATTTATACTGAGGGGCTAACTCTAGATTCGGTAAAATTTTCATAGTGGAAAAGGGTCTGAAATACAGTAAATATATTTGTTCAGGACTGAAGTCCCGAACAAATAAAAACAACAGACCTACCACACAGCAAAAGGCAAAGATATTGTTGGTGATAATATTAACTACATGTGATTAGTACAAAATAATACTAAAATAGTGCACTGTAAATATAATTTATAAATTAAAACATTGTTTTGATAGGCATCTACACAATTTAGACTGTAATGTTTGTTTGAGCAATAATCAATTTTAGATCCAAAAGTCATGTCTTTCATACATCAATTTTTACACAGTATTAGTTAATTAGCAAATCAAATAAGATATTAATCTTATTCAAAGGTATTTTTCTGCTTTGACATAAACTAATCACAAGGAGCTATTAGATAAAATTTAATGAAATATCAAAATATCTTCCATTAAAATTTCTCCTGGCAATACCTATCCCTTATAACAAATCACAGATTCTGTGATTTGTTACTAAGCCATTAAACAAAACTTAAAATATTAATAAATTAATTTATATTTTATTTTTTGTATAATTTTACCCTGTATTTTATAATTACACTGTATTGGGATGTATAGCCGTATATTTAAAATGAAATATAAAAAAATCTTGCATTAAAATTTCTCTTGGCAATACCCATCCCTTACATGTACATGATTACAAGTCAGCTGTTTAAATGTACAAGTCAAGCATAGGAATATAGAAATTTCACATCCCAGACTAAGAAAAAATAACTACCAACTGTAACTACCTAATAATGCATGTTTACACTGTTGATAAGCAATTAGGTAGGGAGAAATATTCACATCAAAGAGATAGATCATCAAATAAAATAATTAATAGAGACATTATAAAATTCTCTCCGGTTGTGAATTTTCAATGATTAACCTCAACATTAAACGTTTCTACATGTACATGTAATTATATAGGATGCATTTTTTTCTATACTTAACCATAAACAAGGTTTACCACTGTATATAATTTTACTATAGTAAAACGGCCCACATCAAAAGGTTTGTAAGCCACTTTTAGTTTATATCACTGAAGAACATTTATCATTTTCAAAATATAACATAAAAGGAATGAGAGCATTTTCAATATTGAAGATGAAGTAGAGTGGCGTCAGTAAAATTTTCAAGATTACCAAGAGGAATATTACACATACCTGGCTTGAGATCTTATCCAGTACAGTTGTCACTAAATCATCCGAGCCAACCACTTGTATAATCTTCAGTAAAACTAAAAATATACAAAGCTATATTAGTAAAAGTTGAACTTAAATGATCTCACAATTGAAAAAAAACATGTTTTACGAGTAATCAACCAACTTACAATTAACTGCTTTAAATATATATTCTCTAAGGCTATACATTTAGAAATTATCCTTCACATCAAAATAGAAGCTGCCTCATGTGATAATTCTTTGATGGTTTATTTTCAGTAACTAAGATTAACAGTTACAAATAAGATGGGCAATAGAAATGAAACAATATAAACAAGATTTATGTAACCAAATAATCTTTTTTCATTCCCTAGGACAGTGTCACCTAATAATCAGATTCTTCAAAAGTTCATGAGCACATTGAGGGCTCTACTCAGTCTACTGACAAAGATCAAGTCAAGTAATTTGAATGTTTACTTCAATACAGGGGACAATATCCACTTTAAAAGTAAAATCAATGAAATAATACAAGGTAATTCTGTTTTGATGCTAATTAATTGAAAGGGCTAAGTATATAAACAGTATTTTATCACTACAAACCTTCAATACACATAGCAACATAACCTTCATCCTTCAAACTAAGACTCTCTGAAACAGACAGAAAATTGACAAAAGGGCAATTAACTATTGACAGCACATCCATCAGAGATGGTAAATATGTATTTGCAATGATCCCTAACAGACATCATTTTTATTTTAGAAAACATAATGAATTTTCAACAGATGAAATTTTAGAATCTAAAGAAAGGTAAAGCAATTTAAGTAGAGAATTTATGCCAACATTGTTTCAAATATATTTGAAATTTAAGACCAAAATATATCTTGTAATTTCGAAGATCTATGAATGTTCAGATTTATAAATTCAAGGCACCTGACAGATGATACCATTTTTACATAATGAACTACCTAACAGTACAGTGAGTAGATGCCAAACAATATTTTCCTCCTGCATAAATAGCTGTAAGACATCCGACTCCTGATGCTGTAAAAGTCTTTGAAATTCTGTGAGAGCAGGTTTTCTTTGCAAGGGAAGTAACTCTGAATTCTCAATAGTTTCAACAATGCAACCCAAGCAAACTGGGCAGTCATGAACTGTGCTATACAATAACCAACTATCATCATGCTCTGTGTGAACATCTTTTACTATAAAATCCATTGCTAATTAAGTTACCTGAAATAAAATACAAAAAATACATATGAAATGTAAATTTTGCAGTCTACACTCTACAGAATTAAAATATAAAAGTGGTTGTCCAAACCAGTCATGTTTGCAAGGTGAACAATGTATTCCTTGAAATAAATGAACAAAATGTTGGGTTGTCTGAACTATTAAATGACTGATTGTGACAACAGGACAACAATTAATTTATTATGTAGATTTTTCAGTATATGGGAATATATAAAGGTAAAGTCATTAGGTGAGAACCCAGTCTTTGCCTTAGGAATAAATAAACTAGACTTAAGCCCCAGGGATAGAATCTAGTTTAGCAGATCCTGGATGTTGTCTCATTCCAACGTTATTTCACAGGCTCCGACGTTGCTACGGAGAGCATTGTTTATTAAATTTGGACGTTATTTTGTTTTTACCGATACGGGAGCATTTTCTACTTTTTTTCTGAAATAATTTATTTTTACGGCTTTTTTGTTCATTGTTTTTACATTTCAGCGGGGTAGTGGGGCGCAGCCCCCATAATTATATGTGAGAAGCGGGGCCGCCCCCATAATTGTACGTAAGAAGCTGCACTTACCATTTATAACACAAAATCATCCAAGCTGTCACTTGATGTATTTGTTGTTTTTGTGATACACAGTAATATTTTACGATGTTTATTTGCTTCTGTGGTCTGTTTTTCCGATTTTCTTTTTTTGAATTCGTTAATTTCTGCAGTTGTTGGGTTAAACGATGGATTGTAAATTTCTTTAATTAATGAAAGGAATGTTAAAAATGGATCTGATGAACCTGATAAATATTGCTTTCTTATGCAATATTGGCTAAAATAACTGTGATAAAGAGTTTTGGTTGTACCATTTACAGGTAGGATCTTTTCAATGCTCTCCAGGTACATTCTATTGTATTGGTACAAGCTCCCATTTCTTTGTTTTTGAACTCTTTTGAATGATTTACAGCGAGATGCTTGTAACCCTTTTCCTCTAAGGATGAATAGGTCTTCCAACAATCGGAAATTATAGTTGTTCCAGGTAAAATATTGTCCTGTATTATGTTAATTTGGGTATTAGCTGTCCTATCAGATACAGTTTGAAAAAAACACTCCTTCGTTTCATGGTCGATCCCCCAAAAACCCAAACACCCTCTACTCTTTTACCCCTGTAAAACTTTCTCTTACCAAACCTGCTTTCGTCAATTTCAACAGTTTGTCCTATACCACCAATTTTTTTGGAATTATTTTCTAATAAAGTAACACAAACTTCCCTGCAAAAATTGTACCAATCAACAATTATTTGTCGGGACACCTCCAGATCTATCTCATGAATAACAAAATCTTCACTGGCCCTGTACACCGAGAAATACGTAATGAAAATGATATTTTCTAATGATAAGTGGCTTTTTGAAAACCAACTTCATTGTCTCAAGGAAACCATTTTTGAACACTTCCAATGAAAAAAATCTCTACTGAAAGAACTATCTTTTCTCAAACAAAACTGTCCCTTACCACAAAATCTACCTTTTAAATCTAACAACAAACCAAATTTCAATAACCAATCAACAAAAATATCAAAATTTCCAGTCTTTTCATATAAATCTTTCAAGAATCAACTTGAACATATTACTCAGAGATGAGCCGAGAGGGCGATTCGGGCGAAGAAGTCGCCCTTTCCGTTAAAACTTCGCTCTATTAGCACATCAAAGCGAAAACGAAGTCGCCGACATTTTCGGAAAATCAATGAAACAAATTATGACCCAGATTATGTCAGTCCTCGATTTAACGACGGATGGAACGTATCTTACATCTCCGCATTTCTTATGTAATCGACCTATCAACTACGCGGGAGTTGTGCTGTTAGTATACACGCCTTAAAAGCCGATAATTAGTGACTCGTTTGTTTATCAATGCCCCCTGTGTATATTGTCACCTTTAAGATCAACCAGCGTTCGCTTAAAAATCAATAGTGCTATATGTCGGCCCGATAAGTTTGATATCGTAATTAAACGATTGAAATTAACAAACACGTGTCAAACTGTGATACTACAATAATAAAAGTAGATCATTTTTTTTGGATCCTTGCCGTTAACTTGATAATTGTATTAAATTATGAGCGAGTTGTGAGGTAGTTAGAAAAGACGTAATTAGCAGTTTGCTAATGATTGCGTATGTTTTCGAGACCCACGCTATCGTCAATCAAATGAAGCAAGGTTAAATCTACGTTAGTAATTTAATAATCTTATTATTTTGATAATAAGTTCTTCTTAATTAAGCAATAGATAATGGGGAAATTCCCTCAATTTTTCAATTTCAAGAATAAACACCGGTTGGTTCAAGTGAATTTATGAAAATTGTCGAAGTATTCATCACGTAATCTACCCGTTTGCAGACTCTAAAAAATCAATAATAAGCATACATTGGTACATAATAATTATGTTATATTTAAGAAAATGTATGTTCTTTACAGCAGACCTAATTAAATAAAAAATATTTAAACAAAGAAGGGTCAAAAACGAGGACACTTATAACATATTTTCCAAAAATGGTCGTATATGCATTTCTAATCTTATTTGATGAACATATACTAGCAAGAAAAAATGCTAAACCTAAAAGAAGAACGTTTTATTGAAATGAAAATTAGATAATTTAAGTTTACAAATTGATACAAAATCAATGTGTTCTGTGAATTTTGTGTAAAACATAGAACTAATAACTCAGTAACCAAACATCCAGGGAGTACTTAATACACTACTTGTGAGTTACAGCAGACATATCATTTACTAAATGTAATAGTAATTACATGTATTTAAAGGATAGAAGTTCTAGAAAAGTTTGCATTTGAGAAGTTTATGAATTCTGTTCAAAACATTCCATTCGGCTCATCGAACTTTTCCCGCTTGTCTATCCTCACTTCTCCCTCACATCACTGCACTTATATTTTTAACTTTTAATCAGCTTGTTACAACAATCTTAAATTTAGGTTAATGTACAGACATAGATTTTAATTGATATTTAATACTTAATTTTGATAGATATTTTTATCTATTTATTACTTTATGTAATTTTGTTTATTTTAATATGTCATTATTTTCCATGTATATGCTTATATTAACTGTAATTTGTTTTTAACTTATGTACTCTGTGATAGTCGGTTAAAAAGCTTTTATAGCTTATGTTTCTTGTTATTATATCTTGCCGACTGTAAATAAAATTTACTTACTTACTTACTTACTTACTTACTTCTCCCTAAATTACTGGGAGGGAGAAGTCACTTCTCCCTAAATTTAGAACCCAGGCTCATCCCTGTTACTATTAAAATTACAACTTTGTTTACGCTTTGGTTGCTTATGAATGAATTCACTTGGTTCCGGTGACAACAATAAACCACATTAAGGTCAATGCTGATAAATCTAAAATTAATTAATATTTGATAAAAATATTTTTTAACAAATATTAACATAAAAAATCACAAGAAAATCGAAAATCATGTTATTTTTCAATTTTATTCCCTTTTCACAAACATCGTCGCGCGACTTGTATATATACAGTGCACTATGCACACCTGCTCATAGAAACAGCGGGCTGTGCATGCATATACTCATTTCCAGGGTCTGCTAAACTAGATGTGTTCCGTTGTTCCAAGCCCCAGACTAGTGATTAAATTTTCATGCTTGTGAATTAACTTTAATGCATCAGTTTTTTATTTTTGCCGGTTGTCAACTTGGCAAATGACAAATAATGTAAAAATAGGGATGATGTTTCTTAAAAAATTAAGATAGAAAAAACCCAGAGCTAAGACTAAGTAAATCTATGTAAAACCTCAACATTGATTTGATTGAGCAAGAGCTATAAGTTATAACATCTGTTCTATGTAGATCTGAAATGAGTTAACACACTGACAAAACATTAGTTAGCAAAATAGCCGACCACAGAAGTCAAGATAAATAGATGATAGAACAAATTTAGCTACCAAGCATTTTTAACACTACAGCGCAAAAAAAAAAGAAATCTCAAGACATGTCCGCTACGTCGCGAAAACTCATTACATTAACTTTCTTATGAATCTTTTCATAGTACAAATTAATAATTACACCGAAATGAAACGTTGTAAACTACGTTCAATTATCGTTTGAATAATTCATTTCTTTATTAAGGAATTACTAAAACAATCGAGCATTTTCAGTGATTCAGAAGCGCAGAAAAACATTCAGCGTCACTTACCGAGTAGGATAAATGCCGTACTACCGGAAACTGGTTATCGGTCATGTCCCTTTGTTGAACCATAAACTCTTGACGTAACCACTGTACGTAGTTTGCAGTCAAAGTTTTCATGATGTCAGCTTGATGTCATAAGAAGTACAAAAATAAATCTTTTTAGATGTTTGTTATAGCCTTAATCGTAGTGAAACAAATTAAAAATAATCACATTATGTGTTTGGGACGAAAATATCTTATTCAACATCAACTTCTTTTTTAGAGTCACGATAATCTGTGAATTACTTTCAAACATTAAAAAATGGGATCGCAATTGACACTAGTAAAACTATTGGACTTAGTAGGTCTGCTTTAACTTTGATTACCAATGATATAATTTTGTATATGTATGCCTTCTACTGTACATGCGATTCTACAGTTGATAGTTCATGTGTACATATACATAAAATAGATATCTGACATCAATCTTCGTGTCATGTCTTATCTTAATACATCGTTAATTGGTCTAACATACAAAAGTAAACATCATTTTCATGTCTAACTATATGATATGACATCAGATTAAGATCTAATGCCAAGATGCATCAGCGGTTCTAGTACCATGTAGTAGAAGCCATAACTTGATATCCTCGCACAATACTACGTACATGTGCGCCAGGCAGTAAACATTTATATATCAAAGTTGATTTTTGTATCATCATATCCGCAGTGTTATTACCAAGGGCCACAATGGAAACATTGAAACTTTTCTTCATAGTGTCATTCTTGGCATAGTTGTGATACAATTATACATGTACATAAATTTATACACCCTAGTGGTGCCGCCCTATACTGTATCGTCTTTATATACAGCCCCAATACAATGTATATCCTAGACGATTTTTATGCTTACTCAGTTATTTATTTGTCTATAGTTTATTGAAAATAATAATACTAAAAAATAATTATAGTCTTTTCGATTGAGAACTCGATTGTTTCATCGAAGTTTCATTTTATCTTAAATTTAGCAAAAGAATAATTATCTCACCATAAATTATATATTTTAAGCTAGAATGTACGAGAGTCAAGTGTGCAAACTTTCAGAGTCAGAAGCTATGTATGCTAGTAAAATCAGCTTGATAGGGTATGAGATTGGTTCTAGATCAGTTTGAGATCAATTTAAGATCAGTTTGAGATCGAGATTATAAAAAACTTTATCCTTTAATTCGGGTTTCGTCCTAAGAATATTTGTAAATTCTTTTTCAAGTACAGTGTTCTGTGAAGATTAAGAACTAAAACTATTGAGTCAAATGGTATAATCTGTAAAAATGAAGTGCGGTTTGAAAACAAAAACGTGAGTTTGTTCTGGAGTACTGAAGCATTGTAACTAAGCACATAAACTCAACCAATGAACTAGCGTTTACAAGAAGAAATGTATAACTGTATAATTTGATTTGCATCAAACATTTATATTAGTAATTTTACAAATGTTATACTGATCACGTGGGCGTCTAATTGTCTGGTAAGGTGTACCACTTACAAAGTTACCTGTATCAAGGAAATACACTCTTACTTCCTGGTTTTAGAGTATACTTCAAAAGATACCGCTAGTTCTTTCAAGTAATACTTTCTTGAGAATGATTCATCACTGCATCTGCTGTTTTACACCCACTTATAATGATATAGTTAAGGTTTTTTTTCTATCATTCATGAATGATATTGCCGGAGGCTTCAAAGCAAATATATTGCCTGAGTTTAATTATTTATATGTAGAATTAATAGAATTTTAAAATTACGTGTAAAAACTGGAATGCCGATCAATACACAATGAATTAAGACGAATTTATCATTATATGAGTGATAGTCAGAAATGTTTATAATATTTATCAGTTCGTCAGTCCTAGCCTTTAAAACCCTAATGAATTTGCAAATATTTTTAGTCGACATGTCCGAGTATCAAGTGAAATATGAAAGAGGAAATAATATATATGTTTCCACTGAGCTATTTTGACCAGATAGCTTATATTTTTACACCTGGATTCTCCTATTTACAAAAAGACACCAGACGGGAACCCTTTTCTCCAAGGAAACCAGCTTCCTCCAAGGACCACCGTTTTATAGGGGTGCCTCAGTCTATTGTACTTATTCTACTACCTATAATGTAATTTGCTCATGATCAAGTGGCCTTTAGAATATCAAATACATTCTACTCATAATGATTTCATGAAGTTTATTTGATCTCCCCATACAATAATAAGACCACCCAGCTAAAAGTAATTTTTAAAAGACCACAGTGGTGCTTTTCACAAAAATTCTTACGAAAAAAATCTTCGTAAGTCAAAAGCAAGAAACACTTATAATGCGCTCATTTTTTACGTATCAATTCTAAATATTATAGAATTGTGTAGAATTGCGTATATCGTTTGAATATCATAATTTTATCATGTATATATAGTTATGCTTATTATCCGTGTGACCATGAAGCACTAATTATATGAAACTGACCTACAAAGATTTTTTCGTAAGAATTTTTGTGAAATGCACCACTGTCAGTTGGTTGCCTTTATACTGAGATTAACATGTATTTAGATCAGTATGTCTTGATTAATGATACGTGATAGATTACCGACAGGAACATAAGCTATAACTGATAGGACAAAGGCAAACTTTCCATGGACTTCGCTTCAAATTAAGATACTGTATGTACATAACTTTTAACAATCTATAATACGGACACACATTGAATGATAGATTTGCAACTTGGTCAAGCTATTCTCTTTTTGACTTGGCCATCTTGTGGCGCTTTCCACACAAATCTTACGATAAAAATGATCAATTGTCAAGAGCAAGAAACATTGATACTGCGGTCAATTTTTGATCAATCAGTTCCAAATATTATTGAATTATGTAGAATATTGTATACCTTTTGAATATCATATCATACTTATGTTTAGTATCCTTCCGCCTTAGAACTGCAAAATTTATTAATTTGGCTTACGATAACTTTTAACCCGGGTCGATAGCGCAGTTGTTAGCGCGCCGAGATTGGGAACCTCGTGCCTGAGGGGGTGCGGGTTCGAATTCCGCCCGGGGAGGTTATACCCTTCCATGAAAATTTGACAATAATGTCGATTTTCCTCCATTGATAAGATAATATGGAGAAGTTTCCGGCCTTGTGGAAGGGTAGGTGAGTACTGGTTATAGGCAATGGTCCAGGAAAGCCGGATTAGGTGCGCTGGACGCCGTAAAATGACCTAAAATTGTGTTGATGAAAAAAGTACGATAACTTTATTCGTAAGATTTTTTGTAAAAATGTACACTGCTATATAGTTATGTTCACGTATTAGGAATGTGGCAATGTATATAGGTCTAATACCAACCAATATTTATAATTGTAACTATTCGAGTTTTAGGGTATTCTCATTCTAGGATGATCTTTTATTACATTTTTGTTTGTACCACAGATAAATGCCAATTTAGTTGAATTCCAAATGATGTGTAATATGGGTTCCTATTCGCATTAAACCAATTGTTTCTTCGAGGAACTCGTGCCCCCCCCCCCTGAAATATAATTTGTTTAGTGATCATCCATTATCGTTATTTTAGCATTCACTAATCTAAATATCTTTATAATTATAAGATTTATAAAGATTATTTTCGCTGAATTAGATTTAAAAACTATTTTACAAATTGCATCCCTCCATCAAACTACCTGTGATTGATATTCATCCTCAATAATATGCATAGGAGGATCTAGCGGGGGGGGGGAGGGGGGTCAGGGGTGTCCGGACCCCCCTAGAATTTCCAGAATGTACCTGTTCATTAGTGTATTTCTTGAATGTAAGTCATTTTAAGTAGCATATAAAGCAATTTTTCTCGGTGCTTAACATAGATTTAATGGTTATGTAGTTTTTATTTTTTAATATGTTGCATTATTTTGCAAAATGTGTATAATGTGGTTGTGGTTCGAAAGTTTGGACCCCCACTAGAAAAAGTTCGGACCCCCCAGAAAAAAATCCTGGATCCGCCCCTGATATGGTATGTATACATGCACACGTTCGTGGTATATACAAGTTAATAGTGTCTTATGCGTGCCTAACAATGGCACACCCAGAGGTGGATCATAAAAATAATATGTATCCTTTGATTTTTGAAAATGCAAATACTGTTTATAATTGAGAAATGTACTTTAAAAAATATGCGTTTCCGTCACCCTTAAAAGAAATCAAAAGTTTGACCCCATTAGAAATTTCCGGTTCACAAATGCTTTAAAGCAACAAATGTCAGGTTCAATAATCAAATACCAAAAAACTTCTTTTCTATGAATAATGAGCTATCATGATAACAATGGACAGTAGTTCAAGACGAGTATAAGTAAATGAATGTTGAAACAACCAGCTGGGAGCCGTAGTGTAGAACATTGATTTAGCAGTAAAAGCCACAAAAAATTTGAATTATCTGATCAGCGAATGAAAGATAATACACAAGTACTTTATGTTTATTCCTCCTACACATAGGTAAGCCTTCCAAAATGATGAAAAAACATCTATGATAAATATCATTACCATAGCAACCAGGCCCCCAAATTCGGCATGGCAACGAAAACGCTACCGATGGTGGTTTGGCAAGTTTGCAGGGATGATAATCTGGCAAGACGGAACAATAAAAACAATTACGACTCATGTTGAAACATCGTTGTAGTCATGCTGAGCATTATAAAACCAACAACTGATTCATGGCCAAGTTGAATGTTTATAGATGTGTAAACATATCGTCTGTAACGTATATTAGACTTCAAAAATAGTTTAAATATAATAAAATATCACTTGAAATTATGCATTACAGGTTTTATTATTAAACTGTCGGAGTTTTTTTTATTATTGTGGACATTATACTTATGTAACAAGAAAGTAATGTTAGATTGAGATCTAAATTAGTTGGTTTGAAGATTATAGCTCTTCAGACCTATGAAAATGTCTGCTAGTGAAAGCCAAAAGAAATTGAATATATATCAACGCTTTGTATATCAGTAAAAATTGAAACATTGGGATTGGCTTGAAGGAAGATTTTCAATTTAATCTCTCTGGAAATAATGAAATAAATTCCGCAACGGTCTCAGCACACCACTGGTCTGATTTGATTGGACTTATTCAATAAGTAGGCTACGCACTTCTTACTATGATCAAATGTATAAAATACATGATCAGCTTTGCTCATGTTCTTGCAACCGCTCGGCCATTTGCCAGTTTTGGTTTAAATCAGTTCTTTAAAATTAGCCAGAATAAAATTGTGAAGAAACCTTTTTGTGAAACAACCTGCATATCAACGTGGCATTTTAACTGAACGTTTATTACCATGTATATATATTAAGAATAAAAATACTGGTAATGTTGTCAAACATAAAACTGAGGGGTAGGAGCATTTACTGACTTGCAACATTAGTTTACGAACGACCAAGGTAATGCGAGCATCGTAAGACCGCCAGACAGAAGAAGTAGATACATCAGGGTCTAAGCCTAAAAGGACTTATACTTTAGTCACTAGAATTACTTAATTAATTGGTCTTTTGATTTTAGTTTAACTCTAAATCTCTGCCCAAAACTTGAGTGAGCAGAAAACTTGGTCGATTGCAAAGATTTTTTGTGTGCAGAGGATTGATAGTTAACAGTTGCACATTCCATGATAATGTTGGCAGCTCGGGAAAATAAAGGTACAATTTATTTGTGCGCTAAATAATTTGGCTGATGCAAAAATTGATGAAAAGCAAGTGTTTGATTACCTTATGAAGACCACGTGACTATGATTTATACCATGTATATGCCTCATAGAATTGCAGCACGCAGATTTCACACCTGTAGTTTGAATATAATGTTTACATTTACAGGTTTTGTTGGGTTCAAGTAATTCTACGATGTATATAGGTTTTAGACAATGTTACGTCACGATTGGTCACGTGTTAATATTCGTTCACGTTTATAAACAGAAATCACTGTGATATTAACCACCCGTCTAAAAATATGAAAGATAAACATCAAAATGTAAACAATTCGTAGGTATTTGTGTATTCAAACATCAATATTTATTTTAACACACAACCATAGACCAAGATTCTATAGATTTATGATTATGATTGATTTCATGTCATTATAAACAAGTACGGTATACCAGGAATCTTAGATGAGTGGGTATCTCTATAACGCAGGGTATATAGTCACGTGATCTTCAGTATGTAAACAAACACAAATTCTTGCAAGAGATTCAAGAAAAAATGAAAACAAACTAGTGCATAAAATAACTATAACATTTCATAGTCGGAAAATGCCCGTTTTAGCTCGCGAGTTGTAATCATTCCTCTGCACAAAACATTTGCCCATGATAAAAGTTCACTTTGCGATACAATTTTGTGCGGATGATTTGGAGCTTGCAATAAACACTTACAAGATCAATTTCAGGAAAAGAGATGCAATATTTGACGTTGTTCAATTATTATTTGTCTGGAAACCGAAATCGAGGAAAAACAATTTCACATTACTACTAACAAGGTCTATAATCACGTGGTCTACTGTTATGATACTAAAGCGTCGAGTGTAATGGCGGCGCCTACCGGATCAGAGGTAAATCTCATTTTTCTTCTTTATTTTATTTTTTTCGAATTTTTCATGTAGCCCATGTTCTAGCCAACAATTTTCTGAATCTATCGGTACCAATATATGCTGGGTCAAGACTGTAATTCGTGAGAACACTCTGCAGAAAAAATCGAAGTGGACAGAATTTTCATAAAAATCCGTGATACTAAAGGGGAACATTTTATAAATTGACCATTTAAAGTCCCATTTTAGATATATATAGATGTATATCATGTAATATCAAACTAAAAGAGTTTTCTAAAACGTATACTATTGTAAATAATTTGAAATTGCATTTTATTTTGTAACATATAATGTATACTTGAAAATAAACACAAATGATACTAGGGGGGAACCAAAATCTTATGATACTAAGGGGGAACAAAAATGGTATTCATAGTTTGGTACCCAAAGTCACTGACTACATTGTTTTCTATATTATAGATGAAAACAACAATGAAGACGTTCTCTTATGCAATGAGTGTGGAAAGCATTTCAACTCTAAAAGTACATACAGTCGCCATTGCAGGCGTCACAACAAAAAACAAAAACCCGTTTGCCTGTTGTGGAAGAAACTACTATGACAGAGAGCATTTTCATACTCACAGGTCCAGACAATGTCACTTCCTTTTTGATGTTAAAATCAATGTATAGGTGTACATAGGTGACAATGCCGTTATGTAGAATATACATAATTATATATTATAATTGCACGTGATCACAGGTATTTTAAATTGGATTTTATGCCGTTTAGGTCCCTGTCAAACATACAACCTATTTGGCAGTATGTGCAAAACGTATGAGAACACGCTTGCGATCGTTGACTTGTATATACTACGATGTCTAATTTTTCAAGTTTCTAAGAATCTGTCAACTTTCTTTTAAAAAGTCATGCTTAAGCTTTTAATCACGATCTTCTATCGTTTCTAGAGGTTACATCGATTTTATATAAGTGACCTCTACCACTCAACCACGGAAACGGGGTACCAAATTGAATAAGTAGTCCGTTAATTTACGAACAAGTGTATTTACCCAGTAAGCTTATCCATATCTTGTCATCATTAAACTGAAATATTCTATATATCGGGTAGAGATCGTTAATAACAACTGTTCTATATAGTTTTGCCCATCGGTTTAAAGAAGGACTGATACCTTCTTCGCTACACATCGGCCTGATCCATTATCGGCACAACAGTTGTTTGATGCCTATTACACATCGGGCAATATCGGATAGTTATCGTTATCGGCATCCAACCTACATCGTTTTGCCCATCGGTAGTAAGTCGGACCGATAACTTGGTGGCTACACATCGGTCTAATATCGGACAGATATTTTTTTCATATAATCTATCCACCATCGCTACAACGGTGTTAGACATCAGTCCGGACTTGCCGATCTATCATTTAATAATACCCTTCAAAGTCTACTGTCTACTATGAATTTTGAGCTACCGACATGGGTCTTAAACATAGTACACTGTCTCGCTATGCTACAACTTTATAAAAAGTATTTTCAAATTCAAATATTATATACGAACTCAGTCTGAGCTGACTTATAAACAATGTTAGTGCAAGCAATATCGGCTATCCAGCGATCAGTTTAAATGTATTTAGGAAAACAGTTTGGACTAAACGGCTTTATAAAAAAAATCAACAACAATGTAATATATGAGAGATATACTTTTAATCAAAATAATCTGAAAAAATCAAGTCCGTCTTTTTTTTAATTTTCGGGTGTTGCATAACGTTAGGCAAGCTCTAAATTAATGCGAGCATTTGATTGGTTTTATTTTAAAACGAGTTTTGTTTTCTCAAATCAAGTCTTTCTACCTTAAATTACATGTGTACAAACTTTCTTTTGAAAAACAAGCTATTCATGAATATTGTTATTATCATTTTGTATATTCATTTTATTTTGAGGTTGTCGGGTCGATGTCGGACAATTCTTGTTACCGATTTCGTTAAAACACAATAAGTCTAATGCTTGTTATGTGAAGTATTCAAAGCATTTTTTTTCTGCAAAAGACATAATAAGTGTTATTATAAGATCTTTTTTGATGTGCCATGATTTAAATCTGACAAAGATCGGACCGCTTTCGTGTATATTTGCCGATATTTTGACCATTACCGATGTATATCCGATATAAGCATGCTCACTGGGCTATTATTCTTTAATACCCTTGTTACTAAATAAATTTATATATTAGAGCAATTTGCGGGCGGTTATCACGGTCCTATAGGGTATTATTCGTTACTATCGTCCCACTGAATAAAAGCGCGTGAAACATTGTGTCATAAAAGTCTTGTATGTGGTTCATTCATAAAATATTTGCAGCACAAAATGATCGTAGCTTTCTTAAGCATTCGCACCACAATAAATGCCTATATCCACATATGTACAAATGTACAAATGTATTTGGAGTTTGGCCAAATGGCGATGATCAACCCTGATCTGAATGATGTCCTCGAGCTTTCATCATTAATCTATGATAATTGTATGTTTTAAATAAATATGGAAAAAAAACACTACTGTTTTTATAAATAAACGACAATTACTTTTTTTATTTGTCTTGTATATTTTTATTTGTTTTCAAGAGCGTGTTTTTTTATTAACCTGTCACTAAACAAGTACAAAGTAACTGATTGTGTTATTTCCGACTTCTTTTTAACGTAATATTTTCCCGATATTCAAAATCGCCCCATGTATTTTAATCACTGATCAATATAGGACAGTGGCTTTATGGTAAGCACATTTGTCTGTCAAGCTGTACATTTTGGGTTCGACTCTACATTCTATCATTTTACAATCTCCAACTCCGAATAAAAATACATTTGTATTCTTAAAAGTACAATGGGGTATAAATATATACTTAATGAAACTTTTAAGTTTCCCGATTTCAATGTTGTTGGAATTTTTAATTTATTTTTCACCATTAATGTCCGATTGTTAATGATAAGTTGTATCGGACTATACTATCGCCTTTTTGCATGGTTTTCATGATTTTTAATTGATGCAAAATTGGTTTTGTCTTGCATGTGCCGAAAAGCGGAAATGGGCACGTGCTTCTCGTGCCAAAATCCTACGTGGTCAGTTTTGATAATCGTTAGCGTGTTGGTATGCACAACGAAAAATCAAGAAATTGCTCGAATGTCGCTTCAATAACGAGAAATTGCCAAAGGTCTTTTGCTAAGTGGTGCAGGATATGATTTATAATTGTCAATTGTCTGTTAAATCAGACCAATTAGAAATCTTCCCATATCAACGCACGCACAACTTAACTGGTTTTGCATCGGTAAAGTAGCATAAAACCATGCGAGCAGACGAGAGTATGGTCCTTGACAGATTTCCGTTATCGATCGGACTCAAATGTTGAAAAATAAACATTTCCTACAATTTTGAAATCGGTGTACTTAGAAGTTTCGTTAAGTATAGATCTAATGAGAACAAAACAGCAACAAATGTATTGATGATATATAATAGTCTCGAACTCACGGCTTTGTGAAGCCAAGAACAAAACCACTTCACCACATGGGGTGGCAGAAAATATATAATAAATAATACTTGTACATGTATTTGAATTTTACATTTCAAGCCATCTTTCTACTTATGGCGACGGTTATCAGTGCAATGACTGTGTAATTTTTCAAGTTGTGACAGGTCAACATATCAATACTAAGACACAAAATCGTGTGACATAAAACTATAAGAATTGATGCCCATGCATCTTTCTTGTAACAAGACTACACCCAATACGATGACAACAGACAATTAGGGAAATATCAAACAATTAACAAAAATATTCATGTAATTACTTTAGGCAAATATAAATTGTTGCGCCATATTATTATCAAAATGGATACAACCCTAAAGAAAATCAAACTGATTCAAAATCAAAATCACTTAAACAGTTTTATATCCGAATATCATAACCATAGATTCAAACTTGACGACTTCAACATTCTTCATCTTCGGATATGTTCATACACATGGTATGTAATGTGGTCCCTGCAAAAGCACACCATACATAATACATATTGCACCCTAATTGGCTATTCATAAACACGACTGTCATTATTAACTTTACTTCTGTTAAATGCCGTTTTGACAATAGTGATGTTTCTATTTTCACCGACGTTAATTTTCTGTAATATAAAAGCATATTCGTAAACATTTATGTTCCCCCTTAGTATCATAAAAAGTTATGTTCCCCCTTAGTATCATATAAGTTTTGATTCTCCTTAGTATCATTTGTTTCATTTTCTAGTTTCTTTTCTATATTACCTAAACAAATACAATTTTGTATCATGTACATAAAGTAAAGCTCATGCAGTGTTACATTACATGTTTTTTTTGTTCTTAATATATAAAATAGGACTTTATATGGTCATTTTATAAACTGTTCCTCTTTAGTATCACAGATTTTATTGAAAATTCTGTCCACTTCAAATTTTTCTGCAGAGTGTTCTCACAAACTACGGTCTTGACCAAGCATATATTGGTACCGATAGATTCAGAAAATTGTTGGCTAGAACATAGGATACATGAAACATTAGAAAAATTTAAAATAAAGAAGAAAAATGAGATTTACCTCTGATCCGGCGGTCGCCGCCATTACACTCGACGCTTTAGTATCATAACAGTAGACCACGTGATTATAGACTTTGCTAACTCTGCAACAAAAGTATAATTCCTATGTCCGTGGCAAACTCCTCACAGTGCTTACGTCACGCTTTGCTACTTTAACCACTGCCAACACGTAAATCACGTGGCGCTAGTAATAGGCTACCATCTATTTATAGAATGCCCAAAACGTCTCACAGTGCTTACGTCATGCTTTGTTATGTTGACAAATTATTAATCAAAACTATTTTATCTATATGTATTTGGAACGTCATAATTTACAACAAGAAGGCTAAATTTGTAGAAAATATTGAATTGTAACAGAAAAGATGAAAAGAAATATTCGGCCATCTGAGTGACGAAATTACTTGTGGTGGCAGTGGTTATTGATTTAATAAAGGGAAATAACCGCTGCGAGGAGTTTGTGTCCGTGGTTATTACATCATATATAATGACTTGATATCAAACTAGTATCTAAAGCATTTCTGAAACTTAAATTGCTAAATATAACCAGCTTTATTATATAGATGCATAATTACATGAAATATCAAAATTAATATTAATTGAGTATTCATCTGTACGCCAATTTTATTACCGATATCATTCTTAGAATACAAAATTTCTTGGATTTGTTTTTTTAATCAAAAACTAAAACAGAACACGTTCTATCGTCTCCACAACATCAGGAGCTCTAAGGAATGTAAGTTGTTTTGTTCAGAAACTTGGCATGAAATTGATTGCATATCAGTGACATGATCTTGCTTTCATTACATTTTCAATCAGTCAGTATATGCTAAGATTCCTAGATAATCTTGAAACCAGCCTATCTAGTACTACATGTATGTACATGTTTATGATATCAACCAAAATGTTGCAACTATACTAACAATTAGTGATAACAAGTTGTTTAAAACTTTAAGTCTCTATATGAAGATGCATTCATGTACCGCAAACATAAATACTGTTTTGTAATAGAATTAAACTATGTTGTAACCACAATTATAAAAATATTATGCAAAATCAGAAAAAAGAGGAAACTTTTTTCCTAGCAATAAATACTGTTTTGTAATAGAATTAAACTATGTTGTACAATAATAATCACTAGTAGCTTCGCATCAGTAAATAAGTAGTTTAACACAATCTATTTTAGCTAACTTGACCCACGTGCGTCTAGATAGAAAAAAATAAGAGAAAATATAGAAATAATTTTGTCAAGTAATAAATCAGTCTGTCTGTTATAACCACAATTATAAAAATATTATGCAAAATCAGGAAAAGAGGAAACTTTTTTCCTTGCAATTCCTTTGAAGGTTAAGATTATATTATTAGCATTCCGTGTTGTTTTTTAACATATTTTTATGTTATTGATATGTGTAAAAATAAATAATAATATAAAGAAATTCTGGATTTCCAATTTGATTAGGAACACTGCTTGCCTTCTAAATTTTGATATCTTGATATGATAAAATTGGTTGTGGTTCCCATGGCAACCAATTTTTGCGGCAAGTGAATTTATATTCTGCAATAAGTATATCAGCATGTTTGGTGATTCTGCAAAATTTCTATGAAATACGAGTCCATGAGCCCGATACTCCCAATATAAGAGTTAAAATGGTGCATTATATTGTTAAAGGTACTCATTCACAGATTTCAACTTAAACATCAACTTTTTCTGGAACTATCAAAATTGTTTGGAAACATTTTTCAAACAGAAAATTAGCTATTTGATGATGACAGTTTTTTGTGCAAATTGACATACAAGTGTTTCAAATAGTAAAACTCTACCCCGCATGTACGGTATTTACAAATTTGTGTGCATTTTTGTGACTTTTATTGTATATTTCTTGCACTCTATTGGTCAGTTTGTCCTAAAATATTACTTTTACTTACTCTTTTGACACAATTACAGACACTGGATGTTAGTTTGAAAATTTTGAAAAATCTTAATCAATTTTGTGAACTAGTACCTTTAAATAAATGAGCCGTCTTTTGACATACACTGTATCCTTGAAGTATGTATTGCAAATTGTGTTGTCTTTACCTCAGCGGTTATTTCTGGATCAACCCTCGTATAAAATACTGACTTTTAGAAGGAACCGCTGGTTGCATCCATGTATCATACCAGGGACATATGAACATCATGCGTTATGGTGGTCTACATAAACAATATGATTTTACTTAGATTGTATTGTCACCACCCAAAAATGACACAGTTTTATTGCTAGTTTCTGATCGCAGTAAAATTGACGTAAAATGAAAATTTGCAAATATGTATAGTGAACCGACAAGCCCAATTTATTTATAGTGATCACGTGACTTAATATAAACGTGAAGATTGTAGCAAACATGATACTTTCAACAAAGATCAGAATCTACAAGATTACAAGAACAGATGGTCTGCAAACAGGTGTTACAGTAATTTACAATCTTGTTGTTTTACATCTGCCGTATCTTGTTGATAGAATTACTAGATAAACGACATTGTGCATCTATTGAACATGTAATTAATGAAAATCCTAATGCATCTAGGCAAAGACGGCCGGCGTAGTCCCGAACCAACCATATTGCACTGAAACATGCATTTGTTTCGAACAGTGTTAATTAACCTCCTATGCATGAACATATTTACCTGACTTGGTGTTGTAATGTAGTATTTAGTGGTTTTTGATGCATTTCAACTATTTTTATAAATTCATAATATCACGGCGGTCAGTGGTTCCACTAACTGTCCGGACACATATGGATTATATCTCAGAACGCAATGGCATAACATAGAACTAAGCAGATAACTTCTAATATACCCTCGATAGTGGCTGCAAACGGTCATACTTGATACAGAGATACGAGGAAGAATAGCCATAGAAAATACATCATGGCCGATCTTCTTGAAGGTGTTTATTTAGGCCAAGACCGTGAATCGAGCACACGACATGAAAGCATCAGTTTCTTTAGAAAAGTTTTGTAAAATGGTCGGGATGGTTAGAAAATCCTCTTGAAGCCGTCATTGTGGTTAAAAATGGATTAAGATCACCGCAAAATGTAATTTCAAAAAAAAACGAAGTTGACTTCTGAGTATTTTTTGGTTATATTCAACCATAGACATATAGATAGAGTTTTACTATGTCTATGTATTCAACACTATTTAAACAAAAAAGGTATATTACATATGTATGTATTGTATCTATTGTATATGTATCGTATTTACAAATAGTTTATATTTTCATGTATATTATCCATGTGAAAGTGTTAATAAATAATTATAAAAAAAACTTTTCGAAGTCGAATAGATTTTGACCTATCAATTAGTGCATACATGTTTCATGTTTACGATAACACATGGCAATGGCAATACTGTAAATCTAATGGCCTATTCAAGTTTCAGTAAGACTGTATAAACACAAGACTAGAGATAGTTTCAGACGAAAAAAACAACAACATAGAAACCAGTGGCATTCTTTACAAAAATCAAATTGTTTAGCACCTGGCTTTCTATAAACAAACTTAGGAAATTTCTACAGTTTGTTTCCATGGCAACCATGTATTATCTATTCAATTTAACTCACCTTGAAGTAGTACTGGAATATTATCCAAGCTGAAGATTCTGCTTTTATCAAACTATTCTGAAACACCTTCGGCGTATTAAACTTCAGTTCACACTATCTTGTTTTAAATTCTTATAAAATCAAAGTACTGTTAGTACTGTTTTTTGAACGATTTTAAGAGTTCAAAGTTACTATTTCGAAAATCTATCATTATCTCTTAATCATTCATAGTCAACTGTGTTTCATATTTCACTTTACGTGCTCATTATTCTACTGATCGAGAGGTCGTAGGTTCGAATCCCGGGCGGGGCATACTTTTATGGAGCTTAGTCATGAAATAATTTCTACGGTCATTCTCCCTCCAACCACTGATTCTAAATCATGTAGGACAGTAGGCTTAGTATTAGTCTAGTGTTAGGTTAACAGCTAAATCCAGAGATTTAGTCTTTTCAATATCAGTAAGTAAGTGAACTAAACACCGTGATATAACCTATGCAATGTGTTGCTACGGCGTTAAACAAAAAACCCATTAGTGTAACGCGCATCCAGCAGTCCACTCATCCAACCTCTAACTTTACAACTCATTGCTTTAAAACTATGATACCTGCCCATCGCTCTACGTTCTCACAGTAAACGTCAGCTGTGACAATTGTCTGCTAAAGCTGTATATATATATATATATATATATATATATATATATATATATATATATATATATATATATATATATATATATATATATATACAAACGTGTGGCAGATATTGATACGCAATAATAGAAAATAACTTTTTTTCCGTACACAATTAGAATAATGTTTTATTAATGTAAAAAAAACCCCCATAAATATCATAATTAAGTATTTAATTAACTTAGTATTTTTTTCAACTCATCTACGTTTGATAGTATACATATTTTTCTGCTGCACTATTTTCTTGGTCGCATTAACTCAATGTTTTCCATTGAGTTGAAACTGAATTCAATTAGGTGTTGTTCGTTCTTTTCAAATTTGGCCGAGCGCTTACATAGAAAGGATTTTTTTTGAAAAAAAATCCTTTCAATTATAGACCAACATCATTTTGTGAAACTTTGTTTAAAAGATAAATGTTTTGTAATTTCTTTTTATAGATATTTAAATAGATTGTACATTTATATTTTTTGAATGTTTCATAGATTTAGAAATACCTTCATAATTGATGTAACCCGAATTTTACAGACGATGACAACTTAATAATATTCAGTGAAGTCCAATCATACATGTACAGAGCAAAGACAGAACGATTCTTTTAGAAAGCAAAACGGCTTATAGTTACTCCTCTCCTCACCTCTCTCTTTATTCATTTTTTGGTACATGTATTTGTTTTTTCCGGTAATTATTTTTCTCTGGCCCCAGTTTCACTATCAAACTTAACTACGAACTCAATAACAGGCTCAAGTGTTTTTGGTCTCTAAAGAGCACGTAAATGTACTTCGAATGAATGTTATTAGATGATTATAATAATGAAAATATGTAAAAAATGTTTCAACATAAAATATCATGGGTTTGATTATAAACTTAATACCACAAACTCAATTTTCAATTGAGACTAAACTCAGTAGTTCATTAACAGACTCAAATCAATAAATTTAAATTAAACCTTATCCACAAATATAAGCCAGTTTTAGTTAATGATCAAAACATAAGATTGAGTTAGATTATTGAGATTTTTCGTGCAACTAGGCCCTGAACATCGTAACAGTTCATAACCACAGAATATACTAAATAACTTACAAATCAAAAAGGGCTTTAAAGATATATTCTATCGTTCCACTCCTATTTAATAAAAGTTTTAATTGTATCAACTATTGATTTATATATTTGTATTAACAAATGTATGCACATTCTAAGAACTCCATAATTATGTTTAAACTAAATCGAGGACAATCAACCAATCTGTTAACATCTTTGTGGATCAAGAAGCTGCAATGACAAGCAAAAGAGCTGTATCTCCTATTAAGATATCATTTAACTATAGCTGTATGCTTACCCACATAATGGAAGTGCACCACAAAAAGTTCTTATATACGAGTGACGTAGCGGTAAGATGCAACAAGTAAGATGCAACAAGTTGCCACTCTATTGAGTATACTATGTCTTTGGATCACAAAGTACCAATTTATTATTGGGAAAAGGGGTATATAACAACACTAATTCGGTTAATATTTGATAGTGGCTCGTGATCGGTATAGTTTGACGATAGTTCTTCATAAAAGTTCTTAATATTGTAATACGAGTACAGTATTTCAATGCAATTGTTTACATAGATAACTCCTGTGTTTGAGCAGCCCAGACGGCGCTCAAAGTAAATAATATTACACAAATCTTAATCATGTCTCTTTTATGAATCCTATGAGTTAACTGACGAAATCAAATATTCACCCACCCAATTTGTTTTTCCGTCATATGTATCTATGTAACCTTGATATGTCAACAGGATTAATAAAGTTTTCTGCATTATGTAACAAATATCTGTAATAAGATCATATGTAAAAATGAAAGTAATTCGTAGTATACATTGTATGCTAACTATTATAACATAACGTAACGTAACGTAACGTAACGTAACGTAACGTAACGTAACGCAACGCAACGCAACGCAACGCAACGCAACGTAACGCAACGCAACGCAACGCAACGCAACGCAACGCAACGCAACATAACATAACATAACATAACATAACATAACATAACATAACATAACATAACATAACATAACATAACATAACATAACATAACATAACATAACATAACATAACATAACATAACATAACATAACATAACATAACATAACATAACATAACATAACATAACATAACATAACATAACATAACATAACATAACATAACATAACATAACATAACATAACATAACATATTCTTTATTTGGCATCATATATA
Organism: Mactra quadrangularis; assembly: GCA_025267735.1. Classification (NCBI taxonomy): domain Eukaryota; kingdom Metazoa; phylum Mollusca; class Bivalvia; order Venerida; family Mactridae; genus Mactra; species Mactra quadrangularis. The sequence goes on from CM046303.1 coordinate 5,544,234, forward strand.
CTATTTATAGCCAATACAAAAATTATATTACAAGTACATAGTACCAGGCGTGTATAAAACAACGGTTAGTTTGGGTGCTCGTTATTTGTAACACCTACCAAGCTTCCCGCATTCGTTAGAAGCAGTGGTCAAGTGGTATGACGACCATCTACGTATCGAAATGTCCCCAGTTTGAACTTCACTAGGGACACTGCTTATTTTCTTGAGCAAAACATTTAACTACAGTTGTTTCACTCCACCCATGTATAAACCATGTATAAATGGGTACTGTGAGGGATCACCAGCCTGAAGGGATTTCAAAAATCAGTGGTTATCGTGCACAAATAGTACAGTCGGCTGAACATGTATATAGAAGCAGACTTTAGACCGCACTTTAACTTTTTAAAATGCTTACATTTGTTAACGTCGTATTCAACACATGTTTAGGTCATATATACGACGGCCAGCTCTTCCTACTATAGGTTTCCTGGACACTTTTCTATCACCAGTACTAATTTACCCTACCACGAGGCCGACAACTCATGTATAGGGTATGACCTACCTCGACCGGGCTCGAACCCGCGATCTCCGGATTCGAAGTCAGACATGTTTACCACTACGTCACGGCAGCGGCTCTAAAATGCTTACAAATATAGAACAAAAATATTTCGAAATATCATTCAGTTTATTGTTCAGATTTGACGTGGCTATGAGTAAAATATTCTCAAGTCGGATTTAAGATATAGGCCAATGTCACAACTATAAGCCTTAGTTAGACTGATTTACGTAATTGAAATCGACTTATAAACATTACAAAATCTAGCATACAGTTAAAGTGGCCTAACCTTCTCAATTTAGCACAGCTTGTTCTTATATTAAACGGATTACATTGTAAAATAATAGATTTAGTAAACGACCATGTACATAGAATAGTGAATTTATAGCTTTTAATATTCATAGATATATATTTATTTTATATACAATATATAAGTACCATATTTTGTGTTAGAAAGAATAATAAAACAAGACATGTTAAAAAGGAAAATTCATGTAAACGGATGGTTAACAGTTAGAAAGTACAAGCGATTGCATTGATATGAATAAATAGTAAGTTTTCGTTTTTGTTTTGTTTTTTTTTACCAAAATGCCATTACATAGTTTCCAAAGGTCAATGAGTTTACTGTACACATACAATTTTATAATGTTTTGCTCTATCCGGGTCCCTAGAACATGTTAACGCGCTAGGATTTCGAATGTAGTTAGGCCTACTCATAGAGTGTACGCATTCGAATCCAACCATGGCTGTTATACCCTTCCGTGCAAATGTGAAAATAATAATTTAATTAGATATAAAAAGTAGTTGTCGGCCTTGAGGTTGGGTAGGTGATTACTGGTTATTGTCAAGGGCGTAGAAAAGCTAGATTAGGTGTGCTGACCTTCATAAAACGACTTAGTTTGTGTTGACACAGCGTTAACTCAGTAAAAAAGTCGTTAACAAATGGCACAACACTGTGACCTCCCTAAAAATGAAATGCGCGACCTTTGAGAAACCATAGGTCATGGTCGGAATATTCTTATAGTCTCCGATACTTCACAATCGATATTCAATTTGCTCTAGGTCCATCGATGACCTATTGGGTCCATGTCTCCTAAATTTCAAAATCTTACACTCGAAGCCATCGAACCCTTTACAGCAATGCAGTAACTTAATAAAGGGGCACACTAAATGAAACTCTTTGATGGCACAATTTATACTTTATGCCATGAAATTTTGCTTAATTATTCAGTGAATTTAATTTCTTTTAATAAAGATATATTTAATTGACTGAAATAAAATTAAGTTAATTCTAAAATAAAATTCAATAAATTCTAAAGAAAAGTTAATTAAAAACCAATGAAACTGTGTTTAGTTATATTGATTTTTAGTACACGTTTCTATCATAAAACTTTATAATATTATATACTAATGATAAAACTGATAAGGGTTTTAACTACCCGTGTTAGGTTTTGAAATGCTCTATATACTTTTGTTCATTTCCATCCACCTACCCATTTGCGCTATTTTGGGTCCTAATTTAATAAGGGTGTTATGACCTAGTTAGGTAAACACCTTGAAAAGTCATATAGGAATCGCCTATCGGCTCGTCCAATATGACTTTTGAAGCTGTTTACGAGTCCATATATATGCCGCATTGTACAGTAAAATATATAATAACCTTTTTATTATATATCTTTCGTTTACTTTGAAATAATCATAATCGCCATCATCCCCAATAAAGCAAACACAGACATTCTTATCAAATCGTTTAGTGCACATGTACCCAACCGTCCAATACGAAAATTTTATATATTTTTGTATCCAATACGGGAATATATTGGACGGTCACGTGGTACAAATGCAGATTGTCGATTGGTTAGATTTATTAGATATATAATAAATATACTTATTGACTTATGTAAATATATTACTTGAAATATTTATCTGAACTAATATCTTGGTCGAACATTATATGTGACTACAGACCACTTTGAAAAGGAGACGGGTGTCAGTCCCACCTGACCGAAGTCTACAAAAGTCCCCAAATCGAAGCCTGACAGTTGATAGATAACTCTTACTGTTATTTTTTCAACATCTATACCTTTTAACATTAAATTTTTATACATATTAGTATTTATAATATCGTTTTATAATTTTTTGAATTTCAATAAGTGTACAAGTAGTTAATTTAAAGTATAGTACTATTCTTAAATTTTTGTATCGTTTTTACTTAAAGATAGATTAAAACCTAAAGATAGCTATACATTTTTGAAAAGGGTCGAAAATATTCGGCCGAAGCCAAATGGCACATGACCGACTTTAAACAAACACACCGATATGATAGTCCCATATAGTTTTTAAAAAATAATCGTACCTAATAAAGTTACATTTTTCCTCTTTCTTTAACGACTTTAATTTTCAAAGGTTACGGACTCTTTACTTTCGCAAGACCCGCAGGTGGCCATTGTTAAATAATTCCGCGTATCAAAACCTATAAAGCATCAGAAACAGTCTAATATTTATGATGACTTCCGCATTTTTCATTTACACCTGTATATCTAACAGGCGCAGAATGCCAAAACATTTGTTGCTTCCTAGTAAAGGTTGGCAGTGTATTATATAAAACGATTGAATTAATTGGATAAGCGTATCTCCTCAGCCAATCAGAAAGCGCGTTTCTTCCAAGAGCTGTATTTTTCTCTCGCGGTATAAAAGCCAATTTGCAGACGATAGGTTTACAAGAACCGGCTCTACTGGAGTGTAAGTAGCGCGCATCAATCTTATGTTTTAATTTTAATGCTATTTCTTATCCACCCAAAACTTTCGCGAGGTTTAAGAATAAATTTCGGATTATTTAAAAGTAAGGTGTTTACGAATGTTAGTTCAAACTTAATCAATCGTTTTAGTGACATATAGTAAACGGATTATTAGATTAAGTGAATTAAGCGTATCTTTAATTGCAAAGTTCCAAATTTGATTGACGGACATATCTTGCTGCAGTTTTGCTCTGGTTTCATTTTTTCCATTAGTGTTTTTTTGGTTTAGAGAAACGGAGGTTTGAATTTCAAATAAACAAACTGGATTACCTGCTGAATCAATCGTTTGTACATGTTTTTTGTTTGTTTACCATTGCCCCTTTATATACAACTTTATTTAATCTTGCAATGGCTTTTTGTTAAGTATAGGCTGAACACATCAGTTCAGTTTTGTATGCGCTCAAATTTCGTTATTTTCTGGTATTATGAGTAAGAATTTTCATTACAAAATATGAAGTATTTCATGCATGCTCAATATCTAGCTATATCGAAGTAGGAATCTTGATACATAATCATTATTTCACTATTTTTGGGTTGAGTCAGCCATCAATCAAAATTCTCCGTGGAAAATTTCTGCAAGTCCGTGTTCTCCTAAAATAATAATGTTCCAAAAATATATCGTAACAACTGCATGTTTTTGTTATAGGCGTGGGCAGAAAGAACTGTTATCTGCTTCAAAAATCAAACCACCACTCTAAACAAAGTTTCATGTTTTATCAATGAGACAACACACCTTAGTTTAATAAATGTGCAATGTATGCTTACACATTAAACTGTACAATGTAACCATTGTTCTTTTCATATTGAGGCAAGCTTTCAGTAGGTTCAATCACCAAAATTTATTTTTTCCGAATTATCGTCTATCTTCGACATCTTAAGCTTACTGTTACTTCCTAGAACAGCATTTACTCCCTCAAAATTTATCAGGAAATCTTGATTCTAATGTGGTTTTCTCGGAAAAGTCTGCGAGTAAATCGATGGAACTAATCTTCTTCCTATCCTAAAACCTGTTTCATGTAAACAAATATTTCATTATAATATACATTAACTCAGGTAGAGTATGCTGAATTTTATATATATAAGATAAAAACGGAGGATAAAATCGAGCAATACCACCTGAGGGGAAATGACGTCAGTCTCAAATATTTGTACATTTATCTTTTTCTTCTATTTTTCAGATAAGAGCAGTTCGCGTCTTGGCATAAATCGAGGTTGTCTTGAAATTTTCGTTTTTTATTAATTTTTGTTGAGAAAACCTTACACGACAACAACAACAAACATGTCTACCGATTGGTCTCAAGATCCTGATTTCCAGTATCTGGCAGTGGATCACAAGAAGTTAATGAGAGAGCAGACGACACCTTTTGACGGCAAGAAATCATGTTGGGTACCACACGAGAAAGAAGGTTTCTGCCGAGCCGAGATCCAGTCTACGAAGGGTGAAGAAGTTACCGTTAAACTGGACAAGAATAATGACGTGAGTATCCTTACAGTTTGATGATTTTTTTACAATATAGACTGAGACTCAAATCTTCGAATTAAGCCGGTGAATTGTCGACCGAGTGCATCGAAATCACCGTCGGTCCTAAGAATTATAGAATTTGAGTGGTCCGATGGTCCACCAACTTTTTTCAGCCCCCATTTTCCATATTTAAGATAAATCGTTATCTGCAAAATAGAATGCATATTTTAACATATAGCTTAAAGTTTTTGATCTTCAATTTGGTCCAGTAAAATCATGTTCTGGGTTGATGAATGTTTGTCGTAAAGACTGGATTGAGACATTTTTTTATAACTTGCTTTGATCATTCACACTCGACTTGATTGTTGTTTAACGTCCATTTTTCAACATTCAGTCTTATAGTGACATTATCATCTATCACTTCTTGAAGTCACTTTTCTAAGCCCCCAACTCTTCGCAAGCTACTGTTTAATTTATTACAAAAAAGTCGTATTCCGAACATGTCTTGAACTTCCCTTTCCAAACTCTGGGATAATCATTGTAACACAACCTGTCATAGTTTGATTAAAAACATATGCAATCTTGACCGGTACAACTAGTGATTTTATAAGAAATAACTCACAAGTGTGCGTTGTATATAGAAATGAAATATAGGCAAGTGCTGTTGTGTGTAACGGTTGGCCTACGGATGGGTCTTTATAATAAGACAGTGTCGCTATTAAGACCATCGATTTTGCTGGTCTTAATAGCGGCACTTTACTGTATACTTAACTTGTGCGTTGTATATAGTAATGAAATATAGTCATTACAGAATAACTCGACCAAGTCCATTTTTAACACGCATTTATAACTACCAAGATCTAATGTACAATTTAATGAGCATTTTCGAAAAATAGCCTCCATTATATTCATACAGTCCAAAGTGATTATAATAACACTTTAGTGTAACTTTGCTAGAAAATTGTAACGATATTATTGACATGTACGACTATTTGACCACATTTTACATCATAATGCATGATTTGGCAATTCCGACCCCCCTCTCATAGCTAAAGTAAAAAATACTATCAATTTTAACATGCTTAATACGACGGTACATTCGAAACTCATTAGTCATATACTACGAACAATTATTCGTTCAATGAATAATCAATGTGGTCTAACTGTAAGCGTAAAGAATAGCAATATAATCATTACAGAATAACTCGACCACTAAATGACCAAGTCCATTCTTTTGATACGCATTTATAACTAGCAAGACCTAATGTACAAGCTGTGCCTGTATTTTTTGTTTCTTCATTAGTTGATTTATGTAAATGCAACCCGGATTTCGTATACAGTAAAGTTCCACTATTAAGACCAGCAAAATCGATGGTCTTAATAGCGAAACGGTCATATTATAAAGACCCATTTGTTCACAAATTAAGCATTTGGGTCTTAATAATTGCCAAAAAATCGCATTATTTTGAAATAACAAATGTGGCCTGAATAGCAGAACTTTACTGTATTTCGATCAAATGTAATTACATTTCTTATTCAGGTGAAAACTTTTAAGAAAGATGACGTCCAGCAAGTCAACCCTCCCAAGTTTGAGATGACTGAAGACATGGCTAACATGACTTATCTTAATGAAGCCTCTGTGCTTCATAATCTTAGAAGTCGTTATTTCAGTGGTTTCATCTATGTAAGTACTTATATGTACATTTATACATGCTTTTGTTTGTACAGCCTTCTTATGTTACCAGAGAAAAAAAAATACATGTATATTTTCGGATCGAAAGAAACACTAGTTTATCAAATTACCACTTTCTTATAAGCGGGTTTACACTAATCACTACGACCATGCATACACAGTTTTGTTGCTTTTTACTTAAGTAACCAAACAGGCTTTCGCCAGTGTTTTGTTAGTTAACCTAAACAACTTAAACAAACCAAGAGACCACATTGCTTTATGAATATTTATAAAATTCTCAGAGCGAGGTTGTGTGTGCAAACAACACTGGCAGAAAAGTTTGCTTACAGTAACAGAATTAAATTATGAATCCCTAAATTTCTTTTTCATTTGGTGAGAACTATAAGCATTTGCTTATAGCTGTTCTATGGTTTTGAACACTTAGCCTGATGCTATGTACACTGGAAATAGAATTTGGAAACCATGACAATTATATTTTTACCTCGCAGCACATGCATCAATAAATAAAATTAGTTGAAGTTGCTTGCCGAAATCTTGCGCTTACAAAGGATGCATTGTGTGAATACTCCTGCTAGAAGTTAAGTGTCTAGTCTAGTTAACTAGTTGCCGGTATTCCCAACAGTGTTGTCATCCTTCTTGCTTACCCTAGCTACGGAGAGGCTTTGATGGTGTATTAACCCATGAGTTATTATGCAGTGAAACCTCTACTAAGAGACCACCATTTGGACTGGCAGAAAGTGGTCGCTTAATAAAATAGTATCTTAAAGAAACAATCAAGTTTAAAGGAAAATAAGCAAACACTTGAGCAGCAAAACATGTATTGTCCGGATATATGTGCATATATGTAGAATTTTCATTGTATTTATGACTTTTAATATAAGTTAAATTATTTACAACATGCACATGTATGATAGTGTAATAATGATAACAATGAATAATTTATAATTGAATTTTCCTGACTTCTGAGCCTACGTACTTATATCCTTGTATGCTATATTTGTAGACTTACTCTGGACTGTTCTGTGTAGCTGTGAACCCTTATCGTCGTTTGCCCATCTACATGGACTCTATCATTGCCAAGTACCGTGGTAAGAGGAAGTTGGAAATGCCACCCCATTTGTTCTCTATCGCCGATAATGCCTACCAGTACATGTTACAAGGTAATCATTAATATCCATTATGAAAACACAGTCATCGTCTTAAATTTTCTTGAGCAAAATGATCTACTAGCCCACCTATGTGAAATAAGTAATATTCCCTAGCCCGGGTTTCTTTTCTTTATTTCTTTAGCACAGGCATGATTTATTAAGTTATTACAATAATAAAGAGTTAAAATATATCATCAGCAACAACTATTTATAGAGTATGTATTTTTACCAGCCTGAATCAAATTTCACTAGTCCCGGTATAAAGGCGTAAAATCTTTATGTACAACACTCAGGCAGACAACATTCAGGCAGATCCCGCCCATCCTATAGCTCCACCATAACTCCGCCCACTCGTATATATATAGTGCTCCTATAGTATTTTAATTTTCATTTGACCCGTTAATTTGTAACCAGCAAGGTAAAAAACATAGTCTTATTTCATAAACAGTGAGGTGATAGGGCGTGGTTGAATAAGCTAGTGATATCGGGGCGGTACCTGCTTGAGTGTTGTACGCATAAAATCTGCTTGAGTGTAAAAAGTTAAGGCGATGACTGTGGTAAAATAAAACTTTAAAGTGTATAAAGCTATATCTAGTGATATTGATTAACAAAATATTCTTAAATAATAAAAATCGTATTAAAAGGCTTAACCAGCGACACATATAATAGTATAAGCACCGCATACTTTGACTTGAGTTCATCAACACAACTAAAATGTGGAACGTACATTTTATGGATTTCTGTACATAGTCCTTATCAAGCTAAACATGATGTATAACATGATCAACTGTTTGTTTTAAACCACCGAGGCTCATTTCACAGTTATAAGTCACCAAAAAAGATTTCAAATACACTTTGATAGTTTTCTAGCATAACACGTTAGCTTTAGCTTTATACCCTTCAATGTCCGCTTTTATTTCTTAGTTCTCCCTTTTATTTTGAGAGCATGGTACATTACAATAAGATATTTTTTATTGGTACATATAACATGATTGGTATTACATACTTGTATGCATTGCTAGATTGGTCTTAGCCCTGAGAAATCTGGATTCTTCTGAGGTCTGATTTCCCTGTTCCAATTTTATACGACATAACGCTAAAAACATTCAAGAATCAGGCTGAACAGTAAATTTTGAACTACTGATTTGGTCTGGAAGAGATTTTGAATTCTCAAGCGACACTAAATGATATTACAATGAATAAATTTTAATCATCGTAACAATGAAATCGAACCTATTCGTCCGTTTGTAACTGCATGATTTCTCCGAAATGTCCACGTCACAAAGAACGATTTGCAAGTGATTTGATAAGACGATAATACGACAATAGTGATTTTTCTGACTTGAAAAGATTGATACCATATTTCTGTCAACAAATCATGGCTATAAACCTAACATAACTATCGTCTTAACTCTTAAGCGATCACAATTTATTTCGCAGGAATTAGTCTGGTTTTGTTATTACTGTTTAAAATAAATCAAATATACAGACCTGTGCTGCCTGTGCATAAATGTTTTACCCAAAAATCAAGAATAGAGAAAATAAAGCACCCATGTCATGATAAATAAAGGGATAAAACAATCTTGAGATGTCTCCGTTATTTATGCTTATACCTTTACACAACCAAAAACAATTGTGTGAAAAACAATCCTTGAATTTTCTTCTACTTGAAATCTGTAATTCAAAATGATAGACCAATAAAATCAATGAAAGAAATTGTTTTAAATTACAAAAATCCATTAATTATCAAAACAAAGTCGTTTGGGAGCACTAACGTATATAATGCATTTTTTACATATTTTTTAATCAAACGCGCGCTCATGAGCGTGTTTTTGTGTGTGTGTTTTCACTTTTTCCTAGACATAAAATTTCACCCTCTTATCTATTCATTATGATTACGTTGTGGTTATTTCCAAGGATTTCAAGAGCGTTTAAAACTTTGCAGAAGTTAAATAAATACCCTGTAGGCGCCTCTTGAACATGATACTGCTGCATGTGGGATGTTTTATTTACCGTCTGCCAAAACTTGTAAAACGCGCACTCCATATATGGGCGAGTAATTCTAATTTTAGATTACCTGGAAACGATCGGTTTTCAAAACGAGGCTTGTGGCCTTGACCGTGATGAAAATATACCTGAGAAGTTAATTCATTTGAACATTGCCAAGAGGTTTCAGATCTTTTGGATAGTTTACGATGCAATAGCCGATAAAATTCCTGAGTATAATCGTACACAGCGTGGTTGAACTTAATTTTATCTTTCATTATCTCGCAGAACACGGCTGTTTGCCCAACATAAGCATATACTAGATATAAAATGCCAGAGTTTTGTGTATTTTAAGAAACTGTAGTTGTTGTATAAATAAAAATTGTACTTCCAAATATTTTGTTTGAAATGAAGTAATATTTTATAATTTTTATTACAACAATAAATATGCAATAATGTGTTATGCGTTAAAGGTTATACTTTAAATTAATGTTTCAACCTGAGTATGCTTTCTTAGCAATACTTATTATGACAGTGACATGGTCGAAATTTTAGACATTAAAATCAAACAGTGCAATAAATATTGAAAAATAAATTAAGTTAAATTTTAAAACAATTGTTCTATACGACTAAAGTTAAATGAACCCTGAATGAAACACAATAATATATAGAGCAAATAAAATCTTTCTATGTTGGTTTACTGTCCATTATACAACAGTAAAACGTTGAGTAGGCACTTTTATAACATGTATAATCGACTGTAGCCTACACCACGACATCATTTTATTTTGACACAATATTTCTATGCAAATATTTAAGAAATAAATAATTGATTAAATGAAACATATATCAACATATAATCAAAAAATTCTCAAGTGCTTACGTCACGCTTTGCTAATAAAGGGAAATAACCGGGGCGTTTGCATATAATCATAGTATGCAACCATAGAATTCGTTCTTTGTTGATCAAGAGAAAAAAATCTTCATACTGTTAGAATGTACTGTAGCATAGTTTTTTTAGTCTTCGTTAGTCATAACTCTAATTTTCAACCGATAAAGCACTTAAATGTCTATTGCTATAACTACATGTGCGTCGCCATTTTTGATTGATTTTATTCACATATAATCTGCAATACACAAGAAACATTGGGAAAATACAAAAAAACAACACATACATTGAGCAGCTTTTATGCAAAAGTAAACATTTTAGAGCATAAGTAACGGCCCTTGGTTAATTTCTATCTCAGGGGCGGATCCAGGATTTTTTTCTAAGGGGGGTCCAAACTTATTCAAGTGGGGTCCAAACTTTCGAACCACAACCACATTATACACTGAGTGCAGAAACACGCAACATGTTAATAATAAAAACTTTATGACCATTAGATTTATGTTGAAAATAAAGGCGAACGAAGCCAGCATGAGAAAACTGCTTCTTGCTACTTGAAATAGCTTACATTTAAAAAATAATACACTCATAATAGACGGGTACATTTTGGAACTTTCTGGGGACCCTGACCACCGCTGTATCCGTCTATGTTATCTTATAATCACGTAAACACATACATCGATCATATATCAGGATACAAGAGATAGGAAGCAAAACATTATCAGTCTGAGTGCACAACAGCTTGTTTATTTTATATTTTTGAGTTATTTACAAGTTTAAGGTGCTACATTTTGTAAATTCTTCAAACATGTTCAGTCTGTCAACAATCTGATTAAAACCCGATCTAAAATTTTCAGCTCGCCTACTCGCTAATTTAGGTCTGGTCGTTTTCAAACGAGGGTCACGTTCAGGTGACACTTTTTATCATAATATTCATGACGAAATTGTTATGATTAGTAACTTGTTTACAGCGTTTACGTCACGCAATTTGAAATGATTGATTCCAATCGCAGACTGTAAATAATACCGTCGTTAAATTAGCTCGCAAACCTTGGTCTAAAGATAGAAAATACGAAATCAAAATGCCATTATTAGTGTTTCGTCTAGATGGAAGCTGCGCAATGATTGGTCGACATAAAAGTCATCTCGACGTGACCCTCAATTGAGATCTTAGGAATCCTGTACGACAACGCTCTACAGGATATCTGTTTACGGTGATTGGTCTGTCAAATAACAGTACGTAGTATTATGAGATAAAAAACATTGAGAGTAAATTAACCAAAACTAATTTTGATGCAGTTATGCAGTTAATTAAATTTCGATAGCATTATATTGAAACTACTGCTCGAGTATTTGTTGAATGTCATTTCAATAATTTATTATTTATAAACTGTTTTTGATATATTTTAGATCGAGAGAACCAGTCCATGTTGATCACGTAAGTTATGTTTTTAATTGATTCACTCCCTTAACCTCACCTAATGATTGTTGATGCCTCTTAATAAGGAGGTTTGTTTCTCCTGTCTATGAGTACAAGTACACCTGTTGCAAGCAGTTGTGATATGAAAGGGTGCCTGTTTGAGGGACTCTATTAGACCGCAAACAACACCGCAATGGCTGCACCCTGTTGCGGAATGAAGTGGTTATACATACACTGTTATAGCCAGAGACTATGTCTTTATTGCAATTTTAGACTGATTCTTTCATGATTAACAAAATGTTCCGATTGTTTACTTGTACTTTGCATTCTAAAAAGCCATTTTCATCTTATTATAAATGTTGCTAATAATGGTCTGCTAGTTTTATAAGCCATGGACAATTCAGTATGAAGATAAGGAGCCCATGGTCAAGTGGTCACATTAATTGTGTTTCAAACCTTATGCTAATACCTTTTGATTTGTAGATAAAAAGTATGATAATGAAAAACCATATCGAGGGCTAAACGGAAAACTGAAGTACTAACTATTTTTCCAACCTGACTTGATATTGTATTTGACTTTTGATGCACCAAATACATGTACCTGCTAGATTGAAACTGCATTTTACATTTTAAACAACATATAAATACATGTTGGCCTTTAAACTCGATGCGAGAAATAAAGAAATTAGGATGAATATTCATTTCTACTCATTTCACCATTTGCATTGTTTCCAAATCAAACAAAATTGAGTATTTTTGCTTTTCCTCAATATATATTTAATCTTGTAAATCCATTCAGCCCTTGTAAGTTGATACATATAATCATATAAATCGCAACTAAAATATCAGCATCAAAACATGTAAAAAAGGTTGAATTTATCTTCTCATTCGATTTCTTAGAAACACCTCTATACATAAACGTACATTTTGATGAAAATTCAATTGTGTGGTATGGTTCATTATAAAATAGTTAAAAAAGATAATATCAAACATAAAATATTTAAGAAAGCTAACCTGAATATATTGTCCATATACATTAGCTTTCATCAGCATAACGATGAGATTGGATATTAAATCACAGTAAATGCTTCTGATTGTAAGAAGTATAAACAAGCTGTCCTAGATGTGCGACAGGTTGTACCAGCCCCATCCTTGTTCGGATGATAAAGTCCTTAGAGGTACGTGGACGAAAGCTCCATTTTAGCTGTCTAGAATTTTTTATTATGAATATAACAAAAGTTAAAAATTATCATGTTGCATTATGAAAAATACAACATTTCTTAATGAATATGCAAGTATGTATGTAAATGCAGATTTCCTATGTATTGATTGATCATGCCATAATTTGTCGTTCTCCGCTAACTTGAGTATCTCCGAGACATTGGAAGTGAATGCTTTTTGTCCTGCTCCTTTGGCTACTGTATTTCAATTACTATATATTTGAACCTATCTAAATTCTCTGTTTTTTCTTCTGTATGTGTTTTATGTATGTTTTATTTACCAACAAAAAGAGGAGAGAGCGGTGCAGGTAAAACAGAAAGCACGAAGAAAGTAATCAAATATTTTGCCATTGTTGCCGCCAATATCTACAAAAAGGGGGAACAACCCAAAATAGACTCTAAAGCCCAAGATTCTCCTTACGCTGTAAGTGTATAGGGCGTTAAGGTTTACTGGGGTTTGTTGAAAATCAAACGCCAGATACAGTGTACTTGCAGAGCGATGTTTCGTAGGAGATTCTTTTCGTTGTCCAATACAAATGTATTTGTTTTTCTTTTTTATACACATTGAAAAGAAATAAAACTTGTCTCAATATAAATTGTTCTTAAACAACATGTTTGGTGAATTTATTACGTGAATCCCATACATTTGCTTGCGCAATAGCTAGATGTATTATTTATTTATTGTCATCAATTATGCCTAAAATTGTCAAAAATATTAAGTTCTAGTTTTATTGTTTTTACATACTAATACCTCAAAAGGTCTGTGATACAAATTTATGAATGTAATAATATGCTACCAAGGACGCGATCTTTTTATTGATACATACGTTACACCAACGAAACATCGCTCTACATAAATGTGATTGAAATAAATTGAAATCTGATCTTGTGAAAGAATCCTTGAATTTAAATCTCCAAATAGGTCATTCTATAGTCCACTGTATGAAAACTGTAATTAAAATAGGCAAAAATTGAAGGCTTTAGTTCTTGATGCAAAACTCTATAAAACAAAAAAGTGCTGAAAACAGAAACAATTTTGAAGCTATAATACCCCGAACAAATAGTGCCAAAAACCAGCCTAGATTGAAGATTTTGCAAATACATCGAAGGTACTGTAAAAGCTATATAGATCAGATTTCATTTTGTCTCAATTATCATATGTTACATTTGTTTACTATTTCATCATATGTGGTATCGTTACATACGATGTTATCTTTGAGATAAGCTAGTATAGTACTGATGCTATATAATATCAAGTTACACTATAAATAAACTGTTATAACATGTTTATATACATATGTTTCTATACAGAGGAGAATCCGGTGCCGGTAAGACTGAAAACACGAAGAAAGTAATTATGTACTTTGCTAAGGTCGCCGCCCAGCTTCAAAAACAAACTGAGGAAGAGAAAAAAGATCATGAAGTTGCCAAGAAGGTTGTTTCGCACTCATAATATAATAACTGATTGCACGGAACACGCCCACCCTACCTTATAAAATAGGCATCCATTTGCCACATGAATTTAGAGACCTTTATAGATTATAAAGCTATAACTGAGATATTTTGGCTAAAAATCAAAATGCAAATTATGTATATTATCTTTTGGTTTCTAATATTAAGATATTCTTTCTCTGCAATTTAGTTCACGCTGTTAAATATGATTTTAAAATTAATTCTGTTCACATGAAACTAAGATGTCCTATTGGTATTGTCAATTTCTTGTCCGTTCTTAGATTAATAACATAACTTTTATTCTTGTCAAAAAATTTATCACCAGATGTAGCTTTATACAATTCTGAAAAGCGATTGTAACGCTTTCCAACAGTTTTGAAGATATTGCAGTTTGCCGTTCTATACATAGTAACGTTTTATTACCTTCTCACAAGATTGCACTGTTTTTTTAAAACCACTGTTTTTTTAAAACCACTGTTTTTTTCACTTCAACTTTTTTGCATGCTGCTAGATCAAGAAACCTAGATTTACAACTTACAACTGATTTACTTCCTTACCCTCTATCCTTTTTTTCAATGTTACGCATGTTTTTTCTACGTTTTTATTCTACACCCCAACGTTTATGGAAACTTAAAATTAGCTGTTGCTCTGTAGTACTTCTTTCTCTAACACAGGTCGTGTCAGTTCTTAAAGCTATCCAATTTGAATGCAATTGTATCAATCTTTTTATTGACATTACATTTAATTCTGTCTACCTCTGAACTCGTTTACCTTTCCATAAAGAGTATATGGCTTCTCATTTTGCCGAAAAAAACCCAACACATTCAAAATGCTTGCCTTAACAATAAATCTAAAATAAAGAAGGCCTGTTTACGGTGCGTTCCATAAACGTTGAAAATTTTCAGCATTTTCATAGTGTCGACAACAAACGGAACATGTTCTTCAGTAGCAGACGACAAAAGTTATTTTTAACAGACGTAAATTGATACTTCTTTAACACACCCAAGTTATTACTTTTAGTATTTACCCTTTACGGCAAACTGCAATGCATTTTAATGGGAACTATGTTTCGTGCAAAACGTTGTTAATCTGATTTGACCCCGAGTGATCCCTTGTTACCTTTTAGACCTATTGCAGGTGTACATAGATTCAATTTGTCTACGATGGAACCTTGGAATCAAGTCACTTCCCTTACTAACATGTTTTTTACAATTTAATAAATATGTATGCAGTGTACCTAACTATAAATTTTTAAATAGATTACATTAAATTTTATAATATCATAATGTATAGTTTATTATTTACAAATAGTTACAATTATATCACTATTTTAAAACTTATTTAATCTAGTCAGTTTATTTTATATTTCGATAATACAAGTTAAATCTCACTTATGTGAATTAAAATGCTTAGTTAAACTCAATCCTTTTTATTAATTAGTATGGTTTGGTATTTTTTTCATTTGATTGTTTACTTTTCTTCATATCTCATGTACCTTGTGAAAAATATCCTTAATTACTTGTCTAATTATTGTTTTAATTATCTTTCTCTTTTACCTTTTTATCCGACTACCTTTCCACCATTTCACATTAAATATTCATATCAACACCTACCCACCTCTCAACACCTATCTACCCTCCTACCCAACACACCTTTCACTACCTTCACCTAACTTCCGAATCACTCATTAATCCATTCAAATCCGACCACCCACAACCACGCCACCTTTCACTTTACCACACCCGTACACAGGTTGGATACATCATTGTCACATCTTGATGGTTGATACCTAAACAGTGAACAGACACAAGAATACTATGATTAAGTAAGTCGGTGTTGCCCCCAACCCTACGTACTTGAACATGCAAAATGTACCCAGTTTCAACCGAGGATGCTTTTTCAACTTCTTTTATTTTTCTTTATCATTTTATACCTATCCAAAAGCCCCTTAACAATTTATTGTTCCTTATTATCAAACCCCAGTTTGAAGTGATTGTTACAACCATGTTTTTGGACCAACAATCTCATTTAAATCGGACTTCTTCTCGCTCCACAGCATTTCCTCTTCAATAACACAATTTTCGTCTAATGTTGATGTTAACTTGTATTCTCACGGAGTGATGTCAATCTTTTATATCATTACTTGGATTGCAATCCGATTTATTGTTCAAAAATAACTTATAACACTTAAAATAGTGTTTGGAACAACAACCAAAATGGCATCGTTCAAATTTTTGATAAAACATCTTAGCGTCATAATTGAAATAAACTAGCTCTTACCTAAAAGATGATATTTAAATTTGTGTCAAAATCAAGACCATCAGATCGTATGTTTTGTGGTAGCGTACAAACAACCTGATTTAAATGAGATTTTTAACCAAACAATTTTCCTCTATATAACTTTCTGTAGCTTAGATTTGTTGAATATTATATATATATAAAAAACAATTGAATTCGAAATTAATCTTCAATGTCTAAATTTTATTAGAATGCTTTCATAAAAGAAAATTAAAAGATCAATAGTTTGACCGACTGTAATGGAATTCGCATGGTCGTTGCAATTCCATGTTCAATAAAAAAGGTGTTTTTACAATGAGGTCAATAAAGGCGTATCTTAAATACTCTTTGTTCATGTTACATGCACATTAATTTTCGTGTCAGGGTTCCCTTGAAGACCAGATAGTTCAGGCTAACCCTGTTCTAGAAGCTTACGGTAATGCTAAAACGATCAGGAACAACAACTCGTCACGATTTGTAAGTAAAAACAGACAGTGGTAAAAAACTTAACTGCCTGAAAGGATAGTCAAGTGATTGTATGCGGTTTTCTGTTGTGAATGATATATCCCTCATCCTCGGATGTAGCCAACGTAGAATTAGAACCTGTGTGATTATATCTCATGAGCTGTGGAATCTGTCAGTACTCTATTTGCAAAGCGTGAACCCTATACTTGTCAAATTATTGTATAGTTTTTCCCAGATTAACTCATTTTTTTTCCAATTATTTAAATGTCAAATCAACCATCCAAGCATACGTAGACTCCCATTTTCAACACTTCACATTTGTTTTCTAATACAACTCCAGAATCCATTTAACAATTACATTAGGAAAAAAACATTTTTTAAAGTTTTGTTTCTCATTGTCATTTATTAACCATCTGCTTGCTGCGACTATATACGTAGGGTACATTGGAAGATCAAATCATCCAAGCAAATCCAGTTCTTGAAGCTTACGGCAACGCAAAAACCGTGAGAAATAACAACTCATCCAGATTCGTAAGTAGCGCTCGCCATTGATTAGCAAATGGTGGATGACATTTTAGACTCCTCCCCCCTCCCGTGTGCAGTGATCATAATCATCCCAACATGTGACCTATACTATTCCTAAAGGTTTTAACATGTAACCATACTTATGAAGAGTGATTTTTTTATGTTATGTATTCGTCCCAATGATGTTATTCCTCCCTTTCCTCCTATTACTTATACAGACGATATTTTAACATTAAATTTCTTACACTAGTCCTTGATTTTTAACTACATGTAAAATGCTTACAGCAGAACAGGGGAGTTGTCGAAAACTTCTGAACAAAGTAAAGATCAATAGCTCAATGGTTACTTTTTTCTCTGGATACAATGTTAAGAGAGTCTACCGTCGAACTTTTTTGTGTTTTGACGATGCCTGGAATGAATAAGGCAAGGCTCTCTCTCTGCCTTAATTTGTGCAGATATACTGATTTTGACGAAATATAAAGACGCCGTGTATCTAGTTTCGTCTATTTTATTTCTCTAAAATGCACTTTAAATTCAAAATAACATGTTAAGAGGTTTCTCATAATAAACACTTTATTCCTGTTCGGCCTAAAATGGTTTACAAACTGCTCCCCTTTTCTGTTGTCTCAACAAAACATTGTATGTTAACATGAATGCTATGTGTCATCCTATTTGATTGTATATATACCTTATTTTTACACCTGTGTGCTCCTTACCTTATTTAGAGGACCCTAGAAGATCAAATTATACAAGCCAATCCTGTACTAGAGGCGTACGGAAACGCTAAGACCGTTAGAAATAACAACTCGTCCCGTTTTGTAAGTACTTAGGGGTAATGCATGTATTAGATTACCCCCGCTCACTTTTATAGTTAACATTAGACTGTAGGTTATTTATTCTAACACAATCGTTATTATTTATTCTAACAATATTCTTTTCTTTTATTTTCCTTTCCCTCCTCCTTGTGCGTTGAATGAAATGAAATCATATAGGGCAATCTAGAGGACCAAATTATTCAGGCCAATCCAGTTCTGGAAGCATTTGGCAACGCAAAGACCATCAGAAATAACAACTCCTCTCGATTTGTAAGTATATCTACAAAAAAACTGGATGTCGTCTTGTGAAAAACGTCATAAAATGATAAGATATTCATTTTTTAGGTTAAAGGAGCTTAAAGTAGGAAAAATATGTCCAATTTTTTGTCGATATTCTTTTCTAAATGCATTCCATTGAACCGCAGATAAATATGTCAATTCATTGCAGACTTAATCGTATTGCCTTTTATCTCATATTTTCGAGAATTATAGAAATTTGATTTTATAAATAAGATGCTTGCACAAACGTATCCGGAACTCTAAATTTCGTCTCAGATTGATTTAAAATATACAAAACTAGCAAAGGAAAGTACAATGAGTATCGCGGGTTTAGCGCAAAACAGTCGTTGCCCACTCTTTTCTTATATATTGAGTTACGACCGTTTTCCGTTTTACGCTAAACCCGTGGTATGTATAAAAAGGGAAAATATCATGCAATAAATTTAAATTGTTCAGCAAATCTTATAGTATACTACTTACGACTTCATTCTTGTCTGCATTTTTATCTTGAATTTAATTATTACTAAATGCACTTAAAGGCCACACCTACTTGCAAATGAAAACTCATTTTACCGAACGTGCTTTAAGCGAAAACATAAATTCGTAGTTTTTGGTACAGTCCATTTACCAGTGGTGTCATTCCCGTGAAATTCAAAAGTAGTATGTACAATGCTGCGTTTGATAGGAAATCGTTGGTTATAGTAGAGGCATAGATGTGCGTGTCTCTGGTGGCTTACCTCTGACTGTTATTTTTTTATTCATGTTTGTTTTATTTAAAAAAAGTTATACGATGTTTCATTTTACAAAGAAATTTGAGGAGCGTCTCCTAGGCAAGATAGAATTCGGAATACTTTGGTTCAAGCCACTGATGAAAATGTAAGAGATCCACTAGATTAGTGCCAACCCATTCGTGCATGATTATTCTTATCCCAAGTTACCCATCCACCCTTTGTTGATTTATTCCCCTTTTTATAACGGAAATTTTCACTGGCATGACGTATAACATACTTCACTTTACAACTTAATTTTTTGCTTATTTTTATCATTTGTTTAATTAACTTTATTGTTTCTCTGGTTAGCAATTCAACCACGAATTATTATATTTCTTGAGTTTCAGATCTGGTCTGAGTTTCTGACTGACTTATTTACCATGATATACCTACACGTCTGCGCGAACATTTTCGTTGAAATACGTTAAGAGTTATACTTGCTTAAACTTTTTGTGAAAGATGACTTTTTGGTTTAATTATGAATCGTGTGACCAGATTTGTTAAGGAAGAAAATAAATAGTTAAGTCTGTTGAAAATGTTTGTATAAATTGTGCGTCAGTCCTTTCATAATTTACGAAGACCTGGAGAGTTCATATTATCAAAGCACTGGAAGCACATTTCTTTTTAAATCGTTATTCAAGTATTTTACATAACTATATTATCGTAAAATTTTCGATAGCACGACTCTCATGGTTTTCAAAAGTAATAGACTTGTTTAAATTATGCTTAATACACGGACGTGTCATTGTAAATCTAGTTACATCCTTTTTTATTAATATGTAGTTAAACTAATTTCTCGCTGACCCATCTCCATGTTAGGTTATTAAAAATATAATTGTAACAATTCTGACGTTTATTGATCCCGTTCATGTTCGCTTAGTTGCTACAAAAAGGAAATTTCTCACATAGAGCCAATAAAAACATTTACGCCAATGTTTGACCCGTAAAATATTCACCCTCATTCTTGGCATCATCACAGATTTTTCTGCAGAATTTGTATGTCTTTTATTCAGGGTAAATTCATTCGAATCCACTTTGGACCTACAGGAAAGATTGCCGGAGCTGATATTGAGACTTGTAAGTTAATTGTTTGTTATTATATATCTATTGTTATATACATGTAGATATAATGCTGTTTATCGACACTAATCTTTTCACAACCCGGGTCGATAGCGCCACTAGTAGCGCGCCGGGATTAGGAATCTCGTGTCCCGAGGGGGGTACGGGTTCGAATCCCACCCGGGGAGGTTATACCCTTCCATGAAAATTAGGCAATAATGTCAATTTTCCTCCATTGATTAGATAATATGGAGAAGTTTCCGGCCTTGTGGAAGGGTAGATGAGTACTGGTTATAGACAAAGGTCCAGGAAAGCTAGGTTAGGTGCGCTGGACGCCGTGAAATGACCTAAAATGTGTTGATACGGCGTTAAATCCAACAAAATAAATAAATCTTTTCACATGTTTTTTTACGTCGGTCGGCTATTCTAACTTTTTTCTCCGAGCATTTTCTCGTTGACTTTAATCATCTTTCGCTTAATAAAACAGAGCCGTGAATTGTTCGTTGCATGTATGAAATAAACACTATTGACAATTGGGCAATTACATAGATATATCTTTACAAATACAATCTTTACACTGTGGTCATTAGAATGATTAATTTTCAGAGAATTTTTAAGACAAAATTCATCAGTGGTAGATTTATACTCTTTTAATACAAATATATACAGGTCAGTTAAAACATTTCAATGTATTCTTTTTTCAAATTTTTAGATTTGTTGGAGAAATCTCGCGTGACCTTCCAGCAATCAGCCGAGAGAAACTATCACATCTTTTACCAGCTTCTCTCACCAGCTTGCCCTAAGTACCATGGTAAATATATGACGTTAATTTGATATTTAATAATAATGTATTTTTCGATGATTATAAAGCAAACACCCAGATGCCTAATAGAAGGTTTATTGATGTTTTTTACGTCGTCATATTAGGTTTCTGAGCGTAGTTAACAATCAGTAAAATTTTACATTTGCAGCTATGATTAAAACCAAACCAGTCCGATTAAAAATACTGCACAATCTCATGCGGAATACTCGGGCGATATCATTATAATCGCAGTAATACATGGTCTCATTGTATTGCATGAAAAGTGTAGCATAACCATAGGTGACACTATAATTTCTGGGTTTACAAGTCGATTCAAATACGATCCTATCAATCAGTCTGACTATTTGTTATTCTTTCTTATATTTTCTGACGTTATGTTGAATTAATAGTTTCTATATTTTCAATGTTTACAGAGTTATGTTTGGTATCATCCGATCCTGGTCTTTACTCCTTCATCAACCAAGGTGTACTAACAGTCGATGGAATTGATGATACAGAAGAAATGCACATTACCGATGTAAGATTCCATTACTAAATACATAACACATTTCTATCAGACGTCTTTGAAGTTAGCCAACCAGCAAAATGGCTATTTTGTTTTTCTTAAACACTATAAACTAATACTGTATCGATAATATCAGCGTTTTACGTTTATTTGCTTTGTTACACTGTTCTTTATTTTATTTTAATTTTATGTTCATGGAAACACGATTTTCCTCTAAGTAAGGATAAGACAATTGTTCATAAGTAGGCACTATGGTCGGTAGCTACGCTTAAAATCCCCACCTGCTCATCATTTTAATGTTACATGCTTTGAAGTAAGCGGTTTGTTTCACTTTACCACTTTGTCTACTCGATGTTAATCTTAGACATCGAGATTAACAAACAGGCTAGGCTTACTATTTTAGCATTACATTTCTTTAACATATTCACAAATATTGTTCAAAATATGAGCCAAAATGTCCGACAGTAAACAGCAATATTTATAATGTAGTAGACTGCCTCCCTGTCTATGCAAATCACAATTTCATTTCAATGGTGTAACGTTCATCAGTGTACTGGTCATTGTTGTCTGTATCAATTTTCACTTACATATATACTTTTATTTATACTTACCAGGAAGCCTTTGACATCCTTGGCTTCACTAATGAAGAGAAGACCAGCATGTTTAAGTGCACATCTGCCATTATTCACTTCGGTGAAATGAAATTCAAGCAGAGACCAAGAGAGGAGCAAGCTGAACCCGATGGCACTGCTGGTAAGAACCACACAGCTATTGTTTTCATTGCACATAATCTACCCAACCATACTTCATATAAACATGTTCTGATAGTGTGCGGAGCTTGAACTATAGCTTTGGAGTACTTAGTTTGACATCAAAACCTTATCCTTAAATTGAGAACCGAAATTTTAATGTTAAACTGGCTTCTAGGATATTTGTCGGCCATTAGTCATTGCTGAGGGAGTGAGCTCAGAAATGGTTAAAAGCTTAACTCCAGATGTACAAACCTCTCCATAAACGTCAGAAGAATGTTCGATAGCTCGTAGTTTTACTCATTTAAAGAATAGTATAAAGTACAATGGTCGATTGCTAGATGACCTCCCTCCTTTTTACAGATGAAATAAGCAATACTGTTTAAATGATACTTCCTTTGTATTTCAGAGGCCGAGAAGGTTGCTTTCTTGCTTGGTGTAAATGCTGGTGACCTTTTGAAGGGTCTTCTGAAACCCAAGATTAAAGTCGGATCAGAATTTGTCACCCAAGGTCGTAACAAAGATCAAGTGGTGTACTCCGTCAGTGCCTTGGCTAAATCCCTGTACGACCGTATGTTCGGGTGGCTAGTCAAGAGAGTAAACAAGACCCTCGATACAAAGGCTAAAAGAAACTATTTCATTGGTGTGCTGGACATCGCCGGTTTCGAGATTTTTGATGTAAGTAAATTTATTCATAAAATGAAACAAGATTTATCAAAAAGATTATACTTGCCTGCGTTTTAAACAAATATTAAGCGGACGTATCATTAAGGCGAAGAAATAAATAAGTTCAGGGGCTTGGAATGTATGCTTTTCCTAAAATGGTTAATCAATTAGTAATTCGGAATGTCAAGTGGACTTGGCAAAATGTTGTTTCTGTGGTTCTCAGAATGTTGAATTACAATAAATCGAGCATTTGTATAGCAACAATTCTTGTTTTACCGTGGTAAATGTCACCTCAGGATTCCCCCATCTGTTGAGTAGACCGAACATTCAAAACATCAATGAACATAAATTGACGGAACGGGTCGTTTAGTTTACTTGTTGAAGTCGATACATTTAATGTTGATAAACACGGAAGCGTCTGTGTGGACGTCTGCTATGCCCGCTTTCTAATTTAATTTGTTCGACAAACTTAGTTAATGTCCCTCACTGAAATTGCTTAGACGAGTCAAAGATGCTATCATTAACTTCACATTTACGATGATTTGACTATCAAATGGTTATTTTTTGTGTAATTTTGACTACTTGTTTTTGTTGACAGTTTAACAGTTTTGAGCAGTTATGTATCAACTACACCAATGAAAGACTTCAGCAATTCTTCAACCATCACATGTTCATCTTGGAACAAGAAGAATATAAGAAGGAAGGAATTCAATGGGAATTCATTGACTTTGGTATGGACTTGCAGGCTTGTATTGATTTGATTGAAAAGGTAAGTGACATTAAGCCACCACATCTGATTATGAGTGATACCAGCGGGAAATTGGGAAATCCAAGTTTTTGGTGCAATGATCTACAATATGATTTTGTTTGAAAAATCTGATAAAAAGGTTTAAACTCCCACTTCCTTAATCGACCCCTCTTGAATTTAAGATCATACTCTGTTAGATTTTTTGAACATTGTTTTTTTCTTTTCTCTCATATTTCGGTCAGGTTGATTCGAATCATATCCAAAATCCCTTACGTTGTTATCATGTGCAATCCTTACCGCTTAGTACGAGGACACTAAGAAGCGGACTCGATTATGATCATTCTAAGTTGTCAGAACTTGCCCACCAACGGGCTAAAATAATACTTTTTTGTGCCTTGATTTGACTGCAGGTGCATTTTTTAATTAAGTAAATGATTTCATAACCCTCACATGTCTGCTTCTTGTTTAAATATCACCAACGAATAGTTCAGGTTACACGGTAAGCAATCTAAAATGATTTCTGTTTATTTCAGCCAATGGGTATCCTGTCTATTCTTGAGGAAGAATGCATGTTCCCTAAAGCTACGGATAAGACATTTATGGAGAAATTGTACGCCAACCATCTTGGAAAGTCTCCAAACTTCAACAAACCGGTCAAAGGTCGCAAAGGTGGCGCAGATGCACACTTTGAGCTTGGTCATTACGCAGGAGCTGTAAGTACAATACATAAGCAACTATGATGCCTATGTCTGTCACGATTATCCGGTTAATCGACTCCGGTTCGATTGAGAAACAAAATTCAATTCTTGGAATAAATTTATCATTTTTTTACATAAATTCATGAGATTATGTACCAGACGCCGATGCCAGTGCTCACACAAAGCAATCTAACAAAATATTGACAATGTATCGGATTATTTCATATTTAAAAGTTGTTAATATGAAAAAAGATTATTGAGTTTGATTAATTGTGTTAGCTGTCATTATTAATCAGTTTAAAACTTAATTTCATACCCAAACTAGATCTTCCTATAGGTACTACATGTATATGAAAGGTTTTTCAAATTGATTAATCAATTGCCATCATTTTTACACGAACTGGTCTTAAGGCTTTTATCATCTAAATTTGACAAGTTGGAGTCTCTATAGATTTCTTCATTTGATGATATGTATTTGAAGGTGCCATACAACATCAATGGTTGGTTAGACAAAAACAAGGATCCATTGAACGAGACTGTTGTTGCTCTCCTTGAACAATCTAAAGAAGCTTTGGTACAGACGTTGTTTGCTGCACCAGCAGGTAAATAGTTGACAAAAGTTTAATCAGCCTTTGTCATTTTTTTATAAAATTCGATTTAAACAGTTGAAAAATAATAATGATTTGATAATGATTTTGATTTCTTATTGTCTAAACACAACATAATGTATCGCAATTGAACTATTTTGTTATTGAATAAGAACGTATTTGCATGATACAAATAAAATATGTATGACAATTTGTTGATATTGAAGTGGATCGGTTTTGGACACAAAATGGAAATGTTTATCAAAATAAAAACAATTACAAAAGTAATGGAATTTCAATTGTAGCTATAAAACAATTTACAATGTACATATTTTTTAAATGTAACCATGTGATGTCTTTATTGAAACAGGGAAGATGATTTGGTGCCTGACAAGAAAAGTTTGTTTTTTCTTCTATGTATTTCTTTTATTTCTGCCTATTGGCCTTCTTTCTTCTATCAGAAATGTCCTCTGATTTCTTCTTCGTTATTTTATACTAAACAAGATGGTTGAATTTAACGGATTTTGGGTCACAAAACAATCCAGTGAGGGTGGGGTTTTGTCTGTGAGATTTTGTGGACTAAGTCCTGAAATATAAAATGCCAATTTGCGTCTAACGAAATATTGTATCTGGTATTATGGCGCTATTGAAAATGACCTGAATAGCAACACTAGATAAAAGTGTGACTGATGATGAGATCAATTCGTATTTTAGTTTAAATGTTGGTAAAACATCATTTGTAAGTTATGATTAAAAGTTGATGAATAAATCAAGTTTATGTTCATTGTAACCCTACATACGAATACATGATCCCGTTGCCTAAAATTACGCTATCTAGCGCTTTTAAAAAGCGCTTTTTGTGTTAGATAAGTACTTAGCAATATTTTTGTGCTTTAACCTTACAAGGCCAAAATGGCAGCTTCTTCAAACAAAATTTTAGAATTGAAAATAATGAAAAAGAAACCAATGAATAACAATGAATAACAACGGGCTTAATGTACCAATCTTTACATGTTTATTCTTTTCAAACTTCTTTATATGTGTGTATCTTTATCTATTTTTCTGATCTTAAGTAAATGTTTAATACGTTTAATCTAATTGTATAGCTGTCGAAGGCGGTGGAGCCGCAAAGAAGAAGAAATCTTCAGCATTCCAAACTATTTCTGCTACCCATAGGGTATGTGAAGTTGTAAGCTTCATGCACTGATAGTAACATTACCTGGTATACAATGACATTTCAGCCAACAGTATCTAACAGAAGCGCAGACCAATAGTTTGCTATGTACATAAGTTTCATGGCTGTCATCAACGCATGGCATATAATTATAATTGTTTTATAGCCACCCCGAGTTCCTGTAGATTAGTTAACGCATATTAATTATCCTTAATCTTAATGTGTTTATAGCTAGTGAGTAACCTTTTGAGTTTTCAGGGTTTTCCAGCGGCACAGAGATACTAGTACTGTTTTTGCATTGTAGATGCGTTTTTGATCCCATTAGATGCGTTTCTATTATGTTAGATTTTTACCATTTGCATTTTTTCTAATGTTCGAGACACCATTTAACCTATCGTTCTATTACCCCCACAGCCACACCAGGTACGGCGACGAAAAAACACAAATCTGCAGCGTTCCAAACATTGTCTGCTATACACAAGGTAACTGATGTCTGCACGAGTACCAATAATATCTCACACTCTGATCGTCTGCTTTTTGGTGACTTCCCTTGGGTGCAGTTTTGTGTCCATCGCGCCCACTAGACGGCGCTGTTACATGGAATGTGGAAACTTCACCAAAATTTGTACAAAATGTTTCTAACAAAATATTGTGTGCTTTATATAATCCTTTTGCACTGGCAATGCTGCTCATAATCAAACAACTCACAATGCAGCAGACGGCGTTTTAACCAGCATAGAAGAAGCATGACGTCATTATAACATTTGCCGTGATGGTGTTTGTTTACATGTTTTGCGTGATATAAGCGATAATTTTAATACTTTTTATAGCAGATGCTGGAGCCAATACCAAGAAAAAGAAGTCATCATCCTTTCAGACAATATCCGCTACACATAAGGTAAAAAGTAACGTAGTGACTGAACAGTAGATATATCACCATCCAAAGACTTGTTATCCTTACCCGAATAATTGTCTACCCTGATTCTCTGACATTAACACTCTCTAGAATTTTTGTAGCTTTGTCTGAACATAAATCTTATCCACGGCTCAAGATTTATACATTTTTGCAGAGTTCTATGGTGTCAAAACGAATAAGTAAATATTCAAATTTACTAGTAAGATGAACTGTCACATCTTTTTTATTCGTTGAATACATACATAAAACATGCGCGCGCAGCTCGCAGCGCCTGCACTGCAATCACCAAGATGAGCATGCACATCTTCGCTTGCTTTATATTTTAAGTGTGTCTAAAAGAAACGGGTGTATCTTTGTTGTTATTTTGTTCCTGTTGCAAGTTGCTTCAGTATTAAAACGGTGAATTAACTCCTCTAGTTCTGATTAATGTAAATTTTATTCGCCTTCAGCCAACCAAGTACCTTATATAAATCATAGGGTCCA
Source organism: Mactra quadrangularis (assembly GCA_025267735.1). Lineage (NCBI taxonomy): Eukaryota > Metazoa > Mollusca > Bivalvia > Venerida > Mactridae > Mactra > Mactra quadrangularis. The sequence continues at coordinate 5,572,373 of CM046303.1, forward strand.
CGAGTCAACCCATGTCTCATTACAATTTGATCTTATTTACGCTACCGCAAAACGATATGATGATCATGCATTGACCTTCCCGTCTGAGTAAATATTACCTGTCCAATCACCTTTCACCAGACTATAACACGTCTGAAACACCGACAAGCTGTCAATTTGGATGTTCAACTTTACATGATGTGTGGAAGTTATACAAGAGTACTTCTGTAGCCGGAATGTAGTGGAGCTTTAAAAAGTCTAATTGTAATGAGATTTGGTCAAACTTAACTAGATATACATATTTGCTCTAAATTTTAGAGTCTAGAAAAATAGTGGGAACAAGATAGCATTCAATTGTATGTACTGTTGCATGTTGAAAAACACTTTGTTCTTTTGTCATAAATGTAGCTTAACATAAAACTATGTTAAAATGAACATGTATATAATGAAATGCATTTGTATTTTTGTTAAAAATTGAAAGACAATTTTACCGTTTCTATAATCATTGAGTGGATAGCTTACAAGCACCCTGCTTATTGTCGGGAAATTAGGGTATTCTGTCATGCTATGGTCACATATTCACGAATGATGGTACCACTGGATATCAACGAAATGGTACGAATGGTACCGAATATACGACTATCCGTGGTGATATTTAGGACAGTTAAAAATCAATACGGATGATTCCGAATTTATCACGGATTAGTATGAATTGCTTTGAACACTGCCGGATTGAATCCGCGAATGTCTGTGATGATCATCTGGTAATGTTTATTTATTTATATTACTGAGTCAAACGCCGTGTCAACACATTTTGGTCATTTTACGGCGTCCAACGCACCTAACCTAGCTTTCCTGGACCCTTGTCTATAACCAGTAATCACCTACCGTTCCACAAGGCCGGAAACTTCTTGAATATTTTCAAATTTTCATGGAAGGGTATAATCTATCCGGGTGGGATTCGAACCCGCACCTCTTTCGGGACTCAAGAGTCTAAATCCCGGCGCGCTACCAACTGCGCTTCTGCTAGGGTTCATCATCCGTTAATGTAACCATGGCATGACGCAGCGTTAGTTCGGGGATTATTAAATAAAATTATTCTCATAGATGCACCACAAAGCTGGTAATGTAAGCTTCCTCATTCCTGGAAAAGTGGTAAAGTAATTAATACACCAATGTTTATAAAAACGGACTGTACTATTTTAATATTGTATAATGTTAATTCGATGAAGACGCCTTCAGTAACTCACTTTAAAGGAGAGAGTATACATTTACTTATTTTTATGATATCTTCATATCTTAAAGTGATGTTTAAAATTGATAAATTTACATGTATGTATATATATTGTATTTTGATTAGGAGATATAATTAAATAAACTACGCATTGAACTATTTTATCAATTTGTATAATTTAATAATATTCATATTGAAATGATATATACACGCTTTCTAACATATTGAACTGAATTGTTTTGTGAAGTCTGCTTTTAATGATAAGTTTGCAAGCAAAGATGATATAGGCTGTAATATGTGTAACTTATGAATGAATGATATTTTAATTTCAAGCATTTGTGATGGGCAATCAACTTGAAATCGTTGTCAGTCATTGGTTCATAATCAGAAGAAAACCAACTAGATTTGGTTTTACAATTGGCCAATACTTGCATACTTGGCTCCCTTACATATTTTTAACTGAACAGTTTTGAATAATTGTCTCAGCTGTTAGTATATGTATATGCTTAAACTATATATTACTCTTGCCTTTTCTGTAAATTTACAGAATGAAATCTCAAAATTGTAAGTTTAAGCAAAAAAGAACAACTCTTGCCATCCGAAATCACAACTTGTTTTTTATTTGATATGTATTTCATACATTTGAATATAAACAGCAAAGTCTAGAACCAACTACAATCGATTAGGTCATCTGCCCATCGATTGTTTCAAACAAAAGCCATAACTAACTTACATTCGATTATAATCAATCATCAGCCCTAACTAGTAAGCAGTAGAACTTTGTTGTAGCAACGCTTCAGTGGCTGCCGTTCGTTTTTTGTTTGTTCTTTTGACATAAATTCGACTCTTACATTGTAGGAATCTCTGAACAAACTTATGAAGAATCTCTACACCACCCACCCTCACTTTGTTCGTTGTATTATTCCCAACGAGACAAAAACGCCAGGTAATTATGACGTCACTGTCACGTGACATTGTAAGGTGTGGTTTGAATCCTCCTCACAAACAGATTAACTCAAAAAGTTTGCTGTGCACCTTAATGATCCTATTTTCCTACTAGTGACCTAGATAATGCCAAGCATGATTGTCTTCACCTTGTAAAACACAAATTTCTCGTTGTACACTATGCATGTAACCCTCTATTCAAATCATACGTTTAGCAACTTGCATTCTTTAATGTAATTTACGCGCCTTGTGATGTTACCAGCTCAACTGTTAGCAATATAAATGTGCTCTATATGGCTTGTTGCACGTATGCTACTTACTAACCCCTGTATACGTAAATTAAATGTCAAATGCAATGTACGAAGGCACTAATTTTGAAAATTGATACAAAACGAGTTATATTATCAATGGTTTTAAATTATAGGTGTTCACCCACCGTTTACGAGTTAGTTCAAATTAACTCCTCTCTTCTGTGTAACATATAACTTGGACATGGTCTTTGCAAGCAATCTTATAAATATTAATATGGAGTACGATCACTTAGTCTTGCTATAATAAGTCCAATCAGCGAACCGCTTTTAGTTGGGTTAAGGTGACAACAGACTCACCGAATGTAATTAATATCTACTGGCATATGCTACAATTTGGATTAACATATATCCGGCGAAGTCTGTCTGAGGAATAGAGGGCTGTGTAGTTTTCATTGGGATATTATGTATCAAAATTGCTTTACTCTCTTTAGTTGTTATGGAGTAGGCAAGGTGATTAATTTCAATTTGCTGTTGCTGGTATACAGATTTCAAGTGTTTATCTCGTAAATTCAATATCAAGCGACTGATTGTCTTGCACAGATCATGCCCATCATATTTATTCCACTAGTGTGTTATTATTATTAAAAGCATGACCCTACTTTTGTACATTGTTTGTTTTTCCTTAGGAGTCTCTCAATAGATTGATGAAGCATCTTGGTAATACCTCGCCACATTTTGTTCGTTGTATTATACCTAATGAACAGAAAGCCCCTGGTAAGTGTCATAAACGAAATAAAACGGATTAAAATCATCAAAAATAACTGAACATTTTCTCCCATGCTTTTTGTGAAATTCGATTATAAATAGATGAAATTACTCGGTGAAAATATCAAGTATCATTATTAGTTTTACATTAAACGGCCAAACTACTAGTATTGTCTGATAAAATGAAGATAAAAGCAAATCTTGTCGATTTGAAATAGTATTATTTTAAATCGTGAATCAAGAATATAGAGCTCTCATAGATACGCATCTTTTTACATATGTTTTCTGAGTTTACTATGTGAAGCAATAATTGGCCTAGCCCCGAAATTCACAAATATCCTTTATGCAGTTATCAAATAAAGGATGATTTGATTGATATCTATTAATCATACAACATTTTATTTTTTTTCATTACCGTCTATGCGATTGTTTTTTGTTAAAAATTTAGTGTTTCTTTATGAATTAGTATTTTTGTAGAAAATTTGCTATTAAACAAAAGAAGCCAGTATGTCAAACACATGCTTTGGTTAGTGTTAAGTCTTCACTTTGATAATTCATATTTCTTTTGCACAATTCCTGAGTGGCATTTGTATCGTTATGCTCGCGTGTAGATGATTTTCATTTCAAAAAGAACTAGACTTGACGATTTCTTTACCACAATTGTTTGTAAGAATCTGGCGCTTACTTTGTAACTTGAACGATTCAGACGTTTTTGTCATACCAAACTGAGAGAATAAATTTACTTACAAAATTTCCGTTTTGTTTCGTTTTTTTATTACGCCGAAGTAAAAATGTGCATTGGAAAGCTTATACACTACCGAATTTATATTTCATGTACATGTACTTTTAACTATTCTTACTACACTTCCATGCATTAAATTTGAAATTATAGATGCGATTATATATAATTTTTATTTAAATGATAGAAAAGTTAAAATTATTATATATTTCATGCATAACTCATTTGAATGATGATATTAACTGTCTCGGATGTTACAAATAAAGGTAAATCAGAATAGTCTAGACGTTTGCTATTAAGCGAATGATTCCATAAAATTCATTAGTAAATGTAATACTAGGACCTTGTTATAACATTATCTTATGATATTTTATAAATAAATTTACAGGTGTTATTGATGCACCATTGGTACTTAACCAACTTCAATGTAATGGTGTATTGGAAGGTATCCGTATTTGCCGAAAAGGATTCCCCAACAGAATTATTTATTCTGAATTCAAACAGAGGTAAGACGTTTTTATTAATTACTTTCGGGGAGAAATTCCAATCCTGTTGTTATTGGCACTAGTCTCTAAGGTTTTGAATTCAAATATGCTTAGTGACTAGCTCAGTGCAAATGTTGTTTGTCAATTACTATTTCACCTCTTAATGTATGTCTCCCCTAAATGTTGGCAATATTACAAAACACGTCTTGCATACCATTTTCTCTGCAGTCGATTTCCAAATTACTTGAGTTGAAAAGAACAAAATGAAATATTGGCTAAGTGACAATATTCGATGTTCTTTGAGAAACGTTATTAGATATTTTCTGTTTCCTTGAAATTGTTTTAAAATGTTAACATGTACACATGCATGAAACTAAGCCATGGATTTCGAGTGTACGTTTTAATAATGTAATTTATTCCATTACAGATACTCTATCTTGGCCCCTAATGCCATCCCACAAGGTTTTGTCGACGGTAAGCAAGTCACCGACAAAATCTTGACGGCTCTTCAAATGGACCCTAATGAATACCGTCTTGGTTCCACTAAAGTATTCTTCAAGGCCGGTGTCTTAGGTATGCTTGAAGACATGCGTGATGAACGTCTCTCTAAGATCATTTCTCTGTTCCAAGCTCACATCAGAGGATACCTCATGCGCAGACAATACAAGAAATTACAAGACCAGAGGTGAGTAACATTTATGTATCTCATGCACAAAGGGTTATATTTTACCATATATCCTGCAAATACATACTTCATCAAATCAAATTGTTTTCAAAGTCCCGTAAATATTAATGACCATCCACAATTTATTACAATCTCCATGCATAATGAATCTGTCTAAGTTCTAATGGAAGCAATCTAACTTCTCACCTAATGCTTTTTTCTTAATCACTGATTAAGTTTTCTATTTTGCTAACCAGATAATTTCCTATAAACTTCTAATAAACGTTTTCCTCGTTCCCCACTTTGCATTTTTGGCTCTGTAAAGGTCTGTGGTTTTGTCTAATGATTTTGCTTTACCATTTTTCATTTTTTTGCAGAGTCGGCTTGTCTGTTATCCAGAGAAATATCAGAAAATGGTTAGTCTTGAGAAACTGGCAATGGTGGAAGTTGTACACCAAGGTTAAACCTCTCTTGAATGTTGCTCGTGCTGAAGACGAAATGAGAAAGAAGGAAGAAGAGCTTGAAAAGACAAAAGCTGAGTTGGCCAAGGTTGAGAAGATTAAGAAAGAATTGGAAGAACAGAATGTTACTCTCCTACAGCAGAAGAATGATATGTATCTTCAACTTCAAGCTGAACAAGATACATTGATTGATGCTGAAGAGAAGATTGAACGTTTGATTCAACAAAAGGCTGACTTTGAGCAACAACTCAAAGACCTTGAAGAAAGACTTCTTGATGAAGAAGATGCCGCTGCCGAGCTTGAATCTGTCCGAAAGAAGATGGAAACTGAGGCTGTTGAATTGAAGAAAGATATCGAAGACCTTGAAACTGCTTTGGCTAAAGCTGAAACTGAAAAGAACACTAAAGACAATCAAATTAGAACATTACAAGATGAAATGGCTCAGCAAGATGAACAAATTGCTAAGATCAGTAAAGAAAAGAAGAACCTTGATGAAAATCTTAAGAGAACACAGGAAGCTCTTGCCGCCGAAGAGGACAAGGTCAACAACTTGACACGAATCAAGGGCAAACTTGAATCCACTCTCGACGAGGTATATATCTATACAATCTTTAAGCAGGCTTGTATTAATCGTACAGTCTTGCCAATGTCACAGTCTTCTTCATATACAATGTATATACATGTATATTGATGCCCTTCAATTTTACTTGAACCTCATTAGAAATTAACAAAACATTTTCTCTATGGTTTAGCTTATCTGTTTTAACCTTAAATAGAACTGATTACACTTTATATACTATATGAATATTATATAGATAAATCCAATTACAACATGGGCCTATCATATGACTCCAGTAAGTGTGCAAACGCAACATCACAAACAATATTTGTGTAGACATTCGTTCACGCTTGATTTTAAATCTGATGATTTATGTTCGGTTTCTAACTTTCTAGACTCGACAGGTTGTACCATTCTATGATAATTCAGAAATAATGCCAAATTTATCCATTTCAAGAGAATTTGTGGGCTCTTGATGGAAGAGTTAAGTATATATATAAGAGCAGTGTCTAGAAAAGCTAGTAAGATATGTCGACCACCGCATATAAATAAATAAAAGCGGCGATGAACAGCATGGATGTAAATATAAACTCATTGGTACCTCTATTTTTGTATTTTTTATCATCTCATTAACTTAAATTGATATTATATGAAGAAAATATGTATGCTTATCATAGCTTGAAGACAATCTTGAACGTGAAAAGAAGGTTAGAAACGATGTAGAGAAAGCCAAGAGGAAGGTTGAACAGGACCTTAAATCTACGCAAGAAACAGTTGAAGACCTTGAACGTGTAAAGCGAGATCTTGAAGAAAATGTTAGAAGGTCAGTGAATATACTTTTTTATTTTGATCATTAAAAAGTATTCATAGTTCTGCACTGATTATATTTAAATGCTATGATCAGAGTTCATAATTGTAATAAGTGAAAAAAGATACGTTATTCGTCATAGATATGCAAACAAATAAGGCAACGTTATCTTATTTTCATATGAAACCTTGCATATTCTTGCCTATATTAAACACCATAATCTTTGTTATATATTAGTATTTTGCAATATATAAATTCATTCTAACAAAAACAAAGTAACTAAATATAATATATCCAAATATCTTTCTTATTATATACATCTACATTGTAAGCTGTAATTCTATATATTTAAGAACTATTTTATTTTCAGAAAGGATCTTGAAATCAAGAATATGAACGCTAAACTTGAAGATGAACAGAGCCTTGTAGCTCAGTTACAAAGAAAGATTAAAGAACTTCTGGTAAATAGAAAATAAGTCTTTATTAAAAGTCAATTATTTAAACAAATTTGTATCACAGATTGCTTGCAAAACAAGGTTCTTTAGTAGTTTTTTTATTAACGTACTCTGTAAATATGTTTTAACTTGACGTCATTTGAAGAAAAACAACACCCAGACACTATGTAACTAAAGGACAAAACAATATTCATTTTAAATGATTAACTTTTCCTTGTTTTCGTCATCAGGTATGACTTATGTTTTCTCTATGTTATGAATTCAGTATAGATTCCAGAAGATTCTTGGAATCACTTCCGCATTCTTTCTAGTCATGAAGCGGGCATTAATTTGTTTAGAAGTTAGTATTCCGTTATTAGTCATACTTCCTTATTGCTTACCTGTTTAATACGCAGTTCATATTGTATTTTCACAGCAATATTTTGTTGTTAGACCTTGACTTTATACTTTCAACAACATTTTTTAAGTTGATAATTTTTGCTGACTATGCTAGGCATCTTGATGGTCTGTACTTGAAGTTGACATTTTTCTAACAAATGTCAGAGAAATTTGTTCTTACAATAATATTTTCGATAGATTATTTGGAAGCCCGCCTATCTGTGCTGGCAGTCTTCCAGATATTCGTTTAATCACTAGGTTGGTTTTGTAAAGCGTTTTTGGCTTTCATCGCATTCTCAGCATTTACCTGTGTAGAATATTCTTGAGTAAAAGTATTCTATTTATAGAAAACACCTGATAGGCTGTCGAGAGAATTTTTATAATCGTATTGTCTTAGTCTGTGCTGGATTCTTGTCGCTTCCGGGTTGATTATTTAGTTGTTGAGACTTGTTAGTGCAATTGTTGCTTTGATAAAGGGTAGTTGCACTCACGTGTCTGATAGGGTAGTCCATTGTTCAACGTACCACGTGTCTTATAGTTTCGGAATATCTTTGGACTTATTTTACGTTAATACTCTACTACAAGTTGTTTGGAATTATTTTGTAAGAGTTAGTTTTTATTTCGGATTTGTTGTACTAAGATATTATGTCGGACACAGAGGACTCTAAAACAACAACTGTTACTACAACACAGAAGGTTGAAATCAGTTCTGAATCTACTGCCCCTCCAGCTGAAGAAACAGTTACTGCAATACCGGAGCAGATAACTGTTCAAAAGGTTACACCTACTGCTCCAGATTCTTCATCAACCATGACAACATTATCGGTTTCTTCGACTTCTAAAAGTGATTCTTTTTTGGTATCGCCTGCTTCTGCTCCTGAACCACGACCATCTAACTATGAAACGAGACCGAAATCCCGTTCTTCTAAATCGTCGTCTAGTTATTCTAGTTATTCACGGTCTGCTCCGAAAAAATCGTTTCGGGAATACACTGACACCGGGAGTCTTTTACAAGAATTAAGTAGGAACTACCGAGGTACAAGCCCGGCTGTTTTGGAGAGTATTGCTTCCCATCCTGCGCTGTACAGTAGACAATACAAGCCTGAAACGTACAATCCAGCCTTAAGTGCTAGAAGTAGGAAAGTTATCCGCGATGCAGAGGAAATGGCCCATGTTACTCCAGGCTTGAAGCATATGTTAGAAGTACAGTATCAAACATGTGGCTATATTTTGTTTTAAATGTGCTTTGCTTCGCAGTGAATTGTTCAAATATGCTAGATTAATGGCTTTAATGCTGTGTCGGTGTACTATTAGTTTGCTTCTTGCAAAGATAACCATTAAGCAAAATTGATGTGTCAGAAAAGTTATCTCATTTATTTGCTTGAAAGTTTTACTCAGTTTAATATCTTTGGTCTATCTGTGAATGTTAGATATTCTTGTTCGTAAGCTGGCATGACATTTATGGTGGTTGTGTTGTACCATTCTTTGTAGCTCAACATGTCATTAGATTACTATTGTAGATGAAAGTACGTTGCTCAGGTAATAGTTTCCTTTTTTTTGTTTGTATATGTTTGCTTCTGTATTTACTCATTAGTTTGGAGGTACACAATGTGTACTGGTGCTTGTGCATTCCATTCCTTTTCACGGAGATTTTGTTCGATATTTCATGATTCGTGTACAGTAACATGTTGCTTAAAACATGAACGAAATCTAATTGGCGTTAGTTCTGTTTTATCTATTTTTATTAAGTAAAGTAAAGTAAAGTGAACTAAATTATTATTATCTACAAAACATAAACACTAGTAAACATAAGCCCTTAAGAGCTTATAAAACCGAGTGGAATATAATGTGTATCAACTAAGGGCATTATTGTTTGCACCTAACAATAACTGCAAAAGTCAGCTGTTCATCTGAACGTTCACAATCCAGTAATTTAACTTCCATGATTTTAAGATATATGTATGTAAAAGTTCGCATACTTTATGTTCTACGAGCTCCTTAGAATAATTTGGAACTACGAGATAAGCTGCTAGATAAAATTTCAACGCATACCTGACTTTGATTGGTTTAAGTTTCGCATTGCTGGTGAGAATTTGGTTTTGGGTGTGACTCATTCGTCTGCTATGCTGTATCTTTTCATGTATCTGCTAGAGTAGTGTTCTTCCTAAGCCAAGGCATGCGCCAGTGAAAGTTTCCTGTGGGCTGATTTCGCTTAATATTTTCGACGTTTTCGAATATTGAACATTGGTTTAGTTCTTAGAATTTTTTTTGAAAAAAAACTTGTTATTTGAACAATCTGTGATACAAAAGTTTTATTGTTTATAGTTTGTGATAGTGTTTATTTCATGAAAAAGTTTTTGGATAATTTAGATTCATTCATTCCGTTGTATATTTTTGCACTTTGATCTTATACGGATAAATATATAGAATTCTACAAACAGTAGATAAATTTCTTTTTGAAACATTAAAACATTTCGGGAACATTTTTTTTTATCATTCCATAGTGTGGTTTTAAGAATTAAACATGCCTTCTGAAATTGCTTTACAGGCTCGTATCGAGGAATTGGAAGAAGAATTAGAGGCTGAGCGTGCTGCACGTGCTAAGGTAAAAGAAACTTTAATTTTGATTAACTTAATTAATTCATTGATTATTGTGATACGTTTAAACGGATTTATTTAAATTCGATTACAAGTTGAACATGCTCGCACAACTTAGATAAATCGCTTTTGATCTCAATTCTTTATATCCCAGTCAAAGATTTGAGTTCCAGCACGACCGATTATGCCCTTCCATGAAAACTCGATATTAAAGATCAATTTTCTATCGTAGATAGAGAAGTTGTTTACTCCTTATGGAAGGAGAAGTGAGTGCTAGTAAATAAAAATGTCCAGAAAAACTGATTATGTGAGATGATTGTTGTTCATGATCTAGCAAAAAGAAGTGTTAAGAAACGACGTATACCCCATAAAAAAGAAACAAATACAAAATTATGTTAAAAACATAAAGTTTACTTGAACTAGTCATGCGTTTCGTATAATTTTTTGAATATTTCTATCTATCTTAACACACAGGTATTTTCATTTCTTTTTACTATTTACCTCAACCAGACTACGAATACTTCCTTGATATACAGGCACTTGCATAATAACATAATTGCTTGATGAGATTCCTGTTTTGATAGGTTTCGTTGCCATGGTAATTCAGTGGTATTTTCAGAATTCACAGGAACTTTGTATTGCACTTCAGTTTTTACTAGTAATTGGCCACGATCTGTCAATCATAAGATAAAGTTTATCTACAGTTTGGGATTTCTTCATGATCTTGTTTCTTAGAGCCAGGTGCTTTACCGTTAGCTTATTCTCTAAACAAAATCAACATTGGTATTTTATCACTTGTTTACGGCTATTCACTAAGTGCTTTTTTTACTACTAGAATTTAGGCGCAAATGAAACTATATATTGTATACGTGCGTAAATCTTAGAAGGTAGAACATGTGAAATAAACCACGTTGATGGAGCTCGATACATTTAGTAATTTAAGTCATCATGATCAAAAACTGACTTGTTTAAAAAAATCCTTTCATGAACTGTAAAAACCAAAACTGCATTCAAGTAAGATTATTTGAAATATAAAATGCCTGTCTTTGTAGCTTTAAGCGAACGTGTCAATTAAGCGACTTGATGCATTATACAATACTGAATACCATGGCTTTTATTTGTAGATATTCTGATAATCAGTAATGACATGGTCAAACATTTGATATTCCTAGGTCGCCATGTACCCAGCTAGCATGACCATATCGGGCCGATATACGATTATTGTATAAATACTCAATATTTTGAAAAATTCTAAATGCAATGGTATTGTTTACTTTATTATGTCAATAGATTTTTTTTTAACGTCGCATTCAACACATATATAGGTCATATACACGACGGCCAGCTCTTCCTACTATAGGTTTCCTGAACACTTTTCTATCACCAGTACTAACTTACCCTACCACGATGCCGACAACTCATGTATAGGGTATGACCAGCGCGACCGGGTTTCGAACCCGCAATCTCCGGATTTGAAGTCAGACATGCTAACCACTACGCCACGGCCGCGGCTTATATGTCAATAAATAATCCTCTGTATGATATCAAATACTAGAACCACACTAACTACATTCATGTTACATCAAAAAAGTACATCGGGTCTGCGTCGGGCCTACATAATCAATAAATGCAACTATTTTGTGTATCGGATTGACATCGGTACGATATTGCGTTTTAGTTACACATCCATATTTCGTTAAATCGTTGAAATATTATGAAATAAATTAATTCAAATGAAACACCTTTGTTCTTTATCCTTATTATATTTACGTTCTGTTCTACTGTCCGATTTTTGTAATAGACAAGGGAGGGAATTATGTTAGGTCTATTCTCTCCCTTGATTACAATGTAGCAAATAATTGAATGAATTTCTAAATTATTTTAGCTGAGTTTTAAAATAATATGTTGTTTTTAATTGAATTCAATATTTTTTACATAAAATCACTCTTCCATTATATTCAAAATGAAGAACTGGCAAATATTCACTGCATTCATACTTTTTTCTTCATATTGTTGACTGACATCGCACCGCTATCGTTTTGATGTTGACCCGTTGTAGGCAAGAACTATCGGGCTGATCATTTGATGTTGGTCCGATGTAGGCAAGAAATATCGAGCCGAAATGTTTTAGACATCGGCCCCATATTGTACGACGAATGTCGGGCCGACATAATTTCTATTTGCAGCCGAGATTAAATCCGACGTCTGGCCGTCATATGTTTGATGTCGAGCCCATATAGAATGTTGACTGGGTAGTCAGTACTGTAGCGTTTGTAGCAATCTGCGTTTAATAAGCGGTCACCATGATTATGTTTTCATTTGTACTGCCTGTTACTAAAGTATAAATTGTTTCGTACAGGTCGAAAAACAGAGAGCTGACTTAAACCGTGAACTTGAGGAGCTTGGTGAGCGTCTTGATGAGGCTGGTGGAGCTACTGCTGCTCAACTTGAACTAAACAAGAAACGTGAGCAAGAGTTATTGAAACTTCGTCGTGACCTAGAAGAACAGAGTCTTCAACATGAATCCCAAATTGCCAACTTACGTAAAAAGGCTCAGGATGCTAGTAATGAAATGGCTGACCAGATTGATCAACTACAGAAAGTTAAACAAAGGTAATTATTTTGAGGTTTATACATGATATAGGTGACCGAAAGTCAAAATTCGGACATCTTTTATCAATAATTCATCGAGAGCTTTATTAACCAATTTTGATTCGTGCCCACTCTTTCCTCTACATTTATACAATTCTATAACGAATTTTATAAATAAATAAATATTTTTAAATAATTAATAATAACACTAGTTTGTTAGCCGATGGATTGAGCTTCATGTTGCGATGTATAGCAGGTATTTCAGTTCATTAGCGAGACCGTGGTTTTTCTAACTCGGTAATTGGCGCCAAGGTGGCCTTCAATAATGAAAATCCTTTGTGCAAGTATATTTATTCAAATATTGTTATAACCATATCTTTTTCATAGCTCTACTTCAAGGTGTTTACTACTTATTTATCATTATGTTCGGATAAATCATCAATTCAAAATAGCGTCAAAATGGCCACCGGAATACAAATATAGTATAAATTGAATCAACACAGCACTGGTTTTCCAATTGATTCTAATCAATCCAACGTCCAGTCCGCTTGACCACGGTTGCTCGCTACTTGATATATGAATTTCCCTTGCGTTCGTTGCATTTGTTTTCGAATTGACATTTTTCTCTCTTCATAATTTATTGAGGGTAAGATGTATGTTTTGATAAGTTTAAATTTAACATGCTAGAACTGAGTTAATAATTTCTTTAAAATTTATTACAAAAATATTTACTTAAAATTATACAAAGTGAGCATGTTTTTCATGAGTGTATCTATTCGGCGATCGTTCATTTTGATGATAGAAATATTCCTTACATTCTGATACTTGATGAAACTAGTTCTTAAAACCATACGTACACCTTTATGATCAAGTTTTAACATACATGAAGCGCAGTTATTCAAACATAATCATGAAATTTAGGTACAAAAATAATGATTTTAAAAAAGGAAATAAAAACACATATGAAAAAGCTAGTTTGTGTATCTTGTTTCTTTTTATGATTTAATGATATGATAAAATATTTAGTTTTGTATGAATCATGTGAAGCATTTGTTGTGTAAAACCAGCTTCATGTACTTTGTTGAGTATAACGTCACATTTGTTGAACTCATTAATTTGATAAGTACTAATACTTACCAATAAAATATAAAACATGTTCCTAACAGATTCTATGCGAAATAAAAAATCCATTTTGGATTCGTTACACATTTCGACGGGGCTATCATATCATGCCATTCGAATTCAACGAAAAAGTCAGTTACGCCGAATGTCTTCCGTACAGATAGCAGTTGATGGCTCGATAGATCCGGAAAGTATTATTGGTAAAAGAAGTGAGTTCATAAAAGCTGTTTAATGAACCATTGGTTGTAATTAACCTTATAATTTTGCACGATCATAAATAAATGAAACCAGATAATCAGCTTGTTACTTACATTGATCGTAGTCCTATCGATATTTCAGAGTTGACAAAGAAAAGAATCAAATGAAAGGTGAAATAGACGATCTTCATGCACAAATTGAACATGTATCTAAAAACAGGGTAAAAACTCATTTTTCTCATGATTGCATGATGCATGAGACATGAAATAATTACCTGTCGAGTTACATTTTCAGATTGATTAACCCACAGATATTCTACCTTACTCCAGAAGCGCTCTAAAGAAATTTGTGTGCATTAGATATTTTCAGGTTAACGGAAATAGCCGAATAGCTCCGTTTGCTACACTCCATTGTTGTAATCGGAAGACTTCGGTCTTTTTTCTTCGGAAGTTAGAAATATAGAAATTAGTTGTGTACTGTTTTTTCCTAACAAAACTTAGATTTAGAATATTATTAATGGTATAAGAAAACAAAAACTGCAGTCTAGCTCTAAATGTTGTGAGTAAAATGTCTTTAAATATCTTTTGAATTTTTCTGAACCTCGTTGTTATGGAAACTCCTTGATAACAGCTGTGAGCTGTTATCAATGCTCTATACATTATACACATTCTACCTTTCACAATTGTTTTTCAGTCTCACTCTTCGACTGTTGAACATTCCAAATACATGTTACATCATACTTATACATGCATTACCTGGCCCCCATTTAACATAGATAGTTCTTCTCTACTGAAAGGATCTGAAATTAGTCTCATACATTTTCATAGTTTTAAGCTATTGTGGAGTAGACACATTTTCAAAACCTGTCGACAGTTTTAACAATGTACTTGTATTTGGATATATGAAAATTGTATGAAATTAAGTGATTCGTATAAATAAAGTGTTAAGCGTTTGTCTTTCACTGGATTTCATTATTTTCCGCAGGTATGAATTAGATTAATTTCAAATGTGAAGGTCAAAATGTGAATCAAAGGGGTCGGTTTCTTGTGTTAAACACCTCATCAGAGTATATCTGACTTCCTGTTTAAGTTTGAAATGTAAATAAAAAAACAGCTAAAGTTGACAGTTATTGTTTTCTTATGTACCACTTTGTGAGTGTAAGAAATGTCTAATTTTGTTAACTAGACTGAGTATGTTTAACCAGGGGCTGATCCAGATGTTAATGAAGACCGGGGTTTGGCCTATATTTTCTCGAATGGGGAGGGGGGTATTAAGCATGGTCGTTATCCGGATTCATATACGTTTTCTACAGGCAGAAAACCAATTTAAATGTGTTTGCATGCGTATATTTATAAACATTCGAATTGTCTTAACACTAATTACACAGTCTGGATTAGCTTTTGGTGATTAGGATGATAGGCACACCACGTGATTCATTGCACGTGCACGTAGAAACAAAACAGGAAGAAAAAATGCATGGATTACTAATAACTGTTAGTTGTGTTTTTTTGCATGTAATACAGATTAGAAAATGAACGCTTAGATTTACACCTTGAATGTGAAGACTTACTTCTTGGTTTGGAACAAGCAGAAAAGTTCAGGGTATTTTCCTACATTTTTGTCGAACATTTAAAAACTCTTTTCTTAAATAGTAAAATGTTCTTACAAACATACATATATTAAGAAAGACATTTCTTTTGACTTTGTACTGGATGTTCTCTTACTTATGGTTTTTAAAATAGTTGAAAAAAACGTTATTTATCATTCATTCTGACCCTTTTGTGCCTTTAAACATCGCTTATGATATTAAACGCACAGGGCTGTAATCAAGACGTAAGCCTGTCTAATATAAGCCTTTTAAACATCTATCAGTGATTTTGTGACCTATTTTCTTATATATAGTGCAATGCAAATCATTGTTCTTTACAAATTGATTTATATTCGATTCGATTTGGCTCTTTCCATCAATAACTTTATTTCAAATTGTTTCTTCCGATTTTTTTCATTTTAAAATTTATATTGTTTTTTAATGTTACCCTAAGCATATTAGTATATTCACGAATCAACAATTACAAAATAATTATTTAATATAGGGCATGTCTGAGAAGATGTCAAAACAAGTGCAAGCACAGATTGATGAACTCAATGCCAAACTAGAAGAAAGTGCTCGTACCATTAGTGACCTACAAAGCCAAAAAGCCCGTATGGGAAATGAAAACAATGACCTTACCAGACAACTTGAAGATGCCGAGAGCAGGGCTAACCAACTCAACAGGGAAAAACAAACCTATGCTAGTCAACTTGAAGAAGCTAAACGCAGCCTTGAAGAAGAAACAAGAGTAATTATTTAATCTCTTTAAATATAATTGAACCATCGAAGTTGATGAAGTATCTGTACAAATTTATTTTAAAATGATAAATGTTTCATTTGGTATGAGATTAATTGTGATTTGTGAAGTATTTTTATAGTCAATCAATTACTTGTTGTTATTTTCATAAATCGTATTCAATAGGAATACATATATGTTTTAAAAACAAATTTATGTAGAATATTTTGAAATTATTTTTAAACTTTATCTTTAAAACGGTTTACTCGTATTTCAACTATATTTCAAAACAGAAATTTAATACTTATTAACTGTATTTCAGCTTCGCCAAAAGTTGCAGAACGAACTTCGTAACCTCCAGTCCGACCTAGATAATCTTCGGGAACAGCTTGAGGAAGAACAAGAGTCCAAGGGTGATTGTCTTAGACAGCTTTCGAGAGCAAATGCTGAAGCTCAGCAATGGCGTGTCAAATATGAAAGTGAGGGCATGGCCCGCGCTGAAGAACTTGAAGAAGCTAAACGCAAGCTTCAGGCCAAGCTTCAAGAGGCTGAACAGGCCGCTGAAAGTGCCAACTCTAAAGTCAGTCAACTTGAGAAAACGAAAGGCAGACTTCAAGGAGAGCTCGAGGATCTTATGATTGATGTTGACAGAGCTAATGCTAACGCCAACAACTTGGAAAAGAAACAACGTGGCTTTGATAAAATCATTGCTGAATGGGAGGCCCGTGTCCGTGATCTTCAAAGTGAACTAGAAAATGCTCAGAAGGAAGCACGTAGTTACTCAGCCGAGTTATTCAGAACTAAAGCTCAATGGGAAGAATCCAATGATACTATTGATTCACTGAAGAGAGAAAACAAGAACTTGGCTGGTAAATATAATATTACTTACGTAATATTTAACTAGTACTTTCTAATTAATTAAATATGACGGTTTGTAAACAAAACTGCATCTTAAACCTAATGAAACCGATTGCTATTTTATATGTTTCTTTAGCAGTAACCAATAAAATATCAATTTACCAGTTAACTAAGTAAAATATTTGGTCATAAACATGTTTTGTGACACATTAACTTAGTTATAAATCAAGTTCTTATTCTAACAAAGAACAAGAAGATGTAATATTGGTTAAATGTCTTGTTGATTAAGAAGTATGACACATATGTATACATGTATGCGTTTATCTTATGACGAAAAAATAAACTACAAAAATTAAAATTTATCAATAAAGGTGCGAGGCCAATGCTATGTTCAATTAATAAGTACAATGGAATTCTTAGCAGGGGATAAATTGTTTCAAAAAGCCCTGGTTTGTTGGTTACTCGACTTAAAACTATATTAATGATGTAAATATAACAAATGTCAATATTTTAGATCGAAAATAATGATCAAGTTTACAATTCTTAGGGTTCTTAAGCCCTTCGTCCTACTTAGAAGACTATATGATTAGGAAATAAAAATGAAAAATCACGATAGAAAAAAGTTTATTTTGACCAATGTCTGATTTTACATATATTATGCTTTAGTCTTATCTTTACTCTCAATCGATTTAACAATTTCTGTTTGTAGAGGAGATTCACGAACTTACTGATCAGCTTTCTGAAGGTGGTAGAAGCGTTCATGAAGTAGAGAAGGCACGTCGTCGTCTTGAGATGGAAAAAGAAGAACTCCAAGCCGCATTGGAAGAAGCCGAATCAGCTCTTGAACAGGAGGAAGCTAAAGTTTCACGTGCTCAACTTGAAATTGCTTCTATCAGACAGGAAATTGACAGACGTATTGCTGAAAAGGAAGAGGAATTTGAAAATACTAGACGTAATCACCAAAGGTCTCTAGATTCAATGAATGCCAGCCTAGAGGCTGAAGCCAAGGGTAAGGCCGAAGCTCTTAGAATCCGCAAGAAATTAGAACAAGATATCAACGAACTTGAAGTCGGCCTTGACACTGCTAACCGTTCTAGAGCTGATATGGAAAAGAACTGTAAGCGAATTAGCGATCAACTGCGTGAGCTTCAAAGTCAACTGGAAGAAGAGCAGCGCAACACTCAAGAGGCACGTGAAGCTTACAACATGGCCGAACGTCGTGTTGCTGTTGTTCAAGGCGAATGTGAAGAAATTCGCTCTGCCCTTGAATCTGCAGAAAGAGGACGTAAAGCAGCTGAAAATGAATTAATCGACACTAACGATAGAGTTAACGAATTAACCGCCCAGGTACAATCTCTTGGAGGCCAGAAGAGGAAACTTGAGGGTGACATAACTGCAATGCAAGGTGATCTTGAAGAAATGAATGGTGAAGTAAGAGCTGCCGATGAAAGAAGTAAGAAATCCTTGGCTGACGCAGCTCGTCTTGCTGATGAACTCCGTGCTGAACAAGAACACGGTAGTCAGGTAGAGAAGATGCGCAAGGCTCTTGAACAGCAGATTAAGGAACTCACTGTTCGTCTTGATGAAGCTGAAGCACAGGCTCTTAAGGGTGGCAAGAAGTTGATTGCCAAGTTAGAAACCAGGGTAAGGCGATTTTATTTTGATAAATCTGAACATTTTGTTATGAGAAGATGCCGACTATATTATGGGGCATTTACATGTAAATGTATTGCGTGTTTATAAAGTATGGATTAAACAAGCTGTATATTTACATATTCTAAAACACTCGCTCAAATTTCCCAAGATGCAAAAAGAAATATAAAATAAAGGTTATATTGACAATATATGATAAACAGGCAATATGTACCCACTAAAGTATGTGCAGGTAACGAATGGAGACGAAAATAAAATAAGTATATTATACATGTAATTAAACATACTTAAAGTGTTATCGTGTATACATATTTTTCAACCAACTCTGTTAATATAGTCCGTAGACCGACAAGCATTTTAAATTCAAAATTCGATTCTAGGGCGGTACATTCAAACCTTAGTACAGTTTGGTCGTGAGGGTATGTGCTTTGTGCCAGGTATAAAACCTATGTATTAGCGTGCTTGAGAATAATAATTATGACGACTGATGGTCGTGATTTGACTAAAATACTGGTTGCTATGCAACGTTAAACACCTCAAATCATAGTATGTATAAACGTTCAAAAAACCATTCTATACATTCAGTCGCAGCCACCCGGTTAGCTCAGTTGGTAGCACGCAAGTCTACTGATCGAGGGGCGAAAAGAGATTGTTCATGGTAACGTTAACTGTTGATTTCAGTTATTAATTTGAATAAAAAGTCGATGATCGAATTTTGATTATGGTTTCTTTTTTCGTGACAGGTTCGCGAATTAGAGACAGAATATGACAGCGAACAGAGGCGTCATGCGGAGACACAAAAGAACATGCGCAAAGCTGACCGTCGTATGAAGGAACTTGCTTTCCAAGCCGACGAAGACAGAAAGAATCAAGAACGTCTACAAGAACTTATTGATAAACTTCAGAATAAAATCAGAATCTACAAACGCCAAGTTGAAGAAGCTGTAAGTATACGTTGTGCATTTTATAACCCTAGATGGCAACTTGAAACCCTTGCCTAGTTAGCTTAGTATAATTAAAAAAGTCAAGGGAAAGAATTCCAAATTGGACCGATAATATTACCCATTTGTACGTTAAGTGCTTGTAAAATGTGATTTATTGGATCCGATATGTTTTGGTTTGGGATACCCACATAAGCCCTTTCTGTAATTTGCAGACAATAATCGCTTTATGTCTTCTTCGTATCGCAAGTTTTCGTTGCTCCAGGCCATGTGGTTTAATCAGAAACCACATTATAAATGTTCGTTGCATATCTACGATTGGTAAATATTCCAATCCTTGTATTTTAACGTCTTTGGCTAATATTCTCGAACATGATCTATATCTGTTTGATCTCATAGATGCGTCTTTTTATTTATTTGAATTATCTATCAGAATTTAATATAACTGACAACAGAACTATGAATTGTATGTTTAGATGTTTAAAATATATAAAACCTCAATTTTTAAAGATGCGTCGTTAAAACCAATAATACATACTTATATAATAGTTTGGTTGACAAAAACTTGTATACAAGTATCATTCGCATTGCTTTGATATATGTTATCACCAACTTAAATCAGGAAAATTGCCATATTTATCCTTATAGGAAGAAGTCGCTGCCATTAACCTTGCTAAATACCGCAAGGTACAGAACGAACTTGAAGATGCCGAGGAGCGTGCTGATTCTGCTGAGAACTCCCTCCAGAAGATGCGTGTAAAGAACCGCAGCTCGGTGTCTACTTCACGTACCAGTGCTAGCCCTGCTGGAGTAAGTATTGAATACATTGCATAATATACTTAAATTAAGTCTTTAATTAAGATTTCTTAAACTTTTATGACATACTTATTAAGTCATGGTAAGATTATTAATATACACAATGATTAACGAGACAAGGCAAATGCAAAATTCAATTATAGGTCGTTCCAGATATCATAAGACATTCTTTACAGAGAATATCGTTTAGGTTTGTCTCAAGTTATCTTTAACGACTTATACAACATAGACATATTTAAAGTTTATTTATACTTCCCTATTGTTTTGCAAGATTTAAAAAATAAAAACAGATTTAATGAACATGCTCATTTTTATAAATATTTATTAGCAAGATGTTTACTTCTGTGTTGGAGATATTACTTACATGGCTGCTGATTTTTACATTTTAGTTTGTCTCCGGTGTATTTGTTTATTACGAATAGATAAATGTTGGTTTTGTCACCGTGTCTTCCCCCATTTTTTAAATGCAGTGAAAATATTACCTGCCAAATGCCCATCATTTATGAAGTGTTTTTTTAATGATATGTATTCACATTATTAGAATGATAAAATCTGATTTTATAATATATATTGTTTTATTGATCGGGTAGATGCACACAATTTACATAGGGTTATCAAAATATACGCTCAAAGTTCAGGCTATGAAATGAATTACCTACCTTTAAACCATTTGCTTAGTTTTGCCAATATGCAGGTAAAACAATTCCAGGCCCTTGTGTTGTTAACATATTTTGCCAGTAGAAGAAAGTTAATAATTTTTTCGCAATTCATTGTCAAACTTTAATCAATCGCTTAGAAAGGAAGTGACTTAATGTCGTTTGTAGTTTTGACTATTGTGTCGTGGTAGTGAACTCACTTCGTGTGACTGATATCACGTGACTTCTCAATTGAAGTTCCTGCTTGCTCCTGCGTTGTAACAACGGGCGAATTTTATTATCAATTAAAAATTCAAAATCGTGTTTTGAAATATTTTTTAAAATAAATTACTTTTACAAAAAAACATTTCTGACAAGGTTGCCTTTTGTCACAAAATTTAAATTATGAACGCGAAATGGACGTTTTTATTACTGCCGAACTCAAACCACTTTGAAATATATCATAAGTTGTTATTATATCTTAATAGAAGTCGATCTTTAAAATCGCCATATTGTTTTTTAACTGTATTAAGCTGATAAACAATAATTGGATTCATTCGAGTACCATAAACTTACAAAGAATGATAACAAAAATGTCCAGAGTAGTGCTTATATCGATTACTTTAAGTTCGTTCATCGCACGTTTCAAAGTACACATCGAAAAGATATCACTTATTAATATTTGTAGGAGAATGTTAGAGTACTTACGCACATATATGCTATGTATTCTATCTTTTCATTCCATTTAGCAATGCGATATTCAAAATACCATCTGAGTTAAGTAAATATAGTTTAATAATCGTTCCAAACTTATAATTTAGGTTGCTTCAACCCCATTGCAAGCAGCAATGGCGAAAGCTGAACGAATGAGAAGGGATAGAGAAAGTTCTATGACATAAGTAGATTAAAATAGGTATTATGATAATATGCGTATAGAATGCTAAATTTATCATACTATATATTCTGTTTAAATCATCAAACATTATGTGAAGTAGACTGGCTTGCCCTCATACACATGATACTCAATGCGAGTTTTTGTTTTATGTTTTTGGTAGCAATTTACCTTGGTTCGAATCTGGTCATGATCATTTCATATATCCGCCTTTATTAGTGATTGTATTTGTTTTCAAAGTAGATGTTAGATAAATAGAGTTTATTCTGTTGTAATTATTATTATTTAAATATTTTTGTGAACCTATTAGGGTACTTCTATTTCCATCCGAGAAAGTCATCAGTTCTCCAGTGTTTCTACCACAAACGAATAAATTGTAAGTGGCACCTTTTGGTGTGGTGCTGTTGTTTTTTGAATGACTTTGGAGTTGGAGTGATCACCTTGTTTCGTCTGCTTTTTCGAACCATCATTAGAGTATTTCATAATGTCTGATAAGCCTATGACCCCCTAGTTTAAAAACACCTATACTGCATGGACATGCTTTTTTACTTATCATTTCACTGTTGCTGAAGTGTTTTTACTAAGTCATTCATTTGCTACATAACATTAAGTTATAAGCCAAACGTTACAAAGGTAATGATTTAGGTATTGTGGTTGAGCTGTTAGTACATAGACAATATAACCCAGTCTCATATCCAAAATTTATTTAAGGCTATTCCATTATCTGCTTATGCAATATCAAATTATTCTGGGTTTAATGATTTGCAACACAATTTATAATATTTTCCGGCGACAAGCGAACCAAACTTAACTTTTACGGAACATTGTCTAAAACCAGTATATACCTTTCAACAAGGATGGCAGTTTCTCCAGGAAAATTGAAATTATTGTCTAATTTTCATGGAAGGGTATTACTTCCCCGGATTGGATTCGAACCCTTACCTTATCCTAGTGGGGGAACCATATTTGAAATCCCAGAGCGCTACTAACAGGGCTACAGACACTGGTCAATCAAATTTAAAGTAAATGAAGCTATATCTATTGATGTATCATCAGTTGACAAAATTATTATTTGATGTTTTTACCAGACCCATCGTAGAAAATTAAATTCTCGAAATCCTCCAACATTATTACAGTTTCAACATATCGCATAATTGACCTACTAGATGTAATCATCATTTCTTTTTATAAAATTTTGTTACGTCTTAAATAGAAATTTACTAATTTTGAATAATTAGTCAGAACCTTATAGCTTTATACACTTTAGATTGAAATTTTCTTTATCAAGTTATGACCTGCAAGGTAGCGTCGGGTTAGATGAAACTGGTTATAGTAATGTACAAGAAATAACTACATCACTATATTAATAGAATACATACCTGATATAGTCCCGTTAATCAAAGCATTGAAAACACTGTATTTGGTTTTGTTTGGATAAAGTTAAATAATTATAATTAATGTTGATGATAGGCTGATATATTCTGTTCGATAATTAATTTTCATTGTAGTAAAGACCTCGCATGGACTTAGGTCAATAATTGTTTCACGTGTGCTTTGTAAAGCGGTTTACATTTGAACACATACAAAGAATATGAATATTTTATTTAGTAATGAACCCATTTTATCTAGATTCGGCATTACCTTCGTTCATTATAAGTATTGAAAAATAAAAGCGAAGTATTATTTGCAGAAAATATATGTAAAGCGTATTAAATTTATTCGATTTTATTACCTACTTAGATTGTCAGACTGTATTATTATTTTAGTGGAAAGAATATTCTGAAAAATGTGCCTGCTATATTATTTCTTAAGCTAAAATAAACGAAAACTTACAAATGGATGCAATTTAAAAAAAAACATTTTGTTGACTAAAAAACTTTTTATTTTTAATTGATTATACTTGAACCTAGTTTCTTCCCCTGCATGATTTTTATGAATTTCAGCATGTGATTTTGTAAATTAATTGTACTAGAACAATTAACCTAAATTATTGCGTTGTTTGTTTTTCCAATAATTAAAGTTTAGTATCAGAACCAAGAGGCAAACAAATTGTATCAATTGCTGGTTACATTAATTGTGTGGCCGGCTTGAATGACAGGCTAACATTTTTATTATTGATCGATTTTGTTCTGGCAAATCTCGTTTACGAGAAATGATTGTTTCAAATTCATGTTTTTAAATGTACACAGTTTATAATTGTTAATGTGCTTTTTAATGTTTTAGTAAAATTTTGTAACAATGATATTTCATATGTTTAGTGTAAGAAAGTGATAAAATGTGTAGCCCTTCAAGCAACGTTTAATGATAGTAGTTTTATTTTTGAGACTCCAAATGAATAAAACATTAAAAATATTTTTCTTTTTCTTTTCAGACTGGATATTTATCACCTAACTACCAGTCGACTTCTAGAAGTTCACACTTAGCAGTTAATACATCTTATCGTTCAGTTGCGTCTTCCAATGGGGGTGATGACGATGACTTTTAAATTTATGTCGTAGGTAATTAGTCACTTCCGGTTCCTGTTCTAGCGGCCATATTGGATTTATGTTTTTAGCGTGTGTGTTTTATGAAATTTTATACACGACTGATAGTTTGTCAAACATTGGTTAAAATGTGTTAATCGGATACACAGTGACAATTTAAATGACAGGTAAAAAACTAGACATTACAGATGATTATATGCCGAGACGTAAAGACAACCTCGAAAAGTGATACTTAGTGTTCCTATTTCTAGATTTTAACCATAACCTGTTGTTTGTATGGACGAGGATATCAGGAGTGAAAAAACATAAGAGTGTGTTAATTTTTGTTCATTCGCTATTTATATACGTTATATTTATTATCATATACATTTCTGCGTACAGATAGATCAAATATATTCAGAATGCTGTGAAAGATACATGTAGTCTTAGAAATTTCTTTTTGCCGACTTTAAAATTGATATGAATTAGTAACCTACCCTGGTAATCAAGAATATCATTTATGATCCCTCATTGGATTAACTAATAGTTTCTTTTCAATAAGACGCTAAAAACGCCTTTTAATTTTTTGTAATTGTTAAATTATGTCTTAATAAATTGCATAGAGAGTATATTTTGTTTTTGTTTTTCTTTTTCACTTCTTGATGCTTTTTGTCCTATTTGTTTGTTTGTGTTTGTTTGTTTGTTGGGTTAAACGCCGTAGCAAAACATTTATGGGTCATATAACGGCGGTCAGTCAACCTACTCACTCCTCCTGGAAAGGCTAAATCATTGGATTTACTTGTTAACCAACTACTAAGCTCATACCTTCGTTAGTGACTGACAACTGCCCTACATCATAAAAAATCACTGGTAGGAAGGAAAATGGCCATAGAAATAATTTCATGACCAAGCTCCACGAAAGTACACCACGCCCGGGAATCGAACCCACGACCCCTCGTTCAGTAGACTAGCGTACTTCCAACTGAGCTAGCAGGCGTCTCTGTGTGTCCTATAATACGACACAAGATAACTCAATGCCAGTCTGATGTAGGTATCTCTAAGCACGATCCATCCATTAAAGATACTTTCTTTTCTGAACTGATTTACCATATTGATTTCATATTAATCTTGATGATCAGGTGAAATTCTCAAAACCTGCTCAAATAATTATTATGCTAGACCAAAAATCAGACTAGTGACGTTTAGTTTGAAATCATAGACACTATATTATTTGTGTATAAAACACCGTTTACTCTGATGATGATGACAAACTGCAAGTATTTCAAAATGTAAACACGCACACTGTACAACCCTGAGCCATCTTCAACTTATCATCGACATTTGTTGAAAGTGCTACTTTCGATAATTTGGAAATACCATATACTCTAGAGTGGTATATCGTCCAGTAAACATTGGTGTGGTGTTTGGTTTGTATGAATGTAACAAGCACTGATAAAATCCATCGCTGTGGAATCAACGTATTCCCGTAAAGAACGTGTATTATTATCAATATAGCAAGTAATCTAACACAGATAAATAATGAAATAAAAAAATAACTTATCGCAGCTAATGTACATTATGACAACTTTGATGTTCTGCTGTACAAGTGTACTTTACCGCAGTATACTTTTTGCTGT
This sequence comes from Mactra quadrangularis, assembly GCA_025267735.1. Lineage (NCBI taxonomy): Eukaryota > Metazoa > Mollusca > Bivalvia > Venerida > Mactridae > Mactra > Mactra quadrangularis. Next base: position 5,598,827 of record CM046303.1, read on the forward strand.
TTGATAAATAGAAAATGAAAAACTATTTTACTGTTCTAGTCATTTTTATTGCAAATTATCTGATTCCAAAGAAAACAATATAAAAATACAGTATATGTATAGGAAAGATTATAAACGAACAAAAGACTCTAAAATATACATAGGAACTGGATAATATGAAACGTTGATAATTATAGGCCAGTCAATCTACGGTCAACATGGGCCTAACCTAGAACTAATTGCAACATAAACAAAACCACTTCTGCCATCTGGTTTTATACCTCTAGTATACAGACAAAAAAATCTAGAAAAATTAGGCACGGGAAATTCATATTTTTTCACATATTGGAACCCGAGTATAAATAGCAGATTTATGCATAAACAAAATCAACAAATTTCGCATTTGGTGAATAAATATATTAATTTGCTATAATTTCAAGATATACATATCAAGAATATATAATAATAAACATATAACGTATACATCAATCTTTGTGTATAACTATAACATCGATTTCGCATATTCAGTTTTTTGGAATAACGCCCATGTGCGGTGCTGTAGGGGGTCGAAACTGGAGTTCGAGTCACATTATACATATTAGCATATCTGGTGCAATATATCTCCAAACTATTTCCCAGGATTCTGACCTATATCGCGGAAAGTGACTAAACATTTTATCACTTTGGTATTATCTGTTTCACAGTGTCTACGCCCCAGGGCTGGGCTATTGCCAGCTGTAGCTGGGGTTCAAGTCATTTCATAGAAATACATGTATAGTCGAAATTTAGGCATGTTTGGACGAGCATTTCTATAAAATGAAATTTACCTGAATACCACCTTATATCTTCGGTAAAGGCATAACAAAATCATCATTTTAGTGTATACAGCTTTATGGATCGACGCCTTAAGGCCAGACTAAAGCCTGCCAGAACTAGGATTCGCGTCAATTTGATAAGACATTCATGTATGTGGACGAAAATCTCCCCAAAAAAGAGTTTTCCATGATTACCGATCTATATCGTTGGAAAGTGCCTACACGTAACTACAAAAAATTTCGTGTATATTCAGGTTATCGGGTCTACGCCCTTGGTCCGACATAAAGTAAGTCCAAACTGGAATTTATCCGTTTATTGGTTGCGACATGGTCGAAAATTGACCATTTTCACCTTAACGCGCTAGGGCTACTTTACGATCCTCTTGTTTAGTTTCTTATTGACTGACATATATGCAACTTGACAAGGTTATTTCCTTAGTGATTTTCTCCTAGAATAAGTGATTTGAACCCCGATCCCAGTTACCATGGCAACGCTGGGGCAATCAAAAAGGGGCAAAATGTAATTTATGCTCTTTTTTAACCTAAAATTTGCATTTCATTATGTTGTATTTCCTAAATTTAGGTCTAAATGGCCAGTTCTTTACAGAGACTGAAAACATTTACCTACCGGTTTTTTGTGATATTTCTTTTTCACCCAAGGACCCGAATCTTTTTTCTGATGATGAGGGACACTACGCCTACACAAAATCCCAGCGAGAAACGGGGACATATCCCCTTTGGGACCCCCTGAGACATCTTATAATCGAGGAGGCGCGCATAAAGGTTATTTTTGGGAGTTTAACTTTTCTTAAGTGAAGGTCCCTAAGTCCAGTTAAAACACCGAAGTCATTGCCTGGAATAGGGGCAGGGGTCCATTCACGATAAAATGATTGACCAGTTAAGAGTTAAGCCGATTTGTAATACATATAAGTATATTTGGGAGAATAATTATTTGACAGAGTAGATAACTGGCCAATATAATGGGAGAGCGCCTCACTATTGTATCATTTTGGTATATTTAGCTTCATGAGGTCTATGCCCTAGGGACGGACTGTAGCCAGCAGTGTGTGATATAATATTATATCACTAACCAAGTACACATAGTCCACCCTTATTTATTCTCAATGGTCAAGTTGAGACAGGTCAATATTACAACTATCAAGGTAGATAGTTGGTGAGTTTAGTTTTACAGGCAGAGAGGAAGGTTGTCCCTGGACACTCAGCTGTGTGTAACACTAAGTGGAAATACCTGCCTGGGTGTTGGGTGCTGTAACCTATATGGTTAGTAGAAGGAATAAACTTAGTAGATAATATATGGACTATGTTATATTATGTTGCAAAGTGATTGGGGTTTTAGTCCTTGTAATATAATCAAATATTGGCATGTTTTGACGACCATTTCTCAGAAAATTGAGCTTTCTCAAAATACAAGCCTACATCTCTGTAAACGCACATCTATAACATAGTTTTGTGTATTCAGCTTCATGGGTCGATGCCCTTATGCTGAGCTACGTCATGTTTAAACTGAGGTCATGTCAATTTGATAAAAATGACATATGTGGACATCTCTTCAAAAATAAGTTTTCCATGATTACGACCTATAAAGTTGGATTGTACACGTTTATGGTTATTAATTGTACATTTACGCCCTTGAAGCCGGCCGAAACTTGGGTTAGAGCCAATGTGACAGAAATATTCGCAAAATTGTTTGAAATTTTTCGGTGAAGGTATAACAATTATGTCATTTTTGTATATTCAGCTTCCGAAGCTTTTGTTCGATTCAATACCCTTGGCCCGCGCTATAGCCAGTCGAAACTGTGATTCATCTCATTTTGATAGAAAATTGACATAAATGAACGAATAATTTTCCAAAAATAGACATTTTTGATCGGAAAAATGTGTATCTTTGTTAGCCTTTTAGACCTATGCATTGGTTACAATTACCTGTCGTAACTGGGGTTTATGTCATTTTAATAAAGAAATATCACATATTGACATATACGAACGAACATATCGCCAAAAACGAATTTTCTGCGAATACCGACAATTTTAGTAAGTATATAACTATAACATCTTTTCCATATATTCAACATTTTTTTTTACTCCCATGTGTCGGGTTATAGCCAGCCAAAACTAGGATTCGAGACAATATGTTATAAATATAAGCATATTTAATGAATATATTATTCCAAATGTATTATCACTTTAGCATATAGGCCTACAGAGCTCTATGACCAATGTCGTGCTATAGCCTGCTGAAACTGGGGTCAGTGTCAGTTAAATATTAATGTGGCATAATTGGACGAATTTGTTTTCATTTCTTTCCAGATTACCGACCTATATTTCTGAAAACGAGTTTTATTCAGAAAAATAAAGTGGTTTTTTTTCATAAGGGCATAGCCATATCACCATTTATGTTTAAAATGTCGTTTTGGGTCTATGCAATTGGTTCGAGTAATAGTCCGCCGACTAGTACAGCTGTTATAGCTACTATGCCACACATCATTCACATATAGGTATGATATTGAAAATTAGACTCAAATAAATAGGTTTTGTCATAAAACTTCACTCACGTGTTTAATTAACATTTCTTTTGTTTAGGCTATAAATAAAGAAAACCTTGCTGACATTATAATTTAATACTTGGAATTTCTAAACTTTGATTAAATTTGAAAGTTAAGATATTAAATTACCCAGAAACGTAATTTCTATGTTTGCACGTAAAACACCGGTTTTACATTATCGCCTTTTATACAACGTAGTGGGTTTAATGGCGTGAACGTGCTTCCGTAGTGTAAATATTACATAGTCTCGACGCATTATTTTCAATAAGTTTAATTGTGAAAAAAGGTAAATAATACTACATGATTCTTCATTCTAGAACTCATAACTTCATATTTTTATATTCATACATGTATGGAACTATGATTTTGCACTGAATTTGTTGTTTTTTCGTTATGACAGTCACATTGAAGGTCAAGGTTATTTGGCATTGTGATCATGGTTTCAAACACGTTTTGGGAAGTACAACTCATTGTATTTGACTAAATGCATTGTATATGTGAAGGAGAACATGTTGATGGGTTACAAACTTACATTCGCTAAACACAATTGACATAGTTATTGAATTTAGTCATGCGGACGCTCGCATTATGACGTCACAAATGAAACGTATGGTTGGCGCTCGCTGCCATCATAGTTACTAATAAAACCACAAAATATATCGATTAATTTCGCATATTTCCCGTGATTAGATTTTTCTAGATTTTTAGTATGTTGTTTAAGGTACATGATACTTCATTTTTGTCGCGGTTTAGCTTGTGTTGCAATTAGTTCTATGTCAAATCCTAAATTGACTGGACTATTAAATTCATTTTTATTGATTTTTTTAAAGAAAAACTTCAGCCACATATTAAGTTATATTATCATTATTTCTCTAATTGATATACTGTACATCCCATTAGTCCTCTGTATTGTTCACAAAAAATCAAACAACAATTATTTTTATCATATAACATTGATTGTGGTCCAATCAAATCACCCCCTCCTTTTAGTATTAGATTCCCCAGACGTTGTGGAAGTTGACCATTTAAATCATACATATAAACATGATTGCTGTGTAATTCAGATAACAGCATTATGTCAGCATCTGTTACTGTTATACCACACAATCCCTGACTACCTTTTATTGGAAAGGTAAATAATTCATCCCCATTCATGTCAAACGTTTTCACACGATTATAACCTGCAACATAGACTCTGGTATTATCATTGTTGGTAGACATGATATTACCCCCTTTATAATATTCGTAAGGATATTCTATATCTACATCAAAACCCCTTTGCAACTCACCTGATAAACTATATACATGCATACGTATACCATGTTCCATTATCATGATACTTTTATTACACAATACCATACCATTGGTATGAAAATTACGAAATTGATCACCTAGTAAAATTTCTTTTCCTAAACTCATTTTGCCAGACTCATTGATAGATATAAACTGTAAAACATTGGGAACTACCAAAACAGCCACTTCTGAAGAAGATATAGCAACAACATGCTTGGGTTTATTCTTTAAATCACAAAAATCTTTCACATTATATTTATCATCAAGTCTTTTTAATCTCATGTTTTTCTTGTCAATAACAATTATTGTACCGTCTGACATCTGACACATATCTATTATATCACTTTGATACTTATCTGAATCCACTCTCATATCAATTTCTTTCATAAACTTTGCATCAGTAAAAGGTTTGATTGTAGCCTGTGAAATATAGAAAATATAAGTATATTAGTACTGTATATAGACCACTATGATTATATTGAACAATATTACAGCAAAGTTCGGCTAAAAAGACCACCTGGTGGTCTTACAGAAAGTGCATTCGGAACACCCTCGACCTTTCATGAATGAATAATCTCGGAAGGATTCGTGGGGGGGGTCTTCAGTGGATTTTGGTGATTTTACTACCTACGCGAGGTGAAGCACGTAACGTTTCACAAAATAGTTCTTGTAGTATACACACAGACCTTTGTCTTAACATATTTATTTGTTTTAAATTGAACCAAATATTGTTCATCTGTACGATTGAAATGAGTAATTTCAAATTTACTAAATCGAAACTTCAGTCATCGCCTAAACGACCGTGTACTTGTTTACATAGTTTCAAAATGGCGCCAAAATATGTCCGACGTTATTCGTAACGAATGGCCGAGGATGTTCCGAATGACAGAAAGCGGTCTTAATAGCGAGTCGGTCCTTTTAGCGAACCCACCTATTTATATATTGAGGGAAACAGTATGGTACCAAAAATTATAAACGTTGCCAGTGACTATTCATATAGTTAAAATGTCTTGTTAATGGTTACAATGTACAAAAAGAAAATAAGAATACTCATGCTACTATTGCAAAACATATGCATGTAACTTATGAATATCAGACACTGTTATTTCAGGGGCAGGTCCAAAAAAATTTTCTGGGGGGAGGTCATCACTTTTAATAGAGGGGGTCAAAACTTTCGAACCACAACCACATTATACACTTTCTGCAGAATAATGCTACAGATAAATAATAAAAACCACATAACCATTAAATCTATTTTAAGCATTGAGAAAAACTGCTTCATGCTACTTAAAAATAAGTTAAAGTCAAGAAATACACTTATGGACAAGTCCATTTATGAAATTATCGGAGAAAATCCAGACCCCCTGACCCCCGCTAGATCCGCCTATGCCTGTAATGATATTTTGTGAGTTAATAATCTAACCAAGAAACTGACTGACAATATGATTTCGTCTACGCAAAATTCACGAAGTCCGTACCGTCGCAAGACTTTATACCCATCGCGCTGTTCTGTATACTGGAGTTTATACCTTTTAATTAGACAACTGGAACATATTTTCTGGAACGACTTTTCACATAGCTGTAAAGGCATTGCTACTTTCGTTTTCTTTGTTTAGAACCCTCTGTAAGAACGCTTACGTAAGCAGACGAAGCGCATTCTTAACTAATTTGAGTTTAATATATCAAACAAAATATAGATTATCGCTGTCCGTCTGTTTAACATATTTTTGATTAATTTTAAATAATTAAAAAAAAAATTGCGACGAAGTTTAGTTGAATTTAGGGACTAAGGGACTTGAGGGCCGTTTCACTACACCAAACATTTGCAATCATTGACAATTACTTTTTACAAACAATTCTTTTGTTATTGATCAATGTCAACGAAGCTTTTATCACTTATTTTGTGGTTACTATGATTATATTGTCATACCTATTACGTAATTGTATACATAGACATAATTTTATTGCAAAAAAGACATTTGTCCATAGGCAATACAAACATGTAATAACATATAAATATACATACAATTATTTCCAGTGACGGTCATTAAATTTCGGCAACAATATCAATATATATTTTAAATAGAATGTTGTTTACAATGTGATGTACAGCCTGACCTGCATATCATGACCATCGGTCATGTCATATAGACAGAGAATCTAGACTCGGGACAACTGAGTAACTAATACAATAACACCACGGAATAACATCAAGACAGTGTTGTACATGTCAAAAATCAATTTAGTTGTATGCACTTGATAGATAGTTGTTACACAACGTGTCAAAGACTGCTGTAGACTGGTCGTAATATTGGACCCCAAATTAGTGCAATTAAAGTAGTTAGGTAAAAAGCGGTCTTATTACGGAATAGCGGAACGGTATTATTATCAGACCTTACAACTATAGAAATAAAGAGAAAATAATTCGGGTCTTTCAAAAACTGTCCGTATTATATAGTTGGACTTATTATCGGACCGGTCGTAAGGTGAGAATCTACTGTATCAACAAACATTTGTAGTTAGATAAAAACAAATAGTAAATCTTCAAACAAACATGCAGTTTTGATACGCCCGATCGAAAAACGGGACGTGTAAAACTATGATGTTGTCCGTCTGTCCGTCTGCCTGTCCGTCCGTGGACAATTGATTGTCCGGATGATCAAGAAACTCAAGAAAAGATGTACCAAGGTGCATCAAATTTTATGTGTGGATAGTCCTTTGGTACGGGGTTCCTCGGTGATTTTGAGACCCAAGCGTCAAAGGTCAAGGTCACTGAAACTCTAAATATGAAAACATTGTCCGGACAATAAATCAACACAGACTGCACCTAGGTTCACCAAATTTTATGCGTGGTCAAGGATGAGCCTTACTGGTTTGGAGACCCCTGTGTCAAATGGCAAGTTCACTGGGACTTGATATATGGAAAAACCTTTGTCCGGACAATAACTCAAAAATGGATTCACTAAGGTTCGCTAAATTTTATGTGTGGATAGCCCTTGACTAGAGAGTGTGAGCTATTGATTTTGAGAACCCAAGGTCAAGGGTCAATGTCACTGGGACTTAAAATATGAAAATTTTGTCCGGACGATAACTCAACAAAGACTGTACCTAGGTTCATTAGGTTCACTACATTTTGTGTGGATAAACCTTGTGTAAAGGATGTGCCCTATTTATTTGAGACCATAGGTTCAATAATCAAGGCCATTGGGTCTTAAATTTTGAAAACTTTGTCTGGACGATAGCTCAACAACCAAATCATTTAGATACAATGAATCTCATGTGTTGATAGCCCTTAGGTAAAGGGTTTGTCCTATTGATTTTGAGACCCCAAGGTCAAAGGTTAATGTCACTGGGACTTAAACTACAAAAACTTTTTACGGACGTAACTACACAAAGACTGTACCTAGGTTTACAAAAAAATATGTGTGGATGTCCCGTGGGTAGAAGGTGTGGCCTATTTATTTTTAGATCCCAGGGTCAAAGGTCAAGGTCACTGGGACATAAGATATGAAAACTTTGTCCGGGCAATAACTCATCAACCTCTTTACACAAAGGCTATGAACGCAAAAAATAACGTTGTCTAGACCATAACTCAACAACTGATTTACTTAGGTTTACCAAATATTAAATGTTTATAGTCCGTGTGTCAAGTATGTGCCCTATTGAATCTGTGGTCCAGGGATTAAAGGTTAAGGTCATTTGGACATCATATAGAAGACTCTGTTGGGTAGATAACACAACAACAGCTTCGCCCTGGTTTACCAAATTGTATGTGTGGATTGCCCATGGGTCAGGGATGTGCCCTATTGTTTCTGGCCCTGTTGTAAAAGGTAAAGGTCACTGGAAGTTCATATTGGAAACATTGTGCCGGTGATAACGTACCAACGGCTTTACCTTTGTTCATGAAGTCTTTGCTTTGGATTGCCCTTAAGTCCAGGATTTGACCTATTGTTTTGAGTCTCGGGGTCATAGGTTAAGGCCATCGGTACTTATATGGGACATAACACATCATGGACAGCACACGAGCGTACAATGCCCCGCCAAGCGGAGCTCTTGTTACATAATTATATGAATAAGTTACATATATATATATAATGACAGAGAGACGATATTTTGTTGAAAAGGCAGGACGCATGACTTGAAACCGCCGTTTTGAATTCGATTAATAGACACGTTAGGGTATGATATTTCAATAATATAAAACAATTCATTTCGATATACCTCTGTAAATAGGTAAACGGGAGCGATCTCAATTTTTGGAATGATGAATCCTAAAACGTTTCAACGACACCAAAGCTTCAAGCCATTATTTTTATAATCTTATATGTCCATCTTTTATGCAAACTTGAACTTGACGATATGGATATAAGGATAATTAATGTGAAAAAAACACGTGGATGATGATTTTTGGAGCCAGTTTCGCTGTATAAATTTATGCAAAGCTCGGCTGAGATACAACTCTTGTCAACCTTTGTTTTAAATGTAAATGACTAGTTATTTGTCAAATTAAACACATATTTGGTACAGCATCAACATTCAAATTCTAGAATTTGTGTTTTGAATTATAATGTCAATACCAGTACAATATTAGTTTTAAAGATTTTATTACGGAGTATATGGGCCCTTTTTACCCCGCTGGTACATATACACCGAGGCGTGTTCCACATCTAGATCTAATGTTCTAGAAAAATAATTGTTCCCCAATCCGCTTTTTCTATAATGTCATATCTGACGCCATCTTGAATTACACAGCGGGCGCTTGCAAGCGTTTAATAACATAACAATTCGCAAAGCAGGCTCGCTCCATCGCTCGCATTGATAAACGCACCTCTGGTTAGTATCAATTTGTACGAAATTCTGCTCATCTCAGGCCCCAAAATATTTATATATTAAACTTGTTAAAATCATAGATTCGGAAAAGTTATTTTTTAAATATCTCCAAGAAACTGGAATGTATATGAACTAGGTTACAATAGAGACTTCGGTTAGTCGAGATATAATATATTTCTGTCATTGTTTGCATCGAAAATTATTTATTATCATACTATCACAATTTCTTTGCATGTCTTACTGATGTGATTGTTAGTGTCACTCAGCCGCTCACAACTTATAAATGTATTGTTAACACTGTACAAACCAATCTTCCCTCAACAAAAAAATCTTAGAGCAAAACAAAAACGTTTCTGTCTCAAGTTTCTAAATTTCGGATCAACAAACATAATAACTTTAGCCCTGGCATCGAGTTTTCGCCACTTTTAAAGACAGTAACGCGTTTTCTTTTATAAGGCTTGCTATAAAAGATATACATATAAATACATGTTATTTCAGACAGAATATTGTCGTTAATTATTATAAGATAGTTAAAACACGTTTTTATTATTGTACAAATACAACAAAAAAGTGGAGAGATCGAAAATGTAACTGTAAAATGCCAGTTTACTTGCTATTAGAAAAACTACTCTTCTTTTAAAATAGGTTCTATAGAACACACTTTTGTTACCAATTTTAAACAAATTATTATGCCAGACTGGTAGAGATGGACACGTACTTGAATTTATAGGTACTGATTCATTGAGGGATATTATACTATGTAAAATACCCTTCCAGAACGTATTTGTTATTTAATTTATTTTATTTTAATTAACTCATTACCAAAATGTGGAATCTTCTTGATAAATGGGTATCGTTCAGTTATAAAAATCTACATTTTTTTACCTGTTGAGTATTATTCTCCTTAACCAGGTGCATTTAAGTGAATACATACATTTTAATGTCAATCATCCTAAGTCCTACATTTTCATAGTTTTGGGTGATATAAGTTCTTTTAATCTTGTCTGGTCCTTCTTTCTAAAGAAATGTAAAGCAAATACTTTGTAAATTATTAATAAATTGTTCAGAAGGAGAAGGTAAGCTTATAAATAAGTGATTAATTTTTGGGAGTGCTGAAATTTGATAACAGTTATTTTTCCTATTGGTGTTATTATTATTTTAGAGAATTGCATAAGGATTCTGTTTTTACTTCTTCCAAAGTTTTGTCATTATAGTTTAACTTTACCATGTCATTAAGGTTAGTACAAAACTTTTCTCCTAAAATATTAAAATAGTTTCCAAAGTAGGTCTAGTTGTGGTTATAAAGTGATTTTACTATTGTTCATGCTACATGTCAACATTAAGGCACAAACCAGATATCTTAGCATAGAATTTTAATACTTGCATAGTGTTAAAAGTGATTGCTCAGAACTATCCAGTAAAATTGAAGTATCATCAGCATATTGGGATAACAGGAACTCGGTCTCATTTATTTTAATTCCCTTGATTTTACACATATTATAAATAGATATGGCGATAAAGGATCGCATTGTCTACATCCACGACGTACACAACAGGAAACAATTTAGACATGTGACCATTAACAATTACACATGATTCAATATCTTTATAAAATATTTTTATCAAATTTATCAAATTTTCTCCAAAATTGAAGAACTATAAATATTGAACATACAATGCCAAGAATCAAATGCTGCAGCAAAATCGATCAACATTGGCATACCTGGGATATCAAGTTTTTCAGAATAGAACAAAATGTCGTATATTAACCTTATGTTGTCTCCCATGTATCGACCAGGCAGAAATCCAGTCTGGTCTTCACTAATTATTGTGTTTAAGACTTTTTTAATACGAGAGGCAATTGCAGCTGAGACGATTTTATATGAAACATTAAGGAGTGAAATAGGACGCCAATTTTTCAAAGAAAGTTTATCTTTACTACCTTTAGGGATGCAAGTAATGACTCTTTGCTTAAAAGAAACAGACAGTTCTTTCTTGTCAAAGGATTCGTTAACTGACCTAACTAAAATTCTCCTATGTCTGACCACAAAAATTAAATAAAAGGATGCACTGCTACCTGGGACTGAATCGTTTTTCATGCTTTTAGACTGCAAAGTAATTCATTGTTAGTTATATTTCATTCTAAAGAGTTCCTCTCGCTGACAGCAAGAGTAGGTACAGAGTTGTCTAAGAAAGTATTTGGATCAAAATGTTCAACCTCATGTTCAGAGTATAAAGACTTATAATGGTTCATTGTTTCTTGAATAGTTTTTGTAAGATCAACCAAACGTTTTCCGGATTTTGTATATAACTTATTCATTGTTTTAGAGACAAAATGTCTGTTTTCTAGATTACAAAAGTAATCGGTAGGTTTCTTTCCTTCATGGATATATTTAGCTCGTGATCTTATTAATTCCCCCCAAGAGATTTTTGGCGCATATCAAGTAGTTCGTTGTTTTTTTTTTGCTCTAGTATTTCAGGATTAATATTTATTTGATTATTTAGAGTTTCAATTTCCTGAATTAGGATTTTGTTAACTTATTATTTGTCTTTTTAAAAATGATGAATAGGAAATAGTTTCACCTCTAATTTCAAATAGTAGAGTTTCATATAAAAACCTGTCATCAATAGTAAATGTCATATCTTTATTGCATATATTTTTTACTGAAAGACCACTAGATTGGTTAGGAGACACATATTGTTCTTTCACCCTTTTAATTGTATCTTTAACATTTGCCACATAAACCTTATCCTTCAGAAGAGAGTTGTTAAACTTCCAATATGAAGTTCCCTGGTCTATTTTAGACAAAAAAAAACCACTCATGGTGATTAAGGAATGGTCTGTTCTATATCCAGGCAAAATATCGGAATATTCAATATTATTGAGTAATGTGTTAGAAATTAAAGTCTACTCTTGCTTTTTTAACTGGATTCTTTTTAAACCAAGTGAAGTTTGACTCTTCTAAGTGTTCATCTCTCCAGCAGTCGACTAAATCATACTGTATCATGAACTCAAGAACTTTATCCCTCGAATTAGGGTTATTCAAATTTACATAATCAAAATAGTCCTTTTCGGGACATAACATATCAGAAAAAAATTCAAGAAATGATTGATCATCTCAGTTTAGTCCATATATACAAAAGAGTGACAAGTTAACTTCATATAATTTAAAATGTAAAATGATAAGGTTTCCATAAATGTCTGTTTCAATACTTCTAAATGAAAAAATCTATATTATTATTTAATAAAATAGCCGCACCTCTAAATTGTGAAATATAATTGCTAAAATAGCAATCAAAACCCCACATGGTACGAGTAATAAGTGTGTCTTTTTCAGTTAAGTGTGTGTCTTGAATGCAGATTATTTTGAAGCTTTTATCTTTTGAGTAATTTAGTACATCCCTTCTCTTATTTATGTCATTAATTCCCTGTACATTCATGGATTCTACTAACAGTTTACCCGACATCATAAGTTTTCATAGCAATTATTGAAAAATACTTTTTTTACCAGTATACCTATCAACCTGAGAGGCGAGAGTTGTTCAGCTCTAATTGATTCATCTATCAAGTCATGTCTAAAAATAATATATCTGGCTCCCATTCTGTTATTAATAAAAGGAAATCAATACATTTTTATGTACTTTTAGGCCGCTTATGTAGCTAACCCACATGTGCTTATATCAACGATCAAAAAAGGACAAGAAAAAAAAACTTATACAATTTGATTGTGTCTTAATATTGCCCTTAACAGTTTATTAAGCAAGCAAAAAGAGACGAAAACAATAAAAGCGTTAACACATAAAAAAAAAACTTGGAGTGGTTTTCTAGGGAATTCTCGTATCTATTTTTAGATTGTGACGTTTGTCCCTCACGTGACCACTGAAGTACAGTAAAACACTGTTAGAATAATATAAACAACGTGTTGCTCAATAATGTCACTAATATTTTTCATTGATATCAAACTAAAGTTTATTGTTCGCAAATACGTATATGTATATATAGGGTACAATTGTTATATATATGTTCCATGTGTGGAGAAATAGATCCTGAGTCACGCTTGTGTTATTGATAATAATAGTCATGTGACTTGGTTTATCCAATCAGATGTTTATATGAATCATTGTATCATGTATCATGTGTATCATGTGATGCTTGGTAATCCAATGAAATTTGTTTATTTTCTGTTTAGCACTAACTGTAAACAAAAGACATAAAAAGCACGTGGTAAAAAACTTAGAAATTGTAAGTTGATATTTCTCAAATCAGTGTGAATATCAAATTTTATTTAGATCCGTTCTGAAGTACTGCGATGATTTTTCCATCATCTGACCATGCGTTTTCGGCAAGATCCATACGAGACACCTCTTGTAGTAATTTTGCGTTTATGTTCGTTAGATCTTCTTTAATGACTATTGGTGTTTAATTTAAGCAGAAAATTGGAAGCAAATTATACATGTATAATAGAATGTGAGCAAAATTTTATGTTTAGATTGGTGTAGGGTTAAATGGTGTAAATACTCATCATTTGTAAAGTAATATAATGAGGTCTGGTAAACTATCTTTTGCTTCCATAAATGTGCAGGGACTAGGTGACATACACAAAAGAATAAATGTATTAAACTTCCTAAGAAACAAAAACTTTGACTTAATCTGTGTACAAGATACTCACCTTACTAAAAACGATGAACTTATTACTAGATCTATGTGAGGCTATGCATGTTTCTATAATACTGGCTACACACATCTAGAGAGTTGCAATACTCATTAACAACAATTTCGAATTTACTCTGAATGATATAGATAGAGACGAAAAGGGCAATTTAATGATTTTACCTTTTACCTCTGATGAAACCAAATTGTTTCTATTTTATCTGTATGGTCCAAATAGAGATGACCTAGTTTTCTATGACTATATTGGTGCAAAACTTTTAAATATTAATAACAATTGTATCCAGGTAGGAGACTTTAATTTAGAAATGTGTCTGGAAAAAGACTATTTAAATTATATCCATGTGATTTCTTTATCAACCATGACGATATTATAAAAGAAACTAGAAACCATTATAGAAAATTATACTCAGTTGCTCCAGTTGAACGATTCGTTCCTGGTGCTTTTCTGTTAAATGCTAATATTCCTAAATTGTCTACTGAAGATAAACTCTTTGTATAAGGTAAATTAACAAATAATGAAATGTTAAGTAGTCTTACAAGAATGAAAAATTGTACATCCCCTGAAAACTCTGGCTTCACAACTTGTTTTTCCAAATTTTTCTGGATCGATATTGGAGATTTTTCAGTAAGTTCCACAAATGAAGCTTTCAAACGAGAAGAACTATTTATTTTCTCTAAACAAGGCGTAATCACATGTATACCATAGGGAGACAAGGACAAGCTACTCTTAAAAAATGGAGGCCGATATCCCTTCATTATGTGTCATACAAAATTGCAACTGCAGCTATCTCTGCTTGACTAAAACCTGTTTAAAATAGTATAATCAGTGAAGATCAGACTTGGATTTTGCCTGGTAGATTTATAGGTGATAATATAAGATTAGTATGCGACGTTCTCTTCTTTTCTGAAAAATACAATATCCCTGGCATATTGCTTCTCATTGATTTTGCAGCTTTTGACTCTGTCTCGTGGGTGCACATGTTTTTTTTACTTTGAAGAAAACTTTATTAAGTAGATTAAGATTTTTTACAAATATTGAGTCATGTGTCATAGTTAATGGTCATTTGTACGACTGGTTTCCTATACAGCGTGGTTGCCGGCAAGGTGATCCGCTTTCCCCAAACATGTTTATAAGCTGTGCCTAAATTATTTCACTTTTAATTAAGAAACAATTCAGACATTCATGGTATCAACATCAATAATACATTATTTTTGATATCTGAGTATGCAGAAGATACCTCTATTCTTCTAGATGGTTCTAAAGACACTTAGCGAAACCATGCTAGTTTTAAAATGTTATGCTAGAGTATCTTATTTGTGCCAAAATATGGACACAACTAAAGTATTAGGGATAGGCAGTAGGAAAAACAGTCAAGTTTCATTATATCAAGATTTAGGTCTCATATGGGAACAAAATATATTTAATTTACTTGGTATTAATTTCTCCACAAATCTTAAAGACAGTATTATGTCTAATTACAAAAAAGATCAATGATTTTAGAAGTGCTGCAACATTTTTTATAGTGGCGTTTAGCCCCCATTAGAAAAAATGGTAGTTTAAAAAACATTAGCCCTCCCTAAAATTGACCACTTACGTATTAGTCTACCCTCACCTACTAAATATATACTAAAACAATTGAAAAATCTTTGCTTTAAATCTATTTTGAACCATGGGCCGGATAACATAAAAATAACTCAAATCACACAAAAATATGAATATGGTGGTTTAAAAACGGTTGTTATAAGAAAATTTGATACATCCCTCAAATGTACATGGTTAAGAAGAATACTCACAAAACAATCAAAATACCTAGATTTTGTATTGTCTGAGTATCCCTGCATTTGTAAGATTCCTTCATTTAGCGGAGATTTTATAAAAAATAATTTGAAAAATGTATCTAACCAATTTTGGAATGATTTTCTTCTAAATCTATTAGCAATTAATAAGAAACTGCCTGTTGAAAGCAGTACTATTCAGTCACGTCAACTCTGGCACAAAAGTACATTTAAAATTGGAGGCAAAAGTATCTTTTACAAAACTTTCTATGATAAAGAGGGTTATTTTTATCAATGATTTATTTAATGAAAATGATCAACTTATGTCATTAGAAGGCTTCATAAATAAATGAAAAGTAAAAACTTATTTCTTACAGTAAAATAGTGTTGTTAAATGTGTAAAACATGCACTAAATGTAAATAACATTGACCTGCCATTATACAGTTTGGCCCAGCCTATGCATTTATTCATTATCAAGTTAATAAATTGAACTAATAAGAGAAGTAGAATGATATTTGACATTCTATTAAAAAACGATTGTGTTATTGAATTCTACAATAAATGGATTGAAGATCAAACCTGGCCCAAAGACTTTGATTGGAACCCTTTATACAAGAATATTTATAAGGTATATTTATAAAGTCACAAAATACTCTAAACTACATTGGCTTCAGTACAGAATTTTTAATAGAATCTAAGGCACAAACCATTAACTTTTTAAAGTCGGTGTAAGTGAAAATGAGAATTGTACATACTGTAGTCAGTTTCCAGAAACTATACCCCACCTAGTTTTTGATTGTTGCTCTACACAGCAGTTCTGAAATAACTTAAACATTTGGCTCCAAACAATCACAATCTATCGTTGGCTTGGTTGAAATGTGAAAATTATTTTCGGTAATGTTTAGAAATCAATAGTATCAAACACGATTTGTATCTTAGCGAAAGAACATTTATTTTAATGGAAAAAATGTTTACCTAACCTAGAATTGTTTATATTACAACTCGAAACCTACATCTTATGTGAACGTAACAATGCTCGAAATTTTGATAAAATGAATACATTTCTTACTATCTGGCACAATGTTTCAGCATCCTTGCCCCGACACTAACCTGTCATTTGAACATGTTAACAATATAGTATTGTGTAATTTTGCTTTTGCTTCTAACTTACGCACTATTCAAATTGTATCAGTGCTCTTCTAGCTAAATTTTCTTTTTTGTGAATTTGATAAAAATATGTACTTGACAAAACCCTATGACCTTTAATGAGTTGTTTGTTATGATATTTCTATATTACTTAATCTCATTTAGGAAATATTGTTTAAGTATATTTTTTAAGAAAGATACACGCTATACATTCTGTATATATTCTTTAGAATATTTTGCTATTTTTCTAATCAATGAAAATTGTAATAAAAATTGGTCCACACTTTATAGGTCAATCTTCACCCCAAGAAATTAGTTATATTAAGATAACGCAATTTTTGTATTAATAACATTGTGTATTGTATTACTAATCTTGTTACATGTCATGTAATTATTTGTATGTTTACTTGCTGTAAAAAAAGAAAATTTCAAAAAAAATAAACATATGTCAGCTATCCTTGTGATTTTCGACGAATTAGTCGGGGTAATAACGAGCATGACATGAATATTAGTTTATAAGTGTATGAAACGGAGATTGATTTAAATGTTTACAAGAATGGTTATTATACTATCTGATTAAATGAGGAAGCAAAAACATTATAATATATTATAATATATGAAATATGCTAATTTAAATACTTTACGACCACATTCATATAAAAGATAATATTATATCTGCATTTCACTTAATTTTTGAATATTAAAGTGATGCCTCATATTTAAATTAACGATTAAAAGGCCTAGTGAAAAGTGTTCATCTAGAACAAGTAAACTGCATCAATATCCCTTACTACATGTATATTAGGTTATTCAATAATATATAATAATATAAAGGCAAGTTAAGAAATCAATGAACTATTTGCAACGGTTATTTCTGCCACTGTACTCCAAACAGTAAACAAACCCCTTTGCGATCAGAAAGAATTTGTTCGTTAACATGAGTATCCAAGGATACTGTGATGAAGAGACTTTGATATTATCCAACACAATTTATCCAACTCTATGCTATTTAAAAAAGTTTTACCGATTACGTAAATTCTATATGTTAATCAATTTACTTGATCGGGCATGCGCATCTTTGGCATCGCTGGTGCAACCTAGAAAGACGATTTATAAAAATTCTTTTAATTAGCATACAGTACGTACTTGTGGACGCATCTTACGCGGAAGCTCTAAACAGAGGGACTGATGATGGAAAATGCCTCGCACAAAGTAAATAAAATGGTTTGAATATTGATTACATTGCAGCTTTTAAACAAGAACTTAATGATGGCCCTGAATTGTTCGACTGACCAATTTGAACCCCTTGGCAACGATTTAATCAATCTTACTTGCAGTCCAGTAGACATGTCTAGAGTTAAAATACCGAAGTTATATAAGCATATGTAAAATCAAATGAACTGTGCAACGGGGTCAATTCCGCACCTGGGATCACAATCTTAAAACAATTTGATAGAAGTCAATTGGTATATTCTCGACCATAAAAGATTTTACTATTTTTTATAACTAGGGCCTTGTGAACTAGTGTTTAAAACCAGGTCACCTATATTCGAACATGTTCCAGCTATCATCGAAACAACGTTTCTAACATGTTATCTGGATAATTCAACAAAATATGTAACCGCTGAACTGTTAACAAGGTTTTTTTATGTTTAGGCTCAATTACCAAGTTTTTAACGCATGGGGCCCACCTGAATTAGATTTTTTGAGAGATTTTTATTGAGGGTGGACATCTCAAATCATGGCGGATACCACAAATTTTTCGAAAATGCTATAAAAAGCTATGATTATGTAAACTAAAATAAATTTCATTTACGTATATTGTTTAAACATTGTTAGTATATTTCTGACGTTACTCTAGTTATGATATACTATTTTTGTAGAATGTGATTTAGAGTTAGGAATATTATATCTAAGAAAAATACAATTTGATTGTTGTACATGTATATATGATTATACTTCATGACTAATAAATAGTTAGTAATTCTCCTTTTTTCATAAAACAATTTGACATCAAAGCGCTGACGACACTGAACTTCGGGTTTTATTTATTTAATTCGAGTTAACGCCGTGCCAACCCCATTTTAGGTCATTTTACGACGTCCAGCGCACCTAACCTAGCTTTCCTGGACCATTTTCTATAGCCAGTACTCGCCTACCCTTCCACAAGGCCGGAAACTTCTCCATATTATCTAATCAACGGAGGAAAATCGTCATTATTGTCAAATTTTCATGGAAGGGTATAACCTCCCCGGGTGGGATTCGAACTCGCATCCCCTCGGGCATGAGTATCCAAATCCCGACGCGCTACCAACTGCGCTATTGACCCGGGAAACTTCGGGTTTCAAAAGTTTCATGTTACTTATTAAATATAGCATTATTTCCATTGTTTGCCATTTTGACTTTATTAACATATTGATTGAACATTTGAATGATGCCCCTGTGACCTCGACCTTTGACCCAGGAGCCCCAAATCCAATAGGGCAAATCCTTGACACATGGGCTACTCTCACATAAAACTTTGTGAACCTAGGTACATTGGTGGTTCAGGTATTGTCTGGACAAAGTTTTTTCATATGATGCCTCCGTGGCCTTGACCTTTGAATCTGGGACCCAAAAACCTATAGGACACATCCATGACACAAGGGCTACCTTCACATAAAATTTTGTGAACCTAGGTACAGTCGTTGTTGAGTTAATGTCCGGACAATGTTTTTTCAATATGATGCCCCTGTGACCTTGACCTTTGATCCAGGGCCCCATAACCAATAGGGCATACCCTTGACACATGGGCTACTTGCACATGAAATTTGGTGAACCTAGGTACATTGGTGGTTCAGTTATTGTCTGGACGAAGTTTTTTCATATGATGCCTCTGTGACCTTGACCTTTGACCCAGGAGCCCCAAAACCGATAGGGCATATCCTTGACACAAGGGCTACCATCACATAAAATTTGGTAAACCTAGGTACATTGTTGGTTCAGTTATTGTCCGGACAAGTTTTTCATTGCTTGCCATTTTGTCTTTATTAACATATTGCATGTATAGAGATATATGAAAGGGGAAGTAATTCAAAGTCGAATGAAAAAAATTGAATTATCTCCACTTTACGCACAACTAAGCATTAATGTTTATCATCAGAGGGAGTTTGAAGAAAATTGGCCAAGAAATGAGGGAGGAGTTGTCCACACAAGGAAGACGGGCGGACAGACGGACGACATACGGACGGACGGACGGCCGAACGGACAGACGGACGGACGGACAAGCGGCGCCATAACATAATACGACCCTTCGGGCGTATAAAAAGAATATTCATGCAGTTAATGTATTACTGTCATACATTAATA
The DNA here is from genome assembly GCA_025267735.1 of Mactra quadrangularis. Taxonomy (NCBI): domain Eukaryota; kingdom Metazoa; phylum Mollusca; class Bivalvia; order Venerida; family Mactridae; genus Mactra; species Mactra quadrangularis. The sequence goes on from CM046303.1 coordinate 5,619,251, forward strand.
TTTATTACTCGTACATATGATATCCTAGCCATACTCTAGTGTCTGAGGCTATTGTTTTCAATGTTTTGTCCAGAGCCGTCTTCTTGCATTTTTGGATAGAACGGTATTATAAATTTTAGCGAGGGTGGACACCTAAAATCATGGCTATTACCATGGACAAAATAGATAGCGTCCAAGATGGGTACCATTTTTATGCAAAGTGGCTATTTAACATTGGTTATTTGTAAATATTGTATAATATAAAAAGATGAATTGTTAATAATGATCGAATCATTTTGGCAAACAATGTTACAACATTGCACAAATTATACCATGCACCTTACAACAATAACATGCACGTTACAATAATAACATACATCTTACAATAATAACAAACACGTTACAAAAATAGCATACAAGTTATAATAACAACGTACAAGTTACAATAATAAACACTATGATATACTGTATGGCCATATCAAACTAATTTAAACATCAAGGATGACACAAGAAAGCGTAAAATCATAAACTCTTATTTCCGTTGTGATGATGGAAATATAATTATGAATGGCATAGGAATATTTTTTCTGTGATAAAAAAACAAAGAGACAAATAACTATACATAGAATAAAAAGTTAATTATTGACAAGCTGGTAACATAAAGTACTAAATAATAGAATATTGTATTGCTTAATAGGTACTGTTTAGTTTTGACATTGAAATTATTTAAAGACTTAATATCTCTTATACTTTGTGGAAGATCATTCTATAAAGAAGCACCTACATACAAGCAAATGATCTTTTGCAAAACCTTTGACCTTGGGAATATAGTAATGGCCCCGGTTAAGAAAAGATTGGCCATTCCTAGTGCAATGATTATGTATTGAACTAGCTGGAACAAAAGGCGAGATCTCAAATAGGCCGGCGCGTCTTTAGAGTGATTCTTTAACACCGATATAGAGTTTTGGATTTTAATCTTTGTTCAACTGGTAACAAATTTACAAAAGAAAACTGGTTATTGCCAATATGAGCCGTGGCATCAAGATCCATTACAAGTCTTTCTAGCTTATTCCGATTAACCTATAGCTTATATTTAAGATACATATTTGTGTTGCTTAATTAAACCATACAGTCGTGGAATAATCAAAATGGCATTGAATAATTGCCATGACCAAAACTTTTTTTATGAAGAGAATTCAGTTCAGAGTTAGCCTTATGAATGACTGATATAACCATTGATTCAAATGTGACTGATCCAAATAACTGACTGAATCCTTTGACTGAATGCATAGACCATTACATTTTACATTTAGAGAGATCTGTGATTTAAACTGTTGTGATGTCTTAATTAAGACAAAATATATGTAAAACCTGATTAGAATGTTTTTAATCAACTTTATTTAAAAATCAATGAATACTCATTTTTCGAAAATGCTATGAAAAGCTATGATTATGTAAACTAGAATGAAGTTCATTTACGTATATTGTTTAAACATTGTTAGTTTATTTCTAATGATACTCTTGTTATAATATACTTTTTTTAAAGTGATTTAGAGTTAGGGGTATTATATCTAAGTACAATAATGTTTGATAGCATTTTAGGTTACATGGTACGAAAGCCGAATGGTGTCACATAAAAAAGAGGGATTTTTTCGAGCCGGTGCATTGGAGAGTAATCATACCTTTACTTGTTACGGAAGAATTTTGTTGCTGGATACACGAAAAGATTTAACTTTTATCTCAATTCCGAAAAGATGCGCATAACACACAAAAGGCAATCGTTTTCGAATAGAAATCATAATTTAAAAAAAAAACAAGCCAGCAAATATAGAAACTTAGAAATGTAAGATTCAAAAAACATTTTAGACGTGAAAAAATTCACTCGAACAGAAGAAAACATAATCCATTCGAACAAATTAAAACCTGGCGAGCTTTTCAAGTGTGTCGAAAGGATTTGCGGAAATGTGTCAATATAAAATGCTTTATTTTCATGTGTTGTCCGTTGATAGAAATATTGTTTATATTGTTTACAAAATAAATGCTTTTTTCTATATTACTTTTAACGGAAATTGGCTGTACAATGATTGCATTAAAACAATAAAAAAAGTCGACAGTAGAAATAGAAAGGATTTAAGTCACGTGACTTTTTCCCATTGCTACCAAAATCTACCCATCACCCTAATCTACCCAATAATTAATTCGTAATTACGAGATAATTATGTCGTAATAATGAGATAATTATCTCGTAATAACAAGAAAACTAACTTGTAATAACGAGATAACTAACTCGGAGAAACGACATAATTATCTCGCTATTACGAGATAACTAACTCGTAAAAACGAGATAACTAACTCGTAATAGCGACATAATTATCTCGTAATAACGAGATAATTAGCTCATTTGCAAAAGCACCAATAGCTAAAAAAACAACGTTAAAAAGACATCGGCAGCAACAATAATATCATTCTAAGCATAGCTGCAATGCAGAAACCTTCAAAAATCGTGACAAAGTGAACCCATTTTTAAGCTTGCCCATACTTTTTCAAGCATAACCCTTTGACTGTGATGAATTTTTAAGAGAATTTGAGCAAACCGTAAGTGTTAAAGACCTGCCAGGCCAGAGAAGACGTCTCGTATGACGACAAGACTGCACGAATGGGCTATGGTACCCCGGAATATCATTCAGAGCTTCATAATCTCATTGCCAGCAAGATATATTGCAGCTGAAGATGGCCATATTTGTAATTGATGTGAATTTGTACTTTGTTGGTGCCAATATTGTTACTGCTAATAAGAAGTCAGTTATTCTTCAATTTATTCGTCGTTTTGCTAAGAAATGAAATACTATTTGATGAATATTTTCTACAAATATCATATCAATAGCTTACGTATCAACCCAGTTATGACCAAACATAAAGGTGTATACTTAGAAAAGTTGTTAAGCACATGTACATTAACATTTATAGCGCCAAGTCACAGCAACAAATATTGTAGCTGATCGTTTAAGTTGGCGGTACTTTTTCTTTAGTTTTAATGCTGTCTTGTCTAGTTGTCATTAATGTTGTTTTTAAATGTTGCTGCTTTTGTTATAAGTAGGTATTTTTGCTGTTGTGTTTTCAGTATATAATGCTATTGTTTTGAGTTTTTGTTGTTGTTGTCGTCCTTGTTTCTTAGTGTTGATAATGTAATTATTTAATTTGGTGTTGTTAAAGTTGCTTATGCCAACGGGTTTGTTATCTTGTAATTACGAGTTAAATATCTCGTTATTACGAGATAATTATTTTGTTATTACGAGTTATTTATCTCGTAATTACGAGTTAGTTTTCTCGTTATTACGAATTAGTTATCTCGTTATTAGAGTTAGTTATCTCGTTATTACGAGTAAATGTTCTCGGAATAACGAGAAAATTATCTCGTTATTACGAGTTAGTTATCTCGTTATTACGAGATAATTAACTCGTGATTACGCGTTGAATATCTCGTAATTACGAGTTAGTTATCTCGTTATTGCGACATTGTGTAATTCTATTTTTTATATTTATGTAGAACCGTTCGGCTTTCGTAAAGTGGTCTTACGATGCACTGGAAAAAATAAACTGCATATTACCCAAAACAAGCTTATTCGTTTTCTTTAAAAGCGTGATAATAGGTCACATATTGATTGTTTACATTTTATTAAACTTGGGTGCAGAGCTCGAATTTAAGCTCGCATACTCGCAAAATGCGAGTGGATTTTGGAAATCGCGAGTAACTTTACTTTCAACTCGCAAATTTTCGCGAGTTGAAATCGCCGCAAAGTATTACTGTCTAGTCTAAACAATTATGTTTCAAATCAACACTGGAACAGCTGCATAGATCTCTAGTGCGATTTAATTTTGCTTTTGGCCAGAACAAGTGGATCATGTGTTCTTCGGAATTTTTTGGGAAAACTGGGGCTGGTGAGGGAAAAAAATTAAAAAAGTCTTTATTCACTTGCTTTATATAGCGGTTTGACCAAATTTTATGAGCGAGCGAGGTAATAAAAATATTTTTATGTAAAAACCGTCAAAATGAAGGTGCGAGCGAATCCATAGAACATATGATCAATTTGTTGTGGCCTACTTACCTGTATCGTATCTCTACATGATACCGTTAAGCGTCGACAAGACGTCGTGAGTAGATACGTGTCAATTAATTTATAGATCATGTAAATGACCCAAATATGTGACTTGTTTTCGGTTACTAAGTCGGTTGGTGGCTTATCTTATTAGATGCAAAATTTGGAGGAAAAGTGCGAGTTTTTTTCATTTTGCGAGTTGAAATAAAGTCAACTCGCAAACATTTGCAAGTCCCATTTTATGTTAAATTCGAGCCCTGCTTGGGTGGCTACCGGTCGACAAAAACATATTCTATTTCCTGTTTAAAAATTAATACCAATATGATTTGAAATTATGTTTTTTTGGATGAAAATATTTGGCATACGAGTTGTCAAATAATTAGTTAAAATGGAATTGCTTGTAAATGTAAGAATCAGATTTATCCTTATTATCCACCTTGAATAAAGTTATGCTTACTCCATTTTTAATGTCAAGCGACATCATTACGGTATACATAAATATTAAGAATCTTTTTGACAAATGAGGGCAATATTTTATAATAAAAACTCGGTTGTTATACATACGTTCAGATTTAGTTACCAGAAACAAAGGATAAAAATTTGGTGATGAAAGAAGAAGCAGTATACCTGTTTTTCCTTAATACGCATCAATTCATCTCTTAACTGTTGTTTTTCATTTTCACATTTCTGCAAATATATCATATGTTTTATGAAATAGTTAAGTTGTTGTTTTATGGGTAGACATTTTGTCATACATGTGTACTTTGGTAATATATGAACATTTGAATATTAATTGCACGTGTATGTGTGAAGTTTATTAGCTTACGCTCACTATACTCTAGAAATAAATATTAGCGCTGCGCCGTAAAACCAAAACAAACAAACAATAAGTATTAATTTGCGGCTCACAAGGTTATCTTATTACTCCTTTCGTTTATATTAAGTAAAACAGCTACAATTACAGTGACTTTAAAATCAGAATTTCATTGCACAATTTTATTTCTTCATATTTAAATAACAAACAACAAAAACTATACAAACCTTCCTCTCTATTCGAGAAATTAATGATGTAATGATATTAAAATCACTATCAGTTGGTATTTGGAAATCGGTTCTCAGGCACTGTTGAAGAGTTTGTATTGCTCTTTTAGTAAAGTCTTGTAAATTGTTTTCCTTGTCAAAAATACTAAGCTTTTTCTTCTTTAACTAAAATGCATACGAAATTCAAATTAAGTAAATGAGTACAAACCTCTAAATAACTGTCGACAGACGCTTATGACGAAAACATGTATGTTGCAGAAAAACAATTGAAATGAAAATTCAATTTACGAAAGCCATTGTAAACATCAGTCGTAGTATGAATGCATCGGATTTTTTAATCGTCCGGTTTTATCTTATCATGTTACCAATGATGCCAATGAAACTCTAATATGCTTTTTAAAATGGACATTGAAAAGTAATAATAATATGATAGATGCGTTATATACACGGAAGTTTGTCATGATTCTCTTTCAATTCGTTTTTCCGCTGACAGAAATAGACTATAGAAGTTGAGTTCCATGGGACAAAGGTTAACTGATACGTGTCAATTTAAAGTATAAATAGTATTTTTGGATATAGGGCAACAATAAAGGTCATTAAACAAAGAGCCTAGTTGTGCCAACGATAACCATCATGTCACAAGAATCATCTCACGGATGTTCTTTGTATAACATTCATCCCACCTGAGATGATGTTTATATTACAAAATAAATTATTACAGTAACACTTACATCATCCAAATCTACTAATGCTTTATCCAAATCTGCCACTACTTCTTGTGATCTATTTGAATTGCTTTTCCTTATAACATCTAAGTAGTCTATGATAACAGCAAATGAATCTTCCATTTCTTTCTTTGTTAATGTGTTGTTTGAACTATGCATAAGACCATTTCTCAATGCAATTATCTATAGTTATACAAAAAGAAAACGCACATATGTCGAGGTTGCTATTTCAATTCAATTGGTTATATAGAAATCCCTAACGGATTGAGAAACTATTTTAAAAGAGCAATTCAGTTTAGCAAAACTATTGTAATACTTCTTTATATTTTTTAATAAAACATATTAATACGCGTATGAATTCCTTTAAAAATATCATTATTATTGCGGGTAGAAAAAGTTTTCACAAAATCGTCGTGTTTATTTGTAAGCTTTCTCGTCTTGTAGAGCTTAGTGCTGTCACATTCGGAACGACCTCGGCGATCATCTACGAAGATATACCTCGGATATCAAACGTAGTAGGAATACAACCAAGTTATGAGGTCAGGCGATTAACCTCATAGGTTAAGTAGTGCCGATGTAAAAAACCAACATGGCAGATCACTTGCAGAAAGTATCGAGTACACAAAAAATGTTTAAGGGTCAACTTTGATTTAAGTGAATATCAGTTACAGACATGCAGAGCTTTAACTGCCCATAATCGTCCGTCATTTTTGGTGTGTGCCAGCGTTCTATTGAGTCGGGAACGAGGCTAGATTCTATTTTGGAACTACTTTCGCTCCTCGTGATATCCGAGGTGTATTTGCGTTAAATATCGCCGAGGCAGTTCCGAATGGTGCTGTCAGTGAGTTTTTATTAATGAATATCTTCGATCCCCAGCATTATGGTATAACTTTAGAGTGCCGTTACAATCAATGAAACAAACACCAGATAAATAGTGATGCGAGGTTGATAATAACCTCAGACTAGAGCTGGTATTTAATAAGAGTTATTTTAAAGCTTAATTCTTGTCTGTCCTAACATTAAATGGAATAATACAAAAGTTTAGTAATGAAAAAAGTACGCACACAACCAGCATGATGCTTAACTTGTTCTTCGAATTGTTTGCAATTACGCATTACACTAAAAACAGCAAATGGGTCAGTCTCGTCGGGACGAATGACATTATCAACTTTACATTTCTTGCTAATGTAAAGTTTAGACACAATCCACCAATGCAGTTCCGGTTTGAACGATTCCTGATCACAATGTCGTCTCCAATACGTGCAATCTTTCCTAAAATTATAGATACCAAATACGATAATTTAAAAAAACCCCTTAACTGTGTGCTTTGATAGACTGGATGTAAGATTGAGTTCTGTGACTATGATTAGACAACTGTGTCTTTTCAACAATTTAACAATATGATTAAACGATGCACAATCTACTTATACTTTTAAAGAACCTATAAAGTACTCAATCCATTGTTAGTATGTTACATTGTCTGTCTATAAAGTTTCAAAAAGAGAGATAATCTTGAATATAGCATAAAACTTGCTAAATATGTGCAATGATCATATCATTTTGAAATCTTTAATTTCGCTATTAACAACTTCAACTAAATTGAACTTTTGATTTGTTTAAGTGGCAATATGTATTCGTACCGAAAATTGCTTTAAACTTAAAATAAATCTTAATCTCAACCGTACACCAATACTTTTATACTGTAACTTCAACAAAGTAATTAATAGTTTGCAATGAATCTCCTTTAGTAAGAATGCACGCCAAGTCAGACTGATGGTTGAAAGTAACGTTGATTGATACGCTTACAGTGTTTAATGTGTGTAACAAATTGATAGCTTCACGTTAAGCAGACAGAACTGTTACAAATCATTATATCATCGTGTAGCGATTTTGAAACGACTTACACGCACAATTTGGACGATGTGTAACTCCATAAAAACTTACCTATCATTGAATGCATCCAACATTCTACTTATTACTTCTTTGCACTCCAGACAACTTTGGTCGTACAACATCCACGTGCCTTTTACTTTACCCGGTTTAATCTCTTCTCTTAACATCACCTTGTAAAGCAGACTGTCAAAATGATCTTCTTTATCAGATGGGTGTATCTTCTTTAATTCATGAATAAATTTTGTCGTTATTGTTTTTATGTAGTTGAAAGAACCAAGTTTGGCAATCTGAAGTCCTAATGTAGCTTTCACCCAATGCAGAAAATCCTCCTCTGGTAGGTCATTTGGAAGAGACATTTTGAACAGTAGGAAAGACTGAAAGATAATCATTAACATATTATTAAAAACTCGCGTCAGTACTTCTATTCTCACAATCGATTATTGGCTGGATTAAAAGAACAGTTATAGCTATTTTAACGATTCTGGCAAGTAGTTTTTTGTTAGACGTTCATTCCACCACTTTTCTTAAACATACTTTCATTATAACACAAACAACATATAATGTATCTGTATATTTCTCAATCCAAATACAATTTTATTGCAACTATTAATTACTGTTAACAGTTGCACATCGGATCAATTAACAAACATAAACCTTTAATTTTAAATGCATTTGACTTCGTGTTGCACACAGATTTTGAGTTGTTCGCTTCCAGGATGTCAACAATAATGATAAGAAATAAATGATATGGAAAGACATCAGGAATCGCGAGAGTTTTGGTGGATTGATTTCTGTATACTGCCAAAACCAAAAATTGTCGATGGTTGCCGGTTTTAAGTTATCTCCCTTTGGTCCTTCTATAAATCATATAAAAGGGAGCTTACATACACTCATTTTTTTCAAACCAAATGTGCACGTTCGGAACGCTTCTGATTCCGGTGTTTACCACTTGTTGCATCGTGGGACATATATATCTTACAGAAAATCATCAGCTTAGAATGACGCAATCACTCATGAAATATTGCACAATTTTTATCACGGGTCTTGACACTTGTTGTTTACGAAAGTTTAATGTGATGCTGCAATTTATCAACCAATCCCCGTACAATGTATGTGTGCTTATGTTGCTGTGGCAGATCCAGGATTTTTTTCTAAAAGAGTCCAAAATTTAGGGGTCCAAACTTTCAAACTACAACCACATTATACATTTTTTGCAGAATAACACAACATATTAATTATTATAACAGCATAATCATTAAATCTATATTAATCACAAAGAAAAATTGCTTTCATGATATTTAAAATGGCTAACAGTTAAAAACAAGTGCTAAAAGCACTGAATATTAGCGCTTTCAAATTTGGGCTTAACTGCATTTATCTAATATACTTAAATTAAAATAGTGCTTAGAATCAATTTGAATAAATATACATGGTCGCCTCAATCTTACAATGCTCTAACTACCAAATTTTTATTTTTGGGAAATTGACTTGAAAAGTCCGAATGGTTATATCTTCGTCGATTCAGTCTGTATAGACATGAGACTTGGTTGGCACTTTACCAATGTTATTCAACACATATATGAGAAATATGATTAATATTATGAATAGTAATGATGAAAATTACAAAAATGTGTTTGGAGATTGATCAAAATTCGTTTATTTTGGTTGATGCATCTCGTTCTAACATTGCGCTATCTCCAAGAAGACAATATAATGGTATTTGTGCACATTTTCTATAGTTTTGGGTTTTTAACACTGCCTATAATGTAGCATACATATTTTTTGGTATACACTGAGAATATGCTGTCACTGGAGAGCAAAAACACGATAATCAAGTTTTGTACTCCAACTGGTCAAAAGGAGAAAGAGCATGTTCGAACAAGCTCCTATGGCCTTAGAACATTGTTAGAGGCAATTAGGACATAAAACGAGTGACGAAGACTTTATTTTGATCGGATAACAGTATTTTCAGCCCGAACATTGATCTATGTCCTGGGCATAGAGCAATGTTTGGTCTGTGAGCAGAGAAAATGTGTGGAGATAGGATAATGTACGATTGGCGGAATGGGGAGATTGACATGATTGAGTTTCGAAATGTTGTTTAGAAGATAGAACAAGGTCATACAAGTTGCTTAGGATGTTTATCTCATTTGTATTTCAAAAATGGAGTTAGAACATTGTTAGATTAGCATATAATTTGTCTGTTTAGCCAAATGTTCATATGACCAACAATGGAAATAACGAATCATTATCTTATTATAAATATATTTGTGTGGATACACCACACCTCAAATGCAATAAATCCAAGCAAACTACATAAAGCAATTTTCTCAGTATATATGTAAGCTTTGAACAAAGCATTAAACATTTGCCACTACATTGAATATACCTAAAAACCAGATTCTTTATCGAGCAACAACAAAAACTTTTGTCACTTTTTAATTTGTCGGGATGTTTGATTGAATGTTACATGTGATAGACTAAATGCTTTGTTGAAACTGTGGATAATTATCTGTGTAAGAATTGTCATGTACATCTTTGTAATCTAAAAATATCATTGCCACATGTTAATTTGGGTGGATACAATACCACACCTAATTAACCCTGGATTAAAACAATAAATGTATAAAAACCAAAACTAATTTACATATCATATATATTCTAAAAAGTGGTTAAAAAGACATACAATATCCAGCACCATCAAAACTCACCTTTACTTTATGTTAGTGCCTTTCAATTCAAGTTTGTACCAAAACTTACGAATTGCGAATCATATCTTTAAATAAATTGTACAAGTATAACTATTACAATTGTATTAAGTATCCCTCCTTTCAAATCTTACATCTATTTTAACTATCCTAATGTCTTAATACATTTCACGAAAAATGAACTTCTTTTTAAGAATTATAATTTAGGATGACACTGTATATGACTGGGTTATTATCTATTGACGTATACTGCATTATTGTAATATTATTCAAGAGCAATGGCATTTTAAGACCTTGGCTTACTAATCTTATTGAGAAGATGTATTCAATAAATTTGTATAATTATATATATGAACTTGCAATATCGCAGAGAAGAGATACTCAATAAATATATAAATATACAAACTTGCATTACCATCACAATTATAATAGTTAAAGAACTTGATGGAAAAGTTATTAACATACATATGGACATTCAGGTGCATACAACATAAAAACCCCACTACTCCTGTAATTGTACTAATTCCTACTTTTGTTATGCTAGTCAAATGAATATTTGAATACAGTGCTATCCATAATTATCTTAATACGTTTTGTTGGCTTTAACTAGTAGCTCTCAAACAATCTATTTATATACAAATATAATGTAATACATTTTATAACAATTACAATTACAATATAATATTTATTTTATCAAAACCATAATACAAGTATGTTGATACATTTTTAAAATGGATTCCTGTCTACATGCAAATAAAATGTTAAACTTAAGGAAATTTGGTGCAATGATGATTTTTTTGATATGTATTTCTTTCCGATATCTGTAGGAAAAGGACATATAAATAGAAAATGATATCCAGTTTCTATGAATGAGATACAATAAGTACACAATCTTACATTTCTATTTACTTTGTCTATCGACCTTTTGTATTTAACAATTTATGAGAAGATCTATAACATAAAATAGCTCTTTTAAATGTACTTATATTTATAAAATTTAGATATCATTCGCATTCAAATACCTTTTTGAATCCGAAATAACAATTGTGTTTAGAACTTTTTTTCACATGGACTGTATCACTTTTACAAACATTGGTCCTTACTTCTCTCATATTGATAAACAAAAAATAATTCACTTTAAAAATATTGGTTATCCCACATGTATCCGAAACCATTTTTAAACAAATGGCAACGTAGCTTGGTAATCTAATTCATGTAGCCAAGCTCATCGTACACTTTTAACATGGAATAACATTTTAGTCAGTGTGTGGCGAGGCACACTAAGTACACGAAGCCAGTATTTTACAACACGTCTACATGGGTATATATAAATGGGATTTCTTCCACAAACCCATAGAACTGCATAGTTACAAGTTATCAATACATAAATCTTTTACATGCATAGAAATGAATTCTTTCAATAGCATCAACACAGTATATACTCCTTAACTCCGAGCCATATAATAATATGGATGTAATTTAAGCATCAACATTTTTAAAATATGATTTACCATTTATAGGCATTAAGAAATACAATGATGATAAGAGTGCCATTAATACTCGCCTTTATCTTTCAATGCTATATTGTCAGACATCTTGTACTTGTAAAAAGACGATGGAAAAAAGACACCGACATAGCTAAAACCACTAACTCATTCAATCAATTTGTTATTGTTATACCATTTTGCGTTTCTGGCTAGTCGACCAACATTTTTGAAAACAACAATTTTACTTTTGTTAATATTGACTGTCAGATGTGATGTGGCGCAGAACTAACTTAAAAAAAAATCAACTGACGTTGTAAAATTAAAACTTAAACTTCTTCATTTGATTAAACGCCTATATCTTTATTACATATTCAATGGCGTTTTTACAAAAGATAAATTATAAAAACTAAATAAGTAAAAACCCTCCACCATTAATATGTACAATAACACAGAACCAAATAAAATTCATTATGCATGATGTTATATAGTGTGATTAAGCATTTGGTTTTCATATATCAAGTTTATAGTTGTAAACCAAAAATGGTATCAGAAAGAAGTGCAACATCGTCGGCAAACATAAGTAAAAATAGCTCAATACAAACTGGGTTAAGTTGAACACATCTTACATAATTTTCTTGTAAAAAGACTAACTATTCGTTAATAGATAGACTAAACGGAACTGGACTCAAACAACAGTCGCGTCTAAGGCCAACTGGACAATTAATACCATTGATAAATTGTTTACCATTTCTTACTCTAGTTTTTATAGAATGGTGGATAGATTTAATAGATTTAAAAAGGTTACGATCAATACCATGTTTTAACTGAAAGTCTATAAATGCCACACACAAATCATACAAGCTCGCCTGAAGGTATACAATTCTTCTGGAAATTAACCAGAATTGAACAGGCGATGAATGTATGGTACTAAATGTAAATTTGAATTAACCAACTTACCTTTGGTGGGTCTTCTACCCCTGAAGAAGTTTCATCCTGAAAAGATAGTAAATACAAGTTCTTTCCAATAGCATATAGTACATACCTTTGGAATAAGAATATAAGGACACACCTCAAGTACAAAACAAAGGGGATAACAAAATGAAAGTGCCACACTCAAAAACATAATAGGATGTTACATCTGAATATTCGTAAACATTGCAGTCTTTAAAGTACTATTAGGCCTAAACTTAAAAAATACTTTGTTTGCCTTTTGCCGACCCTAAATTTTTAGGTTGGGTCGGTAGATAGAAAAAAAACCCCATTTTATTTGTTTCATTATGCAGAATTATTAGCGAAAAGAAACTATCGCAGAGTGATGCGATGATGGTCGTTACCAATAAGAAAAACCACATATATTTTTCGAATACATTTTTGAGTCGGTGGCATTTTTTCGGGTCGGTCGGTAAAGGGCAAACAAATTTAGGCCTTACTTTCATGTTGTGGATACAATACTAAATACAATGATGTATGTTTTAATCAAATATCCATAATTCTTACATTGGCATATAGGTTTTAACACTTTATTCAATGAGTGTGATGTCATGTATACTTCGAAAGAACGCCTGATAGATAGAGAATAATAGGTAAGTACCAATCTGTACTTCGTTCTCCAGCAAGTTGGAGAAAGGTTTATTAGGCGAGCCGGATAAACTATGCACAGATTGACATTTACCTGATATTTTTATATCCTAACCACATTCGCTTGATTGTTTGGTCTTTAAGATATGATTTAAAATTTTTTGTAGATCACTTACCTTATGAATCCTCAAAAAATGTTAAGTTATGTTTTGATTTTAGTCACAATGTCTAATTTAAATAAACATTTATACACCCAGATGTCACTCACATTGTTTACAGGGTCTGTCTGTTTAAAATTATATATAGCTGATGCACTTAAGCCAATTTATCCATGACCTTAACTCATTTTTGTATTATAGGGACATGTAGCAGATAAAGGCCTGTAGCAAAGAAAATGGCAAAAGACTATTCAAACGACACGTGTTGATGGTTTTGGATTTTGAAATGTCTGTCACAATAACAGTTTTAAATAATAAAGTCTTCATTTTTAAAAGCGTTTCGTCACTATCGTTGCCTCACTACATTGTAAGTTACATTTACATTAAACATTCATCACTCTTATATCAAAAAGTTTCAGCATGAAATTCATTAAAACATTACTGAATACGATTCATATGTTTTACTATTTGTGCTCTTTTTATGTCGACTACTGAGGAGGATGAAGTCTACAATTTATCAAAAGGGAAACTGGCTTCAAGCATGGAGAGGGTCAAAAGAGCTTAAAATTAGTAAAATCGTGCTCCAATATTTTGTACAGCTGAATATAGTATAGCATAGATACAGACCCTCACATGTGATGTGTGTTAGTTACCTCATATAAGAATTATCATTCATTTGTAGCCAGTTGTTTTGATTATAAAATAGTCAAAATATAGCCTGTTTGTAACCATGTATTTTTATCTACTTTAAGCTGACAGTAGCAAAACTAGAACAACTACTTTAACATCTCCAGTTTAATCCCTACATGATATTTTTGCAGTATAATGTATAATTGACAGTTGTAATTGAAGAAAACAATCATATAAGGCTAAGAATTGTTGTTTTCTCAAATGGTTTTAATGTAAAAAAAAAAACATTTATTGTCCCTTTTTAAATGAATTATTTTAGATTCTTTTACAAAAATCAATGAAAATACCTATATTGATCGAAAATACATATACTGTTTATTATTAAAGGGAGCACATTTAATATAATGCAATGTTATAACTTTGGCATTGGTTAATATCTGATTTTTAAGATCGGTCATCATACTAAAATATAATAAGTATAAATAAGTATAAAAGAATATTTTAAGCATTATCACTAATTCTTAGTAATAGAATCAATGATATTGCTCACATAAAGTATTAGTTTTAAAAACAAAATTTGCTTGATGTTCAAATGTTTCACTGACATGATGATATTAAATTACAATCTTTTAAAATGAAACTTATTTACTCTAAAGCTTTATAAAACAGAATATTCATGCAGATAATGTTTTACTGTTATGAATCAATATTTATTACTCGTACATATGATATCCTAGACAAAGTTTTGTATCTAAGGCTATTGTTTCAATTTTTTGTCTAGAGCTGATTTTTTATTTTTTGGAGAAAAAGATTTTATAAATATTAACGAGGGTGGACATCTCAAATCATGGCGGTTACTATGGCAACAAAGATGGCGTCCAAGATGGGCACAATTTTTATGCACATTGGCAATTTAACATTGCTTATTTGTAAATAATAGAAGATGAATTGTAAATAATAACTACATAATGTACTTGATAGATAGATAGAGAGATAGGGAGATAGAATGATAGATGGATAGAGAGTAAAATAGACAGGTGGATGGATGGACGGACGGACGGACGGACAGCCGGACGGACGGACAGCCAGACGGACAGCCAGACAGACGGCAAGCCAGCCAGCCTGCAAGCCAGCTAGCCAGCCAGCCAGCCAGCCAGGCAGACAGACAGAGAGATAGATAGATGGTTAGATTACAATATTAACATTCACGTTACAATAATAACATACATCTTACAATAATAACATACAAGTTACAAAAATAGCATATAAGTTACAATAACAACATACAATTTACAATAATAAACACTATGATATACTCTATGGCCATATCAAACTACTTTAAACATCAAGGATGACACAAGAAAGAGTAAAATCATAAACTTTTATTTCCGTTGTGATAATTGAGATATAATTATGAATGGCATAGGAAGATTTTTTCTGTGATAAAAAGTCAAAGAGACAAAAAAATATATACAAATAATAAAAAGTTATATTATTGACAAGCTGGTAACATAAAGTACTGAATAATAGAATATTGTATTGCTTAATAGGTACTGTTTAGTTTTGACATTGACATTACTTAAAGACTTAATATCTCTTATACTTTGTGGAAGATCATTCTATAAAGAAGCACCTACATGTACATACAAGCAAATGACCTTTTGCCAAACCTTTGACCTGTGGAATAAAGTAACGAGCCCAGTTAAGAAAAGATTGGCCATTCATGCATTTTTATTTTTCCACAAATCTAGTGCAATAATTATGTATTGAAGTAGCTGGAACAAAATGCGAGATCTCAAATAGGCTGGGGCGTCTTTAGAGTGAATCTTTAACACCGACATAGACTTTTGAAATTTAATCTTTGTTCAACTGGTAACCAATTGACAAAAGAAAACTGGTTATTGCCATTATGAGCCGTGGCATCAAGATCCATAACAAATCTTACTAGCTTATTCCGAGTAACCTATAACTTATATTTAAGATGTATATTTGTGTTGCTAAATTAAACCATACAGTAGTAGAATAATCAAAATGGCATTGTATTATTGCCATGACCAAAAACATTTTTTTTTATGAAAAAAATCAGTTCAGAGTTAGCCTTATGAATGACATAATGAGATGGTTGCTCCCAAACAACTAACTGAATCCTTTGACTGAATGCATAGACCATTACATTTTACATTAAGAGAGATCGGTAATTTAACCTGTTGTGATGTCTTAATTAAGATAAAATATATGTAAAACCTGATTATAATTTTTTAATCAACTTTATTTAAAATCTTTGAATTCAAATTTCTTGAAAATGCTATAAAAAGCTATGCTTATGTAAACTAGAATGAAGTTCATTTACGTATATTATTTAAACATTATTAGTTTATTTCTGACGTTACTCTTATTATAATATACTATTTTTGTACAATGTGATTATGAGTTAGTAATATCTTATCTAAGTACAATACAATTTGATTGTTGTACATGTATATATGATTATACTCCATGACTAATAAATAGTCATTCTCTTTTGTTAATAAAACAATTTGACATCAAATCGCTGAAGGCACTGAATTTCGGGTTTTAAAAGTGAAATTTAATTTCCGGCTCCAACAACGTTTGTAGACAAAAAACAGTTCAGTGATACTAGTTTGATAGGTAGAACAGCAGTCCACTGCACCGGACAGGCGAACATACTATTCGCGCAATAACCACAAGTCAAACTGTTCATTCTTAGAACAATTGAATAACTGCCGCTTGAAAGTTTTGATTCATGCCTATTTTGATAAAGACATTATTTACGGGCATTACTGTAGACGAATTGCGAGCGAAACTCTAAACTTACCAAACAAATCAATACATGAGTAAAATACTCAAATATAAGTCCGGTTGATAAACCAATGAAGCATTTGTAATTGTTATTTCTGCCAGTACACCATAAAATAAACCCGTTTATTGTCGAAAAGAGCTTTATCGTTTGCCTACCAGTATACTGTGATAATAAATCCTCAAAATTTCCAGACACGAATCATTTTACAGTGAAACGTTTACCGATTATGTAAATTCAAATTAACCAACTTACCTCAGTTGGGCCTGGGGATTCTAATGGTTCTGGAGAAGTTTCATCCTAAAAAATAGAAAATAAAAGTTCTTTCCAATAGCATATATACTTAACAAAACTTCAAAGTACCCCGATTTCAATATTGTAGAACATGTTTATTTTTCAATATTTAAGTCCGACCGATGACGGAAATCTGTACAGGACCATACTGTCGTCTGCTTGCATGGTTTTTACTACTTCATCAATGCAAAACCGGCTTTGTCGTGATTGCGTTGATATGAAAAGATTTCAAATTGCCTTGAATTACCAAAAAGTAAGCAATTAGAAATCTTATCGGGCAGGTGACGCACCGCTTCGCAAAAGACCTATGGCAAGTTCTCGTTCTTGAAGCGACATTCGAGCCATTTCTTGATAATTGGTTGTGCATATCAACACACTGATGTTTTTCACCAAAACTGTGGGATTTTTGCACGAGAAGCATGTGCACATTTTCGCTTTTCAGCACATGCACGGCAAAACAATTTTATATCAATTAAAAACATGAAAATCACTCAAGCAGACCACAGAATAGATCTATAAAATCCTCATATTTTAAACTGGTAGTATTTGTCAGTAATACAGAGTATAATTAACATTTCGCCCGCATTTTTTCCCTACTCGATTCGGCCTTGAATCTTATGTGTTAGGAGTAATCATTAATATGGATTTGTAAGACGTCAATGTGCACGAAAGTATTTCTGTATTTCAATACTTTGATTTAAATAAGGGTTAACGCCGTATCTACACATTTTTGGTCATTTTATGGCGCCCAGTGCAACTAATTCACTACTGCATGCACAGGTCATGCGTGAAATTTCTGTTAAATTCCCATGAAAACTGCAAAAGCCATTAAATTATAGCATTATTTCTTGTATCAATTTATTTAACAGGTTCCGTAAAATTAATGTGGAAATGTTTAAAATACCATAAAAAACACCTAGTATGACCATGAAAGGTACCATTAAACTTGCGAATCAGTATCTCAAAAAATAATGCCCTAAAAATGACATTCTGCATTTGCAAGATTTAACAGTCATATTCATGACACTTAATTCTATTTAATTTCCAATAATTATTTTTCGTGGGAAGGCAAAACAAATCAAGTTTTGAATTAGAAGACCATTAAATCTCATTATAATGGCCATGAATTTAAACTTTTGCATTTTAATAGCACTGAAAATAAAAATGTATCCCTTAAAATGCCATTAATTAAATATCTCATTTTCGAGGTAGAATAGTTAAGTCATTTAAATACAGGCATTCACCATTTGAATGCCATTAAAGAATGCTTGCACAAATGATAAAAAACCAATGTATATGCTAGCATTCAAATTAAGCTATTTTGTTCTTTAAGAGTCCAGGAACAACATACTAACAGTTGATGTTGTGACATACATTGAGAATAACAGAACAGTTTAATCACAATCTACATTACATCCATGAATAGTCTTGTTTGCTTGTTTTGTTTAACGCCATGTCAGCACATGTATGAACTTATCCTAGTCAATGAAACAAACCGTTCTATAATTAGTTTTTGGCATCTTGAGTATAGCATTGTAAATTTGTAGGGTTTTAGCGCCTAAATTTATTAAAAGTCTGGAAAAGGAGGCTTTTTTGTAATACAATTACATATTTACCAAGGGAATTTACTTAAATTGATAGTGTTTTGATGAAAAACATCATATATTTAAGTTTTCAATAGAGTAAACTCTATAGTATGGAATATATCCAAAAATTGTAATACTTTAATAGGTTGAATGCTAAATTATTATTTTTGGATTAAATCCTACTCTGTGAAAATGATCACATCCGAATCACTGCTGACCATATTTGGACCATGGTTACCAATTATATGACCTTGATATACCATCACAGAAATTGAGGACAATGAAATGGTTTTGGTATTACTATGTTATGACCATGTCCATATCGTTGATCAACATAGTCAAAGTAAAGATATGTTTTGAAAACAATAGCTATCATGGTTATTCAACTTAAATGAAGACAATAACATGTGGAATATTTTGGCTATGTTTTGAATTATTATTATTATAGCGCTGTTTTCATATTAAATATATTTTCAAAAGCTCTTCACAATCATATGCATAATTAAGAAATACGAGGTTAAATAAAAACAAAAATGAAAAAAGATTAAGAAATGATAAAATATAAAAACATAAACTGACTTATACAAAACTAAGAATTAGTGATCAATAATGTGCTCCTAGTAGTTTAAAAACAATATAACAAGTGGATTTTTAACTGTAAAAGACAGTGAATGAGTGATAATGGATTGTTGGTAGATCGGCAGCCAAATGGCCAATGGGAAATCAGGCTAGATGCCATGAAAATCCATGATTGCAACGTACAAAGTTGGATTCTAATCAAAGGCTCCCGCCCGAACATTCATCCGTATCTGTGCCCGCGCGCCCCACCAACCATCATGCACTATATAGTGGTCAGGTAAAGTAAAAGTGATAATGGCTATGATTAGATTATAAATAAAGGCAGCCATCGACCAATGGGAACCAGACAAGATGCCTTGAAAAATCCATGATTGCAAGGTGCACAGTTGGATTCTAATCAAAGGATCCCTCTAGAACATCCATCATCGTCAGCGTCTAATTGCTTAGATAAAGTTTAAATGATATAGGAAATGATTAGATTATAAATGGAAAGGCAACCACTAGCGAATAAGGAATCCAGCCAGATACCTTGAACAAATCCATGATTGCAAGGTGCAAAGATGGATCCCAATCCAAAAACATCCATAAGCGTCAGCGCCTGATTGGTTAGATAAAATATTAACATTAAAGTCAATGAGTATTAAATCGGTGAAAAGGCGACCCCAGCCAATGTGAATCTGACTAGATGCCCTAAAAATCCATAATTGCAAGGTGCAAAGTCGGATTTCAATCCAAGGATCCCGCCAGAACGTCCATAAGTGTCAGCGCCTGATTGGTAGGATAAAGTATTAATCTTAAAGGTAATGAGTATATAATCGTTGGTAAAGCAACCCCAGTCAATAGGGGAAACTGGCTAGATGCCCTGGAAAATCCATAATCGCAAGATGCAAAGTCGGATTCCAATCCAAGGATCCAACCAGAAAATCCATAACGCGGCCGCACATTATTTTTTAATAAACCTAGTGCATAATTATGGTTCGGGGTTAAGAATTTAACAATTTCATGATATCATGGTGTTATATGTTCGTAGTTTGGGTATATTGTAAGATCATTTAGTCAGATAGTTTATTTTGATTAAAAGAATTATCACTGTAGTATCAACATTACAACTGGTCCATTTTAATAAACAATTTTAAGCAGCACAAGATTGGTTCATTTTACTGGTCTATTAAAAAGTCGTAGTTTATTGTCCCATGATGATTGATTTAGTGATCATAGTAATTAATAAACAAGTAGGTGTTTAACTTTTTCTTAAAAGTATTAAGAGACTTGGCACACTTGAGTGACTCAGGAAGTGAATTCCACAGGTTTGGCGCCGCATGACTGAAACTACGAGTACCAAAAGTAATTGTCCAAGACCGCGGGACTGTAATAGATAATGAGTTGCTAGAACGGAGGTATCTGTTGGGTTTGTAAACATCTTGGATATATATGGGAGATCGGTTGTTTAGTGCTTTTTATGTATATATCAAGAGCTTGTAGCTAATCCGTTGACAAACAGGGAGCCAATGAAGTTCTCTGAGCACTGGTGTTATATGATCATGACGATGGCTTCTGGTGATGATTATTGCTGCCGAATTCAGGTACAGTTCAATTCCATTCCAAGTTAATGATACAACATGGCTTTATTTACATCTCTTTTGACCATCACTATCATGATAACTTCAACATTGCCAAATCTTTAATCAAAATCAAGATGTTAACATCAGGTTCAATTCAATTCCATTTCAAATTCCTATAACATAGCTTGAACTACACCTCTTTTGACAATTTTGCAGGGTCAAGAACAAGCAGATATTATCAATGAGCTAAAATAATTGTCTTTTACAATTTTAACTTAATATTTTAAACCTATGTGAACACTTTCTTAGATGATAAAATCTCAGCAAGGGGTATCTCACACAGTACTGACAATGTCAATAAACTGTTCATGAACTGGTCATGAACCAGTATGTACATATTAACTGTATGCATGATTTTTTCATATACAATAACATGAATAGTGTATCATCAAAATGCTGATATAAAACAGCAGAATAATCTATCCATTGTCAAACTGTATGCATGATTTTTTCATATACAATAACATGAATAGTGTATCATCAAAATGCTGATATAAAACAGCAGAATAATCTATCCATTGTCAAGTAGAATTATGATCCTTGAAAAATATTAATAAGAGACCCTGAAGCTTCATATTCTCTTATTTCAGCGGAAACTACTGTGTATCAGCTTAATACATATACTGGCTTTTATCCCAACTTTATTAAAAGATGGCTGAAAAGTACGCTACCGCCTTTTTCAAAAACGAAGATTTTTACTAAAAGTTGAATTGTTATTAGGCATCTATTGTCGTCATCAAAAAATGATAAATACAAGTAAGTATAACAGCCGTTTCACGTTAGGTTCAGCAATTATCGAGAAAATATGTCACATGAATTTTATGTTGTAGCACTCAAAAATTTTGTTTAAAAATGTAAACTTCAACCTTCTACGGACTTAAAATGATAAATGGTTAGACTCATAAATGTTTATGTTTTCGGCAAGGGCATATGTCTCCTAGGTAAAAGCACAAATTTGGTAAAAAAACATGCTATATTCTTAGTCAAAATACTATGTGACATGATATTTTTGCATTTGCTTAACTTAACATGAAACGGCTGATATGTGCTAACGACTAAGTCATAAACATGCACTGATATAAATATGTTGAATATTATCATTTCATAACTTTCAATTTACCAATTTACATGTGAATGTGATCATCCTTTTAATGTTTGTTGTTGTAAGGCGCAAGACCAAAACCCATCTTGCCAGTTAAAACAGTTTCCTTCTCTCATTGTTAATGGTAAAGGAATGGATATGCAACCATTCTTCTTCTTCTTCCACGTTAGGTAATGAGTCTTCATAGAATAATTTTGTCCTCACTAGGGGGATGAGACAGTCATCCTGTTACCAATTCAAAATATATAAAATACGGCATACGGGATGTTTAATTATGTACAGGGTTAAAACTACTTACAGGACTATGACTGACTAAGTCGTTCTAGAGCGTGAGGCTCGAAGCTGAGCTAGAGCGGTCTTAACCCATTCTAAACAGGTGGCATCTGTGACTTTGACTGGTAGCTGGTTCCATTCACATATGGTGCGTTGATAGAAGGAATTGTTATGCACAGTAGATTCCGCTGCGGCCTGCTGGAACGTTGACCTTCCTCAGGTTCTGGTGTCGCCGTGTTTGAGGATAGGGTTGGGATCTATGGCTACCAGTTTGTTCCAGATCTTGTCAAGGAGGATCAGACGATGGTCTCTTCTCATCTCTTGCAGTGGTTGCCAAGCAAGGTGCAAGATCTTGAGCATACGTGACACTATCAGAGTTCTGACCTAGTAGTTGTTGCAGACGAACCTTGCTTCTCTTCTCTGGACTTGCTGTAGACGATTAGAGTCGCTTGCTAGATAAGGGTCCTAAGCAGCCGATGTATTATTCCAGAATGTCCTGTCTGTATTGAATGAATTGTTTTACTTGGCTTCACTTCATGAATCTTTTTTAAATTTTATCAGATGGATGGTGTTGATTACATGCATTTCAACACCTCCAGTTCTTTTTTGTTAATTTGTATTGCAAAAAGGTTATTGGCATCAATAGGATGTCATTAAAAACCACTTAAACCTGTTCAGTATCTTTTAATGGTTCCATAAAAACTAGTGAAAACTCTTTTAATGGCATAAGACTATCATTAAAAAAGTAATGGCTCTTATCCTTTAACCTGTTAATGGGATTTTCATGCCAATATTTTATGCCATTTTATGGCCCATTTATTATGTACCCATAAATGAATATTCATTGGGTTCTTAGCCATTAATGTTTTAATGGTAAGCTTAAAGGCTTTATTTAATGGCACTTAATATCCAGCATTGTTTTTCATGGTATATTTCATGGTCCTTAAAATGATAGTTTTAACATATTGTTTTAATAAGATTTTTAAAGGATATAGGAATGGATTTTTAATCCATGCCATTAAAAATGACCATTAAAAGGTTAAAGGTTAAGAGAGGTTTTAATAGCATGAAAACAGCATGAAAACTATGTTAAAATATTAATGGTATTTGCATGGTCTAATTGATGGCAGTTGCGGGCAGTAGTGTAAGCTAGTTTTCTTGGACCCTTGTCTATAACCAGTACTCACATACACTTCCACAAAGCCAGAAACTTCTCGTTATACCAAATTAATGGAAGAAAATTGACATAATTATCAAATTGTCATGGTAGGGTATAACCCCCTGGTGGGATTCGAACCCGTACCCCCTCGGGACACGAGATTCCAACCCCGGGCAGCTACCAACTTCGCTATGTACCCGAGGTAAAGTACAATTGCTTTCATTTCTTTAGCAGAAATATTAACAAAATAAGCAATGTTTATAATTAAACATTATAATGGAAGTTTGTGAATGTAAATTCAAATTAACCAACTTACCTTTGGTGGGTCTTTTACCCCTGAAGAAGGTTCATCCTGAAAAGATAGTAAATACAATTTCTTTCCAATAGCATATAGTACATACATGCGGAATAAGAATATAAGGACACACCTTAAGTACAAAACAAAGGTGATAACGAAATGAAAGTGCCACACTCAAAAACATAATAGGATGTTACATCTGAATATTTGTAAACATTGCAGTCTTTTAAGTACAATTAGGCCTAAACTTAAAAAATACTTTGTTTGCCTTTTACCGACTCTAGTTTTTAGGTTGGGTCGGTAGATAGAAAAAAAACATTTTATTTGTTTCATTATGCAGAATTATTAGCGTAAAGAAACAATCGCAGAGTGATGCGATGATGGTCGTTACCAATAAGAAAAACCACATATATTTTTCAAATACATTTTTGAGTCGGTGGCATTTTTTCGGGTCGGTCGGTAAAGGG
Source organism: Mactra quadrangularis (assembly GCA_025267735.1). Classification (NCBI taxonomy): domain Eukaryota; kingdom Metazoa; phylum Mollusca; class Bivalvia; order Venerida; family Mactridae; genus Mactra; species Mactra quadrangularis. Next base: position 5,643,745 of record CM046303.1, read on the forward strand.
CAAACAAATTTAGGCCTTACTATCATGTTGTGGGTACAAATACTAAATACAACTAAATGGGAGCCCGTGCAAGCACGGGCTTTAGGTAATGACAGTTCTCGAAACTGTTCCTCGAAACAGGCATGTTTAAAAGGCATATGAAACTTGATCATAAAAGATTGCAAAATATTTGTAGGAAGTTTGAAATCTGGAAGTTTAATCTGGATTTGTCAAGTTCTAAAAGGACTGAACACTGTGAAAATGTAACATGGAGTTATGAAACTTGGTCACCCGAGCTTGTATTTTCATTTCAAAAGTGAATTCTCTATATTTAATCCCTTTCAACATGTAACCTGAAATAATTACATGAATAATATTGATCTGTCTAACAACTGTGTCCAATCATGACAGACCGTCAGCGTATAGAAAACATCAGCAAGCTTCTCAGGGCTCACTGGTACATATTGAGCTTGCTTGTGAAAAAATGGACCGAGAATATGTTCTCCCGTATCACACCCCTTCGTAGCTCCCTTTGAAGCGGTCAGCGTACCTTCGGTAGATAGCGTGACCAGACACGTATAAATTTTTACCTATGTCTCTGATAGCTCTCAAGTGATACTTTGTGGTGCAGTACTTTCTATAAGAATTTAATTACTGTAACTAATAATTTGTCACCGTCTTTGTGAATTGCGCCGACAGATCGCAGTATCTCTCGAAATTAAATGTGAAGTACGTGAAGTGTTTTATTCTGCATAATGTACAATATAAGAATTGGGTGAGTATGCCGTTCATGGGTATTATTTCGAAAACAAAGAGCGCATGCTTGGTGAATATTAAAAAAATGGTAAGAAGGTTGCACGTATTCTGGGTGATTCCCCATGATAATACAGCAGTTACAGTCATGTGACAGAGGCATTACTTTCGACTTAGTAAAGATCAGAAATATTTTACTTCACGTCGAGAATCAAACTCGATTTTCCGGTTTGACGTGTCTATTTTTAGTTTTATCTAGAACTATTTTTAGACACAAAAAACCCAACTATTTTTGTTGATTTTTGGCAGTTTTTGCAAATATCAAAAGGCTTTGTCAAAAAAGAATTGTCAATTTGATATGCCGGTATATAGGTGCTCCAGCGACAAACAAAAGATTTATTCAAAGCTGCGCAGTTTCTTCCACAAAACAGGAAACTCGCAAATTTAATAGTATAGATGATGTATGTTTTAATGAAATATCCATAATTCTAACATTGGCATATAGGTTTTTACACTTTATTCAATGAGTATGATGTCATCTATACTCCGATAGATAGAAAATAATAGGTAAGTACCGATCTGTAGTTCGTTCTCCAGCAAGTTGGAGAAAGGTTTATTAGGCGAGCCGGATAAACTATGCACAGATTGACATTTACCTGATATTTTTATATCCTAACCGCATTCGCTTGATTGTTTGGTCTTTAAGATATGATTTAAAATTATTTGTAAATCACTTAACTTATGAATCCTCAAAAAATGTTAAGTTATGTTTTGATTTTAGTCACAATGTCTAATTTAAATAAACATATACACCCAGATGTCACTCACATTGTTTACAGGGTCTGTCTGTTTAAAATTATATTTAGCTGATGCACTTAAGCCAATTTATCCATGACCTTAACTCATTTTTTGTATTATAGGAACATGTAGCAGATAAAGGCCTGTAGCAAAGAAAATGGCAAAAGACTATTCAAACGACACGTGTTGATGGTTTTGGATTTTGAAATGTCTGTCACAATAACAGTTTAAAAAGAGTTTCGTCACTATCGTTGCCTCACTACATTGTAAGTTACATTTACATTAAACATTCATCACTCTTATATAAAATATTTTGAGCATGGAATTCATTAAAACATGACTGAATACGATTCTTATGTTTTACTATTTGTGCTCTTTTTATGTCGACTACTGAGGAGGATGAAGTCTACAATTTATTAAAAGGGAAACTGGCTTCAAGCATGGAGAGGGTCAAAAGAGCTTGCCATTGATACAAAAAGATAGATTCGTAAGTCATTGTTTTGTATTGATAAATGTTTTATAGATTTATTGGTAGCTTGGAAGGTATAGTTAATGAAGCCCAAAAGTCTTTAATGCACTTAAACATAATGTTTGATAATTAAAAACCTACAGGTATATTAAAAAGCTAAATATGTATTGCAAAAATACTTTAAACATTAAACTATGAAGCAAGTGGGTGCAAAATAATACATCATAAATTAGAGCTGGTGCAACAGATCAACAATTATGAAAAGAAGAGCTGTAATTTTCAGTTAACATGTGTTATAAAATTAGTAAAATCATGATCCAATATTTTGTACAGCTGAATATAGTATAGCATAGATACAGACTCTCACATGTGATGTGTGTTAGTTACCTCATATAAAAATTATCGTTCATTTGTAGTCAGTTGTTTTGATTATAAAAAAGTCAAAATATAGCCTGTTTGTAACCATGTATTTTTATCTACTTGCAGCTGACAATAGCGAAACTAGAACAACTACTTCAACATCTCCAGTTAAATCCCTACATGATATTTTTGCAGAATAATGTATAATTGACAGTTGTAATTGAAAAACAACCATTCATATAAGGCTAAAAATTGTTGTTTTCTCAAATGGTTTTAATGTAAAAAAACATTTATTGTCCCTTTTTAAATGAATTATTTTAGATTCTTAAACTAAAATTAAAGCATCAATGAAAATACCTATATTGATCGAAAATACTTATATCAAGCTATTTATTATTTAAAGGGAGCCCATTTAATATAATGCAATGTGATTACTTTGGCATTTGTAAAAATCTGATTTTTAAGATCGATCATGATACTAAAATATAATAAATATAAATGCATATTTTAAGCATTATCACTAGTTCTTAGTAATAGAATTAATGATATTGCTCAAATAAAGTATTAGTTTTAAAATCAAAATTTGCTTGATGTTCAAATGTTTCACTGACATGATGATATTTAATTACAATCTTGTAGAATGTAACATATTTACTCTACCGTATTATAAAACAGAATATTCATGCAGTTAATGTATTACTGTCATACATTAATATTTAATACTCGTATATATGATATCCTAGCCTTAGTCTAGTGTCTGAGGCTATTGTTTTCGATGTATTGTCCAGAGCAGTCTTTTTGCATTTTTGGATAGATCAGAGGTTTTAGAAATTTTAGCGAGGGTGGACATCTCAAATCATGGCGGTTACCATGGAAAAAAGATGGCGTCCAAGATGGGTACCATTTTTATGCACAGTGGCTATTTAACATTAGTTATTTGTAAATATTGTATTATAGAAAAAGAATTGTTAATAAAAACTTTCTGATCAAATCATTTTGGCATACAAAGTTACATTATTGCACAAATTATAACATGCACCTTACAACAATAACATTCACGTTACAATAATAACATACATCTTACAATAATAACAAACAAGTTACAAAAATAGCATATAAGTTACAATAACAACATACAATTTACAATAATAAACACTATGATATAATGTATGGCCATATCAAACTACTTTAAACATCAAGGATGACACAAGAAAGAGTAAAATCATAAACTCTTATTTCCTTTGTGATGATGGCATAGGAATATTTTTTTCTGTGATAAAAAGTCAAAGAGACAAATAACTATATACAGATAATAAAAAGTTAAATTATTGACAAGCTGGTAACATAAAGTACTAAATAATAGAATATTGTATTGTTTAATAGGTACTGTTTAGTTTTGACATTGAAATTACTTAAAGACTTAATATCTCTTATATTTTGTGGAAGATCATTCCATAAAGAAGCACCTACATACAAGCAAATGACCTTTTGCAAAACATTTGACCTTGGGAATATAGTAACGGCCCCGGTTAAGAAAAGATTGGCCATTCATGTTATTTGATTTAACCATAAATCTAGTGCAATGATTATGTATTGATCTAGCTGGAACAAAAGGCGAGATCTTAAATAGGCTGGGGCGTCTTTAGAGTGATGAAGAAAAATGAAGAAAATTCAGTTCAGAGTTAGCCTTATGAATGACTGATATAACCATTGATTCAAATGTGAGGTTTTAATCAATGGTTGCTCCCAAATAACTGACTGAATCCTTTGACTGAATGCATAGACCATTACATTTTACTTTTAGAGAGATCTGTGATTTAACCTGTTGTGATGTCTTAATTAAGACAAAATATATGTAAAACCTGATTAGAATGTTTCTTAATCAACTTTGTTTAAAAATCAACGAATACAAATTTCGCGAAAATGCTATGAAAAGCTATGATTATGTAAACTAGAATGACGTTCATTTACGTATATTGTTTAAACATGGTTAGTTAATTTATGTTACTCTTGTTATAATATACTATTTATTTGAATGGGATTTAGAGTCAGGAATATTGTATCTAAGTACAATAATGTTTGATAGCATTTTAGGTTACATGGTACGAAAGCCGAATGGTGTCACATAACAATAAGAAAAACGAGGGAATTTTTTGAGCCGGTGCATTGGAGAGTAGTCATACCTTTACTTGTTACGGAAGAATTTTGTTGCTGGATACACGAAAGGATTTAACTTTTATCTCAATTCCGAAAAGATGCGCATAACACACATTAGGCAATCGTTTTCGAATAGAAATCATAATGTCATTATTAAACGCTTTTTTCATGTGTTGTCCGTTGATAGACATATTGTTTATATGGTTTACAAAAAATGCTTTTTTCTATGTAACTAATAACGGAAATTGGCTGTACAATGATTGCATTAAAACAATTAAAAAGTCGACAGTAGAAATGGAAAGGATTTAAGTCACGTGACTTTTTCCCATTGCTACCAAAATTTACCCATCACCCAAATCTACCCGATAATTAACTTGTAATTACGAGATTATTACGTCGTTATAACGAGATAATTAACTCGTTTGCAAAAGCATCAACAGCTAAAGTAACAACGTTAAAAAAGACATCGGCAGCAACAATAATATCATTAAGAAATAAGAAACAACAACAACTAAAGACGACAGCAACAACATCTTAAACAACAACAACAACAACAACCTAAAACAATATAAAAATTGGAACAATAACATCCACAACTAATTTAACAGCAACAACAACTCAAAACAACAACAACAACGACTCAATATACGACTTCAATATCTCTGAACAACAGCAAATACAACGCAGAAAAACAACATCAAGTCAAAACAGCAACTTCAATTCAAGACAATACCAACATTGACTAAAAATAACAGCAATAACAGCGAAGAGCAACATCGACATATAAACGAAACATCAACTCAATACAACTGCATCAACGCAAAACAACAACAACGACTCAAAACAACAAAATCATTTACACGAAACAATTGCAACAACTAAATCAACATTGACAATAACTAAAAACTACAACAACAGCAACTTAAAACAAAAGCAATACAATTTCTAACATTTAAATTAACAACTGAAATCTACATTGAGACAACTTAAAATAACAACAACAGCAACTAAAAAAAACAATAGCAATACTTTTAAAACAATAAAATAAACAACTCAAATCTACATTGATGACAACTAAAAACATCAACGGAACCTCAAACCAATAGCCTCAACAACTAAAACAATTACATTTACAACTTAACGTAACAGCAAAGACAACTATAACAACAACAGAGACTCAAAACAAAAGAAAATCAACTAATACACTTAACAACTTTTCTAAGTATACACATTTCCCCTGTAGATAAGTTCAAAGGTTGTTAAAATATTTAAACGAAATTTTGTGAGTCAACTATGGAATACTTTATCTTTCATGTGAAACTAAAATCGTCAATATCCACCGTTTAGCAACCGAGTTTCAAGATGTACGTGCATTTCGTGCTTTTTACTCATATGAGCCAAATGGTTTACATGTTCACGTTTATTTTGTAAATGCCGATACCTATAGCGATTTACACGTAGAAAGAACATCTAAACTTTCACTTGCAGTAAGTATGAAACTATTTTGCTTAAAATGAAGAGGCCAGGCTATCAAAATGATTCATGCTAGCTCATCAGTAGAGAGGTAAATTGAATTGAATTGCTATTTTATGTCTTGTTCGCATCATATTCATCACTCAGACATTCTAAGCATAGCTGCAATGCAGAAACCTTCAAAAATCGTGACAAAGTGAACCCATTTTCAGCTTGTCCATACTTTTTCAAGCATAACCCTTTGACTGTGATGATTTTTTAAGAGAATTTGAGCGAACCAGAAGTGTTAAAGACCTGCAAGGCCAGAGAAGACGTCTCGTATGACGACAAGACTGCATGAATGGGCTATGATGCCCCGGAATATCATTCAGAGCTACATAATCTCATTGCCAGCAAGATATATTGCAGCTGAAGGTGACCATATTTGTAATTGATGCGAATTTGTACTTTGTTGGTGCCAATATTGTTACTGCTAATAAGAAGTCAGTTATTCTTCAATTTGTTCTTCGTTTTGCTAAGAAATGAAATACTATTTGATGAATACTTTCTACAAATATCATATCAATAGCTTTCGCATCAACCCAGTTATGACCAAACATAAAGGTGTATACTTATAAAAGTAGTAAAGCACATGTACAATAACATTTATAGCGCAAAGTCACAGCAACAAATGTTGTAGCTGATCTTTTAAGTTGTCAGTACTTTTTCTTTAGTTTTAATGTTGTCTTGTCTAGTTGTCATTTATGTTGTTTTTAAATGTTGCTGCTTTTGTTATAAGTAGGTATTGTTGCTGTTGTGTTTTCAGTAAATACTGCTATTGTTTTGGGTTTTTGTTGTTGTTGTCTTTGTTACTTTGTGTTGATAATGTAATTATTTAATTTGGTGTTGTTAAAGTTGCTTTTGCCAACGGGTTAGTTATCTTGTTATTACGAGTTAATTATCTCGTTATTACGAGATAATTATTTTGTTATTACGAGTTAATTATCTCGTAATTACGAGTTAGTTTTCTCGTTATTACGAGTTAGTTATCTCGTTATTAGAGTTAGTTATCTCGTGATTACGAGTAAATGTTCTTGTAGTAACGAGATAATTATCTCGTAATTAGGAGTAAGTTATTTCGTTATTACGACATAGTGTAATTCTATTTTCTATATTTATGTAGAACCGTTCGGCTTTCGTAAAGTGGTCTTACGATGCACTGGAAAAAATAAACTGCATATTACCCAAAACAAGCTTATTCGTTTTCTTTAAAAGCGTGATTATAGGTCACATATTGATTGTTTACATTTTATAAAACTTGGGTGCAGAGCTCGAATTTAAGCTCGCATACTAATGCGAGTGGATTTTGGAAATCGCGAGTAACTTTACTTTCAACTCGCAAATTTTCGCGAGTTGAAATCGCCGCAAAGTATTACTGTCTAGTCTAAACAATTAAGTTTCAAATCAACACTGAAACAGCTGCATAGATCTCTAGTACGATTTAATTTTGCTTTTGGCCACAACAAGTGGATCAAGTGTTCTACGGAATTTTTTTGGAATAAATGGGGCTGGTGAAGGAAGAAAAAATTAAAAAAAGTCTTTATTCACTTGCTTTATATAGCGGTTTGACCAAATTTTATAAGCGAGCGAGGTAATAAAAATATATTTTTATGTAAAAACCGTCAAAATGAAGGTGCGAGCGAATCCATAGAACATATGATCAATTTGTTGTGGCCTACTTACCTGTATCGTATCTCTACATGATACCGTTAAGCGTCGTCAAGACGTCGCAAGTAGTTACGTGTCACTGACGTTAAAATCTAAATTTTGACGTATTGAAAAGTTACGTCTGCAAACCAAAATTCCCTGGTAGCAACTATGTCCAATTGTGGGGACGATTAATTTATAGATCATGTAAATGACCAAAATATGTGACTTGTTTTCGATTACTAAGTGAATTTGGTACTTATCTTATTAGATGCAAAATTTGGAGGAAAAAAGCGAGTTTTTTTCATTTTGCGAGTTGAAATAAAGTCAACTCGCAAACATTTGCAACTCCCATATTATGTTGAATTCGAGCCCTGCTTGGGTGGCTACCAGTCGACAAAAAACATATTCTATTTCCTGTTTAAAAATTTATACTAATATGATCTGAAATTATGTTTTTTGGATGAAAATATTTGGCATACGAGTTGTCAAATAATTAGTTAAAATGGAATGGCTTGTAAATGTAAAAATCAGATTTATCCTTATTACCCACCTTGAATAAAGTTATGCTTACTCCATTTTTAATGTCAAGCGACATCATTACGGTATACATAAATATTAAGAATCTTTTTGACAAATGAGGGCAATATTTTATAATAAAACTCGGTTGTTATACATACGTTCAGATTTAGTTACCAGAAACAAAGGATAAAAGTTCAGTGTAGAAAGAAGAAGCAGTATACCTTGTTTTCCTTCATACGCATCAATTCATCTCTTAATTGTTGTTTTTCATTTTCACATTTCTGCAAATATATCATATGTTTTATGAAATAGTTTAGTTGTTGTTTTATGGGTAGACATTTTGTCATGCATGTGTACTTTGATAATTTATGAACATTTGAATATTTTTTGCACGTGTATGTGTTAAGTTTATTAGCTTACGCTCTAGAAATAAATATTAGCGCGATATGACCTTTCTGTGTTGATGCGCCGTAAAACCAAAACAAACAAACAATGAACATTAATTTGCGACTCACAAGGTAACCTGTTGTATTCACCTTTCGTTAATATTTAGTAAAACAACTACAATAACAGTATCGTCAAAATCAGAGTTTTATTGCACAATATTATTTCTTCATATTTAAATAACAAACAACAAAAACTATACAAACCATCCTCTCTATTCGAGAAATTAATGATGTAATGGTATCACAATCACTATCAGTTGATGTTTGTAAATCGGTTCTCAGGCACTGTTGAAGAGTGCGTATTGCTCTTTTAATAAAGTCATGTAAATTGTTTTCATTGTCAAAAATAATAAGCTTTTTCTTCTTTAACTAAAATGCATACGAAATTCAAATTAAGTAAATGAGTACAAACCTCTAAATAACTGTCGACAGACGCTTATGACGAAAACATGTATGTTGCAGAAACACAGTTGACATGAAAATTCAATTTAAGGAAGCCATTGTGAACATCATTCGTAGTTTGAATGCATCGGATTTTTAATCGTCCGGTTTTTCTTTTGATGTTACCATTGATGCCAATGAAACTCTTATATGCTTTTTAAAATGGACATTGAAAAGTAATAATAATATGATATATGCTTTATATACACGGAAGTAGGTCATGATTCCCTTTCAATTCGTTTTTACGCTGACAGAAATAGACAATAAAAGTTGAGGTCCATGGGACAAAGGTTAACTGATACTTGTCAATTTAAAGTATAAATAGTATTTTTGGATATAGGGCAACAATTAAGGTCATTAAACAAAGAACCTAGTTGTGCCAATGATAACCATCATCTCACAAGGATCATCTCACGGATGTACTTTGTATAATATTCATCCTAGCTGAGATGTTGTTTATATTACAAAAGAAATTATAACAGTAACACTTACATCATCCAAGTCTCTAAATGCATTGTCCAAATCTGTCACTACTTCTTGTGATTTATTTGAATTGCTTTTCCTTATACCATTTAGGTATCCTATGATAACAGCAAATGCGTCTTCCATTTCTTTCTTTGTACATGTGTTGGTTGGACTATGCATAAGTCTATTTCTCAATTCAATTATCTATAGTTATACAAAGAGAAAACGCACATATGCTGTGGTTGCTATTTCAATTCAATTGGTTATATAGAAATCCCTAACGGATTGAGAAACTATTTTAAAACAGCAATTCAGTTTTGGCAAAACTATTGTAATACTTCTTTTTATTTTTTAATAAAACATATAAATACGCGTATGAATTCCTTTAAAAATATCATTCCTATTGCGGGAAGAAAAAGTTTTCACAAAATCGTCGTGTTGATTTGTAAGCTTTCTCGTCCTGTAGAGCTTAGTTCTCTCAGTGAGTTCTTATCAATGAATATCTTCGATCCCCAGCATTATGGTATAACCTTAGAGTGCCGTTAAAATCAATGAAACAAACACCACATAAATAGTCATGCGAGGTTGATAATAACCTCAGACTTGAGCTTGTATTTGATAAGAGTTATTTTAAAGCTTAAATTTTGTCTGTCCTAATATAAAATGGAATAATACAAAAGTTTAGTAATGAAAAAAGTACGCACCAAAGCAGCATGATTCTTAACTTCCTGTTCGAACTGTTTGCAATTACGCATTACACTAAAAACAGCTAATGGGTCAGTCTCGTCGGGACGAATGACATTATTAACTTTACATGTCTTGCTAATGTAAAGTTTAGATACAATCCACCAATGCAGTTCCGGTTTGAACGATTCCTGATCACGATGTCGTCTCCATTTCGTGCAATCATTCCTGAAATATACCAAATGCGATAATAATAAAAAACACCTAAACTGAATGCTTTGATAGACTGGATGTAGAATTGAGTTCTGTGACTATGACTAGACAACTGTGTCTTTTCAACAATTTAACAACATGATTAAACGTCTGATGCAAAATCTACTTACTCCTTTAAAGAACCTATAAAGTACTCAATCCATTGTTAGTATGTTACATATATAATCTTAAATATGGCATAAAATTTGCTAAATATGTGCAATGATCATGTCATTTTTAAATCTTTAATTTCACTTTTAACAACTTCAACTAAATTAAACTTTTGATTTGTTTGAGTTGCAATATGTATTCGTACCGAAAACGGGTTTAAACTTAAAATAAATCTTAATCTCAACAGTACACCAATACTTTTATACTGTAACTTCAACAAAGAAATTAATAGTTTGCAATGAATCTCCTGTAGTAAGAATGCACGACAAGTCAGACTGATGGTTGAAAGTAACGTTGATTGATACGCTTACAGTGTTTAATGTGTGTAACCAATTGATAGCTTCACGTTAATCAGACAGAACTGTTTCAAATCATTATATCATCGTGTAGCGATATTGAAACGACCTACACACACAATTTTGACGATGTGTAACTCCACAAAAACTTACTTATCATTGAAAGCATCCAACATTCTACTTATTACTTTTATGCACTCCTGACAACTTTGGTCGCGCAAAATCCACGAACGAACGCCTTTTTGGAACTTTCCTGGTATAATCTCTCCTCTAAACATAACATTGTAAAGCAGACTGTCAAAATGATCTTCTTTATCAGGTGGATGTATCGTCTTTAATTCATCAATGAATTCTGTTATCATTGTTTTTATGTAGTTGGAAGTACCAAGTTTTGCAATCTGAAGTCCTAATGTAGCTTTCACCCAATGCAGAAAATCTTCCTCTGGTAGGTCATTTGGAAGAGACATTTTGAACAGTAGGAAAGACTAAAAGAAAAACATGAACATATTACTAATAAATCGCGTCAGTACTTCTATTCTCACAATCGATTGGCTGGATTGAAAGAAAAGTTATAGCTATTTTAACGATTCTTTCAAGTCATTTTTGTTAGACCTCCATTCCACCACATTTCTTAAACAGACTTTAATTATTTCACAAACAGTATTATAATGTATCTGGATATTTCTCAACCAAAATACAATTTTATTGAAACTATTAATTACTGTTAACAGTTGCACATCGGATCAATTAACAAACATAAACCTTTAATTTTAAATGCATTTGACTTCGTGTTGCACACAGATTTTGAGTTGTTCGCTTCCAGGATGTCAACAATAATGATAAGAAATAAATGATATGGAAAGACATCAGGAATCGCGAGAGTTTTGGTGGATTGATTTCTGTATACTGCCAAAACCAAAAATTGTCGATGGTTGTCGGTTTTAAGTTATCTCCCTTTTGTCCTTCTATAAATCATATAAAAGGGAGCTTACATACACTCATTTTTTTCAAACCAAATGTGCACGTTCGGAACGCTTCTGATTCCGGTGTTTACCACTTGTTGCATCGTGGGACATATATATCTTACAGAAAATCATCAGCTTAGAATGACGCAATCACTCATGAAATATTGCACAATTTTTATCACGGGTCTTGACACTTGTTGTTTACGAAAGTTTAATGTGATGCTGCAATTTATCAACCAATCCCCGTACAATGTATGTGTGCTTATGTTGCTGTGGCAGATCCAGGATTTTTTTCTAAAAGAGTCCAAAATTTAGGGGTCCAAACTTTCAAACTACAACCACATTATACATTTTTTGCAGAATAACACAACATATTAATTATTATAACAGCATAATCATTAAATCTATATTAATCACAAAGAAAAATTGCTTTCATGATATTTAAAATGGCTAACAGTTAAAAACAAGTGCTAAAAGCACTGAATATTAGCGCTTTCAAATTTGGGCTTAACTGCATTTATCTAATATACTTAAATTAAAATAGTGCTAAGAATCAATTTGAATAAATATACATGGTCGCCTCAATCTTACAATGCTCTAACTACCAAATTTTTATTTTTGGGAAATTGACTTGAAAAGTCCGAATGGTTATATCTTCGTCGATTCAGTCTGTATAGACATGAGACTTGGTTGGCACTTTACCAATGTTATTCAACACATATATGAGAAATATGATTAATATTATGAATAGTAATGATGAAAATTACAAAAATGTGTTTGGAGATTGATCAAAATTCGTTTATTTTGGTTGATGCATCTCGTTCTAACATTGCGCTATCTCCAAGAAGACAATATAATGGTATTTGTGCACATTTTCTATAGTTTTGGGTTTTTAACACTGCCTATAATGTAGCATACATATTTTTTGGTATACACTGAGAATATGCTGTCACTGGAGAGCAAAAACACGATAATCAAGTTTTGTACTCCAACTGGTCGAAAGGAGAAAGAGCATGTTCGAACAAGCTCCTATGGCCTTAGAACATTGTTAGAGGCAATTAGGACATAAAACGAGTGACGAAGACTTTATTTTGATCGGATAACAGTATTTTCAGCCCGAACATTGATCTATGTCCTGGGCATAGAGCAATGTTTGGTCTGTGAGCAGAGAAAATGTGTGGAGATAGGATAATGTACGATTGGCGGAATGGGGAGATTGACATGATTGAGTTTCGAAATGTTGTTTAGAAGATAGAACAAGGTCATACAAGTTGCTTAGGATGTTTATCTCATTTGTATTTCAAAAATGGAGTTAGAACATTGTTAGATTAGCATATAATTTGTCTGTTTAGCCAAATGTTCATATGACCAACAATGGAAATAACGAATCATTATCTTATTATAAATATATTTGTGTGGATACACCACACCTCAAATGCAATAAATCCAAGCAAACTACATAAAGCAATTTTCTCAGTATATATGTAAGCTTTGAACAAAGCATTAAACATTTGCCACTACATTGAATATACCTAAAAACCAGATTCTTTATCGAGCAACAACAAAAACTTTTGTCACTTTTTAATTTGTCGGGATGTTTGATTGAATGTTACATGTGATAGACTAAATGCTTTGTTGAAACTGTGGATAATTATCTGTGTAAGAATTGTCATGTACATCTTTGTAATCTAAAAATATCATTGCCACATGTTAATTTGGGTGGATACAATACCACACCTAATTAACCCTGGATTAAAACAATAAATGTATAAAAACCAAAACTAATTTACATATCATATATATTCTAAAAAGTGGTTAAAAAGACATACAATATCCAGCACCATCAAAACTCACCTTTACTTTATGTTAGTGCCTTTCAATTCAAGTTTGTACCAAAGCTTACGAATTGCGAATCATATCTTTAAATAAATTGTACAAGTATAACTATTACAATTGTATTAAGTATCCCTCCTTTCAAATCTTACATCTATTTTAACTATCCTAATGTCTTAATACATTTCACGAAAAATGAACTTCTTTTTAAGAATTATAATTTAGGATGACACTGTATATGACTGGGTTATTATCTATTGACGTATACTGCATTATTATAATATTATTCAAGAGCAATGGCATTTTAAGACCTTGGCTTACTAATCTTATTGAGAAGATGTATTCAATAAATTTGTATAATTATATATATGAACTTGCAATATCGCAGAGAAGAGATACTCAATAAATATATAAATATACAAACTTGCATTACTATCACAATTATAATAGTTAAAGAACTTGATGGAAAAGTTATTAACATACATATGGACATTCAGGTGCATACAACATAAAAACCCCACTACTCCTGTAATTGTACTAATTCCTACTTTTGTTATGCTAGTCAAATGAATATTTGAATACAGTGCTATCCATAATTATCTTAATACGTTTTGTTGGCTTTAACTAGTAGCTCTCAAACAATCTATTTATATACAAATATAATGTAATACATTTTATAACAATTACAATTACAATATAATATTTATTTTATCAAAACCATAATACAAGTATGTTGATACATTTTTAAAATGGATTCCTGTCTACATGCAAATAAAATGTTAAACTTAAGGAAATTTGGTGCAATGATGATTTTTTTGATATGTATTTCTTTCCGATATCTGTAGGAAAAGGACATATAAATAGAAAATGATATCCAGTTTCTATGAATGAGATACAATAAGTACACAATCTTACATTTCTATTTACTTTGTCTATCGACCTTTTGTATTTAACAATTTATGAGAAGATCTATAACATAAAATAGCTCTTTTAAATGTACTTATATTTATAAAATTTAGATATCATTCGCATTCAAATACCTTTTTGAATCCGAAATAACAATTGTGTTTAGAACTTTTTTTCACATGGACTGTATCACTTTTACAAACATTGGTCCTTAATCCTTCTCTCATATTGATAAACAAAAAATAATTCACTTTAAAAATATTGGTTATCCCACATGTATCCGAAACCATTTTTAAACAAATGGCAACGTAGCTTGGTAATCTAATTCATGTAGCCAAGCTCATCGTACACTTTTAACATGGAATAACATTTTAGTCAGTGTGTGGCGAGGCACACTAAGTACACGAAGCCAGTATTTTACAACACGTCTACATGGGTATATATAAATGGGATTTCTTCCACAAACCCATAGAACTGCATAGTTACAAGTTATCAATACATAAATCTTTTACATGCATAGAAATGAATTCTTTCAATAGCATCAACACAGTATATACTCCTTAACTCCGAGCCATATAATAATATGGATGTAATTTAAGCATCAACATTTTTAAAATATGATTTACCATTTATAGGCATTAAGAAATACAATGATGATAAGAGTGCCATTAATACTCGCCTTTATCTTTTAATGCTATATTGTCAGACATCTTATACTTGTAAAAAGACGATGGAAAAAAGACACCGACATAGCTAAAACCACTAACTCATTCAATCAATTTGTTATTGTTATACCATTTTGCGTTTCTGGCTAGTCGACCAACATTTTTGAAAACAACAATTTTACTTTTGTTAATATTGACTGTCAGATGTGATGTGGCGCAGAACTAACTTAAAAAAATTCAACTGACGTTGTAAAATTAAAACTTAAACTTCTTCATTTGATTAAACGCCTATATCTTTATTACATATTCAATGGCGTTTTTACAAAAGATAAATTATAAAAACTAAATAAGTAAAAACCCTCCACCATTAATATGTACAATAACACAGAACCAAATAAAATTCATTATGCATGATGTTATATAGTGTGATTAAGCATTTGGTTTTCATATATCAAGTTTATAGTTGTAAACCAAAAATGGTATCAGAAAGAAGTGCAACATCGTCGGCAAACATAAGTAAAAATAGCTCAATACAAACTGGGTTAAGTTGAACACATCTTACATAATTTTCTTGTAAAAAGACTAACTATTCGTTAATAGATAGACTAAACGGAACTGGACTCAAACAACAGTCGCGTCTAAGGCCAACTGGACAATTAATACCATTGATAAATTGTTTACCATTTCTTACTCTAGTTTTTATAGAATGGTGGATAGATTGAATAGATTTAAAAAGGTTACGATCAATACCATGTTTTAACTGAAAGTCTATAAATGCCACACACAAATCATACAAGCTCGCCTGAAGGTATACAATTCTTCTGGAAATTAACCAGAATTGAACAGGCGATTGAATAATTCTGAATGTATGGTACTAAATGTAAATTTGAATTAACCAACTTACCTTTGGTGGGTCGTCTACCCCTGAAGAAGTTTCATCCTGAAAAGATAGTAAATACAAGTTCTTTCCAATAGCATATAGTACATACCTTTGGAATAAGAATATAAGGACACACCTCAAGTACAAAACAAAGGGGATAACAAAATGAAAGTGCCACACTCAAAAACATAATAGGATGTTACATCTGAATATTCGTAAACATTGCAGTCTTTAAAGTACTATTAGGCCTAAACTTAAAAAATACTTTGTTTGCCTTTTGCCGACCCTAAATTTTTAGGTTGGGTCGGTAGATAGAAAAAAAACCCATTTTATTTGTTTCATTATGCAGAATTATTAGCGAAAAGAAACTATCGCAGAGTGATGCGATGATGGTCGTTACCAATAAGAAAAACCACATATATTTTTCGAATACATTTTTGAGTCGGTGGCATTTTTTCGGGTCGGTCGGTAAAGGGCAAACAAATTTAGGCCTTACTTTCATGTTGTGGGTACAATACTAAATACAATGATGTATGTTTTAATCAAATATCCATAATTCTTACATTGACATATAGGTTTTAACACTTTATTCAATGAGTGTGATGTCATGTATACTTCGAAAGAACGCCTGATAGATAGAGAATAATAGGTAAGTACCAATCTGTACTTCGTTCTCCAGCAAGTTGGAGAAAGGTTTATTAGGCGAGCCGGATAAACTATGCACAGATTGACATTTACCTGATATTTTTATATCCTAACCACATTCGCTTGATTGTTTGGTCTTTAAGATATGATTTAAAATTATTTGTAGATCACTTACCTTATGAATCCTCAAAAAATGTTAAGTTATGTTTTGATTTTAGTCACAATGTCTAATTTAAATAAACATTTATACACCCAGATGTCACTCACATTGTTTACAGGGTCTGTCTGTTTAAAATTATATATAGCTGATGCACTTAAGCCAATTTATCCATGACCTTAACTCATTTTTGTATTATAGGGACATGTAGCAGATAAAGGCCTGTAGCAAAGAAAATGGCAAAAGACTATTCAAACGACACGTGTTGATGGTTTTGGATTTTGAAATGTCTGTCACAATAACAGTTTTAAATAATAAAGTCTTCATTTTTAAAAGCGTTTCGTCACTATCGTTGCCTCACTACATTGTAAGTTATATTTACATTAAACATTCATCACTCTTATATCAAAAAGTTTCAGCATGAAATTCATTAAAACATTACTGAATACGATTCATATGTTTTACTATTTGTGCTCTTTTTATGTCGACTACTGAGGAGGATGAAGTCTACAATTTATCAAAAGGGAAACTGGCTTCAAGCATCAGTGTGGGGAATCACGTGACCTAAAATGGTTCTTTACACGGAAAAAATGGCGGCCATATCGTAAAATTTGGGCTAAAAGACAAGATAAATGACATTTATACTTCACCAATTTTTATCAAACCTAGCGCAGTCTAAGCAGCACAAAATTCTCTTTCTAACGGTAGTTCTGCCAAACCCACAACGGTTCTAGTTTTCTAGATTACCTCGAGGTTTTGAACGAGTTGAGAGTTTCTTGGAGAAAAAATGCGGTGGTGCCTAACACGTACATGCTATGATTTTTTGAAAAATAACTTCTTTTAGCAAAAATACACCAAAATTTTGGCAATGTATGTTTATCTTATGCAGAAATGCATATCACCTGTCAATTACTCATTGTTACGTTTCCACTTGAAAAAGATATTACTGAAAAAGTAATAATGGTGCTTCACACGTACAATTTTCTGTCATGAAATGACGGTGCTTTACACGTTCGATGAAGAACTGATAGTGATTTACAAAAGGTTATTAGTATTATCAGGTTGATATTTATGATAAAAGTTTAACTATGTTCTAGACCTTTTTAACTAGTTATTTCAAATCCCTCACACATTCTTGCGTTAGAGGTTTGCGGGTAGATGTACAAGCAGTTGAGTATATAGCTTGAATAGTTTTAAACACATTTCGTAGCATTGGGTCTAACAAATTTTCTCAAAAGTTTCAACAATCAACTATACATTTCTACGTCCTATTTATTCCAAATATTTAAATTCGTCATCTCTTAAAAGGGCAAAATACATCTAGCCGTTATTATTAATAGTGATGATGGAACTGGGTCATTATTATCTTAATTTATTATTTGCATAATAGATTTATTGATGTTTTATTGTTTTTAGAGTGTAGATATATACGAATTAGATAAATACATATATACGTCATTTCTAATGACGAATGCCCTATTTTCTGTTTCAGATTGAAAACACTATGCCATTATTAGATAAATCTTTTTCATCAAACATCGGCCTATAAAAATACCGAATTTGAGTTGAGTAATTACTCAATTTTATTTGCCATGCGGCACGTTATTTTATGTGACTGTGAAAAAACAATCGGCGAACAAAAGAATTAAAAATTTTAATATACAAATTTGACAAGTGACAATTGTTATATTCTTTGAAAACGATAACGTGTTTGAAGTTAATTCATATATAAGGTCAGGTTATTACATTTAATTAGCACCCTGCACTGTCGGTTTGAGTAAACCTTGTTGTGATTTTGGCATCGTATATATTTATAAATATCCAAAAATATCGTACTATTTACGGGCGTATGATTTTATTTTTATCTAAGTATGAACAATTACGTCAATAAAAATTGATTTATGTGAGTCGGCACCGAGTCCCTTTCACTGATAATCAAGGTATATCAACTTTTTTGATGATTACCGCCGATCAGTTTTTATAATGGCAGACGATGACTTCGTTATTAATTTGAGAGTTCAGTGGTTGCTATAAGTAAATTTGCTCTCAATAAATAACTGATCGAATGATAACGGGAGTTGCATCGTAACGTTTTAGCTTCTTACACGACAGAGTGAAAATATGCGATCCTGTCAACGTTCGATATCGCCAAAAATCGGCTTTAAGATTTTTCTTTTTCGATTTTGCCGAGGAAATCGGCCGATTTTTTTTTGTGTTTTCGCCGAAAACTCGGCCCAATCTCTGGATTTCGCCGTATAAAATCGGCAGACTTTTCAGAGTTTGTTAATTTAAACCATTTATTTCAGGCTAAAGAGTAAATGGGATCGTGAGACATTTGTCTCATTAATTTCGTATCCAGGGGATATCGGCACATTTTGTGTAAGTGTATATGAACCCAATCTAAATCAAGCCAAGTTGGATAATGTATACAGAAATGAAAATTCTAGTCATTAAATGAAAAGCAATATGCTAAAATTGATAAAAACTTCTCCATAACAGATTAAAACTCAGACTCAGTAATTATAAGAAATTATATTTTACCTTTCCAGTGAATCTACTACACTTACGTCCAAAGAGGTTTCTCTGTTCTGGATCGTTCATGGAGTTAATTTTCTTCAACTCAGAGCGAATATTTATTTACCTTGAAATTTTCGGTGACATCACATCACCTTCTTCAGCTGACTGATTTTTATCACATGACCGGTAGATTTGTATGTATGTTCAACATAATGGTACTCTAACAAACAGTTCATACAAAAGGCAGACAAACAGTTATTACATAGGTAGACGAATAGTCCTAGCAAAGGCTAAATTTAAAAGTATTTCAAGTAAATGAAATGCTTAAATCACTGGAGCTTCAGAGGGCTTCGCCTCCAGTGACCCCACCATTGCGTTGCCCTGGACCCAAAATAGGACACAGCGCGACCCCATTGATCCCCGGCCTTAATTTTCAGGTTTTTAAAACCAATATCATCCCTGAGCAATCATATAAAAAAGTCCTTTGTGTTTTTGTTTCAATACATACTTGATAAAATTGTACGGAGCCTTTAAAGTTACATTTGAATTTCTATTTTTATTACGCAATTATTTCGTAAAACGTTACATTTTATTAATTTACTTTAACGATTTTTCTTTTCGTTAAACGAAAACATATTTTGTTGAAACAAAATAACTGTGAAAATAAAAAGTACTTAAAGTGTCACTTTATTTGCCTTTTACATATCTTACATACCCAAGTTGACTCCCGACACTATGTATAATGCCTTGTCCACAAAAATCAGCAACCTTAGCTCAATTACATATAAGTGTGAAAATGAATATGCACGCATATATTTGATGACGTAGATGTATATAATAAAGCTACTCAAGTCCCATTTTCATTGTTTGAAACATTTTTGCCTCGTTCTTCCTCGCTTTCTCCCATCTGACATCTAATGCTCCTTTCTAGATCGCTTTTCTATTTACACTCACTGTTCACTCTTTTCGGCGACCTGGCAGCCGCGTACACTCCTTCAAATCGAACGTGTAAAGGGAAAATCTGATATGTCACATAAAATCAAATGCTATTTTTTGTAGATATGTGTATAGAAAAGCGTGCATTGGTATGAATTTGCAAACTTTATTTGGTAAAAGGCGACTTTGTTATCAATTGGTGACAATGTACCGATATATGAATATCTCGTCAAACGGACGTGTGGGTGCTATAATGGATGTAAAAAAATTCCGTTAGAGATATGTAATGTACAATGAGTTCTTTATCGAACGTGTAAAGCACCATCATTTTATGACAGAAAAATTGTACGTGTGAAGCACCAATAGTCACTTAGCATGAATATCGTTCTTATTTAAAGACGTACCAGAAAATTATCGACAGGTTATGAGTATTTCTGCATAAGGTTAACATACATTCGCAAAAGCTCGGTCAATTTCAGTTTAAATTTGTTAATTTTCAAAAAATCATAGCATGTACGTGTTAGGCACCACGGCATTTTTCCTCCAAGAAACTCTCAACTCGTTCAAAACCTCGAGGTAATCTAGAAAACTAGAACCGTTGTGGGTTTGGCAGAACTACCTTTAGAAAGAGAATTTTGCGCTGCTTAGACTGCGCTAGGTTTGATAAAAATTGGTTAAGTATAAATGTCATTTATCTTGTCTTTTAGCCCAAATTTTACGATATGGCCGCCATTTTTTCCGTGTAAAGAACCATTTTAGGTCACGTGATTCCCCACACTGAGCATGGAGAGGGTCAAAAGAGCTTAAAATTAGTAAAATCATGCTCCAATATTTTGTACAGCTGAATATAGTATAGCATAGATACAGACCCTCACATGTGATGTGTGTTAGTTACCTCATATAAGAATTATCATTCATTTGTAGCCAGTTGTTTTGATTATAAAATAGTCAAAATATAGCCTGTTTGTAACCATGTATTTTTATCTACTTTAAGCTGACAGTAGCAAAACTAGAACAACTACTTTAACATCTCCAGTTTAATCCCTACATGATATTTTTGCAGTATAATGTATAATTGACAGTTGTAATTGAAGAAAACAATCATATAAGGCTAAGAATTGTTGTTTTCTCAAATGGTTTTAATGTAAAAAAAAAACATTTATTGTCCCTTTTTAAATGAATTATTTTAGATTCTTTTACAAAAATCAATGAAAATACCTATATTGATCGAAAATACATATACTGTTTATTATTAAAGGGAGCACATTTAATATAATGCAATGTTATAACTTTGGCATTGGTTAATATCTGATTTTTAAGATCGGTCATCATACTAAAATATAATAAGTATAAATAAGTATAAAAGAATATTTTAAGCATTATCACTAATTCTTAGTAATAGAATCAATGATATTGCTCACATAAAGTATTAGTTTTAAAAACAAAATTTGCTTGATGTTCAAATGTTTCACTGACATGATGATATTAAATTACAATCTTTTAAAATGAAACTTATTTACTCTAAAGCTTTATAAAACAGAATATTCATGCAGATAATGTTTTACTGTTATGAATCAATATTTATTACTCGTACATATGATATCCTAGACAAAGTTTTGTATCTAAGGCTATTGTTTCAATTTTTTGTCTAGAGCTGATTTTTTATTTTTTGGAGAAAAAGATTTTATAAATATTAACGAGGGTGGACATCTCAAATCATGGCGGTTACTATGGCAACAAAGATGGCGTCCAAGATGGGCACAATTTTTATGCACATTGGCAATTTAACATTGCTTATTTGTAAATAATAGAAGATGAATTGTAAATAATAACTACATAATGTACTTGATAGATAGATAGAGGGATAGGGAGATAGAATGATAGATGGATAGAGAGTAAAATAGACGGGTGGATGGATGGACGGACGGACGGACGGACAGCCGGACGGACGGACAGCCAGACGGACAGCCAGACAGACGGCAAGCCAGCCAGCCTGCAAGCCAGCTAGCCAGCCAGCCAGCCAGCCAGCCAGCCAGCCAGGCAGACAGACAGAGAGATAGATAGATGGTTAGATTACAATATTAACATTCACGTTACAATAATAACATACATCTTACAATAATAACATACAAGTTACAAAAATAGCATTTAAGTTACAATAACAACATACAATTTACAATAATAAACACTATGATATACTCTATGGCCATATCAAACTACTTTAAACATCAAGGATGACACAAGAAAGAGTAAAATCATAAACTTTTATTTCCGTTGTGATAATTGAGATATAATTATGAATGGCATAGGAAGATTTTTTCTGTGATAAAAAGTCAAAGAGACAAAAAAATATATACAAATAATAAAAAGTTATATTATTGACAAGCTGGTAACATAAAGTACTGAATAATAGAATATTGTATTGCTTAATAGGTACTGTTTAGTTTTGACATTGACATTACTTAAAGACTTAATATCTCTTATACTTTGTGGAAGATCATTCTATAAAGAAGCACCTACATGTACATACAAGCAAATGACCTTTTGCCAAACCTTTGACCTGTGGAATAAAGTAACGACCCCAGTTAAGAAAAGATTGGCCATTCATGCATTTTTATTTTTCCACAAATCTAGTGCAATAATTATGTATTGAAGTAGCTGGAACAAAATGCGAGATCTCAAATAGGCTGGGGCGTCTTTAGAGTGAATCTTTAACACCGACATAGACTTTTGAAATTTAATCTTTGTTCAACTGGTAACCAATTGACAAAAGAAAACTGGTTATTGCCATTATGAGCCGTGGCATCAAGATCCATAACAAATCTTACTAGCTTATTCCGAGTAACCTATAACTTATATTTAAGATGTATATTTGTGTTGCTAAATTAAACCATACAGTAGTAGAATAATCAAAATGGCATTGTATTATTGCCATGACCAAAAACATTTTTTTTTATGAAAAAAAAATCAGTTCAGAGTTAGCCTTATGAATGACATAATGAGATGGTTGCTCCCAAACAACTAACTGAATCCTTTGACTGAATGCATAGACCATTACATTTTACATTAAGAGAGATCGGTAATTTAACCTGTTGTGATGTCTTAATTAAGATAAAATATATGTAAAACCTGATTATAATTTTTTAATCAACTTTATTTAAAATCTTTGAATTCAAATTTCTTGAAAATGCTATAAAAAGCTATGCTTATGTAAACTAGAATGAAGTTCATTTACGTATATTATTTAAACATTATTAGTTTATTTCTGACGTTACTCTTATTATAATATACTATTTTTGTACAATGTGATTTTGAGTTAGTAATATCTTATCTAAGTACAATACAATTTGATTGTTGTACATGTATATATGATTATACTCCATGACTAATAAATAGTAATTCTCTTTTGTTAATAAAACAATTTGACATCAAATCGCTGAAGGCACTGAATTTTGGGTTTTAAAAGTGAAATTTAATTTCCGGCTCCAACAACGTTTGTAGACAAAAAACAGTTCAGTGATACTAGTTTGATAGGTAGAACAGCAGTCCACTGCACCGGACAGGCGAACATACTATTCGCGCAATAACCACAAGTCAAACTGTTCATTCTTAGAACAATTGAATAACTGCCGCTTGAAAGTTTTGATTCATGCCTATTTTGATAAAGACATTATTTACGGGCATTACTGTAGACGAATTGCGAGCGAAACTCTAAACTTACCAAACAAATCAATACATGAGTAAAATACTTTCAGGTCAATGATTCTAATTATTGCATGGCAAACTCACACGACATTTAAACATTGAGAATAATGTTTGATAGCAAACTTTATCAGGCCGTTTCTTACTTATAACTAAATGATGTAAAGTCCGGTTGATAAACCAATGAAGCATTTGTAATTGTTATTTCTGCCAGTACACCATAAAATAAACCCGTTTATTGTCGAAAAGAGCTTTATCGTTTGCCTACCAGTATACTGTGATAATAAATCCTCAAAATTTCCAGACACGAATCATTTTACAGTGAAACGTTTACCGATTATGTAAATTCGAATTAACCAACTTACCTCAGTTGGGCCTGGGGATTCTAATGGTTCTGGAGAAGTTTCATCCTAAAAAATAGAAAATAAAAGTTCTTTCCAATAGCATATATACTTAACAAAACTTCAAAGTACCCCGATTTCAATATTGTAGAACATGTTTATTTTTCAATATTTAAGTCCGACCGATGACGGAAATCTGTACAGGACCATACTGGCGTCTGCTTGCATGGTTTTTACTACTTCATCAATGCAAAACCGGCTTTGTCGTGATTGCGTTGATATGAAAAGATTTCAAATTGCCTTGAATTAACAAAAAAATAAGCAATTAGAAATCTTATCGGGCAGGTGACGCACCGCTTCGCAAAAGACCTATGGCAAGTTCTCGTTCTTGAAGCGACATTCGAGCCATTTCTTGATAATTGGTTGTGCATATCAACACACTGATGTTTTTCACCAAAACTGTGGGATTTTTGCACGAGAAGCATGTGCCCATTTTCGCTTTTCAGCACATGCACGGCAAAACAATTTTATATCAATTAAAAACATGAAAATCACTCAAGCAGACCACAGAATAGATCTATAAAATCCTCATATTTTAAACTGGTAGTATTTGTCAGTAATACAGAGTATAATTAACATTTCGCCCGTTTTTTTCCCTACTCGATTCGGCCTTGAATCTTATGTGTTAGGAGTAATCATTAGTATGGATTTGTAAGACGTCAATGTGCACGAAAGTATTTCTGTATTTCAATACTTTGATTTAAATAAGGGTTAACGCCGTATCTACACATTTTTGGTCATTTTATGGCGCCCAGTGCAACTAATTCACTACTGCATGCACAGGTCATGCGTGAAATTTCTGTTAAATTCCCATGAAAACTGCAAAAGCCATTAAATTATAGCATTATTTCTTGTATCAATTTATTTAACAGGTTCCGTAAAATTAATGTGGAAATGTTTAAAATACCATAAAAAACACCTAGTATGACCATGAAAGGTACCATTAAACTTGCGAATCAGTATCTCAAAAAATAATGCCCTAAAAATGACATTCTGCATTTGCAAGATTTAACAGTCATATTCATGACACTTAATTCTATTTAATTTCCAATAATTATTTTTCGTGGGAAGGCAAAACAAATCAAGTTTTGAATTAGAAGACCATTAAATCTCATTATAATGGCCATGAATTTAAACTTTTGCATTTTAATAGCACTGAAAATAAAAATGTATCCCTTAAAATGCCATTAATTAAATATCTCATTTTCGAGGTAGAATAGTTAAGTCATTTAAATACAGGCATTCACCATTTGAATGCCATTAAAGAATGCTTGCACAAATGATAAAAAACCAATGTATATGCTAGCATTCAAATTAAGCTATTTTGTTCTTTAAGAGTCCAGGAACAACATACTAACAGTTGATGTTGTGACATACATTGAGAATAACAGAACAGTTTAATCACAATCTACATTACATCCATGAATAGTCTTGTTTGCTTGTTTTGTTTAACGCCATGTCAGCACATGTATGAACTTATCCTAGTCAATGAAACAAACCGTTCTATAATTAGTTTTTGGCATCTTGAGTATAGCATTGTAAATTTGTAGGGTTTTAGCGCCTAAATTTATTAAAAGTCTGGAAAAGGAGGCTTTTTTGTAATACAATTACATATTTACCAAGGGAATTTACTTAAATTGATAGTGTTTTGATGAAAAACATCATATATTTAAGTTTTCAATAGAGTAAACTCTATAGTATGGAATATATCCAAAAATTGTAATACTTTAATAGGTTGAATGCTAAATTATTATTTTTGGATTAAATCCTACTCTGTGAAAATGATCACATCCGAATCACTGCTGACCATATTTGGACCATGGTTACCAATTATATGACCTTGAGATACCATCACAGAAATTGAGGACAATGAAATGGTTTTGGTATTACTATGTTATGACCATGTCCATATCGTTGATCAACATAGTCAAAGTAAAGATATGTTTTGAAAACAATAGCTATCATGGTTATTCAACTTAAATGAAGACAATAACATGTGGAATATTTTGGCTATGTTTTGAATTATTATTATTATAGCGCTGTTTTCATATTAAATATATTTTCAAAAGCTCTTCACAATCATATGCATAATTAAGAAATACGAGGTTAAATAAAAACAAAAATGAAAAAAGATTAAGAAATGATAAAATATAAAAACATAAACTGACTTATACAAAACTAAGAATTAGTGATCAATAATGTGCTCCTAGTAGTTTAAAAACAATATAACAAGTGGATTTTTAACTGTAAAAGACAGTGAATGAGTGATAATGGATTGTTGGTAGATCGGCAGCCAAATGGCCAATGGGAAATCAGGCTAGATGCCATGAAAATCCATGATTGCAACGTACAAAGTTGGATTCTAATCAAAGGCTCCCGCCCGAACATTCATCCGTATCTGTGCCCGCGCGCCCCACCAACCATCATGCACTATATAGTGGTCAGGTAAAGTAAAAGTGATAATGGCTATGATTAGATTATAAATAAAGGCAGCCATCGACCAATGGGAACCAGACAAGATGCCTTGAAAAATCCATGATTGCAAGGTGCACAGTTGGATTCTAATCAAAGGATCCCTCTAGAACATCCATCATCGTCAGCGTCTAATTGCTTAGATAAAGTTTAAATGATATAGGAAATGATTAGATTATAAATGGAAAGGCAACCACTAGCGAATAAGGAATCCAGCCAGATACCTTGAACAAATCCATGATTGCAAGGTGCAAAGATGGATCCCAATCCAAAGACCCGGCCGAACATCCATAAGCGTCAGCGCCTGATTGGTTAGATAAAATATTAACATTAAAGTCAATGAGTATTAAATCGGTGAAAAGGCGACCCCAGCCAATGTGAATCTGACTAGATGCCCTAAAAATCCATAATTGCAAGGTGCAAAGTCGGATTTCAATCCAAGGATCCCGCCAGAACGTCCATAAGTGTCAGCGCCTGATTGGTAGGATAAAGTATTAATCTTAAAGGTAATGAGTATATAATCGTTGGTAAAGCAACCACAGTCAATAGGGGAAACTGGCTAGATGCCCTGGAAAATCCATAATCGCAAGATGCAAAGTCGGATTCCAATCCAAGGATCCAACCAGAAAATCCATAACGCGGCCGCACATTATTTTTTAATAAACCTAGTGCATAATTATGGTTCGGGGTTAAGAATTTAACAATTTCATGATATCATGGTGTTATATGTTCGTAGTTTGGGTATATTGTAAGATCATTTAGTCAGATAGTTTATTTTGATTAAAAGAATTATCACTGTAGTATCAACATTACAACTGGTCCATTTTAATAAACAATTTTAAGCAGCACAAGATTGGTTCATTTTACTGGTCTATTAAAAAGTCGTAGTTTATTGTCCCATGATGATTGATTTAGTGATCATAGTAATTAATAAACAAGTAGGTGTTTAACTTTTTCTTAAAAGTATTAAGAGACTTGGCACACTTGAGTGACTCAGGAAGTGAATTCCACAGGTTTGGCGCCGCATGACTGAAACTACGAGTACCAAAAGTAATTGTCCAAGACCGCGGGACTGTAATAGATAATGAGTTGCTAGAACGGAGGTATCTGTTGGGTTTGTAAACATCTTGGATATATATGGGAGATCGGTTGTTAAGTGCTTTTTATGTATATATCAAGAGCTTGTAGCTAATCCGTTGACAAACAGGGAGCCAATGAAGTTCTCTGAGCACTGGTGTTATATGATCATGACGATGGCTTCTGGTGATGATTATTGCTGCCGAATTCAGGTACAGTTCAATTCCATTCCAAGTTAATGATACAACATGGCTTTATTTACATCTCTTTTGACCATCACTATCATGATAACTTCAACATTGCCAAATCTTTAATCAAAATCAAGATGTTAACATCAGGTTCAATTCAATTCCATTTCAAATTCCTATAACATAGCTTGAACTACACCTCTTTTGACAATTTTGCAGGGTCAAGAACAAGCAGATATTATCAATGAGCTAAAATAATTGTCTTTACAATTTTAACTTAATATTTTAAACCTATGTGAACACTTTCTTAGATGATAAAATCTCAGCAAGGGGTATCTCACACAGTACTGACAATGTCAATAAACTGTTCATGAACTGGTCATGAACCAGTATGTACATATTAACTGTATGCATGATTTTTTCATATACAATAACATGAATAGTGTATCATCGAAATGCTGATATAAAACAGCAGAATAATCTATCCATTGTCAAGTAGAATTATGATCCTTGAAAAATATTAATAAGAGACCCTGAAGCTTCATATTCTCTTATTTCAGCGGAAACTACTGTGTATCAGCTTAATACATATACTGGCTTTTATCCCAACTTTATTAAAAGATGGCTGAAAAGTACGCTACCGCCTTTTTCAAAAACGAAGATTTTTACTAAAAGTTGAATTGTTATTAGGCATCTATTGTCGTCATCAAAAAATGATAAATACAAGTAAGTATAACAGCCGTTTCACGTTAGGTTCAGCAATTATCGAGAAAATATGTCACATGAATTTTATGTTGTAGCACTCAAAAATTTTGTTTAAAAATGTAAACTTCAACCTTCTACGGACTTAAAATGATAAATGGTTAGACTCATAAATGTTTATGTTTTCGGCAAGGGCATATGTCTCCTAGGTAAAAGCACAAATTTGGTAAAAAAACATGCTATATTCTTAGTAAAAATACTATGTGACATGATATTTTTGCATTTGCTTAACTTAACATGAAACGGCTGATAAGTGCTAACGACTAAGTCATAAACATGCACTGATATAAATATGTTGAATATTATCATTTCATAACTTTCAATTTACCAATTTACATGTGAATGTGATCATCCTTTTAATGTTTGTTGTTGTAAGGCGCAAGACCAAAACCCATCTTGCCAGTTAAAACAGTTTCCTTCTCTCATTGTTAATGGTAAAGGAATGGATATGCAACCATTCTTCTTCTTCTTCCACGTTAGGTAATGAGTCTTCATAGAATAATTTTGTCCTCACTAGGGGGATGAGACAGTCATCCTGTTACCAATTCAAAATATATAAAATACGGCATACGGGATGTTTAATTATGTACAGGGTTAAAACTACTTACAGGACTATGACTGACTAAGTCGTTCTAGATCGTGAGGCTCGAAGCTGAGCTAGAGCGGTCTTAACCCATTCTAAACAGGTGGCATCTGTGACTTTGACTGGTAGCTGGTTCCATTCACATATGGTGCGTTGATAGAAGGAATTGTTATGCACAGTAGATTCCGCTGCGGCCTGCTGGAACGTTGACCTTCCTCAGGTTCTGGTGTCGCCGTGTTTGAGGATAGGGTTGGGATCTATGGCTACCAGTTTGTTCCAGATCTTGTCAAGGAGGATCAGACGATGGTCTCTTCTCATCTCTTGCAGTGGTTGCCAAGCAAGGTGCAAGATCTTGAGCATACGTGACACTATCAGAGTTCTGACCTAGTAGTTGTTGCAGACGAACCTTGCTTCTCTTCTCTGGACTTGTTGTAGACGATTAGAGTCGCTTGCTAGATAAGGGTCCTAAGCAGCCGATGTATTATTCCAGAATGTCCTGTCTGTATTGAATGAATTGTTTTACTTGGCTTCACTTCATGAATCTTTTTTAAATTTTATCAGATGGATGGTGTTGATTACATGCATTTCAACACCTCCAGTTCTTTTTTGTTAATTTGTATTGCAAAAAGGTTATTGGCATCAATAGGATGTCATTAAAAACCACTTAAACCTGTTCAGTATCTTTTAATGGTTCCATAAAAACTAGTGAAAACTTTAATGGCATAAGACTATCATTAAAAAAGTAATGGCTCTTATCCTTTAACCTGTTAATGGGATTTTCATGCCAATATTTTATGCCATTTTATGGCCCATTTATTATGTACCCATAAATGAATATTCATTGGGTTTTTAGCCATTAATGTTTTAATGGTAAGCTTAAAGGCTTTATTTAATGGCACTTAATATCCAGCATTGTTTTTCATGGTATATTTCATGGTCCTTAAAATGATAGTTTTAACATATTGTTTTAATAAGATTTTTAAAGGATATAGGAATGGATTTTTAATCCATGCCATTAAAAATGACCATTAAAAGGTTAAAGGTTAAGAGAGGTTTTAATAGCATGAAAACAGCATGAAAACTATGTTAAAATATTAATGGTATTTGCATGGTCTAATTGATGGCAGTTGCGGGCAGTAGTGTAAGCTAGTTTTCTTGGACCCTTGTCTATAACCAGTACTCACATACACTTCCACAAAGCCAGAAACTTCTCGTTATACCAAATTAATGGAAGAAAATTGACATAATTATCAAATTGTCATGGTAGGGTATAACCCCCTGGTGGGATTCGAACCCGTACCCCCTCGGGACACGAGATTCCAACCCCGGGCAGCTACCAACTTCGCTATGTACCCGAGGTAAAGTACAATTGCTTTCATTTCTTTAGCAGAAATATTAACAAAATAAGCAATGTTTATAATTAAACATTATAATGGAAGTTTGTGAATGTAAATTCAAATTAACCAACTTACCTTTGGTGGGTCTTTTACCCCTGAAGAAGGTTCATCCTGAAAAGATAGTAAATACAATTTCTTTCCAATAGCATATAGTACATACATGCGGAATAAGAATATAAGGACACACCTTAAGTACAAAACAAAGGTGATAACGAAATGAAAGTGCCACACTCAAAAACATAATAGGATGTTACATCTGAATATTTGTAAACATTGCAGTCTTTAAAGTACAATTAGGCCTAAACTTAAAAAATACTTTGTTTGCCTTTTACCGACTCTAGTTTTTAGGTTGGGTCGGTAGATAGAAAAAAAACATTTTATTTGTTTCATTATGCAGAATTATTAGCGTAAAGAAACAATCGCAGAGTGATGCGATGATGGTCGTTACCAATAAGAAAAACCACATATATTTTTCAAATACATTTTTGAGTCGGTGGCATTTTTTCGGGTCGGTCGGTAAAGGGCAAACAAATTTAGGCCTTACTATCATGTTGTGGGTACAAATACTAAATACAACTAAATGGGAGCCCGTGCAAGCACGGGCTTTAGGTAATGACAGTTCTCGAAACTGTTCCTCGAAACAGGCATGTTTAAAAGGCATATGAAACTTGATCATAAAAGATTGCAAAATATTTGTAGGAAGTTTGAAATCTGGAAGTTTAATCTGGATTTGTCAACTTCTAAAAGGACTGAACACTGTGAAAATGTAACATGGAGTTATGAAACTTGGTCACCCGAGCTTGTATTTTCATTTCAAAAGTGAATTCTCTATATTTAATCCCTTTCAACATGTAACCTGAAATAATTACATGAATAATATTGATCTGTCTAACAACTGTGTCCAATCATGACAGACCGTCAGCGTATAGAAAACATCAGCAAGCGTCTCAGGGCTCACTGGTACATATTGAGCTTGCTTGTGAAAAAATGGACCGAGAATATGTTCTCCCGTATCACACCCCTTCGTAGCTCCCTTTGAAGCGGTCAGCGTACCTTCGGTAGATAGCGTGACCAGACACGTATAAATTTTTACCTATGTCTCTGATAGCTCTCAAGTGATACTTTGTGGTGCAGTACTTTCTATAAGAATTTAATTACTGTAACTAATAATTTGTCACCGTCTTTGTGAATTGCGCCGACAGATCGCAGTATCTCTCGAAATTAAATGTGAAGTACGTGAAGTGTTTTATTCTGCATAATGTACAATATAAGAATTGGGTGAGTATGCCGTTCATGGGTATTATTTCGAAAACAAAGAGCGCATGCTTGGTGAATATTAAAAAAATGGTAAGAAGGTTGCACGTATTCTGGGTGATTCCCCATGATAATACAGCAGTTACAGTCATGTGACAGAGGCATTACTTTCGACTTAGTAAAGATCAGAAATATTTTACTTCACGTCGAGAATCAAACTCGATTTTCCGGTTTGACGTGTCTATTTTTAGTTTTATCTAGAACTATTTTTAGACACAAAAAACCCAACTATTTTTGTTGATTTTTGGCAGTTTTTGCAAATATCAAAAGGCTTTGTCAAAAAAGAATTGTCAATTTGATATGCCGGTATATAGGTGCTCCAGCGACAAACAAAAGATTTATTCAAAGCTGCGCAGTTTCTTCCACAAAACAGGAAACTCGCAAATTTAATAGTATAGATGATGTATGTTTTAATGAAATATCCATAATTCTAACATTGGCATATAGGTTTTTACACTTTATTCAATGAGTGTGATGTCATCTATACTCCGATAGATAGAAAATAATAGGTAAGTACCGATCTGCAGTTCGTTCTTCAGCAAGTTGGAGAAAGGTTTATTAGGCGAGCCGGATAAACTATGCACAGATTGACATTTACCTGATATTTTTATATCCTAACCGCATTCGCTTGATTGTTTGGTCTTTAAGATATGATTTAAAATTATTTGTAAATCACTTAACTTATGAATCCTCAAAAAATGTTAAGTTATGTTTTGATTTTAGTCACAATGTCTAATTTAAATAAACATATACACCCAGATGTCACTCACATTGTTTACAGGGTCTGTCTGTTTAAAATTATATTTAGCTGATGCACTTAAGCCAATTTATCCATGACCTTAACTCATTTTTTGTATTATAGGAACATGTAGCAGATAAAGGCCTGTAGCAAAGAAAATGGCAAAAGACTATTCAAACGACACGTGTTGATGGTTTTGGATTTTGAAATGTCTGTCACAATAACAGTTTAAAAAGAGTTTCGTCACTATCGTTGCCTCACTACATTGTAAGTTACATTTACATTAAACATTCATCACTCTTATATAAAATATTTTGAGCATGGAATTCATTAAAACATGACTGAATACGATTCTTATGTTTTACTATTTGTGCTCTTTTTATGTCGACTACTGAGGAGGATGAAGTCTACAATTTATTAAAAGGGAAACTGGCTTCAAGCATGGAGAGGGTCAAAAGAGCTTGCCATTGATACAAAAAGATAGATTCGTAAGTCATTGTTTTGTATTGATAAATGTTTTTATAGATTTATTGGTAGCTTGGAAGGTATAGTTAATGAAGCCCAAAAGTCTTTAATGCACTTAAACATAATGTTTGATAATTAAAAACCTACAGGTATATTAAAAAGCTAAATATGTATAGCAAAAATACTTTAAACATTAAACTATGAAGCAAGTGGGTGCAAAATAATACATCATAAATTAGAGCTGGTGCAACAGATCAACAATTATGAAAAGAAGAGCTGTAATTTTCAGTTAACATGTGTTATAAAATTAGTAAAATCATGGTCCAATATTTTGTACAGCTGAATATAGTATAGCATAGATACAGACTCTCACATGTGATGTGTGTTAGTTACCTCATATAAAAATTATCGTTCATTTGTAGTCAGTTGTTTTGATTATAAAAAAGTCAAAATATAGCCTGTTTGTAACCATGTATTTTTATCTACTTGCAGCTGACAATAGCGAAACTAGAACAACTACTTCAACATCTCCAGTTAAATCCCTACATGATATTTTTGCAGAATAATGTATAATTGACAGTTGTAATTGAAAAACAACCATTCATATAAGGCTAAAAATTGTTGTTTTCTCAAATGGTTTTAATGTAAAAAACATTTATTGTCCCTTTTTAAATGAATTATTTTAGATTCTTAAACTAAAATTAAAGCATCAATGAAAATACCTATATTGATCGAAAATACTTATATCAAGCTATTTATTATTTAAAGGGAGCCCATTTAATATAATGCAATGTGATTACTTTGGCATTTGTAAAAATCTGATTTTTAAGATCGATCATGATACTAAAATATAATAAATATAAATGCATATTTTAAGCATTATCACTAGTTCTTAGTAATAGAATTAATGATATTGCTCAAATAAAGTATTAGTTTTAAAATCAAAATTTGCTTGATGTTCAAATGTTTCACTGACATGATGATATTTAATTACAATCTTGTAGAATGTAACATATTTACTCTACCGTATTATAAAACAGAATATTCATGCAGTTAATGTATTACTGTCATACATTAATATTTAATACTCGTATATATGATATCCTAGCCTTAGTCTAGTGTCTGAGGCTATTGTTTTCGATGTATTGTCCAGAGCAGTCTTTTTGCATTTTTGGATAGATCAGAGGTTTTAGAAATTTTAGCGAGGGTGGACATCTCAAATCATGGCGGTTACCATGGAAAAAAGATGGCGTCCAAGATGGGTACCATTTTGATGCACAGTGGCTATTTAACATTAGTTATTTGTAAATATTGTATTATAGAAAAAGAATTGTTAATAAAAACTTTCTGATCAAATCATTTTGGCATACAAAGTTACATTATTGCACAAATTATAACATGCACCTTACAACAATAACATTCACGTTACAATAATAACATACATCTTACAATAATAACAAACAAGTTACAAAAATAGCATATAAGTTACAATAACAACATACAATTTACAATAATAAACACTATGATATAATGTAGGGCCATATCAAACTACTTTAAACATCAAGGATGACACAAGAAAGAGTAAAATCATAAACTCTTATTTCCTTTGTGATGATGGCATAGGAATATTTTTTTCTGTGATAAAAAGTCAAAGAGACAAATAACTATATACAGATAATAAAAAGTTAAATTATTGACAAGCTGGTAACATAAAGTACTAAATAATAGAATATTGTATTGTTTAATAGGTACTGTTTAGTTTTGACATTGAAATTACTTAAAGACTTAATATCTCTTATATTTTGTGGAAGATCATTCCATAAAGAAGCACCTACATACAAGCAAATGACCTTTTGCAAAACATTTGACCTTGGGAATATAGTAACGGCCCCGGTTAAGAAAAGATTGGCCATTCATGTTATTTGATTTAACCATAAATCTAGTGCAATGATTATGTATTGATCTAGCTGGAACAAAAGGCGAGATCTTAAATAGGCTGGGGCGTCTTTAGAGTGATGAAGAAAAATGAAGAAAATTCAGTTCAGAGTTAGCCTTATGAATGACTGATATAACCATTGATTCAAATGTGAGGTTTTAATCAATGGTTGCTCCCAAATAACTGACTGAATCCTTTGACTGAATGCATAGACCATTACATTTTACTTTTAGAGAGATCTGTGATTTAACCTGTTGTGATGTCTTAATTAAGACAAAATATATGTAAAACCTGATTAGAATGTTTCTTAATCAACTTTGTTTAAAAATCAACGAATACAAATTTCGCGAAAATGCTATGAAAAGCTATGATTATGTAAACTAGAATGACGTTCATTTACGTATATTGTTTAAACATGGTTAGTTAATTTATGTTACTCTTGTTATAATATACTATTTATTTGAATGGGATTTAGAGTCAGGAATATTGTATCTAAGTACAATAATGTTTGATAGCATTTTAGGTTACATGGTACGAAAGCCGAATGGTGTCACATAAAAATAAAAAAAAACGAGGGAATTTTTTGAGCCGGTGCATTGGAGAGTAGTCATACCTTTACTTGTTACGGAAGAATTTTGTTGCTGGATACACGAAAGGATTTAACTTTTATCTCAATTCCGAAAAGATGCGCATAACACACATTAGGCAATCGTTTTCGAATAGAAATCATAATTTAAAAAAAAACAAGCCAGCAAATATAGAAACTTAGAAATGTAAGATTCAAAAGACATTTTAGACGTGGAAAAATTCACTCGGACACGAGAAAACATAATCCATTTGAACAAATTAAAACTTGGCGAGCTTTTTAAGTGTGTCGAAAGGATTTGCGGAAATGTGTCATTATTAAACGCTTTTTTCATGTGTTGTCCGTTGATAGACATATTGTTTATATGGTTTACAAAAAATGCTTTTTTCTATGTAACTAATAACGGAAATTGGCTGTACAATGATTGCATTAAAACAATTAAAAAGTCGACAGTAGAAATGGAAAGGATTTAAGTCACGTGACTTTTTCCCATTGCTACCAAAATTTACCCATCACCCAAATCTACCCGATAATTAACTTGTAATTACGAGATTATTACGTCGTTATAACGAGATAATTAACTCGTTTGCAAAAGCATCAACAGCTAAAGTAACAACGTTAAAAAAGACATCGGCAGCAACAATAATATCATTAAGAAATAAGAAACAACAACAACTAAAGACGACAACAACAACATCTTAAACAACAACAACAACAACAACCTAAAACAATATAAAAATTGGAACAATAACATCCACAACTAATTTAACAGCAACAACAACTCAAAACAACAACAACAACGACTCAATATACGACTTCAATATCTCTGAACAACAGCAAATACAACGCAGAAAAACAACATCAAGTCAAAACAGCAACTTCAATTCAAGACAATACCAACATTGACTAAAAATAACAGCAATAACAGCGAAGAGCAACATCGACATATAAACGAAACATCAACTCAATACAACTGCATCAACGCAAAACAACAACAACGACTCAAAACAACAAAATCATTTACACGAAACAATTGCAACAACTAAATCAACATTGACAATAACTAAAAACTACAACAACAGCAACTTAAAACAATAGCAATACAATTTCTAACATTTAAATTAACAACTGAAATCTACATTGAGACAACTTAAAATAACAACAACAGCAACTAAAAAAAACAATAGCAATAATTTTAAAACAATAAAATAAACAACTCAAATCTACATTGATGACAACTAAAAACATCAACGGAACCTCAAACCAATAGCATCAACAACTACAACAATTACATTTACAACTTAACGTAACAGCAAAGACAACTATAACAACAACAGAGACTCAAAACAAAAGAAAATCAACTAATACACTTAACAACTTTTCTAAGTATACACATTTCCCCTGTAGATAAGTTCAAAGGTTGTTAAAATATTTAAACGAAATTTTGTGAGTCAACTATGGAATACTTTATCTTTCATGTGAAACTAAAATCGTCAATATCCACCGTTTAGCAACCGAGTTTCAAGATGCACGTGCATTTCATGCTTTTTACTCATATGAGCCAAATGGTTTACATGTTCACGTTTATTTTGTAAATGCCGATACCTATAGCGATTTACACGTAGAAAGAACATCTAAACTTTCACTTGCAGTAAGTATGAAACTATTTTGCTTAAAATGAAGAGGCCAGGCTATCAAAATGATTCATGCTAGCTCATCAGTAGAGAGGTAAATTGAATTGAATTGCTATTTTATGTCTTGTTCGCATCATATTCATCACTCAGACATTCTAAGCATAGCTGCAATGCAGAAACCTTCAAAAATCGTGACAAAGTGAACCCATTTTCAGCTTGCCCATACTTTTTCAAGCATAACCCTTTGACTGTGATGATTTTTTAAGAGAATTTGAGCAAACCAGAAGTGTTAAAGACCTGCAAGGCCAGAGAAGACGTCTCGTATGACGACAAGACTGCATGAATGGGCTATGATGCCCCGGAATATCATTCAGAGCTACATAATCGCATTGCCAGCAAGATATATTGCAGCTGAAGGTGACCATATTTGTAATTGATGCGAATTTGTACTTTGTTGGTGCCAATATTGTTACTGCTAATAAGAAGTCAGTTATTCTTCAATTTGTTCTTCGTTTTGCTAAGAAATGAAATACTATTTGATGAATACTTTCTACAAATATCATATCAATAGCTTTCGCATCAACCCAGTTATGACCAAACATAAAGGTGTATACTTATAAAAGTAGTAAAGCACATGTACAATAACATTTATAGCGCAAAGTCACAGCAACAAATGTTGTAGCTGATCTTTTAAGTTGTCAGTACTTTTTCTTTAGTTTTAATGTTGTCTTGTCTAGTTGTCATTTATGTTGTTTTTAAATGTTGCTGCTTTTGTTATAAGTAGGTATTGTTGCTGTTGTGTTTTCAGTAAATACTGCTATTGTTTTGAGTTTTTGTTGTTGTTGTCTTTGTTACTTTGTGTTGATAATGTAATTATTTAATTTGGTGTTGTTAAAGTTGCTTTTGCCAACGGGTTAGTTATCTTGTTATTACGAGTTAATTATCTCGTTATTACGAGATAATTATTTTGTTATTACGAGTTAATTATCTCGTAATTACGAGTTAGTTTTCTCGTTATTACGAGTTAGTTATCTCGTTATTAGAGTTAGTTATCTCGTTATTACGAGTAAATGTTCTTGTAGTAACGAGATAATTATCTCGTAATTAGGAGTAAGTTATCTCGTTATTACGACATAGTGTAATTCTATTTTCTATATTTATGTAGAACCGTTCGGCTTTCGTAAAGTGGTCTTACGATGCACTGGAAAAAATAAACTGCATATTACCCAAAACAAGCTTATTCGTTTTCTTTAAAAGCGTGATTATAGGTCACATATTGATTGTTTACATTTTATAAAACTTGGGTGCAGAGCTCGAATTTAAGCTCGCATACTAATGCGAGTGGATTTTGGAAATCGCGAGTAACTTTACTTTCAACTCGCAAATTTTCGCGAGTTGAAATCGCCGCAAAGTATTACTGTCTAGTCTAAACAATTAAGTTTCAAATCAACACTGAAACAGCTGCATAGATCTCTAGTACGATTTAATTTTGCTTTTGGCCACAACAAGTGGATCATGTGTTCTACGGAATTTTTTTGGAATAAATGGGGCTGGTGAAGGAAGAAAAAATTAAAAAAAGTCTTTATTCACTTGCTTTATATAGCGGTTTGACCAAATTTTATAAGCGAGCGAGGTAATAAAAATATATTTTTATGTAAAAACCGTCAAAATGAAGGTGCGAGCGAATCCATAGAACATATGATCAATTTGTTGTGGCCTACTTACCTGTATCGTATCTCTACATGATACCGTTAAGCGTCGTCAAGACGTCGCAAGTAGTTACGTGTCACTGACGTTAAAATCTAAATTTTGACGTATTGAAAAGTTACGTCTGCAAACCAAAATTCCCTGGTAGCAACTATGTCCAATTGTGGGGACGATTAATTTATAGATCATGTAAATGACCAAAATATGTGACTTGTTTTCGATTACTAAGTGAATTTGGTACTTATCTTATTAGATGCAAAATTTGGAGGAAAAAAGCGAGTTTTTTTCATTTTGCGAGTTGAAATAAAGTCAACTCGCAAACATTTGCAACTCCCATTTTATGTTGAATTCGAGCCCTGCTTGGGTGGCTACCAGTCGACAAAAAACATATTCTATTTCCTGTTTAAAAATTTATACTAATATGATCTGAAATTATGTTTTTTGGATGAAAATATTTGGCATACGAGTTGTCAAATAATTAGTTAAAATGGAATGGCTTGTAAATGTAAGAATCAGATTTATCCTTATTACCCACCTTGAATAAAGTTATGTTTACTCCATTTTTAATGTCAAGCGACATCATTACGGTATACATAAATATTAAGAATCTTTTTGACAAATGAGGGCAATATTTTATAATAAAACTCGGTTGTTATACATACGTTCAGATTTAGTTACCAGAAACAAAGGATAAAAGTTCAGTGTAGAAAGAAGAAGCAGTATACCTTTTTTTCCTTCATACGCATCAATTCATCTCTTAATTGTTGTTTTTCATTTTCACATTTCTGCAAATATATCATATGTTTTATGAAATAGTTTAGTTGTTGTTTTATGGGTAGACATTTTGTCATGCATGTGTACTTTGATAATTTATGAACATTTGAATATTTTTTGCACGTGTATGTGTTAAGTTTATTAGCTTACGCTCTAGAAATAAATATTAGCGCGATATGACCTTTCTGTGTTGATGCGCCGTAAAACCAAAACAAACAAACAATGAACATTAATTTGCGACTCACAAGGTAACCTGTTGTATTCACCTTTCGTTAATATTTAGTAAAACAACTACAATAACAGTATCGTCAAAATCAGAGTTTTATTGCACAATATTATTTCTTCATATTTAAATAACAAACAACAAAAACTATACAAACCATCCTCTCTATTCGAGAAATTAATGATGTAATGGTATCACAATCACTATCAGTTGATGTTTGTAAATCGGTTCTCAGGCACTGTTGAAGAGTGCGTATTGCTCTTTTAATAAAGTCATGTAAATTGTTTTCATTGTCAAAAATAATAAGCTTTTTCTTCTTTAACTAAAATGCATACGAAATTCAAATTAAGTAAATGAGTACAAACCTCTAAATAACTGTCGACAGACGCTTATGACGAAAACATGTATGTTGCAGAAACACAGTTGACATGAAAATTCAATTTAAGGAAGCCATTGTGAACATCATTCGTAGTTTGAATGCATCGGATTTTTAATCGTCCGGTTTTTCTTTTGATGTTACCATTGATGCCAATGAAACTCTTATATGCTTTTTAAAATGGACATTGAAAAGTAATAATAATATGATATATGCTTTATATACACGGAAGTAGGTCATGATTCCCTTTCAATTCGTTTTTACGCTGACAGAAATAGATAATAAAAGTTGAGGTCCATGGGACAAAGGTTAACTGATACTTGTCAATTTAAAGTATAAATAGTATTTTTGGATATAGGGCAACAATTAAGGTCATTAAACAAAGAACCTAGTTGTGCCAATGATAACCATCATCTCACAAGGATCATCTCACGGATGTACTTTGTATAATATTCATCCTAGCTGAGATGTTGTTTATATTACAAAAGAAATTATAACAGTAACACTTACATCATCCAAGTCTCTAAATGCATTGTCCAAATCTGTCACTACTTCTTGTGATTTATTTGAATTGCTTTTCCTTATACCATTTAGGTATCCTATGATAACAGCAAATGCGTCTTCCATTTCTTTCTTTGTACATGTGTTGGTTGGACTATGCATAAGTCTATTTCTCAATTCAATTATCTATAGTTATACAAAGAGAAAACGCACATATGCTGTGGTTGCTATTTCAATTCAATTGGTTATATAGAAATCCCTAACGGATTGAGAAACTATTTTAAAACAGCAATTCAGTTTTGGCAAAACTATTGTAATACTTCTTTTTATTTTTTAATAAAACATATAAATACGCGTATGAATTCCTTTAAAAATATCATTCCTATTGCGGGAAGAAAAAGTTTTCACAAAATCGTCGTGTTGATTTGTAAGCTTTCTCGTCCTGTAGAGCTTAGTTCTCTCAGTGAGTTCTTATCAATGAATATCTTCGATCCCCAGCATTATGGTATAACCTTAGAGTGCCGTTAAAATCAATGAAACAAACACCACATAAATAGTCATGCGAGGTTAATAATAACCTCAGACTTGAGCTTGTATTTGATAAGAGTTATTTTAAAGCTTAAATTTTGTCTGTCCTAATATAAAATGGAATAATACAAAAGTTTAGTAATGAAAAAAGTACGCACCAAAGCAGCATGATTCTTAACTTCCTGTTCGAACTGTTTGCAATTACGCATTACACTAAAAACAGCTAATGGGTCAGTCTCGTCGGGACGAATGACATTATTAACTTTACATGTCTTGCTAATGTAAAGTTTAGATACAATCCACCAATGCAGTTCCGGTTTGAACGATTCCTGATCACGATGTCGTCTCCATTTCGTGCAATCATTCCTGAAATATACCAAATACGATAATAATAAAAAAAACCTAAACTGTATGCTTTGATAGACTGGATGTAGAATTGAGTTCTGTGACTATGACTAGACAACTGTGTCTTTTCAACAATTTAACAACATGATTAAACGTCTGATGCAAAATCTACTTACTCCTTTAAAGAACCTATAAAGTACTCAATCCATTGTTAGTATGTTACATATATAATCTTAAATATGGCATAAAATTTGCTAAATATGTGCAATGATCATGTCATTTTTAAATCTTTAATTTCACTTTTAACAACTTCAACTAAATTGAACTTTTGATTTGTTTGAGTTGCAATATGTATTCGTACCGAAAACGGGTTTAAACTTAAAATAAATCTTAATCTCAACAGTACACCAATACTTTTATACTGTAACTTCAACAAAGAAATTAATAGTTTGCAATGAATCTCCTATAGTAAGAATGCACGACAAGTCAGACTGATGGTTGAAAGTAACGTTGATTGATACGCTTACAGTGTTTAATGTGTGTAACCAATTGATAGCTTCACGTTAATCAGACAGAACTGTTTCAAATCATTATATCATCGTGTAGCGATATTGAAACGACATACACACACAATTTTGACGATGTGTAACTCCACAAAAACTTACTTATCATTGAAAGCATCCAACATTCTACTTATTACTTTTATGCACTCCTGACAACTTTGGTCGCGCAAAATCCACGAACGAACGCCTTTTTGGAACTTTCCTGGTATAATCTCTCCTCTAAACATAACATTGTAAAGCAGACTGTCAAAATGATCTTCTTTATCAGGTGGATGTATCGTCTTTAATTCATCAATGAATTCTGTTATCATTGTTTTTATGTAGTTGGAAGTACCAAGTTTTGCAATCTGAAGTCCTAATGTAGCTTTCACCCAATGCAGAAAATCTTCCTCTGGTAGGTCATTTGGAAGAGACATTTTGAACAGTAGGAAAGACTAAAAGAAAAACATGAACATATTACTAATAAATCGCGTCAGTACTTCTATTCTCACAATCGATTGGCTGGATTGAAAGAAAAGTTATAGCTATTTTAACGATTCTTTCAAGTCATTTTTGTTAGACCTCCATTCCACCACATTTCTTAAACAGACTTTAATTATTTCACAAACAGTATTATAATGTATCTGGATATTTCTCAACCAAAATACAATTTTATTGAAACTATTAATTACTGTTAACAGTTGCACATCGGATCAATTAACAAACATAAACCTTTAATTTTAAATGCATTTGACTTCGTGTTGCACACAGATTTTGAGTTGTTCGCTTCCAGGATGTCAACAATAATGATAAGAAATAAATGATGTGGAAAGACATCAGGAATTGAGAGAGTTTTGGTGGATTGATTTCTGTATACTGCCCAAACCAAAAATTGTCAATGGTTTCCGGTTTTAAGTTATCTCCCTTTGGTCCTTCTATAAATCATATAAAAGGGAGCTTACATACACTCATTTTTTTCAAACCAAATGTGCACGTTCGGAACGCTTCTGATTC
The DNA here is from genome assembly GCA_025267735.1 of Mactra quadrangularis. NCBI lineage: Eukaryota > Metazoa > Mollusca > Bivalvia > Venerida > Mactridae > Mactra > Mactra quadrangularis. The sequence continues at coordinate 5,687,467 of CM046303.1, forward strand.
CGGTGTTTACCACTTGTTGCATCGTGGGACATATATATCTTACAGAAAATCATCAGCTTAGAATGACACAATCAATCATGAAATATTGCATCATTTTGAACACGGGTCTGGACACTTGTTGACAACGAAAGTTCAATGTGATGTTTGAATTTATCAACCAATCTTTTTACAATGTCTGAGTTCTATCATATTGTGTCGCAGTGGCAGATCCAGATTTTTTTTCTAGAAGGGTCTAAATTCTTTCGGGGGGTCCAAACTTTCGAAACACAACCACATTATACACAATTTGCAGAATAACACAACATATCTGTTATCATAACCAAATAATCAATAAATCCATTCAGCCCATAGAAAAGTGGCTTTCAGTTAAAATCAAAGTGCTGAAAGCACCGAAGTTTAGCGCTTTCAAATTTGTCTTTATCTTTAACTGTTTTTATTTATTATACCTAAATTAAAATAGTGCAAAGAATCAATTTGAATAAATATATACATTTAAATCTTGATTATCCGAATTCGTTGGGACCGAACAAAAATTTCGGATAATCCGGGATTTCGGATAAAGCGGGTTTCGGAGGTGTTATAAATATGATATCCAACATACCTAAATGTAATTCTAGGTAATCAACAATGGATGTTAATACTTATATACATATACAGTAAATGATGTCATATTGTTATTCAAATTTAGTATATCTAAATTTCAAGAAATTCATCCGTGCGGCATAATTGTGAGCAATGTTTTTTTTTATCATTTATTTTTAACAAAAAACAAAATATGGTTTACAAAATACATTTTCACAAAAGAATATAAAACAAAAATAACAACCACATTGTTTTTTTTTCAAATATATACGTATACATAATGACTCACAATTTCATTCTCTCATTCACACTCGTACTCACACTACCACTCACTCTCACTCACACACACACTTTCCTCTCACTCTCCCATTCACTATTTTCAAGCCCATTTTGTTCCACACAATTATAACATTCAATCTTTTAAAACCTTAATTATACATTTTGTAAAATTGTATTCACAAGATTGTAAAATTATTGAAAAACAAAATGAGCCTAAGATCAGGTTTCAAAAACACATTACTCGTACTATTTCTAACCGTTGTTGAGATCGATACTAATTAAACAAGTTTGTTATGTCTTTCCATTTTTCGTTATGTTGTTCACACCTATTTTCTAAGATTGACATTTCTGCTTCGATTTGTATTTGATGTTTTAAGAAGGTTTTAAAAGTATTTAGAGTAGGAAGAGTGTTTTTGCATTTCATTTTAAAGATATAATATTTCATTAGGAGAATGTGATTAAATATGATAGATGTTTTACTACTCTTTATTTCACGACCGAGAAGTACATCTTTTTTAGTTACTGTTATGTTGATTGACTAACTTTTTAAAAAGTTTGTAAGTTCACACCACATTTCTTGGCTTTTTGACATTCCCAGAATAAATGTTCTATGCTTTCAGTATTACACTGGCATAAATCGCAGATGGTAGATTGCTTAATTTTTCATATGTGTAGAAATTTATTTGTTGGGATAATTCTCATTAGGCATTTATACTGAAAACATTGCAATGATACATCTAGGGTAGTTTGGAATGGAATTAAGAATAAAGCTTGCCAGTTAATGATTATATTGTTACCAAAATATTAAATCCAGTTGTTTTTTACATTATGATTAATTTCTGTGTCCATTTGTAACATATAAAGATATTTGTTTAACTGTTTTTTCTGTTCTATCTGTTTTATTAGTGTATGATTTTCGCAATTGACATTTACGTTACAAGATTTGAGTTTTGTTTTGTAACTATCAGGTATACTTTTTATGAGTCCATAAAATTTTAAGAAATCAGTTTTTTCTATTTCGCACAGGTGTCTCATTGGCTCAAAAGAATAAATTTTTTTTGTTCTAAAATCGAATATTTGTTCTAGGTATTTAATGCCTTTATTAAACCACTGCGGATAGAACAGTTAGCTTCTCTTAAGATTGATACTTGAATTATTCCATATAATTTATTTTCTCATATTGGTATCTTTTTGCTTTATATATTTCATTTAGTTCAGTCCTCGACGTTGAAATATCATATAGGAACGTATTTTTTTGGATCATAGATTTAATATCTGTAATTTTAAAATTGCATTCAAACAATAGTTTGTCTCCAAATTTTTTAAGATTATTTTTGAAGAATAATTTCCACTTGCCTTTATTATTGTTGTAAAAACACCGTTTTATCCAACAAGCTTTTTATGCTTTTAGAAATAAAAGAATATCTGGTAGTTTTAGTCCACCATTTTTATATGACTGTTTGAGACGAGTACGTTTTATATTATCTGGTTTTCCATCCCACAAAAATTCAAAGATTGCTCTATTTATTTCTTGTATAATATTACTTTTTGGGTTTGATAAAACATTAAATAGATATATTAATTTTGCTAATGCAAATGTCTTGATAACGATAACTTTTCCCATAAGAGTTACTTTTCGGTGTTGCCATTGTTTTTGACATTGAAAAAATTCTTTTAATTTTGGTTCTTAGTTATCTTTTACATTTAATTCTTTGCTATTACTAAGTTCATTCCCAATGTTTTTGCCTGCCTAGAAGTCATATAAAAGGTTTGTCATTACAATATTTTACATTTGAGCCTGATAAAGTACCTACTCTAAGTATTGTGGATTTTAATGTGTGAAACATCCTGCTAACCACTGTTCCTGTTTTCTGCATCTGTTGAGGATTTGCCTTTAACAAGTTTCCCCAGGTCTATTGAGCAGACCCACGAGTACCGCCGACCAAAGACACAGGAACTGTCGCTTAGTTGTGGTCAGTGTTCTGCTCATCGACCTCCATCATCAGCATGGTGCTCGCCGTCATAGATATTTCGGGCCTTATCCATGTATATCTGATAGCGAGTGGCCCCACCGTCTTACGGTGTGGAGGTCGATAGCTTACAGCTCTTCTCCTCTCGTCGTTACCATAGCCAGCTAGACGCACGCTCTGCAGCTTGGCTTAGTATTTGGATAGTCCTGCGCGTGTCTCTGCCAGTCGTCCCGATTGCTGCCATCAGTCGGCACTCGGCACTAAGATTGGGAACAGAATCCCCTGACGCCTACTTCAATGGGGAACAGCCATGTGCGGTAGCCTCTTTCTCTACATTCGGTGAGAAGCTCTGTATACTTGGCTTTCTTCCTCTGCCTCTTCACATCGTGTTTCCCAGGGTACTGTTAGTTACTTCTTTAGGTTTAGGCCAGAAATTTTACTAAAATTTGTCAAAGTTGTAACAAGTTCTTGAAAAGAGTCTTTTGAACTATCATTAAAGAAAGTTGCGTCATCAGCGAAGTGCGAAGTATGTTTGTTTAAACTCTTGGTTTTCAATTGTTATTCCTTATATATATATATATTTTCTGCTAATTTAAGTTGACGTACCCGGCAAATGTTTAATATATATATTATTTTAAAAGCTAAAATTAGTCTTACATTAACTGCAGTTTATTTTCATGTAATTTTGGTAACCTTCGTTTATTCTCCAATCCAAGATGGCGGACAAAATGGTGGATTAAACATTTGTCGGGTACGTCAACTTAAATGAGCAGAATCGTACACTGTGGCATATCCAATAAAAATAATGCATTTTGTAGTTATAACTCCTTAGTCTTCTTTTAAAACTGGTTGATGCCACACTGCTATCATTGAGCGATTCCCAAAATCCAAGATGGCGGCTAGAATGGCGTAAATTACTAGCTGTCGGATATATATTTACCACAATTAGCTAAGTCATAGACTGGGGTATACCAAATAATTTCAATGCATTTTATTTTGTAAATAACCCACTTTTGTTATGTAACCGATTGATGTTATACTGGTATTCTTGGATAACTTCAAGAATCAAAGACGAAGGTCAAAATGAATGATAAGAGCTGGAAATTTAATGCAAGTCACATAAATTGACATATCTCCTCTCTAATGGGTATACAGCAACATGTTTAGGTTTTTTACATCTCGTGGTCTTGCTAATATCGAATCATTGATACTAGCTTGTCAATTGACTCGAGAACTACAAGCAAATTGTTTCTAAGATGGCAATTTAGAGACACTTTTCTGAAAATCTTTTATTCATTGAACAACGTAGGTTGTGATATGATATTTTCATATCCTTAGAATAACGACTACTTTTCCATGTATGTTTGCTACTTCAATAGTAATCAATATGTAGTAAAATGTGGTTATAAACAAAGAAAAAAAGGTTATTGAAAGTATTGTGTGCATGTTCTATTTTCTTTCAATGTATTCTAAGAGAATATTGATTCCAAAGCAATCGATAGAAATTCTGTTGACATTGTAACACATTTTGATAGTAAAAAAGAGATATTGCAATATGATTTCAAGTATGATCTTGATATCAGATATCACAACTGAATCATAAGTGTTCTTTATTTCATTGTAAACGACTCCAACCATCGATCAAAAAGGAGAAATATCAAAAGCACATTTCCATATAAAGTTTGTAGTATAACTTGTTTTTATTTGCAAAGATAGAGAGAAATTACGTCGCGTAGATGCCAATTCTGTAAGCGTATACACTGCTGTTTGAACCCAGTGTCAAGCTCATGATTTAGTAAGGGACCTAGTCAGTTATTTCCCTTGTATACGCTTCAAATGGGTAGGTCCAATTAGTTGGATTACTTGGATTTTACCCTTACTTTTCAATGTCAATTTGCCAAAATAATCTTTAATAAGTTTTTTGTAAATCATTTATTTTGTTTGAAATTCAAGCTATGTATTTTTTGGGTAAAGAACTATCTAAATTTCACCACTTCTTTTAATATCTACATTAACAAGAAAGATATTAGATGAAAAATTTTGTTATCCTTAACTACAAAACATGGCCAAGAAAATTTAGAAATGGGTCGTATTACTGAAGTCTAAATATCTTGAAAAAACACATAACAGGTCTGATGCATCAGTGTCAAAAGTTTATAAACAGGCCTGATATCTAAACACATTTGGAGTATATTCACTCTTAACTGCAAAGACTCCCCCCAAAAAGGATGGTACGCTGAGACAACTTGTCGATCTCGTACGTAATATTCCAATATGTTCCACTCAAAACATTATTAACGATGCATTGCAAGATACGATAATCTTCATTTTTTCGGTAACATTACATATAAAATTATGTTTAATCGCATTAACCTTTAAGACTTGTTTCGAGAAGCGTAGTCAACAAAAACGTACAACAAATGATCATTGTTGCTGCAATTTGCTGAGCACCAAAATATCTGACGACATTGGTGTGCTGATAATCATTTTGAAACATCTTTCTTGTACGAGTTACACTATAACAATGGGTTCAACTGACATTCGTCCAAAAAGTAATGTTACAAGTCAGTCAGTTATTGACAATGTAAAGAGAGTACACTAGTAGCATGGGTATATAATAATTATGCTTTTAAAGCTGGTTCACTTATCCTATATCAAAAGTGAAGACAGTTATGATATCTTTTGGCCATAAGCTAGTACCCACTTGGATACTTTCTAAAGATAATTATCATTAATATAATTTAAAATAAAATTTGCTATTGCATGTGATGTGCTTAGGGTGTTGAGTACAAAATACTTTGTAAACAGTAATTTGTGTCGTCACTTGGACATGTTGCTATCACCATACAAAACGACCAGAGAAATTGTGCTATTGTTATGTAATATTAGACTGAAACAAACATAAACATTTAGGTACATATTCTTGTTTGGTCTAGTAGTTTAGTAAAGTCAGACTGTATCATTGTTTGTGTAATGATAGTAATAGAGCTCATTTAATTAGTGTATCCCTCTTTTTTTGGCACATGCTTATTTCGCTATTTATATGTTTCACTTTATTTTTTCTGCGTCGAATAATTTCATCTAAACGGATTATAATCTTTTCAAATACCCACACATATTGCAATTTTTAACCAAATGATAGCACTTTCCAATGATCCTATAATAAATTGTCTACTGTAAACTGTATTTTAACCATATCTTATTTTCCCCGTTTTCTTTATTTAAATGGCTTACATTTTGGAAATTAAATTATTTTGTCGATTCCAATTATTAATCAATTTTTCATTTCATTAAATCTAGTAAATAAGTAACATTATTAATTAACTGTATGATATTGGACTTCAATTTCAAGGCTGATATGGCTTTCACTACGGCAAGATAACCAAATACTCGGCCATTATGGAAACACACTGCCTTAAATAAATACCTCGGCTATTATGAGATTCAGACATTTTGATTGGTTTCGAATATCATAATGGCCGAATTTTCTCATGAAGATAGTATTTTTTCTTCCACAGAAAGCCGCCATTTTGAATGTTGGTACAATCTGAGTGTTTTTGATAGGGACACTGTCTGCGACGATAGTGAATTAAGTGTTTTCATAATGGTCTGTTATTTGAGTGAAAACAGTCATAACAGCCTGAGACCGCAGGTTGGAGGCTAATGTGACTGTCTTCAGCCAAATAACTTGGCCATTATAAAAACATTGCTTTATTTACATTACATTATTGCTAAAAAAATAGAACTGATTGAATTATTTTCGTAACCGAAATCTTGGACTCCACCTTGAATCTTGGGTTGCTAATAGATAATCAGGTGGGATTTACTAATTTACAAACTTTAGAGTTTCACAAAGATTCATAAAAAACACTGAAACTCAAACTAACACGTGTTTGTTTTCGTCCATGTATGTAATGTTATATACTTAACTATTAGATCATATCCGCCATGTTAGCTGCAATTTTGAATTTTGGCATGCAAAAAAAATTTGCCTATACCAATCTATAACTAGTGATACAATTTGCTACATGCTAGAAATTCACTTCTCAGTGCTAACTTTGTAGAACAGGCTCTTTGTGTCTATATCTTGCAAAAAAATTAAGGAAATTTTTATCCCGTGTTTTGTCGATAATGCAGAATATTTACCTTAAACCATAAAACAAAACAAAGAAAACTACATATAAAGAGCATACATACCTATTATAATGTTAAATCATAACTCCTTCAAGTAAACAGTTAACATTGATTCTTACTATGAGGTTGTCATTCAATATCAACCTACTGAATACCGCACTATCAATCACCCGTACAGATTTTATGCAAATGATATTGATTATTAAAGTACGTATACGAACAGAAATTTGACTCCTCCCCGCTTGTTTATTGCATTATTTGGTAACAACTCAATCAAATTTAAGTGCAGTTTAAACGAACGAACGAATGCAATGTTTACATATTTGTTTAAAATTATGTATTTAAGTGTCTAAATTCAGCTCGTTCACAAAACATTTTATTTGTAGATTTTTATTATATAGTATGCATTCATTGACTTTCGATCCACATAATACCCCCCAAAAAAGGTATCACATAACAAAATAAGACACCGCATAATTTCAAGGTCGTTTATTATAAAAACCGAAGTTGACATTTATAGCGGAACCAGTGGGAATTTTGGGGGTCCGAACCCCTTACCGGGTTCCGGCTTTTATATCAGCACAGTACTTTTATATACGTGTGCTCGAGTATAGAACAAATAATTGATCATTGATGAGAGTTTTGTTTTACCTCCGCCTTGTTTTGGCTAACAAAGCTTTAATAGCCGCTTTTCAAGATTTTGTCATTTATCAGAACAGAACACAACTTTTATTTAAATTCACAAGATACATAAGTAATCAGTATGGCCGGATCCTGACATGATTATCAAAAGAACTCTATTATAAACTTGTTTCCGTCGTAAACGTTCATTAAACAGCATTGATACAGATACGCAGAAGGTCTTAGGCTAACCTTTGCCCGCAATAAACGTGTAATTCTTACTTTGTTGATTTCCAAGCTTTCCGGCTAGCACAGTTGGTAGGACATAAGTCCACTGATTCTCGATTCTCGGGCGGGGTAAACTATCGATAAGTTTGGTCAAGAGATATTTGAAATGACCGATACAATGTGTTACTACACTTAACCAAAGTTCTAAAAGATCACTTTTCAAATTTGATTATTTTATAACAGGCCAATGGATCCTTATTAAATTTCGCAGAGGTGATATTTGTGTCCGATGCACTCAAGCGGGTCACAGGGTGTGGTTTACACATTTTGGCACAAAATGTTCGTGTAGAGCGTAATGAGTATGTAATTTCACTTTGCATAAAACATAACATATTGCACGAATGTCGATACAGGATCGTGGCGGAGCCAATGGAATGTTAAATGCTGGACCTCTATCAGACAGGTGAGTGGCTGTCCATGGAAATATCTTTAAAATATTGATAAGTATTGTTTAAATAGTAAAATGCTATAATTTTATTATTATCGATGTGTTCATTCCTATTTTAAGTTGCATAAAAATTCAATCGGGGCTTTTCGACGATCGGGACTTTGGACGAAGTATCAAGTGACGGGAAACGCTTTTGAATGACGCCGAAGACCAAGAACAAAAGATAGAACTCGCCGACAGGATCGACATTCGTGCAATGTTATTATGTTTTTTCACTTATAAAGTTAACAAAGATTTATCCTAAGTGAAATTTAATACTCACCACGCTCTGCACGAACATTTCTGTATATTACCTATAGTTTATGTGCTGTTATACCTAATATTCATCGTTCTATTTTTTTTTCATTTATGTTGCATGTATTCTGTTTGCTATCTTTGTCTTCTTTGACTCTCCAGTTTGGAGGAAATAAAGAAATTATATTGGCCTGTTATAAAAAATCAAACTTTGAAAAGTGATCGATTAGAACTTTTGTTAAGTGTATACTTAACAAAAATTATAACTATAGATGTAAATTTGGGTGCATATCTAAGCCATTGTTAGCCGATTTTATTGAAATTTTCAACAAATATACATGTATGTTAAAGACGCTACAAATTATTTACTAGTAAGTTATGTCATTACAAAAATGGTCATTTAAAAAAATTGTGAAAAAGTGGAAGTAATAAGATGTTGATTGCGATCTGCGCGAACAAATGAATGTTGCAAAATGATCATGTGACAATTGTGTCTCTAATAACGGATGCGGCGTCTATGGGTGTAGAACTGCATGGCATCTTGATTTCATGGAGCCCATATACTGCTGGAAATTATTCGGTTGTATACCTGCCCACTCGAGCACAATTCTTCTGTGTAGCTCAGCTAGGGGTTTGGTTGCAACATCACGGTGTACACGGCGGTTAAGTTCATCCTATACGTGCTATATTATGTTCAGGCTGTAGAATCCAATGGCATGCCATCAGCATGATGTTTGTGTCACGTACCACAATGGAAATACGTGTATTTCGTTCTTGTGTTATCATTGGCGTTGGTGCCTATTATGGACGTGAGTTTTACTTTATAAAAATTATGCCGAAATAAATATATCTATATGTATGCCTATCTATGTTGTAATTCTGTTGTCATTATTGCTGCGTGGACTGGCTCACCATCCATTTAACAAACCATTATCTAATTCTCGCTGTTCTATCGTTAGTCGGCCTATTATGTTGTTTTTATATGTAGGTCGTAAATTTGCCTACAGGGACCATGTGTAATTTCGATTCCCGCCAGTCACGAAGCCCTCGTGCATTTAATGGGTTTCAACAATTCAGGATTTAACACGCTGATACATGTGAGACCACTTTGGAAAATGTGATTACACAGTAATAATTGATACGTAGTCAATAGCTGGTAGGAGTTCAATTACCTCGAACGTTACAAAACGTTCCGTAACGATACATTCGGAACTCCTCAGCCATTTGCTGCAAATAATCTCAGACATATTAAGACGCTATCTAAAAAATGTTGAAATAAACAAATATATGGTCGATAAGGCATTGAGTAATGATTCGTTTTTGCAGTCCGTAAATTTTGAAACATCACTCATTACCTTAACGATCGCATATTTTGTATTAGATTAGAACATTCGCAGCGAATGGCCGAGGAGTTCCGAGTGTATCGTTATGTAACGTTCTGTAACGTTTTGTGTAATGAACACGCTACTGATGCACAAAATTTTGTTAGAAATATTGGTAAATAAAAAAAGTTATACACAATTGAAAAATGTATACTTATAAGTTTTGTTAACGGCTAATCTCTAATCATGTGAAGTGCAAATGTTAGGCAGATGCGTACACTTCACTGATCAAATAAGAGTCACGTTTTGCTAAACAAGGTTTACAAGGACAAAACGTGACAGTCTTGGTATCATATCATATTGTTTGGTAAATGTTTGCCAATATCACATAATCGTGGTGGGGGTAAAACATAAACTTAATTTGATATAGAGCGCCCTGTAGACCAATTCTGTCGAACTACATATATATGATATATAATATATGTATTATATACTCTTTATTTCCACTTTTCAGTGATTTATAAACATATAAACATTTTTTGCCATAAATATTAAATGTACAAGACAACATATGAAAGAAACAATTCATACACATAGTCATATAGTATCGTTCTGCATAATAACTTAATTAAGGAAAAATACAACATAGATAGAACAGATGTAAGACTGCGTACATACATATATTTGTGAGTAGTTTTTAAATGTTTTGCACCTTAATAATATGGCTTAACCAACATTAAAATGTTAAGACGAGGTTAAGGTAAACAAATCAGTTCACATTCACGCTCACGCATTCACAATAAACCATATTTAGTATAGATTGTATGAATGTAATTACAACATATTTGAAAAAAGTTTTTTTGAAACCGAGGATCTACTTGAAACACAGCAAGTATATCCTCGTCAAAAATTGTTTTCATAAATATTTCAACAGGTGAATTTTTCAAGTAAAGACTAACCGATTCACTAATTTGGTAGCGTAATACATTTATGAATTTCACTCTATCTTGCTCAAAAGCAACACAACTAGATATCAGAAAATTAGAAAAATAGCAGTCGCCAGAAAAATAGTAGTCGCCACAGTGACAAGACGTGTTAAAATGGCTCTGTGATATTTCATATTTTGTGGAAGATTTATTTGGAATTAAAAAATGAATTTTATATCATAGTGTTCGTAAAGAAATGCTCTTTATGGATAATTATTTATTTATATGGATTAATCACTAATTAGTCTTTAGATAAAGAAAAATGTATAGACAATAGGGATAAAATATGTGACAAAGGATATAAATATTGGATTACAAATAAAAACTCGTGAATTATAGTGAGTGATTTTTTGTCAGTGTTGTTATTTCAGTACACTATTGTTCACTCAAGACATATTATACCCACGGGCTAGCATATTGAAAAAAGATTATAGTATTATAGTAAATAATGGAGTACGAACCAACAATGAACAGTGATAACACCGAGGTAAAGATACCGGTAAATAGTAATTTGAGGGATAATATAAACACTCAACCATTGGATGAAAAGATAAGAGAGTATAATAGTTTATTAACACTATTTCGTGACCTTCCAAATGAGTTGTTTGTAACTAGAATTCTTAGAGATTATTCAAATTGTGAAACAAACTTAAACAATGCTAGATATATGTTATATGACATACTACGTGAGAACGACGAATACCCGTACGATAAACTTACTGATCTCACACGTCGCGTAGCATCAAAAAAGGGAGAACCAGTCAACGTCAAATTAGCTCAGGATATACATACTTTACTATGTGTCCTCGAAGGCGATGATTACTCTGTCTTAAAGGATATATTGAGCACTAGATCCAGACAAACTTTTAGTGTATCAACCCCAAACATAGAACCCAAAACACCTGTTCGATCTATACAGGCAACTCCTACTTCATCGTTAAGACCGAGCACTGATAAACTAAGCTCTTGTAACTGTATGAATGACATTAAATTACTTAAAGATGCAATGAGCTCTTTACAAAGTGATGTAGTAATGTTAAAGCAATCTAACATAGCTACTGAAAAGCTTAGGACAAGTCAACTTGCTGACATTAAGAATACAATCTCGACTGTAAAAGACGATATTACATCGTTTCGTGTTAAAATCCTGAATGATATGTCAACCATTACGAACTCAAACTATGAACTCAATCAACTGTATTCGGATAAGTTGCACAAACTAAAAGATAAAGTGAGTGCTCTAGAATCATTCATTGACACAAACTCTATTGTGGCAATTCACAAAGACCCAGTCTCAAGCCGGAGATGTCATATCAATGGTACTCATGAAACGGATCAAAATATCATCGATTCAATACACCAGCCGATAACTCATGTTCCGGACACTTCCTGTACTAAAGATCAAGCTTATGACAAAAACAACAAACATCTATCAGAAGTATCGGAACCAAAATCAACTTTATCGTATCATAATAAGACACAAACTGTAGATATTGGGATACAATGTGAGTTATTAAAACAACCACGCATCAGTGATGACGTCATAACTAACCCATGTAAGAGGTCTCATAGGGCCTCGAGATGGAGCGAAAGCTTTGAAGGAGAACGCAATCTCAACTCAAAACATGATGTAAACGACATTCCTGTGATTGTCTCATCTAGAGCAAATTCTGACCAAGACGACGGCTTCGAAATGTATGTTAAACGGAAAGCGAAACGTTTCTTTGTTAACAGTTTTAAAAACACTATAACTGAGAGTAAAATCAAAGACTATGTAACACGCAGAGGACTGAAAGTTTCAATGGTGAGAATTTTCCCAAAGAGACGGGTTGAAGATGAAGTCATTATTCGATTGAACATTGACATGGATTGTAATTATGACTTAATCTATAATGAACGATTCTGGCCAGAAGGTGTAACCTGCTCTGCATGGCTATCACGACGTGAACTTACCTCCAGAAAAAGTGACTATGAAAGACCCCCTAGATTTAAACCTTCACCGCGGTATGAAACGTATGAAACAGAAAATAATAATTACTTCCAGTTATTGGGTAATATTGATTAAGTTAAAATACGTAATATCTTGTTACACGTGGCATGATGAAGCAAAGTATTAACCTCTGTACATGGAATGTAACTGGCTTTATGACCAGCTGTAGTTATTTATGTGACACATTAAACAAATATTCAATAGACTTTGCCGGAATTTCGGAGCACTGGCTATATGATACTGACTTGTATATATTAAATGGAATACATAGTAGCTATAAAGCATACGGTGTTTCAGACTCTACTTTACTGACACCAAGTAACAGACGTGTTGGAAAAGGGGGAGTCGCTATCCTTTGGCACGTTAAATATGACAATTTTGTTTCACCATTAAATATTGACGATGACCGTATTGTGGGTATTCAATATCAATATGCAAAGTATCAATATTTGTATTTATTTCAGGTTTATCTCCCTTGTAGTAATCAGTGAAAAACTATCATATAAACACCTAGGAATTGATCTAGATAGTTATTTGTCAAGCAATACAAATGTTATCGACGCGGCTAAAACTTTACGTTGTACACTGCTTTCTATAATGAGTAATTCATTGAAACAGGCTAGCTTAAGTGTTTCAACATGGAGAACTATATACAAACAAGTAGTTATACCTAAATCCCTGTATGGGTGTGCTCTATGGACTAACGCATCAACTAGTGCAATCTCAACGCTGGAGCGATCACATCGTTTTTGCATTAAAATAATGCAAAATCTTATACCATATGCCGATTCAGATCTATCATTGAGTACCTTTTGAATTACCTCGATAAAGACTGAAATATTTCTGCAAAAATTAGTTTTTCTCGGCCAATTACGTCGGCTTCCAATCCAATATTTACCTATACAAATGTTTGTGAATAGACTTACCCATTATTTAAATGATGAACGACAAGTACAGGGATTTATTCCTGATATTTATCGCATTCTCAATCAGTATAATTTAACTGAATACATTGAACTCTATATAAATACAGATAGTTTCCCGTCTAAGTACCAGTGGAAATCAGTGTTAACTCGCAATGTTATACATGCAGAATATGACAAAGTTAGGCAAACTATTCAAGATAAACATCCTTGGATAAATACGGATATGTTACTTATACGTAAACAGCCATGTTCATTATGGCAAATTGATAAACATAAACCAATGTACAAATATCATGAGGTTACTATACAAACTTTAATAAAATTAGCCTCAATGCCAATACTTACTAAGTGTAGTAAATGTGACTTTTACACTGAAACAATTACCTTACATCGTATATTTCATTGTCAGTACTTTATTACTGAACGTAACAATGTCTGGGCTGAACTAGTTTCAGTTTTGGGATTAAGTGCGTACAGATATATGATAAGGCTGTTCTGTCTTGAACAGTGCAATTATTTATTTTTGGCAGCACTTACAGGTTCTGCCGCTTTTAGACTATTTGTAAAGTATGTGAACAAAGTCACTCATTGATGAAATGTGTATCTATGTTTTGTTTATATTTACATGCTCGTATATATAACATGACTTATGTTTTTTGTTCTTTCTGTACTCTATGTCTATAACTATGTACTAGTTTACTTTTGTTTATTTACTCATACATTGTCTGTAAATATGTAACTTATGTAACTCTCCAAAACTGGAGGTAATAAAAGTATATATATATATAGAAATAGCATTCTTTTGGCTATATCTGCGTCTATTGGGTACCATCCGAGTGTGCTGAGAGCCATATCTGAGCGCGTATGCTGTGGAAGGTGTTGTATCTTTTTTTTGCCGCTACCCAGCCAACATTCTATATCGGCCCGGCATCAAACCTATATTGTTTTCTTTGACGGCCCGACGTCGGATTTAACCTCGGCTGCAAATAGGAATGATGTCGACCCGACATCGGTAGTACATTATCGGGCCGATGTCTACACAATATCGGCCCGATATTTCTTGCCTACATCAGACCAACATCAAAACAATAGCGGTGTGATGTCAGTCAACAGTAGAAATTATTCAAATCGGACCGACAGCAAATCTATATGGTATCTATGACGGCCCGACGTCGGATTTAACCTCGGCTGTAAATAGGAATGATGTCGACCCGACATCGGTAGTACAATATCGGGCTGATGTCAAAACAATATCGGCCCGATATTTCTTGCCTATATCGGGCGATAAATCAAAACAATAGCGTTGTACATGTACATAAATAAACTGTAGAGGGACAATTAACAGCTAGTATGCAAAAAAACAGATGTTTTACAAAATAAGATTATAAATGCGAATATTTAGTATATTCTTACTACATGGTGTCCAAAAAGAAAGTTTACAGATTCACCCTGTCGTCATTTTATCAATTGTTATGTTATATTGGTGAAAAAGTACCATTTTAAAGTGCATATGCTCAAGTTTTGAATGCACATTACATCGACTCGCTATAATGTTTGACATTGCCATATAATGACATCCGGTAAAAACTTGTCGCGAAATTATGTTACAAATATTTTCAACCATAATTTTACTTGAAATAAGACAAACAGATAAATTTTGTATTTTTCCAATCACTCAAATGGTTAAATTCAAATAATTAACAGTGTTTACACATTTGTTAAATCATCATTTGATTTACTTTTAAAAGAAAATAAACTTCACCTTCATCTCCTTCCTTTGACTATTAGATTTTTAGCGCTTATTCAGTTGAAAGTAGGAATGCAGTGAATATTTGCCAGTTCTTCATTTAAAATAATATTATTATAGAACAGTGATTTTTATGTACTTCATGTACTTTTATGTGATTTTAATTACAAACCATATTTCATTTCAAAACACAGCTAAAATTATTTTAAAACTCTTACCAAAATGTACAATTATTTGCTGCATGGTAGTCAAGGGAGATAATAGACCTTACATAATTCCCTTCCTTGTCTACTACGAAAAATCGGACAGTCGGACAGTACGTAAATATAATATAAAATAACAAAGGTGTTTCGTTGGAATAAATTTATTTCATAATATTTCAACGATTTAACAAAATATGGACGTGTAACAGAAAACGCAATATCGTACCGTTGTCAATCCGATATACAAAATAGTTGCGTTCATTGCCATGTAGGTCCGACGCAGACCCGATATACGTTTTTGACGTTACATGAAATGGGGTAGTGTGGTTCTAGAAATTGAAATCTCACACAGGACTATTTATTAACATAATTAAGTAAACAGTACAATTGCATTTAGATTTTTTTTAAAATATTGAGTATGTAGGCACTGCAGCGGTCCGATGTCGGCCCCTAATCGGCACATGTTGCCGACATGCCTACATTAATTGTATATTAGCCCGATATGGTCATGCTGGCTAGGTAGTCGCTGGAAGCGCTGAACTTTTAACAAATCACTGTTAGACATATTATGCCAGAGTTCTGCTCCATATGATAAAGAAAAAAATGACAGTGAGCGTACAATCGATGCCATTCGAAGGGGATTTATATCCCCAGCACTATTTTCAATCGAAAGCACAGAATATAACTATGATTGAGCTTTACTGATTCTATTTAGAATGGTATCTTTCAAGTTTAATGAGCTATTTAGTTTTATACCAACATGCGTTGTAACGTAGCAGGACAGTATTTCCGATAATCCAAACTTGACACTGAAATTTCCCTGCGATTTTTTACTACTGAATAGCATTGTACAACATTTATTGTAATTAAATTCATAACCCCACTTATTCGCGTAAGTTTGAACAATTTCTAGCATTATTTTAAGTGAAGATTTGGACGAACACAATAGCGTCAAATCATCAGGTAAGGTAGGATTTCCACAGCAAATAGTACCAACAGATAGACCATAATTACTTTTCTCATAAGATACCACCATGTGGACAGTATGCCTCCTTGTCGACATCCTTGTTTTATAAGGAATTTGGTTGATGTTATTCCATTGACAAAAACGACACTTGATATATTAGAATAGATATTTATCATTAATTAAAGGAACTTCCCACTGATACCAAGTTGTTGAATTTAATTAATTAATGCACTATGGCGACAATAATTTTTGTCAAAAGCGCCGGCCGTGAATTTTGTGACCGTTTTTATCTCGTGATCATTGATGACTGTATCTTATTTACTGAGATAACATACTTACAAAATTGTCAAAGGTACATTCCCAGATAGACAGTTAACACTGTGGTTCAGGTGTTATAGATTTTCTTTGATTATCAAACATTTCACAAGTTTGTCTTTAAAACGTCCGCCTTATCTGACTCATTTACAGCCGTCTGATATCGTACTCGTGCCCTGACTTAATTAAAATTTAACTTTAACCTTAAAGATGGATCAAACCACCATTGCAAATATCTGTATTTGAACCGTGATTTCAAAACCCTAAATAACACTCCAAAATTCCGCTGCTCCAAATTAAGCGCCTCTGTGAATAAGATTAGTAAGATTTCATAAGATTTGAAATGGATAATGGTAATGTAGTAGATATGTTAGATCTACAAAAGGCTTTTGATACTGTTGAGCACTTCATTCTCCTCATGAAACTTAAATCATGAGGCTTAAGTAATGACAAAGTAATGTGGTTCAACTCTTCTCTTACTGGTAGACAACAGTTAGTTGATGTCTCTGGAACGTATTATACATCTTCTCCTATCACTTGTAGTATGCCCCATGTCTCTATTTCTGGCCCTCTCCTTTTTTAATTTATGTTAATGACATGTCTATAGTAGATTATACAGCAATTTCATTGTAGGGATAGATCAAATGTTGAACAATTATTGTCTGAAGATCTTGCCTATGTAAGCCAATGGCTTATTGACAATAAATTATAACTACATTTGGAAAAAAATAAATTTTGTTCGATCTATATCAAGTCCAAATCCTAACCTTAATATTATTTGTAATGAATATGAAATTAAAAGTACCTCTTACGTTAAATATCTTGGAGCAACTTTAACCCATAGTTTATCTTTTGATGCCATTGCACATTCTTTTTTAAAAAAGAAAACTTCCGTTTAATATTTCTTTAAAGAAAACAAGATTACATGTATTTCATAAAACGAACAAAAAAATTCTCGGTGCATCCCTAATTCAGTGTCATTTTGACTAAGCATGCACTATTTGGTATCATAGCTTTACTAGATCCTTACACAAAAAACAAACAATCACACAAAATAAACTAATAAGATTTGTTCTACTCCAGAGCACACATTGGTCCACACTGTTCAAATCTGTCGGCTGATTGACAGTACAAGTACTTATGAGAGTTGAACACATTATGTTGTCTCAAGTTTTTTAGTTAAACATGGGTTAGCTCCCCTCTACTTACATAACAGTTTTTTGCTACAAAGTGATCTTCATTCTTACAGTACAAGGATCAGTTAAAAAGGTGCTATACCTACGGTTAACAGTTATGGTAAAACATCCTTTATTTATTTGGCTGCTAGATTATGGAGCAGTCTACCACCTTTTTGAACGATGTCTAAACATCGTTCCAAATTAACAAACCGTAATTTCAGCTCCAAGTATTGAATCTAAGCAAAGACCCCGATCCACTCCGCATATCATTACTGCAAAATTTGATTCGGATGTTTCCGGTTAGTATATTATCCTGATAATCGCTTGCGACTTATTTCCATAGATTTGATTTTTCATTTGGCAATAGAGCAACACGATACGACTTAAACATGCAATGGAGAATTTTTTTGCAAATCGACTAATTTGAACAGACATTGACTGGTTAACTGAGGGTATGACTAAACACACAATAGAGAATGTGGGGCAAAATGGACGAGATGGAGCAGTCAGTAGCGAAATGAAGTTTTAATTGTTATATATCTTTTTTGGGCGTTAATATATTATCAGCAATAAAACATCATGATACGACTTAAGGTGGGTCGGTACCTTACTCGGAGGGAAAAACGGAAAAAATATTATGTTTACTGATTATGATAAAAGTAAGCTAGCAGATACCTTCATGCTTCTTGTTTGTTTTTCTGGTAACCTTAGCGACGTTGTCGTTTTTTTTTCACGACGTCACGGACGTCACATTGGTTCGCGCTAAAAACAGACATGCAAGGACATTAAACCCATATATTTAAAGTATTGAATGTTCGAGGACAAAGATAATTATACCAAAATGTTTCTGAAATGTTGTTGCATACGAATATTATGTTCCGATTATCTAAATATCACGTCAGTCGTAAAGATTGTACATTTCATCACTGAATTTAGGGTTTTCACGTCTAAAAGATTTCATCAATTGCCGAGATATAACGTTTATTTTCAAATTAATGCAGAACGGTGGTCAAATTCTTATCGCAATTTTTGAAAACTACACACTTTTTGTGTCATTTTAATGAAATAAAAAAAGAAAGTGAACGTTCTCAGTTTTTCACAATATCGCTTTCAAAGTAAAATTACCTTCAAAACAACGACGTTAATATTACGTTGCGCTGACGTTATGATTTTGGGTTATGTCTGTAATTTTCTTGTAAATTAATTTTTATAGTTTCTTTCCTGTTATTAATTAATTTCTTTTGACTCTCAGCATCTGATCTGTTCAAAATTAATTTAACATAAGTCAATAGAAGTCCGCTTTTACTTATTTTTGCAACAAATGTTTTAATCATAACGTCAGCGCAACGTCGTTGCAATGATGGTAATTTTTCTTTGAACGCGAAATTGTGAAAAAACTGAGAACGTTCACTTCCATTTTTTATTGCATTAAAATGACATATAAAGTGTGTACCTTTCAAAAATCGTGATAATAATTTGACCACCGTTCTGCATTAATATGAAAATAAACGTTAAAACTCGGCAGTTGGAGAAACCTATAGACGTGAAAACCCTGAATTCAGTGATGAAATGTAAAATCTGTATTCCTGACGAGATATTTAGATAATCGGAACAAATAAATTGTTTGCAACAACATTTCAGAAACATTTTGGTATAATTATCATTGGGCTCGGACATTCATTATTTTAGATATGTGGGTTTAATGTACATGCATGCCTGTTTATAGCGCGAAACATTGTGACGTCCATGACGTCGTGAAAAGAATGACAACGTCGCTAAGGTTACCAGAAAAACAAACAAGAAGCATGAAGGTGTATGCCTGCCAACTTATAACATAATCGGAGTACATAATATTTTTTTCGATTTTTTCTCCGAGTAAGGTACCGACCCACCTTAAACACGCAATGGAGAATTTTGCGAAAATGGACGAAATGGAACAGACATTTGCGAATCGGAGATTTAACTGTATAAATCCAGTGTTCAATATAAAGCGCGCCATTGCGAAAATGCACCCATATGTACGCAAATGGTATAATGTCAAACGTCTATTTGGCCCGTCGAATGCATTCGACGAAAATATGGCTATTTGCCTATATCAGACCAGGGACTTTATGTTCGTGCCTCTAATCGATCAAGCTTTTGACGACTTTTCGTTTATTCTTTGCCCGTCCGTCTCTTTAAACCCTTTTCGTTAAATAGTTCTAGAAAGAAGGAGAAATAGTTCTAGTCGTATTAAAGACAAACATAATTAAATTTCACATTGTTTGAGCGACTGTACAGATATTGAGGACATAAATGTTGTTCATTTGACATGGAGTACTGTACATATGCAATAACTTCAAATATCGATGATTTTCCAATCGATGGAATGGAAGTAAACGACAAGCGATTGACTGGTTTACAAATTCGAACGATAGATTCGATAGTAAAGTTCCAAAGATTACCCGATGCAGTCTGCAGGTGTCCGATTAATTAAAGAAGCTAAATTCTCTCGCATACAATTTATACTTTGCAACAAAATTTAATAATATCGGGTAATTTTACATGCTAGTTTCTTGTGATGAATATTTCACTGACTGACTTACATGTACATGTACTTCCATGGAGAAGTTAACTAGTAAAAAGGTATATAATTATGTGATTACTTGTAACTGCTGGCCTAAATACATATGAACTTAGCGATGAATATTTTGTTGAGACTGGGTTTAAACCTTCACATTAGTTTTGCTTTAATATTAATTTTGACGTGTTGTGCATGGCCTTTAGGCATGACTGTGTCATGATCAATGGTGCTTTTTCAAAAAAAAATTCTTATGCAAATATTTTCGTAAGTCAGTTTCATATAATTAGCACTTCTTAGTCAGACGGATAATAAGCACAACTATGAAACAAAAAGGTATACACAATACTATAGTATTAAGAATTGTTAAGTCAAAATTAGCGTATTACTGAGGTTTCTTGCTTTTGACTTGCGAAGCTATTTTTCGTAAGAATTTTTGTGAAAAGCACCACTGTTCTTTCAAACTTTCAGCGTCACTGCTGCAAAAGTACTATCGGTGTTTTGATTTTGGTGACTAATTATTACTTGTTTGCAGTTTTGAACGAAAATTGATAATTCTGACTTTATGATATTTGATAGCAATTACATAATCATAAAGTGTCTAGTTAACAAGTGCATACTTTAAGTTAGTTAAGATATCAAAATGAAAGTAGATGTGCTAATTCATTGATGGTACGTCGACCTAAATTTGAAGGGACGTTACTATTTTATGGATTTATGTTATAGCAGTTTTGGTTCCTTCATATTTATATCAATTGGTTTATTATTCTTTGACCGATTTATTTGTTTGATAAAGTAAGATAAACATTGCAATTAGCAAAACCCTCGAAAAGTCTAGCTCTATCCTTGGACTGCTCTTGTTAAATTCAATTAATTGATAATTAATACATTATTTATAGATTATATTGCTGCACAAGTTTGATTGTCTACATAATTATAATCTTTATTTATTAAATCAGTTCAGGACATCGTTCCACCAGCATTCCAATGCTTTGATAAAATAGAATTAAATAAATGTTACTCTATTAAATCTTCTGTCGAAGAATACCTTTAAAGTAACTTCAATAGTTTTAGTTTGTGTATCTTAAGTTTAGTAAGTCTTTTAAACCTATATTTTATAACGGATGATGTTTTGGCTACATATATTTCCTTATTCAAATGAAATCTTAATTTTGCAATGCATTAATACTAATTGTTCCCATGGTCTGTGATAATATCAAGCTTTCTCGGGAATTGATAACTGTGAAATGTATTAATTTATTGAATTACATTATTTACTAAAAAGTTCTCATTTGTGCTGTGATAAATGACACATCTATATTAATTAACTTTTATCAATCACATCATCATACTATTTTGATTATTTGCCTCTCTATATCATGCCGCCAACCCAAGGACTACAACGGAAATAAGATTTTTTCTTTCTTGTGTTATCATTGGCGTTGGTGTGCATGTTGATGAAATTTCCGTTTCAAAAATTAGTGTCTAAGTGGAAATAGGTTCAAATTCTATCATAAAGCATTTATTTAAAAAAAAACATCATGCATCTTATTTCTACGAGTAACATAAAATTATTGATATAACGGTAAATGCACATTTGTTGAATAATCTAGCAAACAAAAGCAGTCTAAAAACAGTTGTTGCTATGGCAACCAAAATACATAAAGGCGAAAAAATATGAGTTTTACCAAAACAGTGTAAAATCACTCATTTTTTGCAATTATTTGTAACATTTATACATGAAGTTGTTATTAACCATAACTTGTTGTTTTATGGATGAGAATATCAGGAGTGAAAAAACATGTTTGTGTGCTAATTTTTGTTCATTCGCTATTTATATACATTATATTTATTATCATATACATTTCTGTGTACAGATAGATCAAATATATTCCGAATGCTGTGAATGATACATGTAGTCTTAGAAATTTCTTTTTGCCGACTTATAAAATTGATATGAACTACCTACCCTGGTAAGTGGTAACCAATAATAATATCATTTATAATCCCTAATTGGATTATCTAACACTTTCTTTTCAATAAGACACAAAACTGACGCCTTATATTTTGTGTAATTGTTGAATTTTGTCGAAATAAATCACATGCGGAGTATTTTTTGTTTTTGATTATCCTCTTCACTGCTTGATGCTATTTGTCCTAAAATGTGATACAAGATACCTCACTGCCAGTCTGATGTAGGTATCTCTAAGTACGATCCATCCATTAAAGACGCTTTTTCTGAAATGATTTACTATATTGATTGCATATTGATCTCGATGATCTGATTGAATTCTCAAAACCTGCACAAATAATAACTATGCTAGACCAAACATCAAACTTATGGCGTTTAGCTTGAAAGTGTAGACACTATATTATTTGTGCATAAAACACCGTTTACTCTGATGATGACAAACTGCAAGTATTTCAAAATGTAAACACGCACACTGTACAACCCTGAACCATCTTCAACTTATCTTCAACGTATGTTGAAAGTGCTGCTTTCGATAATTTGGAAATACCATATATTGTAGATTGGTATATCGTCCATTATACATTGGTGTGGAGTTTGTTGCATAGGAATGTAACAAGCACTGATAAAATCCATCGCTGTGGAATCAACGTATTCCCGTAAAGAACGTGTATTATTATCAATATATCAAGTAATCTAACACAGATAAATAATGAAATCAAAAAATAATTTATCGCAGCAAATGTACATTATGACAACATTTGATGTTCTGCTGTACAAGTGTATTTTACCGCAGTATACTTTTTTCTGGTTGATAAATAGAAAATGAAAAACTATTTTACTGTTCTAGTCATTTTTATTGCAAATTATCTGATTCCAAAGAAAACAATATAAAATACAGTATATGTATAGGGAAGATTATAAACGAACAAAAGACTCTAAAATATACATAGGAACGTCACTGGATAATATGAAACGTTGATAATTATGAACCAAAAGCATGTGCTATTAATCCTATTATAATCCCAATGCTTGCCTATCGCAGAAGATATTACATTTTCACGATTAGGATACGGCGATGGTCATTCTTGAATAGTCCGACATTATTAACCTGAGGTCGATCTACTATATAAGTGCAAGCTTTTCTTACAATGAATAATGAGTTTCTTATAGAATTTGTATATAAATACTCGTGGCCTGTTTTATGATTTTTGCAAATATAAATGCAGTTCAAACTCAGGTTAAAATTGTTGACTAGCTTGCAATTATCAACGTTAACATTATCTTGATCATATACATGTAATCATGCATTATTATAGTAACATGCACAACAATTTGTGCAAACATAAAATTTAATTGTTCATAAATATACACATACATGTATACTTACAATTATGTAAGAACATCACCTTATGTACCTTATGTGCAGACTGCGGATTTACAAAAATACTTCATAGTGAGTTTTTACTAAGTATGAGTTTTCACTCAATCATTAGTGACTTGAATATATTATCAAATACTTTTCATTCAAATCGGAGTTTTCACTCAAAACACTTCAGTATTCTTAAGCATCTAAATTTCTTAAAAACCGGGACCAGATACTTATATTTCTAAAGATCCATTTGTATAGAGCGCAAACACGCCCCGAGACTTAACAGCAGTTTTGTCGTTCAATTACAACACGATCAAGAAAACTCGTCTTTTTCCTGTTGACAAAAATACAAACTTTATCATTTGGAATAATGGAATCAGAAACGGATGAACTCAAAGTGTTGTATTTGTACTCAAAAAAGAAAAGAAAGAGATCACAGCCGGCCTGCATATATCAGTAAATTAACAACCCAGGTTCAAACATTACGGCAGAATCAGTTAAAAAGTTTATAGTTTATTATAATCCCCTATATACATGTATAATATATGTATATTAATATATACCATGCTTTAAAGTAAGTCAAACATACAAATATCTATAGTCTACGGTACTTCAACTTAGCCTTTAGTCCAGCGTGGACCCAAGGATCTGTACAAGACCTCACTAGGTACGGATCACTGAGCACAGATCATATGAACCGAATACATTAAACAGTTGAGTTGACAGCTCAAAACCTCAAGATATCAATCATATGTTTGCGGAAGTTCACATATTCTCAAATCATGTATAATCTGTCGAGTAATTGCATATACAATACGCAAACAACTTGACAGTTTACATGACAAAGAGACAATTTTGTTAAAAAGAATACTGTAATCTTCTACTTGCAAAATCGATTTCTTTGTCGAGTTAATTTTTATATCAATGCCATGAATTTTAGTGTCAATACGTTTCTTGGAACGGTCGGGTGTAAACGTGTATATTTATAGAAATGATGCCGGAACATCAGTTGCCGATTGGTTGACCGCAAAATGTTCGCGCAAACATGTGAAAAAATCGCTCTAGACGCAATCAACGCAAACGTTCGCGCGAGAAAAATTTGATTCGCGTTTGCACTATATTAGAATTGTTCTTTTACAAGTAACTCACATATTCCAGGACGAATAAACGCGAACGCGAATGGGTTCGCATTCACACTCTGTACATACGGACTTTTACTATGACAAAATTCAATGTACACATAACTTCATGTAAAAATCTATTATTTGTTTTAAATATTACAAATGCATGATAAGCATCAATGTTTAAATAGCTTTATTTAAAAAAATCATTTAAAATATTTCTAAAAATTATAAATATCAAATAAATTCATCAATGCCATGGTTTCAAGAGGAAAACAGTAAAACTACCGCTTCGGCTTAGAGTTTTTAAGAGCGGTAAGTATTTAAATTCTTGTCAGATTTTGATGACAAAACATACAAGACTTAAGCACTTTGAACTTTGAGCCGATGCTAATGTTTCTGTTCTCTTCATCAAACCGTGTCATTTTTGATGTATTAGTCACGTGGTAATGCCACCTGGATGAAGAAACAATGCATACATTTCCATGAGACTATAGAAAAACATAAGCAGATGAAATGTTTTTTTTAATAAATTGGTATTGTACCACCTAAAAGTACGTTGATGCAGAAAAATATCTGTTTATAGTATACTTGTCTGTAACTAATGGCCGTTATAACTCTATACCACACGTAGGTTAATGATCACAATCTTGCCATACAAATGCGCACGACAAGCCATAATGTTTGAAAAAAAAAATTAATTTTTTTTTTATAATATCTTATCGTATGCTGTCGTGATCTTTAAGAAGTAAAATTATTAGACAACAAAAATTGGGTACATCACTAACCTGTAGTATTTTTTAATTGAAGGGTTCAGTGTAAAATGGTACCTATTTCCATTTTAGTACTTATCGAGAAAAACGCATCTTTGTGATTTAAAAAAAAATGTCCAAAATAATTTTTTTTCCACTAGTTAGCAAATGTTTCTTAGAATTTTGACCAAATAGTAAGTCAATATTACAATGAAGTAAGGTTTTGTGCTATTTTTATTAATTTTTGCATTTTTGATTATGCAAAAAGGGTCTTATCTCCAAGTAAAGATAGGACTTATGTTGCTTGATAGACATACTTCATAGAAAAAATCGTAAAAAATAATATTGTTTATAACGAGAAATAAGTAAATAAGATCAAGGCTACTAAAACTTCAAACATCATTACAAATTGGAACTTAAATTAATTAGAATTTTTTAACAATGGAAATACATTTTCTATTTTCTTGGTTTCAAATCTCATATCAAAGCATTAAATTAACATGAAAAACAAAAACACTTTTAATTCTTATTAGTTACTTATCTCTTTAATCTCTTAAATATTGAAAAAAACATCAGGCAGTAAAATGTGTGTAAACAACAGCATCTCATATTGTAATGCAAAAAAGGTCCTATATCCAGCCTTGGAGATAGTACCTTTCACATATTCTTTAAAGACCATTTTTTTCAGGTAATTGAATTAATAATTATTGATTTTTGAAAGAAAACTTTCAGCCACATTTTAAGATATCATTCTTCCTTTAATTGATATACTGAACATCGTCCGATTCGTTCAGAAATAATCAAACGACAATTCTTTCTATCATATAACATTGATTGTTGTATATCCACATTTTCCATTTCTTTTAATTTTAGACCCCCCAGACGTTTTGCACGTTGACCACTTATATTATACATGTAAATATGTCCGTGAAACCTGTCAAACAACAGTAACATGTCAGCATCTGTTACTGTTATACAACACAATACCATACTACCTTCTATTGGAAAGGTAAATAATGTATCACCATTCTTGTCAAACGCTTGCACACTACCATGATTTAAAACATAGACTCTTGTATTATCAATGTTGGTAGACATGCTAT
The DNA here is from genome assembly GCA_025267735.1 of Mactra quadrangularis. Lineage (NCBI taxonomy): Eukaryota > Metazoa > Mollusca > Bivalvia > Venerida > Mactridae > Mactra > Mactra quadrangularis. The sequence goes on from CM046303.1 coordinate 5,714,534, forward strand.
TACTCACTGAGTACTTTTCAGGATCATCTATGTCTACATTTAGAACCCTTTGCAACTCACCTGATAAACTATATACATGTATACATGTTTGTTTATTTTTATCACGAATACTATTCAGTATCCAGATATCTTTATCACAAAATACCATACCAAAAGTTTTATAAATACTACTCTCTAATATAATTCTTTTTTTAAGACTCATTGATTCATTGACATATATAAACTGTAAAACATTGGAATCTACCAAAACAGCTACTTCTGATGAAGATATAGCAACAACATGCTTGGGTTCATTCTTCAAATCACACAAATCTTTCACATTATACATATCATCAAGTCTCTTTAATCTCCTGTTTCTGTTGTCAATTACAATTATTGTACCGTCTGACATCTGACACATATCGAATATAATACTTGGGTACTTATCTGAATCCACTCTCATATCAATTTTTTTCATAAACTTTGCATCAGTAAAAGGTTTGGTTGTAGCCTGCGAAATATAAAACATGTAAGTACATTAGTACGGTATATAGAAAAAAAATGATTACATTAAACAATATTATCACCAATCATTTGCAGTCGTTAGACATAAAGTAAAAATGTAAAACCTCAAAACATCATGCATTTAACATGTTTGAATAAGATACATATTTATAATGACAGAGAGACGATATTTCGCCGCTGAGGTAGAACTCTGGATTCTGAATGGGCGTCATTAGTTCGATAAACAGCCTAGTCAGATTAAGCTACTCCAATAATATAAGCTAACTTATAACATTATTAATAGCGAAATATATTTTTGGAACAATGAATTCTGCATTGTTCCAATTACAACAAACGAGATTAAACCATAATTTTCATGCTCTAATAATGTACAACTAAGACAAAGGGTATAATTTAATAACTAATTTTACTACATTTTGTCCAGCATATGCTATTTCCTTAGATTCGTTAATAGTCATGTATGTCTTGCGATGCCACAATCACTAGGTGGCACTAGGTTTGACCACCTTCAAACCCACCTTCTCTTTATGTATAGACAAATTGTTTTGCCTTCCTTATGATGTCTGGATTAAAAAAGCAAAACTAAAGGAAAGCGTGTGAGGACAATGCAAATAATAATGGTAAGATGACATTTACGAAATTAAATTGGGTTGTGCCTTTTTCTACTACGGTGGCTGATTTACGCCATGTCTTATTTCCGTCCTGTTGGGTGCAACAAAAAAACCACTTGAGTACGACAAAATGGTATATTTTTATATCATCATCCCGCGGGCGCCATGCAAGAATACAGCCATACAACATTTTAGTCATTTGTTGTGTTTTAACCAATGCAAAATATACTCATGTGACAAAATTACGGTGGCTGATTTATACCATGTCGTATTGCCGTTTCTTTGCTGCGAAGAAAAAAACGCAAGACAAAATAAATTTAACAATACGACAGATAAAATGTGTCGTGTTTTCGCCTTACATCTGTCGCATCTTCGTCTTTTCGTTTCAAAAACGGCATTAATGTACGTGCAGTCTTGAATGTTTAAGGGCAAAATTCTACAACTAATATAAATGTACCCTGTAAGAAGGATATTTTGCATATCTTAAAACTATCATTAACTGATTTAATATTATCATTTGATTTATCTGTGTCTGCGTACAAAAATAACATTGTATAACCGTATGTTACTCAAAATATTCATGTATAAACAAAGGACTTTGTAATGTATACAAATCCCGAATATTATATTAAAAAAAAAACGGCAATTTGCATAAATTTGCATATTAAGATGATCTAACCAAGCTGGAATTAGTACTAGATAGACCATGGAAACATGAATGTGGAGGCTTATTTTGAATTTCTCTCCAAGTTGGTTATTGTGTTCTTAAGGAAAAACTGAATTTCGATAATTGCGGACTTAATTTGCATTTTATGGAAATTGTTTAAGAAAGATAGGTTGCCATTATATGGATCCTCTTTCACCACTGTTCAAGGACAAATATACAGCAATATAACTACTCAAGTTCAGAGTTCACCTTGAATAAGGCATTTTACTGCAGGATAATAAACAAAACTGCGGTTAGTAAGGGTAGGTTGGGGATCTGGTATTCGCTAATGTTTTATCATCAAGTATGTTTTTAATTTATAATTTTTACCTACATGGTATCGTAAAAACTTCAGTGCATTCGATTTTTAAAACACAATAAAACATAGAATCAATGACGTTTGAAACTTGTACTTCAAAAATGGTAAACATATGACGTCATCACTGGTTTAAAAGATCAGTGCTTCCAGCACCCGATCATTTTCAAAACATATACAAAATCTTAAAGTGGAAGCATATCATAAATAAGAACCAAAATTACTTGTTCAAAATATGACAAATAAGCGCCCAATTGTTTTTTAAGTTTACAAGCGTTTATTTTTATAACTAATTGTGTCGTAATCGGTTTTTGTCCAAAAGCATCTGCCTGTCCCAAAATTTGAAAAGTCACCTGGCAGATTCGTCAAGAGCACATTGTTTTTCTACAAAAACCTTTTAAAATACTACTGTTAAACTGATGGGTACAGCAAACCACTTTTTAGACGCTTTTCTCAACCGTGTCGACATACTAATAAATTTAAGAGGTACAGCACGTTTAGGATAACTTGAGACAAACGACTCAGTTTGTTTACATATTTGGGACTCGGGGATTACATAAAACAGGGAGGTCAGCTGATTTGTGTAATGTAAGTCTTAAACTTGTCATAATGCGTGGAACGTGTGTTCTCGTACTAAATTTAATACATAAAAAAACACTGATAATAGTCGATAATTACGTGTTCTAAACTTAAATCCACCTGTGTTTAAAAATGGTATCGTTGTATTTTGTCTCAAGTTATCCTAAACGAGCTATAAGTGTCTTCAAATTGTGCAAATGAATTCCATAATCAAGTTCTTTTCATCAACGTTGTTTATTAACCCTTATCATGCTAATCGCAACCACAGGTCGCGATAATTTTATCATTTTCTTACTGCTAAGCGCGACCTTCAGTCGCGATACATGTGTTTCTCAGTTACACCCTCTTACTATCCTTATTTCACTCTTATTATGCTTTAACTAGATCGACATCTGTACAAACTTTATTTTATCAAAGGCCGAACTCTAGTTGATGATGTTATTAATTAAAATATTGTCCAGTAGAAGTTTAATCCAGCATTACGTGCGAAAAACAAACTCCATTTCTCACTAAGCTTTCACTACAAAAACAATAGCGGCTTATGCAAGAAAACGATTTACATTCAACGATGTTTTCAACGATTTTAATTGTTTTATTACAGAGAAAACATGAATCTCTTTATTTGCTTTTTATAATTTTACCCATACTCTATATCGGCAGTTTACAATAATTCGAAGAATGCAAATACAACAACTTTAATAACTTAACCTGAATATTTTCACAAATATAGCAAATTAATTATTAGAAGACCCAACAGAAAATGTGACGAATTTCGCCGGCTTTTAAAACCACATGTCCATATTCACATATTTTACTATGAAAACCATTTCACTGCAAGTTACTTATTAAATAATTCACCTTATATCATATGGCATTGAACAAAAGAAAGGAAAATAATTTTCACCACAGCTCACTCACAAAAAGACATTTGAATACATTCGTCCCCTTTCGTGAAAAAAATGTCAAAACTCTAGTGACCATTCTAATATAAAAAATATTAGCATTTCCAGAAATGCTTGAAATCGCCGTTTAGCCGTGTATGACATCTCCTTTTATAAGTAAAACATTCAAGCAATATTTGTCAGCGTTTTAGTCCGTCGCATGTCTATTTATAGAATACCCAGTATTTAGCCATTGAATAACAGGCACTGTCCGGGTCATGTTCTTACTGCGCACATAAAACAGCAATATTATGGTAGACTTTAGAATTATTACTGCATATTTAGTCACAAAGGAACTATATTAAATTTATAACTTTCTATAAACTGGCACTCGTTTATATATTGATATTGGTATTTTCTGGTAATACAAACAGGTAACCCGACAAAACATGGCGTCGACGAGTCCATACACGCACCCCTATTTTGACTGTTCGACGTCCATTTTTTCATAATGTGACCTCAAATGCATCGTTCTGATTGGCTTAAGGCAGCCGGTGTCAACACAAAAATGTTGATAATAAACACTTCTCACAGTAATGTTTTACATTAAAACGTCATTACTGACTTTTTAAAGATAAAATAATAGAATTTTAACATCTAAATGCATTAATCACTAGCAAGTGATTACGAATTTGTATGGGGACAAATGTGTTAAGGGACGGATCTTTTCGTCCATTGTTTAATTTAGATTTATATAAATCTATATTTTGATTTCTGCGTAGCTATACAGTTATTTCATATGTGATTTGGGTACAGTCAAACTCTTGCCCTGATGTAGAGGAAATAGTTTTTTAACTGTTCCAAAAGTCATAAACCAAGGGAAACAGTTCAAAACTATACCCGACACCTAGCGGCAATTTTTGACATTTTTTTCATACGGTTACAGCATTTTATGGAGCAGATTAATTGGTCAGCTATCCGTGTGACTTTTGACAAAATTGTCGGGTTGATTATAAGCACGAAATGGATCTTTGATTAACAGTGTATAAAACAGAGATTTAAATTATTATAAGAATGGTCATTATACTAGGGGTGGGCCAATCTGATTTTTTTTTCTAAATAGTATTTTTTCCATTGCCATTTATTGCATTAGGAACAAATTCAGTAAAAATTCCAAAAAATCTTTTGATTTCGGTTGGAACAGTCCATTTTTTTCAAAATGGCCGACAAAAAAAGATAAAAATGATATATGCCATCATAATAGTAAATTCTTAAAACAAAGTGTAGATTTATATGCATTAATTGACTTTACAAATACAAAAGGCATATTTAAAGCATATTTTAGCTCTTTATTTTTAGTTTAGATGTGTCATTAAAGCAAATTATCCCCCAAAATACTAGAAAATCGTAATTTTTTACTGAAAACTAATAGCAAAAATTATGCTGACTTTCTTAAATAAAATTTCAAATAATAGAGAATCCTTGATGCAGTTTCCAATTTACTCACCCCAACTGAAGAGTGAATCTAGTCTTGACCATTTTAAGGATTTTACCATAGTGAATAGAAGAAGTCAGAGATCTTATATGTGATCTAAATGCCAAGTCATCTGAGCTAGACATATAGCCAACGAATTTGTTTTTTCATAAATGTGATTAAGAACATGATGCTACTGTTTACCAGACTTGACCTGAACAGTGAAATATACAGCCACTGTTAACCAAACATTTCCCTAAAGTGTCGAAACATCAGCTTTTTAAGGATCCATTATTTTTAAGCAGTAGTGCTTAAACACATCCAAAGTAGGAGATAATTTGACATCATCTGGTAGCTTATTCCACAGCATGGGGCCTACTGTACTAATACTACTGTCACTTTAAAGGTTTTTCTTATTTAGTTGGACCACAAAATTCAGGTCTTTTGATTTTGCAGATCTAAGACCAGATCTCCTTTGTACAGGCTTTTGGAAAATTTCAATCAGATATGCAGGTGCAATTTCAGTAAAACAGTTGTACATGAAAGTACATATTTTAAAGTTGATTCTTGCTTTGACTGGTAGTCAGTGCAGTGAGTACAGAGTTTCTTTTGAACTGTCTGGTTTTTAAAACCTTAATACTAGTTTGACGCACATGTTTTGAATTTGCTGAAATTTCATTCATGCATATATATCACATTTTGAGATTCCATACAAGATCAGATAATTGTAATCGATGTGGGACGTAACCAAAGATAAGATTAGTGTTTCTGTTGCATCTTTATCCAAATATTTTATTGTAATTATATTTCGTAAATAAGTGAACATGGAAGTTCTACTTATTGTTTTGACGTATTCTTTAAAGTTGCAAGTTTCACCCAGAAAGGCCCCTAAATACCGAATAGTATTCACAGATTTATAGTTATACCAGCTATATTGATTGACTAGGTTAAACATTTATTCAGGTGTGCTTTGCATTCAAACATGAAAATCTCAATCTTTGAATTGTTCGTTTTTAATTTATTTTCATTCATCCATGAATTTATCATTATGGCACACTCTTCAAGATCAGAAATGGCATTTGCTTATTCATTCTAATTGTTCAGAACATAATCTTTTATTGGCAGTGTGGTCATCTGCAAAACCATTTACAGTTATATCAGATGGAATGACATCAAATAAGGTTCCTGGATGAGTAAGATAAAAGCACGGACCCAGACAACTACCTTGTACAACACTGCAATCTAATGGTCAATTGGTTGAAAAACTAGTATTGACATTGACTCGACATGCAAGTGGCCGAGGACATGAGTCAATCCAGTGAAATGTATTATTACGTATTCCATAATGATTGTTAAGCACTTCCAATAAAATGTCATGATCAACAGTGTTAAATGCAGCTCTCAGATCAATAGGTTTTAACGCCGTTATTTCAAGTTTATAAAAAGTTAGTAGATTTAAAAAATTGCGATAAGAATTTGACCACCGTTCTGCTTTAATATGAAAATAAACATTATAATTCGGCAATTGGTGAAACCATTAAGACGTGAAAACCCTAAACTCAGTGATGAAATGCACAATCTTTACGACTGACGTGATATTTGGATAATCGGAACAAAAAATTTGTATGCAACAACATTTCAAAAACATTTTGGTATAATAATCATTGACCTCGGACATTCAATATCTTAAATATGTGGTTTTAATGTACTTGCATGCCTGTTTTAGCGCAAATCATTGTAACGTCCATGACGTCGTGAAAAAAACGACAACGTCGCTAAAGTTACCTGAAAAACAAACAAGAGGCATGACGGTATCTGCCATGCCAACTTTAATCATAATCGGTGAACAAAATATTCTTTTCGTTTTCTTCTCCGAGTAAGGTACCGACCCACCTTAAAGGCTTTATTTAATGGCACCTAATATCCAGCATTGTTCTTCACGGTACATTTCATGGTCCTTAAAATGATAGTCTTAACAGCTTGTAGATTTGTAAAGGATATAGCAATGGATTTTTAATCCATACCATTAAAAATGACCATTTAAAGGATATAGGTTTAGAGGGGTTTAATAGCATGAAAACAGCTTCTAAACTATGTTAAAATATTAATGGTATTTACATGGTCTTATTAATGGCAGTTGCGGGCAGTAGTGTAAGATAATTTTCCTGGACCCGTTGTCTATAACCAGTACTCACATACACTTCCACAAGGCCAGAAACTTCTCTGTATACCATATTAATCGAGGAAAATTGACATGATTATCAAATTGTCATGGTAGGGTGAACTCTGTTGAAATTAGAACCCGTACCCTTTCGGGACACGAAATTCCAAATCTCGGGGCAGCTACCAACTGCGCTATCGATCCGGGTAAAAGGACAATTGCTTTCATTTTTTTGGCAGAACTATTAATCAAAATAAGCAATGTTTATAATTAAACGTTATAATGAAATGTTTGTAAATGTAGATTAACCAACTTACCTTCGGTTGGCCTTGTAGCTCTAAAGAAGGTTCATCCTGAAAAGATAGTAAATAGAAGTTCTTTTCAATAGCATATAGTACATACCTGTGGAATAAGAATTGAAGGACGCACCTCAAGTACAAAATAAAGTGGATAACGAAAGGAAGTTGCCACACTCAAAAATAGTTTGGATGTTACATCTGAATATTCGTGAACATTGCAGTCTTTAAAGTACAAGTAGGCCTAAACTTAAAAAAATAATTTGTTTGCCTTTAAAGCCTGTTTCACATCAGCCGAACGATTTTTTGTCGTACGAATTTTCCTGCGAACGAAATCGCAGACGAATCGCAGCCGCCGTAGATACTTCAAACTTTCCGAGAAATCGTCGTACGGCGGTCGTACGACGCTCTCACGAAACGTACGCTGTTAGCTCGTTTATCGCACGACAACACACGCCCTAGTTTTTGTACGACTGCCGTGCGATGATCGCTAGGCTGCCGTACAACACTCACGTCAGTCGTAAGACCGTTGTTAGATTATGAAAAGTTTCGTACGTCACCCGTACGTCAATCGCACGACTAACGCAAACTTGAACGACAGTCGAAAGATGTTCATGCGATCGAAAGAATAGGTTATCTCCTCTTGTTTAATTTTGGTATAAATACTGGGTCTGCAGGGGAAAGGTTTCATTTCACAGTAGGTCTTGATAGAGTCATGGCTAACTTGGCAAGTAAATTGCACATTAATTTGCAGCACTAACTGCTGAATATCAGGAAGACGAAATTGTAATTCTTCTGATCCACAAACGTCTTCAAGAAAGATCCAGACAAAGACGTTGGTGGGTGAAACCATGGCTCGAGCGACGTTGTTTATTCAGCCAATATTACACGCTCTTTCAAGAGTTGAAAAGAGAATTTCATGGTGATTACGTCGGATACATCCGAATGAGTTCCAACATGTTTGCTGAGTTACTTCTTCGTGTTGGTCCTGGTATCACAAAATCTAAAAGGTAAGTTATGCTTTAATCACTTTTTAGGTCCATTGTTTTTTTTGTTGGATATAACGCCGTAGCAACACAGTGTATAATTTATTTCACGACGGTCAGTCTACCTACTCACTGTTCATGGAAAGGCTTAATCTCTGGATTTAGCTGTTACCAATTACTAGGCGCATACTTCCGTCAGTGACTGACTACTGTCTTTCATGATTTAGAATCAGTGGTAGGAGAGAGAATGGCCGTAGAAATTATTTCATGACCAAGTTCCGCGAAAGTGTGCATCTCCCGGGAATCAAACCTACGACCCTCGATTAGAAGGCTGGTGTGCTTCCGGCTGAGCTAGCCAATAGGCATGGTCCATTGGTATTGTAAGGATATAAGCTGCAATGGAATTAAAGTCAGACTGAACTCTTCAGTCACAGAAAGCAAACAAGATTTTTTTCATTGCGCTTTCAATAGACATCGATGATCTCATATTTTATATTATCCGTTTATTGCTCTTAGGTGACAGCAAATACTTTCATGACCCCACAGCACTGTAGCTCTTAAACTTATGATTTATGTGTTTCTGTTCTATCAAGGGTCGTGCATGTATTGAGCCAGGAGAGAAGCTAGTTATTACATTACAGTTTCTTGCCACTGGAATGTGTTATAAGTCATTACAGTATTCATTTCGAGTGGCACATAACACCATCTCTCTGTTTGTACCAGAGGTATGCCGAGTCATATACGAAGAATATAAAGAAGAAGTGTTCGTTCTTCCTACTAACCCAGAACAATGGCTTGAAGTTGCGAAAGCGTTCAGTAACCGCTGGAATTTTCCTCTGAAAACCACTGTACAAGAATGTCCTCTTAATGCGATGAAAACTGGAACCTATCGTTCCTGTAGATTGATCCTCCTTCATCGTCAGATTCGGGTATGGGACGCGGATCTGTAACCTCAGTTACACGTTATTTCTGAGGTTGAACCGGAGGTGTAACAATGGTAGTAACTTCCCCTTTCCCTTTCCTTTTGGTGGCTTAATGAATTAATACCTTCCTCTTCGAAATCAAAAGAATGAATGACGTTTTTGGCGCGAACAATACGAATGCTATTCATAGATTCGACAGGGTTCCTTCTTACCTTTCGCAAGGCAGCTGTGCGACTGTCGTTCCTTGTTCTTACGTTCTTCGTACGTTTCGCAGCCGACTCAGGACAAACCTTGACCGAAATGAGGGCGTCGCAAGACAGTCGCAAGATGCCCGTACGGCTGTCGCACGATCTTAGCAAGATAAACGTACGGAAACGATTCTATAACTGACGTGCGACTGTCTCAAGAATGACGTACGGCTGTCGTACGGCAGCCACACGACTGTCTTGCGGGGATCCAAAAATCGCATAGAGATCGCAAGAAAAATAAACATATTGAAAATTTGACTTGCGACGTCTACGACGATGCGATCACCTGAAAAACGCACGACTGTCTTGCGGCGTTCGTACGAAGTTCTGCGATTTTTCAGAAAATGTTGTCGTACGGCTGCCGCAAGCGTGATGTGAAATAGGCTTAAGAATATATACCAAAGGGAGATAATTTTAGTAAGAATATATACCAAAGGGAGATAATTTCAATGATTCAAATAAAGATAGGATTATAATTTAATAAGACATTTATAACAATGAAGTAAAGCAGTTTTTTTAGATATATACAATAATATGAGATTATTTATTAAGAAACATATCAAAAAGGGAGTGAATTTCATTCAAACAGGCATTTTACAAAGGGAGATAAATATGTTATTTGTTAAATCTACAAAGGGAACTTACTCTTGTTCTCCTGCTTCTTCCAGTAATACTTTCCCTAGGTAGAATGGATTGGTGCTGAAATAGAGGTTGACATAAGATTATAAGATAGTAGCAATATATGTATAGTATTAAAATCCATTCTAATTATTTCATTACATTTTTTACTGAGATTAATGCCTTATCAACAGAAATCAAGGTCATTTCACAGTAGCCAGCAAACTTAACCTAGCTTTCCTGAGACTCATGTCTATAACCTGACCCATGTGGGTCTAGTTAGAAAACATGCCCACTATTAACACAAAGTATAGGAATAGTTTGACAGGCAATGTACCATTGTGTCTGTTGCAACTGCAAACACTATAGATCACAAAATCAGAAAAAAGGGAAGTAAATATTTTGCCTGTATCTCCCTTTAATTACACTGAATACATTAAATTCACAGCAGCTAACAAATATAACAAGTATATGTATCAAACAGCAGCTAAAATCATTATCATGCTCAGTGCTTTGTAAGAAGGTTTTGGTAAGATATAAACGCCAAATTCAATTCTATATAAATGTAAAGATAAGAATTGTATTCAACATAGTCCAGAACTCAACCAGTTGCTTTAGTACATACCTGTGGAATAAGAATTTAAGGACGCACCTCAAGTACAAAATAAAGTGGATAACGAAAGAAAGTCGCCACACTCAAAAATAGTTTGGATGTCACATCTGAATATTCGTGAACATTGCAGTCTTTAAAGTACAAGTAGGCCTAAACTTAAAAAAATAATTTGTTTGCCTTTAAAGCCTGTTTCACATCAGTACGAATTTTCCTGCGAACGAAATCGCAGACGAATTGCAGCCGCCGTAGATACTTCAAACTTTCCGAGAAATCGTCGTACGGCGGTCGTACGACGCTCTCACGAAACGTACGTTGTTAGCTCGTTCATCGCACGACAACACACGCCCTAGTTTTTGTACGACTGCCGTGCGATGATCGCAAGGCTGCCGTACAACACTCACGTCAGTCGTAAGACCGTTGTTAGATTATGAAAAGTTTCGTACGTCACCCGTACGTCAATCGCACGACTAACGCAAACTTGTACGACAGTCGAAAGATGTTCATGCGATCGAAAGAATGGGTTATCTCCTCTTGTTTAATTTTGGTATAAATACTGGGTCTGCAGGGGAAAGGTTTCATTTCACAGTAGGTCTTGACAGAGTCATGGCTTACTTGGCAAGTAAATTGCACATTAATTTGCAGCACTAACTGCTGAATATCAGGAAGACGAAATTGTAATTCTTCTGATCCACAGACGTCTTCAAGAAAGATCCAGACAAAGACGTTGGTGGGTGAAACCATGGCTCGAGCGACGTCGTTTATTCAGCCAATATTACACGCTCTTTCAAGAGTTGAAAAGAGAATTTCATGGTGATTACGTCGGATAATTCCGAATGAGTTCCATCATGTTTGCTGAGTTACTTCTTCGTGTTGGTCCTGGTATCACAAAATCTAAAAGGTAAGTTATGCTTTAATCACTTTTTGGGTCCATTGTTTTTTTGTTGGATTTAACGCCGTAGCAACACAGTGTATAAGTTATTTCACGACGGTCAGTCTACCTACTCACTGTTCATGGAAAGGCTTAATCTTTGGATTTAGCTGTTACCAATTACTAGGCGCATACTTCCGTCAGTGACTGACTACTGTCTTTCATGATTTAGAATCAGTGGTAGGAGAGAGAAAGGCCGTAGAAATTATTTCATGACCAAGTTCCGCGAAAGTGTGCATCTCCCGGGAATCAAACCTACGACCCTCGATTAGAAGGCTGGTGTGCTTCCGGCTGAGCTAGCCAATAGGCATGGTCCATTGGTATTGTAAGGATATAAGCTGCGATGGAATTAAAGTCAGACTGAACTCTTCAGTCACAGAAAGCAAACAAGATTTTTTTCATTGCGCTTTCAATAGACATCGATGATCTCATATTTTATATTATCCGTTTATTGCTCTTAGGTGACAGTAAAAACATTCATGACACCACAGCACTGTAGCTCTTAAACTTATGATTTATGTGTTTCTGTTCTATCAAGGGTCGTGCATGTATTGAGCCAGGAGAGAAGCTAGTTATTACATTACAGTTTCTTGCCACTGGAATGTGTTATAAGTCATTTCAGTATTCATTTCGAGTGGCACATAACACCATCTCTCTGTTTGTACCAGAGGTATGCCGTATATGCCATATACGAAGAATATAAAGAAGAAGTGTTCGTTCTTCCTACTAACCCAGAACACTGGCCAGAAGAATGAATGACGTTTTTGGCGCGAACAATACGAATGCTATTCATAGACTCGACAGGGTTCCTTCTTACTTTTCGCAAGGCAGCTGTGCGACTGTCGTTCCTTGTTCTTACGTTCTTCGTACGTTTCGCAGCCGACTCAGGACAAACCTTGACCGAAATGAGGGCGTCGCAAGACAGTCGCAAGATGCCCGTACGGCTGTCGCACGATCTTAGCAAGATAAACGTACGAAAACGATTCTATAACTGACGAGCGACTGTCTCAAGAATGACGTACGGCTGTCGTACGGCAGCTACACGACTGTCTTGCGGGGTCCAAAAATCGCATAGAGATCGCAAGAAAAATAAACATATTGAAAATTTGACTTGCGACGTCTACGACGATGCGATCACCTGAAAAACGCACGACTGTCTTGCGGCGTTCGTACGAAGTTCTGCGATTTTTCAGAAAATGTTGTCGTACGGCTGCCGCAAGCGTGATGTGAAATAGGCTTAAGAATATATACCAAAGGGAGATAATTTTAGTAAGAATATATACCAAAGGGAGATAATTTCAATGATTCAAATAAAGATAGGATTATAATTTAATAAGACATTTATAACAATGAAGTAAAGCAGTTTTTTTAGATATATACAATAATATGAGATTAATTATTAAGAAACATATCAAAAAGGGAGTGAATTTCATTCAAACAGGTATTTTACAAAGGGAGATAAATATGTTATTTGTTAAATCTACAAAGGGAACTTACTCTTGTTCTCCTGCTTCTTCCAGTAATACTTTCCCTGGGTAGAATGGATTGGTGCTGAAATAGAGGTTTACATAAGATTATAAGATAGTAGCAATAGATGTATAGTATTAAAATCCATTCTAATTATTTCATTACATTTTTTACTGAGATTAATGCCTTATCAACAGAAATCAAGGTCATTTCACAGTAGCCAGCAAACTTAACCTAGCTTTCCTGAGACTCATGTCTATAACCTGACCCATGTGGGTCTAGTTAGAAAACATGCCCACTATTAACACAAAGTATAGGAATAGTTTGACAGGCAATGTACCATTGTGTCTGTTGCAACTGCAAACACAATAGATCACAAAATCAGAAAAAAAGGGAAGTTAACATTTTGCCTGTATCTCCCTTTAATTACACTGAATACATTAAATTCACAGCAGCTAACAAATATAACAAGTATATGTATCAAACAGCAGCTAAAATCATTATCATGTTCAGTGCTTTGTAAGAAGGTATTGGTAAGATATAAACGCTAAATTCAATTCTATATAAATGTAAAGATAAGAATTGTATTCAACATAGTCCAGAACTCAACCAGTTGCTTTAGTACAGACCTGTGGAATAAGAATTGAAGGACGCACCTCAAGTACAAAATAAAGTGGATAACGAAAGAAAGTTGCCACACTCAAAAATAGTTTGAATGTCACATCTGAATATTCGTGAACATTGCAGTCTTTAAAGTACAAGTAGGCCTAAACTTAAAAAAATAATTTGTTTGCCTTTAAAGCCTGTTTCACATCAGTACGAATTTTCCTGCGAACGAAATCGCAGACGAATCGCAGCCGCCGTAGATACTTCAAACTTTCCGAGAAATCGTCGTACGGCGGTCGTACGACGCTCTCACGAAACGTACGTTGTTAGCTCGTTCATCGCACGACAACACACGCCCTAGTTTTTGTACGACTGCCGTGCGATGATCGCAAGGCTGCCGTACAACACTCACGTCAGTCGTAAGACCGTCGTTAGATTATGAAAAGTTTCGTACGTCACCCGTACGTCAATCGCACGACTAACGCAAACTTGTACGACAGTCGAAAGATGTTCATGCGATCGAAAGAATGGGTTATCTCCTCTTGTTTAATTTTGGTATAAATACTGGGTCTGCAGGGGAAAGGTTTCATTTCACAGTAGGTCTTGACAGAGTCATGGCTTACTTGGCAAGTAAATTGCACATTAATTTGCAGCACTAACTGCTGAATATCAGGAAGACGAAATTGTAATTCTTCTGATCCACAGACGTCTTCAAGAAAGATCCAGACAAAGACGTTGGTGGGTGAAACCATGGCTCGAGCGACGTCGTTTATTCAGCCAATATTACACGCTCTTTCAAGAGTTGAAAAGAGAATTTCATGGTGATTACGTCGGATAATTCCGAATGAGTTCCAACATGTTTGCTGAGTTACTTCTTCGTGTTGGTCCTGGTATCACAAAATCTAAAAGGTAAGTTATGCTTTAATCACTTTTTGGGTCCATTGTTTTTTTGTTGGATTTAACGCCGTAGCAACACAGTGTATAAGTTATTTCACGACGGTCAGTCTACCTACTCACTGTTCATGGAAAGGCTTAATCTTTGGATTTAGCTGTTACCAATTACTAGGCGCATACTTCCGTCAGTGACTGACTACTGTCTTTCTTGATTTAGAATCAGTGGTAGGAGAGAGAATGGCCGTAGAAATTATTTCATGACCAAGTTCCGCGAAAGTGTGCATCTCCCGGGAATCAAACCTACGACCCTCGATTAGAAGGCTGGTGTGCTTCCGGCTGAGCTAGCCAATAGGCATGGTCCATTGGTATTGTAAGGATATAAGCTGCGATGGAATTAAAGTCAGACTGAACTCTTCAGTCACAGAAAGCAAACAAGATTTTTTTCATTGCGCTTTCAATAGACATCGATGATCTCATATTTTATATTATCCGTTTATTGCTCTTAGGTGACAGTAAAAACATTCATGACCCCACAGCACTGTAGCTCTTAAACTCATGATTTATGTGTTTCTGTTCTATCAAGGGTCGTGCATGTATTGAGCCAGGAGAGAAGCTAGTTATTACATTACAGTTTCTTGCCACTGGAATGTGTTATAAGTCATTTCAGTATTCATTTCGAGTGGCACATAACACCATCTCTCTGTTTGTACCAGAGGTATGCCGTATATGCCATATACGAAGAATATAAAGAAGAAGTGTTCGTTCTTCCTACTAACCCAGAACAATGACTTGAAGTTGCGAAAGCGTTCAGTAACCGCTGGAATTTTCCTCTGAAAACCACTGTACAAGAATGTCCTCTTAATGCGATGAAAACTGGAACCTATCGTTCCTGTAGATTGATCCTCCTTCATCGTCAGATTCGGGTATGGGACGCGGATCTGTAACCTCAGTTACAAGTTCCTTCTGAGGTTGAACCGAAGGTGTAACAACGGTAGTAACTTCCCCTTTCCCTTTCCTTTTGATGGCATTATGAATTGATACCTTCCTCTTCGTAATCAAAAGACTGAATGACATTTTGGGCGCGAACAATACGAATGCTTTTCATAGACTCGACAGGGTTCCTTCTTACTTTTCGCAAGGCAGCTGTGCGACTGTCGTTCCTTGTTCTTACGTTCTTCGTACGTTTCGCAGCCGACTCAGGACAAACCTTGACCGAAATGAGGGCGTCGCAAGACAGTCGCAAGATGCCCGTACGGCTGTCGCACGATCTTAGCAAGACAAACGTACGAAAACGATTCTATAACTGACGTGCGACTGTCTCAAGAATGACGTACGGCTGTCGTACGGCAGCCACACGACTGTCTTGCGGGGTCCAAAAATCGCATAGAGATCGCAAGAAAAATAAACATATTAAAAATTTGACGTGCGACGTCTACGACGATACGATCACCTGAAAAACGCACGACTGTCTTGCGGTGTTCGTACGAAGTTCTGCGATTTTTCAGAAAATGTTGTTCGGCTGCCGCAAGCGTGATGTGAAATAGGCTTAAGAATATATACCAAAGGGAGATAATTTTAGTAAGAATATATACCAAAGGGAGATAATTTTAATTATACAAATAAAGATAGGAATATAATTTAATAAGACATTTATAACAATGAAGTAAAGCAGTTTTTTAGATATATACAATAATATGAGATTATTTATTAAGAAACATATCAAAAAGGGAGTGAATTTCATTCAAACAGGTATTTTACAAGGAGATAAATATGTTATTTGTTAAATCTACAAAGGGAACTTACTCTTGTTCTCCTGCTTCTTCCAGTAATACTTTTTCTAGGTAGAATGGATTGGTGCTGAAATAGAGGTTTACATATAGACCCTTGTCTATAATAAGTACTCATATACACTTCCAACAGGCCAGAAACTTCTCCGTATACCATAATAATGGAGGAAAATTGACATACTTATCAAATTGTCATGGTAGGGTATACCCCTTCTGGTGGGATTCAAACCCGTAACCCCTCGGGAAACGAGATTCCAAATCCCGGGGCAGCTACCAACTGCACTATCGACCGGGTTAAAGTACAATTGCTTTCATTTTTTGGCAGAAATATTAAACAAAATAAGCAATGTTTATAATCAAACATTATAAAGAGAAGTTTGTAAATGAAAATTCGAATTAACCAACTTACCTTTGGTGGGTCTTTTACCCCTGAAGAAGGTTCATCCTGAAAAGATAGTAAATACAAGCTCTTTCCAATAGCATATAGTACATAACTGTGAAATAAGAATTGAAGGACACACCTCAAGTACAAAACAAAGGGGATAACGAAAGAAAGGTGCCACACTAAAAAATAGTTTGGATGTTACGGCTGAATATTCGTAAACATTGCAGTTTTTAAAGTGCAATAAGCATGATTAGGCCTAAACTTAAAAAAATACTTTGTTTGCCTTTTACCGACCCTAATTTTTTAGGTTGGATCGGTAGGTAGAAAGAACATTTTATTTGTTTCTTTAAGCTGAATTATTAGCGTAAAGAAACTACCGCAGAGTGATGCGATGATGGTCGTAACCAATAAAAAAAAACCCACTACATATATTTTGCGAATACATTTTTTGAGTCGGTGGCATTCTTTCGGGTCGGTCGGAAGGGCAAACAAATTTAGGCCTTACTTTCATGTTTAAGGTACAAGTACTAAACACAATGACGTATGTTTTAATTAAATATTTATAATTCTAACATTGGCACGTGGGTTTTTACACTTCATTCAATGAGTGTGATGTCATCTATACTTCGAAAGAACGCCTGATATGTAGAGAATAATAGGTAATGATTAATTTGTACTTCGTTCTCCAGCAATTTGGAGAAAGGTTTATTCGGCGAGCCGGATAAACTATGTACAGATTGACATTTACCTAATATGTTTATATCCTAACTGCATTTGCTTGATTGTTTAGTCTTTCAGATATAATTTAAAATTATTTGTAATTCACTTACCTTACGAATCCTCAAAAAATGTTTTGATTTTAGTCACAATGTCTAATTTAAATAAACATGTATACATCCAGATGTCACTCACATTGTTTACAGAGTCTGTCTGTTTAAAATATTTAGCTGATGCACTTTAACTCAATTTTTGTATTTATATGCGTTGTTATATTTCCTGTTTGTTTGTTAATTGTATGTTTTGTTGTTGTATTTTGTGTATGTGTGCCCTTTGTTTTTTTTATCAATTAACGTCTTAGAACATGGTTTATGTTTTAGTATAAGTGACTATATAAGTCTTATTAGCTTGGGTATGTTCGATTGTTTGTTTGTGTAATTATGTTTTAATATGTAATGTTATACCAAATCACTTTAATAAAAAAATTCATGAAGATGACTACAGGTATAAGGATTAAAGTAATGACTATGTCAAGTGTTATAAAATCTATATCTTAAAACAAATCGACGTAACAATTCTTATTCAATCTGACTGTATTCGATGAAAACAAAATAATCTATACTTTCAGATGGTAGACGAAGCAGCGTGCGGACTCTGTGGTTTAAGACGAACTCTTTAAATTTCTTTTAATACTAATTGTCAAATTATGTAATCCAAAATCGTTGAGCACTTGCATGGCTATGACTGAATGCATAAAATCATACATCGACGATGTAAACAAGTTACGTATCATACCAATTTCGTAACTTGTAACATCAAGATTCACCAGTAAATCAGGTAAAATCTGGATACAATTCCTGCATGATACATTTGTAGGAGCAGTAGTCCAGCGGTAGGACGCGCGCTTACGGATCGAGAGGTCCTGAATCCCACTAAGGTCACAGCTAATTTCCTTGAGCAAGAAATTTACCTATGATTGCTTCACACCACCCAGGTGTAAATGGGTACCTGCGAGGGTGGTATCATACCGTTGCGCCAATATGTCGGCTGCACTAATAAGCGGAGTAAAAATTCTCCCAAAGGAGATTGATAGATAGATACCAATAGCCCATTGACCAGGGGTAATAGCTGTTAAGTCGGTGAACGTGCGTAAGCATGAAACTTAGACTATAAATGCAACTACTACTCGAGTACATGATTATTTCTAAAGCTTTAGTGCATGGTAAGCGTCAATGCAACTTTCAGTTTCCCTTCGCTATGCACATAATGCAGTCTATTGTCAGACTATATCCGGAATTCATTTCACCGTTCCAATGAAAACGTGTGTACAAAGAACAATAGTATTTGTTCCATAGTTCGTGCAATTTAGCAATAATATGTAACAAACGTTGTTTGTACCACAGGTGCCTATCACATTACAAAACACCAACATTATTATCAATTTTTATCTTAACATGCTATAATTATCATAAAAAACCCACATACAAAAGTTCCAGCCCACAAGCCAAAATTTTGTATTGTAAAAAAATATAAGGCGTCCAACTCGATGATTCCTTATGAACTTTACTCGGAAGAGATGTGACAGGTCTCCTTTCCAAGACTAAACACCCATTCTCCTATGGTTTAGCGCTATAATCGAATACTAAAAATGAAATCAACATAATAATAATGATCCATTATTAAACTATATTTGTTGAAAATTTGACTTAAATCGGACAAGCACTTACGTAGATACGAGCCCAAATATACATGTATACTTATAAGTTTTGTCAAGTGTATAAAGCCTGACATATACAAGTGTATATGCAGACATAATCAAACGCTTTAAAATCATTGTAACACTTCAATGATGATATTCAAATCAATCGCGATCGAATGCATGCCGGTTATCTCGTCTAATTACCCTCGATAATTTCAATGTTAATAGAGTTCGACTCTTTCCGGCAACTTCGTTCATCTCCGTGGGTTAAATGACGTCATAGAAAAATAGTTCGATATCAATAGGCATGTTCCACAAGGTTATCGCTAGCTAGCGCTTTTTGAAAGCAATTTTGTGTAGCATATTAGCGCTCGCCTTGTGGAACGTGCCAAATATAAAAGGAATATAAAGCGCTTAACTTAAAAATTGTTAGTTTATTTCTGATGTTACTCTTGTTATAATATACTATTTATTTGAATGTGATTTAGAGTTAGGAATATTATATCTAAGTACAATACAATTTGATTGTTGTACATGTATATATGATTATACATCATGACTAATAAATAGTTAGAAATTCTCTCTTGTTAATACAACAATTTGAGATCAAAGCGCTGTTGGCACTGAATTTCGGGTTTTAAAAGTGAAATTAGATTTCCGGCTCTAATAAAGTTTGTAGACAAAAACAGTTTAGTTTGATAGGTAGAACAGCACTGTTCCGGTTCAATACACTTTATACTAACGACCTATAAATACAGCTGGTACACCGGACAGGCGAACATACTATTCGTGCAATAACCACAAGTCAAATTGTTAATTCTTAGACCAATACAATAACTACCGATTAAGTTTTGATTCATGTCCATTTTAGTAAAGACATTTTTATGGACATTGCAGTAGACGAATTGCGAGCGAAACTCTAAACTTACCCAACAAATCAATACAAATATTCAGTATCTTTTGAGAATAATGTTTGATAGCAAACTTTATCGCGCCGTTTCCTACTTATAACTAAATGATGTAAAGTCCGGTTAATAAACCAAATAAGTATTTGCAATTGTTATTTCTGCCGGTACACTATAAAAATAAACAAACCTTTTAAATGATCGAAAAAGGTTTATCGTTTGCCTCCGAGTATACTGTGATAATAATTCCTCAAAATGTCTAGACACGAATCATTTCACAGTAAAAAGTTTACCGATTATGTAAATTCGAATTAACCAACCTACCTCAGGTGGGCCTGTGGGTTCTAATGGTTCTGGAGAAGTTTCATCCTGAAAAGATAGAAAATACAAGTTCTTTTCACTTACATATATACTTAACGACACTTCTAAGTACTCCAATTTCATTATTGTAGGGCATGTTTGTTTTTTCAATATTTAAGTTCGATGGATGACGGAAATCTGAACAGAACCATACTGTCGTCTGCTTGCATGGTTTTTACTACTTTATTAATTCAAAACCGGTTTTGTCGTGCATGCGTTGATATGAAAAGATTTCAAATTGCCTTGATTTGACAAAAAATAAGCAATTAGAAATCTTTTCGAGCAGGTGACGCACCGCTTTGCAAAAGACCTATGGCAAGTTCTTATTCTTGAAGCGACATTCCAGCCATTTCTTGATAATTGGTTGTGCATATCAACACACTGATGTTTTTCACCAAAACTGGCCATGTGGGAATTTTTCACGAGAAGCATGTGCCATTTCCGCTTTTCAGCACATGCACGGCAAAACAAGTTTATAACAATTAAAAACATGAATACCACTCAAGCAGACCACATCATAGCTCTATACACATTTTCATTAACGATCGGACATAAATGTTGAAAATAAAAAAATCCAACAACATTGAAATCGGGGTACGTGTGAGTTTTGGTAGATATAGTACATACCTGTGAAATTGAAGGACACTTCCTAAGTACAAAACAGAGGGAATGATGAAAGAATGTACAACACACAAAAACAGTTTGGATGTTACATTTGAATATTCGATAACATTGCAGTCTTTTTTAGGCGTTCGGTGATGTCGCCGAAAGGCCTAATTTATACTACAAATCGCAAACTATCGACGAAAATGCCTGACCAGTTAAACTTGCGGAGTGATACATGTGTATCTGATTTTCTACGCAGACAATTTCTATGCGACAAAAGTAGTTCCATCATTGGTTTGTCTTTGTTTTCCTGGTCAGTGACAGGTGTTCACATATATTAATAAGCGTGTGGAAGGGACGCAGTCAAATCTCGTTAATACACTAAGCTGTATACATAGTGATCAATAAGGCATTATACTTTTAATATTTATCACAGCAAATCAAAGGTTTACAATCCATGTTGAGAAGTTTATGAAGTAAGAGCAATAATAATATATGAATAATATATGAATTATTACCTCTAATTACTCATTTAATAAATATATCATTGAAACATGGTGTATTCCCTTCCAAGTGGAAAGAGGCAATTGTTAAGCCTCTTCTTAAGAAGGTGGGTCTGGATCTGGAATATGCTAATTATAGACCAGTTAGCAATTTGTCTTTCTTATCTAAGGTAATAGAAAAGGCTGCCTTAAATAGATTGAATACTCATGTTGATAAGAATAATCTTCTTCCAAAAAATCAGTCTGCATATAGACGTTTTCACTCATGTGAGTCAGCCCTCCTTAGACTGGTTAATGATCTACTGTGTGGTATGGAGAATTTAGAAGAAGTAACTGCATTAATAGCTATTGATCTGAGTGCTGCATTTGACACTGTTGATCATGACATTTTATTAGAAGTACTTAATAATCAATATGGACTACAGAATAGTACACTTCGCTGGATTGATTCATATCTTCGCCCACGGGCATGTCGAGTCAACGTCAATACTAGTTCATCATCTGTACGTCCATTAGATTGCAGTGTTCCACAAGGTAGTTGTTTAGGTCCCTGGCTATATCTAACTTATGCAGGGACCTTATTTGATGTCATTCCATCTGATATATCGGTGCATGGTTTTGCTGATGACCACACTGCTAATAAAAGATTCTGTCCTAATAATCAGAATGAATAAGCAAATGCCATTTCTGATCTTGAAGATTGTGCTCTAACAATAAATTCGTGGATGAATGAAAATAAATTAAAAATGAACAACTCAAAGACGGAGTTTATCATGTTTGGAAGCAGAGCACAGTTGAAAAAATGCTTAACCCAGTCAATCAATATTGCTGGTGAAACTGTAAAATCTGTGAAGACAATTCGCTATTTAGGGGCCTTTCTTGATGAAATCTTAAGCTTTAAAGATCACAGTCAAAGCAAGAATCAACTTTAAAATATGTACTTTCATGTACAACTGTTTTTCTGGAACTGCACCTGCATACTTGACTGAAATTCTTCAAAAGCATGTACAAAGCAGATCTGGTCTTAGATCTGCAAAATCCAAAGACCTCAATTATTTGATACCAATAAATAAGAAAAAAAACATTCAGTGACAGAAGCTTTAGTACAGTTGGTCCCATGCTATGGAATAAGCTACCAGATGATATCAAGTTATCACCTACTTTGGATGTATTCAAAAAACGATTGAAAACTCATTATTTCTCTACTTTCTATGATCTATTCTAAAACTGACATGGCAAGCTAATGCCTCACCTTACAAATACGGTAAACATACTAAGTGATTGAGTGAGTGCATTGTGACATGGGAATGAGGATTGCCTCGCTCTCAGTCATTTTATACCTTGTTTCATATGACTGCAATGACAACCTAAATAAATTGTCCCTTTAAAGGTGATGTTTCGACACCTTTGGGGATGTATTAAGGGCCCTTTAAAGGTGATGTTTCGACACCTTTGGGGAATTGTCGGGTTAACAGTGGCGTTATGTTACACTGTTCAGGACATGTCCGGTTAACAGTAGCATCATGTTATACTGTTTAGGACACCAATTTTCAATGTAAAATAAATAGAAATAAATAAGAAATTAGTGATAAAAATGTAAAATTAGGTAGAATCATGAACTGTTAAGGATGTAGATCCAAAAATATGAATTATAAAGGCTTTTTATTTTATTTGTATTATTGTATATACATATGTTTTTATGGTGGAGGGATTTTACTTACATGTATTTATTTATTTTTAAATAACATTTTTGTACAACGCCATTGAATATGTAACATAGAAATAGGCGTTTAATCAAATGAAAAAGTTTAAGTTTAAGTTTAATAAAATTATTTATATATTAATATATTTTTTAGCTGTTTAATGTTATAAAACTGTGGCCATTCGTTGTATTACTTGAAATTTATGTTGTTTTACAGTATTGTACCATATTTATCATATTTAACTATACTAATAAACAATTAGAGGATTTGTATACAAAGTGTACAGGGTAAATTGCACTTCAAAATTATGTATGGGAAGAAGAGGAATATAAAATCCTTATATTTTAAACTGATAGTATTTGCCAGGATACAGGGTATAAATAACATTTCGCCCGCATTTTTTCCCTTCTGGATTCGGACTTGAATCTTATGTGTAAAGAGTAATAATTAGTATGGATTTGTTAGACGTCAATGTGCACGAAAATCTTTCTGTATTTCAATATTTTGATTTAAATTAGGGTAAACGCCGTATCAACACAGTTTTGGTCATTTTATGGCGCCCAGTGCAACTAATTCACTACTGCATACACAGGTCATGTAATATATGTTAAACTACTGTTAATTCCCATTAAAAGAGCTAAAGCCATTAAATTACAGCATTAATTCTCTTATAAATTTATTTAACAGGTTCCGTAAAATTAATGTGGACCAGTCTAAAATACCATGAAAAACATCTAGTATGACCATGAAAAGTACCTTTAAACTTATGAATCTGTATCTCAAAAAATAATTCCCTTAACAAACCTGAAATTCTGCATTTGCAAGTTTTAACAGTCATATTCAGGGCACTTAATTTTATTTAATTTCCATTACAATGTAATTATTTTTATTGGGAAGGCAAAACTGCTAATGGCCATGACAACCAAACTGATGGCCATTAAAAGGTACCTGACTGGTAAAAAAATCAAGTTTTGATTTAGAAGACCATTAAATCTCATTATAATGGCAATGAATTCAAACCTGTGCATTTTAATAGCACTGAAAATAAAAATGTCTCCCTTTAAATGCCATTATTTGAATATCTCATTTTCGAGGTAGAGTAGGTTAAGTCATTAAAATACAGACATTAACTATTTAAGAGCCATTAAAGAATGCTTGCACAAATGATAACAATCCATGTATATGCTAGCTTTCAACTGGTGCTATTTTGTTCTTCAAGAGTTGAGGAACAAAATACCAATAGTTGATGTTGTGACATACATTGAGCATAACAGAACAATTTAATTACTATCTACATTACATACATGAATAGTATTGTTTGTTTGCTTTGTTTAACGCCATGTCAGCAAATGCATGAACTTATCCTAGCCAATAAAACAAACCGTTCTATAATTAGTTTAGGGATGGTTCTTTTGCATCTTGAGTATAGTATTGTAAATTTTAGGGTTTTAGCGCCTAAATTTATTAAAAGTCTGATTTCTTTTGTAAACGGAGGCTTATTTGTAATACAATTACATATTTACCAAGGGAATTTACTTAAATTGATAGTATTGTCATGAAAAACATCATATATTTAAGTTTTCAATAGAGTAAAATTCTACAGTATGGAATTTATCCTGAAATTGTATTATTTTGATAGGTTGAATGCTAAATTATAATTTTTGGATTAAATCCTTTCCTGTGGAAATGATCATATCCGAATCACTGCTGACTATGTTTGGACCATGGTTACCAATGATATGATCTTGATATACCATCACTGAAACTGAGGACAATGAAATTGTTGTGGTATGACTATGTAATGACCATATCCATATCATTGATCAACATACTCAAAGTGATTATGATAAAAATAAAAGTCAAAACAATAGCATGGTTATTCAACTTGAATGAAGACAATAACATGTGGAATATTTTGGCTATGTTTTGAATTATTATTATAATTATTGTTATTACGAGACTATGTAATAACTCGTATTATTGTTATTATTATATACTGCATTTGTAAAGCGCTCTTTTCATATTGAATACATATTCTTTTCAAAAGCGGTTCGCAATCATATGCATAATTAGGAAATACGAGTTTAAATAAAAACGAACATAAAAAAGATTAAGAGATGTAAAATAAAAAAAACATAAACTGAAGACTAATACAAAACTAAGAATAAGTGATCAATACGGTGCTCATAGTAGTTTAAAAACAACATAAAAAATAGATTTTTAACTGTAAAAGATAGTGAATGAGTGATAATGGATTGTTGGTAGAACGGCAGCCAAATGGCCAATGGGGAATCAGGCTTGATGCCATGAAAAGCCATGATTGCAAGGTCCAAAGTTGGATTCTAATCAAAGGCTAACCGAACATCCATCCGTGTCAGTGCCCGCGCGTCCCACCAACCATCATGCATTATACAGTGGTCAGATAAAGTAAAAGTGATAATGCCTATGGTTAGATTATTAATAAAGGCAACCATCGACCAATGGGAACCAAACATGATGCATTGAAAAAAACCATGATTGCAAAATGCACAGATGGATTCTAATCAAAGGATCTCTCTAGAACATCCATCAGCGTCAGCGTCTAATTGCTTCGATTAATTTAAAGTGATATAGAAAATGATGAGATTATCAATGTAAAGGACTCCACTAACCAATAAGGAATCCAGCCAAATGCCTTGGAAAAATCCATGATTGCAATGTGCAAAGACGGATCCCAATCCAAGGGCCCGTCAGAACATCCATCAGCGTCAGCGCCTGATTGGTTATATAGAATATAAAAATTTAAGGTAATGAGTATAAAATCAGTGAAAAGGCATCCCCCAGCCAATGGGAATCTGGCTAGATGCCCTAGAAAATCCATAATTGCAAGTTGCAAAGTCGGATTCCAATCCAAGGATCCCGTCAGAACGTCCATCAGTGTCAGCGCCTGATTGGTTAGATGAAGTATTTATCTTAAAGGTAACGAGTAAATAAACATTGGTAAAGCAACCCCAGCCAATACTTAGATGCCCTGGCTAGATGCCCTGGAAAATCCATAATCGCAAGATGCAAATTAGATTCCAATCCAAAGATTCAACCAGAACATCCATCATGCGGCCGCACATTATTTTTAATGAACCTAGCGCATAATTATGGTTCGGAGTTAAGAATTTAATAATTTCATAATTTAATGGTGTTATATGTTCATAGTTTGGGTACATTTTAAAATCATTTAGCCAGATTGTTTATTTTGATTAAAAGAATTATCCCTGTAGTATTAACAACACAACTGGACTTATTACTAAACAATTTTAAGTAAGATTGGGTCATGTTACTGGTCTATTCAAAAGTCGTAGTTTATTGTCCCATGATGATTGATTTAGTGATCATAGTAATTAATAAACAAGTAGGTGTTTAACTTTTTCTTAAAAGTATTAAGATACTTGGCATACTTGCGTGAGTCCGGAAGTGAAGTCCACAGGTTTGGCGCCGCATGACTGAAACTACGAGTACCGAAATAAATTATCCTAGACCGTGGGACTGTAATAGACAAGTAAAGAATTGCTGCGAAATGCAGCAATGTGATTGTCACGGCAAACAAAAAAAAACAGTTAAGTATAATCTAAAGGTAACTTAAATCAAAGCACTGGAGTGCTTGGGGGAACGATGTCCTGAACTGATTTAATAGATAAAGATTATAATTATGTAAAATATCAAACTTGTGCAGGAATATTATCTATGAAATAATGTATTAAGTATCAATTAATATAATTTAACTAGAGCAGTCCAAGGATAGAACTTGACTTTTCGAGTGTTTTGCTAATTGCACAGTTTATCTTACTTTATCAAACAAATGAATCGTTCAAAGAGTTATAAGCCAATTCATATATAAATATAAAAGAGGCAGAATTGCTATAACATAAGTCCATAGTAACGTCCCTTCAAAGTTAAGTAGACGTACCTTCAATGAATTAGCACATCTACTTTTATATCTTAAGTAAACTAAAGTATGCGCATGTTAACTAGACACTTTATTATTATGTCATTGCAATCAAATACCATAAAGTCAGAATTATGCTGACACACATCTTAAAATGGTTTTATCAATTTCCGTTACAAACAAGTATTGATTAGTCACCAAATCAAAGCACCGATAGTACTCAGGGTTGAGAATCAAATCCAGTTCGTTTCATTCAAAACGTAAACAAACGGACGCCATTTTGGAAAATTTCAGGTAATTTTCTAATTAACTCTTTTAATCGTCCACCAATGAAAAACAAAAAAAAATAACCATAACACGCTACTCATTTTTCAGCTTCTAGTGATGTATATTGCATACAGATACAATTAGAATTTCAACAAGTTATTCCGGACATTGGAATCGAAGTGAGCAAGAATTAGGTCGTATTAGACGGATGCGAACTGGTTCAAATTCATACTTATGCCTAGTTTATCACAAAAGTGCATTTATTCTCGTTTAATTTGCTATGTATAACCCACGGAACACGTGTTTAGTCTTGTAGTATAGTATCAATTCTTCCATAATATAGTTTTGACATAAAAAATATAATTCTTGAAGAATGATGCGAACCGGTTCAGGTTAATACAATGATACGAACCATTTTAGATTTATGGTATTTTACTTTTTTACTTCATTTGCATACGTTCTTTGCCGATGTCTGTTTCACGGCATTAATATTAAAAACTTGCACAATGTCGTTCGTTTAAATTGTCGAACAGTTTTGTACCATAATTATTTTAGGACCAAAATTAAAAATACACATGTTTTTCCTTTCTCGACCGACGACCAAAAAACCCGCCCACTCACAAGTTTATTGCCAAAATCAGGACTTTTTTTCGATCCTATCTAGATGTAGGTCTTTTAACAACGACCTTTTTTCAATCTGGTCCGGCTGTCCGATTTATAAACACAGCTGAATTACTCGCCGGGTCATGGAAGCGCTTGCATTACAATTTACAACGTTCAAGCAGTGATTCATTTTGCCGTGCGCCCTGCGTTAGAGACACAAACTTTGAACCGCGGACAAGCGTCAATTGATAAATGATTACGTGTTGGCAGTAAATTCATATTAGGAGGTAAGGTGATAATTAGCACCGAGTAGTGACTGTTTTAGTGAAATTTGTCGTGATTTTGACATTTTTAGTATTTATAAATATCCATAAAATATCGTTATATTTACGGGCATAGAATTTTAATTTTTATCCGAGTAAGAACAAAGCACTATCAATAACGTCATTAAAATCAATTTAATGTGAGTCGGCTCTGTGTCCCTTTATTGCTAATGTCAAAACTAAGTCTGGAAGAGTTGATACTTCACTACAAGACTACACAATTGTTCCGTGGGTTAAACTTAGCAAATTTAACGGAATAAATGCATTTTTGTGATTAACTAGGCAAAAGCATGAATTTGAACCAGTTCTATTTGAATCTATATGTTATATGAATCATTAGAAGCGGAAAAATAAGTCGCGTGTTACGGTAATTTTGGTTTTTTCATTGGTGGACGATTAAAAGAGTAAATTAGAAAAATTAGAATTGTGTATATCTTTTTGTTTCATAGTTATGCTTATTATCCGTATGACTTAGAAGTGCTAATGATATGAAACTGACTAACGAAAATTATTTTCATAAGAATTTTTGTGAAAAGGCACCATTGATCATGACACAGTCATACGTAATGCCCATTAAACAATAGGTCAAACTTAATATTAACTAACAACTATTGTGAAGGTTTAAACCCAGTCTCAACAAAATTTTCATCGTTAAGTTCATATTTATTTACGCCAGCAGAACAAGCCCTTTTTCTTCGCTGGCGTGTTTGCAAGTTACAAGTAATTACATAATTATATACCTTTCACTAGTTAACTTCTCCATGGAAGTACATGTACATGTAAGTCAGTCAGTGAAATATTTATCACAAGAAACGAACATGCAAAATTACCCGATATTATTAAATGTTGTTGCAAAGTATAAAGTGTATGCGAGAGAACTTGGGCCGACTTGTTTTGCCCGGGCGGCTTACGAACCGGCGTTTAACCGATCGCCTATCGGCTCGCTCCGGTGTGAAATATGAATCAAACGTTCCGGCTAACTAAAATGCAGTCAATAGCTACAGCTGTGATTGTGTTACAAATAATTAGCGAAGAAATGATGACTGATGACGAGGATGACGATAAATTACTGTTGCAGACGGTCGGATTTCAAGCAGTGTGTGTAAATAAATCCATTTCAGTTGTCAAAATTTTAAATTCGTGTCTGGCGAGTAAAATGTGTACTTGTAATATTACTCTTACACTAATGACGCGTAAGAGAGTTAAACACAACATCAATTAGTATTTTGTCCATAAACTTAATAATTTTTTATAAGTAAGTAAGTAAGTAAGTAAGTAAATTGTTTATTTTCGTGACATGTGTTATGAAAACATTACAAACATGAAAACAACATGATAAGTATTTACAGATGAACACCCGACCCAGTGGGTCTATATGTCACCACCTGAGTCACATGAAAGGTACATGTATATACAATATTAAGTTAAATATATGATATAAATATATACAGATAAACAGTTATTAGTTGTATAGCATTGATTTTCGTAAATAATATGCTTTGGTAATAAATTTAGCACTTTTCCTTGGGTAGGAACAAACTAAGTAAGTTAATAGTTCAATATCTGATAGAGAATTAAAAACATTATCATTTGTTAATTGGTTGAAAAAGTCAGT
Organism: Mactra quadrangularis; assembly: GCA_025267735.1. Lineage (NCBI taxonomy): Eukaryota > Metazoa > Mollusca > Bivalvia > Venerida > Mactridae > Mactra > Mactra quadrangularis. The sequence continues at coordinate 5,744,737 of CM046303.1, forward strand.
TCTTAAATCAGTATAGGCATTACAATGCAAGAAAAAGTGAATCTCTGATTCTACAGAACCTTGGTCACACAAAATACATAGTCTCTCATTTTCTCGCTCTCCAACATATCTTCCTGTCTCTAATCTTATTGGTAATATACCACAACGAAATTTACACAGAAACGAACGTTCATATTTTGAAAGGTTCATTTGTACATAATTTTCACACCCATGGTTATGTTTCAACATTACATAGGTTCTAAGTTTTGGTAATGAATTAATCTCATTTGTCCATTTGTTTACATAAAGAGATTTCATTTTTTCGTTAACTGTGCTCATATTAATCTTACTCTTTGTATCAAAGTGTGGTAAAGAGTTAATCGAGACAAAAATTTGCTTTATATCGGAACACCAATTATTTGTACATAGGAAGTAGTCATAGAGAAATACTTTCTTTGTAAGTCTATTGTTGTCCATATTTATAAGGCGGTTCCACATGCGAATTATATGAGTCCATCTACGATAGTTGGCAGGAATCCACCCTGTATCACCGTACATTGCTGGTATCGGTGTAAACCTGTGAACGCCAAGATAATGACGCATAGCTCTATGTACTACGTTTTCAAAACACTGGTAAGTTTTAAAGCCCCATATTGAGGCACAGTATTCCATGACTGGGGCTACACACGAATTAAAAAGTGTTTCATATGATTTAAATCCAAAGTCTTGCAATGAGTGAATTTTATTTATGATACTTCCCAGGGCTCTGCCAGCACTCTTTGCCAATGTTTCACAATTTAATGTAAATTTGTTTTTGTCATCGAATATGACACCGAGGTATTTATAGCTTGACACGGTCTCTAGCTGATTTCCTCCCACATGAAAGTTAAAGTTAGTGCGGGTTGTACGACCTTTTCTAAAATGCATACATTTCGATTTGCTGGTATTAATAAGTACCCTCCATTGTTTGCACCACGAATGTAATGTATCGAGTGCTTTTTGTAGGTTTTCCTCTGAGTTGGATAGAAGTACTATGTCGTCTGCATACATTAAAATTGAGATTTTTGTATCGCCCATAGACACACCAATGTCCAGATCATTGATATGCTGCACAAGATCGTTGGCAAAAATTGAGAAGATGGTTGGAGATAAATTACAGCCTTGTTTCAGTCCGATATCACAGTTAAACCACTCCGTCAACTTATTATTTAAACGTATACAAGAGCTTGTACTAGAATATATATTCTTTATGGAATTATATACTTTGCCATCCACATTATTAATAAGTAGTTTGTATAGTAACATGTCACGGTCTATGAAGTCAAAACATTTTTTCAGGTCAATGAATGATGTATATACAGATTTGTTATTTCTGATTACACTGTTCAGTACAAACACGTGATCCTCACATGACCTGTTGGCGCGAAAACCGTTTTGTTCGTCTGCTAACAAGTTATTATTTTCAAGGTATGACATTAGTCTTCTGTTGATGAAAGAACTATACAGTTTGCTTATACATGACAAAAGACTTATACCACGGTAGTTCATAGGAATCCGTCTATCAGAATCACTTTTTTAAGGATTGGGAATATAATAGACTTTCTCCAAATAGATGGGATAATGCTAGAGTCAAATATCAGTTGGAAAAGTTTCACTATTACATTTATAACTGGTTTGTTTTTCAGAACATCGTACGGTATGCTATCATGGCCGGTCGCTGATCCTGACTTAGCTTTCATAACAATGCGTTCTATCTCATTATATGAAATATTATGATTTAAGTCATCATTAGACACGTACAATGGGTCATTCATGCTTTGCTCAAGTAAAGTTTTATGAGTTTTTGAGACATTATAGTGGTTTTCGTCGAATGCGCCGTCATCATTCATGGTATACAAATTCTTAAAGTCTGTTTTCCATCTTTCAAAAACCACATTTTCGTTACACGAAACATTGCCGTGATCGTCTATAATTTCCATAGGTATTTGTGAATCTTTCTTTGGGCCTAATTGTTGTATTTTACTCCAAAACTCTCTTGGATTTAAAGTATTCATATTGTCTATTTCGATTGCTTGGCGTCTCCTATAAGCTCTTTCGGCGTTTTTTAAGAGTTTATCAAAACAGGCTCTTGCTTCTATGAACTCTGAATGACGTAACCGGTGCATGCGACTATTTTGTTTACTTTTCAGGAATATATTCTCCTTTTGGCGCATATAATTCCAACTAGTTTGTAATTCATCATTCCAATAAGGTTTCTTATGTTTATGTCTCTTTTTTACACTGTTAGATGTATTATACTGTGGAATGTATTTTTTCATCTCACTTGTAATAGTCACACAAAGATTGTCATATATGGAATCAATGTTTTGTTGCGTGTCACGTGCACACTCTATCTGAGAGATCAGATTATTTACTGCGAGCATTGATAGCTCATTATTCATAAAATCACTAGGTATGTTTCTTAGTTTAAACTTTGTTACGTTGTATGAACTACTACAATTGTTAGTATTGGTACTATCAAACTGTACTGGCGTAAAATCCATTATCAAAACAGAATGATCCGGTAGCCGTGATCTTTGACCAATAAGTCCGTGAAGATTGTGTTCGTCTACAATGTCGGTCATGGTTAACACTTTAAAGTTATTACAATGAGAAAATGTTTCATGGTGCGCACATATATAGTCGATAATTTTTTATAATAATGATTTCCCTTGTACCCATTTTAAGCCATATTTGTCACACGTTCGCCTCTAGCCACTCAATCGTAAACGGCTCATTCGGCGTGCGCCGGTTAGTTGACCTGGGTCAATCTCGAAGCAAATAAAGCGGATCGCCGGTGCCAATTTCGGAAACGCCGTACGCCGGTACAAGCAGCCCGGGCAAATCAAGTCGGTCTCTTATCTTCTTAAATTAGTCGGACACCTGCATACTGCATCGCGTTATCTTTGGAACTTTACAGGAATCAGAACACAGTTATCCGCCCTTGGTTGACCACAATAAGGAAGTGAATCCGCATAAAATAGTGCCTGTGTTTAATGCCATATATGAAGGGTGAATTAAATGAAAGAGATGGAAAAAAGGGCATTTTCTAACAGAATTCATTTCAATGAACTGACAAATACAAACTTTGATGAAGTTTTAATGTGAATATTTATATTTGAGTGATTTTCTTAATGACAAAATGCACATGTTTCCGGCTAATTACTGCCAAGTGTCATTCTAATGTAAACATGTGTTCTCTGAACTGAAATGCCGGAAAAGAATGCTGCTTGACACCTAGTTTAATGTAGCAGGAATTATTTCTCTTGGATTTTTCTGTAATTACAAGTTATCTTCAGTTGCTTAGAGATTTAGTCAATTTTCCCCATGTCGTGGTGTTTATATAGAACATATAAAGTGAAAATAACTGTGGTCTGAGGCCTACTATTGAATTTAACGTTTAAATTTGTAAAGCAGTCAATCGCTGTGGTCGTTTACTGCCATTCCATCGATTGGAAAACCATCGATATTTGAAATTATTGCATATGTACAGTACTCCATGTCAAATGAACAACATTTATGTCCTCAATATCTGTACAGTCGCTCAAACAATGTGAAATTTAATTATGTTTGTCTCGAATACGACTAGAACTATTTCTTCTTCTTTCTAGAACTATTCAACGAAATGGGCTTATAGAGACGGACGGGCACAGAATAAACGAAAAGTCGTCAAAAGCCTGATCGATTAGAGACACGAACATAAAGTCCGTGGTCTGATATAGACTAATAGCCATATTTTCGTCGAGTGCGCCTGACGGGCCCAATAGACGTTTGACATTATGCTATTTGCATACACAAGGGTGCATTTGCGCATTGGCGCGCTATAGATTGAACACTGGATTTATATGGTTAAATCTCCGATTCGCCAATATCGGTTCCATTTCGTCCATTTGCGCAAAATTCTCAATTGCGTGTTTAAGTCATATCCTGTTGTTTTATTGCTGATAATATATCAACGCCCAAAAAAGTTATTTAGCAATTAAAACATTTCGCTACTGACTGCTCCATTCCGTTCATTTTGCCCCAAATTCTCTATTGCGTGTTTTAGTCTTACCCGCAGTAAACCAGTCGATGTCTATTCCAATTTGTCATTCTATCAATAGAAGGTGAAGATATCAGTCAGTCAGACCGTTTGTGTACAGAATGCCAATTAATCGCTTTGCGCAAAATTCTCCATTGCGTGTTATAGTCGTATCATGTTGCTCTATTGCCGGATGAAAAATCAAATCTATGGAAATAAGTCGCAAGCGATTATCAGGATAATATACTGACCGGAAACATCCGAATCAAATTTTGCAGTAATGATATGCGTAGTGGATCGGGGGTTTTGCTTAGATTCAATGATTGGAGCTGAAATTACGGTTTGTTAACTCTGGAACGATGTTTAGACATCGTTCCAAAAAGCATAATATTGAGTTGTCATGTTAAATGTTAAGGGTTTTCAGTATTAAAAAGATAGTTATATAAATATAAAACGTTTGGCTTGTTCATATGTAACATTCTCGTTCCTAGGGCCTAGTAAGATTCTCGATACTAGTTAGATAGAGAATCTCATAGTAAAAAATAACTCGGACACGAGAAAACATAAACCATTCAAACAAATTAAAAACTGGCGAGTTTTCAAGTGTGTCGAAAGGATTTGCGGAAATGTGTTAATATAAAACACTGATTTTTTGTGTGTTGCACTGTTGATCGAAATATTGTTTATATGGTTTCAAAAAAAAATGCTTTGTCTATGTAACTTTTAACGAAAATGGACTGTACAATGATTGCATTAAAACCAATAAAATGTCGGCAGTAGAAATCGAAAGGATTTATGTCACGTGACTTTTGCCCATTGCTATCTTAAAGGTTAAGAGGGGTTTTAAGAGCATGAAAACAGCATGAAAACTATGTTAAAATAGCATGGTATTTGCATGGCATAATTAATGGTAGTTGCGGGCAGTTTTTTTTGCACAAATATTGAACAAAATAAGCAATGTTTATAATTAAACATTATAATGAGAAGTAAATGTAAATTCGAATTAACCAACTTACCTTTGGTGGGTCTTTTAGCCCTGAAGAAGGTTCATCCTGAAAAGATAATAGATACAAGTTCTTTCTAATAGCATATAGTACATACCTGTGGAATAAGATTGAAGGACACATCTCAAGTACAAAACAAAGGGGATAACGAAATGAAGGTGCCACTCTCAAAAATAGCTTGGATGTTACAATTAGGCCTAAACTTTAAAAAATACTTAAAAAAACACACCACATATATTTTTCGAATACATTTTTTGAGTCGATGGCATTTTTTCGGGTCGGTCGGTAAAGGGCAAACAATTTTAGGACTTACATTCATGTTGTGGGTACAAATACTAAATACAATGACGTATGTTTTAATCGAATATCCATAATTCTAACATTGGTGCGTGGGTTTTTACACTTTTTATTCAATGAGTGTGGTGTCATCTATACTTCGAAAAAAACGCCTGATAAAAAGAGAATAATAGGTAACCAATCTGTATAGTGCGTACATATTGACCCCGACCTGACCTTTCACATTTACATCTAATAATTATCTACACATATCCCGACGAAAATCAGTACCACACCTATTCTACACTTCGGCAGCGATCGTAAAATTATACAAGTGTGTTTGTGTGTTTTAGCTCATAATTCTCACGGTCAATGTGTAATCGAGCATTAATTACTTCATTCGTATTCAATGTAATGAATATTCTTGCATAAAGGTCAGGTCAGGGTCAATATGTACGCACTATACTTCGTTCTCCAGCAAGTTGGAGTCAGGTTTATTCGGCGGGCCGGATAAACTATGTACAGATTGTCACTCAAATTGTTAACGGAGTCTGTCCGTTTAAAATTATATTTAGCTGATGCATTATAGCCAATTTAACCATGACCGTAACTCATTTTTTGTATTATAATTATATGCGTTGTAATATTTCCTATTTTGTTTGTTACTTGTATGTTTTGTTGTTGTATTTTGTGTATGTGTGCTCTTTGTATTTTTATAAATTAACATTTAATAACATGGCTCATGTTTTAGTATAAGTGACTATATAAGTCTTATTAGGCTGGGTATGTTAAAATTGTTTGTTTGTATATTTATTTATTTATGTAATGTTATACCATGTCACTATAATAAAAATATATGAGGATGACGATGGGTATAGTGATCAAAGTAATGATTATGTCAAGTGTTTAAAAATCTATATCTTAAAACAAACCGTCGTAACGATTGTTATTCAATCTTTTTTTTGAGGCCTCAAGCGAGTAACCCCGTTTTTTTCTATTATATGTACAAATACATTTTAATTCAAATAATATATAAATATAAAGAGTTTGAAATCAAGAGAGAGATCTGAAAGATTATAGATCATGATTTGAGAGAAAATCATGTAAGCTTGAGAAGGGAATTGTTATTCAATCTTATTGTTTTCTAGGGCTGCGTATCGTGGCCAAGGTCGTGATACGATACGTTTCGCGATATATGTCTCGCGATTACGATATTAATCGCGATACGATGTAGATTGTAAAATTGGTATCAATGCATAGACAAATTATGATATTTTTATCAAACAATCATAAAATTAAAAAAGCGATAGCGTGGGTCGCGAAAATGTATGACATAACGAAATAATGATTGGAGGAATTTTATTTTTACGAAATGCAATACCACATTATGAATAATAAAATACAAATAACTTTATTTGTTGTAAAATAATGACAAAGTTGATTTTTACTAGTGGAAATTAACGAATTAGTTTATTTAAAAATCAACTAATTATGTCCATTTAAACTGCCACACAACACGCTAATGATTAATAACAATTATCAGCTTATCGGCAAACATAAAAGAAAGTGTTATCTTCCTCAATCAATGTTCACCAAAGTTTGTCACGTGTTTTCAATTGCAACCGTTTGATTATGTAATCAATTTTATTGAGCCGTCATATATGTAGCACTATTGATTTTTAGAGGACGCCTTACACATAAGTAATATTGTCTATGATTGTTACAAGCGTAGATAAAAATTAAATGCGTATTGCGGACTCTCGGCTGGATTTTTAGCGTTCAAATAATAAGTTGCTTGTAACTGCAATTTTTTGTTCACTCATCTGTTTCTAGTAATATTGCTATTGAAATTGCTATCAGACATTCGGTCTTGCGAGGTATCTTTTTAACGAACCGTCGGCGTTTAAGACGGACTCGGTTTTCGGCCTGGTAGCTAGATTCGAAGACTGAGGTACCCGTTTAATTTAGCAAAATGGATGTACCGACGGCGTTTAAGACGGACTCGGTCTTCGGCCCGGTAGCTAGATTCGAAGACTGAGGTACCCGTTTAATTTAGCAAAATGGATGTAACGAAACCAAATGGCATAGAATATACGAAAAGTTGTCAAATTCGCTATATAGCCATATGTTCGGCGAGTGCGCCCGACGGGCCCATTAGATGATTGATTTTGCACCATTTGCGTTCATGAGAGGCCAGTGGCGCGCTCTAGACTGGACACTTAGTAAAGATTGCAATTGCAAGTTAAATGCTATAGATACAAATGTATATAGTATATTTTGTTTTAACTGATTTCTTGTAAACTAAAAGACCCTCTGAATCGCGATTTTTTTGGACGCGATTCGATACACCCGTATCGGACAGTCGCGAATACGATCTTACGATGCATCGGTGAATCGTTACAGCCCTATTGTTTTCGATGAAAACAAAATAATCTATACTTTTAGATGGTAGATGAAGCACCGTGCGGACTGTGTGGTTTAACATGCATCCATAACCTACCTGTGTGTTAAAACGTATTGACATTACCAGCCTGCTTGGAAATTAGATTGACAATGTCTGCAAAAAAGGAGTTATTTTATAACCATTTGTCTAGGAAGAGTTTAACACATTGAATAGATAGATAATACATGTCTGCTAGGGATTACGAAAAATGCTGTATCCTGAACTAGAAAGATAAATCGAAAGTCACTTCTTCTCGATTAACTTTGGCTATCATTATCTTTATCTAAACAATAAATTACACGTTTTGACTAGTTATCATACAAAGTTTACATAACGTTTACATGACATTGACTTCTGCATCATTATACAGTTATGGCATATGTGATTTGAGTACAGTCAAACGGTTGCCCCGATGTAAAGGGAATAGTGTTTAAACTGTTCGAAAAGTCTTAACTATGTTTCGTTTTTTAACTTGTAAAACATATGTTATTTACCGACTTTATATTATTGAGCTTATGACAAAACATTAGCTGTTGTTTTGAATTTAAACACTTGCTTAAAACAAAATGAAAGATGCATCTGTTTCAAATTACTTAAATTCGAATCAAACAACTTACCAATTTTAGGCAAGACAACGGGCTTTCGAGGCTTTCAAAATTCGACATTTATTGTCTTCTATCATTGAAATAGTAAATTCTCAAAAATTCAGAATATAATACAAAGTCGTTTAGTCGTTGTTTTAACAGTAGATAGCAGATGTTGGAACTGAAAACTATGTTTTATTTTTAACCTTGCAAAACGTATGTTTATATTCATGTGCTTATGACAAAACAATATTTGTCGTTTTGAATGCATACACTTATTTCACTCAACATAATCCAAATTTAGCGTTGTATACATAACGTTTACATCACATTGATTTCTGCATCAATATAAAGTTTTTGTATATGTGATTTGGGTACCGTCAAACTGATGTCCCGATGTAGAGGAAATATTGTTTTTAACTGTTCAAAAAGTATCAGACAAAGGAAAATAGTTCAAAACTCTATAACCAACACTAAAGGACAATTGTTTGACAATATATTTTTTAAATACAGTTAAGCATTTATGGAGCAGTTTAATAGGTTATTTAATAGCTATGTTACAATTTTTGACATCGTAACCCACTTTGTATCAATTTACTACAATTCGGGTTATTACTACAAAACGGGTTGTAACATTTCGACAAACCCGTTTTGTAGTAATAACCCGAATTGTAGTAAATTGATACAAAGTGGGTTACGATGTAACATTTTTTAACATAGCTATCCTTGTGACTTTTGACAAAATTGACGGGTTAATATGAAGCACGAAATGGATATTTGATAAAGCCGCGGCCGTGGCGTAGTGCTTAGCTTCTAGTGTCTGACTTCGAATCCGGAGATCGCGTGTTCAAATCCCGGTCGCGGCAGGTCATACCCGATACATGAGTTGTCGGCCTCGTGGTAGGGCAAGTTAGTACTGGAGATAGAAAAAGCGTCCAGGAAACCTATAGTAGGAAGAGCTGGCCGTCGTGTATATGACCTTTATATGTGTTGAATGCGACGTTAAAAAAAAAAAATATTTGATAAAAAGTGTATGAAACAGATATTTAAATGATTAAAGAATGGTCGATATACTATTTGACTAAATGAGAAGGCTAAACACTACGACCAACAAAATTATAACAAAAATATGCTTATTAAAAACAATTACGAACAAATAAGTAGAAAAAAGAGTAAACCTCCTTTTTATATAACTTTTGAGCGGTAAAGTGATGCCTTGTATTTAAGTTAACGATAAAAAATACTCTGCATGTTATTTCATACAGAATATTGTTGATAATTATTATTAGATGGTTAAAACTCGTTTTATATTAGTACAAATATAACAAACAGCATTGTCCTTCACAATGAGGATGTATGTGTTTCAGATTACTAAAATTCTAATCAACCAACTTACCAATGTTTGGTGAGACATCGGACTTTCGCCCCTCGTACGACGAAGAATTGCCTGTAAAAGATAAACATGCAAATACATGTAATTTCAGGCAGAATATTGTTTTTATTTATTATATGATGGTTAAAACACGTTTTTTTATATTTGTACAAATACAGTGTCCTTCAAAAATTTTAAGAAAATTGAACTTTTGAGAAAAACTGATCTTGCATAATACAAATAAATTAACTTTCATTAGATCTTGTTCATGTAAAATTGTTTAAATCATATGTTAATAAACGTATCAATGCTGACTTAAGAATTTGCTCAGATGAAGCTTTTTTCTTATATTGATGAATAAAAGTTAATTGGTTTATCTTTAAACCCAAGATTTTGTCTAAGAACTTTTGGAGGGCACTGTATAAGGTTACATACCACTAAATGTTAACCGGAAGCAGTAATTTGCCGGAAAAAGAAAGTGTGACTTCCAGCATATTCATTATTTGAGAGTACCTAGTGTCCTCATTTGGGGTGTTTTTTTATACCGAAGAATATTTATGTCTTTGGCAATGCTTTTTCTATGAAACTATGCAAAAAATCAATGAATCTAATATGTTTCTTGCGAAGAGTAGTTAAAAGGGGAGGTAACTATGTACGGCTTGTGATGAACGAAAAACGTGGATGTTTTCACGATAGGAACTTTCAATCGAATTTTATTTCCTTATAAGTAACTTTTTTTTTCTAATACTGATCATTTTGTGCGGAATAGGTAGATCTTTCAGTCTATACATGTATATGGTTTGGGTTATCTAACACCCCTGGGTCATACTGTAATTTGACATTGAAAATGAGACTTATACAACAAAGAAGGATTTTATTTAGTGGTATGCAACCTATGACAAGCAGTATTGTCTAACAAAATACTGATTCCTGAACTAGGAAGATAAATTGAAAGTCACTTCTTCTCGGGTAACTTTGGCTATCATTATTATTATCTTAACACTTTTATTAGGTACAACAATAAATTACACGTTTTAATTAGTTATCATACAAAGCACATGATACAAATTAGTGAATCAGTTTTTCATTTTATTCTTATGAATAATTTTCATAAAGTGTTTAACCAAAAACAATACATATGCAAGTAAGTGTAATAAACCAAGAAAATGGGTTTTGTTGTATTTTTGTCGTAAAGATTTTCTTAGAGACATTACCATTTCATACTTTGTATCAAGTATATCGACTATAACTGTACATATGTAAGTTTTTTTATGAAAAATGTCATGCAATCTTCAATGATCGTAACTCATTAAATAGATGTCAAAGGCAGAAGCGATTACATTAAAACACCGAGCCAAGTTGTGCTGTAAAACACACAGTCCTGTAAATCAAGGCATTCGAGTAAGTTGATTTTAATGAATCACAAATTCAAAGATTTTCTTGGAAACATATGTAATTTTGTTTTGTGTAAGAGCAGGTGACCAAGTTAATATCCTGGCAGTCAATCTGTTATACCGATTTTGCTTTGTGATTTCAAATACACAATAGTTAAAATATTATAACCCTAGCCTTTTACTGCCTATGTAAAAACAGTGGTTACGAACTTTTAGAACATATTCTATTTTAAACACACCAAAAGAAGTAAATACGGAACTTATACTTTTAAACTATTTTTGAAATATGAATTATGTGAATTGTTTTGCAGTTAATTAGACTTTTGAAAAGATGTTATATTCTTTTATTATCGCCCGAGTAACCATATTTTTGTACTATCGAAATATTTAGAATGCTTCTCAATGGACAAAACTAGTGTGTATTCTTTAAGACATATAAAAACATGAAAATCTAAACTTAGTTTAGCTGAAAATAGGCTTTTTGGAAAGCACTACTCGTTTTGTTGTCGTATGAAATGTAATCATTGCATCAACGAAATATGATGAAAGATTTAGTGATAATATTTTGGACAAACCATATACAGACATGCATTCATTCCGGTATGGTTGCCTAAACAACTGTTTTTATTAAGCTATTAGAAATATGAGGACTATTTGCAACAGAAGCTGAGCCTGGCATCATATTTTACATAAATACTTATAAATTGAGACAAATAAATATTGGAAAAAGTAGTCTAACTATAAATGAGTTTGTTGAATTTTATTTTCCAAAGCTTTCGGCTATAATTTCCTTCATCAGGGTGTAAACAAAAATACAGGAAATGACGTCGACGTCATGCGACGTCAATAGTAACGGCGTGACGTTTGGCGAGCTTAACATTAACATTAACAGGATCAATATATTAATATGATACAAAATAACTGATGAGTATAAATGCAGTATGAATGCAAATAAAGATATATATAGCATCAATTAAACTGTTAATGAAATACATGTCAATTTAAAAAGCAAAATTTAAAGTTTTAAAATTGTTGGAACTGAAAACTATTTTTCGTTTTATAATTTGTGCAACATATGTTATGAATCGACTTTATATTCATGTGCTTTTGACAAAACATTAGCTGTTGTTTTGAATGAAAACACTTGCTATACTCCACATTAACTGAATTTAGGGTTGTAAACATTAACATTGATTTCTGCATCATTATACAGTTCTTGCATATGTGATTTGGGTAAAGTCAAACTGTTGTACCGATATAGATGGAATAGTGACTTTAACTGTTCAAAAAGTCTTACACCAAGGGAAACGGTTCAATATATACCCAACACTTAGGGACAATTGTTTGACAATGCATATGTTTTAATACAGTTAAAGCATTTATGGAGCAGATTACTTGGTCAGCTATCCGTGTGTTTTTTGCCAAAATTGTCGGGTTGATATGAAGCACAAAATGGATATGTGATAAAACGTGTATGAAACAGATATTTACATGATTTCAATAATGGTCATTATACTATTTGACTAAATCATAACATTACGATCAACAAAATTATTAAAAAAATATGCTAATGTAAAAGCTTTACGATCAAATAAATAGAAAAAAATACCTCCATTTTACTTAACTTTTGAATGGTAAAGTGATGCCTCAAATTTAAATTAAAGATCAAAAAGCACTGGGCATGGTTCGTCGAGAACAATTAAACTGCACTAATATCACAAACTACATGTATATTATGAGTTTCATTTTTGACTGCGTATTTGGGACTCACATACTGTGTCAGAAACTTTTACTTCGATTTTCTAATACGTTAAATCCCTTTAAATTTTATTGACAGCTCCAAAATGTAATTTCAGACAGAATATTGTCGTTAATTATTATGAGATAGTTACAACACGTTGTTTATCATTGTACAAATACAACAAATAGAATTTTCTAACAAAATAAAAGATACATCCGATTCAAATTACTTAAATTCGAATCAACTAACTTACCTTTCTTTTGTGAGACATCATGCGTTCGAGCCTGTCAGAATCCAGCAAACCAAAATATGGTGCACCCTAGAAATAAACAATACTTGTAAATTCAGACAGAATATAATACATAGTCGTTTAGTCGTAGTAAAAACAGTACATAGCTGTTGATGGAACTAAATATTTACAGTATACGTCTTAATATTGGCGCCCGTTTTATTTTGGCGGTTTTGGCAGACGATGTCAGAATCGTCGAATATTTACCACGCGAATATAAAACACCGCTAAATATTGACCACGCGAATATGAAACACCGCGAGATATTAACCCCGCGAATATAAAACCCCGCCAATTATTTATCAAAGTACGGCGAAAAAATGTACTTTTACTTTCCTTTTTTTACTGTTTACAACGTCGCTGATGCTCGAACGTTGAGACACTGATACTGAAATTCTATTTACTCTCCAAAGTCGCAATTATAATCTTGATTTTAAGAAGTCTGTTGAATGTTTGCATTTCTGTTCAATACATGTCAGTTAAGTTATGGCCCCTAATTATCTGTCCAAACCTTGGTAATAGACAAAGAACAAGAATGCATTGTTATTCACGATTAACAAATAAAGCGTTTGTTTAACAGTTGTCAATTAATTCATGACACATCTGTCAAAACTTGAGGTATGGTACCCTTCTTCACAGTTTGCACATACATGTATTGTGCCATTTAATACTTTAATATTTTGTTCAATAATGTACTTACATCGTAGTCGGCACTTTGTTCTTTGGGAATACAATTGATAATCGAGGTTAATTATTGTGAAAAATGCAATTCTAAACGCCTCGAGTTATAAACAATGCATTTAAACAAATAATTTAATTCGGAAAACAAGAAAGATAATGTGGGAGCCACATTAAAGTCGGCTTTTTCCGCAGATGTGAAACATTGAGAACAAGTTTACGTTGTTACAAAAAAGTTATTTGATGAATTGCTTATAAGAATGTATACAAAGGGCAAAAACGAATCTTGAAGGAAAAACGATTTTCAGTAACGATATAGGGATAGGGTTTTGTTGGTATTATATACCTATAAATGAAAAAAAAAAACTAATGGTATAAAATTGGTGAGTGAATTTTGTTAAAATGAAATCTTGTATGGCAAATGGTGAAATTGTCGAAACAAAATGGCGGGAAAATATGACTGGAACATGCCAGAATACTTGCTATTGGAGAGATAGAAATTATGACTGGAAAATGCCAGTATACTTGCTATTGCAGAGATCGAAATTATGACTGGAAAATGCCAGTATACTTGCTATTGCAGAGATCGAAAATATGACTGCAAAATGCCAGTATACCAGCTATATTAGAGACCTAACATACTGAAAACTTTAACGTTACAAATAAAAAGGAGTATAATCCATAATTAAGTCAATTGGAGTTGCGGTTACTGTCTCATTCTTTTCAACAGATGGTATGTAATCATGGCACGAAATTTCGTAAACATCTAACCATAAAATGCAGAGATATCCAACACTTTGAAAACATTAACGCAAAAATTCAAAGGGAAATAATCCATAATTAAGCCACGTACGGTTGTGGTAACTGTATAATTCTACTCATCACATGGTATTGTATCATTGTATGAAGTTTCGAAAAGATCTGACTATAAATGACAGAAATATATGCTAATTAAAAACTTTAACTCACTTGTTAACGACACCGGACGACCATTCGCCCGCCTGTATGATTATTTATACTGGTATGATTATTATTGCCTCACTTATATTTGTCCTTCTGTCATACACGATTTATTTATTGATTATAAAATTATTTCAAAATTCCTCAAATTTTAAAATGAAGCTCTATTTCATTTTATGTTTTTTTAAGCTATTATTCTACAATACTATTTAAGCAGAATATTAGAAGCAAATTATACATGTATAATTCTAAGAGTGTTAGCAAAATTCAGATTGGTGTGGTGTCAAGTGGTGTAAATACTTATGTTTTTGTAAAATAATATTATGATGTCTGGTAAACTATCGATTGCTTCCATTAATGTACAGGTACTAATGACATACACAAAAGAAGAGAAGTATTAAACTTCCGAAGATACAAAAATTTAGCTTAATCTGTATACAAGATACTTACTTTGCTAACAAGAGCAGTCCAATGACAGCGCGCTCGACTTTTCGGGTGTTTTTTTTTCATGACAATGCTTATCTTTAAACAAAAGTAATTTCAAGACAGGGCATAATTTTTGAAAGGATATAATTCAGTCAAACAATAATTACCAATTCATATTTGTAAAATATAAAAGGGGCATTACTCCTAGAACATTCATCCATAGTAACGCACCCCTTCAGAGTAAAGTAGACATAGTATCAACGAATAGGCATACCTACTTTCATTTAAATATCTATGTGAAGAACTATAAATACATTGTATTTTAGTTTGAACCAAATTCAAAATTAAAGTAAGGGGCATAACTTCAAAAAAATCATGAGTAATGTCCCTTTGTAGTCGCGTAGATGTAGAACTGATGAGTAAGCATACTAATTGTCATTTAAATATCTTCTTAAGTATTGAAAATATTTCACTTCCTAATACTTTCTCCCGAATTAAAAAGTTGAAAAGAGTCACAACGGCAACAATAAATCATCAATTATTACGTCCCATTGTATTTGACTAGATGTAGCACTGATGAAAAAGTAAACTCACTTTCTATCAAACAAAATATATTAAATTTGAGCAAACATAACCCTTAAATATCAAAGTATAAAGGGGAATAACTCAGAGGTAATTCATCTAGAATTATGTCCCTTTATAGTCCAATAGATGAAGAACTGACGAATAAGCATTCCAACTTTCATTCAAATATATTCTTAAGTTCAAAATATATCCTATCAGAACAAATTTTAATCTTAGACGTTAAAGTAGAACGGGGCATAACTCCAACAATAGTTCATCCAAAGTAACGTTCCTTTATAGTTGTGTAGATATAGTACCCATAATTAAGTAAACAAACTTAAAGTCAAATATCTTGATTAGTATTAAAGATATTACATAAAGAAATAATTCTAACATTATATTTTGCATTTTTCTTAAGTATAAAATGGCAATTACTCCAAAAATAATTCATCCAGAGTTACATCCCTTCATAGTCGGGTAAATATAGTACCGACAAATAAGTTTACAAACTTTAAGTCAAATATCTTGATCAGTATTAAAGATATTCTACATAGGAAAAACTTTAACCTCATATTGTGCAATTTTTTAAGTATAAAAGGGCAATAACTCATAAAATAATTCATCCCGAGTTATCCCCTTTCACAGAATGGTTACTATAGTCCCACTTAATAAGTATACCAACTTTTAATAAAATAACTTAGATATTGTTGAAGTTACAAGTGTTTCAAAAAACTTTAACCTGAAAACCAACGCCAACGCCAACGTCAACACCAACGCCAACGCCGACGCCGACGCTGACGCCGACGCAAAAGTAATAGCAATAGCTCTCATTTTCTTCGAAAAGTCGAGCTAAAATGATGAACTTATTACTAGATCCATGTGAGGCTATGCATGTTTTTATAGTAATGGCAACACACTTCTAGACGCGATGCAATCCTCATTAACATCAATTTTGATTTTAGAGACGAAAAGGGCAATTTGATAATTTTACATTTTACCTCTGTTGAAACCAATTGTTTCTATGTTGTTTGTATGGTCCAAACAGAGATTACCCAGCTTTTTATGACAATATTGGTGCAAAACTTTCAAATATTAATAACAATTGTATTCTAGTAAGAGACTTTAATTTAGTAATGTGTCCGGAAAAAGACTTTTTTGATTATATCAATGTTAACAATCCTAATTCCAGGCAAAAAGTTTTACAAATATTGTTAGATCATGACCTTATAGTCTGTTGGAGGGATGAAAATTTAGACATCAAAAAATACATTTTTTAAAATAATCCTATTTAACAGGCAAAAGTGCACGTCTTTTTAAGCTCAAATATGTTATTAAATAAAGTGAACAAAACGGAAATTCTCGGGATATAGGACAGATCATACCATGATAACTCAGCGTAACCTTAGATCAATTGAATACAGGTTCTACTTATTGGAAATAAAACGATTCGTTACTGAAGGATATAACATATGTTAGTAAAATTAAAGAGAATATAAAGAGAGTAAAACTGCAATGTGCAGATAGCTCCCAATTTGATAACCACCCCAAGAAACCATAGATAACAAAGATATACTGTTTGTAATAAATGATAAACTGTTCTATGAAACTCTTTTGTTAGAATTAAGAGGTGAGACAATTTCTTACCCATCATATAAAAATTCATAGGAAAATAATAAACAACTTAATTTAATACAAAAAATCGAAATACTTAATAATCGAGAAAACAACAATATTAGAAACTTAATAGAGACTAAGCAGGGAGAACTTTTGGAGCTTAAACAAAAATATTTGCATAGTAAAATGATAAGATCTAGAGCAAAATTGGTACACGAAGGTAGAAAACCTTCAAATTACTTCTGTAATTTTGACAATAGAAATTATGTTTCTAAAACTATGAATAGCTGTTTTCAAAATCATGTGATTTCTAGAAACTAGAAACCATTATCGAAAATTATACTCTGATGTTTCAGTTGAACGATTTGTTCCTATTGATTTTCTTTTTAATGCTGATATTCCTATATTGTCTATCCTATATTGAAGATAAACTCTCTTTATAAGGTAAATTAACAAACAATGAAATGTTAAGTATTCTTAAAAGAATGAGAAATAGTACAGCCCCTGGAAATTTTACTGGATCGATATTGGATTTTTAGTAAGATCCACAAATAAAGCTTTCGAACGAGAAGAACAATTTATTTCCTCTAAGAAGGCGTAATCACATGTAAACCAAAGGGAGACAACGACAAGCTACTCTTAAAAAATGGAGGCCGATATCCCTTCTCTATGTGTCATACAAAATTGCATTTGCAGCTATCTATGCTAGACTAAAACCTGTTTTAAATAGTATAATCAGTGTAGATCAGACTTGAAGTTTGCCTGGTAGGTTTATAGGAGATAATACAAGATAAGTATACGACGTTCTCTTCTTTGCTGAAAAATACAATATACCTGGCATGTTGCTACTCATTGTTTTTGTATCATTCGACTCTGTCTCGTGGGTATACATGTTTTAAAGTTTTTTTAATTTTGGAGAAAACTTTACTAAGTGGATTAAGCTTTTTTATACAAATATTGAGTCATATGTCATAGTTAATGGCCATTTGTCAGACTGGTTTCCTATACAGCGTGGTTGCCGACAAGGTGATCCACTTTTCCCATACATGTTCTTAATCTGTGCCGAAAAAATGTCACTTTTAATTAATAACAATTCAGACATTCATGGTATCAACAACAATAATACAGAATTTCTAATATCTGAGTATGCACTATCTATTCTTCTAGATGGTTCTGAAAAGGCACTTAGAGAAACCATGCTAGTTTTAAAATTTTATGCTAGAGTATCTGGTTTGTGCCTCAATGTAGACAAAACTAAAGTAATTTGGATAGGCAGTAGGAAAAACAGTCAAGTTTCATTATATCAAGATTTAGGTCTCATATGCGTACAAAATACATTTAATTTACTTGGTGTTAATGTTTTCAAAAATCTTGAAGACAATATTATGTCTAATTACAAAAAAGACTATCAATGATTTAGAAATGTTCTGCAACACTTTTCAAAATGGAGTTTAACCCCCATTAGAAAGATAGTAGTTTTAAAAACATCAGCCCTCCCTAAAATTAACCACTTAATTATAAGTCTACCCTCACCCACTAAAATATTCTAAATCAATTACAAAATCCATGCTTTAAGTTTATTTGGAACAATGGGCCGGATAAGATAAAAAGAACTCAAATCGCACAAAAATATGAATATGGTGGTTTAAGAATGGTTGTTATAAAAAAATTTGTTACATCCCTCAAATGTACATGGTTAAGAAAAATACTCAAAAAAAACAATCAAAATACCTAGATTTTGTATTGTCTGAGTATCCCTGTATTTGTAAGATTCCTTCATTTGGCGGTGAGTTTATAAGAAACAATTTGAAAAATGTATCTAACCCATTTTGGAATGATTTTCTTCTAAATCTATTAGCAATTAATGAGAAACTACCTGTTGAAAGCAGTACTATTCAGTCACGTCAAAGCAGGCACAAAAGTACATTTGAAATTGGAGACAAAAGTATCTTTTACAAAACTTTTCATGATAAAGGGGTCATCTTTACCAATAATTTATTTAATGAAAATCATCAACTAATGTCATTTGAAGACTTCATAAATAAATGGAAAGTAAAAACTAATTTCTTACAGTATAATAGTGTTGTTAGATGTATAAAACATTTACTTAATATAAATAACATTGATCTGTCATTATACAGTTTGGCTTAACCTGTACATCCGTTCATTATCAAGTAAATAAATTGAACTCATAAGGGAAATTTGACATCCTGTTAAAAATCACTGTATTATTATATCTCAAAATAAATGGATTGAAGATCAAACCTGGCCCAAAGACTTTATTTCGAACCCTTTATACAAGAATATTTATAAATAACAAAAGACTTCAAACTACATTTGCTTCTGTACAGAATTTTTAATAGAATTTTTGGCACAAACCATTTACTTTTTAAAGTCGGTGTAAGTTAAAATGAGAATCGTACATTCTGTAGTCAGTTTCCAGAAACTATATCTCACATATTGTTTGAGTTTTGCTTTACACAGCACTTTTGGAACAACTTTAGCATTTGGTTCTAAAACAATCACAACATATCATTGGCTTGGTAATATGGATAGGCAGTAGCTTGAAATTCTTTTCGATACTACTAAAATATCAATAATATTAAACATAATTTGTGGTTAAGCAAAAGAATATTTATTTAAATGTAAAACTTTGTTTACCTAAACTAGAATTGTTCATATTAAAACTCAAAACCTACATCTTATGTGAACGTTACAATGCTAAATAATGATAAATGACAAAAATCCTGACTATCTGGCACAATATTTCAGCATTCTGGCCCCCACACTAACCTGACATTTAGACATGTTAACGATATAGTTGTGTGAATTTTGCACTTGCTTCTACCTTTAGCACTAATTAGGTTCTATCAGTGCTTTCCTAGCTTAATTTTCTCTTTTTGTGTTTTTTTAAATAAAAATATGTACTTGACAAAAACCTATGACCTTGAATTAGTTGCTTGTTATAATATTTCTATATTACTTAATTCCATATAGGAAAGATTGTTTAAGCATAATTATTTTAAGAAATATACACGCTATACATTTTTATAAGCTTTAAAATATTTTGTAGTTTTTATAATCAACGAAAATTGTATAAAAATTGTTTCACACTTTATATGTCACTCTTCACCCCAAGACGGGAATGAAAACATAAATTTCATATTAAGATAACGCAATTTTTGTATTAATAACATTTTGTATTGTATTACTAATCTTGTTACATGTCATGTAATAATTTGTATGTTTACTTGCTGTAAATAAAGAAAATTACAAAATAAGAAACATAGGTTAGATATCCTTGTGACTTTCGACGAATTTGTTAAGGTGATATGGAGCACGACATGAATATTTGTTAAAAAGTGTATGAAACGGAGATTGATTTAAATGCTGCAAGAATGGTCATCATACTATTTGATAATGAGAAAGTAAAACATTACAATATATTAACGTATATAAAATATGCTAATTTAAATACTTTACGATCAAATTCATATAAAAAATGATAGTATATCTCCATTTCAATTTACTTTTAAATAGTACAGTGCTGTCTCATGTTTAAATTAACGAATAAAAGGTCCAGTACAGTGTTCATCGGGAAACAGTAAATTGCATCAATATCCCTAATTAAATGTAAACTAAGTTATTCATACCATATAATAATATAAAAGCCGATTAATAAATCAATGAAATATTTACAACGGTTATTTCTGCCATTGTACACCAAAAAGTAAACAAACCCCTTTACTATCAGAAAGACATTTCTCGTTAGTATGATCCAAAGATACTGTGATGGAGAGACTTCGATCATACCCAACACAATTTATCCAAAAAAAATGAGAAGTTTTACCGATTATGTAAATTCTATATGTTAAACAACTTACTGGTGACATATGATGCTCTGGAATCTCTGGTGGAACCTAGAAAGACGAGTTATAAAAATTATTTCAATTAGCATACAGTACGTACATGTTGGCGCATGTTACACGTAAGCACTAAACAGAGGGGCTGATGAAGGAAAAGTGCCTTGCGCATTGTTAATAAAATGGTTTTGATTTTGGTTACATTGCAGGCTTTAAACAAGTCGTCAACGATGGCCCTGAATTGTTTGACTGACCAATTTGAACCCCTTTGCAACGATTTAATCAATCTTATTTGCAGTCCAAAAGACATGTCTAGAGTTAAAATACCTAAGTTATATAAGCATATGTAAAATCAAATGAACTGTGCAATGGGGTAAATTCCGCCCCTAGGATCTCAATTTTGAAACAACTTGATAGAAGTCAATTGCTTTAGGCCTTGATGCTCGACCATAGAAGACTTTGCTATTTTTCATAACTAGGGCCTTGTGACCTAGTGTTTGAAACCAGGCTACTTATATTCGAACATGAGCTAGCTATCATCGAATCAACATTTTTAACATATTATCTGGATAATTCAACGACAAAATGTAACCTCGGAACTGTTAGTATAACAAGGCTTTTTCATATGTAATAATTTGTATGTTTACTTGCTGTCAATAAAGAAAATTACAAAATAAGAAACATAGGTCAGCTATCCTTGTGATTTTCGACGAATTTGTTTGGGTGTTATGGAGCACGACATGAATATTTGTTTAAAAGTGTATGAAACGGAGATTGATTTAAATGTTTGCAAGAATGGTCATCATACTATTTGATTAAATGAGAAAGCAAAACATTATAATATATTATTATATATAAAATATGCTAATTTCAATACTTTACGACCAAATTCATATTAAGAAAATAATATATCTCCATTTCACTTAACTTTTAAATAGTAAAGTGAAGCCTCATATTTAAATTAACAATTAAAAGGCCCAGTACAGTGTTCATCGGGAAACAATAAATTGCATCAATATCCCTAATTAAATGTATACTAAGTTATTCATACCATATAATAATATAAATGCCGATTAATAAATCAATGAAATATTTGCAACGGTTATTTCTGCCACTGTACTCCAAACAGTAAACAAATCCCTTTACGATCAGAAAGAAGTGTATCATTAGCATGATCCCAGGATTCTGTGATGGAGAGACTTGGGTCATATCCAACACAATTTATCCAATTCTATACGATTTAAAATGAGGAGTTTTACCGCTTATGTTAATTCTATATGTTAAACAACTTACTGGTGGCATCATGAATGACTGTGGCATTGCTGGTGGAACCTAGAGAGACGATTTATAAAAAATATTTTAATTAGCATACAGTACGTACATGTGGACGCATGTTACACGTAAGCACTAAACAGAGGGGCTAATGAAGGAAAGGTGCCTCGCGCATTGTTAATAAAATGGTTTAAATATTGATTACATTGCAGGCTTTAAACAAGACGTCAATGATAGCCCTGAATCGTTCGACTGACTAATTTGGGTCCATTAGCAACGATTTAATCAATCTTTTTGCAGTCCAATAGACATGTCTAGAATTAAAATACATAAGTTATAGGCGCAGCCTAGAAGCAATATTTTTTAAAGTTCTTTTTATATAAGCATAATATATAAAATCAAATGAAGTGTGCAATGGGGTCATTTCCGCTCCTAGGATCACAATTTTAAAACAATTTGATAGAATTCTCTAGGCCTTGATGCTCGACCATAGAAGACTTTGCTATTTTTCATAACTAGGGCCTTGTGACCTAGTGTTTGAAACCAGGCTACTTATTTTCGAACATGAGCTAGCTATCATCGAACCAACGTTTTTGACATATTATCTGAATAATTCAACGACAAAATGTAACCTCGGAACTGTTAGTATAACAAGGCTTTTTCATATGTAATAATTTGTATGTTTACTAGCTGTCAATAAAGAAAATTACAAAATAAGAAACATAGGTCAGCTATCCTTGTGATTTTCGACGAATTTGTTTGGGTGTTATGGAGCACGACATGAACATTTGTTTAAAAGTGTATGAAACGGAGATTATTATAACAAATGCTCCGCTGGGCGAGGAAGTATACGCCCGTGTGCTGTCCAATTCAGGAACATGTAGCAGATAAAGGCCTGTAGTAATGTAAAAAAGATTTCGTTTCTTGAAACATAGATGCAGAGCTCTCGTTTTTCAAAATCTTAAATTCTTGAACTGGATGATCAGAAAAAAGATATCCCACCGATTGATCTATTTTCGAGTTCAACATTGTGCTCACAAACTAACTGGTCTGTGCGATGCTATTCTAAACATCATGAGTAAAAATTATTTTTGTACCTGAAACAACGTGACGATGTTTACATTTTTATATTTCCCCGTCAACTTAACTGAATGAATTAAACATGTTTTTGTTTTTTATCAATGCTCTCGCACTTTCGAATTGGGGTTCACCACAAGGAATCTTCACTGTTATATATATTTTTAGCGTTTGATTTTTTATGTGATTATAACAATATTCGTTTATCAAAAGTTTTCTCTGTAATACACATGTTAGAAATGTTGAGTCCCTTCATTTACCTCAAAAAGTAGTTTTTGTAGTAAGCAGCTATTCTGATTTCTCAAAATTGGCGTATATTTTTGTTCTTCGAAAAACTAATAAAGTCATCATTTTTAAAGACGTTTTGTCACTATCGTTGCCTCACTACATTGTAAGTTGCATTTACATTAAACATTCACCATTTAAAAGAACTTGCAATTAATACAGAAAGACAGATTCATAAGTCATTGTTTTGTATTGATAAATGTTTTTGTAGATTTATCGGTAGCTTGGAAGGTATAGTGAATGAAGCCCAAAAGGCTTTAATGCACTTAAACATAATGTTTGATAATTAAAAACCTACAGGTATATTAAAAAGCTAAATAGGTAATGCAAAAATACATTAGACTATGAAGTGAGTGCAAAATAATACATCATAAATTAGAGCTGGTGCAACAGATCAACAATTTTGAAAAGACGAGCTGTAATTTGCTGTGCTATAAAATAAATAAAATCATGATCCAATATTTTGTACAGCTGACTATAGTATAGCATAGATAAAGACCCTTACATGTGATGTATGTTAGTTACCTCATTTAAGAATTATCATTCATGTGTAGCCAGTTATTTTGATTATAAAAAAGTCAAAATATAGCCTGTTTGTAACCATGTTTTTTTTAAATTTACTTGCAGCTGACAATAGCGAAACTAGAACAACTACTTCAACATCTCCAGTTAAATTCCTACATGCTCTTTTTGCAGTATAATGTATAATTGACAGTTTTGATTGCAGAACAATGGTTGTTTTCTCAAATGGTTTAATTGTAAAAACATTTATTGTCCCTTTTTAATTGAATTATTTTAGATTGTTAAACTAAAATTAAAGCATCAATGAAAATACTTATATTGATTGAAAATACTTATATCAAGCTGTTTATTATGTAAAGGGAGCACACATTATATAATGCAGTGTGATTACTTCAGCATAGGTAAAACTCTGATTTTTTAAGATCGGTCATCATACTTAAATATAATAAGTATAAAAGCATATTTTTAAGCATTATCACTAATTCTTAGTACTAGGATAAATGGTATTAATCACATAAAGTATTAGTTTAAAAAAACAATATTTGCTTGATGTTCAAATGTTTCACTGACATGATGATATTAAATTACAATCTTTTAAAATGAAACTGATTTACTCTAAAGCTTAATAAAACAGAATATCCATGCAGTTAATGTATAACTGTCTTAAATTAATATTCATTACTCGTGCATATAATATCCTAGACATAGTCTAGTATCTGAGGCTATCTGGCGTCCAAGATAGGTACCATTTTTATGCACAGTTGCTATATAACATTGGTTATTTGTAAAAAGTGAATAATAGAAGATGAATTGTAAAAAAAAACTACAAAATGTACTTGATAAATAAATAGGAAGGTAGATATGTAGGTAGTTTGGGTATGTAGATAAGGTATGTAGAAAAGGTAAATAGATAAGGTAAATAGATAAGGTAGATATATGGATATATGGATGGATGGATGGATGGATGGATGGATGGATGGATGGATGGATGGATGGATGGATGGATGGATGGATGGATGGATGGATGGATGGATGGATGGATGGATGGATGGATGGATGGATGGATGGATGGATGGATGGATGGATGGATGGATGGATGGATGGATGGATGGATGGATGGATGGATGGATGGATGGATGGATGGATGGATGGATGGATGGATGGATGGATGGATGGATGGATGGATGGATGGATGGATGGATGGATGGATGGATGGATGGATGGATGGATGGATGGATGGATGGATGGATGGATGGATGGATGGATGGATGGATGGATGGATGGATGGATGGATGGATGGATGGATGGATGGATGGATGGATGGATGGATGGATGGATGGATGGATGGATGGATGGATGGATGGATGGATGGATGGATGGATGGATGGATGGATGGATGGATGGATGGATGGATGGATGGATGGATGGATGGATGGATGGATGGATGGATGGATGGATGGATGGATGGATGGATGGATGGATGGATGGATGGATGGATGGATGGATGGATGGATGGATGGATGGATGGATGGATGGATGGATGGATGGATGGATGGATGGATGGATGGATGGATGGATGGATGGATGGATGGATGGATGGATGGATGGATGGATGGATGGATGGATGGATGGATGGATGGATGGATGGATGGATGGATGGATGGATGGATGGATGGATGGATGGATGGATGGATGGATGGATGGATGGATGGATGGATGGATGGATGGATGGATGGATGGATGGATGGATGGATGGATGGATGGATGGATGGATGGATGGATGGATGGATGGATGGATGGATGGATGGATGGATGGATGGATGGATGGATGGATGGATGGATGGATGGATGGATGGATGGATGGATGGATGGATGTATGGATGGATGGATGTATGGATGGATGGATGTATGGATGGATGGATGGATGGATGGTCTATTTAAAGTTTGAATAACATATTATCTTGATAATATTGGTTAAATCCATGATAAATAATAGAAAACGCGTCAAATGATGAATCCTACAAACGCTCCTAAATACGACCGCCATGTTGACAACAAACTTTGCTTACATGACGTCATAAAAACTGATTCGTCCTCGGAAAATTCGCAAGTGATTTATTCGTCCAAAAATGAATTTTTCCTTGTTTATTTATAAACCGAGTTTATTTTAGTATTTTCTCTTCTTCTTTCATTTAAAATATTGCCTTTACTAATATATAATGGAGTCAATAATCGGGATTATTTCTTGATACGCAAACAGTTAAAAGACCGTTTAACACAATTACTGCGCTTCATGCGCGGCCATGATCTGAATTTAAAGCATGTTAAACGCAGAATTTTCGGATTTTAAATTAGTCATTCAAGCAAATGCGAGTAGGATAAATAGAATATTAGGTTAGTGTCAATCTGTACTTAGTTTATCCGGCTCGTCTCCAAAAGGTTTATTCGACTCGGCAAGCCTCGCCGAATAAACCTTTCTCCAACTTGCCGGATAAACTAGATACAGATTGGCACTAACCTAATATTCTCTATATAGATTTTTCTGTGATGAAAAGTTAAAAAGAGAAATATCTATATACCAGTATAAAATGTTAAACTATTGACAAGCTTGTAACATTAAGTACTAAATAATAGACTATTGTATTGCTAAATAGGTATAGAAAAGAAGCACATACATACAAGCAAATGACCTTTTTCTAAACCTTTGACCATGGGAATATAGTAACGGCCCCAGGAAAGATTGGCCATTCATGTTATTTGGTTTAACTATAAATATAGTGCAATAATTATGTATTAAACTAGCTAGAACAAAATGCGAGATCTCAAATAGGCTAGGGCGTCTTTAGAGTGAATCTTAAACACCGACATGGAGTTTTGAAATTTAATCTTTGTTCAAATGGTAACCAATTGACAAAAGAAAACCTGTTATTGCCAATATGAGCCATGGCATCAAGATCCATAACAAATCTTACCAGATTATTCCGAGTAATATTTATACTTATATTTATTGTTGCTAAATTAAACCATTCAGTAGTGGAATAATCAAAATGATATTGAATAATTGCCATGACCAAAAATTTTTTTGTATGAAGAAAATTCAGTTCAGAGTTAGTCTTTTAAATGACTGACATAACCATTGATTCAAATGTGAGTTTTTAATCAAAGGTTGCTCCCAAATGACTGACTGAATCCTTTGACTGATCAGATGCATAGACCATTACATTTTACATTTAGAGATGTCTGTGATTTAACCTGTTGTAATGTTTTAATATGTTTTAATAAGACAAAATATATGTAAAACCAGATTAGAATGTTTCTTAATCAACTTTATTTAAAATCTTTGAATACACATTTCTCGAAAATGCTATAAAAAGCTATGATTATGTGAACTAGAATGAAGTTCATTTACGTATATTTTTAAACATTGTTAGCTTAGTTCTAACGTTACTCTTGTCATAATATACTTTTTTTATAAAATGTAATTTAGAGTAATATAAGGATAAAATAAAATAAAGTTGTATGACCATCATATTTAATTGTAATAGTTTTTAATGATGACGCAATATCGTCAAATTTTTGGACGATTTTGACATCACAGTATTGTCCATCGGCAACCGTCTGTTTGGACGATCGTCCCGTCCACTGGACGATTTTCCCAAATCGTCCATTTTCTCAAATCGTACACTTTATCGGCCATCGGTCCGCCTGGGGTATAAAAACCCTGGCGTCCATCGTCCAGGGGTCAGTCTCTGCTATTAATCTTTGAATTCACAACCACGTTTTTCTTCTTCAGAACTGCATTTTTTCCTGAGTATTTTAGATGAAATGGTTAGCTTTTTATCAACGTAATTACCAGCCTATGTCATAATTAAGAAATCCCTTTTTACAGAAATTATATCTGTATATTTTAGCTATATTGCTAGTTGTGTTGAAAGCAACTAAAAATAAACTGAACTTGAAATCAAGTTTCGTTTTAAATATATCCAGTTGGCGACACGATTTGGAATCTTTGTTACTGATCCGCAACAAAATTATATCTAAGTACAATACATTTTGACTGTTGTATAGTTCGAACAAAAAAAAAAAAAAAACAAAGTTTATAATAATAATACAATGAACTAACCCACGACGAGAGATGCCCAGGATGACTTCAAAATAAACAATTATGATATGTTTTACTCGTGTCTTAGTTGTTGGTGTAATGGAAAATGTTCTACCATAACAAGTATGATTTACCAAGTGGTGGTGGTTTATCAATCATGCTAATTTGGTTAAAATGAATTACACGAATTTTATTATCAATACTTATACCGACCCTTGAAATGAATTATCTTATCTTAATGATTACCAAATCACGTTGTTTTTACGCACTATATAAATGATTGATTTTAAAAGTGTAAAACAAACGTGTTTTGATTTGACAGGTGTTATTTTTTTTAATTTAAAACACACTGACGTGTTTACGTTAAGTTTTTGTGTGTTATCCTGATGAATGTAACGTTTTATTTCAGACGTTTAAAGTAGTAAAGTGTTTTAAAAGTGTAACAGAAAGGTGTTTTGATATTGTGTTTAAAAGCAAATCACCTGTCTTTACAGTGTATCTAAATGGTTCAAAGGTTGATAAAACAATACATAGCACATATACAGCAGCGATATCGCTTGTGGTTTTTCAATCAAACAACTTACCTCTGGGTACCTTCGTTTGTATTGTTCGAGCTCATCAGAAGCATTTTTTAATTTCTCTTCTAAATCCGAATTCTAAAACGAAAGTATATTTATATACATTCAAACAATATATTTGAAACACAAGTGCTATGGCGTTTACTCCGCAGACTTTAGATCTCTTCAGTTGACTCTAATTTTACATGGTTTCGTTTTGTTTTGTTGAACAAACTGTTCGTCAAACTGTCAACATTTCAGTTGTTGACATGTTTACGTCTGGCTTATGATAAGAATCGATGGACGCTATGTGCAATTGAAAGACCATGGCAAAGCTAAAACTCACGCAACAGTTACGTTCCCTTATATCACTACAGTAACACTTTAAGTAACATTGTGTGATGTCAGAGCACGAGAAGGAAACAGTTAAAATTATTATCCGATTCCTTTTATATATTAAATTTTATATTTCTGAAATTCTAGAAACTATCCACGTTCGCGAACTGATGACCGGGCAAAAGATTTGACTGTTTCCCATGTGTGCTCTGACGTCACGCTATACAACCTGAAATGTTACTGTACAGATGTACGGGAAAGTAACTGTTGCGGAGAGTTGAGCTTTACCAGGCACGTTCAAATGCATCAAACGTACATCGATCTTGAAAAAAAAACCACGTAAACATGTCGACAACTTAAATGTTGACAACGTTACGTAGTTTAACGATTGTTAAATTGAGAAAGTTAAATAATTAATAATTATAAGTATGTATTTGCAAAACTTTTTTTTATTCTTCTTTCCTCAAGAACTGTTGAAACAGTAATTGATCAGGTAATGCCACAAATAATTTATATGTGATGTCGGAGCAGTCAAACAGTCGTCCCTCGGTGTCCGGACAAGTGTTTAAACTGTTGCCCACGGTCTACGGCCTCGCAAAACAGTACAAAACACTATCCCTCCACCTCGGGCCAACTGATTGACCTATTAACCGGTAAACAGTCCGCAAACGTGAATAGTTTTTAGAATTTCACAAACCAGTTACGAACATCAAATTACATTTTTATAAGGAATCAGGTGATAAAAACTAAACAATACATCAAGTCCTGCATGTATGACAAAACTCACAAAACAAATACACAGTGCAGTGTGTTAGTCAATGAGAAGTCATAAATGTGCTTGCCTTCAACGCAGAAAATTTAAAACTTGAGGGTCGTTTAAATATATATTTTGCAACGCACTATAAATGCATTCAATCGAAAAGGGTTTAGCTGTAATTTATTTTTTGGTCGTCTTTTGTCGCGGAAGACCGCAGTTTTTGTTAATACGAAAGTGACCCTAGTCAAGTACAGTTAAGTTCCGTTAATAAGACCACCTGGCGGTCTAACAGAAAGTGGTTTTAATAGCGAGTTGGCTTAATAGCGAACTGATCTATTTATATATTGAGTATAACAGTTAGGTACTAAATATTATAAACGTTGCCAGTGACTATTCATACAGTTAAAATGTCTTGTAAATGGTTACAATGTACAAATAGAAAATAAGAATACTCATGCTTTTATTTCCAAACATATGCATTTAACTTATAAATTTCAGACACTGTTTAATTCACAGTCCTTTCAGGGGCAGATCAAAAAAAAAATTCTGTGGGGAGGTCTTAACTTTTTCAAGGTGGGGTCCAAATTTTCGAACCACAACCACATTATACACCTTAAGCAGAATAATGTAACATATAAATAATAAAAACTACATAACCATTCAATCTATTTTAAGCATTGCGAAAAACTGCTTTATGCTACTTAAAAATAACTTAAAGTCAAGAAATACACTTATGGACAAGTCCATTTATGCAATTCTCGGAGAAAATCCAGACCCCCTGACCCCGCCTAGATCCGCCTATGCCTTTAATGATATTTTGTGAATTAATAATCTAACCAAGAAACTGACTGACAATATGATTTCGTCACCGCAAAATTCACGAAGTCCGTACCGTCGCAAGATTTAATACCCATCGCGCTGTTCCGTCTACTGGAGTTTATACCTGTCCGACACGACGCTATGTTTCATTTTAATTTTGGCTGTTTTTTTAATTTTAACAAATTAAAATTAGAATTGTACGCAAACTAATCAGATAACTGGAACATATTTGTTAAAAACCGTATGCAAATTGATGAGACAGACGACTTTTCACATAGTTGTAAAGGAAATGCTACTTTCGTTTTCTTTGTTTAGAACGCTCTGTAAGAACGCTTACGTAAGCAGACGAAAAGCATTCTTAACTAATTTGAGTTTGATATATCAAACAAAAATATAGATTATCGCAGTCTGTCTGTTTAACTTTATTTTTGATTAATCTTAAATTACTAAAAAAATAATTCGCGACGAAGTTTAGTTGATTTTAGGGACTAAGGGACTTGAGGGCCGTTTCACTTCACCAAACATTTGCAATCATTGACAATTACATTTTACAAACAATTATTTTGTTATTGATCAATGTTAACGATGTTTTTATCACTTATTTTGTGGTTACTATGGGTATCTTGTCATACCTATTACGTAATTGTTTACATGTCAAAGATCGATTAAGTTGTATACACTTGATAAAAAGTTGTTACACAACGTGTCAACGACTGCTGTAGACTGGTTGTAATATTGGACCCCAAATTAGTGCAATTAATTTAATACATATTTTATTCAATGAATAGGATTGGATAACAGGCCTATAATGCCTATACACATCCTCTCCATGGTCAAAGTAATACAACATGGTGAGTAAATAAATAAACAAATAGAATAAATAAAGTATACATACATGTAAGTACATTTGCAAACAAAAATCATTATGAGATAATAATATTTTAGGAGTTGATCTGTAAACTACATAAGTAGAAAGTTTTCACTTGATTTACATGTATAAGAAAACATAACTTGAATGAATAAGAAGACAAAAAGCAAAACAGAAAGAGAAAAATGAAAAAATTAGTCACTCGAATCTCCTAGAGCCATTGATGAATAAAGCAACAGCGTTATGTAATTGTTTATTAATAATTAGAGGTTGATCATCATCTGGTCACGGCACCAAATCAATCAAGTGTGACATAGCGGATGCTACGGATTGTTACTTGCCACACTGTTGTGTGAATCATGTGTTTGGTACACAAACACCAACATTAATACTTAGGATATAGTTTATAACAACACAAGTTGGTATATGACGTTTAATAATGGTCCGTGATCGTTACTGTTTACAAACATACTTAATAAAGTTCTAAATCTAATATCATAACGTATAATGTCCAGATTCAAAGCAATGTTCCTAACTTATATGTTCGAGCAGCTCACAGCGCTCGAACATCTTAATAATTATATATCCTAAAATTGCATGTTTCTACTTTGAGCTTCAAACACTAACTAACAAGCAACGATATTAACTCACAACTTGACCATCTGTCAAATGTATGTATGTACTCTAGATACGTCTATATAATTAATTAGACATGTTTAGGATCGCACATTATGCGACAATCATCTCCATAAAGAAGTAGTTGAGAAGTTATCTCCCTTGTATTAATATTCAAAATTTCAACTATCGTAGAAATAAGAGTTCGTCTTAGAATTGAATATGTAGGACAATGAAATAAAAAGTGTGAGGTATCCTCGCAATTATCGTGGCATGAAATACAAAAGGCGTTATCTGCTAAATGGTGGTCAAATAAGTGTTTCATTAAAGAACTAGCATTGTTTCTTAGTCGGCAGAAAATGATATTTTCGCGTCGATTGCCTAGTGAAAAATACATAGATGGATATGGAATGTTGTTGTGAGTTTTAAGCGATGACTTAAATTGTTGTACTGAAACAGATTCTTTAATATTATCGGGGAAATCATATCATAGTCGTATGGCATAAGGATAAAAACTATTAAAATAAGATGTGGTACGACACTGCGGCAAACGTAATTTTTGCCCACGTGGGCGAAAGTTGTAATTTTGCTGTTCTGGTATATGTTGGTTAAACATGTTCGTTACATTGTGCGAGGAAAGTCCATGCAATGCCTTGTACGTAGTATTTAGTATGTGATTGTTTCGACGGGATTCCAGCGATTCAATGCCAAGTTCTTTGTATAAACAAGAGCGAGAAGAATTACGTCTTAACCCTGTTATTTTTCGAGCCGCTTCAACTTGTACACTTTCGATTAAGTCGGATTCTTGTTTTGTAATATTACACCACACAGGCCCGGCATATTCTAGCACTGGTCTAATAAATGATAAGTATATTTTAAGTAAAGATTGTCTGCCGATAGAATGTTTTAGGAGTCGGAGGGAGTTTAGTCGGTTGCAGGCTTTTTTGTATATATTATTTATATGTTCTCCCCATGTAGCACTAGACTGTAAGGTGACACCAAGATGTGTATGCGAATTAATTTCTTCGATAGGAATATTAGCGAACGTTAATTGCGGGTGAACTGTATTTATACGTGTAAAAGTCATAGATTTGGTTTTTTGGGGATTAAATTGAACGGACCATGAGTTGCCCCAGGTAGATATAGTATCTAAATCGGTCGATAGAGAATGGGAACTTGTTACTTCCATACCACGATCGACTATAAAGAAAAGTGACGTGTCATCAGCGAAAAGTCTTACGTCATTAGTAAGTTCGTCAACAATATCGTTGATAAAAAGTAAAAACAGGAATGGGCCTAACACAGAACCCTGGGGAACACCAGCTCTGACGGTAACGGATGACGAAGAAAAACCTTCAATAACAACTTTTTGTTCTCTACCTACTAAATAGTTTTCGATCCAACTTAGAAGTGTACCAGTGATACCATATTGTCTGAGCTTAAGAATTAGACCTTTGTGCCAAACTTTGTCGAACGCTTTGGCTACATCGCAAAATACAAATCTTAAATCTTTACCATCGTCTAAGTTTCGCAGGATAGTGTCATATATGTCTAAGAGCTGGTTTACTGTTGAATCACGAGGTTGGAAGCCAGACTGCTTTGGGCTTATAAGATTGTTGTCAATTGTGTAATTGAATAGGTGTTTAAAAACGATTTTCTCTAGAAGTTTGCAAACAACACTGGTAAGAGATATTGGTCTGTACTGTTGTGGGGTTTCAGTGCTACCTTTGCCTTTGTATATTGGGGTTACATTAGAAAGTTTCCAGTGATGTGGTAGTACCTTACTGGTTAGTGACATATTAAAAAGCTTTGTGAGAGGGTATGATATAGATGGTGCAATATGTTTTAATATATTTGGACTAAGGCCATCAGGACCCGCGGGTTTTGTTGGGTTAAGATCTTTAAGTTGGTTTAGGACCTCTTGTTCGGTTACAATTATATGATCGATATGTGATTGTGTTCGCGCATGGCAATCAGGAAGTTCCGGTTCATTTACTACGGTTGAAATTGATGCGAAGTATTCATTAAATGCATTGGCTTTATCAATAGGGTGAGTGTGTATTTGACCGTTATATCGTAATGGTGGGTTGGATTGGATACATTTGTTAAGTTTTGCAATATATTTGGTTATACGCCACCATTTACCAGGAGGAATAGATTTATCTAAAATTTGTGAACAAATACGATTTTTATATGCATTTTTAGAGTTTCGAATAAGCGTTATAACATCATTGCGTAATTGACGAAATTAAGCCCAATGACGGGGGGTAATTGTAGTTTTGGCTCTACGGTGAGCTCTATTTCTCTGGCGCATTTTACGACGAATGTCATTATTCATGAACGGTTTGTCATTCGGTAGAATAGTAACTGTTCTGGTCGGTACGTGTCGTTTGCTATGAGTGTCGATAGTATTTATAAAATTAGTGTATACATCATGAATATTATTTGAGGTAAAAACCTCATTATCCCAATCTACTAGACTGATATCATGGTTCAAAGAGTCAAAATCCGCCCGGTTATAGTCTCCTATAACTCTCTTATAAGCGAGCTTTTTATAACATGTGTGTTTGAGTTCGAAACTCACAACACAGTGTGAACTGCAAATAGATGGGTTAACCGTGACATTGGTTGTAAGATATTCATTGTTTGTTAAAACTAAATCAATGCAAGTGCCCGTATGAGTACTGTAATTTGTTGGTTCATTTATGATATTAACCATGTTTAACCTATCAAGAAGATTCTGAAATCTCCTCTATGTTCGATTAAGCATATCAATGTTAAAATCACCTGTAACAAATATAGGTATATTATAATCGAGTGCATTTGATATTGAGTCGTAAAGTCGATCTAGGGTATCCACCGTGGCGCTAGGTGGTCAATAAAAGACACTTAGAAGAAATTTACATATCGGTGCGGTAATTTCGACCCAAAGAATTTCTAAGTTCGGGCTATCAAGATCTTGCCTATGTTTAACGTGGAGATTGTCTTTAACGTAAATAGCTACACCGCCTCCAAATCTGTTTCTATCTTTACGTATCAGAGATTGAAACCCATCTATATGTAATTGGTCGTTATGTACGTTATTACTTAGATGCGTTTCTGTAATACATATTATATCATGATCAGATAATTCAGCAGAAATTGTATCGAGTTTTGGTAACAAACTACAAACATTATTATGAACTATTGAAATGTTGTCACGCGCAATACGATATGGAGGTCCTGGATTTTGCTCTATACCACTAATGATCAGTAATAGCTGTATAATACATAACGGTAGATTGTAGTAAATCAATGATATGTCGATAAACGAGGGAAAAACGCTGTCATTAAAAAATGATACTAAAAAACCACCAAAACACCTCTTTTTGGTACTAAAATAAACATAACTGAGTTAATCGTGAGTGTCAAAAATGATACTCATAATAAAGAGGCGTGCTTGGTCGGTATTTATGTAAGAAGTAGGAGAAGAAAAAATCCGAGTGACAAATAAGTATGATGACAAAATAAACAAAACAAAGAAAATTGAAATACAAAAAATTAATACTGAGTAGAGTGTGGAATAATATGTCATAGTCAACACAGTGTTGTGTTTTATCCGTCATATAATAATAGTATGAAATGAGAATTACGGCTGAGAGTTAAGGATTACTAGTTGTAAGTAATTAAATTAAATGTTTTCAAAGGGGATTTAGTGTCCGGACCAAAATAATCGAGATATTTGTTCAGAGCTTATAATGTTATGCGAGAAAAACATGAATTAGTCACATAAATAACTTTTACAAAGAAATAACATAAAGAAAGATGCAAATAAGGGACTTCCATAAAAGTAAATATTAGAGTGGTTGGGTCTAAAAAAGCGGTCGTATTTTGGAATAGCGGAACGTTCTTATTATCGGACCTTACGACTATTGAAATATAGAGAAAATAATTGGGGTCTTTCAAAAACTGCCCGTATTATGTAGTTGGTCTTATTATCGGACCGGTCGTTAGGTGAGACTCTACTGTACTATTGTTGGTCAGGGTGTAAGGATAGTTGGAGTTATTTTTCCATTTGCATGTTAATGTATGAAATTCTTATTTACTAAGCAATATGCATCCAAAACAAATACCGTTTCAATCTGCAAAATGTCCAAAAGTACAAGAAAGTCCAAAAGGGTCATTCACAATCCTTCGACCACATGCCTTACAAGGTAAATAATTAGTTAAACTCACCCCAGTCATATCAAATGAACACATTTTACATCATGACTGTGGATGACTGTCAAACTTTACATCAACCTACTTAATTACCCTATACGCTAAACTTATACGTTTTATGCACTGTACATATTTTAACATCTAAAGCTACACCAATATGGCTAGCATGTATATTTATATATCGAGCATCTTTTTGATAAATAAGAGAGCATAGGGTTTACATTAAGTACTCGATTACTAAATATACTTCCTAAATTTTGGATACTAGAAGCATAGAATGAAAGAAAACTCGGTGTTATAATAAGAAACAATATACCTCTGTCTCACTGAGCAACAATGAATCCCTTAACTGTTGTTTTTCGTTTTTACATTTCTGAAAATATATTATATATTTTATGAAATAATCATTTTTTGCTTGAGTCCGATATCTTTTCATATATCAGTAATTATTACATGTGCATGTGAAAAATATATTAGCCTACGCTCAACATACTATAGTTATAAACATTAGTGCATCCCACATCATGTTGACTGTTGTTTATTCATGTGTCTGTTTTATTTAGTAAAATAACTAGTGACTTTAAAATCAGAGTCTGTTCAATGACTTAGGAAGCAATAAATGCGCGATATTATACATCTTATTATTGATAAGATTGATACACACCTCTCTCTCTATGCGGGAAATTAATGTTGTAATGATATGAAATTCACTTTCATATGGTACTTCGATGTCTGTTCTAAGGCACTGTTGAAGAGTTTGTATTGCTCTTTTAGTAAACTCTTGTAAATTGTTTTCCTCATCAAATATTTTAAGTTTTTTCTCCTTTAACTGAAATGCATTAGGAAATTCAACATAAGTAAGTAATGCATTACTAACACTGTTGACCGACGCTTATGACGAAAACAAGTACTTCGATCAAACCAAATAAAATCAAAATTCAATTTTAGGAAGTCGTTTACTTTTCTAATGTTAACTGTATCTTGTAAACATCAACGTTTGCATGTATCGGTATTTAAAATCATTCTGTCTATTCTTATGACGCTACCAATTATGACATTGTTACTTTAATATGCTACGAAGGGTGTATTTTGAAAAGTAAAATAGTAAGATAAAGCTTTCATAAACGAAAGGTAAAATAAGTCTTCTTGAAAAATGTTAAAGATTTGAATCCTTTGTAATTAACTACCAAAATGGATGTCATTATTCACTTTAGATTCGTTTATCTGCTGACAAATGCATTTTACGGATAATAACTTTACATCCTTTTTTCTTAGGCTCTTAGGATCACTAATTTTTAAATAAAATAACCTGTATACTATAAAGAAGATTATCACTATAGACGTTGAGGGCCTTAGGTCTAAGGTTAGTGGTTAAGAATTTCAAACATCAAACATTTTCAGAATGACAGTTTGCGTGACACGTACCTCAAGATACAAAATCTCATACGAGGACAGTGTATTGGATTACGAGTGGTTCTTTTTTAAACTAGGGGTTCAAGGATCAAAGGTCAAAGTCGTAAGAACTTCTAACAGAACTTATTTTGCCTTAATATTACATTGCGGATCTAAGCACACAGAGTCATCAAATTTAAGATGGAGAGTTTGTAATTTTTGACACGGATCAAACAAAAGAAACGATGCATGGATATATAATATCACCCAGCCGAGATGATGTTTATTATTTTATTAGAAATAATCTTAATCAGAAACACTTACATCATCCAAATCTTTTAATGCTTTATCTAACTCTGCCACCACTTCTTGTGATGTGTTTGAGTTTGCCACCACTTCTTGTGGTCTGTTTGAATTGCTTTTCCTTAAAACATCTAAGTAGTCTTTGATAACAGCAAATGAATTTTCCATTTCTTTCTTTGTTAGTGCGTTGTTTGAACTATGCATAAGTTTATTTCTCAATGCAATCATCTATAATTTTACAAAGAGAAAAAAACGCATATATTACGGCTGCTATTTTAATTTAATTGGTTAAATAGAAATACCTTACGGATAGAGAAACTATTCTAAACCAGCGATTCAGTTTTGGCAAAACTATTGCAATACTTCTTTACTTGATTTAACAAAACATATAAATACGGGTAGGAATTTCTTTAAAAATTAATTCTACCTTTAATGTGCGTAGAAAAAGTTTTAACAAAATCGTCGTGTTACTTTGTAAGCTTTCTCGTCTAGTAGAGCTAAGTGCTTTTAGTGTGTTACTATCAGTAAATATCTTCGATCTCCACCAATATGGAATAACCTTTCAGTGCCGATAAAATCAATGAAACAAACACCACATAAATAGTCATGCAGGTTAATAATGGCATCGAAAAGACTAGAGCTGGGTATTTAATAACAGTTACTTTGATCTTATGTCGTTAAATACAAGCACCTTAATTCTTGTCTGTTCAAACATTGAATTAATTTTACAAAAAAAGTTAAGTTATGAAGAAAGTACGCACACAACCAGCGTGATGCTTTACTTGCTCTTCGAACTATTTGCAATTAGGCATTACACTAAATACAGCAAATGGGTCAGTCTCATCGGGACAAACGGCATTATCCACTTTACATTTCTTGCTTATGTAAAGTTTAGACATAATCCACCAATGCAGTTCCGGTTTAAACGAATCCTGCTCACAATGGCGTGTCCAAGATGTACAGTCATTACTGAAATATACAGATGGCAAATACGTTAATGATTAAAGCCCTAAACTGTTTGCTTTGAAAGATTGAATGAGGTATTGAGTGAGGTATTTGGTTCTGTGACCATGAGTAGACACCTGTTTCTTTTCAACAATTATATCTACATGACTGAAAGTTTGATGCATAATGTACTAATACCTATACAGAACCTATTTTCTGTCCATGAACTTTAAAAAAGAGAGATAATCTTAGATATTCCATTAAATTTGCTCAAATGGACTATGGTCATATCTTACATGTATGAAACCTTAAACTTTACCATTAACAACTGCAACTTAATTGAACGTTTTTATTTGTAGAAATTGCAATATGTATTCGAACTGACAATAATTAAATCTGAACGTCAACATAACGCTGAAACTTACATATCATTAAACGCATCTAATATTCTGCTGATCACATCTTTGCACTCCAGACATCTTTGGTCGTACAACATCCACGAACGAACGCCTTTCACCTTACCCAGTTTAATCTCTCCTTTAAACATCACCTTGTAAAGCAGACTGTCAAAATGATCTTCTTTATCAGGTTGATGTATCTTCTTTAATTCATGAATAAATTTTGTCATTATTCTTTTGATGTAGTTGGAAGAACCAAGTTTGGCAATCTGAAGTCCTAGTGTAGCTTTCACCCAATGCAGAAATTCTTCCTCGAGTAGGTCATTTGGAAGAGACATTTTGATCAGTAGGAAAGACTACACTGTAATCAATAAAGCAACATAGATTTTCGATTAAAATCACGTCTTTTACGAATGACAAAATGACTTCGGTAGTTTGTAATGAAAATCAAGATTTTGATGTAAATAATCAACTGCGGCCCCATGGTAATCTAAAAAACGTGGGACAGTAATTAGGCAGCAACATCCAAAAAGTTCCGCATGCACAGACATATTCAAAACGTATTCCATAAAAGGACACAGGCTCCAGCCTGCGCTTAATAATATATTTGCATACTTCTTACCCCAAAAACAATTTAAATGTAGCTGTTTTTTAATGTTAACGGTTGTACATCTGAACAATTAACAATCAAAATTTACAATACACAAATTCGTGTTGCATACAGATTTTCAGTTGTTCGTTTCCAGGATGTTAACAATAATGATAAGAAATAAATGATATGGAATAGACTAATGTCCATTCCACTTTAAGGAATCGCGGATGGTGAATTAATTTCTGTACACTGCCCAAACCAAAAAGTGTCGATGGCTTCCGGCTTTAAGTAACCTCCGTTTGGTCCTTCTATAAATCATATAAAAGGGAGCTTACATATCCTCATTTTTTCAAACTAAATGTGCACGTTCGGAACGTTTCTGGTTCCGGTGCTTACCACCCGTTGCATTGTGGGGCACATATAAATTACAGAAAATCATCAGCTTAGAATGACGCAATCACTCATGAAATATTGCATCATTTTGAACACGGATCTTTACACTTGTTGACAACGAACGTTCAACAGCCGTTCTCCAGAAATGGTTACCATTTTGAAAAACACGTGTCTCCAGGTTATATACGACTATATACACAGCGTGAAACAACACTTATGGTTTTAAACATTTGGAAATGTTAACTTAGATTGTTGTTGCTAAAGTGGTACAAAATGAACATTATAACTTAGGCCTTTTGGCAAAAGTTTGCTAAGCAAAAACTACAATAAGTAGAAAAATGCCGTGTCTCCAGCTCTATTTTTAATATTTGCTTTGAAAAATAATTAATCTAAGGTTTGTTATTGCTTGTAATATGTATTTGTTTTTTCTACAAATGGGTAGTGAATTGTATGATTTTAAAGATATTCTACTGATACGAACATTAAATTCTAAGATTTTCTACTTTTTAGGGTAGTCTCCAAAACAGTCCTATGTTACCGTAACTATTTTTGCATAGTTAAATTACTTTCCAAAAGGTGTTGTTGTTAATTGTTAAACCGTTTACTAATACTACAATGAGTCAAGTACCGTGGGAAACAAAGTTTGAATCTTATCTGTCCAAAAGAGAATGAACAAATTAACTCCAAACTCAAATTTTTAAATGTCGCATTTAAGAAACTATGCTTCCATAACGAGCGTAGCACAGTTGCTAGCGACAATATAGGTGTTTTTACATTGAATTGTTGTTTGCCACAGTACATTGGTGTGATCAAGTGCAAGTAACGCGTACATTTATTGTTACTTCTATATTTATTGAGGGAAACTTTAACGGAACACAGGGATTCCGTAACGACTATTCTCCGTAACAAGTATTTGACATGCTATATGATATAATTTATGGAAGAAATAAGCTGTTATTGTTTTCGATATTCCTCTTTTGATCATTTGATCATGTTAAAAGCAAAATTAGGCCTTAGCACTAACAATTACGGTACATGTGTAAGAAAAACATATTTTAGTGCAGGTACAGGATGAAGGATAAATATGAAATCTGTGTAATGAATGACTGTCATAGTTTTAATATTACAATTATTAATACATTCATTGACGTATTTCTTTAAGTGGAAAGAAAAGATGTTGATGTCTCTTTAATTGAGAATGAAAATTTATTTCGTTACGGAGTATAGAGGGCTTGTTACGGAACATAGATTGTAATAATAACGATTTATGCAATCATTGAATTAAATTGAATGCATTTAACATTATCACAGTACTTTTACTACGTAAACAGACTAACTGAACGTTTTCCAGTCTTATATGATGAGAACTGATGAAAATAGTTGCGTCCGTGGACATTTTCATATTTGACACACCTGTATGTGTTTCAAATTTGTAACAAAACAATATCTGTGTAACCAATTTATGCAAAATTATGGTCATAACAACAATAAAGAATATTTAACAAATTGGCAATGTCTGAATCGAATTAACAATGATTCTTACACATTAAAACAATGACCTAAAAAATCAGCATGTCTAAAGATTTGAGAATGTTGATATCATTCAAAAGTTTCATTTTATCTTGTGCGTTATCAGTTGAAATTTCCAGTTATTGCTTCGAAAAAATGTCTTCACCACTGATGACCAATATCAACATGAGCACCCATCAGAGACGTTGCACAAAGATAATTTTAAACGTCTCTTGCACCTACGACACATATATTCAAAATCCGAATAAAACAGCTAGGAATTTCGGAACGCATAAAATATGACGGAATATCTTATCAAATCTCTGTAAAGACCACATCTGCTAAGCTTACTTTAGATACCATACTATTTATTATTATTTAATGGTATTCTTACTTTATTAACTTTTATCATGGGGTAAGAAACAAGTAAATACTTTAATAAGTGATTGCAGTATTTTAATGAAAATAAAATATATTACAAAATAAATTTAGCAATACCAAAATGTTTGCCAGTTCAATTTTAGAAATACTTTGTAAATACACATATGACAAACAGTTTCCTTTCATTTTAGGTATATATCAAATGCAATGTTTGACCAAAGTTAAATTTAAGCTAAACTATGCATAAAATTTATAAAAATGTTTCTGGATTTGATTTCATTCCAAAATGTGATTGTTAATATAAAAATGTTTCTCAATAGTTTTAGTCTGATCGCGTCCTCGAGTTTTAATTCGCCCGGATTTAAAATTACCCATTTTACTGCATAATAGTTTTTTTGGCCTACGTGCACCAAAAATTATTATGTCAAACCCAAACGAATGGGTTGTTAATATAATCATTTCCCATCGTGGTGCTTAGCATATGTTCCGTAACGCCGCTTAGCTTAATAACTTTTCGCAAATAGCTAATTTATTGACTATTTATAATGTTCATCACTATCAGTGTTGTATATTTCATATATCTACATGGTATACACACTAGAACATATCAGTAAAAGTGCATTTTAGTTAGGTTAATACCATCATACTTACTTCATATTTCTCATTTGTTATATTCAAAGTTCAGTATTATTGGTATTATTGTAATTTTGTAATATGGTAACACTTAAACTTAAAGTTTGTTAAAACATAAGAAAATACTCCGTGCTATTAATAAATCATACTTTTGTATTGTTTAATCGATATTAAAATGCAGTTTTGTTCGAGTTGGCAAGACTTTCTAATTTTTACTATGTTCCGTAACTCCATGGCACATCAAATATGTCATTATGTATGAGCATACAGTGTCATGTTTCAAACTAATTTACATTTTATTTTGTGCCTTATATGTTGTAGTTTTCATCAATTTGGAAAAGAATGGTCCACATGTCTGTATGTGACA
Organism: Mactra quadrangularis; assembly: GCA_025267735.1. Classification (NCBI taxonomy): domain Eukaryota; kingdom Metazoa; phylum Mollusca; class Bivalvia; order Venerida; family Mactridae; genus Mactra; species Mactra quadrangularis. The sequence goes on from CM046303.1 coordinate 5,788,307, forward strand.
ACTACACATGTTGACATAATTGTGTTACGTTATCTTATCTTAACAACAAAAAAATGATGATGACTTCTACATGCGCTATTCTGACAATCATGTATATATTGCGAAGTAGTTTGCTTAAATTTGTTTCACTACTCACCATTGAATGATATTCCATACTTACATGGACAGAAATACAGACTTGCATTTTAAAACTAGGTATCTACTACTTGAGCTCATGATTCTATGCTCCGTAACGTAGGAGTTGACGTATACTTTTTTAACTCGTATATCTTTCTTAGTCTTAGAATGGTGTGCGTTATATTTTTGTTTCGAGACCACGAATGTTTGAATTTTGCAATTATGTTAAAAAATAAATGTTTACAGTAAGTTCATTTTTCGACATTTCACTTTTCAAAATGGTAACGATTTCTGGAGAACGGTTGTCAATGTGATATTGGAATTAATCAACAAATCCGCGTACAATGTCTGTGTTTTATCATACTGTGTTGCTGTGGCAGATCTAGGATTTTTTTCTGGATGACTAAAAAAATTTTGGAGGAGGGGGATCAAAACTTTCGTACCACAGCCCCATTACACACTTTTTGCAGAATAACACAACATATATATTATTATAACTACATAATCAATGAATTAATAAAACCTATGGTAATCCCAAAGAAAAATTGCTTTCATGATACTTAAAAAGGTTTTCAGTTAAAATCAAAGTGCTGAAAGCATTGAAGTATAGCTCTTTCAAATATTGGTTTCACTGCATTTGTCTAATATACTTAAATTAAAAAAAATTGCTAAGAATTAATTTGAATAGATATACATGTATCACTAGCATGTTATTTGTCTGCTTAGCTACATGTTCATATGATACAACATGGAAATAACGAATCATTATTTTATTATAAATATATATTTGTGGGGATACACCACAACTTAAGTACAATAAATACAAGGAAACTGCCTAAAGCATTGGCAATTTTATTGGTATACAATGCATATGTAAGCTTTAAACAAGGCATTTAACATTTGCCACTAGATTGAATATACTACAAAATAAACAGATTCTTTATCGAGCACAACAAAAATATTTGTCACTTGTTAAATTGGCGGAATGTTTGATTGAATGTTACATGTGATAGATTAAATGCTTTGTTGAAAATGTGCATAATTATTTGTGTAACAATTGTCATGTTCATCTTTGTAATCCATAAATATCATTGTCGCATGATAATTTAGGTGGACACAATACCATTTTAAAACCGTGGCTTACTTATCTCTTTGAGAGGATGTATTCAATGAATTTGTATAATTGCAATATCACTGAGAAAAGATACTCAATAAATATATAAATATACGAACTTGCATTACCATCACAATTATAATAATTAAAGGACTTGATGAAAAAGTTTTCAATATATATATGGACATTTAGGTGAATACTACATAAAACCCCTACTACTCTAGTAATTCTACTAATTCCTACGTTTGTTATGCTAGTCAAATGAATAATTGAATACAGTGCTATCCATAGTTACCTTAACACGTTTTGTTGGCTTTAACTAGTAGCTCTCAAATTTTCAAACAATTTATTCATATACAAATATAATGTAATACATTCTATAACAATTACAATTACATTACAATATAATATATCTTTAATCAAAAGCATAATACAAATATGTTGTTACATTTTTTTACATTGGATTCCTGTCTACATGTAAATAAAATGTTAAACTTATGTAAATTTGGTTCAATGGTGAATTTTCTTGGTTTGTATTTATTTCTGTGATCTGTATAAAAAGGACATATAATTAGGAAATTCAGTTTCTATAATGGAGATACAATACGGACACAATCTTTCATTTCTATTTACTTTTTCTTCCGACCTTTTTCATTTAACAACTTATAAGAAGATCTATAACATGAAAGAGCGCTTCTAAATTTAAATGTATTTTATGTTTATAAAATGTTTTATTTACGAGTTGTGTGATGTTTAAGTTTCTCTTAATTTTGGTTACTAACGTCCATGCTGTCGGGTACTGTCAGTATTTATAAACCGGTTATAGCTAACCAGACTTTCTGATTTGGTCAATACCGACCGGGCCCACAGTCATTTATCCCGTCTTCTTTTATTAGAGCGCATGCGCATGATAATCCTTTGTTTCAGTACCCGCCAGCCATTTTACATGCTCCATTGTGTGTTTGTTTATTAAATTATTTTGAATTTTATGTCGTCGTAGTGTTTTTATACACACAAGTATTCATTACGTTTCAACAAGATAAGACGAACGGTTTGTTAAAGACATCAGTGAAGACCAGGGTTAGTGATTTAGTTGTTTGTGCTTATAATTCGTTTGGTACGGAAAGTAGGTCAACTACGCGTCCCCTGTTTACTTTTGTGAATTCAACGAATTATGAACTATTCAGAAGTCAAAAATGCCAGTTAAAGTACAATTATTTGGGCATTCGATTGTGTCTAGACTGAAATCATATATCAGATATTCACCTGGTCATAATTTCTTTTCCAACTTTGATCCACAGCAATATTTATGTCAATTCTTAGGGTTTCCTGGAGCAAATGTAAACAATCTTCTGAATAACATTGACGTTATTAATGACTTCTATCCAGATATACTAGTTATTATAATGGGCACTAATGATTTGTACCGTCATTCAGTTAATGAAACTAAAGCTAATATTGACCACCTTGTGTCAACAGTGCTGGAATTCAAGTGTATAAAATCTGTGATCATCTGTCAAGTCACCTACCGCGGGGTTCCGTCTAGACATACTAGATATCCAGTCAACCTATCAGTTTTCAACAACAAAGTCGATGAACTCAATAACTTGCTAGTGTCAAAGTATCCTAGGATCTCTCATGTTTGTCTATGGACTTTGAAAGGCTTTTGGTCTGAAGAAAAGATTGCAGCCACCATATCGGATGATGGGGTACATTTATCAGAATATGGGAATGTGAAACTGTTCAATAACATCCGTGCTGCCATTATTTGTGTGTGTGTAAAAATATTGTTAGTAAGACACACCCTTGTGGAGTACGTGTCGAGCAGAGTCCTACATTAACCAGAGTGGGAAATCTATATGGTTCCTAACACGGCAAAAATGACGACCAGAGAAACAAATTTTACAAGATGAAAAGACTAGGTAAATGACAATAGTAATTGACCGATTTTTATCAGATCTAGTACAGTCTAAGCTGCACAAAATTATCTTTTCAGCGGTAGTTCTGCCAATCCCACAACGGTTCTAAATTTCTATATTAGATCTACCTCGAAGTTCTTCTAAAAATCTCTCAATTCGTTCAAAACCTCGAGGTAATCTAAAAAAAACTAGACGCCGTAATATGGCCTAAATTGTGTTGACACGGCATTAAACCCAGAAAAAGAAAGAACAATAATAAAGTAACGATTTGTAATAACATATAAGAACACATTATTGTTATAGAAACATGGATATGTAGAAAACAACGATAGAAACAATGTGACTAGTATATAATGTCGTAGAAACAACACTAACACTTGTTAATTTGAAATTTGTTTTAGCTATTGTGCGTTAAGTTTTACCCCGACTTGACTTTAATGCACAAATTTAATATTCATTAAGTTATTGTATACGAATGTAGTGTTATTGCTCGATTACACCGTGGCCGTAAGGATTGTGTTGAAATTTAACGCATAAGCATATTTCTATAAGTTTACAATCGCAGTCGAAGAGTAGAATAGGCATGGTACAAATTTTCGTCGGTATATGCATAGATATTTATTTGAAGCAAATATGAAAGGTCAGATCGGGGTCAAACTTTACGCCCTATACATGTACATACAAACGAAAACGGGGACTTGTGATATGATTTTCGCGAGTATGCATGTGCCGAAAATGTGCGCGATTTTCCAAATATAACCGTGAAGTCTACGATCGCGCGTTAAGTAGGCCTAAACAATATTGCGTTTTCATCAATTCATATTAATATAGCAAACTTCTTTGCGCTTTCACTCATGTCTTAAAATGATAAAGAGAAGGGTGTCATTGACAATTATCAGTAAATTGAAACAAAGAAAATTTGATTCCTGTCATCTCCGATATCATTTTCTTTCAAAAACGGCCAGTGTTTGTTTAACATGTAGGCAACTAAATGTACAGGCTATACTTGTTTTAAAAAATACAGGGAATTTTCTCTGATTCTAACTATCAATTAAATTTAAATAGACTCCGTAGTTATATAATAAAACATTGCATTATGACAGTGTTACACTATCATCAAACACATACAAAGAGTGAAAAAATTCTGACCCACATCTTAAATTGTTCACATCAATTTCTGCCATGAAACAAAGGATTAATATTGATTTTAATTGAATGTTGCAAAGAATATAGACTCCCCGGCGTACATGACAATTTGTGACGTAATAAGTCAAGATTACTTCTTGGTATAAAAATGATATATACCTAACATAAAGCGGTCGATTATAGGACATACTATTTTGATTTTTTTTTATTATAACAGATAATAAATCTATTGAATTTGCTCGCTCGATTCGACGAGTTTAACTGTTTTAAAAAATCGGTATACTCTCCCAACAGGTCAGAACACACGCATGGCGAGCGGGCGAGTTGATTTTGACACCCCTGCATGATTCGTAATTTACTTTATTTTGGATAAAAATTATAAAAAATATTTTCTCGGCGACCGGTAATTAGTATGCACAAACATGTGTTCGGATGTAGAAACAATTCAAACACGACAATTTGACCAACTGATATGATTACGTTGTTTTCGTGAATTAACTTATTCAATTAACTGTTGTTTGAAATTCATATTATCCAAAACTACGATAATTTTGATTACGGTGTTATAAATTATTTTTTACATAATATTATCGTTATATATTTCAGTATTATCGTGTTTAGTGCAAAATTAAAATTGAAAACACTTGACTTCATTTGTTATCAGCTAAACTACATTTGATGTCATCTTTATCATTATGACGTTACGTTTTAAGCGGTCGTTGATAAATATGTCGTTGACGTTGCATTATTCATTAATGCCCTCTTTTAAACCGCTATATCTCAAAACTATTTGCAATATCGATGTGAAATAAAGTGCAACATGCAAAATAATTCATGTCCTATAATATTAGGCAAAAAACTAAAAATCGATAAAAAATGCCCGAGTGCCCTTTTCTCGTGGCGGCGATCATATATGAACATAATCCACAGCGTGGTTCATTACATTTTGTAACTGTAGCGGTTAATTTATGATCATCAAAAATAGATTTGGTCAAAATTCTCTTTAAATTAGGAAGTTGTCGTTTAGATTTTATAATTTTAGTTTTTTCTAATATTTTTTTCATTTTATTGTCATTATTTAAAATATCCATGTTATTTTTGAGTATTCCAAACATCTCTTTATTTTTTGGATTATGTGTTGAAATAAAAGGCGTTACATTCTCATCTAATTTTATTTTAACATTTAATAGTTCTGTCCTTGGAATTTTCATTTCCTTAATGAATACTGTCTTTATAATCTGCATAGGATATTTTCTACTTATAAGTGTTAAGGCTAAATCTATTAAGCGTCAACTTAAATTTTTTTTCAGTTATGGCATCAAACATATGCAATTTTCGTAAAATTTTGAGACGTCGCTTAATTTAAACACAGATTGTGAATTCTGGAAATGAGATTTTCTATTCAAATTTGCTTTAAAATAATTTTACAAGTTGTAACTAAATGTAAAATAAATTTGAGTTCTAAATATGTAATGGTTTTGAAAAAAATAATGTTCAAATTTGGCAAATTTTATGACAAATTTAAGATTTTTCGATTTTTGAAGATCTATAGACAAAAAAGTAACAATTTTACACTTGATTAAGCACCATTTTTGTAATCTACAGGTAAAAGTAAATGATATATTTCACTTTCAGAAGTATAGAAATAATATTTAAAAATAGATTTGGTCAAAATTCTCTTTAAATAAGGAAGTTGTAGTTTAGATTTTATAATTTTAGTTTTTTCTAATATTGTTTTCATTTTATTGTCATTATTTAAAATATCCATGTTATTTTTGAGTATTCCAAACATCTCTTTATTTTATGGATTATGTGTTGAAATAAAAGGCGTTACATTCTCATCAAATTTTATTTTAACATTTAATAGTTCTGTCCTTGGAATTTTCATTGCCTTAATGAATCCTGTCATTAAGGATGACATATAATCTGAATAGGATATTTTCTACTTATAAGTGTTAAGGCTAAAATCTATTAAGCGTCAACTTAAATATATTTTTTTCAGTTATGGCATCAAACACATCAATGGGATCTTTAAACATGACAAATGCCTCTATTTTGGAGCGGGTGGTATTATTGTACGAGTTGACTATGCCATCTGTGATTTGAACATATATTCCAGTGCTTAAATCGGACTGGGCTTACTCTCTCCAAAGGGTGACTTTGGCTGAAACAGACACGTCTTGCAACGTATAACCCTTCTATTGCCCAGCCGCTCCTCTTACATTCATAGTTTAAATCTCTTCATCCTGTATTGCCTCTGTCCCATAAAATCGTGGCTTGCAATGGATTTGTACGTGCAGACAGTCGTAGATCGTGGGAAGCCTTGCGTAGTAAGGTGACGGCACACACATGGCAAAAACAGTTTAATCCATACTCGGCCTTGATTGTGTTCATGATTTGACTTTGAAACTGATACGTGTATCCCGGGCTCATCTAACGGACCCTAGTAAAAACGTAACAGTCCGCACGGGTACGCACGAGTTCGTAGGAGTCCTTGCGCAGCTTGATCGCACGACGCCCGTTCGGTGCTCTCACTGCTATTTTTATGTTTATGGGACAGTAGCATATAATAGAAAAATAAGAGCACAATGCAAATTTAGAATTTAAGCATTTATTCAATCAATTTAATGACACTTCTTAACAGTATTTGCAAATACACACAGTTGCTCATCAACTATATGATATATAGGGTTACTTTCACATAAAATTTTTTGACGGCAGGACAATCTATTGTAAAGTTATTACAAGACAAGAACTTACGCATTGTCCTCAGACCAAAACAGTCGTAAGAAATTAGTAACAGCATTTTGTAATTCCATGCAGATTTACATTAACCAACTATACAGCTATTACCCTTGGTCATTTATCTCCAAGTTTCCTTTGGGGGTCATTATTCTCATTGTGTGCGCTTGAGCCGTACAGAATTATACTATCCCTGCTAATACGCGGGCAAATTTCTGGCAGACAGCTCAAGAAGTTACCAGCGTTTTCGAAAGGTTTGAATCCAGGAGTTCTCTATCAATATAATCAAGCGCCCACAGAAGCAGTATTATAGGTTTTAAAAATATATTCTTAAATTTTGTTTTGAATTATGTAGTGTTTCTTATACTTTAATGTCAAAGTATACCCTCACTAGAATTTTGAATTACAAGTAGAACAATACAATCCATTAAATGTCAATACATACTAGTGTGATCTAAGCGCACACTGATACCTTTTTTATTGGAGAACCAGTACACCTTTCTAACTGACTTCCTCAGCTAGGGGTGGAATAATCATAAGCTCACCATCTGTACATTCAGATGGTGAAACTCTTACTGGTTGCGTTACAAAACACTTCGATGCGGATGTTAGCAAAAGGTTTATTTTACGTCTTCATCTCGGGATATACCATCTCTAATACAGCAGTTTAATGTTCATAATATGTGCTTTTATGATTAATAAAGGGTTGTCAGATTTCAGCTTGATAACATTTTTTATAACAAAGTTACGCTTAAATAACTGGTCAAATTTGTCCTAAGCTTAACACTTTTAGCTTGACATTTTTTTTCTTTTACCATTTTTCAACATCAAATGTTTTGTTAAAAGTTGAGATGAGTAGTGTTTTCTTTGTTTTGGCTAAATTAAAGTTATGTTCAAATAATTCCACGCATTTTGTTCTTATATTTCATTGGTATATTATGATTTAGCAAAAGTACATCTACGCCATTCTGTTTGATTTTTGTGAAAAAGTTTAATCAAGTGAGTATTTTAAGCACTCAGAAGCTTCACAAATGAATCCAGTATAACATATTTTTGTAAAACAACAGTTTTCAATTAATTTCTACTGTGGTTATTGGACATTATAAACATTAAGAAGTATACTAACAAAAACTGCCCCATCAAACACCATAAATATGTATTTTTTGAGAAAATTTGGAATACGTATAAAAAAATTTCTGTTAAAATTTTGTTTTCATATGTATCTAATGATATGGGTAGAAAAAAGTTATATCTAACAGTTATTTATGTTTTTCTGATACTTTTAAGTTTAAAGATGGATATTGAAAAAAATCTTTTACTTTAAATAAAATTTTAAAAAGAAAAAAATCTTAGCTTTCAAGGACTTACATGAAAACCAGTGTAATTTCCAAAATTCAATACAATACCAATCTTCTTAGCAAGACATTTTTAGCCAAAACCTTTGTCTTAATCTGACCCCTTATGTCACACTTGGTCTTCATTATTATTTTAAAACTGTCCAATAACCAAACTTGAGTCCAACTGGAAAGAATTAAAATAGACATTATTTTATAGCTAATAACCTATCACCAAGAAATTATACCATTCAATTGAATCAACATTTATAGTTATAACTGAATGGGGTAATTAATTTGTATTATAGACAAGTGTTCATTATATCATTTCCAAGAGTTCAAACTATCATAGTTCATATTCCAAGGAAGGAACTCAAATAAATATTTATATCCTCAATAAATGATTAAGCAAAACTTAAGCAAATGAAAAAATCGTTTTGACAGATGCAACTGTAATGAATTTTATGCGACCATGATTCACTTTAGTTTTTCAATTGCCGTAATTTTCTTTTAACATTTATTAAGGTTTTAATATTGGAGTATACCTTCATTTGAATGTGAACTATTATGTTCTGTAAAGGATTAAATTTTAAAATTGTTTTGTAAAACGTATTGTAATATAGTTTAGTTTTATTATTGCAACATATTTTTTGCGAACACATCTTTCGTAGGTTTTATAAGGAACATTTTGAAATATAAAACACTACCCCCGGTGAAACTGTGACAAAATTACAGAATTTTACTTTTTACTATTATTTTGCAAACAAATACTTTAAAATACTTAAACCTTAAGACTTCAAAAATACAATCATAAAATATAAATTAATTAATTATGTAGAAATAAATTACAAATTTAAACTAGTGTCATCATTAAATCTGGGGCTAAAGGAAATAACAAATAACAATCAATCAGTATTACAAATTTGTGGACTCCAGCTAAAATGAACGCTGTGTGTCTGACTTAAATGTATTATGTTAAGAGTTACTTCCCTTGCTTTTCTTAGAGCACGAACAATTGATAGTGTACAATTTGTAATCAAACGTAAAGGCTTTAATCACATTCAATTTAAGAAGCTTCAAACAAACAAACGTCATGATACACCATTTTTTGCAATGTATAATAAAACACCAAAACGACAAACAAGCCAATAGACCACCTATCGACCATACTAAACAAACAAAATTGAGCAATATAGCAGACACGCTAACGCAGCTTGTGAATTTGTATGACCTAATTTTGGTTATAAACCCTCTCTCGGAAACACATACATACCGATACACGTTAAATAAAAAAAATACTGCACAACATAATTAAATACGGTGAAAATCAAGTACAAATACAATAATACTTACTGTGTAATAAAAAATAACAACAAGTTGTAATATATATCGATCAGCAAAATGGCGAAATCAGCGTGGGTTGAGTGACGTCATAGAAAAATAGTCTTATATGATTGCGCGTATACATATCAACATACAAGGAGACAGCCTATTTTGAATGATTTTATGATGCATATGATGCATTTTGTGTCTGTCATTTCGTGGATGAGAGACAACTTGTATATACTATGAAAGAAAAATGCGTGGTTTTGGTAGAATTTAATTCAACAGAACAACTTTGTCTTAGACTTCTGTTGGCGAAATCTGAAACCATTGATCAATATAGATAACTGTCTAAAAAGACTCTCATGAATATAGTAATAAAGTTAGCGCACAAAGCGCTTAACTTAAAAAAAGTTCTCACGGACGTGTACAAATTCGAAATTCATGGGGGGTCCGGACCCCCTGTCCCCCGCTGGATCCGCCAATGTGTTGTATAATCATTGCAGATATGCACCGTGAAGGAGATTCTTAAGAAATAAATTCCAACTTAGCCATCGTCATAATGCATCGTCTGTTAACATTCTCGTTTCGTATCCTCGATTTTTTCCGTCAAAAATGCAGATACATTGCTTACCAAAAGTATTCAGGAATAAAATCAAACTGCAAGGATGCTGTAGTCTCAAATTTGTCGCAAAAGACGTATGGAGTAATGTAAATCCATGAGTTTCCCAAAATTGATTTAAAACAATTGCATACATACCGATTCGTTCTTGGGAACGTATGCGGAAATGACCTTCTGTATCAAACACCTCCCTTGTAAAACTGTATAAGTATGCCATAAGTATGCGGCATGATATTTGTCATTACAAGTATATGTATTGTTAAATTAGTTTTACATAGAATTTTTCGTACGCTGTGATATTTTCAATGGCATTGAATCATAGTGAGATAAACATATGTTGGTTTTGTCAGCTGGTAATTGCGTTAATTCATTGTTAATATTTCAATAATGGCTTACTTTTAGTATGTTACATAGAAAGTACAAACGTGTGTGAATTATTATTATAATGTACGATATTTGTAGGGCGCCATATGCAGGCTGCTTAAGATTTAAATCATTATTCAATTAATGTATAAAACTTTTCATTTGGTGTCCCTATTAATTTGTCGTTGCTGTGGGGGTTCTTGCTCAATTTTTAAAAAAAGTATTGTTACAGTCTTTTTAAAAGATATACATGTACTACATCGATTTAATTGACCGCTTGGTCTATATGTCATAGGTAGATTCATATCGTTAGTTTTTCTATGTAGTGTATTCGTAGTCAGTCAGTATTTCCATCACCATCTCATTAACTATACTAAAACATCGCACATTTAACACTTCATTTCATTTCATTATCGTACCACCAATCACGTGACCATTTTTTCCGATAACCGCGCACGATAAACTTTTAGTCACTCTGCCACTATACTTCACTTGAACCAGTTGTTCTGTTTGTCACAAGAGTTGTTGTTTTCTTGCTGGAACCACGACCCATGACTGGGATGGTCGGCGACAATGGCGCCCAACGTTGATGTTTTACGAGTATGAAGATGTGAATTGATGTTGTGATGTTTGTGAAGAGGAGCATGCTAAATTCTATGATGGTATACTTCCCATAGGCCAAAATATTTTGTTTATAATTTCTCCGGAGCGCGTGTGATTCTTCTTTTCTATGCTAGCTAGCCACGTGTTAACTTTCATTATTACATTCACTAGTGCTTCAACGCTGGAATGACTCTTCTAAATTAACTCTCCGAGTGACAGTTTATCCATAAACTGTGAACATTTTGTATTTCGTATTATGTGTTATTTTAAACATTGATTTTTTTTTCATTCCATTGTTTAAATTTTGTATTGTACATGTATTTTGACCTTTTGTATTTTTGCTTGTTGTATTTGTAAATTGTATAATTGTGTATTTTTCCCCATACGCGGTATAATTTAATTATAGGCGTTAATTTTCATTGTGTAAAATTAAATACATCACGCGATCCATGCACGAGTTTACGTATTCATTCTAACACTCATTTTTTAAATATCATCATGTATACAATAGTATTAGCTTAAATGTAGAACAGTTTATTTTACTGTGTAGTAGAGCTTATCGATATTACCTGGGTGTAAACTTCTTATTCTAAGCGTTAAATTGTTAAACTAGTTTTACACCTTTCATAAACTTAGATTTAAACCATGTCATTAGTTTAACGTGTATTGATTTTACATACGGTCAGTATGTAAGGGATATACCACGAGAGCTGTACAATATGTTAGATATTGGATAGCTGAGGCGCGTTAGCGCCGAAGCGTATCCAATGTCTAACATATTGGGCAGCTCGAGAGGTATATCTTACTTAAACCACAGCTTACCTACAGATTATTATTAATATGATACAAACTCAATTATGATTTACACCTATACAAATAACGATTTAAAAATTATACATTTAAATCATTTATTTACAGAATTTAAATAAATATAGAATCTATTTAATGTTTCCCGTATGGTGCCCCTTAAGTCCGACAATTTAATGAATTTTCTGTTCGCGAGATTTTCGTGCAGATCTTTTCACATGTAAACTTTTGTGTAGTTATGACTGTAGTTTTTCATTTCGTTTGTGTTCTTTATTTAGTCGGGTACATTATACAAGTGTAACAATTTTTGAAAAACCTAATTGATCACTGGAATTAAAGTGTATTTTTCTCATGGATAAACTTCGGAAATCTTTCTGTTGGATATATATACATTACAACGCTTGACATGCATAGAAAACGTGGATTATCAACTGATTCTAGTCATGTCTAAGAAGCGATGTAAGTCACAGCCTGAAAAACAATGCTGATTTCTTATAAGCTTGATAAGAAGCTTATATTTGAGCAACAGGTCATTGGTAAGTTTATATTTGCAAAATATATTATGTAAACAATGGTCACATGGATACCTGAACCTGAGCCAAGTGTGCACCAAATACCCCGTAAAAATGTTTCACTGACAAAACGTTTCAAGTCCCAGTTAATGATATATGTATATTACATACATCTTTCGTAAGCATAATGTCTGCCCTTCTTTTCACATTCTAATCTATAGTCGGTTCAAGGCTCAAACCTATGATTATTTGATCATATAAGATCTAATTTTTTACTAAAATATGTACCTTTTGTATTTGATATTGTCTATTGGTCATATTTTTCAAATAAATATAGTTCTAGCGATGTTTCTATATCATTTTGGTTACGCTGAGTGTTAATGAAATATTTTCAAAGTTTATATATGTTGCCCAGTGCATGAATATATTATTTCTGTTGTAATATTGCCTGTGCCATTGCACAATAAAACACTCACTGGACGCCAAGGTCACAGCATGCTAAATGCACAGTCACTTTTATTTAAAATAAATCTTCTCTACGCTGATGAAGAATGACATGTTCCGATTTGCAACTAATTCTAAAGAACGCTGTTTTATTTTTATCTTATTAACTTTACGCAAGAAATGGTTAACAGTTTTTGGCAGAGTATGAGTTAAAATATGCTTAAAATCTACTTTGGGTCTTGGTATTTGCTATACTTAAATATATATTTTTATTTTTTTTTCATTTTCAGAACGACAGTGTCACGTCGACTAAATGTGAACAGGAATAACATTATTATTATTAACGTCTTCATTTCGAAGGAAAATGAGTACAGAATTTACAATTTTGATTTTATTTGTCAATTTTTGTTCTATTAATGAATCAATCAATAACTTCACTCGTTCGTTTGTTTTTTTATTGAACAGGCAATCGTTCACTATTAAGGTTATGCGTAAATTATCTGATGTGTTGGACAATATCTAGCGTGTAGTACAATATTAGACTTACACGTTAGATATTGTCCTAACACATCAGATATTGGACGAGTAATTTAATATTGGACGGCTACCTGTACATTATTAGATATACGGTACTGTGAATACAATGGAATGACGTCACAGCTGTGGTTTAAACTTCGATATGTACTGAGTTTATATGCAATTGTTTAAATTTGTTTTCAGGTAAAATTAATCTCGTTTATTTACAGGGTTTAACCGATAATTATTTAACCGTACCGTCAGCAATTGCTTTTCACCGTAGTCGCGAAATCCGTATACATAGTAAATGTCAAGGTTTATCGTGCTTTACCTTGACACGTGTACTTGTGTTGGGTATAAATTATGTTTGCGGGTTTGCTGTGTTAGTACATTATACGGATACAATTGTTTAAACATTATTTGAACACAATTGTATTATTGAATTGAATTTAATTGATTTGTATTATTACTTTTGTACTATTTATTGAAATTGAATCTGTTGTATGACTTTATGATTAAATTGAAAGCATTAATGGTTTGGTTTGATTCAATTTGTTTGGGTGGTAGTGCATATGTCTTTTGTTGTATGTTGTTGGTATAGTTGGTTGATTTATTAATGATTTTTTTGTCAGTTTGTGTATTTCAGTTTAGTATTTTTTGTGATTAAACATTTATTATTATTGAATGAGTACAATGACGGGACTGATGTAATATTTATGTATTGATATAGTTCGGTTGATCATCGGTTATTATCCTTGATAGTATTTGTGTTTAGTTGGGGTTGTTTGTTCACCTGATATGATTGGTTGTTAAGATTGTTTTGACAATGTGTTGTAATGCAACCAGGTTGATATGATTGGTGGTTTAGATTGTTTCGACGATTTGTTGTGATATGTTATTGATGGTTGAGATTGTTGTCATACAATCAGGTTGTTGATTTATTTTGTTGTCTTTGAATATTATGTTTAGGTGATTTTGTGTAGAGTGAAGTTATAGTTTTGATGTTTTGACACATTACTTTGGTGTTTAGAGGCTTAGTGACATTAGTATTGTTATTTATGTGACGTCATTGATGGTATCGGTCAATAGCATTTAAAGTATTTGATCATAGAATTAGATTTTGTTGTTGGGTTGTAGTAGTTGAGAGGCACAGAGTTGATTGTTGATAGTAAGATTTGGTTGATTTTTTTGGCATTTATTTGTTTGGTCATAATTCTAAGCAATATAACGGTCTTTAGGTGAATGTTGTATTAGCTAGAGATTTGTTTTGTATTTGAATTGGATTTGAATTTGAATTGATGTACTGGAGAAGTGATTGTTGAATTTATTCTCTTATTGTTTTTACTTGAGTTAGATTTGTATTGTAGTATTGAATACTTTGTTTGTAGTGACGTGGAATTTGAATAGATTTGTTTTTGTAGTGGGGTTTTGAAGACTTTGTTTGTTGTCTAATTGATATTCAGTGAGGTGGAATTTATTTAAACATGTTTAATAATGGTATTATATTTTGATATCAATTAATTATTCTTGGGGTTAAGAAAATTGATTAATTATACGTATGCAACTGAGGTAAAAGTTTGAACCTTAACTGTTTATATCCTTAAAGATATTAATTGGTATTAACAATATGGCTGAGAAGTTGAGTGAAAGAGAGTTGAGAGCACTTGTAAGAGATAATATGAGAAGGGAGAAGGAGATTAAAGAGTTAGAAAGGACACTTAAGAGAGACATGAAGGGAAAGTTAGGAAGTGAAAGTGAAAGTAGAGATGGGGAGAAAGGAGTTAAGAGTAAGAGAATGTGTGATATTGATGAGACTTTCAAGTGGTTGGATAGAAAGTTGTATGAATTAGATGGTGAGCATGTTGATGAAGATTTAGAAAGAATTAGAAAGAGAGGTACGTGAACTGAGAGAAAGGGAGAGAAAAATGAGTTATGAGATTGAAAGAAAGAGAAGTAGTCGTGAAAGGTTGAGGAAGGATAAACTTGAAAGGTTGGATAAAGAGAGAGATGAGATTAATAAGAGATTGAATAACCATGGAAGGATGATGGATGAGTTAGATAGTGATATGACTACTAATAATTATGACAGATACAGATTTATGAAACCTAATATTCCAAAGCTAACTGAGAATACTTATGATGAATGGAGGGTAGAAGTGGAAGCGATTTTGAAAATGAATGTTTGCAGCCAAGAAGTAGTTAGACAGGGTATTAGGAATTCAATTAGTGGTAATGCAAGAAAAATCTTATTAACCATTGATCCATTGGCGACATCGAGGGAGATTATTTTAAAGTTAGATGATATATACGGTAATGTAAAAAGTGGGGAATCTATTATTGCTGAATTTTACCAATCGGTACAACATAAGGATGAAAGTATATCCGACTGGAGTGTTAGGTTAGAGGGTTTATCAAATTTAGCTATCGACAAGGGCCAAGTTATGGAGCATCAAAGAGAGAGTTTATTAATTAACAGGTTTTGGAAAAATATTTTTAATGAAGAATTACGAAATAATACTAGAATTTATTATGAAACTGCCAATTCTTTCAGAAATTTAGTTATTCAGGTAAGGAAAGAAGAACAGGATATTTAATTAAGAACAGGTACAAGTATTCAGGTAAATAGTCAACAGTTAGACAGTTGTAAAGTATTAATTAGGGAATTATCTGAACAGCTGAAAGATATGAAGTTAAAGATGGAAGAGATGGAGAAGAAAGCTGATGCTGGTAGATACAATGATAGAGGAAGAGGATGGAGAGGTCGAGGTAGGTATTTTAGAAGATCGGGTTTTAACAGGGGCAGTAGCCAAGATTTAAACGAGAAGTAACTCTCACCGATGAGGCTGATGAGGGTTTTAAAATTGACAAAAGCCTCAATTGTAACAGTTCTGGAATCTTTGAGAAAACCCGGGTCGATAGCGCAGTTGGTAGCGCGCTGGGATTTGGATACTCGTGCCCGAAGGGGTGCTGGTTCGAATCCCAACCGGGGAGGTTATACCCTTCCATGAAAATTTGACAATAATGTCGATTTTCCTCCATTGATTAGATAATATGGAGAAGTTTCCGGCCTTGTGGAAGGGTAGGTGAGTACTGTTTATAGACAATGGTCCAGGAAAGCTAGGTTAGGTGCGCCGGACGCCGTGAAATGACCTAAATTGTGTTGATACGACGTTAACTCCAATAAATAAATATAAATCTTTGAGAAATTAGTTGGTCCGGTTAATTCTACTTCTGTTCAGATCAATGATGTACCTTGCAAAGCTTTGATTGATAGTGGCTCTCAAATTACAACTATCAATAGTAAATTTTATTTTGATATGACTAATAGAGCACCATTGAAGTCTTTAGATAATTTAGGTCTTGAAGTATATTGTGCTAATATAGGTAAAGTTCCATATATAGGGTTCATTGAAGCTGAAATTAAACTTGATTTTATGGAACCTGCTATAAATACTTTAGTACTTGTTACTGATGTGAGATCAAATGATGATATTCCTATGATAATTGGAACAAACATCATTAGGGAAATTTCCAAATGTGGTGATGACATTCCAGGTGTTTGGAAGTCTGCTCTTTTGCAATTGACCTCTGGTATTGGTTTTGTTACAGCTACTAAAAAATTATACTATTAAGCCAGGTAAAACTAAACTTGTTACAGGTTTTATGCGTAAAAAATAGAAGTGTTGCAACAGCTGTCACTGAATCGTTTGAAAATGCAAGGCATAATGCTATTATTCGTCCAAGGGTAGTTGAAGTTAAAGAATCTGGAAATACTTGTAGAATACCAGTTAAAATGTGTAATTTGACTGCAAAGCCGATCAAAATAAAAGCTAAAGATAGTATTTGTCAGTTACAAGAGGTAAAAATTATTGAGCAAGATGTTTTAACTGACAAGGTTGATACTGATGTACATGCTGACAAGAAATGTTCAACTGATAATGGTATTGATTTAAGCAAGTTTAACCTTATTATTGATACAGATGAATTTTCTGGTGAACAATTGTCTAAACTGAAAAATGTTTTTAGTAAGTGGGAAAATATATTTCCAAGTTCTTCTTTTCATTTAGGTCATACTGATAAAATGAAACACAAAATTAATCTAACAAATGACGAGCCATTCAAGGAACACACTAGACGTATCCCACCTGGTATTTACAATGAAGTGAAAACGCATATTCAAGAGATGCTTGATATAGGTGCTATTAAAGAGTCTAGTAGTCCGTGGAGTTCCAATGTTGTCATTGTACGTAAGAAGGATGGTTCTATTCGTCTTTGCATAGACTATAGGAAATTAAACAATAGAAAAAAGAAAGATGCGTATGCAATTCTTAAAATTGATGAATCTCTTCATGCTCTTTCAGGTTCAAAGTATTTTTCTAAGTTGGACTTAAAATCTGGTTATTGGCAGGTGGAATTAGAAGAAGAGAATAAAGAAAAGACAGCTTTTCATGTAAAAGGTATAGGCTTTTATGAATGTCAACGTATGCCGTTTGGGCTTTGTAATGCCCCAGTCACGTTTCAGCGGCTTATGGAACGCTGTATGGGTGATATTAACCTACAAGATTCTTTGATATACTTGGATGATGTCATAATATTTTCCAAAGACATTGACTCCCATATTAAAAAGTTAGATCGTGTCTTTGAGAGATTAAGTAGTTATAATTTGACATTGGATTTAAAGAAGCGTGAGTTTTTTCCAGACTAAAATTACTTATCTTGGTCATGTTGTTTCAAGTAAAGGTATGGAGACCGTTTCACAAAAGGTTGATGCTGTTATTAATTGGCCTGTTCCAAAGAATGTTAAGGAAACTAGAAAATTTCTCGGTTTTGTTGGATACTACCGACGCTTCATTAAAGGTTTTTTCTAAAATTGCTAGGCCTTTGAATGATTTGCTCATAGGTCATCCTACTGTTAATTTCAAATCTCAGAAGAAAACTGTTAAGAAAACACCATTTCATTGGGGTGTACAACAGCAACAAGCTTTTGATGATCTAAAGAATAGTCTCATTTCCCCTCCTATTTTAGGGTATGCTGATTACAGATTACCATTTACATTACATTGTGACGCATCCTTGGCCGGTCTTGGAGCAGTTATATATCAAAAACAAGATAATAAAGACAGGGTAATAACGTACGCTAGTAGGTCTTTAAAGCCTTCTGAAAAGAACTATCCTGCTCACAAACTTGAATTCTTAGCCTTAAAGTGGTCTGCCACCGAAAAATTCCATGATTATTTGTATGGTACAAAATTTGAGGTTATCACAGACAATAATCCTCTAACTTATGTGACCACGTCATCCAAACTTGACGCTACAGGATTGCTGCATTGGCCAATTACAATTTTGAGGCTAAATATAGATCTGGTAAGTCTTGTTCAGATGCTGATGGCATGTGGAGAATACCTTTCCAAGTCAAATACATGTGTTCAGTCAAATACTTTAAGTGCTTTAGCTACTGTTGCCTACTCGTCCATTGAGTAAGCACCCCTTGCATATAGTATTGCAAACCCTGAATCGTTGGAAGTCATTGATAAGCCTGTTGATATTCCTAATGACATTTTACATGCATTTTCACTCTGTTCTTAAGATTGGAAGCAAGTTCAGTTGGAAGATCCAATCATATCTCAAGTTCCGCACTTTGAGTCTGTTTAAACAACGTTTCTTTTGACCTGATATGGATAGTTATGTTAAAGAACAAGTTGCTTCTTGTCCAATATGTATATGTAGGAAAACTCTGCCTTCAAAGGATAAATTGATAAGTATTGAATCAAAAATGCCCATGGATATTGTATTGATTTTTTAAACCTTGAGAGATCTAAAGGTGGCCAAGAGCACATTTTGGTTATTACTGATCATTTTTCTAGGTATGCCCAAGCTTTTCCTACAACTAATCAAACCGCAAAAAAACCGCAAAGGTATTGTTTGAAAGGTTTTTTGTGCATTATGGTTTTCCATCACGTATTCATAGCGACCAAGGGGCTAATTTTGAGTCTACTTTGATTAAAGAGCTTTGTGAGCTTGCTGGTATTATAAAAGCTCGTACTACACCTTACCATGCAATGGGTAATGGAATGGTGGAGAGATTTAATCAGACGTTACTCAAAATGCTTGGCACTCTTGAACCTAGCCAAAAAGCTAAATGGAAAGCTCATGTTGCTTCTTTGGTACATTCATATAATGTAACTGTACATCCTAGTACGGGTTATTCACCTTATTTTATTATGTTTGGCCGACAGCCCAAATTAGTAATTGACGCTTTTCTTGGTTTAACCAGTGATGATATAGAAAGCAAGTCTAAAAATGAATATGTTAGAAAATTGAGACAAAGGCTTAATGATGCTTATAAAAAAGCCAGTGAATGTGCTGCTAAGTCTGCTAAGATTCATAAAGCTGCTTTTGCTAACAATGTAAAACCTGGGGTGCGTATTATCAAAGGTCTTAGGACCGTTTTAAATCGTAACAAAATCTTAACTCAGACTTAAGATTTTTCTGGTGTATTATCAAAAATCTTAAACTTAAGAAATCTTAAAAAAATCGTAAATTTGGTCCTAACTTTAAGACCACCAACACCCGCTCGTAACTCGATCTCAGAACGCTACAAAATGGCCGGTGCCTTAATTTACAATGCTCGTTTAAGTAGGAGAGAGCGAATTTTCGCTCCTCGGGTAGGTTTTAAGGGCTTAGAATCAACGGATGAGTTGCTGATATCTAAGTATAGGCTTCCACGTGCCGCTATCGTCAGCCTGCACGACATATTAATGGAAAGCTTGACACCAATGACTGGCAGAAGTCACTCTATCCCAGCCATTACAAAGGTAAATAAAAAATTTAAATAGATCTATAAAGAAAACTGCCGCGTTTACGGATGAGAGCTCCGCTGTTTACTTCATGCCTGTGTAATAAATCTTATGACTGGCAAAATGTAATGATGCACCGTTCTATAAATAGAACTTGTCAACAACTGGGTCAACAGCTAGATAGCGCTTGAGTGTTCATTTGTATTATTGATTTTCCTCCGTTACGCAACTGTTTAACGAAAATGTGTATTATTCTATGGAGAACGGAATGAAGATAAGTCATTTATTCGTTCCTTGCAATGATCAACTCCTACTTATTCCGTTTTAGTATTTTTTTTTTCACTTCGAAGTTCGACCACAATTTGCTCAATTTTTCAAAATCTAACTTCAAAGCTTTTAACCTGAAGATATTCCTCTCGTGGGCAAGTTTCAATAATCGTTTATCCAGCCTCTGGCTTATCTCATTTTACAAGATCGTCAATAATCAAGGTTGACCCTGTACACATAGGCTTATCCTACACAGACTAAAATCAATCTCAGTCACATTTGTATTAGTTTGTACACCTCCGTGGTCTTGGAATAAGTTGTTGGCATCAGTGATTGAGGACAACTTTGTTGATTTTTTTTAAGAACAGACTTACTAGTGCTCTACTGATTAAGGGATTGTAGGTTTGATTACCGTGCATGGCGTACTAAAGTGGAACATGGTCATGAAATAATTTCTATGGCCATTCTCCATCCTACCACTGTTTCTAAATAATGCAGGGCAGTAATCACTCATTGACAAAAGTATGTGCCAAGTGTTTGGTTGACTGCTGAATCTGGAGAGTTTGCCTTTCCGGGAAACAATGAGTAGGTGTACTGACCGCTGTGATATAACCTATACTATGCGCTGCTACAACGTGAAACCCCCCAAAATACGAAATTGACTTTTATCCATCAATATACATTAAAAAGTGATATAGCACACATGTCATCAGTAACTGAATAGGCATGATTTGATAATTTGGAACACTATTCTGTATTTAAAATATATCATGTTCTGTATTGATCACTGTTAGAGACTGGCTGTACCTGAAAGTAAGATCGGCTTATTATACTTTAATACTTGCTCTGTACAGCCAGATGTATAAGCTCAGTACTAATTAGATTAGTGCCTCTTATTACCTGCCTGATATTATTGTATCAGTTGACTACACACTATACCTAGAATGTCAGAACTGATCATTGTAGTATTGAAATCACTTTGACTGATCACAATATTTCCTGCATATTTCAGATTCTAATTGGCTTGAGGTATGTGGCTAAGGGAGATTTTTTATCTGAAGTAGCTCAATTACATGGAGTGTCGAAATCAAGTGGTGGTGTAATTGTGACCAATTTCATTGATGCTGTGAACAGCAATTTGAAAAATATAAGGTAATCATTATAATTATTATTATTACTAATGTTAAAATATGATAAATGTATTGATTACATTATGAAAAAATGCAGCCACCAACCAATAGGGAATACAGTCAGATGCCCTGAAAAAATCCATGATTGCAAGGTGCAAAGTCAGACTCATATTCAAGGATCCCTCTGTAACATCCATCGACATTAGCGTCTGATAGGTTAGATAATGTATTGATTTGAAATGTAATGATTATTAATCTTCATAATGAATAGCATCACTATTTTGAACAGCAAAGGAAATAGACATCTATTTCAAGCACCCTTAATGAACATGACTTTAAAGTAAATGAATATTTTGCTTTGAAATGTTAGTGTTAATTCTTGCGTGTCAAAATGATAGTAAATGGAAACCTAAAGTGGAATGTTGATCACATTATATTATATGAAGTCATGTTATGGAGAGAAAGCTTACTCCAAATCACATAATGAAACTCATTTGATCAAATGTATTTAACATTCTAGTTTGTTATGACCTTTGACATTGGTATTTAATGTACTTATACTATTTTTCAGATTTCCTTCTACCAGAGAAGAGGTGAATGCCATAAAGATGGAGTTTTACAGGAAATCTAGAATTCCCAATATAATTGGTAAGATTTTGGCAACATGATATGATTATTTTATAAGGTTCAGGCTAAGTAAAATCATAGTAAGTTGTCTACTTGGGCAACAGTGTTTAAACATTAGTGTAATGGCCTCAACATCAATCCATATAATAAGTTACAATACTCTTTATAAGAAAACACACACTAATATTCACACTTTAATAACATTCCTTGCAGTTTGAAATGTTTGTACATAATTCTTTGTCCACTGAAGATTTGAAAAGCTATTTATATTCATTTCAGTTTGATCAATGCTTTGAAAGAAGTATTATCATGGGTCCCTTGTAATTGTTTTTATACTGTTATATATATTATTATATTTATGTATTTTTCTATTTGTAGGGGCTATTGATGGTACACTTGTGCCAATAGTGGCACCAGTTGCCCATGAAGAAGCTTTTGTGTGCAGAAAAGGTTTCCATGCTTTAAATGTTCAAGCTGTGTGTGACCACAATATGAGGTATTTTATCCTTTGATTTAATTTTTTGTGATAGTTTTACATGTTTAAAGTTATAAACATAAAACGATGTTCATGAAATCATTGATAGTAATAGTGTATTGTGTTTCTTCATTGAGCTGTGAGAACTTGAACATGTACCAGATGTGACAAAATAACAATTACGTGTACATGTCTGATATTTAGTGTTGGTATTTCATCCTTCTCATAGTAAATGAATGTTAACAATACAAAATGTATTGAGAATTGTTATTCGAGAATTGGTCAATTAATGTGCATGAAATGTCATACCATTTTATTTGTAATTATTGTTCATGAAGTTAATACCTTACAACAACTCATATTCACCTAAATTCAATTTGGTGACATAACTAAGTTTGCTGGCATGCATGTAAGTAAGTCATGAGCTAGACTCAATTGCTCTATTCATATTGAAGTATACAGGTGTTCTTCATTTCAATATTTTGTTATGCTGAAATGTTTTCTTATCTGAGTTGACTATTTTTTCTTGTTCATTTCTTTCAGATTTACTAATGTTGTGTCCATGTGGCCAGGGTCTCACCATGATTCATCTATATGGAATACGTGTGGACTGAAGGTAAGTTTTATATCATTAAAGTAACACTTTCGACTTTTGTCTTAGAGTCTACAATAATATTTTGAATTAACCAGTGTAAAATTGCACAATGCAGTTGTGCTGTCACAAATTGTGATGAACAATTTTTAGGGTTCTTGATGGAAACCCTGTTTATGAATTACTGAAATTCATCCAAAGTTCCTGGGGTCTGAAAGTGTTGACACTGAATCTAATGTTAGATAATTAAATTATAAAACTATTGTCTCTTGTTGTCAAGAATCATGAACTTATGCAGCTCATTTTGAAGCATTATTGGCTTACTTTATACTTATAAGCCAATGATTTTGAAAACATACATTTTAGGAGAATTGAAAAATGTGCTCATGTTTCCATTTCATTAATTATTTCAATTGGTATTTATAGCTTGCATGGTATTCCGCCCTTTATAGTTCTATATAATGTGAAAATAAGTCCGTGAAACTTTAAAAGTAAATGTAATAACTTTGTTTTGAAGTTATTATTAAAAATATGTAATTTCTTGAGAAGTAAGTTGTTATAAACACTTTAATTTCAGGAGTATTTAGACAATGAAAATCTAGGTATGCTGTTGGGAGATAGTGGTTACCCTCTGAAAAAGAATCTCCTCACACCAAAGTTGCGTCCTACATGTAGGAAAGAGGAGCTGTTCAACATCCAGCATTCAAGGGGCAGGATGGTTATTGAGAGAGCATTTGGTGTTCTTAAGTCAAGGTTTAGGTAATCACTGTTCTTCAATTTTGTTAATGACTTACCCGGTAGTGACTTGTCCATTTGTAGCAAAATGCTTTTTGTCTAACATACCTTGTAGAATTGAAAATGTAGTTGATTGTCTCATAATGACTGTAAATTGAGTAACTTGGATTTGAGCCGTTATATTTCCATAGTGAGGTAGTTTTGAAATTATTTATGAGAGGTTGAATGAGAAAATATTACATTGCTGGGAATGCTACCATAAGAAGAAACAAATTAGCCTTAACCATATAAAATCATCTAACATCCTATTTGTCAATGACTGATAAGTATTTTTGAGACTGCTGGACTGCTCTTGTTTTTGTATATTCTTTACGGATGTAGTTCTTACTCACTGAAAATAACATTCAAGAAATTTTATAACGAAATGAATTCTCTTTTTCAGATGCCTTCACAAGACTGGTGGTGCTTTACCCTTTACGCCAGAAAAGTCAGCTAGAGTTGTAACAGCATGTGCTAGACTACACAATTTTTGTCTAGATTGGAAGATACCAGCCCCTGAGATTGTTGTTCCCCTCGAGGAGAATCATCCAGCTTTAGATATTCCGGAAGGGGCTGATGTCTTCCAATTTAGACAAAATATTGTTAATTTATTTCAAGATTAAATTCAGAACATCTTTGTATGTATACAGTACCCATCAAAAGTTTGGAGGCAAAGAAAATTTAATCAAAGTTGTAAATTTCATTCATTGTTCATTTGAACCAGTATCATTTATCTATGTTATGTTGTTGATAACTGAATGAAAACAGATTTATGGAATACACTAAGTTTATAAGATTCAGATTTTTTAAAGTCTTTAAAACTTTATATATTGTAAATTATTTCTTACGCATACATTACTAGCTTAGTAGTAGGTTTAAATAGTGATAATGTCTTCGAACCTTTGGTGGGTACAGTATAATACACTTTAGTCTATGAAATATGTCATATGCTGTATAAAATTAATGTGCTCAGTCAATGTATGTTGTTGAATTTAAAAACACTACCAACACTTAGCTAATATACCAAATGCTCTCTTAATAACCATCCTATCCCTTGAATACTTTTTCAGAGGGTAACCACTATTTTATTCATTTTTGTGTTATTTGTTTTTTGTGCTTTGTAAACATCATAGATTTATTTTATGGAAAAAAGCTAGACACAGGATTTGTAATGAGGACATAACTATTACTTGGTTTAATAGATTATTGGCAATCAGTTAAACTATGCTGAGTATTAGATGTAAAGAAACTTATTTTATTAACATGTGCAACTTATCGTCAATGACTGCTTTTTCAAAATGAAGAGACACTGCTACTGATTAAGGTTTGTTTGTTTTTTTCTTGGTTTGCCAATAATAGTGAAAAAGATAAAGCTTTAGTTTTGTTGTATTAAAAAAAATCAGAATGTTTCTAATAAAACCTACAAACTTATGCTGGTCATCAAATATGGTGAAAATAAAATGTATTTGATAAATTGATGTTGCATTAATGAAATACAAAAATATATTTCAATGTTCTTACTGACTTTTTTTAAAAATTAAATCCCTTACAGAACCTTATAGTAAATATTCCAATGAAGGTACTGAAGTATTTATAACATCAATACATGTCAAAACAAAACTTAGACAAATCTAAAGTGGAAGTAGAAATGTGACTGTAAAACCCAATTAAACTTGTATCAGTCAATTTCTATTATTTCTTTTTGTATTATTTGAACATTTATTGAGATTGTGTATGTAGTGCAGTAACTTCATTGGAGTAAAAACTACTGTGTTAGGTAAATGATTTAATGTGTAAAAAGTTAGTACAAAATTTTAAGCCTTTTAGTATTTTCATTTTTACTGCATCAGTTTTGCCAATGCATTTTACATTAAACGTTCTCAACTAAATATATCAACAGCATCACTTTGTTTCATAATGGAAGTGAGACAAATTTTAATGCAAGCAAAGCCTTTCTTGATTCTTAATAATAGATAACTTATTAGTATGTAAATATTTGTTTCATATCCATTAAAATGTAATCCAATTTAAGTAGTTCTTGAATAGTCAGATTTTAAAGGCATATCAATCATATTATTGTTATTATTTCTTATGCCTTATAGTAATGAATATTTTCCTTCTCTATTTCATATTATATTTGCAATGCTATAACTTTGTAAATCTGACTGTTTATTGTACATGTGTGCTAAATAAGTTTCTCAAGATCATCCCTTTAATGTACATAGTTAGTTCCATTGAAAATTGCATATTATGTTTAATTGTTATTTATGTGCATATGAAATACTGTTTCATCAAATATTTATTTCAATGGTTTCTCACTTTGTGTTTACAAGTTACATTTATATATACACCGTATTTATATTGAAATGTTGAGTAATAATGTAAAAGTATTAATTTACCCATTTTCGCAATTATTGTAAGATATACCCTTGAGAGTCCAATAGTTTCTTTAATTCATGTAAAACTTAGTTGACATTTTTTATATACATTTAGATATTCTCTCTTGTTGTTGTTATTTTCACAACTAACATCCTTAATAACAATGTTTCATATCTTCTTTTGTCAAATTGTAGTTTTAATGAAAATATGACTTTTATTGCATCCTTCAAATGCTCTTTAAAAAATGATTTCATATAAAATAAGAAAAAAAAATACATGGCTTCAGATACTTTTGGTCCCAAGTGTACTGTAAATGCACTATTCCATTTTATTCACCTGTCACACATGAAAATAATTTCATGACTATACACTCTCTTGATCCAGTTTACAAACTTAAAGTGTTTATTTCAGAGAGTGCACACACCATGAAGTTATGTTTGAGTGACAGGTCATCAGAATATGACCATATCAATATTGAAATTGATTGTATTATTGTGACTTCTCTTTAATTATAATTGATTTGTTTTATTAGATGCTATGATTAAAATTATACTTAACTGTATAATCACACATCTAAATGGGCTTTGTTTTTTATTGTGCTGTAAATTTCACTTCGAAAAAGAATCAATCACTATTGGCATTATTGTTACTGGCTGGTATCAATTGTATGCAGATAAATAAATACTCTTGATACACTTTTGATAAACTGTCGATGTACTGATTGATGATGGGCATGATGTATAATACTGGTTGTAAAAACAAGTCGACAGATTAAAATCATTTCAGTAAATGTATTTTCATAGTATTCATTACTGAAATGAAGTACAACTATTGTAAAAATATTAACAATAATCTCTTAACAAGGATAAAAGAACATGAATCGTAAAATAATATCAATTAGGAACAACAATTTGAGCAATGGTTCATTATAACATTTTATGGATCACAAATAAACATCACAAATCAGCTCAAATGTAAATAAGTAAACAATAATCCTATCCATCTGTATTATATATAACAATTTAACAATAAATTAGAATTTACCATGTGTAGACTAATGATACATATATTTTATCAAAAATTGAACAGATTATTTATTTCGTGTATATATGAAACAGTAATTAGAAACAAATAAGTGAATAAAGACAGTGCAACAACACCGAGTACCCACGCACACCACACTGACTAAATTATCACGCCCATAAAAAATACAATGAGCATTATAATATTAATAAGTTTTGTTACAAATGAACTTAACTGTAAGTTATTTCACTGCTGAACAGAATGATATATATGAGTATGAACTACATTATTGATAATATATACAGCATATATTAGAATTGTATAAACAAATGATATCATTAGACAGAGAACTAGTACACAGTATATTAAGATCTACACTCCCTTCGGAGCTCTGTGAATACATTACATTCACCCGCTGCCTTAAAACTAGTCGGTTTATGATATTGACCTTTACTATTAACCTTTGAACGACCAATGAAAGTTTACCAAATTCCAATTAAGCTGAAAAACTTAACGTGATATGGTATGATCATACTAGAAACGAATGCAACCTCGTATGACGTCATATATAGCATGGCTACACTATGCATTTAAGTTCGAAAAGTTGCTCTATGTTCACAATTAAAAGATCAGAGATACACGTTCAAAAATATCAATGTTTACTTCCATTTTTGTAAATTTTCCATTATTTAATTAATGCAAAACTGTCCAACATTGTTGCATTCCGACATTTTGAAATTACAGGCGTGAGAATTTTTTGCATATATTTTTAAAAACCAGCTATTTCACATGAGATTCCACAGACCCTTGATAATATTTTGCGCTTGTCAACTTTTCCAAAATGCTGACATCTTCCTTATAGTTTTAAGGAAAAATAGCACTTCTGTCAATTTTGCCAGTAAGGCTATAACCAACTACATGTATTATGTATGGTATACATGTTAAGCAAATCTCAAAATACATAAAAAATTCTACCTCTGGAACTTTATATAGATTAATTTGAAAAAAACTCATTAGGGTTGATTTTGTTATTACCTTCAGATTTGTGCCTCTTATTAATAGAACACTTGGCATTCTCATCTTTACCTGAAAAATACATGTAATAGGGGGTGGTGATGTAATATTGTAATATGTTTCACATCAATATGTATACCATTTACATGATGTCAAAAAAGTAAAATGACTAACAATTACAAGACAATATTGCAATATTGTAATCTTCACACTTGTCACTGACCAAGATTATGAAAAAGATGATGACTAAATTAAGGTAGGCCATGAGAATAATGCCAAGAATACTGGCATGAAGTGTTTTGTTTGCCTATAAAAGTGTTCATATAATACATTTTTTTTTAAATGGAGCAATATTTTGTGTTATACTATTAATGGGCAAAAAATGATGTTAATACCTTATGTACATTTTCTCTTCAGAGTATTTTCATCCATAATTTCAGTAACTAGAGCCGGTGGTGATATAGGCCTGACATCTGTGCTGGCGGTGGGAGCTTTTTCAGATAATGTATCTGTGAATAAAAAACCAATATTGCAAAACTAAAAGTAAACAGTGGGTCAATTTCATTGAAATAAATAGACAATGAAAAATTATTACAAATTTGATGTCCACATTACACTTGTTTACAAACTAAGTATATTAATGTACAGTGGTGTAATTGTATAAACATATTTGATTACGATTTTCAACATTAAAATTAACATAAAGTTGTTAACAACAGTAATTTACATTGAAGAGAATCCTATAAACAATTGTTGCTCATCGCAATGTAACATTTTTGTTCAATATACCTTAAATTCATGGAAATAATATGTGTGCGAGTATTCGGATTACTGTTAACCTGAGTTTATCCAGCAACTACATGAGGACAGTTTAGTATGACTATGTCGATCTTGTTGATAATCTTAATTAGATTTTTTCAATAAACCAAATCTAAATTTAGTAGTATAATAATATACATGTATCTGCTTAATTACATACTTCAGAAATTTCCTTACTAACGTTTAAATTGCCCTTATAATGGTTGACAACTACTTATTCAGTTTAAATACTAATGTTTTAGGTTATATGTTATAAGATCAACAACAAAAAACATAGTGATATTCATACATCAGTAGAAAGAAAAACTGTGCTGTATATTTGTTTATTAGCGAATTTGCAAACAAGTGTACCATTGATATCTATTGGACACTCTGACTCTTGGTGTTATATATTATAACCACATAACAGTTGTTTCGACTTACCAAAAAATGTGTCGGTGCCCCCAGCCAATCCTTGGGTAGAGCACTTGGGTATTGTTTTTAAGACCTAAAATAAATGAATTTCTACTGTTAGATAATATCAGGACACAGTAAGTTTGGCAAAAAAGGTGAAAAGGTATTGTTTACAAGTATTTAAATTTATAATTTATAACGTCATAAATAAGTATGGCAACATAAAATTACACCATTATTGCAGTATATTTTTCACACTTAATGGGTAATAAAAATGTCTAGGTAATTCATGTCAATATTAGAGTTTAAACAAAAAAACAGCCACCAAACCACTTATTATAGTTTATTTATGCATTATTTATTACTCTTTTATATAAAACAAAATCATTTAAACCATTGCAACATATTGTAATAAATATTTCTGGAAAACCCTGAGTGTTTTGATTGATCTAACAGGGTAGTCTGATTATTTCTGAATTTGGAACTCCAACCATAATATCCCTCATGGAAGTTATTATCACACAGCTTTGTTGAGCTGGTTTAGAGAGAAGACACATGTGTATTAAACTAATAACATTGTAAAAACAGAAAATCTGAGTTAAAAACACTATCTTATACTTAGTACACAGACATTTGAAATTAAGACAAAAAAAAATAATTCCTTTACCATAAACTCCCACTCCTCCATATCCACCACCTCAGCATCACCACCTCCAGTCTTCCTTCTTTCTAATACTGAAAGCTGCTGTTTTTTCTTTATGTTAGACTGCAATATATGAATAAATTATGATTAATTGCTAGGTTAAAATAAGTAAGTTTATGCAAAACAATTTTAAATAACATTACATGCCACATTCTAAACTGAGTAAAAAATATGAACCATTGAGCACATACTAGTGAGCAAACAATGCCTTTTGCCCAGAAGATTGGCTGGATAACTAGTACTGTGCTTCACAAACCTATAATTGATAAATGTTACAACATGTATTACCCTTATGTATAAAAAATGATCAAATAATCATTAAAAAATGTTCTTGTAACAAAGTATACTGATTATGTTACATCATCTTAACTGTTTATGTTACAAATTGGTAATTAAGAATCAACTAAATTACCTTGATATCAACCCACTTTTTTTTTACTTGATCCACTGATCTTTTACAATTACTGATACTGTTTATTCTGAAAATTAAAAATAAGGAAAATTACTTTACATTAAGCATATAGTATTGTTAGATAGTTTTATCTAAATTAATGTATTCTATTCAGTATTTCTAACACAGCGTCAAGAGTTTGCTTATAAATTTATTTCCATGTCATTTTTAACAAAGAAAAAACACATTAAAATTATTTCAGTCATAAAATAAAACAAATGTTTCACTTATTCTCACTTTTCTTTCATCAATATTTCTTTTTCTATTTAACCAATCATCCCATTACAGTTAGTAAATCCACAATCATGGTCTATAAAATGTAAGTTTGACAAGTGATACCTGTGTCAGGGTCATATCCAAGTTGTTTTTCTAGGGTCCGAACTTTACATTGCGGGTGTCAAAACTTTTGAACCTCAACCACATTATACACATAATTCAGAATAATGCAACATATTAATAAAAGAATGTAACCATTAAATCTATGTATCCATCGATTAAATAATTGCTTTATGCTACTTAAAATAATTTACAGTCATGAAATATGCAAATTGACAGACCCTGTACATTTGAAAAGTTATAGTGGGGTGTGGCAGGCCTTTTTCCTTATATAACAGGGACGGTAAACAGGCGCCTTAATTCCCATCTTGAAATTTCCAAAAAATCATGTAGTTTTCCCAAACTTTGGAGTTTACCTTGATATTTTGTTCCCCTTTCTATGAAACTGCAAAAGAATTTCCTCAGGTGTACTATATATATCGAGACCCCAGGCCCCTTCCAAAAGTACTGAAAAAAGCTCTGTCTGGACCCCTTGTCCCTGCTAGACCCATGTATTAGGACATTTTTTTCATATCTGTTTTTAATTTCATTCAAAATTAAGACACTAGGAAGAGCAGATTAAATTTAAACAATAGACCTTTGATTTATATTAACATTAGGAGGAATCGTCAAAACTGATATTTTGGGGACGAATCGTCACTGGGGACGAATCGTCTTGGGGACGGATCGTCGGTAAACCGGTCAAAAAGTAAATAAAGTAACCCCAATATATTTCAATAATAACACAGTTTTGGATATAAACCTTTAAAACATATTAAAATGTCGACACAAATGCCCTTCGATATTTGGAATTACCTTTTCCTTGTTAAGTTCAGTTGGGCTTGAATTGACTATGGGTGCGTGATATGAAGATCATTTTCGTACTTACAAGGGTCTGTAACATTGTATTTTCACCAATTCCTCACAAGACTGGATGAACAAAAGGGTTTGAGTTGAATCAGCAGTAATTTCAGCATTACATGGACGATTAAAAAATTGAAGTTGAACCATTTACGCTCGTGACAAACTTATTAAACTTACTTCTCCGTGATCGAAAACCACGCGTCTTCCTTGCTTCTATGAGTCATCTTTGATGACAGTTTACAAGAAAGGTCACTCTGTGAGCATAGCTCACAGAGTAGACCTTTCTCTTCCGAAGACCAGTTCGACGCACGGCTTTTCTTGTCCATTATTGTTGTCGTCTGTCAAAACTGTCAAATATGTGCGTTTTCTTGTTTCCAGATTGAAGAGCTTGTAAACATTCGATTGCGCATGTGCAAGATAAAAAAAGTCGTAACGTCCGAACCTAAAGATACGAATTGTTGATAATACGGTCTTAGAACTTATCCTAAGCTAATCCTAAAAAAATTCGTAAGAATAATTTTAAGATTTATTTACGATTTTTGATAATACGCTACCCTGGTGATTTAGTACTAGTTAGAAATGTTTCGTTAAGAGGTAAACAAAAATTAGCAGATAAATGGGAAAAAGAGCCTTATGTCATTGTTTCACAACCATTTACTGATCAACCTATATTTAATGTAAAAAATATATTTCAGGTGCGAAAAAGATTCGTCGTTTACATAGGAACTTATTACTGCCACTAGGGTATGAATCAGCTGATGAAGTGCCTATATATAATATTCCACAACGAAGAGTTTAGATTGTGTTTGTTTAGTATTTAGCAGATCTATGTGCTAAATCCGTGTTTGTGGTTCATTTTTTTTCACACACCAAAAACTGAATGTGACTTTAGTGTATTTGAATTTGTACAAGTTTTATGTATGGCCACGTTGTTTGTTTTATACATACCTATATTAATAATGATGTTCTAACATCCTGTATTATTACAACTACTTCCACATATGAGTCAATATAGATTTACAGAATGTTTAGTGTGGGATATTTACTGAGTAGTTTATATTATTGTCATATACTATGTAATGACAAGTGGATGTTTATATTTTGAAGTTGTTGATACATGTTGTGTTTCATGTTATTAAGTGTTAAATGCTATTTGTTCAGCTTTAGCTTAAGTTCTTTCTCAAATGGTTCATCATTATAACACTAGTTCACCTTTTGAGGGAGAGTTTCAACATTTCATATTGCCTTAAATTGTGTAAACTTTGCGTATAATACTTTGGATTATTCGCGTACCTGTATTATTTAATATTGTTTATTGTGTAATCTTATCAATTTTTATATTTCATTTTTTATACATATTATGTTTTTCTGTTTGGTAGTAACAAATGTCGGGACGCCATTTTTCAACTGGGGGGTGTATGTCATAGGTAGATTCATATCGTTAGTTTTTCTATGTAGTGTATTCGTAGTCAGTCAGTATTTCCATCACCATCTCATTAACTATACTAAAACATCGCATATTTAACACTTCATTTTATTTCATTATCGTACCACCCATCACGTGACCATTTTTTCCGATAACCGCGCACGATAAACTTTTAGTCACTCTGCCACTATACTTCACTTGAACCAGTTGTTCTGGTTGTGTATTAAACCGAACCAGGTATTTAAATAGATTTTCACTCTTTTTAATTATAATTGAATATTTATTTGTTTTTCACTCTTTTTGTAAATTATTGAATATCTATTACTTTATTTCATTAATTCAGTCTTCAGCTTAATTTAAATTGGTTTTAAATCTTTCATCACCACGACTGTTAGATTGTAACTCATTTTATATCATGACCACGTGTTCTTGACTACCTTTTAATTTCCTGTTGTATTTATTTTCAGATTTATCTATATATTTACAAACTATATTGGTTTCATTAAAATCATCATTCTTCTACATTAAATATACATGTAACTACCAAACAAGACTTGTTGTTTTCTTGCTGTAACCACGACCCATGACTGGGATGGTCGGCGACATATACAGTAACTATAATATCAGTTACTTGGTTAAAAAGCTGTAAACCTTTTTAGGAATATTCCCAATCTAAATAAAATAAAAAATGCAGTCATCGCTTAACGCATAATTTTGGAAAATTGTGCGAAAAAGGGCTTATACATAAAAAAGGTTAGATAGTAACAAATTCTAAAACTACCAAATCAATCATCTACACGCTTAAAAAATTTAACCGATCAACATATATGCATCAATCAAATAAAGAGATCTTATGAATGAAACCCGCACACCATGAGGGCAGCCATTTTGAAAAGGAGAGTTTCTAATAATGTTATCGGCAAGAAAAAATCTTGTCTAAATTAATTACTTCAACTAGCGATTCCATGTGCTACATGCTAGAAAACTTTTCCGTCGAAAATCACTACATAGAGCTAGCTCTTTGCATCTATATCTTGGATATATAAATCAGCATAATTGCCAATGCTGTTTCAACATTGAAATTAATCAATTAAAGCATTCGGTCACCGTTTTAAAAGGAAGTTTTTATACCGTGTTTTGTCGATAATGCAGACTGATTACCTTAAATTACAGAATAAAAACAAAGAAAGCTTAATTAAATGACAATACATACCTAATATAGTGTTATATCACGACTCCTGTAAGTTATAAGTTAACATTTATGCTTGCTATAAGTTTATGTCATTCAAAATCAACTTACTGAATACCGCACTATCAACTACCCGTAAATATTTTATGCCAAATTATATTGATTAATCAAGTAGTTATACGCGAAGAAATTTGATACCGTTTATCTTATCTTAGCTAATTTAATAATTAGACGGTTTTTGTATTTAAGCATTCAGCCCGTTCACAAAACATTTTATATGAATATTGTCTTTATGGTATGGATTCATTAAATCGCCATCCAAAATATACCCAATATCCGATTTTAAATTAAATCAAAGTACTGACAGTACTGATGGGACGGTAGCACTAAAACTGCGCATACATAAATGGTACCCTGTAATATTTTGAACCATTCAGTAATTCTAAACATTCTTACATGGTACCACGCAATACTTGAACCCATCTGGTAAGTCCTTACATACATGTTTTAACGCAAAAGTCCTAACATAGTGTCAAACATGGCTGACGTGTTTTAAATCAGCTCTCAGCATATACTGATTTTTTTTTAATTTCCTAAGTACTTATTGTTGGACTTAAGTAGCTTAAACATTGTTAAAATGGATATACAAAGTTCCGGTGATAGTGGTGATATTGCGAACATTGTAAGTGGTCAGGTTTTTACAAACAACCCGTTCGACGTTTTAGATAGTAAACACGAAGAGTACGTATTATCCACCATTCCACTAGCAAAGTCCAATAAACAACGTAAGAGACAAAAGATTAGCTCAAACGACAGTATGGGTGAATATAAATCTTTTTCCATTGACAATAAACTTGATACTATCTATACAGCCATCACAACTAATAATAATAAAATGGCCGACATTGAGAACAAGCTCGATACGTGTCTTACATTACACGAAAAGGTTTCGTGCATTGAAAATAAACTGAGTGACCATGAAGCCAGGCTGTTATTACTGGAATATAAGTCCATGGACATTGAGTCTCGCAGTCGTCGTAGCAACTTACTATTTGGTGGTTTCCCGGAAGATAGACAGAAAGATTGTAAGGTCCGCATTGAATCATTCTTGAGCCAAAATTTGTCACTCAATAAAAACACTGTTATTGATAGAGTCCATCGCCTAGGACGATATAAACACGGCATTATACGACCAATCGTAGTAGCATTCAGGGATTATTCTGACGTCGAATTGATCTTGTCATCTGCTTAACGTCTACAAGGCATACATTTCACAATAAACCGTGATTTTCCTAAGGAAATTACTAGTGCCAGGAAGAGCCTATGGCCTGATTACAAGGACTTCAGAAGAGATAACCCTCTAAGTAAAGTCCGTCTCCTGTACCCAGCAAAAATTGTTGTGGATGGACGTGTTGTACGTGATTGTTTTTCTCTCTGGGACAAAATAATGTCAGGCAATCGTGTTAAGGACTATGTAAAAGTTGAAATTACAGAAAGGTACCTTTAAGTACCGGTCCTCAAAAAGTTGGTTAGGGTAATTGCAGTGCTAAAAATATCATAATGTTTAATCATCCCTCTTGCCTGAAATATTTTGGACCAGGCAATGTTATCGTAGGTACTTCACATGACCTGTGAATACAGAAATTAATACGTTATTTTTGTGCAAGTTTCCTTTTATTCTAGCGAACAAATTCAGAATACATATGCAGATATTGAATGCACTAATATTACTCTAGATGCACTGAGGCTTACATTTTCTATATCTGTGACTGAATTTACTGTATCAAAGTTAACAAAAATGGTTTAGCTCTCTGTAGGTTAAGAACTTCGAGTCATCATTTAAAGATTGAAACAGGCAGATGGACAAAACCTCGTAAAACACCTAGATCCGAAAGAAAATGTCAATTATGTAACACACTCGAAGATGAATTCCATTTTATATTAGAATGTCCACTGTACATTGATATAAGACAAAATTTTATAAAACAATATTTTTGGAGAAGACCAAATATACCTAAATTTATTGAACTTATGTCATCGGAAAATCGATCTATTATTTTCAACTTATCTAAATATATACAAGAGTTTACAACGGAGAAACAATGAATACTATGTTAGATAATCACTTTCTCCCTATATACATAAACATATTTATACATGTATCTATGAACTTATCTTAATATCTATATACTCATCCCCAACAGTATATCATACAATTATAGAACGCTCATGTCTATACTAATATTAGACCATTGGAGCATTCTAAGAAGTAATTAAGAAAATATACTTTATAGGTAATTATCAACTATTTATTTTTATGTATTGATATAATGTCACCAAACTTTCATATATTCTATGGATTGATTTTGCTTATGTATTTAATATTAGACATGATCATATATTTATGTTTAACATTGAATATTGATTTATATGCATGCCTTCACTGGAAATGTTAATGTTGAAATGAATGTATTTTAATGTATTGTATAAATGTAAAATCATGGACATATTGTCTAAATTTTGAAATAAATTATCTATCTATCTATCATATATGAACAAACAAATAAGTGGGCTCTGTAATCAAAATTTTGGCGTCCATTTTGTGTGTATTAAAAACTTTTTCATTACACATCTTTGCGGAAGTCAGGGACTAATCACAAAAACGTGTGTACATACGCGAACTGAACTTCTATCTAAGAATTGCTAGATTTCAATGAAATGCCTTAAGAATGGTTTATTTTTTATGAAGTTATTACTATATATGTCTGTAGATTTGATGATTTATTGTTTTAAGGTATTAATTTGACGCCACGTGGGAACTTTTTTGTGCCTAATTACTTTATTTTGACATCCATCGGTTCTGTCTTCAATTGGTCAATGTTTTGTCAACAGATGACCATTCATTGTGTCATACCACCTCTGTTTAAATTGGCCGTGTATTGAAAAATCAAGAGTATGGTAACTCAGTATAGCCTTCGTGCATTTTCTTCAAGAGCTTCTAATCTTTGTTTGAGAAATTGTTCGTTGAAGTTTGTGGAACATATTGTATTCTTTAAATGTTTTGTAGTTTATAATGTATTGTTGACAACAAATCATGTGACCAAAATTTGAGGGCTTCACTACTTGACGTTGACTTAAGTCAGAACGTATTGTAGCAAAGATTTTAAGTTTCGAGTGTGTCTTTAAATTCTCTAATCGTAAACGTAAGTTCAACGTAAGTAAGTTATTTCGGAAATTTCGCTACCTTACGTAAGATTCTTATGAAAGAGTCCCAGTTCTTTATCAGCCCTGCGTTCAGTCAACATTTAACGTTAGTCAATCACCGTTATTGAACGATCCGTTGAAGCGCGAACGTTTAAAGATAGCGGACAAGAGAATCTTTACTTCAATTTATTAGAAGAATTCGGAGAGGAGGAATTGTTTTCTTGTTTACATGTTTTTTTGTGTGTAAATTTATTGATCTAAATCAACGGGAGTAACACTGCCGACTTCGTTGTAATGGCAGTTACTAATTTGCACAATATACTGGAACTATTTTGTTTCAGATTGTTTCATACTCGTGTACTATATCCTTAAACCGTTTGCTGTTTGCCTGAAACGTTTTCCGCTAACAGGCCGTTCAATAATGACATTAGTGAATTATACCTATTTTAAGTGTGTACCTTTCATTACCTGTGTCCATTATTGCACACCGTACTTTTTGTTTGTACTACTTCTTTTGTGTAAAGTTATATTTTGGACATGTTGAAATTTATAAATTTTAGTATATAGAGATATTTTAGTGTACTGATTTCAGACAATGTATACATGAATTAATTTGTATTTTTAACTCTTAGAGCATCTGTACGGAGGTGTACACAATCTGATTATAAGATTTTATTTTAACTTTTTTCACTGTACTTCATGTAAACTTGCACAAAAGTTTGCATGTTTAAAGTCACTTTTTTCATAAAAAATAAATATTACTAAACCACTTTTTTGATATTTTTTTATTAAACTTACTTATTTATTTCATTAGGATTAAAATGAAAACTGAAATTTATGAAACTTATTTGTAAATTTCAATTATTGCAACCACACCTATTTTAAAGTCATGAAGGACATTCGTAAATAACATAGTCCTTAAGTACTCGCCCGTTAAATTTATCAAACATCGAGTCCATCGAAAAAAATACACACGTGCACACACGACCCAAATGGGACCAAAATAAAGCACCTATTTTTTGCAATAATATTGATAGTGCTCACATTGATTCAATTATGAACCAACTATACTCATATCCACATTCTCAACATGCTATAGAAACTATCACATATGATATACACATTTTATTTCATAACGCTTCCTGTAAAACATTTCCACGCAAAGTAAATCATAACCATGTAACTAAACATGACAGAAACAAACCTCGGTTTGGTCCAAAATGTCACCAGGCAAGGAAAACATATCACAAAGCATTGAACAAGTACAGACAAAATAAGACGGAAACAAATAAAATTAATCTAAAACACTCTAGTAAGAAATACAAGAAAACTATGAATCATTATATTAAGGTAATATTACAGAAACATTAGCTCCCTTGGCTATAAAACAGACCAAAGTGAAAGTAGGTCAATTTCACATAAAACTGACAATTTCTTAAAAAGTGAACACTTTGTAATGAAAACACATGTTTGAATATATGTAAGCATTAAAATAATGTGACATAAAGAATTTGAATAAAAAAGTTTAATGAAAAAGAAATGTGCCAAAAAGTGTCAATTTTTGTGTACATTTTATGAAAAACTAAAATAATCCACATGAAAAGGAAATACTGAACAATAATTACTGGTGTAATGACGAGATGCTCGAATGTAGACCTTTAGCAAACACGTCCGAATAGCTAAGAACCATTGGTGGATAGCACGTACTGACAGATAAAAAAATTGCCGCCATGTTGAAAATCACTCAAAAATTTTTAAAATGAAAGTAATATTTACCGGTCACACATGGGAGATCGAAAGTGAAATCAATCTTATAAATATTGTTTTCTTATGACTTACGTCTTATCTATCTAAGTCCAATTCACTCTGAAAGTTAGTGTCCGTTAAATTTGCCGAGATCACTTAAAATGTTCAGTTGCTCAAGTTATTTACATTTTCATCTTGCACACATGACGGCTGGTTTCCGGTCGAATTTTGAGCCAGGCACCAAATTAATGCGCAAACATTTTAATACGGACAATTGGAATAAAACTTGCCACAATGTGTTATTTTACTTTTAATTATCAATAAATTTTATTATCAAGTATTTCTGTTCGTCCATTAGTTCACATTTACAAATATCAGGGTACTATTTTCTTTACAAAATTCATACCGTGTTCACAATTTTGGTTTTCAATCTGGTTCCTGGCTTTACGTTAAATTTGTTTGACGCACGTCGGGCAGCAGCAAAACAAATATGGCTGTCAATGAAAAACACGTGAAAGGTGTTCAAGATTTAATGTAAATTGAGGTATTATCAACTCGTTAATAGAAAAGATGACTTGTTTATTTTGTTTTAAGTTTTGATTTTACACAATAAAATGCAATTATAATTGTGATGAGATGTGGCGATCGTCCAGTATCGACATTTGAATTTTTGACATTTCATTCATTTGTAAACAAACTAGGACACTGACAGTCACTGTGTTAACAATGTGTAAAGTCTCCACGAAATGTACTTTGTTTATACGCCCCACATGTTTGTGATGTCACTTGATGTGAAAACCAAAGCATGGTGCACATGTATTGACACTGTTCAGAAACAACGTTGAGGGGATGTAAACTGTTAATAAAGAGGCGTATAAAGTTTTGGAAGCAAGAACTACATGTAACCATGGACTGATAATAAAATGAAGAGAGTGGGTAATAAAAAATGTAAAGAAGATTCTTTAAAATTTTATAATAAAATTTGTAATGATTAATTTGTTTCCGTAGAAAGAGGAAGGCATTCATCACTACATTTTCACTAATAAATCTGACCATTGTTTTCACAATCAAGCTAAAATATTACAAAATAGTATTAAGTTCAATTAGCACTGTTCCTGTTACATTTATACTTAGTCTTTCACATTTTCAACTTTCAAATGCAATAGAAATATATTTCTATGGAAGAAAAAAACTCTTCCTGAATTGAAACAGCTTATCCGCATGGAAACATAATCCAATTATTCAGGTCTAGCTCATTGTTAATTTACATCCCATTTCTTGTAAGGATCAGCTATTTTTAGCAACATCAGTATGTATTTAATTTTAAAACTAATGTTACAAATATGTTCAAAAGGGGAGATCACTGTTTATTTCATTCATGAAGGCAATTCATTGACACCATACTTGTTTATTGAACTTCTTTAATTTGACAGCTAGTTTACAATAAAAATGACTTACTTTTGATAAATGACCTTCAGTGAAATTCATTTTTCTTGTATTCAGAAAATGTTTTACGCTAGTTTTTGGTTCGAGCATCTGCATTGGACTATGTATATTGTGTAAATAATATTTTTTGTGGAATATATATGTACATTTTTTTAGGAAATGTACACAAAAATTGGATATATTCAAGTTGGTGTATTTTTTTTCTGTTTTCTTTTAGAAAGTTGGTTTTTGTATTATTTGATACATTAGCATGCATACAACGACATAGGAATACCAGCATTAACCAACTTTTGCTACTTTTAACTTAACAACCTGTTTCATGACACGACTTCAATCTCAAGAGGCAGCCATTTTGATTTTGTCATATTACCTTAACGAATTTAAATTTAAAAATGCACAAAAACTCAGAAACATGTCCACTAGTGACCAAAAACAGTACTGGAACTACCTTAAGTCCATTAAACCTAAGTCACAGCCAATAACATCACCGTCCATAGATGAGTTTTTTTACACATTTCCAACAAATAAATAGCGATAATTCCGAACAAGAGTTTGACATATACAACATTACATACAATAATCAAGATTTGAACTCACCTATAACTGAACGTGAGATCTCCACATGCATCACGAATCTAAAAAATTCCAAATTACCTAGTCCGTCTGATAACATTTTAAACGAATACATTAAATCCTCAAAACAAATCATGTTACCGGTCTACACAAAATTGTTCAACACAGTACATGACACAGGTTTCATACCACAATCTTGGCTGGAAGGATTCATCATACCTATCTATAAAATCAAAGTTGTCCGAATAATCCGTCTCAGTACCGGCCCATAACGATTCTAAGTTGCCTTGGAAAGCTTTTCACATCAGTCATTAACCTTAGACTGAACAATGTCCTTGAAACAAATAATCTTTTAAATGAAAATCAAGCTGGCTTTCGCAAACTATTGTTGTAGCGACCATATTTTTACATTACATTCAGTCATAGAAACTTTAAAGAAACAAAAGAAAAAACTATACTGTGCATTCATTGACTTTTCGCAAGCATTTGATAAAGTTTGGCGAACGGGACTGTGGCAAAAACTCCTATATCTAGTTGACGGCAACATTTTCAAAATAATCTATAACATGTATCAAAATATTAAATCATGCATTAAACACAACGGCTCATACTCAAATTTTTTCAATTCAGAAGTTGGGATCCGCCAAGGTGAAAACCTTTCTCCTTTACTTTTTTCAATTTTCCTTAATGACCTACAGTCCTATTAAGAAAACGATAACACTATCGGTGTAGAACTATTAACTCCTAACGATACAACACATTGGCTTAAACTATTAGTTCTGCTCTACGCTGATGACACGATTATTGTTTCTGATAACTCTATAGATTTTCAAAATTGTTTAAACTCTTTCCATAATTATTGTAATGAATGGAAACTTACTGTTAATATGTCTAAGACCAAAATTATAGTATTTGGTTCTCGTTCAAGTAACTTTGATTTCAGACTCGGTGCTGATAAAATTGAAATAACAAACTCGTATAATTACTTAGGTATACCTTTTACAAGAAATGGCTCTTTCCTTGAATCAAGAAAAACTCTTGTTCAACAGGCGAAAAAAGCTATGTATTGCATACTTTCACGAATAAATAACGCTGACCTTCCCGTTAATCTCGCTCTAAAACTATTTGATAATACAGTACTTCCAATCTTAACTTACGGTTCAGAAATTATCGGATTTGAAAACACTGATCTTTTAGAAAATGTTCATAACGAATTCCTTAGAAAAATCACCGGTGCTAGAAAAAGCACGCCAATATACATGTTATATGGAGAACTAGGTCGCTTTCCCATCGATGTTTATGTTAAGTCTAAAATCATATCATATTGGTCACGCCTTGTTACAGGTAAAGCAGACAAAATTTCATTTAGAATCTATAAATATATGTTAAATGAAAACCATCAATTTAAATGGATTAACAAAGTCAAACAAATATTAAACATGTGCGGACTCACCTACATTTGGGAATCCCAACCAATGAACGTCACACTACCCTTACACAGAAAAATTAAACAAAATCTTCAAGATCAGTACACACAAACATGGAATACACTTTCGGAACAGTCTAGTAAAGGAATTTTATATAAACAGTTTAAACCGTGCCACAATTTTAAAACATATTTTAAAACACTAAAAAAGCGTGACTCACTGGTATTATTTACATTCCGTACAGCAAACCACCGCTTACCTATAGAGACCGGTCGATACGATGGAACATTAATTAATCAACGTACTT
Organism: Mactra quadrangularis; assembly: GCA_025267735.1. Classification (NCBI taxonomy): domain Eukaryota; kingdom Metazoa; phylum Mollusca; class Bivalvia; order Venerida; family Mactridae; genus Mactra; species Mactra quadrangularis. The sequence goes on from CM046303.1 coordinate 5,831,810, forward strand.
GTACTCTCTGTGATAAAAACGAAATTGGCTCAGAAAAACATTACTTAACTCGTTGCGCATTCTTTAATAACGAGAGATCAAGACATCTTAAAATCACCCGCAACATTGATATGAATGCATATTTTATTCAAGTTATGCATTCCCAGGATGTCGGTGTCTTGCAAAGTCTTTGCAAATTTGTTAGAAAAAAAAATATGAGAGCCTTTTCAAGATATCTTCGGTTTTACGGCACTTGTCTCTTTTTGCAAGACGCCAACAATCTGAGACTGCATAGATCTCATTTATACTACCCATCACCTGTTACTTTTGCCCCCACATTAAGTATTATTTCTTTATATCGCACAAATCATACGTGCAATTGTTATATATTTGACCGGAAGTGTCACCCTGAGTTATATTATATACACATATTATATGTGTATTTTTGTATTTTCCCCTGTTTGTATATAATTGTAAATACTTGGGAGAAATAAAAGTTGAAGTAGTAGTTGTAATGTTATCATGAAATACTTGAACCCAACCGGTAATTTCTAACTTATAGTGGATGATATTATGCAATACTTGAACCCAAACTGTACGTTCTAACATAGTGTTATGTTTTCATGCAATACATTAACCCAACCAGTAAGTCTTAGCATACTGGTATGGTACCATGAAATACTTAAATATCTGCGGTAATTCTTCAAAAAGTAGTATGGTACCATGAAATACTTAAATCTATGCGGTAATTCTTAAAAAAGTAGTATGGCACCATGAAATACTGTAGTGATTATTCTAGAGCCGCTATAATGGCAGGGATGGACCAAAATGGGACAGGGGACAGCGTCCCTTGCAACTTATTTCTGAAGTATAACTGTATTAATTAAAATAACATTTAGTAAACTGTTGTATAATGTTTATAATTATGTTTTTAGCCGGGTGATCAAAATGCTACAACATCACAACTATTGTGTTGTAGCTTGATCGCAAAGCTCTGGCTAGTTGCTTCTTTAACCTGACCACCTAGTACTTTCGGGATTAATAAAATCTCTTGCCTACAAATGAATTGTCTATTTTTCCATACATACGACTTTATTAAATATCAACTCGTTGGTAAATCAAAGCAAATATAGAAAAACAACTAATTCATTAGACACTTACGAATTAAAACTACATGTGATCTGGAAATGTAGATCTTCTAGCATAATTTAATTTTGAATTTTGCTTGGACATGCCTTTAATTGAGTAATCTCATCATAAGCAAATTATTAAAATCTTTCACTTTATATCTACATATTAAACCGACATTGATCAAAGTTTATTTTAACATTTATCTTTTATAAGTCTTAAATATAGGCATGAATAATGGCAAACATTTTTGGACATATAGTGTAAGTAAAATCGATGTTGAGAATGTCTAAGACTTTAACCAACAGCAACCCTTCCCACTTTAATAGATTATAAATAAGAAGGGAGTTTTTTCCAATATACACAATTTTTCCAAAATATTTTCCAATAATCGACAAAACGAGCAAATATGTCAACATTTTATCTCTAAACTGAATAATATTACATTATTTACTATTCTATTGCACGAAAAAATCGCTTAACCATACGAAGAAATGTTACTTACACGTATTTTTGCGACCCACGTTAAATTGCAAATTCACGTGAAACATTTTAATCTACGTTTATTTTAAAAATCTTTTTTTTTTCGTTTGTATCTTTATTTAACAAAAGAAGCTTCTAGTATGGACACATTTAACTTTTTAAAATCTTTTTTGCGGATTCATTTATCAAGGAAATAGAACATCTCCACTCTCTAATACGAGGTCTTTAGCATCTTACCACACTCTATTATTCGAAGATTAAATTTTGTTTTGTTCGATTTTTATGAGGGTCTGCATGCTCCATAATGATGCATTATAGGCTGATCCCGTCAAATTAGAGAGACTTGGTCACTAAATATATAAAAAATTGCCGAACGTGCGAAAACAATTTTAAACAGTTAAATGTATATTTTCACATTACATTCTGTATTATCAGTTTGACGAATTGACCTTATGGTTGTGCGATAAATTGAGTTTGCCAATTCGATCGTTTGACGTGTTGACTGTAAACGTTAAACTTGTTTGTTTTCAAATTTGACTCTGTATCTCTATTGTTAATTTAAAATCATTAAATGTTTGAAAAGAACACCTTTTAGAAATTATTTCGTACAAGTACTAGAGCTGCAACGATTCATTGGAAAGTCGATTCAATGCGATTCGATAGTTTTTGTTTCGATTCGATTTTTTTCGATTCGATTCATTCATTAATATAATTCACTTCAAACATAATTTATGCATTAATTAGAGCTTAAAACTAAATAATATTGATTATATAAAAGTGTTACTGAAATTTGATAGCACGAACCTCGAAAGTCTATGATGGCTGATTTATGCCTATTCGGAACACCCTCGACCTTTAATGAATGAATAATCTCGGAAGGATTCGTGGGGGGGGTCTTCACTGGATTTTGGAGATTTTACTACCTACGCGAGGCGAAGCACGTAACGGTTACACAAAATAGTTCTTGTAGTATACACTCAGATCTATGTCTAAACATAGATATTTGTTTTAAATTGAACCAAATATTGTTCATCGGTATCATTGAAATGTGTAATTTCAAATTTACGGACTAAAAACGAAACTTCAGTCATCGCCTTAACGATCGTGTATTTGTTTACTTCAACACCGTTTTTTTTCCAAATGGCGTCTAAATATGTCCGAGGTTATTCGTAGGGAATGACCGAGGAGTTCCGAATGGATTTATGCCATGTCGTCTTTTAGTTTCTTCGCCGCGAAGAAGCGAAGAAACGAAAAGACGAAGACACGACAAATCCATGGTTTTTCGTGTTTTAGTCTTTTCGGTTCTTCGCGGCGAAGAAACAAACACACGACAAAATAAATGCAACGATACGACATATAAAATGTGACGTGTTTTCGCCTTACATCTGTCGTATCTTCGTCTTTTCGTTTCTTTGCCACGAAGAAACGAAAAGACGAAGACACGACACATCCATAGTTTGTCGTATCTTCGTCTTTTCGTCTTTTCGTTTCTTCGCGGCGAAGAAACGAACACACGACAAAATAAATGCAACAATACGACAGATTAAAACTGTCGTGTTTTCGCCTTAATCTGTCGACTTTCCGTTTCTTCGTTTCTTGGCGGCGAAGAAACGAAAATACGACATGGCATAAATCAGCCACCATAAAAATCTGTTAAATTAATATTTGCTTTTTTACAAGTACGAAATGGATTGAGTACGAATGTAAAGGTCGCGAAAATGTATTATTAATGTAATTTCTACTAATAACGTATATACAGCATGGAATTAAATTGTAGAAAGATGCAGTTCTTGGTATACTACTGTACATATAACATAAACACACACTGTAGGCAAATATATTACATAAAAATGTGTTTGATGTGTACTCGCGGGTCCCGAATCGAAATTGAATCGGCACCCTCGAAATCGAGTTTCGATGTATCGAATCGAGTCGTTACAGCTCTAACAAGTACTGAACACATAATTCATGTATATATCACTCTAAACTAGCTTTAAGATTTAGGAGGGTGTAACATTCCAAACGAGACATTTTCTCGCATGGAAACGAGTCGCTCCATAGCTGATAATTTTTTTTAATCACAATCACTGAGGCAAGTTTAAACCTTACTCGCTATACTGTTGACGGCGTGCCGTTCTCTTCTTTACTTAAGAAATAACTTACTTGTTTGTTCGTTTGTTGGGTTAAACGCCGTAGCAACACATTGTATTGGTCATATAACGGCGATCAGTCAACCTACTTACTCCTCCTGGAAAGGCTAAATCTCTGGATTTAGCTGTTTACCAACTACTAAGCGCATACTTAGTCAGTGACTGCCAACTGCCCTACATAATTAAAAAAAATATGGATATGAGGGAGAATAGCCGTAGTATAAATTTCATGACCAAGCTCTTCGAAAGTATGCCCCGCCCGGGAAACGAACCCACGACCCCATCGATCATAAGACTTGTGTGCGACCAACTGAGCTAGCCGGGCGGCTTGAGAATTTACTTACAGTGTTGTCTATATTATGTTGTATAATAAACAAAAGGCAGTGCTTTAGCACGAATGATTTAATTAGCGCATCAACCGAGTGCCTATATTTTATAATACAACATAATATAGTCAACTGTAACTTATTTTGATTCTAACATCGCAAAATATATCCCTAGAAAAGATATGTTTTAAGACCTATTTTAACCGAGAGAAACGCCATGCTGTTGAAATATACCCCCAGTATAAAGCATTTATTCATACAATTCCTATAGATAGGTGTTTCTAAATCGAAACAAATAATATCAAATCTTTATTAAAAATATTATTTATTAAAAAATAGAAACAAAAAACAAAAAACGAATTGTCATAGTTTATTTGTGTTTAAGGACGATTTCGGTAGTTTTTGTGCGCATCGTTCTGCGCATGTTTCAAAAACGACGTCAACGTTGATACAAAAAGTTATTTCGATATAGAGTAGTGTTCTGGGGAGTTTTCAATTAAAAATCCGCAAAAAACTTCCGTCCGTTAACTTAACATTTCATATAAACAAGGCAACTCACTTTTTTTCTTCCAAAGAATATTGATTCCCTCATATTGGCGTACGCCATTTGCGCAATTTTCGGACGTTACCCAGCGAGTTTAAGAGTCGAAATTTAGATAACTCACTCGTTGTGAAATATTAATGCTGGTGGTATTTAATTATGTAGGTATTAAAGTTTACGTATATCGTTTTACTTTACGTCTTTTATTGTTTTAGGACCTAAATTTGACGGCAGAAATAAACTGGTAAGGGTCGACGACAATGGACGTTTCAGAACGTAAATAACGTTATTTTTTTCATTTCATGTTTCAATTTATATGCTGCATGTTTCCTTGGTCGAAGCATATTGGGAAATAAGATAAATGTTATAGTGCAACCCCTAATGTCTGAATATTCTTGGCTAAGAATTTAATGCAAGTTTATAATGTAGACAATGTTTAGACTGAACTGCAGGGGCGTGTCCAGACTCGTTCCGGGGGTGAATTTATGATCTGAAAAATGACCATTTAGTTACCATGGCAACTATAAAACTCTTGAAATGATAAACAAGTTCAAAATAAGCTTGTCTGTTCTGTATCTTATAAATAAGCTACTTTCTGTATGTTTGGATAATGAGTAGACATCAGTTTTTCATTTTTTGCATTTTAATTTTGAAAAAAGGTGGGTGGGTAAGGTTCATAGTGTTCATTTAATTTCTTCACAATTTATGTATTTTTATCTGTAAGAACTGTATCATTTTGCTATTGATATGAGTATTTTACACTTCAAACCAGATATCAAAATAAGACTTACCAAAGCAATCACATTTTGTAACATTTTAAAGAAGTTATATTTTCTGTGAAATTATCATATATTTTTCAATATATTAGGGGTTACACACGGCAATTTTACCACAAAAAGAGTTCGGCGACCCAACCTTTTTTCATTTATTTATGCTGAACAAACATTTTTCTTTAACATATTAAGATTTTAAAAAAATCTGTCGTCCAGTGTTCTTTAAATTTTATTTTTAGACAAAAATGTATAGATTTTTAGTAAAACTTGTTTTAAACTTTTTAGGCATTATCTTTTAAAAACACCAAATTCTATAATTATAGAAAAGATATTGGCTGTACAAATAAATTTATTCTTTGTAATAGCCTCTTTTAGACTACATGTAAGTATGTGTTGTGAAATAAAGAAGATCATAGCTTGTCATTTTTTTGTTTTTTCTTGCTGTTAATAATTACATTTGGGGCTCAGATTAGCTTAGAAATAGAGCTTTAAATCTTTGCCCGGACATGGTCAATTGGTGGTCAGTTTGTGAATAAACGAGTTTGGTGACCTATGTTTTTTTCTTCACCAGTGAATTAGTCATGGTCCTTTCTACAAAATATCAAAAAATCAAAAAAATCTGTTGTCAAAAATAAAATGTAGAAATCGTCCTTACATCAGTTTACAAAATGAGCGTCGCATATTCAACAAAACATTCCGGGAATTGCTAGGTCTTGAAATCGGTCTTATCAGAGTCTAGTAGGATTCTTATAAGTTATGCTATTAGATTTAGAGCTTTTTAAAGTATGTTTGTAAACAATAACGATCACAGACCATTATTAAATGTCATATTCAAACTTGTGTTGTTATAAACTGTATTTTAAGTATTAATGTTGATGTTGATAACCAAAGACATAATTAAACACATCATAGACCTTGAGCCAGTATATGACATTGCTCCCCCCCCAGGGGGAATTTTCAAGGGTATGATTTTCTTAACCCATATGGTGGTAGGCATTCACTGATGAAAGTTTGCAAAGTTCTGTTGGGGCTTTACAGAGTTATGGGACTTTGAAATATCACCCATTCTCATTTTCTGGTCAAATCCATAACAGACCTTGAGCCAGTATATACCCACGCGGGGAATTTTCATGGGTAGGATTTTCTTAACCCATAAAGTGGTAGGCATTCACTGATTAAAGTTTACAAAGATCTGTTGGGGCTTTACAGAGTTATGGGACTTTGAAATATCGCCCATTCTCATTTTCCGGTCAAATTCATCATATCTTTGAGCCAGTATATGACATTGCTCCCGCATGGGGAATTTTTAAGGATATGATTTTCTTAACCAATGTAGTGGTAGGCATTCACTGATAAAAGTTAAAAAAGTTCTGTTGAGGCAATACAGAGTTATGGGACTTTGAATTATCGCTCATTCTCATTTTCGAGTCAAATCCATAATAGACCATGAGCCAGTATATGACATTGCTCCCCACATGGGGAATTTTTAAGGTTATGATTTTCTTAACCCATATAATGCTAGGCATTCACTGATGTAAGTTTACAAAGTTGTGCTGGGGCTTTACAGAGTTATGGGACTTTGGAATATCGCCCATTCTCATTTCTGGTAAAATCTTTAATAGACCTTGAGCCAGTATATAACATTGCTCCCCACATGGAGAATTTTCAAATGTATGATTTGCTTAACCCATTACGTGGTAGTCATTCATTGTTAAAAGTTTATAAAGTTCTGTTTAGGCCTTACAGAGTTACGTGACTTTGAATTATCGCCCATTCTCATTTTTGGTTTAAACCATAAGTGCTTTTAAAGCAAGTTTAAGACATTGCTCCTTCCTGGGAATAATTATCTATGGTATATTTTTTAAACCCACATGAAAGTAACAGTTCACTGATAAAAACTTTGCAAAGTTCTGTTGGGGCTTTACAGATTTATGGGACTTTGAAATATCGCTCATTCTCATTTTCCGGTAAAACCATAAGTGCTTTTAAAGCCAGTATATGACATCGCTCCTCCTGGGAGTAATTATCTATGGTATGATTATTTAACCCACAAGGTAGATGCAATTCACTTATAAAAGTTTGCAAAGTTTTGTAGGGGCTTTACAGAGTTCTGGGACTTTGAACTTCATGACACCCTATGGCCATTTTCTTTGCCAAAATGTTCTTATTACTGTCCTCCGGTATTCTATTTAGACACATCTTAATTACGAAGCCATTTTGTTTTTGACAACGATTTGGATTTTGGGTTACCCTGTAACGTCATTCCTGTGCATTTCCTATGCTAAGCAGTGTGGTGATTTCTTAACACCAATATGTGAGGAGGCAGGGATGTTGAGGGGCTCTTTTCATACCTCTTTTCAACACAAAAATGGTGCTTTTTCCTATTACGTTCTTAGTTTTGTTTTGAACATGCTATTTTTTCTAAAACAATAAATAAAAAAGACAGATTGGCGTTCCTTATTTCTTGCTATTTCTGAGAGTCACTTGACAGGTAGAGTACTTTCGTGTTGGCAAGACTAAAAATAGAAACAAATCAAGTGCATCGTTTCTCTGTTCTCTTATGTCAGCCATATAAGAAATCTCCACTTTACATATTTTTATTTCTTGATTTTAATGATAACTTTCAGTTATCAATAAAAGTTTTACAAGATGGACAAATGAATAAAGTATTTACGGGAAGGGTCATTCGTTAGTCAGACTAAATAAATTTTACACCTATTTGAATAAAAGCACCTATTTTTTATGGTAACGTATATTTCTATACGGACCACGCTAATAAAACTTTATTTTTTCTTCTTTATTTGTATGTTTGTCTATGATTTTAGCACTTTAGGAAGGCAAATGGTTGATACTGGAAATACATTTACCACAAAATGATAAATTCAGGACGCCCCTTCCCTCAAATATGACTTAAATTTTAGATCAACTTAAGGAAAATTACAGAAATACATTTATAAACCTTGAAACAATGACTTTCAAACTTGGAAAAATCGAAAGAAACTTAAGTACCATAGCCGTGAACAGTCAAAATCAATGAATACATTTTAAAAGTTTATATACTTAACTCACCGAAAAGTTCATAATTATGAATGCCTAAAGAAAGAAATAGGTAGTAACGTATGTTACAACAACACTGTTTAAACTATCACATTCCAATTTTATCTGTCACACCCAGTACAACAGTTTAAATAATTTAATGGTAGCACAAACTATTTTCTATGCACTATGTCATATCTAAATACTGTTAATTACATCAATAAGGATTACCTTGAAAATTAAGGGAAACATGTTAAAATTAAGAGTTTAAAAGGTTACAAATTAGTCTCAGAAATACATAACAGATCAATTGTGTTCAAAGTTCATGTAGTAATCACTTTGAAGCAAAAAATCAAAACGTTCACCTATATTATTCCATTAGGTATTGGCATACTTATTTCTTATAAAAAGTCATTTGTCACCCAAAATTACATCCTCAAGGGTTTGCCATTAGATAAGAGATCGGCGTTGTTGCATGAACGATGTGTTTGCTTTCTTATCATTATCAATTTGTTGTACCATGCTTATGTACCATGTTCCCTTAAATATTTCTAAAACAAAATCTTCCGCGATGTATTAAAGTTCATCTACGACAAAATAATAAATTCGGACATAAATTGTGCTGTTTTTTGTTGTAAGGAATTACAACAACCTGTGGTTACGTGTGTTTATAAAAGTCCAACTACATTATTTCGCTGCTGTTAAATTCAACCGACATTTTGTGTTCCTTTACACTAAAGACATGGTATAAAAGAAACATTTAGAACTTAAACGTTTCAAGTTTCCAAAAAAGCGAAACATTGGGAAACAAGCTAACAAACAAGCATCAACTATGATACATTTCATATGAAACATACCTAACCAAACGTAACGTATGTTACAATTCATAAAACCATGTTTTATTGAATAAGAAGCGAACAAAGGACGCTTTGGTTACATTTGAGATTTGGTTACATCTAGTAAGAATTGAAGTAACAAATGAATTGCAAAAATATCGATTTGAGTATTGCTATGAAGGATTCTATGCTTATATTGCATGAAATGGTTAAAAAATCTTCATAGTTTAATTTATCAAAGCCATTGAGATGCACACAGTTTCATGTTCATCTTCTGGTTGAAGATGTCAATTTTTTTTTCAATGAGATAATAACGACTTCATTCATTGTGGATAACATTTTTGGTGTAAACCAATTTTCAATATGTTATCGGTTAACCCTTCTCCGCACTGTAAGATCGGTATATCATTTTAACGGTAACGTATGTTACATCACGTATGTTATATTTGATACTTTAGACAGCATTATCTCTAGACGATCCTGAGGAATGGCAAAAGTAGTAATCATAAATGAAGAGTTCATTAGAGAGACTAATTAGTAAACGTGAAGTCAACTAAGATATTGCACATTAGTTGAAAAACCATGGTCATGTATGTTTCATGTTTAAATGTCTACCCGAAAATTTTGCTAAAGTTTGAAATTTAATGAAATGTCATTGAATACTTAATGACAATCGTTTTTATTTCATATATATTCATATCTGATCTTATGTTTTAAAATATTTTACAAGTATGATATCTTTTCTAATTTGAAAAAAAAATGAATTTTTTATGGTTATGTATGTTTCAACACTCTTGGCGACAAAGTTTAAGAGCTGAGTGTAAGTTAATATTTCTGAGGAACAAGATAAAAATCGTATTCTTACATACAACAACATTGTATATCTTAAAAAGCAAGTGTATTATGACTACTTTATGTGGCTATGTTCCATAGTCTGCGCGCAAAGGCACAGTAACGTATCTTACATTTTAAGGTACTTATGAGCTCAGTATCAACAACAATTTCCTTTATAAAACACAAAAGACACATTTTCTTCTTAATTGACAAACAATATCAAGAGAACTTGGTGTTGCAAACACGATTTAATGGTTTTTGCAAAAATAAATCGATAAAAATAGAACAAAAATTGCTATATACCTATACAATTAAAAGTTGATTTTCTCAGCAATGCCCCACTGGAAACTTGCAAACTTTGTACTGTTGGACTCAGGACAGATAGGGGAATAAAAAAATATGGGTCTTGAAAATTCCCCCTGGGGGGGGAGCAAAAGTGTATCTGGCTCACGGCCTAATCAGTGTTGCAACTTAAATTACTGTAGCATACATGTACCGCAACGCCACAGAGGGGAGTAAAATTATAACAGTCGTCACGAGCTATTTTTGTTTAATATTTAAGTATACAGGTCGTATTCTAGGTCATGCGTGTTTTTGTACTTTAAACGATGGACTTTTCGATTAAATAGGTAACAAGCTGATACATGAACAGCATTTTCTGATTTGAATATTAGATATAGTAATTTTATATAATGGTATGTGTATAAAATAAGTGTAAACTAACTAAACTACAAAATTGTTTAAATAATTCCCCCCTTAATATTGGTGTGTAATGTAACTGTTTTTGTTTATATACTCAATGTTTACGTGGACGACCTGTAGATGTTATCACATTAAATAATGAGTGAATGAGTTAGACACGCCCCTAGCTTAAATAGTTTATTGCCTTAGATTTAGTGTCCATTCTCTTGACAATTCTGTCCAAGTTCACCGAATGTGATTTTGTAGCTTTTTGAAAAGGACTACCTCGGCATTTATCCTTAAAATCAATTTGAAATGTTGAAACTACTTCTTGGCTGGAGCTTCCGACCAAAAACTATACACCAAACCATTTCAAGTTAGTTTATCACAAACAAAAGTTCAAGTTAACATACATGTATATCTAAATGGCGGAACAAGCGGGGGGTTATTGGTTCAAATACATCAACACAGTTATGACATTTCATGATATACTTAAATTAAGTCATTAATTTAAATTTCTTAAAATTTCTATGACATATTAATGACATAACAAAATGATAATATATTTACACATTGCTTTATAAGTCAGTACAAGTACAAAATTCAATTATACGATACAGTATTTTTCATTGATACACTTGTTGATTTTAAAAACTACACATATTAAAATCTAAGCGCTGAAAGCTCTGAAGTTAAGCGCTTTAAAATTTGGGCTTAGCTGCATTTATCTAATAATGTTAAATTTATATAGTGCAGAGAATCAATCACTAGCAGATTATTTGTCTGCTGAGCTAAGTGTTCGTATGACCCAACATGGAAATAACGAAAAATTATTTTAATGGAAAAATATTCGGGTGGCTACTCCACAACTGAAATGCAATAAATTCAAGTAAACCACATGAAGCATAGGCAGTTCTTTTGGTTTAAATGTAAGCTTTGAAGAAAAGCATTTGCAGCAAGATTGAACATACTAAAACTACATTGTAGATTCTTTATAAAGCAATAATATAAGCATTTGTCACTTGTTGATTAGTTGGGATGTTTGATTGAATGTTACATGTTTGTTCGTTTGTTGGGTTTAACACCGTAGCAACACATTGTATATGTCATATAACGGTCGGTGGCAGAATGAAGAGTTCATAGAGTTTTGTCCCACTGTTCCTAGAAAGGCTTTATCTCTGGATTTAGCTGTTAATCAACTACTAAGCACATACTTTTGTCAGTGAGTGACAACTGTCCTACATGATTTAGAATCTTTGGTAGAAGGGAGAATGGCTCTAGGAATAATTTCACGACTAAGCTTCACGAAAGTATGCCCGCCCGGGAATCGAACCCACGACCTTCGATAAGCAGACTTGTGGTCTAACACCTGAGCTAGCCGGACGGCTGAATGTTACATGTTATAGATTAATTGCTTTGTTGAAATTGTGTCTAACTCTCTGTCTAAGGGTTGTCATGTTCATCTTTGAAATCCATAAATATCATTGCCACATGTTAATATGGGTAGACACAATACCATATCAAATTAATTCTGGATTATAACTATTAATGTACCATTGGGTTCGAAAGTTTTTTTACACTTGTTCAATTTTGATGTTTTAATATACAACTGTATACTTAGATATTCTTCAAATGTTATTTGTTTCACAACTAATGTACATTTTGACGTAATCCCTTCACTTAAGTATTTATTGAAAAAATATTCATACTTATAAAACACTCAATAAAAGTTTAAGTTTGCAAAAAAGATAAGAAAAAATATGCGAAAAAACTTTTGGACACCAGTGTATATGTTTAATAAAGCTAATATAAATTGACTTCTTTACCCTAAAAATACTTCGCTTGAATTTCAAACAAATTAAATGATTTGCAAAAAAAGTAATTTAAAATTAATTTGTCAAATTGACATTGAAAAGTAAGGGTAAAATCCGAGTAATCCAACTAATTGGACCTAACTGTTCGAAGAGTATACAAGGGGAAATAACTGACTGAGGTCCCTGATTAAACTGTACCATATCTCATGGAGATCATTATATCTTTTTTATTATACCGATGCACGAATAAATTGTATATTGCTTCAAGGTATACATCACTGATGTTATTTTAACTCTATAATGTAATTTACATACCATTTGGTTATTCCATGATGCTTGTCATTCAGCAATTCGATTTTAGTTTTGAATAATGAACAGTACACAATTCGAAAACATATTTTACCGCAATTTATCCCTTGTATATACTTTATATGAAAATTCTTCCGAATTAAACACGACACATTTACTAAATAGACAAATAATCTATTCGTTGGGTCGATTCCCGGGCGGGGCCTACTTTCGTGGAGCATGGTCATTAAATAATTTTCTACGGCCATTCTCCCTCCTATCGCTGATTCTAAATCATGTAGGGTAGTAGTCAGTCACGGATGATGGTATGTGCCTAGTAGTTGGTTAACAGCTAAATCTAGAGATTTAGCTTTTCCAGGAACAGTGAGTAGGTTGACTGACCGCTGTGATATAACCTATACAATGTGTTGCTTCGGCTTAAACCTAACAAACAAAACTCTGTCCCTTGATAAAAACTTGTACAAAGTATAAAAATATAATAATATAATGAATGATCTTACCTTCAATTAGCAGTATATAAAATCACTATTCTTTCATTATATATCTGTACACTTGGCAATGTTTGTGTCCTCACAATCAATTTCTTTGTGGTTAGCAAACCGAGATATTTAAGTTACGGTTAATTGCTCACGCTGTAAAAAGAATACTAACTATTGTATGATTTTGTTATATGCAATTAAAACAATGAAATTATATACCAGGTTTCTATTGTTTTCTGGTATTGTTTGCTTTCATAACGAATATCAGTGCCATAGAAATCACAGAATTGTTTGTATGACTTCATTGATCCGATCAAAATATATTATACAAGATATCAAAAGGAAGACAAAGCGGCTTACATTTGAACACATACAAGGAATATGAATATTTTATTTAGTAATGAACCCATTTTATCTAGATTCGGCACTACCTTCGTTCATTTTAAGTATTGAAAAATAAAAGCGAAGTGTTATTTGCAGAAAATATATGTAAAGCATATTAAATTATTCGATTTTATTACCTACTTAGATTGTCAGACTGTATTATTATTTTAGTGGAAAGAATAGTCTGAAAAATGTGCCTGCTATATAATTTCTTAAGCTGAAATAAACGAAAACTTACAAAAGGATGCAATTAAAAAAAAAAAAAAACATTTTGTTGACTTGAACTTTTTATTTTTAATTGATTATACTTGAACCTAGTTCCTACCCCTGCATGATTTTTATGAATTTCAGCATGTGATTTTGTAAATTAGTTGTACTAGAACAATAAACCTAAATTATTGCGTTGTTTGTTTTTCCAATAATTAAATTTTAGTATCAGAACCAAGAGGCAAAAAATTGTATCAATTGCTGATTACATTAATTTTGTGGCCGGCTTGAATAACAGGCTAACATTTTTTTTATTGATCGATTTTGTTCTGGCAAATCTCGTTTACGAGAAATGATTGTTTCAAATTCATGTTTTTAAATGTACACAAAGTTTATAATTGTTAATGTGCTTTTGAATTTTTTAGTAAAATTTTGTAACAATGATATTTCATATGTTAAGTGTAAGAAAGTGATAAAATGTTTAGCCCTTCAAACAACGTTTAATGATAGTAGTTTTATTTTTGAGACTCTGGATGTTTATCACCTAACTACCAGTCGACTTCTAGAAGTTCACACTTAGCAGTTAATACATCTTATCGTTCAGTTGCGTCTTCCAATGGGGGTGATGACGATGACTTTTAAATTTATGTCGTAGGTAATTAGTCACTTCCGGTTCCTGTTCTAGCGGCCATATTGGATTTATACTTTTAGCGTGTGTGTTTTATGACATTTTATACACGACTGATAGTTTGTCAAACATTGGTTAAAATGTGTTAATCGGATACACAGTGACACTTTAAATGACATGTAAAAAAGTAGACATTACAGATGATTATATGCCAAGACGTAAAGACAACCTCGAAAAGTGATACTTGGTGTTCCTATTTCTAGATTTTAACCATAACCTGTTGTTTGTATGGACGAGGATATCAGGAGTGAAAAAAACATAAGAGTGTGTTAATTTTTGTTCATTCGCTATTTATATACGTTATATTTATTATCATATACATTTCTGCGTACAGATAGATCAAATATATTCAGAATGCTGTGAAAGATACATGTAGTCTTAGAAATTTCTTTTTGCAGACTTTAAAATTGATATGAATTGGTAACCTACCCTGGTAACCAAGAATATCATTTATGATCCCTCATTGGATTAACTAATAGTTTCTTTTCAATAAGACGCTAAAAAACGCCTTTTAATTTTTTGTAATTGTTAAATTATGTCTTAATAAATTGCATACAGAGTATATTTTGTTTTTGTTTTTCCTTTTCACCTCTTGATGCTTTTTGTCCTATTTGTTTGTTTGTGTTTGTTTGTTTGTTGGGTTTAACACAGTAGCAACACATGTATGGGTCATATAACGGTGATCAGTCAACCTACTCACTTCACCTAGAAAGGCTAAATCACTGGATTTACTTGTTAACCAACTACTAAGCACATACCTTCGTTAGTGACTGACAACTGCCCTACATCAGAAAAAATCACTGGTAGGAAGGAGAATGGCCATAGAAATAATTTCATGACCAAGCTCCACGAAAGTATGCCACGCCCGGGAATCGAACCCACGACCCCTAGATCAGTAGCCTTGCGTGCTACCAACTAAGCTAGCAGGCGGCTCTGTGTGTCCTATAATACGACACAAGATACCTTAATGCCAGTCTGATGTAGGTATCTCTAAGCACGATCCATCCATTAAAGATACTTTCTTTTCTGAAATGATTTACCATATTGATTTCATATTAATCTCGATGATCAGGTGAAATTCTCATAACCTGCTCAAATAATTATTATGCTAGACCAATGCTCAGACTTGTAACGTTTAGTTTGAAAGTATAGAAACTATATTATTTGTGTATAAAACACCGTTTACTCTGATGATGACAAGCTGTAAGTATTTCAAACTGTAAACACGCACACTGTACAACCCTGAGCCATCTTCAACTTAACATCGACATTTGTTGAAAGTGCTACTTTCGATAATTTGGAAATACCATACATTGTAGATTGGTATATCGTCCATTATACATTGGTGTGGAGTTTGGTGCATAGGAATGTAACAAGCACTGATAAAATCCATCGCTGTGGAATCAACGTATTCCCGTAAAGAACGTGTATTATTATCAATATATCAATAACACAGATAAATAATGAAATCAAAAAATAATTTATCGCAGCTAATGTACATTATGACAACATTTGATGTTCTGCTGTACAAGTGTATTTTACCGCAATATACTTTTTTTCTGGTTGATAAATAGAAAATGAAAAACTATTTTACTGTTCTAGTCATTTTTATTGCAAATTATCTGATTCCAAAGAAAACAATATAAAAATACAGTATATGTATAGGAAAGATTATAAACGAACAAAAGACTCTAAAATATACATAGGAACGTCACTGGATAATATGAAACGTTGATAATTATGAACCAAAGGCATGTGCTATTAATCCTATTATCATCCCAATGCTTGCCTTTCGCAGAAGATATTACATTTTCACGATTAGGATACGGCGATAGTCATTCTTGAAAAGTCCGACATTATTAACATGAGGTCGATCTACTTTATAAGTGCAAGCTTTTCTTACATTGAATAATGAGTTTCTTTTAGAATTTGTATATAAATACTCGTGGCCAGTATTATGATTTTTGCAAATATAAAGCAGTTCAAACTCAGGTTAAAATTGTTGACTAGCTTGCAATTATCAACGTTAACATTATCTTGATCATATAATATAATTATGCATTATTATAGTAACATGCACAACATTTTGTGCAAACATAAAATATACATGTTCATAAATATACACATACATGTATACTTACAATTATGTCATAACACTACCTTATATACCTATATACTCCGGATTTACAAAAATACTCTTGAGTGAGTTTTTACTAAATTTGAATTTTTGACTCAATTATTATTGACTATTTAAATAATGAAAATACTTTTCATTCAAATCGGAGATTTCACTCAAAACACTTTAGTATTCTTAAGCATATTAATTTCTTTAAAACTGGGACCAGATACTTCAATTTCTTAAGATCCATTGATATAGAGCGCGAACGCGTCCTGCAACTTAAGAGCAGTTTTGTAGTTCAATTATTACACGAACCCGAACGCAAAAATCGTGGACGGTTGTCAAAAAAACTAGTCTTTTTCCTGTTGACAAAAATACAAACTTTATTATTTGGAATAATAGAATCAGAAACTCAAAGTGTTGTATTTGTACTCAAAAAGAAAAGAAAGAGTTCACAGCCGGCCTGCATATATCAGTTAATTAACAACCCAGGTTCAAACATTACGGCACAATCAGTTAACAAGTTCATAGTTTATTATAACACCCCATATAGATGTATATATGTATATCAATATATACCATGCTTTAAAGTAAGTCAAACATACAAATATCTATAGTCTACGGTACATCAACTAAGCCTTAAGTCCAGCGGTGACCCGAGATTCTGTACAATACCTCACAAGGTACGGATCACTGAGCACTGATCATAGGAACCGAATACATAAAACAGTTGAATTGACAGCTCAAAACCTCCAGATATCAATCATATGTTTGCGGAAGTTCACATATTATCAAATCATGTTTAATATGTCAAATTATTGCATACCTAATACGCACCGAGTAATTGTCTATGCACTTAACTTGACAGTTTACACGACAAAGAGACTTTTTTGACAAAAAGAACACTGTACTCTTCTACTTTCAAAATCAATTTCTTTGTCGTGTCCATTTTTATATCAATGTCATGAATGTAAGTGTCAAGACTTTTCTGAGAACAGTCGCGAACATCTGAAAAAATGCTCTGGAGGCAATCAACGCAAACGTTCGCGCAAAAAAAAAATTGTTCGCGTTCGCAATCTATTTTAACGGATCCTCTACAAGTAACTAACCTATTTCAGAACGAAAGAACGCGAACATGTTCGCATTCGCACTCTGTATATACGGACTTTTACAATGACAAAATTCATGAATGACAATCAATGTACACATAACTTCATGTAAAAAATCTATTTTTTGTTTTAAATATTACAAATGCATGATTATCACTAATGTATATATAGCTTCAGCTCAAATTTTATTTAAATTATTACAAAAATAATAAATAACTAATACATTTTTTTTTTAAAATACCACGGTCTCAAGAAGAAAACAGAGAAAATAGCGCTTCGGCTCAGAGTTTTTAAGAGCTGTAAGTATTTATATTCTTGTCAGATTTTGATGACAAAAATACAAGACTTACAGCACTTTAAAACTTTCAGTCGATGCTGAATTTTTAGTTTTCTTCATCGAACCGTAACATTTTTGATAGTCACGTGGTATTGCCACCTTGATGAAGAAATCATTCATACATTTCCATGAGACTATAGAAAAACATAAGAAGATGAAATGTTTCTTTGGATACATTTGTCTTGTACCACCTAAAAGTATGTTGATACAGGAAATATTATCTGTTTAAACTATACTTATCTGTAACTATTGGTCGTTATAACTCTATACCGCTCGTAGGTAAGTGATCACAATCTTGTCCCACGAATACGCACGACAAGCCATAATGATTGCAACAATGATTTTCAAGAAAATGAATTTATTATATCTTATTGTATACTGTCGTGATCTTTAAAACGTAAAATAAAATTAGACAACAAAAATTAGGTACATCACTACCGGTAGTATTTTTTATAAAGTTTTAGCATGTAGTTTGTTGCTATGCACATCTTTACATACTGGTAGTTTTAATTGAGCGTGTTTATTAATCATAACAAAGAGGTAATTGAATTATATTGCTAGTAGCCTTTTATATCCCTTTTTATTGATTTTTTAAATAATTTTCAGCCACATATTAGGTTATCATTATTTCTTTAATTGATATACTGAACATCCTCCGTATTTATCAGAAACAATCAAACAACATTTTTTTCTATCATATAACATTGATCGTGGTGTATTCAAATACTCCCATCTTTCTAATTTTAGAGTCCCCCAACGTTGTTGTCGTTGACCCCTTAAATCATACATATAAACATGATAGCCATTAAGTTCAGATAACAGTAACATGTCAAAATCTGTTACTGTTATACACCCCAAACTAACTTCTATTGGTAAGGTAAATAATTCATCCCCATTCATGTCAAACGTTTTCACACTATCATCATTTAAAACATAGACTCTTGTATTATCATAGTTGGTAGACATGATTTTACCCACTGGATATCTGTTAGGAAAATCTTTATCTACATAAAAACCCCTTTGCAACTCACCTGATAAACTATATACATGTATACGCATATGTTTATCATCAGTATCTTTTATTATCCAGATATTGTTATTACAAAATACCATACCACGGGGATCATAATAATAAAACTTATCATCTAGTTTAATTTTTTGACCTAAACTCATTTTGTCAGACTCATTGATAGATATAAACTGTAAAACATTGGCACCTACCAAAACAGCCACTTCTGAAGAAGATATAACAACAACATGCAATGGACTTCTCTTGAAATCACAAAACCCTTTCACTTTATATTCATCATCAAGTCTCTTTAATCTCCTGTTTTCCTTGTCAATAACAATTATTGTACCGTCTGACATCTGGCACATATATATCATTTCACTTGAATACGTAACATCTGAATTCACTCTCATATCAATTTTTTTCATAAACTTTGCATCAGTAAAAGGTTTGGTTGTAGCCTGTGAAATATAGAACATGTAAGTACATTAGTACGGTATATAGAAAATAATGATTACATTAAACAATATTATCACCAATCATTTGCAGTCGTTAGACATAAAGTAAAAATGTAAAACCTCAAAACATCATGCATTTAACATATTTGAATAAGTTACATATTTATAATGACAGAGAGACGATATTTCGCCGCTGAGGTAGAACTCTGGATTCTGAATGGGCGTCATTAGTTCGATAAACAGCCTAGTCAGATTAAGCTACTCCAATAATATAACTTATAACGATATTAATAGCGAAATATATTTTTGGAACAATGAATTCTGCATTGTTCCAATTACAACAAACGAGATTAAACCATTATTTGTATGCTCTAATAATGTACAACTAAGACAAAGGGTATAATTTAATAACTAATTTTACTACATTTTGTCCAGCATATGCTATTTCCTTAGATTTGTTAATAGTCATGTATGTCTTGCGATGCCACAATCACTAGGTGGCACTGTTGACCACCTTCAAACCCACCTTCTCTTTATGTATGGACAAATTGTTTCGCCTTCCTTATGATGTCTGAAAGCTAGTCGATTAAAAAAGCAAAACTAAAGGAAAGCGTGTCAAGATAATGCATATAATAATGGTAAGATGACATTTACGAAATTAAATTGGATTGTGTAAAAGCATATGTGCCTTTTTCTAGTACGGTGGCTGATTTACGCCATGTCTTATTTCCGTCCTGTGGGGTGCAACATAAAAACACTTGAGTACGACAAAATGGTATATTTTTCATATCATCATCCCGCGGGCGCCATGCAAGAATACAGCCATACAACATTTTAGTCATTTGTTGTGTTTTACCCAATGCAAAATATACTCATGTGACAAAATTACGGCGGCTGATTTATGCCATGTCGTATTGCCGTTTCTTCGCCGCGAAGAAAAAACACAAGACAAAACAAATTTAACAATACGACAGATAAAATGTGTCGTGTTTTCGCCTTACATCTGTCGTATCTTCGTCTTTTCGTTTCAAAAACGGCATAAAAGTACGTGCAGTCTTGAATGTTTAAGGGCAAAATTCTTCAACTAATATAAATGTACCATGTGATTAAGATATTTTGCATATCTTAAAACTATCATTAACTGATTTTATATTATCATTTGATATAGTTGTGTCTAATACGTACAAAATTAACATTGTATAACCATATGTTACTCAAAACATTCATGTATAAACAAAGGACTTTGTAATGTATACAAATCCCGAATATTATATTAAAAAATACGTAATTTGCATAAATTTGCATATTAAGATTATCTGACCAAGCTGAAATTAGTACTAGATAGACCATGAAAACATGGATATGGAGGCCTATTTTGAATTTCTATCTAAGTTGGTTATTGTGTTCTTAAGGAAAAACGGAATTTCGATAATATCGGACTTAATTTGCATTTTATGGAAATTGTTCAAGAAATATAGGGTGTCATTACATGGATCCTCATTCACCAATTCACCACTGTTCAAAGACATATATACTGCAAAATAACTACTCAAGTTCAGAGTTCACCTTGAATATGGCATTTTACTGCAGGATAATAAACAAAACTGCAGCTGGTAAGGGTAGGTTGGGGATCTGGTATTCGCTAATGTTTTATCACCAAGTATGTTTTTAATTTATAATTTTTATCTACATGGTATCGTCAAAGCTTCCGTGCATTCGATTTTTAAAACACAATAAAACATAGAATAATGACGTTTGAAACTTGTACCTCAAACATGGTAAACATGTGACGTCATCACTGGTTTTAAAGATCAGTGCTTCCAGCACCCGATTATTTTTCAATACATATACATAATCTTAAAGTCGAGGCATATCATAAATTAGAACCAAATTTACTTGTTCGAAATATGACAAATAAGCGCCCAATTGTTTTTTTTCAAGTTTAAAAGCGTTTATTTTTAGAAAAATTAGTGACGTAATCGGTTTTTGGCCAATAGCATCTTTCTGTCCCAAAATTTGAAAAATCACCTGGCAGATTCGTGAAGAGCACATTTTTTCTACAAAAACCTATCAAAATATTACTGTTAAACTGATGGGTACAGCGAACCACGTTTTAGACGCTTTTTCTCAACTGTGTCGACATACTAATAAATTTGAAGAGGTAAGTGTCTTCAAATTGTTCAAATGAATTCCATAATCAAGTTCTTTTCATAAACGTTGTTTATTACCCCTTATCATGCTAATCGCGACCACAGGTCGCGATGATTTTATCGTTTTCTTACTGCTGAGCGCGACCTACAGTCGCGATACGTGTGTTTCTCAGTTACACCCTCTTACTATCCTTATTGCACTCTTATTCTGCTTAAACTAGATCGACATCTGTACAAACTTTATTTTATCAAAGGCCGAACTCTAGTTGATGATGTTATTAATTAAAATAAGTCCAGTAGAAGTTTAATCCAGCATTACGTGCGAAAAACAAACTCCATTTCTCACTAAGCTTTCACTACAAAAACAATGGCGGCTTATGCAAGAAAACGATTTACATTCAACGATGTTTTCAACGATTTTAATTGTTTTATTACAGAGAAAACATGAATCTCTTTATTTGCTTTTTTATAATTTTACCCATACTCTATATCGGCAGTTTACAATACATCAACGAATTCAAATACGACAACTTTAATAACTTAACCTGAATATTTTCACAAATATAGGAAATTAATTATTAGAAGACCCAACAGAAAATGTGACGAATTTCGCCGGCTTTTAAAACCACATGTCCATATTCATATTTTTTACTATGAAAACCATTTCACTCCAAGTTACCTATTTAATAATTCACCTTATATCATATGGCATTGAACAAAAGAAAGGAAAAGAATTTTCACCACAGCTCACTCACAAAAAGACATTTGAATACATTCGTCCCCTTTCGTGAAAAAAATGTCAAAACTCCAGTGACCATTCTAATATAAAAAGTATTAGCATTTCCAGAAATGCTTGAAATCGCCGTTTAGCCGTGTATGACATCTCCTTTTATAAGTAAAACATTCAAGCAATATTTGTCAGCGTTTTAGTCGGTCGCATGTCTATTTATAGAATACCCGGTATTTAGTCATTGAATAACAGGCACTGTCCGGGTCATGTTCTTACTGCGCACAAAAAACAGCAATATTATGGTAGACTTTAGAATTATTACTGCATATTTAGTCACAAAGGAACTATATTAAATTTATAACTTTCTATAAACTGGCACTCATTTATATATTGATATTGGTATTTTCTGGTAATACAAACAGGTAACCCGACAACACAAGGCGTCTAAATGCATTAATCACTAGCAACTTAGTGATTATGAATATGGATGGGGACAACTGTGTTAAGGGACGGATCTTTTCGTCCATTGTTTAATTTAGATTTGTATAAATCTATAAAATTTCATAAATAATTGTAAGAATTATTAATCTTTTCAGTAAATATATCTATAATTATAATACATTTTGAAAAAAGGACGCATTTACACGATAAAAATGTATATCCGATCTTGATCGATTTTTAACGACGTTTACGAAAACATCTCAAGTAATTTGTCGACATGACCCGATATCGCCCGAAATTTGAAAGCAGCTATTATGGGAAATCTACCTTAAATATGTTTGCGCAGAGGTAGAACGCAAAATTTTGAAACCGGCGTCATTAGTTCGAGTGACGGCTACGTCAGGTAATGAAAATACACTGAAATAAGATAATTAATATCGTTTAACCTCTGTAAAAGAAAACGTTTAGGTAAACCGGAGCGAAATCAATTTTGGAACGCTAAATCTATGATCGTTCTGACCGAAACAAAAGCACTTAAGACCTTTATTTTCAATAGATCCAAATGAGTATAGTTCAGTTATAAAATGAAATGCAATGTCGGAGTAGTTTTTAAAGCAGTTTACATCAGATTGTACACTTCCAGAAGAAATAAAAAACAATGATATTCATAGGTGTTGGAAAATATATATCTTAATTAAGACTAATCTAAATAACGGTGCTTATTCTACAATTACCCATTGCATAGGAAGGGTAAATAATGTAGAGAGAGAAAGGTTACATTTGTATGTAAGTACTGCATATCTGACAGGGCCTTGGAAATTGCTGTTACTTGAATGAGAATAGCGTGTTGTATGTAACTGCTTTTTTAGGGAGCTTTGGCTATCTTTATCATTATCAAAGCAATCTTTTTTGTTCAACAGTTAATACACGTTTTGTTTAGTTATCATGGGAGGAAACCAGTCGCCCGGTTAGCTCAGTCGGTAGCACGCATGTCTACTGATCGAGGGTTGTGGGTTTGATGCCAGGGCGGGGCATACTTTCGTGGAGCTTGGTCATGAAATTATTTCTACGGCCATTCTCCCTCCTACCAATGAGTTTTAAATATGTAGGGCATTTGTCTTGTTTGTTTGTTGTGTTTAACGCCGTAGTAACACATTATATAGGGTCATATAACGGGGGACAGTCAACCTACTCACTCCTCCTGGAAAGTCTAAATTTTTAGATTTAGCTTTAAACCAATTACCAAGCGCGTACTTTCGTCAGTAACTGAAATCTGCCCTACATAACTAAAGGGTATACGTCTATGTCTTACAGATCAATTCACAGAAATTTCAAAAAGTATATTTATTTATTGGTCATGCATTCAAATGACCATACCACAAAGGAAAAATGTAAAAATGCATGTTTGTTATTAATACAAATAGTTGATCATCAAATTCCTTATTTATGGTTGGCCAACCGAAAATTAATCTGAATTCCGAAGCGGAATTTGACGATATTTCCCGTATGCTCGAGCGAAAAGCGTGATTACTTGTTACTTAACTAGTAGGCACGAAAACTCCGTGAACTTGATAATTTTATCGACATGTTGTGTAAGTTATTTATTAATTCATATATTTTTATTGTGTAAACTGTAACGAAATAATTGAAATGTGTTTTCTTATGTAATCGACTTATTCCGTCAATTTACTTGTTTGTTCGACAATGTTCGTTTTAAGTTGCTTACGAATAAAATGTACAAAATAGAAAGTATTAATTTTAAAATTAAACAGTTTAGTAGTGTAGTTCACATAATCAGTGTTACGATTAAGGCCTTCATGATTGATTTTAAAACACTATACACATAAAATAAATTAACAATGCGTCAGTCGAACATGAAAAAGAAATAGACGTATATACTTTCATGTCAGTTCTCCAGATATGATACCAATTTGAGATCAAAGCGCTGAAGGCACTGAATTTGTTTGGGTTTTAAAAAAATGGATTTCCGGCTCCAACAATGATTGTAGACAAAAACAGTTCAGTGATACTAGTTTGATAGGTAGAACAGCACTGTTTCGGTTCAATACACGTTATACTATCAACCTATAAATACAGCTGGTAGACTGGAGAGGCGAACATACTATTGTGTTTTTTCACGCAATAACCACAAGCCAAAGGGGTCATTCTTAGAACAATTGAATAACTGCCGCCTTAAAGTTTTGATCCATGCCCATTTTTATAAAGAAATTATTTACAAACATTACAGTAGACGAATTAGGAGAAAAACTCTAAATTTACCAAACAAATCAATACACGAGTAAAATACTTTCAGATCAATGATTCTAATTCTTGCATGGCAAACTCACATGGCATTTAAACACATAATTAGTATCTTTTATGAAAAATGTTTGATAGCAAACTTTATCGCGCCGTTTCTTACTTATAACTAAATGATGTAAAATCCGGTTAATAAACCATGAAGTATTTGCAATTATTTCTGCCAGTACACCATAAAAATAAACAAACCCTTTATGATCGAAAAGAGGTTTATCGTTTGTCTCCCAGTATACTGTGATAATAAATCCTTAAGATTTCCAAACACGAATCATTTCACAGTGAAAAGTTTACCGATTATGGATATTCGAATTAACCAACTTACCTTAGGTGGGCCTGGGGATTCTAATGGTTCTGGAGAAGTTTCATCCTAGAAAAATAGAAAATACAAGTTCTTTCCAATAGCTTATATACTAAACGAAACTTCCAAGTACCCCGATTTCAATATTGCAGGATATGTTTATTTTTCAATATTTAAGTCCGACGGAATTCTGTACAGGATCATACTGTCGTATGCTTGCATGGTCTTATACTACTTTATTAATGCAAAATCATTTTGTCGTGCATGCGTTGATATGGAAAGATTTCAAATTGCTTTTATTTAACAAAAAATAAGCAATTAGATATCTAATCGGACAGGTGACGCACCACTTTGCAAAAGACCTATGGCAAGTTCTAGTTCTTGAAGCGACATTCGAGCCATTTCTTGATAATTGGTTGTGCATATCAACACACCGAAGTTTTTCACCAAAACTGGCCATGTGGGATTTTTGCACGAGAAGCATGTGCCCATTTTCGCTTTTTAGCACACGCGCGGCAAAACAATTTTATATAAATTAAAAACATGAAATCCACTCAAGCAGACCACAGTATAGTTCTATACACATTTCCATTAACGATCGGACATAGATGTTGAAAATAAAAATTTCAACAAAATTGAAAATGGGGTACGTGGGAGTTTCGTTAGTTATAGTATACATACCTATGAAATAAGAATTGAAGGACACTTCCTAAGTGCAAAACAAAGGGGATGCTGAAAGAAAGGCACCACAGACAAAAATAGTTCGGATGTTACATTTGAATATTCGATAACATCCCAGTCTTTTTTTTAGACTTTTGGCGATTTCACCGGAAGGCCTAAGTAATACCACAAATCGTAAACTATCGACGAATATGCCTGACCAGTTAAACCTGCGGAGTGATACACGTGTCTCTGATTTTCTACGCACACAATTTCTATGCGATAAAAGTAGTTCCATCATCTGACTTGTCTTTGTTTCAATGATCAGTGACAGGTGTTCACATTTATTGAAAAGCGAGTGGAAGGTACGCAGTCAAATCTCGTTAAGTAGTTTACATAGTGATCAATAAAGCATTATACTTTTAATATTCATCACAGCAAAGCAAAGGTTTACATTCCATGTTGAGAAGATCATAAAGTAAAAGCCATACAATGATTTACATATTGATAGTTTTTTTAGCTGTTTAATTTTATGAAACTGTGATAATTCGTTGTACATACATCCAGATGTCACTCACATTGTTTACAGAGTCTGTCTGTTTAAAATTATATTTAGCTGATGCACTTTAGCCAATTTATCCATGACCTTAACTCATTTTTTGTATTATATATGCGTTGTAATATTTCCTATATTGTGTATGTTTTGTTGTTGTATTTTGTGTATGTGTGTTCTTTGTATTTTTATAAATTAACGTTTCACAACATGGTTCATGATTTAGTATAAGTGACTATTATATATATTATAAGTCTTATTAGCTTGGGTATGTTCGACTGTTTGTTTGTGTAATTTTGTTGTAATATGTAATGTTATACCAAGTAACTATAATAAAAAATATATGAGGATGACGATGGGTATAGTGATCACAGTAATGATTATGTCAAGTGTTATAAAAATCTATATCTTAAAAAAAATCGACGTAACGGATTCTTATCTGATTGTATTCGATGAAAACAAAATAATCTATACTTTCAGATGGTAGATGAAGCACCGTGCGGACTCAGTGGTTTAAGATGAACTCTTTAAATTTCTTTTTATACTAAATGTCAAATTATGTAATCCAAAATCGTTGAGCACTTGCATGGCTATGACTGAATAACTAAAACAAACATAATAAGTTATATGACCTATGCAATGTGTTTCTACGGCGTTAAAACCAACAAAAATATCGTCAAAATAAAAGAAGTTATTGCAACAGACCATATCCGGAATTCAAATATTTGGGTTTTCCCCTCCGCTACAAACAAACTTTCACGGTTACAATAAAAACATGTGTACAAAGCACAATAGGTCCGATATGCGCATGCGTGAATATGGCGGTACAAATTTTTGAACAGCGTTAATTTTAACTAAAAACAGGATTTAACAATGTGTTTTTGGACTTTTGTATGTTAAAATTGGATTTAAATAAAAGTGAACATGTGTTACTGTTGGACTATCTAAAGTCAGCGTGTGCAAGTTTCATGGGGAAGCGTAAAACGATACAATTTCACCGATCGAAAAGGCGGTAAACGTTCAGACAAAGAAAACTAAGAATTCGACTAAAAAGAAGCCTAAATCTAAAGAGACTTCTCATTCTGATATGGCAAGTAATTCTCAAAATGCATCAACGTCACAAACAGCGCCTTCGACACCAGCTAGTACTACGCCTCAGACGCCGCAGCAAGTATTATTTCCCCACCCATTTCCATATTCTCCATACGTAATGAACGCTAGTTCGCCAACTTTTTCACAACAAACTCAAAGTATGGCTAATCCTGATTCAATACAAACAATTATTCAAAAACTGGAACGTATTGATAGTAAATTGGGTCAACTCGACAAAATTCAATCAACTGTTGATCAAATTACTACACGGCTTAATACTATGGAGTCCAAGATTTCTGAAATAGAGCATAGTCAACAATTTATTAGTACACAGTACGAATCTATGTCAAATACTACTGACTTGAACAAACAATCCATCAATAAACTGAATAGCTCATTGGATAAATTAGTTGTTGAAAATAAGGACTTAAAATCCATGAACGAAAGTATGGCCGATGACATATTAGACCTCAAATGCAGATCAATGCGAGACAATATGCTATTCTTTGGAATTCCTGAAGGTCCAGGTGCTTTTGTTCCAACTGTACAATACAGCCAAGTACGTACAACCTATGGTAATCCAGAACCAATTATTTCTGACGCACAACCAGAACCGGAAGTTCTAGCCAGCTCGTTTCCAGAACCTCAATTATCACAAACCGGAAGTGCAGAATCATGTGAAAATAAAGTTCATACTTTCTTGAATAAGATTCTTAACATAAAAAGTAGTGCACTAGATGTATGTATTGATCGAGCCCACCGGGTTGGTCCCTTTCGTGCTAATAAAACTCGCCCTATTGTGGTAAAATTCAAAGACACGGATTCCAAATTGAGAGTAAAGGATGCTCTGAAAACTGTTAAACTAAGAGATACTCCATACAACGTTTCTGACCAATACCCACCGGAAGTACAACAACGACGCAAGGAATTAATTCCTCATATGATTAAAGCCAGGCGGGATGGTAAGCGTGCTGTAATGGTGAGAGACAAACTTTATATTGACAATCAGTTATTCAAACTTCCATCGAACCATGTTGAGTCTAATAGCTAGGATGAACATGAAAAGCATGTTTTGTCAATAGCTTCATGGAATGTAGAGGGTCTATCGACATGCATCGACGATGAAGATTTCGTTAACTTTTTAACTTCTTTTGATATCTTGTTTACCTGTGAAACGTGGCAAAACAAGGACGTACAATACAATATCGATGATTATATTACGTATTCGCTACCTAGACCTGAATCTCTCAATAACAATAGTAAACGTGGTCATGGTGGTTTGTGTTTATTTTATAAGTCGTCACTAGCTGATGGCATAGAAATAGTTGACATTGACAATAACGGTATATTATGGGTAAAATTACCGGTTTATTTGAAAGTATTGAATCTAGCGTGAGAAAATATTCCGCTTTAGGTGAAATAGCTATAATAGGCGATCTTAATGCAAGAACGGGTAACAAATCCAACATTTTATTATCTGATGAAAATCTCAACAGATATGTTCATAATGTTGAAACGGACTATAATTCGAGTAGCGATTACACATTGCCCGACCGTGTAAACATGGACACGATTATAAATTCTTCGGGTAATAAATTGCTCGACATTTTTTTGAGCTCAGATTTAACTATTTTAAACGGTCGCATAGGTGATGACCAAAATGTAGGACAATATACGTTTAAGTCGTCTATTGGAAATAGCACACTTGACTATGTCGTTATGTCACGTGATCTACTTAAATATGTAAATAATTTTGCCGTTCACGAAATGTTCTCATTTTCATCACACGTGCCTATACATGTGGATCTTAATATATTGAGTCCGAGTGACAGCTCTGATATTAATGTCACTGAGATTAACAAATTAAAATGGGATCCCGCAAATGAAGAACCATTCCGAAATCTTATTATGTCTAATTTTGATTCATTCGACAACATTATTGATAGTATTATATCAAATGAATTAAATATACACGATGGAATCAAATCATTTTCTGATATGTTATATGTTAAAGCATTCAGTATATTAGGTGAATCAAAACTGATCAAACCATACAAAGGTAAGAAAACGTCGCGTAAGTTCAAAAGTCCATGGTTTAATAGCGACTGTGAAATTGCTAGACGTGAATTTCGGAAAGCTAACAAACAGTACAGCAAGAATAGATCTGTCTCAAATAGAAATACTATGATAAGTAAGAGAAATATTTACAAGGCTGCTAACCGCAAAGCGAAATTAATTTATAATAATAACAATAAAAATAAATTTCATAATCTTGCTACATCTCAACCGAAGTAATTTTGGAATGATATTCGAAAACTCAAACAGAAAAAAGATATATTCAGCATCGATAAAGATGATTTTTATAACCATTTTAAAAACCTGTTCTCTTCCACTGAAACTTTTACGAACGACTTTGTCGAGGAATGTATTTCTGACGATAATTTTATGCAAAACGTTTCGCATGAACAATTAGACAACGTCATATCAGAAAATGAAATCATAAGTGCGATTTCGAGTCTGAAATCGGGTAAAAGTGGATCTGACGATTTGTTAATACCAGAAATGTTTAAATCGTGCAAATTAATTTTAGCACCCATATTAAGTAAACTATTTAATTTCATGTTCGATAACTGCGTTTATCCTGAATCCTGGACTTCCGCGATAATCGTCCCTGTTCCCAAGAAAGCAAGTAAGCAAAATGTCAACGACTATCGTGGGATTTCTCTTACAAGTATTTTTTCGAAAATATTTTCCATTATATTAGATACAAGACTTCGTAAGTGGGCTAATGATAATGATATTTTATCAAACACACAATTCGGTTTTGTAAAAGATAGAAGCACGGTCGATTGCATTTTTGTTTTATCGTCAATCATTGACAAGGTTCTGAATAATGAGAAAAAGAAAGTATATAGTTCTTTCATTGATTTCCAAAAATGTTTTGACTATGTATACAGAAATGAAATATGGTATAAATTAGTACAATTAGGAGTGTCTACTAAAATTATTAAAATATTACAAAGAATGTATGAAAATGTGAAGTCTTGTGTAAAAGTCAACGGTTCATTAACCGAGTACTTCGACACCTATATGGGTGTGAAACAAGGCGAGCCTCTGTCTCCACTTTTATTTATATTTTTTGTTAATGATATGAAGTCTTATCTACAAAACACCACAGATGATGTTTTTACATTAGATCAACTCCAAATATTTTTATTGTTATTTGCGGACGACACCGCCATTTTCGCATATTCTAAATGTGAGTTACAAAAACTACTTGATAAATTGCATTGTTATTGTAACGAATGGGGAATTACTGTCAATATAAACAAAACTGTTATCATGGTATTTAAAAAAGGTAGTAGAATGGAAAATGTTGAATTATTTTATGATGGTAATATACTACAAGTAGTAAAAACATTTACATACCTAGGTGTAACACTGTCATCTAACGGTCAGTTTTATCAAGCACAAAAATCGCTTTCAAATCAAGCAAATCGAGCATTATATTCACTTAACTCACTTTTTGATATAGTATCATTGAAAGTATCAGAAAAGGTTAAATTGTTTGATACAATGATAATGCCAATTTTAAGCTTTGGGGCCGAGGTGTGGGGCTTCCACAAATCACCGGATATTGAAAAGATACATTTGAAATTCCTGAGGCAAATACTCGGCGTTCACAATAAAACAACCTGTTCTGCTGTATATGGAGAATTTGGTCGCTTCCAACTGTATATCAAAAGACAAATAAGAATAATTAAATATTGGCACAGAATAAATAAATTAGATACATCTTTGATGTATAAGTTACTGTACATGACTGATAACAACGGTGAATTAGTTAACACTTGGGCAATTAATGTAAAATCACTATTATCTAACCTTGGTTTTTCATTTCTATGGACAAGCTCTAATGTATCAAACTTACAAATTAACAGTGTTATTCAACGAATAATTGACAATTACTTACAATCTTGGTATGGCTGTTTGAATTCATTTTCGCGTTTAGAAACGTACAAAATTTTTAAAACCAGTTTTGAATTTGAGAAATATTTGGATTTTATTGACAATGACAAGTACATAACTGTTTTAGCTAGATTTCGTTGTTCTTCACACAAACTGGCAATAGAGGAAGGGAGGTGTCGTAATATTAGTAAAAATCTGCGTTTGTGTAAATTGTGTAATAATAATCAAATTGAATCTGAATATCATTTTTTATTAATATGCCCTATTTACAATGAACTTAGAAAAAAATACATACATAAATATTTCTATACTTGGCCTAACTTGACAAAATTCCGCATTTTATTAAATACTATAAGTCGAACAAAAATTATAAAATCATCATCATTTATACATTTTGCAACTAAACTAAGAACTACTCTATTATAGCAAAATATCTTAGTTGTTATTGAAGAAACAACAACTTCGTTACAACTAATTTCCATCTTAATTCATATTAATTTTTTTTTCTGTGTATTACTATCGAAAAGTTTTAGTTTATTATATCTATACATACATGAATTAATCTTGGTATATTTCATCAAACATACATTGCCTATCTTACATCCTGTTTAATACGTTTTTATATACATCTGTTCCTTTTTTCTCTGTTTACATGTACTCAGTAAGTGTTTTGTCATACATTGTATATTAATTGTGCATGCTTTTCTTTTATATTTAATATTGTATATATGTTATTTGTAAAAAATACTGCCAAAGTTTTTCTTGGCGATGAACACATTGTTTATGCCAATAAAATATTTTGACTTTGACTTGACTTTGACTTTTGATTTAATCCATAGTTCGTGCTTTTTAGCAAAAATGTGTAGAAAGTTTGTTTGTACCGGCTGTGCACGGACGAAAAACCCATAAATTTGAATTCCGGATTAGATCTATTATAAGTTATTCGAAACACAAAAAATAGTGATATGTCCCTATTAAATTTGACAAATGGATCAAAATAAAACTCTGACAGTAAACTTCGTTCTGTTGAAAAACCAACCTTCTCGAAAGAAGCGTAAAGCTGAAACCACGTGACTGTTAGGAGTGGTTGGACAGTTGCTTTCTTCTAAAATTAACAAACAAACTGTATAACGAGGGTTCAGGAAGCGTTCCACTTACAAAGCTACATTCATACCGTCCGCAGTAAAATTCGGATTCACTGATAATGACTTGCCGCTCGTAATACATAACTTGCCATAGTGTATTTGATATATTTTAGACCGGTGGATATTGCAGGCATGTCCATTTTTAGCACATTGGAATTCAGTTGAATGTACGTGTGCGCAATGCAATTATAGAAAGAAAAAATATATTAGAATCGTTATTACATGAATAATTTCATTTAAAACTACACGAATTCGTTCATTAAATCAAAGTTGAAAAAAAATGAAAAACTTGTGTTGTTGCAATTTTCTCATCGACGACATTGAAGATAAGTGTTATCGACTGCGAACTATTTTTTCCGAATGTATACGTCCGCGACAAATTTTGAAAGGAACCGAAGCATACCCTCTACTAATACATTGGTTGCTAAGCAACCCATGTCAAATATATTACTATCTATTAGATTTTTTCATCAATCATTGATGTATTTATCTTCGCCCAATTCATAAACACATTTATCAACTTAGTACATTTTTTTTACCAGCAACTATTTCTTTGATAATTTATTTTTATCTGTTTTATAAATCTAATGCAATTTCAAGTGTAATCTTGTTGTGCAAAAATGTTTATGTGCATTGCCATTAAACATTCACTTTTTTCCTTAATAAATGCGTATCATAACATTGACCTCTTTAAAACGTTTAACAAGTGCTCCGCTGGGCGAGGGATTATACGTCCGTGTGCTGACTAAGTTGTTCTAGAGGGTGAGGCTCTAAGCTGAGCTAGAGCTGTCTTAACCCATTCTAGACAGGTGGCATCTGTGACTTTGACTGGTAGCTGGTTCCATTCACATATGGTGCGTTGGTAGAAGGAACTGTTATGCACAGTAGATGCCGCTGCGGCCTGCTGGAACGTTGACCTTCCTCAGGTTATGGTGTCGCCGTGTATGAGGATGGGGTTGGGATCTATGGCTACCAGTTTGTTCCAGATCTTGTCAAGGAGGATCAGACGATGGTCTTTTCTCATCTCGTGCAGTGGTTGCCATGCAAGGTGCAAGATCTTGAGCATATGTGACACACAGTCTCTGCTATCAGAGTTCTGCCCTAGTAGTTGTTGCAGACGAACCTTGCTTCTCTTCTCTGGACTTGTTGTAGACGATTGGAGTCGCTTGCTAGATAAGGGTTCTAAGCAGCCGATGCATTATTCGGAATGTCCTGCCTGTATTGAATGAATTGTTTTACTTGGCTTCACTTCATGAATCTTTTTTAAATTTCATCAGATGGATGGTTTTGATTACGTGCATTTCATCACTTCCAGTTCTTTTTTGTTAATTTCTATTGCAAAAATGTAATGAGCATCAATAGGAAGTCATTAAAAACCACTTTAACCTGTATCTTTTAATGGTACCATAAAAACTAGTGAAAACTCCTTTAATGGCATAAGACTATCATTAAAAAAAGTAATGGCTCTTATCCTTTAACCTGTTAATGGGATTTTCATGCCAATATTTTGTGCCATTTTATGGCCCATTAATTATGTACCCATAAATGAATATTCATTGGGTTTTTAGCCATAAATGTTTTTAATGGTAAGCTTAAAGACTTTATTTAATGGCACTTAATATCCAGCATTGTTTTTCATGGTACATTTCATGATCCTTAAAATGATAGTTTAACATCTTGTTTTAATAAGATTTTTAAAGGATATAGGAATGGATTTTTAATCCATGCCATTAAAAATGACCATTAAAAGGTTGAAGGTTAAGAGGGGTTTTAATAGCATGAAAACAGCATGAAGACTATGTTAAAATATTAATGGTATTTGCATGGCCTAATTGATGGCAGTTGTGGGCAAAAGTGTAAGCTAGTTTTCCTGGACCCTTGTCTATAACCACTACTCGCATACAATTCCACAAGGCCAGAAACTTCTACGTATACCATATTAATAGAGAAAAATTGACATAATTATCAAATTGTCATGGTAGGGTATAACCCCCTGGTGGGATTTGAACCCGTACCCAGTCGGGACACGAGATTCCAAACCCCGGGCAGCTACCAACTGCGCTATCTACCCGGGTTAATGTACAATTGCTTTCATTTTTTGGCAGAAATATTAACGAAATAAGCAATGTTTATAATTAAACATTATAATGAGAAGTTTGTAAATGTAAATTCGAATCAACCAACTTACCTTTGGTGGGTCTTTTAGCCCTGAAGAAGGTTCATCCTGAAAAGATAGTAAATACAAGTTATTTCCAATAGTACATACCTGTGGAATAAGAATTGGACACACCTCAAGTAAAAAACAAAGGGGATAACGAAATGAAAGTGCCACACACAAAAACATAATAGGATGTTACATCTGAATATTCGTAAACATTGCAGTCTTTAAAGTACAATTAGGCCTAAACTTAAAAAATACTTCGTTTGTCTTTTACCGATTCTAAATTTTTAGGTTGGGTCGGTAAATATATTTCTTTTATTTGTTTCATTATGCAGAAGTATTAGCGTAAAGAAACTACCACAGAGTAATGCGATGGTAGTCGTTACCATAAAGAAAAACTACATATATTTTTTCGAATACATTTTTTGAGTCGGTGGCATTTTTTCGGGTCGGTCGGTAAAGGGCAAACAAATTTAGGCCTTACTTTCATGTTGTGGGTACAAATACTAAATACAATGATGTATGTTTTAATCAAATATCCATAATTCTAACATTGGCACATGGGTTTTTAAACTTTATTCAATGAGTGTGATGTCATCTATACTTCGAAAGAACGCCTGATAGATAGATAAAATAAGGTAAGTACCAATCTGTATTTCGTTCTTCAGCAAGTTGGAGAAAGGTTTATTAGGCGAGCCGGATAAACTATGCACAGATTGACATTTAGCTGATATTTTTATATCCTAACCGCATTTGCTTGATTGTTTCGTCTTAGTTATGTTTTGATTTTAGTCACAATTTCTAATTTAAATAAACATGTATACACCCAGATGTCACTCACATTGTTTACAGAGTCTGTCTGTTTAAAATTATATTTAGCTGATGCACTTAGGCCAATTTATCAATGACCTTAACTCATTTTTTGTATTATAGGAACATGTAGATAAGGGCCTGTAGCAATGAAAATGGCAAGATGGCAGTCATCAATTTGACCCACTAGCCTGACCCCAGGACTAGCATACAAAGATACAGGCATTATTGAAACTAAATACATTATTCATCGTAGGCAATTTTGGATAATTATACCTTCTTACAAGAATAGTCTTTACCTTAACCAACTAGCCCACTAGTAGTAGCATGATTATTTGGGCTAGTGCTTGATTAAATTTTAGGCATTGTTAGTGAATATCTCCCTTAAATGTATTGGCAGCCTACTAGTTACACTATTATGCCAAACATGATCTGGTTTGTAAAAAAACAATAAAATCAGTAGTTCACTACATAAAACATAGTCATGAACAATTTACAAAATATATTTAACAGAATTCTAGTTGAGGTGATGAAATAGTCAAATGATTCAATCATGCAATGTTATCAAAAAGATTAGGGCTGTGGATCGTTGAGCTAGTGGTGATCATATCTGAACCATGAATCATGAGTAGCATCCATGCATCGCCCCATGAATCAATTGTTAATGGAGAAGCATACAAGATTTATGTTAAAAAACAAGTGAAAAATTACAGAAGC
This sequence comes from Mactra quadrangularis, assembly GCA_025267735.1. NCBI lineage: Eukaryota > Metazoa > Mollusca > Bivalvia > Venerida > Mactridae > Mactra > Mactra quadrangularis. The sequence continues at coordinate 5,868,535 of CM046303.1, forward strand.
TTTTACTACATATGAAAAACCATGTATTCCAAACATTTCAATTTTAAGCATGTTTGAGGCATTTTCGGTGATAATATTTTTGTTTATAAGTGTATCAATCATTATTCAATGCAATCCATTTTCAGTGTTAATTAAGCTAAATATCCTTTCATTTTTTCAAAAATAGATCGGGATCCGACAATTTAGACGTGATGAATATTTGTACTCAATTTTCTGGCCAAGATTGCAATAATACATATTCCGATACTCGCAGCAGCCCTAATAAAGATACCCCTTATGCATCAGTTACTTATAACACCCACCCCTCCTAATGCCAGGGACTACGATTTTGATCATGCAAATCTCTCATAAAATCCCTCCTCTGTGAGACTTTTGATAATTCCACCCACTCGTCAATTCTGAATGACTGGTTATAGTCCATAAACTGTTGGAAGAGTAATGCAGCTGTTGATAATAAAATCTACACAACCATTATATCAATGTTAAAAGTAAAGGTGAACAAAGCAAGCTTAAATACAAAAATGCTTCATGCTTATTCAAATGGTTCACAGTTCAAAAAGATACATTAATATACAGGTATATATTTGGAAATTTCAGGGTATACAGAAACCCCTGAACCCCCCTCCCCCCCGCTAGATCTGCCTTTAATTTATATGTCAACAATGCCCTGCCCAGCAGTGCGTGGAAAGCTAAAATGCAATATCACAGCTCTTTTCTCTGCTGTCCTCAGCCCTGGGGATTGGGTGTGGACTCCAGATGACTGGTGAATTACATTTACCTATTGCATGATAATATAGTATTTATGATACATAATTTTATGATAAAACCAAGTGCTTCTATTGTTTCATACAAGAAAGAATGTATTCTATTAAATGTATATTTTGCTGACAGGCCAATAAAGACAAAATTTACACTTTTCAGGTGATTTTATATAAAACTACAGTAACTGTTCACAGAACAAATTCAATTTTATCTACCGGTAGTTGAATTAGAATTATGAAGAAAAATAAATACAGCATAGAAAAGATCTATATAATATAATCATGTACATATCAGTATGCATTTTAATTAATCTTAGTTTCATCAGAAAAAATAATTATACATGAACGTATTGTATAATATTCTGCTAAGTTTGTATGAGCAAGTGCGTTTTTTATAATCATATATTGACTAACACTAATCATTATAAGGTTCATCTAACGATATGTTTTATATATATTGTAGCTAACTAGTACTGCTTTATCTTTAAATAAGATCTACACTCTGACAATTATATTACACAGTCAGTATCAATGTTTAACAATTAGTCTTAATCAGCTTATCTCATCTAAGATCTGTGGCTATATATAGACTGTAGATCCTGAGATATCAGATGGTTGCCATAGTAATAATTTTGACAGCATCTAATTTCATTAGTAACATTAGTAATTTACGATTTGATATACAGTGTTTAAGATTCAGACCAGACTAATTTTGAACAAAAAAGCAAAACATGGTACAACTACAAGTAATTATGTATATAAATGATGTACATGTAGTTGTAATAAGAATTTAAATAGAAAAATGAGACATTAAAGCATGAAAAAAATCAAGTTATCTTTTACTAGGGTTGGGCAAATATTAACTTTTTTTAAAAGATGCAAACCAAACAGGTGTTTTTTGGGGCCAAATTATGTGCTGAGTCTGAATATTACAATTAAAATTTTCTACGATGACGTTTTAGGTTCACTTTTTGCGAAAATTCAAAATGGCCGCCAAAATGGCCAATTTTGGTTATGCAGGACAATATAATGTTATCACTATAGCTTGTAATATATCATTTTATCGGTTTTTATGGTTGATAAACACGTTTTTGAGGTCAAAATACCAAAAATAAGTAGTGGAAGCTTTATTTATTGATAATTTATACAATATTTCGGCCAGGCAATACATATTTTCAATTATTCTGTAAGACAATTACAAATATGCTACTTGATCAAAGAGTTTGCTTTAAAACACTGTCTTTATTAAGCAAACATCATTTTCTGGTTTGATGTTTCTGGTTTAATTTGTTTTGAGGTAATATTTCCATTTTTAGTTTACTATCTCTTTTTATGTGTCGCATTTGGTGTAAATATGACACACTTGCGGCTCTTAGATATCTTACTTCACATAACAATCGTTTTTTCTGTTTTTGAATCCTTAGCAAATCAGCTGATTTTAGTCTGAATGGACCAATATTAGTTTGTTAAAAATGTAATACAGCAGATAGATATCTTTCTTTTGTTTTTATCACTCTATCAAGTATGTGAGCATATAACATGTGTTAATCATGTAAGCTTTCATAGTGATTGCCTCTCTTTGCAAGACCAGTAAGTTTATCATTGTAAATATTTTTATCTCTGAAGTCTCCTGTGATGGACCATCACATGTTTCCTATCAGCTCTCAATCAACTCAACAGAAACAAGCATATCTATAAGTCCATGCAGACAACAACAGGATAATCTTCATTATACAGGCGAATCCATCAAACTAAAACAAATCTCAGCAACTTGATAGATGCTTAATGATATTCTAAATTAAATGACAACTTTAAAGATGAAAATGAACCTATTTAGAAGGAAAAACTTGTGTATAAAACTACACAACAATGTCTAAATGGACCTTATATAGCATGAACAATGCCCAATACCTTTTTGTTATTATGGCCAGATCACTTCAACTTAACCTTACATCGCAAAGGAGTATCAGCTTTCACATACGCAATTACATGTCTTAAGACTTATAATACATAGACACTTGACACAGAAATCAAAGGAAGTATTTTTGAATGGTCTTTTACACTCCCACATTGACTTTTGCATGGTTTAAACTCTGTACTACCAGCCTACCAAATCAAAAGCTGCAACGGGTTCAAGATTGTACTGATAGAGTGGTCTTGATAACTCCATTAGAGCAACCAGTTCTGTGCACCTAACGTCTCCATTGACTATCAATTTAAGTTAGAATCATGTCTGAAGTCCTTCTAATGACCTTCTGTCATTGTCTCTTTAAAACCTTTTCATCCAAGTGAGAGCTCAAGGTCAATTTTGACTTCGATATCAACGTTACATATGCTAACTCTGCTATTATCGCCTCCATCATTATTAATTTCTAACATATCCATTCATGGAAAAGGAATATATTTGTCTAAAGGTTCATAACTTTTTACACAACCATGAAATCAAGACTTCATATACATGTATAAATGTACAGATACAGCTAGTACAAGCTTGTCCGAGTAATAATCTTCAAATTAATAGAATAATTACAAAATTAAATTTTTATAATTATGGAAAACATTTACAAAATCTGCAATGCATCAAAATCTATAAACAGTAAAGCATTTAAAACCAGTAGATGGTTTAATTTTTAGTTATTAATAACAGTTTAAAGTCATTATACAATAAAACAGAAAGAGTTGCATAGCTCGATGAATGCAATTTTGGTTATTGCTATTAAAGCTAGTTTGTGTATACTTAATAAAGGTGATAAAAAATCATTCTTAGTAGCATTATTATAATCAAAAGCAGAAATAAGTATGACAATTGTAATATGCAAGCTGAAAAGCCTATGAAAAGATTTTTAGGAAATTGATTTAATGCAAAAGTAGATATTATTCTGCGAAATGGTGTGATTTTGGCTGAAATATTGTATACATTATCAAAAATATAGCTTCCCATACATATTTTGTTATATTTAACCTCAAAAACGTGTTTATCATCCTTAAAAACCTACAAAATGATATATTACAAGCTATGTGAAATATATAAAACAGTTCTACATAACCAAAATCGGCCATTTTGGCGGCCATTTTGAATTTTCGCAAAAAGTGAACCTAAAACGTCACCGGAGACAATTTTTAAAGTCATATTTGGATTCAGTGCATCGTTTGGCCATAAAAAACACCCGTTTCAAAAAAAAGTTGGCGATTTGCCCAACCCTACTTTTACATCTACTGAAATTATAATAGTCATCCATGAGCCATTACTAAATATCAATGAAATAAGGAAATACATTAATATATTTTTAAGAATATTTCTATTGTCTATGATTATCCCCATATATCATGAGATACTAGTTGTCTGCTATGTAATTTGTATAAAATGCTAAAAATATATATTCTTTTTCTGTATTTTTTGTTCATCAAATACATGTATTGAAAATAATAAACATTTTTATTGCATATGTTACTATAAATAGTAACAAAATCGACGTGGAAGTGCGCCAATATAGCCTCAATGTGGGCAATACATTCCGGTATTGAGCAAGTGTGCCAAAATATCGATATTTGGCCCACTACCTAGTGTGCCAAAAATCGATATTGAGGCAACTTCCGGTCATTACGCACCTGCAGTCCAACAACCGCAGACTTTCCGCACGTGAAATTCGTACGTAATTAGCAACAAGAAGCTATAATATTCAATTTTACGACGTGTGTTTTTTTTCATAGTGAAAATTAATAAGATAATCAACAATTTATCAAGACTTACGTTTTATAACAAGCGTTTATTAGATTCCAACGTTTCGACGTTAAATAAACAAAACAATACATGTGATGTAACGTCAACCTGCAAAATAGCGCGGTACGTCGAGAAAAATGTATTTTTGTTGTAGAAAAATCATCGTTACATGCATTGGTCAACATATGCAATAAAAAGGTTATGAAACAGGGCAAGTGTGCCTTAAGTCGATATCGGCACACTTTCACCGGCATTGGCCCGAGGGCTAAAGTCCTCGGGCCAATACCTAAGCAAGTGTACCGATATCTTCCTTAAGGCACACTTGCCCTGTTTAATAACCTCTATATATTATAAACATGAATACATGTATAGTGCGTACAAAAAAAACGTGTTTTGGTAAACATTAGAAATGAGACAATCCATTTCTTGGGTAGGCAGTAATGAAAAAAAATGTGTGTAATTCATTGTAACAAAATTAGCATGATGGATACCACCATTTGTTGGTAAATCGTGCTTGTGTTGGTAAAAATCTTTTCCATTTCACTAACAACTAAGACAATCGTAAAACATATCACATGTTTATGTTATTGTCATCCTGAGCATCCCTCGTAGTGGATTAGTTTATTCTATTGTTATTATAAACAGTGTTTTGTTTTTTGTATGCACTATATATAATTTTCCTATCAGACCGATGTTTTTCTTTCTTTCACCCTTAAAATATAAATGTTTACATGATAACCACATTCTTACTAAACAATATCTCTTACAAGTAAAAAATTGCTGCGAAATGCAGCAAAGGGATTGTCACGGCAAAAAAAAAAAAAGAATTACAAAGTATAATCTAAAGGTAACTCAAAAAGCATTATATTGAATTGTCATGTTAAGGTTTTTCAGTAATAAAAATGTAACTTGTTATAAAAAGTTTTCCTGTTCATATGTATTATTTTCGTTCCACGAGAGCCTAGTAAGATTCTCGATACTAGTTAGATCGAGAATGTTAATAATCTTGGGGTACGAGAATGGTCTGGATCTAGACACCATCTTTATTCTGACAAGATGTTTGGTTTCAGTTGGATTAATTTCCAGTAATTCATATTTGCATGACGCTTAAAAAGATCGGCAAAAGGGTTAACGTATTCTTCCAGAACAGAAGCTATTTGCATGACTTATCGCTTCTGTTCAGTCAAGTGCTCTTTACATTGCGGATCTGTCCTTACCAGTCCGTATGACTATTGGTTCCCAAAAGTGATCTGTATAATAAGGGACGACCGTTGGTCTCAAGGCAAAATGAAAATCAAAGTACATAAAAAGAGCCTTTTAACCCAAGAACAAAACATGACGAAACCGGTATAAGATGTAAAGGTGCGTCATAATTATCATTAGAAAGTTCGTCCACAGATTAGCCCATACCGATGTAGATTTGCTGTACGAAATATTTTATCTTTACATCTGCTCGATCTATAACCTGGTTCGTAACTCTTACGCTCTTAAAATTAACTGGCCCCCTACACTTAATCATAGTTTAAAAAAGATCGTCAATAGAACTCAATTAAAGTAAGAATTTAAAATCAACGTTACACGATTAGGCTTCTTTATTTATACAGTCCGCTAAAAAGGACAAAAAGGCATATTATTAAAATATTACATTTGAATCCTATCAATTTTTTTTTCAAATGATTAAGTCTCTAATAGTTGAAATATATAATATTTGCAACAATATGTAACTTAATTCATATTTTATTCAATGAATTGGATTGGATAACAGGCATAAGTAACAACAATATGTAATGAAGCAATCGACGATTCTTTCTATAGTTGAAATCTGCAAACTTATTTCTTAAAGAAATCCATTATACACACATTATGATACGCATATTTGTTATACTGTATCCGTACACTAAACTGGTCTGCTGGTCCGGTTGGTCCGCAAATTATACTTACCCCTTTTTATACGAGTCGAAAGGATTTGCGGAAATGTGCTCATGTAAAACGCTGATTTTTCGTTTGTTACACTGTAGATAGAAATATTGTTTATATGGTTTCCGCCAAAAATGCTTTTTCAATGTAATTTTTAACGGGAATGCGCTGAACTATAACTGCATTAAAAACAAAAAAATTGTCGGCAATAGGAATCGAAAGGATTTATGCCACGTGACTTTTGCCCATTGCTATCAAAATATACCCACCACAATATCACGGCGTTGAGACGCCGTGAAATCAGATCTTTTTGTGCTAGACATATATAGTCTGTATCTTAATACATGTAACTAATACATGTATATAGTCTATATCAAAGTTTAAATGATGCTTACATGTACAGTGTATTCTTTTCTATTATTTGGCACTGGTCCAAGTTATAAAAAATACATAGAGACTAGGGGACTTTTACCACTGATATAACATATAAGATGGGTAGTTGCTAAGTTAATTGCAGATTTTTTATACATTTGATTTAGTTGTAAGCCAGAAGAACTTTTCACATTATATATACAATATACAATGTATTATCATTAATGGGTTCATAATGCATTAACTAATTGCTTTTAATTGGATCATAAGCCTAGTTATTATTTTTGGGTTTGTAATTATGTAAATAACTTTAAAAAGTATTATTATTGTAACAAATTTGTTGCTTTACAAATATGTAATATATTCAAAGACTAAAACATAAATAATGTAAATTAAACAATATTTTGAATTGTGCCAATCTACTCCATAATTTATAAAAATTCTATTCTGCAGATTCATGAATCAGATTTATATCGTATTGTAATTTAGAGGTTTGGTTTTTAAGTAAAAAATAAGATCCCTCCCTTAGATATCAAAGTGTAACTATAGATCTCAGCCAATCAGCTTCAAGAAAAAAATAACAGTGTATATTATCCCTAATAAAACTGTCCTTTCAATGCAGGACCCCTAGTGTGAATGTTATCTAGTCTGGTAAGAGGGTTATATTATACACAAATAATATACATTTAGTTATTTATATGATGCAATGTAGCTTAGTAATTCATAGTGATCTTCTTATGAAGACAGAAGTTATTATGCTGTGATATGGTAAATTTGGATATTTAATACACTTAAGATGCATAAATGATATACTTTATCTTTAAATTGTACAATAATTTTAATTAATGGCCCATTTGAAGGATAAAAACTATGCTTTATCTGTGAATCATACCTGGTTTTCCAAGGTAGTGGGGGAGACAAAAAGTGTTAGCCCAACAGAGACTATAATTCTATGATGTATATTGAGTCACACAAACTTGTTTTCAATTAATAACATCTATAATGTAAGATTATGTCAAGTCATTACAGGGTCTTCCAAAAAAATAATAAAATTCCAGATACCCAATTATAATTTTAGCATGAACATTCTTGATCCATCCTTTTTATGAAGTAAAAATGATAAGGGTATTAGAACCTTGAAATGATCTTACCTCAATGTTACATGAGTGATATCGCCAACTTTCATTATGTTGTATATGACAAAGCACAGAATACAAACATGTAAAGACAGGTCGCAAATATAAAGGACCATACCTATGCATACTCAATCCTCTGTGCTTGTCCAATAAAGTTCAAACCAAAAGTATGTTCTTCGTCAGGTAATGTTCATGATTGTTGTCACTCATACTAGTCATAGGCATCTAGTTGATGAGTTTCAATGTAAAACATCCTCACTTTTTAGACATCCAGAATAGAATATATTGTTGATTAATGTTTCCTCTATAGTTTGTAAAATGAATTATATATCACATTAATATTTTCTCAAAATTTCTTTATTTTGTTAGATCCATTTGATTGCATTCAGGTAATTCCGCTGAAAAAAATTGCATAAGTCAGAAAAATGCAGGTGAATGTCAAAATAAAGTAAATACACAAGGGGCAGTTACTTTTCACTATAAATTTGAAGGGAATCATACCAGAGAAAACAAAAAAAAACTGAAAAAAAACATTACATTGCAGTAATATGACATAAGGGGCTAAATATTAATGAAAAATGACAGTAATTTTCAAATCCACGTTTCATTATAACGAAACATTTTAACCAAAATAAAATAACAAAAAATGCATAGCCATTAAGTTCGTCTAGGTCCAACGAAAATTATTTTCTGCCAAAAATTAATGAACAAAACAAAACTGAAACGAAACACGTGAATGCTGTCAAAATTTCCGTCGCCATTTTATTTTTTTCTAAATCATCAGTGAATTAGGGTTGTTAAATTCGCATGTGATTTTCATTAACTTAAGTCAATCGTTAAAAATTCATACCATGTATTTACCAAAGCATTAGTTTCAACTGTCTAAATTAAACATCAGATTGTGCCAGCTAAGACAGATCTCGACGAAACATTGCATAGTAAACCATGAGAATTTCAGTCTAACGTTTGTTTACTTCTTCATGTCCTGACCGGAAGTGCCGACTATCACATTTTACGTAAATAGGATTCCACACTTTCATTATTTTCTTACCGCACAAATAATCAAATTGAAATCTCAAAGATACATATATATGTCATAACTTTCTAAATATAACCATTAAAGTGAGTTTTATAGTGTTCCTAACTGTCGTTCAACATTTCTAATCGGAACTATTTGACACGAGGTTTGATCACTTCTCTTACAGTATAAGTTGATAAAATTTAATCGAACTAAAATTCTGTGACAGATAATTTCAGTAATGATAATTCATGTTTAATACGGTAAGTTTTTAAGACTCTTTCCTGTATAATATTATTTTTTAGTGTAAAAAGGATTATATTCTTGGTCATATTCATAGTTACAAAGAACAAATATATATTCTTCTGTTCAGTTCTAATACGTGCTACCATTGGAGAATATATTCAAGTCATACAAACAAGCGTTACGGTGTATCATGGCTGACTCGTACTAGACAAAGAAAAATTGCAACTATTTTATGTTATTGTAAGTATATACGTACAGGATCGTGATTATTATTGTCATTTTTTGATACAAGAATGGTATTGTCTATCATTTATAGATGTTTTATATTTTTGCACTCGGTAATTATTATAGATCACGGGTCACCCTGGATGCACTGTTTACATAGAGTATGTTCGTAATTTTTTAGACCTTTCCCTGGACATCACAAATCGAGGGTTGCTAGCAAGATTGTATTAATTATTTTTTGTAAATTGATGATATAACACCATTTCATCAATGAACAGGTTACTTCATTGATATTTAAGTCCCATTCTTTTTTTAAAAAAAACCAACACTTTTTAAAAAAAATCTCGTTGTGTGAGATCATAGTCATGGATGAAACAGCATGGTGATATGGTGTGCTTTTATAGACTTCACATTATCAGTTGTAATCTGTCTGAAAGTATTAGTTATCATTGAAATTATTTTGAAAAAAAGTTATTAAATGTCAGTGTGGTGTTAGTTATTCAATTATTTTGTATTGAAACTGAGGATTGTACATATTTTTTATTTTAAAATAGGATCATCTAAAACAAAAGAAAGGAAATTTAATCGTGCTGGTGGAATACATAGCTGGACTTACAAGTTGAAAAGACAAAGAAATGAACAGAAAATTACTCAACATCTACAGGAATTAGAAAGTGTTAATTGTCCATCATACCAGATAAAGAGTAAGTGTTTGAGAAAGAAAATGTGTTTAAAGAAAATAGCAGATAAGATAGTGAGAAAATATAAAGTGATGAAAGGAAGCAGTGATAGTAAAATACATATAATTGCTTCAAGAAATGAAAACATTGGTAATAGGATTATAAACGTGAATAATTTAGTGGATGAAATAATGAAAATTACTCATCATGTGGCTTTGTGTTATAATTCTAAAGAAGTGAAGGACAAAGTTATAAGGATAGTTTCTGAGAGAAGAGATGGTCTGTACTTTATTTTGCGGTTAGAATGTTGTTGCTGTGGAATGAAATTTTCTCTTGAAAATTGTGGTAATGTCTCCTGTAAGAACATTAGTGTTAAAGAATTAAATTTGAAATGTGTTTGGGGAAGTATGGTAACGGGCAATGGGTACTCATCAGTCAATGAAATATTAGGCACATTGGGAGTTCCTGGAATATCTGAGAGAAAATTCATAGCAGCCGTTCTCCAGAAATCGTTACCATTTTGAAAAATACGTGTCTCCAGGTTATAAACGACTATATACACAACGTGAAACAACACTTATGGTTTTAATCATTTGGAAATGTTAACTTAGATTGTTGTTGCTAAAGTGGTACAAAAGAAACATTGAAAACTTGCGCCTTTTGGCAAAAATTTGCTAAGCAAAAACTTCAATAAGAAGAAAAAGGCCGTGTCTCCAGCTCTATTTTTAATATTTGCTTTGAAAAATAATTAATCTAAGGTTTGTTATTGCTTGTAATATGTATTTATTTTCCATATATGGGTAGTGAATTGTATGATTTTAAAGATATTCTACTGATACGAATATGAAATTCTAAGATTTTCTACTTTTTAGGGTTGTCTCCAAAACAGTCCTATGTTACCGTAACTATTTTTGCATGGTTAAATTACTTTCCAAAATGTGTTGTTGTTAATTGCTAAACCGTTTACTAATACTACAATGAGTCAAATATCATGAGAAACAAAGTTTGAATCTTATCTGTCCTAAGGAGAATGAACAAATTAACCCCAAGCTCAAATTTTTAAATGTCGCATTTAAGAAACTATGCTTCCATAACGAGCGTAGCACAGTTGCTAGCGACAATATAGGTGTTTTTACATTGAATTGTTGTTTGCCACTGTACATTGGTGTGATCAAGTGCAAGTAACGCGTACATTTATTGTTACTTCTATTTTTATTGAGGGAAACTTTAACGGAACACAGGGATTCCGTAACGACTATTCTCCGTAACAAGTATTTGACATGCTATATGATATAATTTATGGAAGAAACAAGCTGTTTTTGTTTTCGATATTCCTCTTTTGATCATTTGATCATGTTAAAAGCAAAATTAGGCCTTAGCACTAACAATTACGGTACATGTGTAAGAAAACATATTTTAGTGCAGGTACAGGATGAAGGATAAATATGAAATCTGTGTAATGGATGACTGTCATAGTATTAATATTACAATTATTAATACATTCGTTGACATATTTCTTTAAGTGGAAAGAAAAAATGTTGATGTCTCTTTAATTGAGAATGAAAATTCATTTCGTTACGGAGTATAGAGGGCTTGTTACGGAACATAGATTGTAATAATAACGATTTGTGCGATCATTGAATTAAATTGAATGCATTTAATTTTAACACAGTACTTTTACTACGTAAACAGACTAACTGAACGTTTTCCAGTCTTATATGATGAAAATTGATGAAAATAGTTGCGTCCGTGGAGATTTTCATATTTGACACACTTGTATGTATTTCAAATTTGTAACAAAACAATATTTGTGTAACTAATTTATGCAAAATTATGGTCATAACAACAATAAAGAATATTTAACAAATTGGCAATGTCTAAATCGAATTAACAATGATTCTTACACATTAAAACAATGACCTAAAAAATCAGCATGTCTAAAGATTTGAGAATGTTGATATCATTCAAAAGTTTCATTTTATCTTGTGCGTTATCAGTTGAAATTTCCAGTTATTGCTTCGAAAAAATGTCTTTACCACTGATGACCAATATCAACATGAGCACTCATCAGAGACGTTGCACAAAGACAATTTTAAACGTCTCTTGCACCTACGACACATATATTCAAAATCCGAATAAAACAGCTAGGAATTTCGGAACGCATAAAATATGATGGAATATCTTATCAAATTTCTTTAAAGACCACATCTGCTAAGCTAACTTTAGATACCATACTATTTATTATTATTTAATGATATTCTTACTTTATTAACTTTTATCATGGGGTAAGAAACAAGTAATTACTTTAATAAGTGATTGCAGTATTTTAATGAAAATAAAATATATTACAAAATAAATTTAGCAATACCAAAGTGTTTGCCAGTTCAATTTTAGAAATACTTTGTAAATACACATATGACAAAACAGTTTCCTTTCATTTTAGGTATATATCAAATGCAATGTTTGACCAAAGTTAAATTTAAGCTAAACTACGTGTATGCATAAGATTAAAAAAAAATGTTTCTGGATTTGATTTCATTCCAAAATGTGATTGTTAATATAAAAATGTTTCTCACTAGTTTTAGTCTGATCGCGTCCTCGAGTTTTAATTCGCCCGGATTTAAAATTACCCATTTTACTGCATAATAGTTATTTGGCCTACACGGTCACCAAAAATTATTATGTCAAACCCAAACGAATGGGTTGTTAATATAATCATTCCCCATCGTGGTGCTTTGCATATGTTCCGTAACGCCGCTTAGCGTAGTAATTTTTCGCAAATAGCTAATTTATTGACTATCTATAATGTTCATCACCATCAGTGTCGTATATTTCATATATCTACATGGTATACACACTAGAACATATCAGTAAAAGTGCATTTTAGTTAGGTTAATACCATCATACTTACTTCATATGTCTCATTTGTTATATTCAAAGCTCAGTATTATTGTAATTTTGTAATATGGCAACACTTAAACTTAAATTTTGTTAAAAACATAAGGAAATACTCTGTGTTGTTAATAAATCATATTTTTGTATTGTTTAATCGATATTAAAATGCAGTTTTGTTCGAGTTGGCAAGACCTCCTAATTTTTACTATGTTCCGTAACTCCATGGCACATCAAATATGTCATTATGTATGAGCATACAGTGTCATGTTTCAAACTAATTTACATTTTATTTTGTGCCTTATATGTTGTAGTTTTCATCAATTTGGAAAAGAATGGTCCACATGTCTGTATGTGACAAATACACATGTTGACATAATTGTGTTACGTTATCTTATCTTAACAACAAAAAATGATGATGACTTCTACATGCGCTATTCTGACAATCATGTATATATTGCGAAGTAGTTTGCTTAAATTTGTTTCACTACTCACCATTGAATGATATTCCATGCTTACATGGACAGAAATACAGACTTGCATTTTAAAACTAGGTATCTACTACTTGAGCTCGTGATTCTATGCTCCGTAACGTAGGAGTTGACGTATACTTTTTGAACTCGTACATCTTTCTCAGTCTTAGAATGGTGTGCGTTATATTTTTGTTTCGAGACCACAAAGGTTTGAATTTTGCAATTATGTTAAAAAATAAAGGTTTACAGTAAGTTCATTTTTCGACATTTCACTTTTCAAAATGGTAACGATTTCTGGAGAACGGCTGATAGACATTGAAGATGAGATAGGTAGTTTGTGGAAAAATGTGTTGGAGAAAGAAATGAGAAATGCAGCTGAGGAAGAAAAACAGTTAGCAATAGAAAATGATGAGTTATTTCAAGGTGTGCCCAGCATCAGTGTTGTATGTGATGGTGGCTGGTCAAAAAGAAGCCACAAACATACCTATAATGCAATGTCTGGCGTTGGAGTAATTTTTGGTCTAAGGACCAAAAAACTTCTTCATATTGGAATAAGAAACAAATTATGTTATGTTTGTAGTCGTGCAACCAATGACAATCGCCCAGCCAAACCGCACAAGTGTTACAAGTACTGGGATGAGTCATCTCAGGCGATGGAATCCGACATTATATTGGAAGGTTTTTTGGAGTGTGAGCGCAAGTATGGACTTCGGTACATGAAAATTATAGCGGATGGGGATAGCTCTGTTTACAGAAAAATCATGACTGAAGTGCCTGTATGGGGCCAACATGTCCAGAAGTAAGAATGTGCCAATCATGCTTGCAAATGCTTGAGGGTGAATTTGGAAAAACCTGTTTCTGAAAAGTGTAATTATAAAGGAAAAAATAAGTTAACTAAATTAAACATAAAAAAAATCACTTGTGGTGTGCGTTGTGCAATTAAAATGAGAAGTAGTGAATCAAACAGGACAGAAGCTGTAAAAAACTGAAATTAAATATTAGAAATGCCGGTCGCCATGTATTAGGGTTTCATGACCTGTGTTCAGATTTTTGTTAACATAATGTAAAATATGATGAATCCAGTTTGAAATCTGTTCTTCAAGACGATGAGGATGATGATGATGTAATCATTTCTACCACCAATTATTGGAAGACAACCACCGTGGATTTGAATGAAAAGGAGTTGAATATGATTAGGAAAGGTGGCAACAAACCTCCGGAAAGTGACAGAACTCTTGAAAACATTTTGAAAGATCTGTATACTATTCTTAATAGAATGGCTGAAAAGTCAGACCGTTTAATAGGAAATTTCACAAGCAATTTGGCGGAGTCATGGATGTCAATTAGGTGTAAGTTTGACGAGGGAAAATGTACAATAAATCTTTCAAAGGATCATTTTACAGCAGGTGTTATGGTGGTGCTCTTCGCACTTTATTATGCCCAGCATGGTCCCCCCAAGTTTATGAGTTATCAACTGGAAATAAGGCGGATCCAGTGTTTATTGAGACTTATAGATCAAGGACAAGAAAATATATAAATTCCAGAAATTCGTCAAAAAATCCAACCAACATTTTGAAAAGAAAAAAAAGAAAGTTCCAAGGTGTGCAATGTTCTAAGAAAGGTCGTTTAGATTATGGCAAGGATGTACTTGATGACAGTAATGACATAACTAAGGAAGAATTGAAAATAAATTGTGAAAATTTTATACAGGAATTAAAAGTGGATCCAATAGAGTTAGAAGAAAGAACTAGGGGACAATCGGCTAATTCTGAATGGGCCAGTGAAAGACGTAAGCGTTTGACTAGTTCAAACTTTGGTGAAGTTATGAATAGATCTGTCAAAAATGTTAGTGTAAACATCATTAAAAGACTCTTGTATTCAAGTTTTAAAGGTAGTACATATACTATTAGAGGAATAAATGAAGAAGAAAATGCAAGACTGGAATACAAGGCTATACAGAACAAATATTCTTGCATTGTAAAAGACATAACTGTTCCTGGACTTGTAATTGATAAACAACATCCAATTTTTGCCGCTTCATCTGATGGTATTGTTCATTGTATTGATGGAAATGATGGACTAATTGAAATAAAAACTGTTTTAAATAATTCAAAAATGATGATAGAAGATGCTGTTGAATCAAAGAAACCCTTCTGTTTAACAGGAAATGGAAAAAAAGGTTATTGTTTTAAAGACAAACCATAAATTCTTTTATCAAATACAAGGACAACTGAACATTTTGAATTACAATTGGTGTGATTTGATTATTAGGCGAATTAATCCACATGATATATACATACTACGAGTTAACAAAGATGCTAAACTTTGGAATAATATAATGATCCCTAAATTGAAGAACTTTTATAATTCTTATCTTTTACCTGAGCTGGCGGCTCCACGTCATAGAACAATATCTGGAATAAGACAACCTAGTATACCTTGGGTAAGTTAATAATATTTTCCCTCCTACTATTACGGTCTCTCAACATTTTATTATTTGCACATCCATCCAAGAAAGTTTTCAATGGTAAGTTAAGGGAAATTTTGATCTTATGTAATTTGCATATTTCAAGGTAAGTATAATGTGCATGTTTGTATTATTTTGTGTAATGGTCAATTAATGAATAGATTTGCATTATGCAGCATAATCTACCTTGGTGAAAATTCATTATTTTCATGTCCTTGTTATAGTTTAATTACTTTTCTAAGGCATATTATACTTGAGTAACATTATTTGTTTCCCTATTCCAGCATGAAGAAGTAAAATCTACTGTGAAACATAACCTTTCAAGTACAGGTTCTCAAGAAATTGAAAATGAAGTAAGAAAACAAAGACAATCATCACCTCAACCTTCATGCTCTTATGTAGAAAACAATCCAACTAGTAAAGGGTAATTTGAAAATAACTTTGATAATTGTTATCTCACCAGTAATAAACATTGCCAAGTAGCTCAACAATTGACTGAGAAAGATTATACATGTTCAATGTAAATATGCCATTCCCAAACTCATTATTATTTTTTTGCTTACCACTGATGAGGATATAGCGATCAACTGTTTGTAGTAAGTTATAAAACATTTTCAAACTAATTTAGTGGTCATTTTTGATACACAACCAATACATATTTATACTTTTTTTAAATTAGTGACTTAACTTATAGGTTTATTCCCGTTTAAAAGATAACCAGGGCAAAAGGTATGTAAAAATCTCAGTCAACCTTAGTCGATGATATTGTTTAAAAATAATTACACGTTTTTTATAATCATTATTATTTTGTTTATTCTATTCTGTAGACAAAGACGTGTTAAATTTGTTGGTAGAAAGATAAATCATCAATGGAAATTGGATGATGGGACTTTAAAGTGGTACACTGGTTCTGTTTTGGGTACTGTACAAGGAAGAGATGGGGACACTAATGCTGTTTATCAGATTTTATATAATGGTGAAGATGAACCTTATGATGTTGAGGACATGATTAATGATTTCAATGATGGTTCATTAAAGTTTTGTGATATATAAGTAAGATGATTTCAATTATTTTCATTACATTTATATTTAGAAAATTTCATCATAGTTAAAATAGCAACCCCAGATAAGCCTGTGCTCTAGAATTTTTGACAATATCTATAAAATTAATTGGTCTATAAGCTTTTTCAACAATTCAAATACTTTCCCAGGTCTATTTTTTTAGATATGAAATTAAATCAAGATTTCTTCATTCACTAACCTACATTCAATGTTTGCGCATATGCTTATGTGCAATTCTTATTTTAAACTGTACATACTCGTAAAACTTTAGTTTACAGTGTTGCATCTGACTTAAGTTATCATTGTGTGACATTGGTTTACTGCTTTACACTCATTTGTTCTACTTTTGCAGATTTCAACAAGTTTAGTTGTGATTTTGATACTAAGTTGGTGTCATTGAAGTAATATTTTTATCAAAAATTTTGTTATGAAGTTGATTTTATTGAAGAAGTATTGAATGGAAAAAAATTGCAACATTTTTGTAAGTTTAACTCTTATTATACTTTATAATATTATGACTTAAGTAGTCAAACTATTATTATAATAATAAAGACTTTATTTAACGAGGCTACACATTTGGATAAATCCAATCTTCCATGTAAAACTGGTAACTATAGTTATATAATATGGTACAATATGATGACACCCTACATTATTTTATTATTTATAACAGATACTTCGATTAAACATTTTATTATTAAATTATTTGTTATTAAATGTAATAATATTTACACTTTATTTATAAAAGTTACATAGGTATTGGACACCATTTATCATTTGTCAATCATTGAGATGGCAGTTCACATACACCATATGTAGTAAAATAGAAGTAAACATGTGGGAACTACTTTTTTACACACAAAATGGCCTCATGGAATAATGCAAGATGATTGTGGGTGATATGTTTATCAGTGATTTATTGGATTTATATTTACAGATATTAGAAAATAAACATTGGTTGACCCTAGGAAAGGGATTGATTTAGAATTTTTCATTCATGAAGTTTTCATAATTGTTTATATTAAAGAGAAAACTGTCTTGGAAAATTTGCATTTTTTGAGGTAAGTTATTTTCAATATTTACTTTTATACAAATGTTTTATTGCCCTTTAATTGCTTTATTGTCTTCATTATTATTGTGCTTAAGTGAAAGCATACTTTATGTTTTACAACTTTTGTTATTTTCAAAATACTTGCCTACTTTCACTTTTGCCATATATTTTACAACAAAACATGGCTGACATGACGGAATTACCTTAATTGACAAAATTTGACATAAAAACAACATCCCGGAGTTTCGTTCCTAAAGCACAGAGTTTTACTTCCGGAATTTAAGTTACTAAAACAATTACTAATTTGTTTATAATCGTTGTCGTCAAGATGCAAACATGTAAAATGAAGTTCTTTTATAATGTTTCAATAATTTTCAGTTTTTTTATCGCTCATGAAATATTATATTTAGGGGAGACTGGGTGGGTTGGTGCACGAGGCAGCTAGGTTTATACAGATCATTTGATCAATATTGTATTAGGGACTGAGTATGGCATTTGTTCAGAGTTATTACTGTACAAGCATGGAAATGAAATGAGTGTCACCAAGTTATCAATATGACTATTAGCACTGGTTTTATCTTGCACCAACTTATCCTATGCCTTGTACCAACCTGCCCCGAGACTGGAGAAAGTTGTTTCATTAAACTGATCGATGTCCTCTGTTTCTTTGGTGATATTCAAATGTTTATAATCTTACAAAAACCGTAATAACATAGAGTTGTGTTGTACCTTAAATTAGGCCTACCGGTATTTAAAACCACATTGGCTTTATATAGCATCTTAAAACAAACTTATATGAAAAGTGTACCATCCAGCCCCCGTCTCTCCTATAAAAGATATATTAATGTCAAAATATTTTTACACGCTACAACATCAATAAATAGCAAGACTGGCTTACAATGCATGAATAGGCAGATCTAGCGGTGGGCAGGGGTCCGCTCCCCCTAGAATCTCCAAAATGTACCTGTCGATTAGTGTATACCTTGAGTGTAAATCATTTTAAAGTAGCATTTAGTAATTTTTCTTGTGTGCTTAACATACGATAAATGGTTATGTATTTCTATTATTGATATTGTTTATACACTCTGTTGTTCACACCTGTGCGATGATGCCCCAGAGGGGATTCTGCACAATACTGGGAGAAGAAGAAGGAGGAAGCCTTGAATGGCTTAATAACCAATAAGAAATTTTAGTTTCAATATATTACATTTCCCCCTGGAAAAAATCTTGGATCTGCCTAGTTAAATATCCCTAGCGATGGTACAACAATGTTAAAAAGGGTTTAAAAAACAAACAATACTAGTTAAATAATAAAGTATTCGTAGTTACTAGATCTATAAAAATAATTTAGAAAAGTAGGCCTAAGCAAGAAAATGCCAAAAAGTTCAAACTATAAAAGAACAATGTGCATACTTTGGGAGTAAGAGCTGAAGTCATCGACTGCGGCACAGGCCTGGACTTATATAGTGCTCCCTGTGCAGCAAGTGCTACACAGTATCAGAGCGACAACAAACGTCGCGAAAGTGCGGCAGCGTAACAAACTATCACGCTAAAGGTCCCATAATGCATCAGCACTGCGCTCTGTTGCGCTAAAGTAAAACGGTCCATTATACTGCAAAATATACTGAAAAATACATCAAATACGTAAAGAAATATAAAATTAACCTTGTAACGATGATTTCTGGTGTTTTTACACTTAAATATTGTATAAATCAGTAAAATACTAAAAGTCCGTAGATTAGAATAATAGATCCGTATAATAGAAAGAGCGTTGTTAATAGCAACGCACCGGAAACAGTATTAATAAGTGAAATGGACAGTTGTTCAACATGTGACAATTCTCGCTGGAAAATCGTTAATATCACAGTAAACAATTGGAATAAATTACTGACACTTGGCAGAAATGTAAATTAACATACGTATTACTGATTAAAACCGACAAAACTACGTGTGACTGTTAAAACCGGATACAAACATGTTTACATGAACAATCGAAATGACAAATACCGGACTGAAGGTTTGACAAATAAGTCTTGTGAAATCGGGAATGATCTGAAATATCTTGGTGAAATTCATAGACCAGACATGGTGCATTGTAATGATAATCCTAGTGCACCTGTCAAGATCTATGGGTGAAGCCAATGTTTGCTACAAACTGTATATAGACTAAGTTAAACATAGAAATTAGGATACAGTTAACATAGGATAGAGTGAAACCTGACTGGACCACCAAGGTAAATTTCAGTTAAATAGTTTAATGCCAGATCATTTCAATATGTTGCATTAGTCTGCAATAATGCGGTTCGAAAGTTTGGACCCCCCCCTCCCCCCCAGAAAAAGTTCGCAACTGAGATTATATAGATAAGTTTCCATGATTGCTATATTTCTCCTCTCCATTGAAATCATTTTACATGTTCATAGTGAAATAATGGCTCACTAGCAAGGACTTTGCCCTTTGGATCTCTGGATCCCCAGTCTGCTGGCTCATTCCCCCATCTAGAAATCCTGGATCTGCCTAGGTAAGACAAATGTATTTTTTGGATTTATTGAAATACACATTACACAGTAAAATAAAGTTATTTAGAATCAAATATTCTAAATTTGAGCATGAAACATGATGTGTAAATGTTTATTATGGCTACAATATTATATATGAAATATTTTAATTGATAGTTTGATTAAGAAAACTGTGCCTTTTATTTTTGAAAATATTAGGCTTTTTTGGGGGGGCAGGGTTGTGTTGACGCAACTCATTGTATAAATCGCAACTTGTCGGTCAGTCAACCTATGTACTCATCTTTCCTGGAAAATTTGTATTTAACTGTTAACCAGTTACTTGGCACATAATTTTGTCAGTGACTGACAACTGCACTACATGATTAAGAATCAGTGATATGAGGGAGAATAGCAGTAGAGATCATTTCAGAACAAACTCACCCGGGTTGATAACGCAGTTGGTAGCGCGCCGGAATTTGGATTCTTGTGCCTTAGGGGGTGTAGGTTCGAATCCTATCCGGGGAGGTTATACCCTTCCATGAAAATTTGACAATGTCGATTTTCCTCCATTGATTAGATAATATAGAGAAGTTTCTGTCCTTGTGGAAGGGAGGTGAGTACTTGTTATAGACAATGGTTCAGGAAAGCTAGGTTAGGTGCGCTGGACGCCGTAAAATGACCTAAATTGTGTTGACACGGGGTTAACACCAATAAATAAAACAACAAACTCCATGCAAGTGTGCCCCATTCGGGATTCTAGATAGAATGTTTAAAACACTGCTGAAAAAGACTTTAGTCACTGTTTCAACTAACCAGTTTCCAGACAATTATCTTACATGAAAACAATACATTCATGCTCTAACTAGGAAAGCTAGGGCTGCAACGATTCGATTCAATACATCGAAATTTGATTTTGATTCGATACTGACCGATACTGATACCTTCACTTTTTTACATTTCTCTTAAGTTTTCCATTACAATTTTAAGCAGTATGTCTTGGAAACTCTGTTAAAAAATATATTTATAATATATGCCCCGATCCTAAACTAATTGGGTTGGTGTAATTGAATTTTACCTGTTCTGACAAACTGAAAGTTTTTAGGCTCTGCGGGCGCAAGTCAAGTTTTGATGTTAGTAATTCCAATTTAAATATATTTGCCTACACAGTGTAGCTTTATGTTACATGTACAGTAGTTTATCAAGACCTGCATCTTTTTACAATTTATGCTCCATGCTGTCTACACATTTTTAGTCGAAATTACATTAATATTACATTTTGTGACCTTTACATTCGTACCCAATTCATTTCGTACTTGAAAAAAGCAAATATTAATGTAGCAGTTTTTCGAGTTTCGTGTTATCAAATTTCAGTAAACTTTTATTTAATCATATTATTTAGTTTTAAGCTCAAATAAATGTATGAATGCATATTTGAAGTAAACTATATTAGTAAATAAATCGAATCCAAAACAATTGAATCAAAATAAAAAATACTGAAACGCATCGAATCGACATTCTGGTGAATCGTTGCAGCTCTGAAGAAAGCATCAACTATAAATGAGAATAGGCATCAATTTAGTTTATAAAACTAGTTCATAAAATAGGTCATAGAACTGTTTTCAACTATGCAGAGAAATTTACTCATAAAATACAGTCAATTAGTGAATAAAAAGCAATATCTAGTCATTAAATAACCGCTCTCTTGGATATTTGTTAACAAATAAGCAAAATCTAATACATTAGAAATCCCATTTTCAGAATGGGAGAAATCCCATTTAAAGAATGGGAGAATTCTCCCATGGGAGAAATCCCATATACAGAAATGGGAGAATTCTCCCATGGGAGAAATCCCATTTTCTAAATGGGAGAATTCTCCCATGGGAGAAAATTCCCATTTATAATATGGGAGAATTCTTAAATGGTGTTTAAAAGCGTTAAAAGTGACAAACTATGTATTTTTTCTTTGGAATAATGATATGTATTTATAGATCTATCCAATTGTGTGTCTAAATGTTTGTTTAGATGAATTTGAAAAAATGGGAATTTTCTCCCATATTTGTATATGGGAGAAAATTCCCATTTTTCTCCCATAAAAATCCCATGGGAGAGCATTTCTCCCATGGGAATTTTCCAATTCCCTTGGGAATTTTGACTTTTGACTTGAAATTAAACATATTTCTAGTAAAGATATCTGGATGAAAGTTTACTGGAGTTATGCCCATGTGTAGATCTACATTTATTGAAAATTTGAAATTAATCGGATGAAAAATAAAAAAAGTAAAATTTGCAAGATTTCCGGATTCGCAAACGTATTCCGGACTGTGTTAAAACAATAAAATAAACAATCTCAAATCTACATAGATGACAACTAAAACATCAACGGAACTAAAACCAACAGCATCAACAACTAAAACAATTACATTTACAACTTAACGTAACAGCAAAGACAACTATAACAACAACACAGACTCAAAACAAAAGAAAACGAACTAATACACTTAAGGACTATGTAATTGTTGAAATTACAGAAAGGTACCTTTAAGTACCGGCCCTCAAAAAGTTGGTTAGGGTGAATGCAGTGCTAAAAATATCATATTGTTTAATCATCCCTCTTGCCTGAAATCTTTTGGACCAGGCAATGTTATCGTAGGTACTTCACATCACCTGTGAATACAGAAATAAATACGTTATTTTCTGTGCAAGTTTCCTTTTATTCTAGCGAACAAATTCAGAATACATATGCAGATATTGAATGCACTAATATTACTCTAGATGCACTGAGGCTTACATTTTCTATATCTGTGACTGAATTTACATATATGAACAAACAAATAAGTGGGCTCTGTAATCAAACTTTTGGCGTCCATTTTGTGTGTATTAAAAACTTATTCATTACACATCTTTGCGGAAGTCAGGGGCTAATCACAAAAACGTGTGTACATACGCAAACTGAACTTCTATATAAAGATTGTAAGATTTCGATGAAATGTCTTAAGAATGGTTTATTTTTTATGAAGTTATTACTATATATGTCTGTAGATTGGATGATTTATTGTTTTAAGGTATTTATTTGACGCCACGTGGGAACTTTTGTGTGCCTTATTACTTCATTTTGACATCCATCGGTTCCGTCTTAAATTGGTCGATGTTTTGTTAGCAGATGACCATTTATTGTGTCATACCACCTTTGTTTAAATTGGCCGTGTATTGAAAAATCAAGAGTATGGTGGCTCGGTATAGCCCTTGTGCATTTTCTTCGAGAGCTTCTAATCTCCGTTTGTTCTTTTTCTTTAAATGCTTTGCAGTTTATAATGTATTGTTGATAACAAATCATGTGACCAAAATTTGAGGGCTTCACTACTTGACGTTGACTTAAGTCAGATCGTATTGAAGCAAAGGTTTTAAGTTTCTAGTGCGTCTTTGAAATTCTCTCATCGTAAACGTAAGGTCAACGTAAGTAAGTATTTCGGAAAGTTTGCTATCTTACGTAAGATTCTTATAAAACAGTCCCAGTTCTTTATTAGCCCTGCGTTCAGTAAGCATTTAACGTTAGTCAATCACCGTTACTGTTATGAACGGCTAAGTGAATGTATGTGAAGACAGCAGTAACAGCAGTACAGCCCTACTGCCAGAATTTTCGGCAGTACAGCAGTACAGCCCTACTGCCAGCAGTACAGCCCTACTGCCAGACTTTTCGGCAGTACAGCAGTACAGCCTTACTGCTAGAATTTTTCGGCAGTACAGCAGTAAAGCCTTACAGTTAGAATTTTCGGCAGTACAGCATTACTGTTAGAATTTTCGGCAGTAAAACCTTACTGTTAAAATTTTCGGCAGTAGGACAGTACTGTTGCAGACTGCTGTATCATTCTAGCAAATTATTCTTTATTTTGCCTCTCAGAATTCTCAGATCATAAAAGTTATATGTTTGAATTCTCTATAAGGTCCAAAATTAAAAAAAGAACATATAGAGCCAATCTAGGATGTGGGATATGTTAAAATCAATACTATGAAATATGAAAATAAAAAAAGTTTGTTTGTTTTATTTGGGTTTAACGTCGCATTCAACACACATTTAGGTTATACAATGTATATACGACATCCAGGTCTTCCTACTATAATACCCTATCACGAGACTGACAACTCATGTATAGGGTATGACATCGTTCCGCGACCGGACTCGAACCCGTGATCTCCGGATTCGAAGTCAGACATGCTAACCAATACGCCACTGCTGCAGCTAAATAAAGAAGTAGAATGAAGGAACACATTTAGTGATCCGAAGACTTGGATAATTATATACATGTTTTTTCTTGTTAGGTTTATATCACAAGTTACTGCTGGTTCTTGTGACACTATGACCATGAAATATGCCATTTACTTCCCATTTTCGGAAAGCTGAATGAACAAGCTTTCTTTTGGTATATATTACTGCTACAAGTTTGTGTAAGTATTTAACTCTGGATGAGTTCTATATAACGATCAGTTTTTCAATTTTTTTAATTCTCTACACAAAGAACTGATTAAAACGTACTGAACGACCTATCTCTGATGTCAATATTTGCAACGTATTTGTAATAATATCAACGGCATAACATGTATTTAATATATTCAATATTCTTGTTTGGTATGTACTTTTTTGACAAAAAAATGTTTTACGCTATCGCAAGTTACTGCTGGTTCTTGCGACAATATGACCAAAACATATGCCATAAAATACCCATTTTCTGTAAGCTTAATGAACAAGCTTTCATTTGGTATAAAATACTGCTACAAGTTCGTGTTAGTAATTTTCTCTGGATGAGTTATATAACGAACAGTTTTTCAATCTTTATTTGATTTCTCTACACAGAGAACTGTTTCAAATGTACAGAAGGACCTATCTCTGATGGTAAAATTTGTAAGATGGTATTTGTTTCTGATGGTAAGTATTTGTAACAATATCAACGGCATAAAGAGTTTATGCGGTGTATGAAAATAACCAAAAAACGATGAAAAATACGGCTACATTAAGTGTTCGAAGTGCTTCAAGAAATATATTCAATATTCTTGTTTGGTAGGTACTTTATTACAAAAAATGTCCTACGCTACCGCAAGTTACTGCTGGATCTTGCGACAATATGACCAAAACATAGGCCATAAATTACACATATTCGTAAAGCAAAATTAACATGCTTTCATTTGGTATATAATACTGCTACAAGTTCGTGTTAGTATTTAACTATGGATGAGTTATATAACGAACAGTTTTCAATTTTTATTTGAATTCTCTACACAGAGAACTGATTTATACGTTCAGAAGGACCTATCTCTGATGGCAATATTTGCAACGTAGTTGTAACAATATCAACGGCAATAACATGTTTATGCAATGTATAAAAATTACCATAAAGTATGAAAAATACGGCTTCATTTAGTGATCAAAGAGCTTCAAGAAATATATTCAATATTCTTGTTTGGTAGATACCTTTTTAACAAAAAAATGTCCTACGCTACCTCTTGTTACTGCTCTTGTTCTTGCGACAATATGACCAATACATTGGCCATAAATTACATATTTTCTGAAAGCTGCATTAACAAGTTTTCATTTGGTATATAATACTGCTACAAGTTCGTGTAAGTTATTTACACTGGATGAGTTCTATTGGGTTAGTAAAATAAACATATTTTTACAAAAAATAACCCTCGTAATCAGAAGTTACAGCTGGTTCTTGTGTCGCTATGAACGAAAACTGTGTCATTTGCTACTCATTTTCGTAAAGCTAAATGAACAAGCTTTCATTTGGTATATAATACTGCTACAAGTTTGTGTAAGTAGATTACACTGGATGAGTTATATTACAAGTAGTTTTTCAATTTTTATTTGAATTCTCTGCACAGGGAACTGATACAAACGTACAGAAGGACCTACTTTTGATGACAATATTTGCAACGTATTTGTAATAATATCAACGGTATTACATGTATATGCAATGTATAAAAATAACCATAAAGAATGAAAAATGCGGCTACATTGAGTGATCAAAGTGCTTTAAGAAATATATTCAATATTCTTGTATGGTATGTACTTTTTTACAAAAAATGCCCTACGCTACCGCAAGTTACTGCTGATTCTTGCGACAATATGACTAAAACATACGCCATAAAATACCCATTTTCTGAAAGCTGAATGAACAAGCTTTCATTTGGTATATAATACTGCTTCTAGTTCTTCTTGTTTTTTCTGACACTATATTAGTTTTATAAACAACATTTTTTTTCATTTGAATTTCTACGCGAAGGTCCATATTGTACATACATATAGGGCCTATTTTTGATGCCAATGTTTTCCAACAGTGTTTAAAAAAGCAATGACGTAACATTTATCTAAATAAAAATAAAGAATGAAAGAACTCAGCTACAAACAACATTGTAATTACTTGAATGTTTAAAAATATATATACATATTATACATTCTTTTTGGGATGCTAAAATTTAAGTGAATTTTAAAAAACGTCCCTTGCAATCAGAGGTTACTGCTGATACTTGTGACGTTATGAATGAAAAGTATGCTTTGTAGTGCCCATTTTTTCCCAGTTTTTCAATTTTCGTTTGAACTCTCAACACAGAGTTCTTAGTTAAACGTACAGATAGCGCATGTTTATGATGTCAATATTTGCATCGAATTTGTTTAGAAAAATCTAGGGTTTTACATGTATGTATTAAATAGGCATAAAATACTACGGCTAAAGATAATAATCTATAATAAAACTTTACAAGTTACTGCTAGTTCTTGTGACGCTAAAACTATGCTTTTTATCACCCGTTTTCGTGAAGCTGAATGAGCAAGTTTTCATTTGGTATATAATACTTCTACCAGATCGTGGCAAAATTTTACACTGAACGAGTTTTATTAGGAATATGCTCTTCAATTTTTATCCGAACCCTACTCGGTGTTGGATTAAATGTGCAGATAGGACTTATCTTAAATTTTAAATTTGCTGCAAATATGGATATAGAACAATGGTAATTCATATTAAACATTGACAATTACATTAACATTCATTGCTTTAATACTGACAGAAATAAGAGCTCTGAGGGTTGGTTATGTTCACGTACTTCGTTCAAACTTTAACTTCGCTATTGTAAGTTACTGCTGTTTTTGTGATCCAATGACTGGGTAAACATACTTTTCAATACACATATTCACAAAGCTAAAGGATCAAGCTTTAATTTGGTATATAGTACTGCTTTATGTTGTCGATAGTTTTCAACATCGGATATATTTAATTTAATACATATATTTCAAGTTTCGAATGTTTACTCGGGATTCAAATTAAATGTGCAGATTTAAAGACTTCTCTCAATATTTGTTACAGATCTGCATAAAAATCAATGATAATTTATATCAAAATAAAGAGAAAACATGGACGATTACATCAGCACGAATTGTTTTAATAGTGGTTGATAAAAAGAGCGTAAGCGTTGGTAAAGTTTACGTACTTCGTGCAAATTTTAATACCATTTTACATGTATATTGTAAGTTACTGCTGTTTTTGGTGTTGTTGTGACTGGTAAATATACCATTTAATATACATTTTTATACAAAAAGTCGAATGGACAAGCTTTAATTTTATACATGATACATTGTTATGTTGGTTTTTATAAACTGTATAAGTTTATCTTATGACATTTCTTTCAGCGTGGTAATTAATCTTGATATTTTGTCCGCATTTAAGACCAACTTCCGGGTAAAGATAGATAGCGGAAACAACTTGATTTTTCATTTTTACATATTCGTTACCACCTGTTACATAAATACTATATGGTTTTTATTCAAACAAACTTGATATTTATGAAAGCATATTATAAAACACGTTAAATGAGCTAGTTTTGTTACAAAAGTCCTTCACATAATAATTTGTTGTTTGCGTAAAAAAAATGTTTTCGCGAAAACAATTTGGTTCCGCTGTCTTTCTATACCCGGAAGTTGATCTAAAATACAAGTTAATTTTATAACATGAACCATGATTATTCTGTTTTTATTTGCATTATTTTCTTACACTTTACTTATCAAATATAACATGACTTATCATACGTGCAAGATAAGATTTACGAAAGGGAATGATTTTGTTCAAAATCAAACGTTTAACATCTAACAGATATTCGGTACGCAAGTTTAATCTGCGGCTAAATATTTCATTCGGCGGAGAAAATATCAAGAATGATAACCACGATGAAATTATTGAAAAATTTGTCATAAGAAAAACTTATTCAGTGCATAAAATTTAACATGACAGTTGAGATGAATAATATACCATATTAAAGCTTGTTCATTCGGCTTTTTGAAAATGTATGTTAAATAGTATATTTATTGACCATAATAACACTAAAACAGCAGTAACTCGCAATATAAAGCGATGTTAAATTTTGTACGAGATACGTGAACATAATCACCGCTTAAGCTCTTACTTCTACCAGTATTATGTAATTCATGTTGATATAATCGTGCATGTTTTACCTTTAGTTCGATATAAATAATTCTTGTCTTTTGATGCAGATCTGTAACAAATGTTGACATTGAAGATGGGCCTTATATACGCACATTTATTTCCAACTCCAGATGAATAATTCGAATGGAAATCGAAAAATGTCATTAATAAAACATATCCGAAGTGGAAAACTATCTTGAACATAAAGCAGTATTACATACCAAATGAAAACTTGTTCATTCAGCTTTGTGAATATGTATATTAAATGGAACACAGACCCGGTCTTCGGATAAAAAATAACAGCAGTAACTTACTATAGCAAAGTAAAATTTTGAGTGAAGTGAAATTTTGAGCGAAGTATCTGAACATCTAACCAACCCATTAAAGCACTTATTTCAACCATTATAGAAAAAAACTTTGTTATGCTTATGAAATCGTATTTTTTTCCCGTTATTTTGATATAAATTTTCATTGGTTTTTATCCATATTTGCAACAAATATTGACATAGAAAAAAAAGTCATACCTACACATTTATCCAAACCAAAGTAGAGAATTCTAATGAAAATTGAACAAATGTTCGCAATAAAACTAGTTCAGTGTGCAATACTCACTCGAACTGGTTGTAGTATTATATACCAATTGAAAGCTTGTTCATTCAGCTTTACGACAATAGGTATTAAATGGCATAGTTTTCGTTTTTAGCGTCACAAGAACCAGCAGTAACTTGTAATCACGTTGAATAATTTTCTGGAAAAAAAACCTTGGATGCCAAACAAACAAAGTTTTAATTTTCTAAAGTTTTATTACATGTTATTACCTGTAGCTGTGTCCTTTCACTCTTTATCCTTATTTTAATATATACATGTAATGTCATTGAGTTTTTAGATACTTGATGCAAATTACTACATCATAGATAGTCGATCATTATCTGTATGTTAGATCAAGTCCCCTGTATAGAGAATTCGAATGCAAACTGAAAAATGTTCGCACTAAAATTCGTCCAGTGTAAAATACTCACATGAACTTGTAGCAATATTATATATCAAATGAAAGCTTGATCATTCAGCTATACGAAAATGGGTAGTAAATTGTATAGTTTACGTTCATAGCGTCTCAAGAACCAGCAGAAAATTCTGATTGCAAGGGACATTTTTTTGTAAAATTATGTTTACTTAACTAACCCAAAATAACTTTGTATATAAACATATAAGCACTTACAATGTTATCTGTTGCTGCGCTTTTTCATTTTTTATCTATATTTTTATAAATGTTATGTCATTGATTTGTGTAGTTACTGTTGGAAAACATTGGCATTAAAGATAGACCCTATTATGTATGTTCTATATGGACATTCGCGTAGAAATTCGAATGAACAAAAATGTTGTTTATAAAACTAATATGGTGTAAAAACAAACGAGAAGTAGTAGTAGTGTTTTATACCAAATGAAAGCTTCATTTAGCTTTTAAAATAGAGGGAATTTTATGGCATATGTATTGGTCATATTGTCAAAAGAGCCAGCAGTAACTTGCGGTATCGTAGGACATTGTTTTGGTAAAAAGTACAAACCAAACAAGAATATTGAATATATTTCTTGAAGCACTTCGATCAATAAATGTAGCCGTATTTTTCATTCTTTATGGTCATTTTCATAAATTGCATATGCATGTTATGCCGTTGATATTGTTACAAATACGTTACAAATATTGCCATCAGAGATAGGTCCTTCTGTACGTTTGAATCAGTTCTCTGTGTAGACAATTAAAAAATGAAAACTGTTCGTTATGTAACTCATCCAGAGTTAAATACTTACACGAACTTGTAGCAGTATTATATACCAAATGAAAGCTTGCTCATTCAGCTTTCAGAAAGTGTGTATTTTATGACATATGTTTTGGTCATAATGTCGCAAGAACCAGCAGTTACATGCGGTAGCGTAGGACATTTTTTTGTAAAAAAAGTACCTAGCAAACAAGAATATTTAGTATATTTCTTGAAGCACTTCGATCACTTAATATACCGTATTTTCATTCTTTATGGTTATTTTATTCACTGCATATGCATGTAATGCCGTTGATATTGTTACAAATACGTGACAAGTATTGCCATCAGAGATAGGTCCTTCTGTTCGTTTGAATCAGTTCTCTGTGTAGAGAATTCAAATAAAAATTGAAAATTGTTCGTTATATAACTCATCCAGCGTTAAATACTTACACGAACTTGTAGCAGTATTTTATACCAAATGAAAGCTTGTTCATTCAGCTTTCAGAAAATGTGTATTTTATGGCATATGTGTTGGTCATAATGTCGCAAGAACCAGCAGTAACTTGCGGTAGTGCAAGACATTTTGTTTTAAAAAAAAGGTACCAACCAAACAAAAATATTTAGTACATTTCTTGAAGCACTTCGATCACTTAATAAAGCCGTATTTGTTATTCTTTATGGTTAGTTTTAAACATTGCATAAACATGTTATTGCTGTTGATATTGTTACATCTACGTTGCAAATATTGCCATCAGAGATAGGTCCTTCTGTACGTTTGGATCAGTTTTCTGTGTAGAGAATTCAAATAGAAATTAAAAAACTGTTCGTTATATAACTCATCCAGAGTTAAATACTTACACGAGCTTGTAGCAGTATTATATACTAAATGAAAGCTCGTTTATTCAGCTTTCAGAAAATGTGAATTTTATGACAAATGTTTTGGTCATAATGTGGCAAGAACCAGCAGTAACTTGCGGTAGCGCAGGACATTTTTTGTAAAAAAGTACCTACCAAACTAGAATATTGAATATATTTCTTGAAGCACTTCGATCGCTCAATGAAGCCGTATTTTTCATCATTGATGGTAATTTTATACACTGCATATGCATGTAATGCCGTTGATATTGTTACAAATACGTTACAAATATTGCCATCAGTGATAGGTCCTTCTGTACGTTTAAATCAGTTCTCTGTGTAGAGAAATGAAATAAAAATTGAAAATTGTTCGTTATATAACTCGTCCAGAATTAAATACTTACACGAACTTGTAGCAGTATTATACACCAAATGAAAGCTTGTTCATTCAGCTTTCAGAAAACGTGTATTTTATGGCATATGTTTTGGTCATAATGTTGCAAGAACCAGCAGTAACTTGCGGTAGTGCAGGACATTTTGTTTGTAAAAAAGGTACCAACCAAACAAAAAATATTTAGTATATTTCTTGAAGCACTTCGATCACTTAATAAAGCCGTATTTTTTATTCTTTATGGTTATTTGTAAACATTGCATAAACATGCTTTTGCCGTTGATATTGTTTCAATTACGTTGCAAATATTGCCATCAGAGATAGGTCCTTCTGTACGTTTGAATCAGTTCTCTGTGTAGAGAATTAAAAAAATGAAAAACTGTTCGTTATATAACTCATCCAGAGTTAAATACTTACTCGAACTTGTAGCAGTATTATATACCAAAAGAAAGCTTGTTCGTTCAGCTTTCCGTAAATGGGAAGTAAATGGAATATTTCATGGTCATGGTGTCACAAGAACCAGCAGTAACTTGTGATCGTGTAGAACTTTTTTGTGTAAATAAAACATGGATATAAACCTAACAAGAAAAAACATGTATATTATTATCCAAGTCCTTGGATCACTAAATGTGTTCCTTCATTCTACTTCTTTATGTAGCTGCAGCAGTGGCGTATTGGTTAGCATGTCTGACTTCGAATCCGGAGATCACGGGTTCGAGTCCGGTCGCGGAACGATGTCATACCCTAAACATGAGTTGTCAGTCTCGTGATAGGGTATTATAGTAGGAAGAGCTGGATGTCGTATATACATTGTATAACCTAAATTTGTCTTGAATGCGACGTTAAACCCAATTAAAACAAACAAACTTTTTTTATTTTCATATTTCATAGTATTAATTTTAACAAATCCCAAATCCTAGATTGGCTCTATATGTTCTTTTTTTAATTTTGGACCTTATAGAGAATTCAAACATATAACTTTTATGATCTGAGAATTCTGAGAGGCAAAATAAAGAATGATTTGCTAGAATGATACAGCAGTCTGCAACAGTACTGCCCTACTGCCGAAAATTCTAACAGTAAGGTTTAACTGCCGAAAATTCTAACAGTAATGCTGTACTGCCGAAAATTCTAACAGTAAGGCTTTACTGCTGTACTGTCGAAAGCTCAAACAGTAAGGCTTTACTGCTCTACTGCCGAAAAATTCTAGCAGTAAGGCTGTACTGCCGAAAAATCTGACAGTAAGGCTGTACTGCTGTACTGCCAAAAATTCTGGCAGTAGGGCTGTACTGCTGTACTGCCGAAAATTCTGGCAGTAGGGCTGTACTGCTGTACTGCCGAAAATTCTGGCAGTAGGGCTGTACTGCTGTACTGCCGAAAATTCTGGCAGTAAGGCTGTACTGCTGGCAGTAGGGCTGTACTGCTGTACTGCCGAAAATTCTGGCAGTAGGGCTGTACTGCTGTACTGCTGTTACGGCTGTCTTCACATACATCTAAGTGAACGATCCGTTGAAGCGCGAACGTTTAAAGATAGCGGACAAAAGAATCTTTACTTCAATTTATTAGAAGAATTCGGAGAGGAGGAATTGTTTTCTTGTTTACTTTTTTGTGTAAATTTATTGATCTAAATCAACGGGAGTAACACCGCCATCTTCGTTGTAATGGCAGTTACTAAATTGCACAATATACTGGAACTATTTTGTTTCAGGTTGTTTCATACTCGCGTACTATATACTTAAACCGTTTTCTGTTTGTCTGAAACGTTTTTCGCTAACAGGCCGTTCAATAATGACATTAGTGAATTTTACCTATTTTAAGTGTGTACCTTTCATTACCTGTGTCCATTATTGGACACCGTACTTTTTGTTTGTACTACTTCTTTTGTGTAAAGTTATATTTTGGACATGTTGAAATTTATAAAATTTAGTATATAGAGCTATTTTATTGTACTGATTTCAGACAATGTATGAATTATTTTGTATTTTAACTCTTAGTGCATCTGTACGGGGGTGTACACAATCTGATTGGAATATTTTATTTTAACTGATTTCACTGTACTTCATGTAAACTTGCACAAAAGTTTACATGTTTAAACTCACTTTTTTCATAAAAAAACAAATATTACTAAACCACTTTTTTTTAAATTTTTCTATTAAACTTACTTATTTATTTCATTAGGATTAAAATGAAAACTGAAATTTATGAAAATTATTTGTAAATTTCAATTATTGCCACCACACCTATTTTAAAGTCATGAAGGACATTCGTAAATTACATAGTCCTTAACAACTTTTCTAAGTATACACATTTAACCCTGCAGATAAGTTCAACGGTTGTTAAAATATTTAAACGAAATTTTGTGAGTCAACTATGGAATACTTTATCTTTCATGTGAAACTAAAATCGTCAATATCCACCGTTTAGTAACCGACTTCCAAGATGCACGTGCATTTCGTGTTTTTTACTCATATGAGCCAAATGGTTTACATGTTCACGTTTATTTTGTAAATGTCGATACCTATTGCGATTTACACTTAGAAAGAACATCTAAACTTTCACTTGCAGTAAGTATGAAACTATTTTGCTTGAAATGAAGAGGCCAGGCTATCGAAATGATTTATGCTGGCTCATCAGAAGAGAGGTAAATTGAATTGAATTGCTATTTTATGTCTTGTTCGCATCATATTCATCACTTAGACATTCTAATGCAATGCAGAAACTTTCAAAAATCGTGGCAAAGTGAACCAATTTTTCAGCCTGCCAATACTTTTTCAAGCATAACCCTTTGACTGTGATGAATTTGTAAGAGAATTTGAGCAAACCGGAAGTGTTAAAGACCTGCCAGGCCAGAGAAGACGTCTCGTATGATGACAAGACTGCAAGAATGGGCTATGATACGCCGGAATATCATTCAGAGCTACATAATCTCATTGCCAGCAAGATATATTGCAGCTGAAGGTGGCCATATTTGTAATTGATGTGAATTTGTACTTTGTTGGTGCCAATATTGTTACAGCTAATAAGAAGTCAGTGATTCTTCAATTTGTTCGTCGTTTTGCTAAGAAATGAAATACTATTTGATAAATATTTTCTACAAATATCATATCATTAGCTTACGTATCAACCCAGTTATGACCAAACATAAAGGTGTATACTTAGAAAAGTTGTAAAACACATGTACAATGACATTTATAGCGCAAAGTCACAGCAACAAATGTTGTAGCTGATCTTTTAAGTTGTCGGTACTTTTTCTTTAGTTTTAATGCTGTCTTGTCTAGTTGTCATTTATGCTGTTTTTAAATGTTGCTGCTCTTGTTATAAGTAGGTATTGTTGCTGTTGTGTTTTCAGTAAATAAAGCTATTGTTTTGAGTTTTTGTTGTTACTTAGTGTTGATAATGTAATTATTTAATTTGGTGTTGTTAAAGTTGCTTTTGCCAACGGGTTAGTTATCTTGTTATTACGAGATTATTATTTTGTTATGACGAGTTAATTATCTCGTAATTACGAGTTAGTTTTCTCGTTATTACGAGTTAGTTATCTCGTTATAAGAGTTAGTTATCTCGTTATTACGAGTAAATGTTCTCGTAATAACGAGATAATTATCTCGTTTTTACGAGTTAGTTATCTCGTTATTACGACACAGTGTAATTCTATTTTTTATATCTATGT
This sequence comes from Mactra quadrangularis, assembly GCA_025267735.1. Lineage (NCBI taxonomy): Eukaryota > Metazoa > Mollusca > Bivalvia > Venerida > Mactridae > Mactra > Mactra quadrangularis. The sequence continues at coordinate 5,904,199 of CM046303.1, forward strand.
AGAACCGTTCGGCTTTCGTAAAGTGGTCTTACGATGCACTGGAAAAAATAAACAGCATATTTCCCAAAACAAGCTTATTCGTTTTCTTTAAAAGCGTGATTATAGGTCACATATTGATTGTTTACATTTAATAAAACTTGGGTGCAGAGCTCGAATTTAAGCTCGCATACTCGCAAAATGCGAGTGGATTTTGGAAATCGCGAGTAACTTTACTTTCAACTCACAAATTTTCGCGAGTTGAAATCGCCGCAAAGTATTACTGTCTAGTCTAAACAATTAAGTTTCAAATCAACACTGGAACAGCTGCATAGATCTCTAGTACGATTTAATTTTGATTTTGGCCACAACAAGTGGATCATGTGTTCTACGGAATTATTTTGGAAAAAATGGGGCTGGTGAAGGAAGAAAAAATTAAAAAAAGTCTTTATTCACTTGCTTTATATAGCGGTTTGACCAAATTTTATGAGCGAGCGAGGTAATAAAAAAAGTTTTATGAAAAAACCGTCAAAATGAAGTTGCGATCGAATCTATAAAACATATGATCAATTTGTTGTGGCCTACTTACCTGTATCGTATCTCTACATGATACCGTTAAGCGTCGTCAAGACGTCGTGAGTAGATACGTGTCACTGACGTTAAAATATAAATTTTGACGTATTGAAAAGTTTCGTCTGCAAACCAAGATACCCTGGTAGCAACAGTGTCCAATTGTGTGGACGATTACTTTTTAGATCATGTAAATTACCCAAAATGTGACTTGTTTTCGATTACTAAGTGAATTTGGTGACTTATCTTATTAGATGCAAAATTTGGAGGAAAAATGCGAGTTTTTTTCATTTTGCGAGTTGAAATAAAGTCAACTCGCAAACATTTGCAAGTCCCATTTTATGCTAAATTCGAGCCCTGCTTGGGTGGCTACCAGTCGACAAAAACATATTATATTTCCTGTTTAAAAATGAATACCAATATGATCTGAAATTATGTTTTTTTGGATGAAAATATTTGGCATACGAGTTTTCAAATAATTAGTTAAAATGGAATTGCTTGTAAATGTAAGAATCAGATTTATCTTTATTACCCACCTTGAATAAAGTTATGCTTACTCCATTTTAATGTCAAGCGATATCAATACGGTATACATAAATATTAAGAATCTTTTTGACAAATGAGGGCAATATTTTATAATTAAAACTCGGTTGTTATACATACGTTCAGATTTAGTTACCAGAAACAAAGGATAAAAATTCGGTGTTGAAAGAAGAAGCAGTATACCTTTTTTTCCTTAATAGGCATCAATACATCTCTTAACTGTTGTTTTTCATTTTCACATTTCTGCAAATATATCATATGTTTTATGAAATAGTTTAGTTGTTGTTTTATGGGTAGACATTTTGTCATACATGTGTACTTTGATAATTTATGAACATTTGAATATTAATTGCACGTGTATGTGTGAAGTTTATTAGCTTACGCTCTAGAAATAAATATTAGCGCGATATGACCTTTCTGTGTTGATGCGCCGTAAAACCAAAACAAACAAACAATAAACATTAATTTGCGACTCACAAGGTTACCTGTTGTATTCTCCTTTCGTTTATATTTAGTAAAACAGCTACAATTACAGTGACGTCAAAATCAGAGTCTTATTGCACAATATTATTTCTTCATATTTAAATAACAAACACAACAAAAACTATACAAACCTTCCTCTCTATTTGGGACATTAATGATGTAATAATATTTAAATTACTATCGGTTGGTATTTGGAAATCTGTTCTCAGGCACTGTTGAAGAGTGTGTATTGCTCTTTTAATAAAGTCTTGTAAATTGTTTTCCTTGTCAAAAATACTAAGCTTTTTCTTCTTTAACTAAAATGCATACGAAATTCAAATTAAGTAAATGAGTAAAAACCTCTAAATAACTGTCGACAGGCGCTTATGACGAAAACATGTAAGTTGCAGAAAAACAGTTGAAATGAAAATTCAATTTAAGGAAGCCATTGTGAACATCATTCGTAGTTTGAATGCATCGGATTTTTAATCGTCCGGTTTTTTCTTTTGATGTTACCATTGATGCCAATGAAACTATTATATGCTTTTTAAATGGACATTGAAAAGTAATAATAATATGATATGCTTTATATACACGGAAGTAGGTCATGATTCCCTTTCAATTCGTTTTTCCGCTAATAGAAATAGACTATAAAAGTTTAGGTCCATGGGACAAAGGTTAACTGATACTTGTCAATTTAAAGTATAAATAGTATTTTGGATACAGGGCAACAATAAAGGTCATTAAACAAAGAGCCTAGTTGAGCCAATGATAACCATCATCTCACAAGGATCATCTCACGGATGTACTTTGTATAATATTCATCCCAGCTGAGATGTTGTTTATATTACAAAAGAAATTATAACAGTAACACTTACATCATCCAAGTCTTTAAATGCTTTATCCAAATCTGCCACTACGTCTTGTGATTTATTTGAATTGCTTTTCCTTATAACATTTAAGTAGTCTATGATAACAGCAAATGATTCTTCCATTTCGTTCTTTGTTAATGTGTTGCTTGAACTATGCATAAGACCATTTCTCAATTCAATTATCTACAGTTATACAAAGAGAAAACGCACATATGTTGAGGTTGCTATTTCAATTCAATTGGTTATATAGAAATCCCTAACGGATTGAGAATTTATTTTAAAACAGCAATTCGGTTTCGGCAAAACTATTGTAATACTTCTTTATATTCTTTAATAAAACATATAAATACGCGTATGAATTCCTTTAAAAATATCATTCTTATTGCGGGTAGAAAAAGTTTTAACAAAATCGTCGTGTATATTTGTAAGCATTCTCGTCTTATAGAGCTAAGTGCTTTTAGTGTGTTTTATCAGTAAATATCTTCGATCTCCAACAGTATGGTTTAACCTATCAGTGCCGATAAAATCAATGAATCAAACACCACATAAATAGTCATGCGAGGTTGATAATAACCTCACACTAGAGCTGGTATTTAATGGAAGTTATTTTAAAGCTTAATTTTTGTCTGTCCTAACATTAAATGAAATAATACAAAAGTTTAGTAATGAAAAAAAGTACGCACACAACTAGCATGATGCTTAACTTGTTGTTCGAACTGTTTGCAATTACGCATTACACTAAAAACAGCAAATGGGTCAGTCTCGTCGGGACATATGACTTTATCAACTTTACATTTCTTGCTAATGTAAAGTTTAGACACAATCCACCAATGCAGATCCGGTTTGAACGATTCCTGATCACAATGTCGTCTCCAATACGCGCAATCTTTCCTGAAATATACAGATACCAAATACGATAATATAAAAAACCCTAAACTGTGTGCTTTGATAGACTGGATGTAGAATTGAGTTCTGTGACTATGATTAGACATCTGTGTCTTTTCAACAATTTAACAACATGATTAAACATCTAATGCAAAATCTACTTATACCTTTAAAGAACCTATAAGTACTCAATCCATTGTTAGTATGTTACATTTTCTGTCTATAAAGTTTCAAAAAGAGAGATAATCTTAAATATGGCATAAAATTTGCTAAATATGTGCAATGATCATATCATTTTGAAATCTTTGATTTCACTTTTAACAACTTCAACTAAATTGAACTCTTGATTTGTTATGTTGCAATATGTATTCGTACCGAAAATGGGCTTAAATTAAAAACAAGAAATATCTTTAAAAAGATATTCGGCGCTCTGCTGGGTTAATTTTCAACGGTTTGAATTATAAATGTTGGTCATGCACGGCGTACGGCGTGTAATTTGTCCGATTATGCAATTCAGTCTCAACTGACAATTTTTGTCCGATTATATTGCCATTTTACTGATTTGTCAATTATGAAAATATGTCCGATTTTAAAATTAAAAACATCTTTAATAACAATGCCATGATTTTCGATAAAAAATCACTTCTTTCCAGAATGATCAAACGATTTATATGTTACTTTCTGGCAAACATAGAAAATGATAAAATGCTCCATGGCGGCCCACATATGTCAAAATGAAAACCCATTCCGAGCGTTCGGTGAGTCATACATGTATTCGCAGTTTAGTTATACCGCAAGGGGCGTACCACGACGAATGTATGATCAATTAGCATAGTGAGTCACTCATAATACACAAAGTAAATAGTCAGCAGCTACTGTACGTGCTACGCACCTGTTTATCACAAATAGCCAATCGTGTCATGCGTTTTATCCATTTCTCTATACCGTAAAAGAATTTCATTGGACAAACAGCTATGGTAGAGCAAATAGTATTGGTTAAAATATAGGTAAAAAGTTGCCTTAGACAGCTGCGCCGAATAAATATTAATCTCAACAGTACACCATTACTACGTCAACAAAGAAATTAATATTTTGCAATGAATCTCCTTAAATAAGAAATGTACGCTAAGTCAAACTGATAGTAGAAAGTAAAGTTGATTGATACGCTTACAGTGTTTAATGTGTGTAACAAATTGATAGCTTCACGTTAATCAGACAAAACTGTTACAAATCATTATATTATAGTGTAGCGATTTTGAAACGACTTACACGCACAATTTGGACGATGTGTAACTCCACAAAAACTTACCTATCATTGAAAGCATCCAACATTCTACTTATTACTTCTTTGCATTCGTGACAACTTCGGTCGTACAACATCCACGTGCCTTTTACCTTACCCGGTTTAATCTCTCCTCTAAACATCACCTTGTAAAGCAGACTGTCAAAATGATCTTCTTTATCAGATGGGTGTATCTTCTTTAATTCATGAATAAATTTTGTCGTTATTGTTTTTATGTAGTTAGAAGAACCAAGTTTGGCGATCTGAAGTCCTAATGTAGCTTTCACCCAATGCAGAAAATCTTCCTCTGGTAGGTCATTTGGAAGAGACATTTTGAACAGTAGGAAAGACTAAAAGATAATCATTAACATATTATCAATAACTCGGGTCAGTACTTCTATTCTCACAATCGATTATTGGCTGGATTGAAAGAACAATTATAGCTATTTTAACGATTCTCGCAAGTCATTTTTGTAAGACGTCCATTCCACCACATTTCTTAAACAGACATTCATTATAACACAAACAGCATATAACGTATCTGTATATTTCTCAACCCAAATACAATTTTATTGCAACTATTAATTACTGTTAACAGTTGCACATCGGATCAATTAACAAACAAAAACTTTTATTTTATATGCATTAATTTTGACTTCGTGTTGCACACAGATTTTGAGTTGTTCGTTTCCAGGATGTCAATAATAATGATAAGAAATAGATGATATGGAAAGACATCAGGAATCGCGAGAGTTTTGGTGGATTGATTTCTGTATACTGCCCAAACCAAAAATTGTCGATGGTTTCCGGTTTTAAGTTATCTCCCTTTGGTCCTTCTATAAATCATATAAAAGGGAGCTTACATACCCTCATTTTTTTAACTAAATGAGCACGTTCGGAACGCTTCTGGGTCCGGTGCTTACCACCCGTTGCATCGTGGGACACATATAGCTTACAGAAAATCATCAGCTTAGAATGACACACTCACTCATGAAACATTGCATCATTTTTAACACGGGTCTGGACACTTGTTGACAACGAAAGTTCAATGTGATGTTGGAATTTATCAACCAATCTCCTTACAATGTTTGTGTTCTATCATATTGTGTCGCAGTGGCAGATCCAGAATTTTTTTCTAGAAGGGTTCAAATGTTTTCGGGGGGGGGGGTCCAAAATTTACACAATTTGCAGAATAACACAACATATCTGTTATCATAACCAAAAAACAATAAATCCATTCAGCCCATAGAAAAGTGGCTTTCAGTTAAAATCATTGTGCCGAAAGCACCGAAGTTTAGCGCTTTCAAATTTGTCTTTATCTTTAACTGTTTTTATTTAATATACCTAAATTAAAATTGTGCAAAGAATCAATTTGAATAAATATATACAGTTAAATCTCGATTATCCGAATTCGTTGGGACCGAAAAAATAATTCGGATAATCCGGGATTTCGGATAAAGCGGGTTTCGGAGGTGTTATAAATATGATATCCAACATACCTAAATGTAATTCGAGGTAATCAATAATTTGGATGTTAATACTTATATACATATACAGTAAATGATGACATATGGTTTTCCAAACTTATTATATCTAAATTTCAAGAAATTAATCCGTACGCCATATTGTGAGCAATGTTAACATTTTACTTACAATGTCTTTTATTTCACGGCGTCTCAACGCCGTGATATTGTGGTGGGTAGATTTTTATAGCAATGGGCAAAAGTCACGTGACATAATTCCTTTCGATTTCCACTGCCGACAAATTTATTGTTTTTTTAATGCAGTCATAGTACAGCCCATTTCCGTTAAAAGTATCATAGAAAAATCATTTTAGGGGGAAACCATATAAACAATATTCCTATCAACAATGCAACACACGAAAAATCAGCGTTTTACATCAACACATTGGCGCAAATCCTTTCGACTCACATGAAAAGGGGTAGGTATAATTTGCGGACCAACCGGACCCGCGGACCAGTTTAGTATACGGATACAGTGTAACAGGATTGCTGCCTGTTCCCAGGTTCGATCCCTTTTTCAATCATATTGAACTCAAATAAAACTATAGAAATAACAGAAACAAAAACAGTATGGCAGTAATATATGCAGTTTATTCATTTATATTTAGTTAAATCAGATTGATGCAATTTAAATAAAATACATGTCCATTATCAAATCAAATTAAACTAAGAATGCCTTACAATTAAAATAGTTAATGCAAAGAGAGACAACGTGACTGAACCCGAAGACAATAGGGTAAAAGCTACCTTTCATGTCTGAGGGAAAACAGCGACAAATAATTGTCACAACTAGCTTATATACCATTCAGTCAGAATTTCGCATGAAATTCTCATGGTGCATGGAATTCACATGGTACATGAAGTTCACGGGATTCATGAATTTCACATGTTGAATGTACAACCAATAATTTGACTACACAAGGGCTAGTCAATAAAGTCTCAGAGTGGTCAGTTTTTAACACACATTATTATAAGAAACTATACATAATACATTACATTTGCATGCTTTTAAACATTTGTAAAACCCTCAGTGAAGTAAAATTTAGTATGAACCATCAAGTTAACGCTTGAATGAGTATTGCTGATACATCATTATGTTCAGTAGTTTTACATGTGTATTCAACTGAATGTATTAAAGGCATTCCTGCCACAACAGTATAACAAATATGCGTATCATAATGTGTGTACAGAAGATATGTAATTTAGATTTGCCAATATTTTATTTGAAAAGATAAGATTGATAGAGTTTTCGGAAATTACTCAAATGTTAATATATAAATACCAATATTGAAATTATTTTCTAAGAAATAAGTTTGCAGATTTTAAGTATAAAAAGATTCGTCGATTGCTTCATTACATATTGTTGTAAATATTATATATTTCAACAGTTAAAGCTTTTATCATTTGAAAACAAATTTGATAGGATTCATAGTGATATTTAGTAGTATATCTTTTTGTCCTTTTTAGCGGACTTTATAAATAAAGAATCCTAATCGTGTAACATTGACTTTTAATTCTTACTTTTACTGAGTTCTTTTGACGATCTTTTCAAACTATGATTAAGTGTAGCGGACCACAAAGAAAAACACAGATAGCAGAAAACAATGGCAAACAGATACGACGCAACTTATAGAGAAACAGAATGGAAAGTTGAATGATTTAGAACAATATGGAAGAAGAAACAATATACGGATAGCCGGAGTACCAGAAACAGAAAAGAGACAGAGTGAAAGATATAACGTAGACGAAACAGCTGAAGAAACAACAGATAAGGTTGTGAAAATGATAAATGAAAAGTTCCCGGATATAAAACTCACATCGTCTGACATTGATATATCCCACAGACTCGGGAGGAAGGAGGCTGGCAAAACGAGACCTATTATCGTCAAATTTGTTTCAAGACACAAGAGAGATAAAGTAATTAGAAGCAGAAATAAACTTAAAGGAACTAAGATTTATATAAATGAAGACCTCACACAAGTCAATCAACAAGTGTTAATGTCTATAAGAAAACAATTAAAGGAAAACGAATCAACCTGGTCATGGGACGGAAAAATATTTCATAAAAACACCGAAGGAAAGATAAGCATTATAACATACAAAGATTTCAAAGCATGGATTGGAAGAGAATGGCGCATTTAAATTCGAACAGTATAACTTGTAAAACGACTTCTTCGTGATGCACGTGAATACAGTGTTTGTACATGGAAATATTTAATATAATAGTAACATAAAATAAGTGAGGCCATAGGGAATTTTCTTTGGGTTCTCATCCATTGGAAATTATTAATATGAAAGGCATTGATCTTGGTGCGTTTTTCTATACATTGCACGCTACATAGAGAGATGTATTTTTGAATACAACACTTTAGCATGTTCTTTTCTTCAAATAATATAAAATAAAAAAATACCGAGTAGTCATGACAGGGTTAGAAGAGATGAGAATTTATTGAGAATTTTCCCTTGGCCTATAGATTGGGGGATATCAGGATTGAACACACACTATTATATTTTCATTTATATTTTATTCTGTTAATTATAAATGCTACAATGTATCAACTGTTCTCAATTACGAGGCATACAAACGTGTGATGATCGTCATGCTATGAAGACCATTGTTTATATTTATCATGAAATTGATACTATAATGTACACATTGACATTTCCTTGTAAGTTGGTCGTCACTCTACATATAAAACTGCTTAAAATGGTGTATCATGATATGCTGACGTCACACGAAAATATCATAATATGAACCTTGTATGGCAATGCTGTGCAACATATTTATATTTTATTTTGTTAATTATTAATGCTACAATGTTTAACTGTATTCAACTACGAGGCATAAAATCGTGTGACGATAGTCATACTATGAAGACCATTGTTTAAATTTATCATAAAATTGATACTATTATGTACATAGTGAGATATCCTTGTAAGTTAGTTGTCACTCTTCATATAAAACTGCTTAAAATGGTGTATTATGTTATGATGACATCACATGAAAATATCATAATATGAACCTTGTATAGCAAGGCTGTGCAACATATTTATATTTTATTTTGTTAATTATAAATGCTTCAGTGTTTAACTGTTCTCAATTACGAGGCATATAATCGTGTGATGATCGTCATACTATGAAGACTATAGTTTAAATTTATCATGAAATTGATACTATTATGTACATAGTGACATATCCTTGTTAGTTTGTCGTCACTCTACATATAAAACTGCTTAAAATGTTGTATCAGTTATGATGACGTCACGCGAAAATATCATAATATGAACTTTGTATAGCAGTGCTGTGCAACATATTCATATTTTATTTTGGTAATTAAAAATGCTACAGTGTTTAACTGATCTCAATTATGAGGAATGTAATCGTGTGATGATCGTCATACTATGAAGACCATTGTTTATACTTATCATAAAATTGATACTATTATGTACATAGTGACATATCCTTGTAAGTTTAGTCGTCACTCTACATATAAAACAGCTTAAAATGGTGTATCATGTTATGATGACGTCACACGAAAATATCATATTATGAACCTTGTATAGCAGTGCTGTTCAACATGTTTATATTTTATTTTGTTAATTTTAATGCTACAATGTTTAACAGTATTCAATTACGAGGCATAACGACGATAGTCAATACTATGAAGACCACTGTTTATATTTATCTTGAAATTGATACTATTATGTACATAGTGACATATCCTTGTGAGTTAGTCGTCACTCTACATATAAAACCGCTTAAAATGGTGTATCATGTTATGATGACGTCACACGAAAATATCATAATATGAACCTAGTATAGCAGTGCTGTGCATCATATTTATATTTTATTTTGTTAATTTCAATATGCTACAGTGTTTAACTGTTCTCAATTACGAGGCATATAATCGTGTGATGATCGTCATACTATGAAGACCATTGGATATATTTATTATAAAATTGATACTATTATGTACACATTGACATATCCTTGTAAGTTGGTCGTCACTCTACATATAAAACCGTTAAAAAATGGTGTATCATGTAATGATGACGTCACACGAAAATGTCATAATAGGAAGTTTGTATAGCAGTGCAGTGCAACATATTTATATTTTATTTTATTAATTATAAATGCTACAATGTTTAATTGTATTCAATTACGAGGCATAAAATCGTGTGACGATAGTCAATACTATGAAGACCACTGTTTATATTCATCATGAAATTGATACTATTATGTACATAGTGACATATCCTTGTAAGTTTAGTCGTCACTTTACATAGAAAACTGCTTAAAATGGTGTATCATGTTATGATGACGTCACACGAGAGTGTCAGAATATGAACTTTGTATAGCAGTGCTGTGCAACATACTATCGACATCAGTTACCTTATGATGTTAAACTAATACTATACATTATATTATGCGCCTTCAGAATTCGATATCTACGTATTGTATGCTACTTAATATGAGGTTAATCATACTGTTGGTCAAACCATATACATTTTTCTGTAGTTTTACGTTCATGTGTCATACAATAGGTACCCTATAATGATAGTGTTCATCATACTGCACATACTTTTATATATGATACTTGATGTGAATGTTGTTTATATAACTGTAAACACTTCTTGCATATGAAACTTGATGTGAGTGTTGTTTATATAACTGTAAACACTTCTTGCATATGATACTTGATGTGAGTGTTGTTTATTCTACTGGATAGATGTAATACTGTGCAGTATGAGAACAGTGGTAAAACAATTCTAATATATACATGTTGACGATAACTTGCTAGTGATCAATATGTCATTTTACTCAACGCAATAGTCGATGTCACTTATTGTATGTAGTGTAAGAGACATTATAGGTGACATTTTTTTGTAAATTATACTGAAACATAATCTATCACAAGACTACTGAACAAAATGTCTGTTGTTGTTTTGTTAGTATTTAACGTAATATGGTTGTATTAATTTATAATAACATGTATGACTGATATAACATTTATGTAATGCTACTAGTACATTAACCGTTGTATGGGTAAAGTGTCATGTTGCCTTACACAGCGGCAAATTGGGAAAATGGTTTTTAGTAACGAAAACTACTATAATTATGTGCTCTTTGAGTTCATTAAATGTATACATTGTAATACTTTTTTCTTTAACCTTGAATTGATTATCTTTTTCCCATCTTTTGCAAAAGATATTCACACACTTCTATTCTTTCATCTGTTCAAACATTGTAATCTATTAAGCTCCTTTTAAAATTCTAAAGTTGTTCTAGAAAATTGATAATAATAAGCAAAGTATAATTTATATCAAATAAAATGTCAGTAGATACGTGTGTGACATAAATCACTCCCTAATTATGTACAAAATATCTCCTTTTAACATCAATCTGACCTTTGTTGAGAGTTTTAATGCGTATAAAACAATTAAATGGAAACGTCAATAGTATCTATGAACGTTAGAGGTTTAGGTAACAAACAAAAACGGTTGCAAGTTTTCGAATGGTTAAAACATGCAAATGCATCAATATACATGTTACAAGAAACTCATTCTACTAATAGCTTAATTGAAAAATGGAAACATGAATGGAATGGCAATTACTTTTTTAGCGGTGATAAAACCAATAGTGAAGGCGTTGGCATTTTAATTCATCCAAATAAAAAAATAGAAATTGAAAATAAAACCGAAATAGTAAAAGGAAGATTAATAGCATGTGATATAACCATTCAAAACAAACATGTAACGCTTATAAATATATATGGTCCTAATAAAGACGACATTAACATTTTCAATGCTCTTGAAACTTATATTTTACAAAATAATGACAAACATTTTGTCATCGGTGGAGATTTTAACACTATAATTGATACAAAATTAGACAAAAAAAATGGAAATAAAGATACACATAAAAAATGTAGAACCAAAATAAACGAGCTTATTGAAAATTGCGATCTGAATGATATATGGCGTAACAAGAACAATGATAAATTACAATTTACTTGGCACTCGAACACAAATCCACCTATACACTGCAGGCTGGATTACTTTTTAATATCTAATTCACTAAGTAACATTATAAAAAAATGCAAAATCAGCCACGGCTATAAAACGGACCATTCTATGATAATGATTACAATCGATGAAATTCTTATGGAAAAAGGGCCAGGATACTTTAAAATCAATAATTCCATCTTATTGGATAAGGACTACCAATCAAAAATAATAGAAAGCATAAATGAAGTTACAGAAATAAATACAGAATGTAATCCAAATACTCTATGGGAAATCATCAAAGGTACCATTAGAAACGAAACAATTAAATATACTACTCATAAAAATAAAGAGATGAAACTTGAAGAATCAAAACTGTATAAAGAAATATCCGAGCTGGAAAGTAAATTACAGGATCAGACTACAAATAACACAAATGAAATAAGACTAAACATTTTAAATAAAAAGCAAGACCTAGATAAAATTATAGATAAAAAAATAAATGGTATACTTATGCGCTCCAAAGCGATTCATGTAGAAAACAACGAGAAAAATTCGTCTTATTTTGCTAATATGGAAAAACGTAAAGCAGAACAAAAAACAATACATAAGCTAAAAATAGGTGAACAATACATAAATGGAAAACATGACGTGTTGAAAGCGGAATATGACTACTACAAAAAACTTTATAGCGAAACGAATAATCATGATGATATTGAATACACTAATAACGCCTTTCTAAACGATAATATTAAAAATCTTAATGAAAATGAAAGTATATCCTGCGAAGGTGAAATATACGAGCATGAATGCGGTATAGCATTAAAAAGTATGATGAACAATAAAAGTCCAGGATCAGATGGTCTAAACGTAGAATTCTACAAAATATTTTGGAATCATTTAAAAAGTTATTTGATAAAATCATTAAATTTCTCATACATAAACGGTAGTTTAACTCAACTGCAAAAACAAGGTGTTATTTCTTTAATTCCAAAACAAGGTAAAAATCTTGACTATCTATCGAATTGGAGACCTATCACTCTACTAAATGTTGATTACAAAATTGCAACTAAAACTATTTCAAACAGAATTAAGAAGGTACTTCCAAGCATCATTAGCTATGATCAAACAGGATTCATGAAAAATAGATATATAGGTGAAAATGTAAGAACTATATTTGAAATCATTGATTATCTAAATGAAAAAAAAATGCCCGGGCTTCTATTTTTCGCAGACTTTGAAAAAGCTTTTGATAGTTTAAACCATCGATTCATGTTTAAATGTTTAGAAAAATTTAATTTTGGTTCGGATCTAATACAATGGATAAGATTATTCTATACTGATATATCAAGTGTAATAATTAATAATGGACATTTAACTGAATCCTTTTTAATCAACAAAGGTGTCCGACAAGGTTGTCCACTCTCAACGTCCTTATTCATAATATGTTTAGAATTTTTATCCAACTTCATCAATAATAACAATAACATAACTGGCATAAAAATTGAAGGTCAAGAAATTAAACAAACATATTTTGCTGATGATGGTACATTCTTTATTGATGGCGCAAAAACCTCCTTTGAAGCACTGATAGCAACCTTATCAAAATTTAGTAAAATTTCAGGTCTTAACCTAAACACATCAAAATCAATTATTCTTAGAGTAGGAACATTAGCAAATTCAAACGTAAAATTTTGTAATGAGCAACCATTCATCTGGACATCTACATCAGCAAAAACATTAGGCATACATTTTAGTAATAATAAAGAATTAAATGTAAAATATAACTTAGAACTTAAACTTAAAGAATTCTTTCAAACATTAAAACAATGGCAACATCGAAAATTAACGCTCATGGGAAAGGTAATTGTGGTGAAGACTTTTGCTCTACCAAAGTTAATATACCCTCTGAATGTTTTACCAAATCCAACATCTGACGTGATCCAAAAAATAAATAAGGCTATATTTGACTTTGTATGGGACGGAAAACCTGATAAAATTAAACGCTCACGCCTTACACAAACTTACAATAACGGTGGATTAAAATTACCGGATATAAACCTATTTATAAAATCACTTAAATCATGTTGGGTTAGGCGATACTTAGATGTCAACAATAAAGGGAAATGGAAATATATATATAAAAATAAACTAAAAAGGTTCGGCGACAAATTATTGTTTGAATGTAATATTTCAACTAAAGATGTTAAAAACATTGCCCAAAGTAATATGTTTCTTCATGATGTTATAATGTGTTGGACAGAAATAAACCAAATATATAGAGACAAAAAAGAAACAAATATTGGAAAAGAAATATTATGGAATAATTCAAACATAAAGCAAAACGGTAAAATATTATTTTATTCACAATGGTTTAACAAAGGCATTAAATACCTCGAACAAATCTTTGATTTTAGAACAAAAAACTATTATACTTTTGAGCAAATACAGTTTTTGTATGAAATAGAAAAATCTGACTTTTTAAAATTTCATACTCTCATTAAATGTATACCAGAAAAGTATAAAACAAAACTTCAATCCTACAATATCAATCAAAACTATGAAAATCATATTTTATTAGAAAAGATAAAACAAACAAAACAGTTAAATAAATATTTGTACATAATGCAAGTTAATACCCATATTGATCGTAAAGTAGAGCAAAAGTGGAACCAATATTTAGGCAATGGTATTAACATTAAATGGGAAGCAATATACATGATACCTTTTCAAACTACTATAGATGTATCCCTACGATGTTTTCAATACAAATGCTTGATGAGGATAATACCCACAAATAAATACCTTCACACTTGTAAAATCAAACAATCTAGTCTCTGTGACTTATGTCAATGTAATTCTGAAACTATTGAACACTTATTCTGGGAATGTCAAACTAGTCAAGCATTGTGGTGTAATCTTTCTAACCTACTAAACAATAATTCTTTCAACATAACAATAAATAAAATAGATGTGCTCCTAGGGCGAGAAATAAAAAATAATAAAAAGAACATTTTACTCAATTACATTATAATGCTGATGAAATACTATATCTTTAAAACAAAATGCAAAAACTCAATTCCTACTTTTCAAAACTTTATTAATTATTTCAAACATCAAGTTCACATTGAAGGAGAAATTTCTATCATAAAAGACAAAACTGAAAACTATGAAGAAAAATGGAAAGATTTTAAAAATTTATTAAAATAAATACTCAACAAAGGTCAGATAGGTTGGGGGGCCTCAATCCTTATCATGGGATTTTTTTTTTGATAAGGAGAGTGTTAGCGAGTGAATGATCGATTTAATTGAGTGAGTGGAGTGGATGAGTGAGTGGATGAGTGAGTGGGTGGATGAGTGAGTGAGTGGATGAGTGAGTGAGTACGTGAGTGAGTGAGTACGTGAGTGAGTGAGTGAGTGAGATAGAGAGTGAGTGAGTGAATGAGTTAGTAAGTGAATGAATGAGTTAGTGAGTGTGTTTTGACAATTCCTATCATACATACAAAATTGTATTTTGGTTAGCAAGATTTATGAAAGACATTATGTTAACATGTATAATTTGTAATTGTACTAATATTTGTGATTTCCTTTTGAATGTATGATATGAAATGTTTTATATAAAATGAATCTTTTGAATAAATGAGAAAAAAAAAGTTTAAAAAAAAAAAAAAAAAAAAAAAAAGTGTAGCGGACCAGTTAATTTTAAGAGCGTAAGAGTTACGGACCAGGGCTGAGTTCAGTTACCGAAAACGTTACAGAATGTTTCGTAACGATACATTCGGAACTCCTCGTCCATTTGCTGCGAATAATCTCGGACATATTTAGACGCTATTTTGAAATTTCCTTTGTTAAAGTAAACAAATGTATGGCCGAGGAGTTCCGAATGTATCGTTATGTAACGTACTGTAACGTTTTCTGTTATTGAACTTGCTACTGGTTATAGATCAAGCAGATGTAAGATTATTTTTGTGGACTTTTTTAATTTTGAAGAGTTTCGTTCTATAAGTAAGTTTTTTCACGTGTGAAAATGTCCTTTGAACCTTATATTTCTAATTTTTATATTTCCTGGCATGTTATTTAAAAAAAAATGATTTCTATTCGAAATAGCTTGCCTTTTGTATTTAGGCGCATCTATTCGGAATTAAAATACATGTTAATTTGTTAAATCCTTTCGTGTATCCGGCATCAAAATTCTTCGGTAACAAGTAAAGGTATGACTACTCCCCAATGCATGGGTTCGAAAGATTCAGTTGTTGACTTTCTACCTCTGCTAAAATACTACGTGCAATCTGATATTTCTATTTTTAGGTAGAGACACACATTTAAATTGCATGACTGTCTCGTGCGTTTTTTTTTTTAAAAAAAAATAGATGCAACAAATGTTCACGCCTGTAATATCAAAATTAAAAGATGTTGGACAGTTATGCATTAGTAAGATGACAGAAAATTAACAAAAAAGAAAGTGACCATTGATTTTTTAGAACGTGCATCTCTGGTCTTTCATCTATAAACATAGAGCAACTTATTGAACTTGAATACAAAGTGTAGCCACGATGTATGACGTAATACGAAGTTGCATTCGTCACTAGTATGATAATATCATATAAAGCGTTGTTTACACGCTCAACAACTGCGTATACATAAAGATTTGCAGCTTTGTTGGAATTTAGTAAACGTTCATTGGCTGTTAAAAGGCTCATAGCAAAGGTCAATATCATTATCGCCGGTCATTGGACCGGCGATATAGAAATTGTCAAGATTTGAGAAATTTGTAGTCAAAACCGGTTGCCTAAAGCCAATCAAAACCATGCATTTGAGGTCACGATATAAAAAAATGGACGTCGAAAAGTCAAATTAGGGGTACGTGAATGGGCTCGTCCAAGCCATGTTTTGTTGGGTGACTTGCTTGAATTAATTACCGAAAATACCTATATCAATATATAAACGTGTGCCAGTTAATTGACAGTTGCAATATAAGACCAAGAAAAAAATGCTTAACTATATGTAGCATGTTTTATTCTTTCTAAAACTCGCATTTGTTGAAAAATTGCAAACCTAACTTCCCTACTTCGGGGCGAATCAAAATCAATGGTTTTACAAATTTACTTAATAGATAGACTCACTGGTTTTACATATCTTTACCAGCCCCGTGTTCAGTTACTACTGTTAGCTAACGTTAAGGGTACGGGAGAACTTAACCCGAAGCCAACTCAACCTGTGAAATACTCAACACAAAGTTGGGACAACTCAATCCGTTAGTATGATATTGAGTTGTCTCGTATTGAGCTGTCAATTTATTAAGTTGTTCCGATTCTACCGTTACAGAATGTTCAAGATAACTGAACACGCTGCTGGGCACGCTAATATTGTTTTCTAAAATAATTATACTTGAGACGGTATAAGACGCTAGCGCATATTGCTTGAATGTTTTTACTCTATGGAGTATACACGGCTAAACGGCGGTTCAAACATTTTTTGAAATGCTTATACTTGTAAATCAACACGTTTTAAAGCAGTGAATGAATGTAGTGTGTTCACTGAGCTGCGAGGGAGCGTAAGGAATTACCTAGTATAAGGGCTTTACCCAAGTATTCCATATATATCGAATACTGGTATTGTAGGTTCTATAGATATATCGGATCGATCGTTTCCGTATCAAACAAAATATCCAACTGACCAATACTAGTTACGCTTTTGTATAATTCAAAATCCTGGCCTGCAAATCAGTTGATAACTGTAACTCACTGTTCCTGCCAAAACTATTTGTCAGGATCTTTTAACTTTTTCTTTATTTATCACTTTCCGACATGCACTTAACCCTGCCTGTAACATTCGAGAGAGGGATTGACAGTTTAAAGAGATAAAATATTTTATATAGCAAATCAACATCCTATTGCTTCTGGACAGTTCGGTATGGGCTAATCTGTGGACGAACTTTCTAATGATAATTATGACGCACCTTTACGTCTTAAACCGGTTACGTCATGTTTTGTTCTTGGGAAGTAGCTGTTGCTGTTAAAAGGCCTCTTTTTGTGTACTTTGTTTTTCATTTTGCCCGGAGACCAACGATAGCCCCTTATTATACAGATCACTTTTGGGAACCAATAGTCACACGGATTGATAAAAACAGATTTGCAATGTAATGAGCACTTGACTGAACAGAAGCGATAAGTCAGGTAAATACATATGTAGCTTCTGTTCTGAAAGACTATGTTTTCCATTATGCCGATCTTTTTAAGCGTCATGCAAATAAGAACTACTGGAAATAAATCCAACTGAAACCAAACATACAGTCGGCATAAAGATGGTGTCTAGATTCAGACCACTTTCGTACTCCAAGGTTATCAAAATTCTCGATCTAACTAGTATCGAGAATCTTATTAGGCTCTGGGAACGAGAATGTTACATTTGAACAGGAAAACGTTTTACAACAAGTTACCTTTTTATTACTGAAAAAATGACAATTCAATATAATCCTTTTTTGAGTTACTTTGAGATTACACTTAATAATTCTTGCTTTTTTGTTTGCCGTGACAATCACTTTGCTGCATTTCGCAGCAATTTTTTACTTGTACGATACACATTTTAGTGTATTTCCAAGATTCAGGAAAAAAATCGATATAAATGTTATAAACCAAGAAAGTGACGTAATACAGTGCTTGATAACCTGTGGATTGAAAGATCAAAGAATGCCGACGACATAACAACACGTTCGAGGGGCAATATCATTGAATAAATTTGTATTGAAGTTTTGAAATGTTTGTCAGTATTCTTAGTTGGTCAATGAAAATTTAACATCTCGTAGGGACCAAAATTTTGGGTCTATTTCAAGATGCTCTTATTTCATTCCTAATTATCATTCAGATAAGCAACTTGGCCAAGTTATTCCAAGGCTGAATATCTTTCAGAAAAAACAAGTTGAGCCCTGATCCCAGTTACCAAGGCAATGCTGGGGCAGAGCAAAAACAACAAAAAAATGCAATTTTAGCTCTTTCCACCTTAAATTTGCATTTCAAACAGTAATATTTTCTAAATTGATGTCTAAAGTGTCAGGTCTTTTCAGTGACTGAAAGCATGTTTTCTTATTAGCATTTGGCGCCATTTCTCTGCACTCAATGACCCTTATTTTTCTCCCTGCGATGAGCCCCCTACAAACCCCAGCAACAAAGGGAATGGGGTTCATCCCCGATTCAAAACCCCACCATGGGACTTTTTGATAGAGGCGCACACTAAAGCTAAATTTTTGGGGACAACTATCCTTTAGTGAAATTTACTAATTCTAGTTTAAAAACACCATTTCAAGGCTGTGGCGGACATTTTGGAGGGGGGTCTGGACACCTAAAAGTGTTGAGCGGTTAAGGGTTACGTATGCTGCAATTCCAATCAAGGTGCCTTTTAAAGGCCTAACATAAGAAATTGTTGTATTAATGACATTCTCTGAGTTTTCTGAATTAAGCGATATTTATTTTCATCGAAAAATTATTTTCTTCGCAAAATAGCAAAATGTCAGTTTCCCACTGTTCATTCGATTAAACCTCAAGTTCAAAAAATTTAACCGATCTGGGCATATTCCGATGATTAGGAATGTTCCCATAACTCTAAAATGCCCAGTTTTTCTCAAGGCACTTGCCTACAAAATGCTTTAACACGCTTCCATACTGAACAGTTGAATAAGTTCTTTCATACAGAAGTATTATGCAACCTGTCTTTGGTTTGTAGTTTGCAGTCCAATATATTGCCGTTGTTATCGCGATACATTTCAAGTACATGGCAATATACCACGATATGCTTCTGTTGTAACTACTGATGACTGATTTACTGTAATAATTAGTTCATAGGTTGTATTGTCAACATAAATCCGACTAAAACCAAGCAGTGGCGCTTTTCACAAAAAAATCTTACGAAAAAAATCTACTTAAGTCAAAAGCAAGAAACGTTAATAAAACGCTCAATTTTTGGCTTATCAATTCTAAGTATTATAGATCTGTGTAGAATATTATATACCTTTTGCATATTATATCATAGTTATGCTTATCGTCCATCTGGCTTTGAACTGACTTACAATAACCTTTTTGTAAGAATTTTTGTGAAAAGGCGCACAGATCTTATAAGATATCATGAACAAGCCAAGTTCTTATATTCATTTTATTCAAAAAACATTGTGTTCTAACATTTCATCGATCACTTGTGGCTTAGCCAAACTACTGTTTCTAATAGTTTCTTTTTTTCAAGTCTGTTCCCAAATCATTTATCATGCTCTCAGTATCATTAGTATGGCACAAATCAATATGTCAGTCACCTGAAAGAAACAGCATATTGATAAATGTAGTTTTCTTTATATAAATTAATATAATAAAACAAGTGAACTCCCAAGCAAAGCAATCTATTGGTAGTTGGCATACCAGCATTAATTTGACTAACATATATAACAAAATGTAGAAATGTGAGAGGATACTGAAAGAATTTTTAACTTTTTATAATATTTAAAAACCCAAGAAGGAATCTCGTGCCTGGTGGTGTGCGGATTCGAATCCCACCCAGGGAGGTTATACCCTTCCATGAAAATTTGACAATAATGTTGATTTTCCTCCATTGATAAGATAATATGGAAAGGTTTCCGGACTTGTGGATGGGTAAGAGAGTACTGGTTATAGACACTGGTCCAGTAAAGCTGGGTTAGGTTAGGTGCGCTGGATGACGTAAAATGACCTAAATTGTGTCGACCACTGCCCCCATTAAAATGGATATTAACAAACCATAACACATGAAATTAAAATCATATACTATGTACATGTAATTGGTGTGAAGTTCTGTCCATAAATATCATTCTTGGATAAACATATTGATCTGCACCTGAACAACTTTAGTATATAGAGGGTGGGTGGGGTATGAAATGTTAACAAACCTTTTAAAGCCATGCACTGAATAACTTCAAACTCAGACCTACACCGAGTCAAAATTGATGCTCAAATTCCATGAAACAACTGAAAATACAAATAATGAAGTCTTCGAGTTAAGATTTTTAATGTCAACGAAATTGTACAATGCATTAGCACAATTTTTTAAATTTCTTTTTTACTGGTCATCTCGGCATAGAGTCCATTTGTGCAGTCACTGTATCATACTTAACACAACGTGTCAATATATTGTGGAACACAAATCAATGTCATTTCTTTAATTAAACGTGTTTGTAAGTTTTTGGTCGAATATCAAATAACCATGACCTTCATTGACATTGTTGACAATTTGCGTATTTCTACTTCCGTATTACTAGTGAAGTTTATAATGCATCAAAATAATGTTATCAACAAAACATGGGAAACACATATTTAAGAAGATATCTTAACGCTGTCGTCGAATGTATAAAAGATTGATCGTACCTGCAATTGTGGCTTTTAATCGCATTCATTTACAGAAAACATGACTTCTCCACCCCATTCGAGTGTAACGTTGTAGGCAGTGCACATAGACCAAAGAACGACAGCTCTTGGTCACAGCGATCTGAGTGTACTGTATGCTAGATATCGACGAGGAAAATAATGCTTTTTCTGGACAAGCTTTTTCTTAAATCACGTAAATGTGTTGTTTGAGCACAAAACTTAAATCATTTGTATGGAGTTGTAACTAAAACAGATGTTGGAAACATATTATTTTAACTTTAATGAAAAGTCGGCTATTTTAATGCGAGCAGACAGTATCGGTAATACGTAACCAGTGACGACGTAACGTTGACTATTCATATAAATCACTAAAATATTCGGGGAAATCCACTAAAATTGTGGATGTTTAATATGGGACAGTCAAGCAGTTTATAAAAAGCCCAAAAATGTTTTTACATCGATAGAAAGTATAAATCTCATACTTTCTGAAAAACAAAACCAGGAATTTCAAAAGTGCTGCATATTCATAATTTCTTGCATAGAAAATGGCCATACCACGCAGGAAAACGAATTAATACATGATTTCAATTCCATATTTTGGAATAAATTAACATTATTTGGATATTATATTATTATATATTCCTTACAATGCAATAACATTTTTTATTATTTTACTTTAATGGGATCTGTCCAATAAAAGTATACAGCCAGTGCTATTTTCATTAAATTCAGTTTATTTTGTACCTAATTAGTCGTTTCCATGGCAACGAATGGGGCAGTACAAAAATATTGATGATTTTCTTAATAACTCAATATAGTGAAAAAACACAGGCAAAATGACAAAAATCGGTGACTATGAGTGGCAACACTTTTTTGATGGTTACAGAGAATTGGTCTAATATGACCCAATATGGAATAGGGCTGCGTATCGTGGCCAAGGTCGCGATACGATACGTATCGTGATATATGCCTCGCGATTACGATATTTATCGCGATACGATGTAAATTGTAAATTTGGTATGAATGCATAGACAAATTATGATATTATTATCAAACAATCATAAAATTAAAAAAAGCGATAGCGTGGGTCGCGAAAATGTATGACATAACGAAATAATGATTGACGGAATTTTATTTTTACGAAATGGAATACCACATTATGAATAATAAAATACAAATAACTTTATTTGTTGTAAAGTAATGACAAAGTTGTTTGTTTCTAGTGGAATTAAACGAATTAGTTCATTAAAAATCAACTAATTATGTCTATCTAAACTGCCACACAACAAGCTAATAATTAATAATTAACAACAATTATCAGCTTATCGGCTGAAAGTGTTATCTTCCTCAAACAATGTTCACCAAAGTTTGTCACGTGTTTTTTATTTGCAACCTTTTGATTACGTAACCAATGTTATCGAGCCGTCATATATGAAGCACTATTGGTTTTTAGAGGACGCCTTACACATAAGTCATATTGTCTATGATTGTTATAAGCGTGGATAAAAGTTTAATGCGTATTGCGGACTCTCGGCTGGATTTTTAGCGTCCAAATAATAAATTGCTTGTCACTGCAATTTTTATGTTTAAATATCCATTTTTAGTAATATTGCTATTGAATTGCTACCAGACATTCGGTCTTGCGATCCGTATCTTTTTAACGAACAGTTGGCGTTTAAGACGGACTCGGTCTTCGGCCCGGTAGCTAGATTCGAAGACTGAGGTACCCGTTTAATTTAGCAAAATAGATGTAACGAAACCAAATGGCGTAGAATATACGAAAAGTTGTCAAATTCGCGATATAACCATATTTTCGGCGAGTGCGCCCGACGGGCTCAATAGACGATTGATATTGCGCCATTTGCTATCATAAGGGGTCAATGGTGCGCTCTAGATTGAACACGGAGTAAAGATTGCAATTGCACGTTAAATGCTATAGATACAAATGAATATAGTATATTTCGTTTTAACTGATTTCTTGTAAACTAAAAGGCCCTCCGAATCGCGATATTTTAGGACGCGATTCGATACACCCGTATCGGACAGTCGCGAATACGATCTCACGATGCATCGGTGAATCGTTACAGCCCTAATATGGAAATAACAAATCATTATCTTTAATAGAAATATATTTGTGTGGATACACCACAACTCAAATACAATAAATCCAAGTAAACTAACTCATAGGCAATTCTCTTGGTATATATGTAAGCTTTGAACATTAACATTTGCCACTAGATTGAATATACTAAAAAGACTAGATTCTTTATCGAGCAATAACGTTAAATATTTGTCACTTGTTAATTTGTCGGGATGTTTGATTGCATGTTACATGATTGTGATAGATTTAATGCTTTGTTGAAACTGTGCATAATTATCTGTGTAAGAATTGTCATGTTCATCTTAGTAATCCATAAATATCATTGTCTCATGTTAATTTGAATGGACACAAAACCATAAGATGGACTAAAACAATTAATGTATAAAGAACCAGGTAGTCCGGTATATAAACTACAAACATCGACTGAACCGTGCATGGAAAAGACTCCCTCGAAGAAGGATGGTACGCTGAGACAACTTGTCGATCTCGTACGTATTATTCAAATAGGTTCCACTCAAAACATTATTGACGTTGCATTGCAAGATACGGTACTTCATCGTTTTTTCGGTAACATTACATATAATATTATGTTTAATCGCATTAACCTTTAATACTTGGTACGAGAAGCGTAGTCAACAAAAATGTACAAGAAATGATCATTGTTGCTGCAATTTGCTGAGCACTAAAAATATCTGACGACATTGGTGTGCTGATACACATTTTGAAATATCTTTCTTGTACGAGTTACACTATAACAATGGGTTCAACTGACATTGGTCCAAAATGTAATGTTACAAGTCACTCAGTTAACGATAATGTAAAGAGAGTACACAAGTAGCATGGGTATAGAACATGCTTTTAAAGCTGGTTCACCTATCCTACATCAAAAGTGAAGACAGATATGGTATCTTTTGGCCATAAGCTAGTTCCCACTTGGATACTTTCTAAAGATAATTATTATTAATATGTTAAATTTACCATTACATGAGGTGTGCTTAGGGTGTTGAGTACAAAATATTCTGTAAACAGTAATTTGTGTCGTCATTTGAACATGTTGCTATCACCATACAAAAACGACTAGAGAAATTGTGCTATCGTTATGTAATATTAGACTGAAACAAACATAAACATTTAAGTACATATTCTTATATATTCTAGAAGTTTAGTAAAATCAGACTGCATCATTGTTTGTGTAATGATAGTAATAGAGCTCAGTCAATTAATGTACCCCTCATTTTTTGGCACATACTTATTTTGCTATTTACATGTTTTACTTTATTTTTACTGCATCGAATAATTTCATCTAAACGGATAATAATCTTTTCAAATATCCACACATATTGCAATATTTAACCAAATGATAGCACTTCCCAATGATCCTATAATGAATTGTCTACTGTAAACTGTATCTTAACCCCATCTTATTTTCCCGTTTTCTTTATTTAAATGGCTTACATTTATGAAATTAAATTAGTTTGTCGATTCCAATTAATAATCAAATTTTCATTTCATTAAATCCAGTAAATAAGTAACATTAATAATTAACTGTATGATATTGGACTTCAATTTCAGGGCTGATATGGCGTTCACTACGGCATAATAACCAAATACTCAATCTGATTAAAATCCGATCTAAAATTTTATCGCTCGCATACTCGCTAATTTAGATCTGGCCTTTTCCAAAACGAAGGTCACGTTCAGGTGACCTTTTCTCATCATAATATTCATGCGAAATTGTTATGATACGTAACTTGTTTACATCGTCTACGTCACGCAATTTGAAATGAGCCACCCAATCGCAGACTGTGAATAATACCGTTGTTAAATTTGCATGCAAACTTTGGTCTGAAAATAGAAATTACGAAATCAAAATGTGATTAATAGTGTTTTCGTCTAGATGTAAGCTACGCATTGATTGGTCGACACAAAGTTCATCTCGACGTGACCTTGCATTGACTAAGTAGAGATCACGTACGACAACGCGAGTAGAACAGGATCTCTGTTTACGGAGATTCCCAAATACTCGGCCATTATGGAAACACACTGCCTTTAATAAATACTTCGGCTATTATGAGATTCAGACATTTTGATTGGTTTCGAATCTCATAATGGCCGAATTTTCTCATGAAGATAGTATTTTTTCTTCCACAGAAAACGCCATTTTGAATTTTGGTACAATCTGAGTGTTTTTGATAGGGGCACTGTCTGCGACGATGGTGAATTAGGTGTTTTTATAATGGCCTGTTATTTGGCTGAAGACATTATAGCCTGAGGCCGCAGATTTACTATTAAGATTATTAGTGAATTTCAATTATTGCAACCACACCTATTTTAAAGTCATGAAGAACATTCGTAAATTACATAGTCCTTAATAGGGCTGTAACGATTCACCGATGCATCGTGAGATCGTATTCGCGACTGTCCGATACGGGTGTGTCGAATTGCGTCCTAAAATATCGCGATTCGGAGGGCCTTTTAGTTTACAAGAAATCAGTTAAAACGAAATATACTATATTCATTTGTATCTATAGCATTTAACGTGCAATTGGAATCTTTACTCCGTGTTCAATCTAGAGCGCACCATTGACCCCTTATGAAAGCAAATGGCGCAATATCAATCGTCTATTGAGCCCGTCGGGCGCACTCGCCGAAAATATGGTTATATCGCGAATTTGACAACTTTTCGTATATTCTATGCCATTTGGTTTCGTTACATCTATTTTGCTAAATTAAACGGGTACCTCAGTCTTCGAATCTAGCTACCGGGCCGAAGACCGAGTCCGTCTTAAACGCCGACTGTTCGTTAAAAAGATACGGATCGCAAGACCGAATGTCTGGTAGCAATCCAATAGCAATATTACTAAAAATGGATAATCAAACATAAAAATTGCAGTGACAAGCAATTTATTATTTGGACGCTAAAAATCCAGCCGAGAGTCCGCAATACGCATTAAACTTTTATCCACGCTTATAACAATCATAGACAATATGACTTATGTGTAAGGCGTCCTCTAAAAACCAATAGTGCTACATATATGACGGCTCGATAACATTGGTTACGTAATCAAAAGGTTGCAAATAAAAAACACGTGACAAACTTTGGTGAACATTGTTTGAGGAAGATAACACTTTCAGCCGATAAGCTGATAATTGTTGTTAATTATTAATTATTAGCTTGTTGTGTGGCAGTTTAGATAGACATAATTAGTTGATTTTTAATGAACTAATTCGTTTAATTCCACTAGAAACAAACAACTTTGTCATTACTTTACAACAAATAAAGTTATTTGTATTTTATTATTCATAATGTGGTATTCCATTTCGTAAAAATAAAATTCCGTCAATCATTATTTCGTTATGTCATACATTTTCGCGACCCACGCTATCGCTTTTTTTAATTTTATGATTGTTTGATAATAATATCATAATTTGTCTATGCATTCATACCAAATTTACAATTTACATCGTATCGCGATAAATATCGTAATCGCGAGGAATATATCACGATACGTATCGTATCGCGACCTTGGCCACGATACGCAGCCCTAGTCCTTAACTATTGTATTGATAGTATTGTAGAAAAATTGGAATCATTTATAATGAAAGCTGGCGATACTGTCAAGAAAAACATATGCAAACAAAATAAAAATCATGTAAATTGTTACTAAAGCAATATAGATCTAAACGTAGTGATGCCACTTTACATGAATATTTGCATCAAAAGCTAAATTATAAGCAATTATGTAAAACGAAACGTAAATCATATGAAAAATACACAGTAAAACATTTAGAAACATCAGTGCATAATCCTAAGCAATTTTGGCGGGAAATTAAACGTTTAACAGGTGAATCTAGACATTCGCCTAATATCACACTTGATGCGTGGTATGAACATTTTAGTTCTGTTTTCATGCACAATATACCAGGTGAAACATTGACTGACAATAATACTAATACTATGAATCAAGAAGAATTTGATGATATAGAAGATCTTTTTTTTAATTCTGAGACTGAAATAAATGGTGTTATTAAGTCTATCAATTTTAATAAATCTACTGCAAGACAGATACCTAATGTTCTAATTGTAAATGATTCAACTATATTGACACCGTTGCTGCACAAATTATGTAATAGGTTGTTTGCAACTGGATAATTTCCTTCCAGTTGGATGGAGAGCATAAAAGTACCTATTCATAAAAAAGGTTCTACTAACGCACCTAAAAATTACAGAGGCATTGCTCTCATTGACTCACTTAGTAAGATATATATTGCTATTTGAACAAAACGACTAACGTTTTATGTAAATGCTAAATCAGTTATTTCAGAATGTCAAGCTGGATTAAGAGCAGGTTATTGTACCATTGATAATGCCTTTGTTTTGTATTCAATTGTTTCTAGGTACTTAAATCTTAAACGTAAACCAATACATGTTGCTTTCATTGATTTTGAAAAAGCGTTTGATTCTATCGATCGATCCATTTTATTTGAAATTCTTAAGAACAATGGTATAAAAGGTAATTTGATCAAAACCAAACCAGTATATACTCTAAAGTCAAAGCTGAAGTGTAAAGCGGCTGTCGTGTAGGGCTGAGACAAGGTTGTAGTCTCAGCCCTATTTTATTTTCATTGTTTATTAATGAATTGTATAAATTATTGTGTAATTGTAATGTACACGGAATACGTTTGATTCCTGATATTACAGATTTTTTTCTATTAATGTTTACCGATATTGGTCTTTTGTCTGATACTGCAGTTGGTCTGCGAAGGCAATTAAACGTTTTAAGTGAGTTTTGCAACGATAACAACTAAAAGTAAACATAAACAAAACAAAAATTGTCGTCTTTAAACGGGGATAGAATAGCGCGTCGTAAACGCTGGCACTACAACAATAATTACTTACAAATCGTCTCTGAATTTAGTTACGTGGGCGTGTATTTTACTAGCAGGTTATCATTATACAAATGGCTGAAGATATGTCTGATAAAGGCAAAAAAGCGTTGTGTCATATTTTAAACACTTTTGGTAAGTTGAGCCATGTACCTTATAAAACGTTTTTTAAAGTTTTCGACATGAAAATTGCACCAATTTTACACTATGGTTCAGAGATTTGGGGCTTGTGTAATGTTAATTGTCTTGAAAATGTACACTGTATGCTGTTAAGCGCTTATTAAATGTAAAAACTAACGCATGTAACGATGCTGGGTGACACTGGGAGAGTCCCAATGTATATATATTCAGCTAAGAAAGCCATTAAATATTGCTTGAGAATATTAACTATGCCAAGAAATAGATATATACGCTTAAGTTATGAGATGCTGTTGTATTTTGATAGTACAGGTCATACAAATTGGGTTTCATATGTAAGAAATAACTTGAGTTCAAATGGATTTGCTTATGTATGGAATAATTAAGAAGTTGTAAACTCTGATAGATGTATAAAATTGTATGTACAAAGGATCACTGATCAATATCAGCAGACTTGGATGACCTCTTGCAAAGTTAATACAAAATTATTTCATTATTCACATTTAAAACAGACTATAAAGTTGAACTATATGTTATTTGTATTGATATAGCAAACTTTCTTTCTAGTCTAGCTTCATTTAGAAGTTCATCTCATTTACTGATGATAGAACAAGGCAGACATCTAGGTATAAATAGAGAGCATAGAAAATGGTTTTTTTTTGTGATAATTGCATAGAGGATGAATTTCCTTTTCTTACGACATGTCCATTGTACAATATTCTTCGTTCTAAATATATTCCTCATGTTTACCTTAACAATCCAAATGAACTAGATTTTTACAGATCAATGTCATGTTCTGATACTGAAATTATACGTAATGTTGCCATGTTTATACATTATGCCTTAAAAGAGAGACGTTCTTATCTTGAAAGGTATGAGTGATTGTATACTAATGTTAATTACTTGTATGCTTTGTTAAGATATGTATATACACTATACCTTAATATGGAAATCACAATCTTGAAATGTATAAGTCATTGTATACTTATGTAAATTACTTGCGTACTATGTTTGAATATGTTTATACGCTTACCTTAAAAGAAGAAAATTCCTATCTTAGTATATATAAATGATTGTACACTTATGTATATTTCTTGTATACTTTGTTTAAATATGATTAAACAATATACTTTTAACAATGGAAACTTATATCTTGATAAGTTTGGGTAATTCATACTCAGGTAAATTACTTGTGTACTATGTTTAAATATGTGGTAAATTACTTGTGTACTGTTTAAATATGTGGTAAATTACTTGTGTACTATGTTTAAATATATGGTAAATTACTTGTGTACTATGTTTAAATATGTGGTAAATTACTTGTGTACTATGTTTAAATAGTTTGAGTATACACTATACCTAAAAAGAATGAAATTTGTTTCTGGAAAGGTTTGTACATGTAATTGTAATTGTATACTTATCTAAATTACTGGTGTTCTATCTTAAACATGTTTAAACATTACCCTAGTTTAAACATTTCCTATATTGAAATGTTTGAGTAATTATATAATTATGTAAATTACTTGTTAACTATGTTCAAATATGATTATACATTATACATTAAGAGAGGGAAATTCTTATCTATGAGTGACTGTATGCTAATGTGAATTAGATGTATACTATGTTTGAATATGATTATACAATTTTACCTTGGAAATTCCTGTCTTGAAATGGTTGAGATAATAGTATTGTTAATCTCTCTATAAATAATCGTATTGTTAAAATGTATCTCCATCACACTGATTTGTATTTGTATTTATGTACTGTTATAATTATGTGAATGGGCCGGTGGCCTTAATTATCACAATAAAGTATATATAAGTACTTCTTTTATTATCTTATATATCTACATATATTTAAACTCAATTATGAAACAACTTCAGACAACTAAGGTATATAACCATCGAGTCCTCCTCCAGATCTCCAGTACTGAGCATTCAGGATGAGATCTCTCTCACACGGAAACGAAAGGGGGGAGTAGAAATGATTTGAACCAACCAGCGTGGATCTGGATATCCAATGAGTATACTCGTTGTTACAGTGAACAATGAACATATATCACTTTCAAAACACTTAGCGTATAAAATGACTTGGACAAACATGACTTTTAACTAAAACACTTGACAATGAATTGGCGTGTTTGATAATAAATTGGTACAAACAACAATGTATAGTGCGTACAATTTGACCCCGACCTCACCTTTCACATTTGCATCTAATTATCACCTACACACATCCCGGTGAAAATCAATACCACGCCTACTCTACACTTCGACTCGTTACGTATTTAAAATATAGTTTAACATGTATAGAGTATACACAGCCCGCATGTATAAAAACTTACGATTCAAATGCATTCAAACGGGAAACTCGTGTTCTTACATTTTTGATAACAATTAATAATAAAATGGGTGTGGGGATAGTGATTGTGGGGCTAAAACCAACAACATTTGAATTGGTAGCTAGCCTCATCGTACAATCCTCTAGTCCGGCCTATGTGCAATAGACACTCGTTGTACGCTTGAAATGTACTTTAAAATTAATCCCCGTGTTAAAATTAAATTCGAGCCTTGTCGATAAAATCCGATTGTTATCGAGCATTAATACAACATTCGTATTCAATGTAATGAATATTCTTGCATAA
Organism: Mactra quadrangularis; assembly: GCA_025267735.1. Lineage (NCBI taxonomy): Eukaryota > Metazoa > Mollusca > Bivalvia > Venerida > Mactridae > Mactra > Mactra quadrangularis. The sequence continues at coordinate 5,935,468 of CM046303.1, forward strand.
AGGTCAGGTCGGGGTCAATGTGTCCGCACTATATATACGTGTATATGTGATAATGATATCTAGATGACCTTGTACTGTGTACACTGCATATACAAAGTTAGTCTGATTAATATTAATTGATAAAAATGAAAACAAAGTCCGGTTTGATATGAAATTGTATGGGACATTGCGCATTAAAAATTGGTTTTTTATACATTTGAAATTTTCCATATGCAAGTTATTCCATAAAAGACCAAAAATTCGTTATCGGGAATTTCATCCCTTATTTAAAAATGACCATTTTTGTACTTAAATTACTAGTTTTAACCTCATTTGAAATAGTCACTAATAAATGGGAAATTGCTGGTGTTTAAAATGGGCGCTGTGCGCAAGTAAAATGCGCAATATGTTGAGATGATTGTATACATGTACCAGTGTGTGCATTACATCACGGTTTTGTTTCGACGGTCAATTTTGGCTGTGAGGTTTTTCTCAAAGCATTCCATAGATTGCGGTCAAAGACAGACCATTAAAGTAGATAGTCTGCGTGATTGATTTATTTCTCACTTAACAAAACCGTTCGAACCATAATTGTTTTCCTATTATTGATCGATTCAAGGTTATCCTGTGCCGCACTTCTCTAGGCATACACGATTTTTAAGACTGAAGCAGATAATATCGACTTTTTAAAAAGGACCAATATAGAATTATAGGTTTGAAATCATACTTTGACTTTTAAAAAATGACAGGGACAACTCTATGTAGATAAAATAAGAAAATCGACTAAGACCCAGACTGTGGCCCTTCATCATTAACGACTTACGTCCGATTTGCGTCGAAAACCGTAGAATTACGTAGTATTTCTGTAAAATAAATTACAATGTATCATAAATATACAATAAAATACTGTATTAGTTCAAGATTTTCGATATGTTATCTAGAGTTGCGCCCGTGTATGACGTAATATGATCCAAGACGACCGAGTTGTCTCCTTCATGACGTCAGTAGCTTAGTTACAATTGGACACACACTCTTTAAAAAGGGGCTACACTATTAAACAGTATATTTTAGGAAAAATGGCTCACAAAATCTAAGAACATACATTTTGTTAAACTACATAATCAATAAGGTCTTACAGCGCGTACAATTTGACCCCGACCTCACCTTTCACACTTGCATCTAATTATCACCTACACATATCCCGGTGAAAATCAATACCACGCCTACTCTACACTTCGACTCGTTACGTATTTAAAATATAATTTAATATGTATAGAGTATACACAGCCCGCATGTATAACAACTTACGATTCAAATGCATTCAAACGGGAAACTCGTGTTCTTACATTTTTGATAACAATTAATAATAAATGGGTGTGGGGATAGTGATTGTGGGGCTAAAACCAACAACCTTTGAATTGGTAGCTAGCCTCATCGTACAATCCTCTAGTCCGGCCTATGTGCAATAGACACTCGTTGTACGCTTTAAATGTACTTTAAAATTAATCCCTGTGTTAAAATTAAATTCGAGCCTTGTCGATAAAATCCGATTGTTATCGAGCGTTAATACTACATTCGTATTCAATGTAATGAATATTCTTGCATAAAGATCAGGTCGGGGTCAATGTGTCCGCACTATACCCCGCAGTTTAGACATTTTACATCGTGGGTAAAGTAAACAATAAAATTGATAAAAAAATCACTTACGACCTTATGAATTTCGCAATTTTTACCTCATAAATGAAGAGTAATTGCGCTTGGCCTTATTTAGATGCAGCTTCACAGTAAAGTTCAAAATATTTTTTCTTCTCTATAAGGTCGTTAGTTACACTTGCGACTTTATAAAACTTAGGCGTAAAAATATACATGTACAAACATACGGTCAGTACGCCTGCAGACACTGTTGACACAAGTATCCTTTACATTGCAACAACGTATATAGTAATAAAGAAGTATATAAAGAATAAAAAGTATGTTAAAAAACAAACCTAGTATGTTTTTATCTAGTTAACATCCTAGCTATGTCCAAAGTTGAAATAAACAAGTTACAAAATCACAACTACGTACGATGTTTGATATAGTGTCACATGAAAATGTATAAATATAGGTTATCTTATAACAGATAAAGAAATCCACAGATTGTGAATTTATACCAGCACACACTAGTCATAATTATGTGTGTACACATGACCATACACAAGTTATAGAAGTTAGATTTGAAAGTAAATTTATTTTAGCAGTTTTTCTTATTGTTTGACGGTTTTCTTTATGTTGTAAATTTCAGAAATGGCCAAGTCAAAGTTAAAAAAGGTGGAAGAGTTCAAGTATGTAGATCGTCACCGTCAAGTCTGAAGAAAATCAAGAGTGGTCCAAAATATTGGTCTGATACATTTGCTGAACATTGTGGAAAAAAGTAACACCAAAGCATCATAGTGTAAAGCGACTACATAGAGTTCGTTTGAAGCGCTCAAAGTTTTCAAATGGATCCCTATTACTGAACCAGCGCAGAAACCTTCAAAAGAAGCTTATTTCAGTCCACAAGCACTTATCTATCTGAAAAACGAGAATGATTAATAAGAACAGACTATTGTGTTGGCAGAACAATTGTGTAAATGAATACAATAACATACTGTAGTTATGTTTTTTGTAAATGGTTCAAATTATTAGACGGTATTCACCTTTGCAAGTAAACGCCATCGTCTGTACCTGGTTCGAATCCATGATCTCTATCAATGAGAGGTTGCAGATCAAACTCTTACGCATTCGATCACGGAAGAAGTAAGTTCGATGTGGATGCTTTTTTAGATTTGAAAACATGTAGATGTAACGCCACTGCTAAAGCGTGGTCACATCGATCAGACTGTGATGTGGCACAATAAAAACAACGCAGTTCGTTAAACAATATAAACTTTTATTAAAGAAGAATCCAACATAATTGTATTCGTTGAGAACGAGATATCCTCAGTGAAAAAAAATAATCACTGATTAATCGCAGACTTTTTTTACATGAACGATCACAAAGTAATGGATAAAATATCAATATCACCCGATTGGAGACATTTATATGAAACCAAAAAATAAAAACAATTGAAAAAAATGATATAATGAATTCGACATAATCAAAATGCAACAAAAATATGAAATGAATTGAAGAACATAGTACACAAAAAAATCAAGAATTAATAATAACAAAAAGATCACATGATTAATAAAACACAAATTAAAAATAAATCAAATACAAAAATCAAGAAAAATGAAACAAACATAGGGTCACACAAATACTATCTGATTGTAAACAAAATTTTGAAAAATAAATCAAATACAAAAATCAAGAAACAATAACAAACATTGTGTCACAATAAGATCACCTGTTTGTATAAACAATACATTGAAGTTCTATTTATCTATCTATATTAAGACCATTTTTACTATTTCAAAATTATGCAATTTTTGACAGTTATTAAGACCCGAATGCTAAATTTATAAACAAAGGGGTCTCTAAAAGAAGACCGTTTCGCTATTAAGACCATCGACTCTGCTGGTCTTAATAGCGGAACTTAAGTGCAATAGAAAAAATATCAAAAACAAAAATCAAGAAACAATCCAAAACATTGTGTCACAAAAAAAGATCATCTGATTGTCTGATTAAAAAACAACAACAAAACAATAATTGAAAAATAAATCAAATACAAAAATCAAGAAAAAAATCATTGGTTGAGTTTTCTTGCTCAGTGTCTGGAAAAAACAGATCAGTACCTGTACACTAACCCACAGTCAACACATCTATGTATTTCTCTTTCTTCATTTTTGTCCATGTGGTTCTTCAATTTAGAGATCGCATCGCCTTCGTAACAACATTCACCACATTTGAACCTGTTGGTAATGTTTTTATGGCGCCTTTGATGTCTAGTGAGATCAGACTGCAATAGAGTTGCCACATATCTGACACATTTTTGCTTCTAAGTGATGAGAACACCTAAAAGGAAAAAACATTATTGCTAGCATTTCGCAATTTCATCAATCACGTCAATAAAATTTGGTCAAATTTGTTTAATGTGAAGGTTCTCATTCTTTATCAGTAGCAATTACTTGACTAATGTTTTATTTGTTTACTATGATAGAGTAGTATGGTAGAAAAACGCATTTACACCATGAACAGCAGGCAACCTTCCTATTACACTCCTTTCACAGCCAAGAGAATATCCTACCGATACTTCACTTCAGAAAATGAACGATAGTGAAGCATATGAAAATTTGATAATATTGTCGATTTTCCTCAATATATGAGGTTTATTGAGTAGTTGTCGACACTGTGGAATGGTAAGTGACTTTTTATGTTATAGGCAAGGGTCGATGAAAGCTTGCCTATCAATCGAACTCGTCACATGTTAATTGTTGGATCGACATTTGTCTAACAATGTCTACTCTGGATAAAAAAATCATTGCCGCAGCAGTGGTATCTGCACTGGCCTCTGTATCTTCTCTTGTGGTCATCTACACAATTTTTTAACATAATATAACATAACAAAATAGATTAGTAAACCGTCGCAATTTTAAATTCATGTCATATATATTTAACTATTTAGGCTCGTCACCTTTCCCTACTATAGACTTGGTATCATAGTTACCTCTTGTTTACGATAATATCTCGGCAAAGTTATAAATCATAATAATTTGTTGTCTACAACTTAGAATGTCAGTACGACTCCTTCAGAATGAAGAAAAACAGAAACGATGCTGACCGATTCAGAGCGTATGTGTCACGAAAGCGCCAGATTATAAAGGTACGCTTTTACTGCTAACGTACGAAGGCACTAATAAGACGTTCACAGACCTATCGTATGTAAATCGTTCATCAAAATCGTAGTAATATTTGCTAACAAGCTAGATGTTTAATACGACGACAAATAAATTTAAAAACCCGTATATGATGATAAAACCATGGATTGGACATTGGTTCTGATTGTGAACTTAAATGACCCAAATATGCAAGGTATTTACAAAATTGGACTAGTTTGCTCCCATTCCTATAGATAGATAGATAGAAATCGTGGCAAGAAAATTGGACAGCTTAACATAGGAAATGAACGTCATCCAGTAAACCACGAAAAATGACCGTTATCATTATCCACATTCTGTTATAATTTACAAACTAGCTCTTTTCAAAGATTGTGATCGTATCTAGAGGGCTTATTGGAAGAATATATGACATATTTATACCATGTGCTTAACTTGCAGCACAAATAATGGCATTTAAACACATAAACAGTCGTAATGCAATGAACGCTACCCTAGAAATTTCACTCACTTCGAAAATTGTTTCCCAAATTATGCCAAAACGGCTGAATTTTTTCAAGAAAACAATTACTGCAGCAGTTGTATCTCGTAAACAGGGGGTTTATGCGCGTATTCTCATGAGAAAACACAAAATGATCAGTTCAAAAAGAGCAAAAAACCTACCTTAGGCGAGCGACATAGATTCCAAATATGGTAAAAAATTCCCGGATGAAGTCACGTGGGTTCGCCACCGTGTTTATGAGACTATGTTCAATACATATACATTTACATTCACCACTTAAGTTGGTTTGTTTACAACTAGAAAACGAAACCTGTATAGATGTGCGTAGTACGTAGAACCAGGGCGGATGCATTTTTAAAATGTTGGGAGGTGAAGTCTGAAAGGAAACTTTTTGAAAGGAATTTTTTTCAAAAAATTCCTTTCTATGTCAGTGTGCTCTGGAATTTGAAAAAGAACGAACAACACCTAACAATGAGTAAATACGCCCAAGAAACTAGTGCAGAAGATAATTATGAATACTATCAAACATATATGAATTGGAAAAAAATGATTCAAAGAAATACTTGAAAATATGATATTTAATGTTTCTTTACATTAATCATACATTATTCATACTGTGTACGGATAAAAGTTTTTTTGTATTATTGCGCAATTTTATAGTAAGATTTCTTTCACCTCACGAAGGTCACGGCGCTTGCCTTTGTAAATATGGGCTTAACCATTATAAAAGAGGTTGTCCGGAAGGTTTATTCTCCGAGGATTTATTCCCCATTCGTCAATGTTAAATTGTTATCAAATATATAATGTAGCAATTATCGAAAGACGGCTTAGCACAGTGGATACAGCTGCGTCTAAAATAACGTTGTTGACACAGTAGCCGGTGGTTCAAATCCTATGCTAGTATCAAGTTTTTTCATTGAATATTTTAAATGTTTTGGGTTTTTTTTTCATTTTATTTCACCGAAATTTAATTGCATGTTCATTTCATTACAATATTAAACTAATACAACAATTTTCGAAGTTGAATTTCTGTTTACTTTCGTAGCTTCAGAAGTCATTTCCAAATGATTTTTACTTTTACACCCGATTTCAAAGAATTTAGAAGCATAAATAATTTCTTTACATTTTTGACAATTTTTCGCGTGCTTACACGTTTCAGACATGATGACCAAACTAACATTTTAAAGACATTTGGGTCGTTAAGTACACTCTTTGTGTGCACGAGATTCACGAGAAAGAAAAACGTGGATAATTTATATAATACAGACACCATATTATAAATTAGATGAAAAAAAACGTAGCAAGGTTTTAGTCTGTAAAATATTATGCTTCTAGGATTTGAACCTTAAACCTTTAGGTCTGACGGCCGACGAGTTACCACTGGGCTAAGGATATCAGTTAGTGAGATGCGTCAAAGTAAGTGTAATTAACGCTTGCTAGTATTGTATTGCACACCTGCTCATCGCATTTAAATCTTCTTCATGAATATTCAATGCACTTTGGCCTTCGTAAGGTGAAAGAAATTTTACTATACCTGCCACTCACTTGTATATAATATATACTACTTAGCAGACGATATTCACAGCTGGATTTCACTGTAAGAGCGTAGTATAGAGCGATGCTCAGGTGTCAATGAATGGCTGAATGAATGACCATTGTAGATTTTCCATCATATTGTAAGCAGGTCTGATTTATACAGAAATATATGAAGTATTTAATTGTAAGTTAATATTGAATGAATTCGCTAAATGTATTAGCTATGCAGCATAATGAAATTGGATAGTAAATGCAATTGGGACAAAATACAGCCATTTATGATGAATGTACCATATTAAAAGCATTTATGCATGCTAACAAAAAGTAATCTTTTTAACAACAAATTGCAAGATAACCAAAGCTATATCAAGATCAAAATGATAAAGTTCAAGGAAGAAAGACTTCGACATATTATAATGTGCATGATTAATTGTATCACATCAATATGATGAATTAATGACCAGTATGACTTAAACTCTAAAAGTAACTTATAATGCTTTTCTGAATTACACATTATAATGGGTTTTTTTACATTTGGTTAATAAATGATCATGAAAATATCACATATTTATTCTCCGCCTTTTGCTCGCATCTCAAAATGCCAGAAATGGGGAAAACAATTTTTTCGCTCGCTAGCTCCATTCTTTTAGACATAATCCATAGAACATAATTATGATCAATTTGTTGTGGCCTTAACCCCATATACATTGTATAGGTTATATCACGGCGATCAGTCCACATACTGTTTCTGAAAAGGCTTAATCTTTGCATTTAGTTGTTAGTGACTGACTACGGCCCTGCATGATTTAGAATTAGTGGTAGGAAGGGAGAATGACCTTAGAAATTATTTCATATCTAAGCTCCACGAAAAAATGACCCTCCCGGGAATCCAACCAACAACCTCTCGATCAGTAGAATATTGAGAATGTGAAATGAAATATGAAACATAGTTGACAAAGAATGATAGAGAGATAATGATGGATATCGAAATAGTAACTTTAAACTCTTAAATCTTTCAAACATTCCTTCCAACAGTACCGTCAGTACTTTGATTCCAATTTGAAATTTTAGCTTTGGTATAGTTTTAAGAGGCATTTCATTTGAAAATCGCGAAACTCATAGAAGGGGGATGGGGGTTGTGTGCCTTTTAATCCGATGAAAAGTGTCCATCTATGGGTTATGTAAACTTAACGGATCAACAGTGCATATATCAATACTTGTCACATGTTGTTAGGTGATCATTTTCATCTAACACATTTTATACATGCATATTTGATTCATACACGTTTGTATACTATATATAGTTGTCATGAAACAACAGCTGGTCATGAAGTCGGAAAGCATTCTATCGGCACACCTCGATAGTTTCCGTGGGCAGTCGTCAAATATCGTGATATGACAATCGTACAACTTCGGGTATTTCCGTATGGTCTCTTGCATAGCATAAAGGCCGAGATGATCAGAGTGTTGATATGGGTACACACTCTAAATACGATAGTGTATATATTCAAAATTTGAAACAACATGTCCAACTTTTAGGCCCATACATAATCCCAAGTCGATATTCGATTTTCAATAGAAAAGGGAAAAATTCTTTGAACGGTCATAACCCTTTTATTTTTTAAGATATCAAAATTGTGCAAATGATGCAAAAAAGTTTAAACTGTCTTCTTTCATTTGATTGTTTTTATTTTTTTTTGTAAAATTGTGAAGTTTTGGTCCCTTTTAAGGTTTTATTTGATTACTCACGTTACTATAAACAAAGAAGGGAAATAAATACTCATGCTGACATAAGTTGAATCAAAGCACTGGAGTGCTGGAGGAACGATGTTCTGAACTTATTTTTTGATTAAAGAATATATTATTATGTATATTATCTATAAAATAATGTACTAAGTATCAGTTAACATAATTTAACAAAAGGATAGCACTAGACTTCGCAAGTGGTTTGCTCATGGCAAGGTTTATCTTACTTTATCAAACAAAATAAACCAGGCAAAGAATTAATTTTCATCAACACATTATAGGGTCAGGTACAGCAGCGATTTCACCAAACCAAAGATTATTCTGGACTATTTTCTTTAACCAAAAGGAGCTGACAACTTCTCATTTTTGGTTATCAATGGGTATTTTTTTAACGAGATCGTTAATATTTCCGTTAAAATTTTAAAGATTTGGTGTGGAAAGACAAGCTGATTTTTTATCACAAAAACATCGACTTTCTAACAATTCATTTAAGGTTTTCCCCCAAGTACTAATCTCTTTTGCATCAACCTACATTCCCATTTTTGTTCACGAATTGTAAGTCAAATTAACGTTTAGCACTTGCAATTTATTCACAATTAAAATTACTCTAAGAATCGTCTATTTCCTATAATTATTTGTTTAAAATTCCGTACACACTTATACATATTCATTCCAAATTATAATCAAACTCTATAACTTAAAATCGCTCAAGTAAACTTTAAATGTGACACTTTGAAGACGACAACGACATATCGCCGTATATTAAACATCCGGTTAGTGTAATAGTCATATCCAAAATGGCGGGTGTAATAACAATTGGATAAGTCACGTCGGTTAATATTTGTTTTTTTCGAGTAATAATGAATTTAAACAAGTTTTTCGACGTTTAAAAGTTGAAACATACGCATGTTATTTGACTTCCGTAACTCTAGCCAACCCTGTCAGGGTTGTCTTCAGTTACGGAACTTCCGTAACTCTAGAACCTTGGTCTAGAGTTACGCGTACCGTAACTCAATCCAATGCTTAATATGATACGATCATTTAATATTGTTTATAACTATCGAATGATGTTATTATGTTACGCATATAACAGGCATTGTCAAAAACATCGTAGGCCCTTTTTAATCCAACAAGTAATCATTGCAGTTGTCACGGGTTGAGTTGTCTACGGGTTGAGTTGTCCCGTCTCCATTGAAAAATGTATATGACAACTTATAACATATATGATTTTTTAAACATTGTATGTATACTATGCTGAAATAAATCTATCTACATGTAAGTAATAATTTTTTTCTATCTATGTAGTAATTCTGTTGTCGTTCTTGCTGTATGGGCTTGTGCACCATCCATTTTACAAACCATCATCTAATTCTCGCTGGGGGCGTTCGGAGCTCATTGACTCACCGCTGGATCCGCCTATTGATATTTTATCTGTAATAGTATAGCCAGTTATATCATTGTTACTTCCTATCTTTGTACTTGGGTCGCGAAAACATGTAAAAATATGAATTAATTGCCAACAATTTAAATTATTTGTTAGGTTATACTATGTGCTTGACGTGTTTATGATCAACATCTACGTGAGATGGTTCTAATCACGAGAAGTGCAAATGTTAGGCAGATGCGTACACTTCACTAATCAAATAAAAGTCATGTTTTGCTAAACAAGGTCATCAAGGACAAAACGTGACTGTCTTGGTATCATATCATAGTGTTTAGTAAATGTTAGCCAATATCACGTAATCGTGGTGAGGGCAAAACATAAACTAAATTTGATAATACATGTTTTTTTTAATAGCGCTCTGTATGCCAATTCTGTAGAACTACATGATGGTAAATTTTGTGACCGTTTAATATATCGTGGTCATTGATGACTGTTTCTTATTTACTGAGATAACAAGCAGACAACATTTGTCAAAGGTACATTCCAAGAGAGCCAGTTAACGCTGTGGTTCAGGTGTTTTCAATGTTTTGTCACCAACGTTTTAGGTATTATTTAATAATCAAACATGTCACAAGTTTGTCTTCAAAACGCCCGCCTTATGTGACTCATTTACAGCCGTCTGATTACGTACTCGTGTCTTGACTTAATTAGAATTTAACTTTAACCTTAAAGATGGATCAAATCACCATTGCAAATGTCTGTTTTCGAACCGTGAATTAAAAACCTAAAAAAACACTTTAAAATTCCACTGCTCCAAATTAAGCGTCTCTGTGAATAAGATTAGTAAGATTTCATAAGATTTGAAATGGATAATTGTAATGTAGTAGGCATGGTTCTGTTAGATCTACAAAAGGCCCTCTTCTTTTCTTACTTATGTTAATGATATGTCTATGGTAGTTAAGAACAAACATGTTTTATATGCTTATGAGTAAATTTTGTGTCAGGTTATGATAAATCAAAAGTTGAAAAATTATTGTCTGAAGATCTTGCCTATGTAAGCCAATGTCTTATTGACAACAAATTGTCATTACATTTGGGAAAAATATAATCAATTCTTTTTGGATATAAATAAAATCCAAATCCTAACCTTAATATTATTTGTAATGACTCTGAAATTAAAAGTACCTCTTCCGTTTAATGTCTTGGAGCAACTTTAGGATAAAACACAAAACACTATCCCTAATATAGTCTCATTTTGACAAAGCATGCACTATTTGGTATCATAGCTTAACTAGATCTTTACAAAAAAAACTTCAAGTCACACAAAATAAACTAATAAGATGTGTTAGTAGGACTTGAATCCAGAGCTCACATTGGTCCACACTATTGAAATATGTCGGCTGCTTGGCAGAGCAAGTATTTTTGAGAGTTGAACATATTATGTTGTCTTAAGTTTTTAAAGTTAAACATGGGCTAGCTCCCCTCTACTTACATAACAGTTTTTTCATTCTTACAGTACAAGGATCAGTCAAAAAGGTGCTATACCTACGGTTAAAAGTTATAGTAAAAAACCCTTTATTTATTTGGCTGCTTAATTATGGAACAGTCTACCACCTTTTTAAATAGAATTAATTATGTTATTCTTTTAAATCTTCTGTCGATGAATACCTTTTAAGTAACTTTAATGGTTTTAGTTTGTGTATCTTATGTTTTATGAGTCTTTTAAACCCATATTTTATAACTGATGATGTTTTGGCTATATATATTTCCTTATTCAAATTAAATCTTAATTTTGCACTGCCTTAATACTAATTGTTCCCATTGTCTGTGATAATATCAAGCTTTCTCGGGAATTGATAACTGTTATATGTATTAGTTTATTGAATTTACTAAATTAGTTCTCATTTATGCTGTGATAAATGACACATCTATATTAATCAACTTTTATCAACTACACTATCATACTAGTTTGATTATTTGCCTCTCTATATCATGCCGCCAATTCAACGACCACAATGGAAATACGAGTTTCTCTTTCTAGTTTTATCCTTGGCGTTGGTGTGCACGATGATGCAATTATCGTTTCAAAAATTAGCGTCTAAGTGGAAATAGGGTTTAATTATATAATAAAGCGTTTATTTGAAAAAAGAAGCATCTTGCAATTTATTTCCAAGAGTAACCATAAAATTATTGATATAACGGTAAATGCTTATTTGTTGAATAAACTAGCAAAAAGTAGCAGTCTAAAAACAGTGGTTGCTATGGCAACCAAAATACATAAAAGGCGAAAAATATGACTTTTACCAAAACAGTGTAAAATCACTCATTTTTTCTGCAATAATTTGTAATATTTATACATGAAATTGTGCTTTACAATAACTTGCTGATTGTATGGACGAGGATATCAGGAGTGAAAAAACATAAGTGTGTGTTAATTTTTGTTCATTCGGTATTTATATACGTTATATTTATTATTATATACATTCTTATGTACAGATAGTTCAAATATATTCCGATACATGTAGTCTTAGAAATTTCTTTTTGCCGACTTAAAAGATTGATATGAATTGGTAACCTAACCTGGTAAGTGGTAACCAAGAATATCATTTATGATCCCTTATTGGATTTTCTAACACTTTCTTTTCAATAAACCACACAAAAATTGCGCCTGTTAATTTTTGTAATTGTTGAATTATGTCGGAATAAATCGCATACAGAGTATTTTTTTTTTTTTTTTTTTGTTTCCTCTTCACTGTTCAATGATGCAATTTGTCCTAAAATATGAAACAATATACCTCACTGCAAGTCTGATGAAGGTATCTCTGAGTACGATCTATCCATTAAAGATGCTTTTTCTGAAATGATTTACTATATTGATTGCATATTGATCTCGATAATCTGGTGGAAAATGCTACTTTTGATAATTTGGAAATACCATATACATGTATTGTAGATTGGTATATCCTCCGTTATACATAGATGTGGAGTTTGGTGCGTTTGAATGTAACAAGCACTGATAAAATCCATCGTTGTGGAATCAACGTATTCCCGTAAATAACGTGTATTATTATAAATATATCAAGTAATCTTAACACAGATAACAAGAGTAATAAAAAAAAAATTCCCATGTAATGTACATTATGACAACATCTGATGTTTTACTGTGCAAATGTATTTTACCACAGTATACTTTTTGCTGGTTAATAAATAGAAAATGAAAAACTATTTAACTGTTCCTGTCATTTTTATTACAAATTATCTGCTTAAACTTGAAATTCCAAAGAAAACAATACATTATACAGTAAAGTTCCGCTATTAAGACCAGTTTTGTAATTTCAAAATCATGCGATTTTTGACAATTATTTAGACCCAAATACTTAATTTGTAAACAATAAGACCGTTTCGCTATTAACACCATCGATTTTGCTGGTCTTAATAACGGAACTTTACTGTGTATTTACTGGAAAGGTTATAAACAAACTAAAGACTCTTAAATATACATAGGGACGTCACTGGATAATATGAAAGGTTGATAATCATGTACCAAAAGCAAGTGCAATCATCATCCCAACGCTTGCCTGTTACAGAAGACATTACATCTTCACGATTAGGATACGGCGATTGTCATTCTTGAATAGTCCGACATTATTAACCTGACGTCGATCTACTTTATAAGTGCAAGCTTCACTTACATTAAAGATAGATAGATATATCTTTTATTGACGTATAAAAATATGTACATAGTCATTTACATGAAATATATATACAATATATGAGAATACAATGACGTGAATAACAATAATAGCATAATGAAAAAAGACGAATAAATAAAAACATAGTGTTTGGGAAAAAATAGTAGATAAAAATGGAGGATGATTTTGTTTAAGGAATATGATAAGTTTACAAAGGTTTTACTGGATTCCATGTTAATTATTATTTATTACCTTTATAATTCAGGTGTTAATTAGAATTAATATTTAAACAACAAAATAGCGAAAATAGTGACAATAGATAAATTAAAGATCAAAATAACCAAATAGAAAAAATAGTAGTGCTTTGAACTAAGTTTATAATTATATAATATGTTTATAATTATGCATCACCTTTATAATTCAAGTGTTAATTAGTATTAATATCTAACAAAGAATAGTGAAAATAGATACAATAAATAGAATTAAAGTCAAAATGAACAAATAGAGAAAAAAAATAGTAGTATTTTGAGCTGAGCATGTTATATAGTAACATATTATTAACATGACATAAAAAGACACACATACACGCAAACACATACATACACACATACATAAATATTAACATATACAAGCAAAATATAGACTGTGTGATTTACTGCAGTTGAAAGTAGTTATTGTAAATCATTTTGTTTATTTTTTCTCTGTTCGAAAGCAAAATGTATAAATTTACTTAAGTTAAGAATATTATCACTCTCCTCAGAGTTTAAAAGACTAATACATTTTTTGGACACTTGGACGTAAATAAAATTTTGGTTTGATGAATTTTTTATAAAATGGACAAATAATAATAAAGTGGTATTCATCTTTTATGTCTCTTTGACATATTTTACATTTTCTTTCTTGTCGCGGAACCCTATTTCTACCATGCCTGCCTGCTTCAATTTCTAAAGGGTGTGACATTAAACGTAATTTTGATAATCCCTCTCGGTATTTTAAACTAATGTTATCAAGATAGTTTTCGAATTTTAAATTTAACTTAAAATGTTTATAATAAAATAAGTAATCACTTTCGCTGATATTTGTATACCAAGATTGTTTAAAAATATCCAATAACCTTTCTTTAAAAATGATATGAAGTGTATATTTTTTAACCGAATACGGTTTTATCCAAACGTAAGAAAATCCATTTCTGTCTAATAAATTTTTAACATTATTTGCCCAATTATTTTTGGGCTTAAATTATTTACTTGATGCATGTAAAATTGATTTATTAACATGTTATTTGAATTAATAATTTTGCACCAGTACTTGATTATTTGGGTATGTCTATTTATATACAGAGGGAACCTACCAAGTTCACCGTATACAGCTAAATTGCTAGTGGACTGTTCTACTTGTAATAAACGCTTGCAAAATTTTAGGTGGACCCGCTCAATTTCCTTTGATTTGCCAAAACCAGAAATTTCGCCGCCATAATTTAGTATAGCACATACGAAAGCATCAAATAATTGGCACATGACACTTGGTTTTATGTAAAGATCTTTTGAATTATGTAATAAAATATTTTAAGCCTTTAATCCTTTTCCAGTTAAAAAGTTTGATGTAAAACAAATGTACCAGTATAATTAAAGACAATTCCAAGGTAACAGAAATTGTTTACTACATCTAATAATTTTCTATTATAGTACCATTTTTCGTCTTGTTTTAAGGGACCGCGATTTCGAAAAACAATAACCTTAGTCTTATCAATGTTTACTTCTAATCCCCATGTTAAACAATACGTATGTAATAAATTGAGGCTATTTTGTAAATCCCTAACTGAATTGGCGAATAAAACCATGTCGTCTGCAAATAACATTAGAATAAAAGTTATATCGTTTAATTTCAGTCCACACTGAGGGTCTTGTTGCAAGTAAAGTTCAAGGTCGTTTATAAATAACGCAAATAACAGAGGCGATAAGATTTCTCCTTGTTTAAGTCCTATTGTACAATTAAAATAATCAGAAAATGACTTGAGACCTTTGACGCATACCTTTACTTGGGAATACATATCCCTAATTATGCGCATAAATTTGCCATTGATACCAAGCTTAGAAAGTTTAAACCACAACCCATTTAAATAAACTGAATCAAAAGCGCGTTTAAGGTCAATCATGCAACAATATAAACGTTGTTTTTCGATCAGTATCTTATTTATTACTAAGTGCAGTATTATGCAGCATCTATAGTAGATCTGCCCTTGCGGAAACCAAATTGGGCGTCTGTTAATATTTCGTTTTTTTCTGCCCAATCATTTAATCTTTGATTAAGAACACCTGTAAATATTTTCGAGAGACAACTAACAATCGTCACCCCTCTGTAATTTCGAGCGTCATTTGGGTTATTTTTCTTGAAGATTGGAGTTATATAACCTTTTGACCAGCTGGATGGAAAATGTCCAGAGGATAAAACTTTGTTGAACAAATCAACAATATGCGAAGATAAAATATCAAAACTTTCAATAAAGTATTCATTTAATAGATTATCTATGCTTTTAGCTTTGTTTCGCTTTAAACCCTTAATAACTTTTTTTATTTCGAGCGCAGTGATTGGTATGTCTAATTCTTCGAATCGACAAGAGCTATCATTTAAATCTTGATACAAAACGCTTTCAGACTCTTGATTTGTGACAGTTTGTAAATCAGTCTGTAATGAAGAGAAATACTGGTAGAAATCTTCTACACTAACATTATTATAAATTTATTTTTTCGTCTAAAAAGGTTCCAAAAGTCCTTAGGTTTTGAATGACGTAAATTTTGTATTTGAAATAAACGTTCGAATTCAATTTTTTTCTTCTTAGAATTGATCATTTTTTCATACTTAGATTTTAATTCGGTCATATTACTCCTGGCCAGATCCGTTTTACAATTGTTTAAAACTAATATAGACTTATGATAGTCTGTTTTGGCTTTTTTACATTCCTGATCAAACCATTTAGTATTTTACTAACTGATTTACGTCCCGATTCTCTGTTTGGGTTGATATTCTTAGTTTTACTAAACAGAGGCATAGCAATATCATTTATAACGCCTGTAAATTTTTCTATACATAAATCTAGTCTTTCTTGATCGTTTATACGAGAACAACTATTTATAACAGTATTTATTAACGGAAGTTGCCCTATGAGTTTACTCCTGAAAGTGTCCCGCATATCATCAGACCACCTTATTGACGTATATTCATATGATTCATGTTCAAAATGTACACTAGTTTTACAAGCAATATTAAAAGAAAGTGCGCAATGATCGGACCATTCATTTATGGATAAAACATTAACAATAAATAATGAGTTTCTTATAGAATTTGTATATAAATATTAGTGGTCAGTATAATGATTTATGCAAATATAAATGCAGTTCATACTCAGATTAAAATTGTTGACTAGCTTGCAATTATCAACGTTAACATATATTTCATTTGAAGTATTTCTGAAATTATGAATATCTAATGAATTTATCACAAACAACATTCCAAGAACAAAACAGTAATACCGCTTCGGCTCAGAGTTTTTAAGAGCAGTAAGTATTTAAATTTTTGTCAGATTTTGATGACAAAAAAACAAGACTTAAGCACTTTGAACTTTGAGCCGATGCTAATTTTTCTGTTCTCTTCATCAAACCGTATCATCTTTTATGTATTAGTCACGTGGTAATGCCGCCTTGATGAAGAAACAATTGATATATTTCCATGAGACTATAGAAAAACATAAGCAGATGAAATGTTTCCTTTGAAAGTATTTGTCTTGTACCACCTATAAGTACATTGATGCAGAAAAATATTATCTGTTTGAAGTATACATATCTGTTACTAATGGCCGTTAAAACTCTGTACCACACGTAGGTTAATGATCACAATCCTGCCCTTCGAATATGCACGACAAGCCATTATGTTTGAAACAATAATTTTCAAGAAAATGCATTTTTATATCTTATTGTATAATCTCGTGATCATTTAGACGTAAAATGAAATTAGACAACAAACATTTGGTATATCACTAGCCTATAGTATTTTTTAAACTTTTAGCGGGTAGTTCGTCATGTACATCTTTACATAATGGTTGTTTTAATTGAGCGTCTGTATCAATAATAATTAAGAGGTAATTGGATTATATTGCTAGTAGCCTTTTGTTTCCCTTTTAAATGATTTTTAAATAATTTTCAGCCACATATTAAGTTATCATTATTTCTTTAATTGATATACTGAACATACTCTGTTTCGTTCAGAAATAATCAAACAACAGTTCTTTCTATCATATAACAGTAATTGTGGTGGAACCAAATAATCTATTCTTTTTAATTTTAGAGTCCCCAAACGTTGTGGACGTTGACCCCTTAAATCATACATATAAACATGATTGCCACGTAATTCAGATAACAGTAACATGTCAGCATCTGTTACTGTTATACCCCCCAAACTAACATCTATTGAAAAGGTAAATAATTTATCCCCATTCATGTCAAACGTTTTCACACTATCATCATTTACAACATAGACTCTTGTATTATCAGTGTTGGTAGACATGATTGTAACACCTGGATACAATCTGTGAGGACAATCTATATCTACATTAAACCCCCTTTGCAACTCACCTGATAAACTATACATTTGTATACGCATATATTTATCAGTATCTTTCATTATCCAGATATTTTTATTACAAAATACCATACCTTGGGTATTAACAAACTTATCATCTAGTATAATTTCTTTTCCTAAACTCATTTTGTCAAGATCATTGATAGATGTAAATTGTAAAGAATTGGGATCTACCAAAACAGCCACTTCCGAAGAAGATATAGCAACAACATGCTTGGGTTTTTTCATTAAATCACAAAAATCTTTCACATAATATATGTCACCAAGTCTCTTTAATCTCATGTTTTGCTTGTCAATAACAATTATTGTACCGTCTGACATCTGGCACATATCTGATATATTACTTGGATACTTATCTGAAACCGCTCTCATATCAAATTTTTTCATAAACTGTGCATCAGTAAAAGGTTTGGTTGTAGCTTTTGTTGCTAGGCAATGACTTAGCTGGAAATAAAGTTGTGGTTAATCCACTTGTAACTGACACACCTTCATTTGATTCGACTCCTGATCCATGTGATCAGGATTTTCTTAATCCTTACCCTTCTTGTGCAGTTACTAGAGCTATGGCAAAGAAAGCCAATATTGACATTTCAAACGATGATGTCAATTTATCTGATACAATTTTTGGTCAGATTTTCAATGATGAAGTCAGCGATGACTCTCTTAATACTCTGTCTAATAAACAGACAGATCTTAAGTCTGGATCTAATTCCATTGACAAATGTCATGGTACAAAATCCAGGTCACAACTTATTTTCGATCAACAAAACGATCCTGAAATTCAAGACTTAAATCATAAAGCTTTAAGCGAGGAAGAGGCCTCAAAAGTCCCTGTTTGTTACTATGTAAAGAATGGGGTTCTTCTTAGAAAATGGCGACCAATTGATAGTCCTGCTAATGAGAAATGGCAAATTAAACACCAGATTGAAGTGCCTAAGTCCTATAGATCCGAAATCCTGATTATTGCTCATGACACTCCCTTGGCTGGTCATCTGGGTGTCAACAAAACTTATGATAAGATTTTGAATCATTTCTATTGGCCAGGTGTCATGGCAGATGTTGTAAAATTTTGTAAGTCTTGTCATACATGTCAGTTAGTTGGTAAACCCATTCAAAACATTCCCAAAAGTCCATTGCAGCCCATTCCTGCATTTGAAGAACCATTTAGCAGAGTTATCATTGATTGTGTTGGTCCGTTACCAAAAACCAGATCAGGATGTGAATACTTGTTAACGATTATGTGCGCATCAACACGTTTCCCAGAAGCTATCCCATTGAGAAATATTAAAACAAAAACTATTGTTAAGGCTCTGATTAAATTCTTTACACTTGTTGGCCTGCCCAAGGCAATTCTACATGTGTTTGATTATCAAGCTTCTTTGTATTTCTGAAGCCTCGGGGACTAACTCATAAGCTTTGAGAATTACCTCTTTTACTAAATCATAATTTGAACTTTGCTCAACGCCTAACTGTGTGTAAATTTCACGAGCCTTTCCAATCAGAGAGCTTTGTAATAGAAGAGTCCAATACTCTTTCGGCCATTTTAAACTTACAGCAACCTTTTCAAAATGCATGAAATATTGATCTACTTCTTTTTCTTGAAATGGGGGAACCAATCTAATATGTTTGCTAACATCAAAGTGAAATGATTGTTTAGAATTTTCATGTTGACTTGCCTGAGCTCTTAGTTCTATTGCTTTTAATTGTAACTGAAACTGCCTCTCCTCTCTTTCATTTTCCAGTTGTAATTTTTGTTGCTCTAAACTATACTTACTCAAGTTCCCTTTGCAGTAAACTATTATCAGACTGAACAATGAGTGACAAAGCTGTATCATCAAACATTTCTTCATCTACAAAATACTGTACCAAATTGTTTTTAATAATCTGTTTAGTCATATTAGATTTTACGTGTTTTAACCCATAGTGTTGGGCAGGCTCAAGCAAATCAACTTTCCTAGCCAAGTTCAATTCCTCCTGGGAAGGCTTCGTAACAAATGACTCTAAATTGAAAGACATGACGTCTGTTGCTTGTATAATGTCAAAAAAATTCAATGCAATTAAATCTTTATGAAGATTAATCAACAATAAAAATTTCAGTATCCCGAACGAGCCCCCAATTCAGTTACGAACAGTAACAGAGAAATACCATGCAACAAATGTTTAACAATATTTGAATTTTATTCAAACGATTTTACTTTCAAATAACTAAAATAATACAAAGATAAACTAACTTACAGTCGTCGAGTCAATAATTCCAACAAATAAATATTAAAAACACACACAGTTCAAATAGTTCCAATAAATCCTGTTTACTATAATCCAACGTCCAAAAGATTATTAAGTCACTGATGAATACGAGTTTGAGCACAAAATCCAACGATAAAACCTGATATAAGAAATAAATCCAATGTTAAATTCCAATATAAGGAGCACTGGCACTGAAGACTGACTGAATAACTTTCAAACTCCAAAACTCCAAAAACTACTCCCCAAATGCCACGCAAAGAACAAATATATAATCAGTTAGAATCTTCCAGAAGTGTCATGAAAAAATCTAATACTAGTAAACATTCAAAGCCAAAAATAGATGTTGTAGGCATATATAGTACGTTCTACAAAATTCTAGCTAAGAAGGGAGACAACACCGACAAAACTATAAAAAACGCATACAAGAGTTAATTCCCTTACATTACAAAACGAAATATTTTTGATAATAAAAAAAGTATTTCAAAATGTCACTTTAGGGGCTCTGTATAATTAACATAAAATGAAACTTTTTTTTTTACTTTAAATTTAGTTAAATCAATAATGGATACATAAATTGTTTTTGTAACACACTCATAAACAAGCACATCAAGCTTAAAACTTTGTCTTAGATCTGCTTATGGTGAGCTTCCAAACATTACTCAGTCAGCTATTTATAATTAAAAATTACATAATTGTTTAAAAAAATGAAAGAAAAAATGCAATATTTACCAACACCATATGACTAAGCTTGATGCCAACACCTGGAGACAATTTGAATATCAACATCATTGTCTGTTTGGAAAATGTAAAGACTGTGGCCATCTCTATCACACAATATATCATCATGTATGTCCCATTCTTTGCTGTTTGTTCATTATCTGAAAAAATAAGAGAAAAAAAGGTTTGAAAGGATCTATTCATGAAATTATATTTTGTCTATATCTACAGTCTTTCCAGGGGGGGGGGGGCTGACCCGACAGTAAACATTATTTGTAAGGATCACAGACAAAAAGTGTAAATCCACCTAAAATGCATTTTTACTCAAAAGGAAAAGCTATTATACTAAGTAGATTAGTTGCTGTCAGTTTAGGTCAGTTCAAGCTGCCATGTTCAATGCAATGGCAGTTCCAGTATAGGTCAGATAACTTAATATTCTTGAACAAACCAATATTTGAAAATACATTGAAATGGGATTCCAAGCAATAGATTCGTCTCCGGACTTCATTTGAAATATTTTTAGGTTGGACCCCCCCCCTGGAACAAATTACAACCCGCTACAGCAATAATTTAAACATTGTCAACAAAAATGCATGCATTAAATTCATAGCCCAGGACATATATGTTCAAACATAGGGGATTACACTGTGTATGCCATTTTGTTTATACTTTTTAAATAGGCTTTGAACAATAACTAGAAAGAAATATTATTTACGTTCTGAAACGTTTGTCGTCGTCGACCCTTTTAAACGAGTTCAATTCTGACGCTAATTTAGGCCCCTAAAACATTTACAGACACAAAATAAAACGATGTACGTAAACTTTAATACCTACCTAATTAAATACCACCAGCATTCATATTTTAGAATGAATAAGTATCTAAATAACAACACGTAAACTCGCTGGTGAATGTCCGAAAATCGCACACTTATAAGACAGAAAGCAAATGGCGTACGAAACCTAAGGGAATTAATCTACTTCGGAAGAAAATAGAGTGAATTCTCTTGTTTATTTGAAATGCTTAGTTGTCGGACGGATATTTGTATGCGGTTTTTTCATTGAAAATCGCCGAAAACACCACCGCTTATCAAAATAAAAATTTTGATTCAACGTTGACGTCGTTTTGAGAGATGCGCAGAACGATGCGCACAACTTACTACCGAAATCGTCCTTAAATATTCAAAATACAAAAATGTATTTTAATTTGAAGAAATTTTAACATTAAAATTAGGGGGCATAATTCCAAAAATAAATAATCAAGAGTTATGTCCATCTATAGTTGCGAACAATGAATAAGCATAAAAATATCTCATATGAGTATTAATTTTTACACTTCAAAGTTCTAAAACCATAACTAAAAAGCTGAAAAGGGGCACAACTCCTAAAAAAGTACTTCAAGAGTTATTCCCTTTTGTAGTCGTGTAAATGTAGTGCTGATAAATAAGCATATTAACTTTCAATCAAATACTTTTACCAGTACTGAAAAGATTTAGTTGAAATAAAACTTTAACCTTAAATGTTATAAGAATAAAGGGACATAACTTCGAAAGTAATTCATCCAGAGTTATGTCCTTTAAAAATCTGAAAGGTAAAGAACTGAGAAATAAGCGTCAAATATATTTATAAAGTTCTACTAAATATATCCCATTTGAACAAATTTTAATCTTAAATGTTAGAATATGATGGGACATAACTCAAAAAAAAAATCATTCCCAGTTACGTCCCTGAAGAGCCGTCTAGATATAGTACCGACATATAAATTTACAAACTTAACTTCATACATATTGGATCTTTAAAACTTTAACCTCCAAACCATCGTTAACGCCAACGCCGACGCAAAAGTGATAGCGAATTTTGCAAATTACTAAATTCACATGATTTTTCCGCAAGAATTAACAACAAAGGTTGAATTCATTTGAAACTTACTTAAAAAGATCCTTAACCTCTGTATTAAGACAATGGTCTATATAAACAGACGCCGTCACGTTTCAGATGTTTCGGAAAGAAAATCCGACAATTGTGATCGCCAATACCATTTTCAAAACTGGCCATTTGTGCCATTAATTTAAGCGGACGAATTAAAAGACTAAGAATTAACATTTTTGCGCACATGCAAGAAGTAACTATGATTATGTCATTGTTATGAAATACCATTAGTTTCAAAAAACGATGACACACATCTTAAATTGGTTTATCAATTTCCGTTCAAATCTGCAAACAGGTGTAAATTATTCGCCAAACAACAGACTGAAATCAATTTTAAATGCTGCAAAAATAAAATAAATAGACTAAACAGGAGCTGAGATTGATGACTGTTTACAATTTATATAATAAAGAACAATGCTAGAGTGGTACATAGAAAGTTAGAAACTGAATTTGAGTTACGAAACGATACATGTACGCGACCAGTATGAACTCGGTAAAATATTTTTGGAGGGCGGAGTTTTACTCTGAACATGCTAGATGTTTACTTTCACGTACTTTAGTTAGTGAGTCGCACATATTGATCGTAGAGAAAGTTGGTCATCATTTTAATAATAATGCGTAATATATATGTATATTATGGTTTTACACAACACTTCAATATTACAACACCGATATTGTAATGTCAACCGTTCACAATGCCTTAATTTATAACTTTAAACGCTTTTCCTCAATTTATTATACCTTCGCTTAGCAAGACAATATACTTTTGGGAACAATTCAAATGACAGACAACACAAGCCGGCGTGGTAATACATTACAATGAGATGTTAATGAGTGTCTCGCTTGAACAACGCCTCTTTGTCTAAAGAGTTGAAAATTGCTGAAGCGTGAAAAGAGTAATTTTATACTTTCTTGTTACCATTGGAACGATGTTTAGACATCGTTAAAACAAAAACAGTTCAGTGATACTAGTTTGATAGGTAGAACAGCACTGTTTCTGTTCAATACACTTTATACTATCAACCTATAAATACAGCTGGTAGACCGGAGAGGCGAACATACTATTGAGTTTTTTTCGCGCAATAACCACAAGCCAAAGGGGTCATTCTTAGAACAATTGAATAACTGCCGCTTTAAAGTTTTGATTCATGCCCATTTTTATAAAGACATTATTTACAAACATTACAGTAGACGAATTAGGAATAAAACTCTAAATTCACCCAACAAATCAATACACGAGTAAAATACTTTTAGATCAATGATTCTAATTCTTGCATGGCAAACTCACACGACATTTAAACACATAATCAGTATCTTTTGTGAAAAATGTTTGATAGCAAACTTTATCGCGCCGTTTCTTACTTACAACTAAATGATGTGAAGTCCGGTTAATAAACCAATGAAGTATTTGTAATTGTTATTTCTGCCAGTACACGATGAAAATAAACAAACCCTTTTTATGATCGAAAAGAGGTTTATCGTTTGCCTCCCAGTATACTGTGATAATAATAAGTGAAAAGTTTACCAATAATGCAAATTCAAATAAACCAACTTACCTCAGTTGGGCCTGGGGATTCTAATGGTTCTGGAGAAGTTTCATCCTAAAAAATAGAAAATACAAGTTCTTTCCAATAGCATATATACTTAACGAAACTTCGAAGTACCCCGATTTCAATATTGTAGGACATGTTTATTTTTCAATATTTAAGTCCAATCGATGACGGAAATCTGGGGACTATAGGACTACAGGACTATACTGTGTGATAACTGTCGTCTGTTTGCATGGTTTTTACTACTTTATCAATGCAAAACCGGTTTTGTCGAGCATGCGTTGATATGAAAATATTTCAAATAGCCTTGCTTTAACAAAAAAATAAGCAAAAAGAAATCTTATCCTGCAGGTGACGCACCGCTGTACAAAAGACATATGGCAAGTTCTTGAAGCGTCATTCGAGCAATTTCTTGATAATTGGACTTCGCCGAAAGGCCTAACTTACACCACAAATCGCAAACTATCGACGAAAATGCTTGACCAGTTAAACTTGCGGAGTGATACATGTGTCTCTGATTTTCTACGCAGACAGTTTCTATGCGATAAAAGTAGTTCCATCATCTGACTTATCTTTGTTTCACTGATCAGTGACAGGTGTTCACATATATTGATAAGCGTGTGGAAGGGACGCAGTCAAATCCTGTTAATAAACTTAGCATAATACATAGTGATCACTAAGGCATTATACTTTTAATATTCATCACAGCAAATCAAAGGTTTACAATCCATGTTGAGAAGTTTATGAAGTAAGAGCAATAAAATGATTTACATATTGATAGATTTTTAGCTGTTTAATGTTATGAAACTGTAGTCATTCGTTGTATTACTTGAAGTTTAAGTTTTGATACAGTATTGTACCATATTTATCATATTTAACTACAGGGAAAACTGCACTTCATAATTTTGTATGGCAAGAAGAGGAAAATAAAATCTTTATATTTTAAACTAAATAATAGACTATTGTATTCCTTTATAGTTACTGTTTAGTTTTGACATTGAAATTACTTTTAGACTAGATATCTCTTATACTTTGTGGTAGATCATTCCATAAAGAAGCACCTACATACAAGCAAATGACCTTTTACCACAAGTTCGACCTCGGGAATATAGTAACGGCCACAGTTGAGAAAAGATTGGCCATTCATGTTATTTGATTTAACCATAAATCTAGTGCAATAATTATGTATTGAACTAGCTTGGAAAATGCGAGATCTCAAATAAGCGGGGCGTCTATAGAGTGAATCTTAAATACCCGATATAGAGTTTTGAAATTTGATTTTTGTTCAACTGGTTACCAATTGACAAAAGAAGCGGAATATTGCCAATAGGAGCCTTGGCATCAAGATCCATAGCAAATCTTACTAGCTTATTCTGAGTAACCTATTGCGTATATTTAAGATATATATTTGTGTTGCCAAATTAAATCATACAGTAGTGGAATAATCAAAATGGCATTGAATAATTTCGATGACCAAAAACTTGTTTTTTTATGAAGAAAATTCAGTTCAGAGTTAGCCTTATGAATGACCATTGATTCAAATATGAGGTTTTGATCAATGGTTGCTCCCAAATAACTGACTGAATCCTTTGTCTGAATGCATAGACCATTACATTTTACATTTAGAGAGATCTGTGATTTAACCTGTTGTAATGCATGAATGAAGACAAACTACATATAAACCCTTATTAGTATGTTTCTTAATCAACTCTATTTAAAATCTTTGAATACACATTTCTCGAAAATGCTATAAAAAGCTATGATTATGTAAACTAGAATGAAGTTCATTTACGTTTATTGTTTAAACATCGTTAGTTTATTTCTGACGTTACTCTAGTTATAATGTACTATTTTTGTGAAATGTGTTTTAGAGTTAGTAATATTATATTTAAGTACAATACATTTTGATTGTTGTATAGTTCGAACAAAAAACATAATAAAGTTTATAATAACACTACAATGAACTAACCCACGACGAGGGATGACCAGGATGACATTAAAATAAACAATTGTGATATGTTTTACTTGAGTATTAGTTGTTGATGTAATGGAAAGTGTTTTACCATAACAAGCATGATTTACCAAGTGATGGTGGTTTATCAACCATGCTAATTTTGTTAAAATGAATTACACAAATTTTATTTTCAATACTGCCGACCCCTGAAAAGAATTCTCTCCTTTTAATGCTTTTGTACGCACTATACATATGATTACACTTCATGACTAATAAATAATTCAATGTTTCATTTTAGACCGACTTATCTAACAGTTCTCGTGAAGCAATACGCTTAGGTTTTGCATTAACACAAGTGAATAATACAAACATGCTCAGTGTTTATCCACGAACAACATGAAAGTTTTCATATGGTGCTACGTGTTTTAAAAGTGTTAAACAAACGTGTTTCGATTTTAAAGGTGTTAACTAAATGGTTCAAATGTTGATAAAACAGTACATGAAACATATACAGCAGCGATATCGCTTGTGGTTTTTCAATCAAACAACTTACCTCTAGTAGGTATCTTCGTTTGTATTGTTTGAGCTCATCAGAAACATTGTTCAATTTCTCTTCTAAATCCGAATTCTAAAACGAAAGTATATTTATATACATAAAAACAATATATTGGAAACACAAGTGCTATGGCGTTTACTTCGTAAATTTTAGATGTCTTCAGTGCACTCTAATTTTACATAAACATGGTTACGTTTTGTTTTGTTGCACAAACAGTTCGTCAAGATGTCAACATTTTAGTTGTGGGCATGTTTTTGGTCTGACTTATGATAATGATCGATGGACGCTAGATGCAATCAAAAGAGCATGGCAAAGCTAAAACTCACGTAACTGTTACGTTCCCATATATCACTACAGTAACACTTCAAGAAACATTGAGTGATGTCAGAGCACGAGCAGGAAAAGTTAAAATTATTATCCATTTCCTTATATATAGATGTAACTTGATATTTTCTAAAATTTTAGAAACTATCCACGGTCGCGAACTGTTGACCAGTCAAAAGGTTTGACTGTTTCCCGTGCATGCTCTGAGGTCATGCTACCCAACCTGAAATGTTACTGTACAGATGTACGGGAAAGTAACTGTTGCAGAGAGTTGAGCTTTACCAGACTCGTTCAAATGCATCAAACGTACATCGATCTTGAAAATAAACCAACGTAAGCATGTCGATAACTTAAATATTGACAACGTAACGTTGTTTAACGAGAAAGTTAAATTGAGAAATTAATACTTATAAGTGTATATTTGAAAAACTATTTTTTGTTCTTCTTTCTTCAAAAACTGTTGAAACAGTAATCAATCAGGTAATGCAACAGTTAATTCATATGTGATATCGGTGTCCAGAAAAATGTTTTAACGGTTGACAACGGTCTACGGCTTCGAGAAACAGTACAAAACACTATCACTCCACCTCGGGCCAACCGTTTGACCTATTAACCAGTAAACAGTGTGAAAACGTGAATAGTTTTCAGAATACCAGACACCAGTTACAAACATCAAAATACATTTATATAAGGAATCAGGTGATAAAAATAAAATTCATCAAGTCCTGTATGGCAAAACTCTCAACACAAAAACAAAGTGCAGTGTGTTGGTCAATGAGAAATCATATACGTGCATACCTACATGGCAGAAAATTTAAAACTTGAGGGTCGTTTAAATACATATTTTGAATTGCACTATAAATGCATAAAAAGTTTTAGCTGTAATTTATTTTTGGTTGTCTTAAACCTTCTCGACTTTATGTCGCAGAGGACCGGAGATTTTATTAATATGAAATTGACTTTAGTTAAGTACTAGTCTTGGTCATGGTGTAAGGCTGGTTGGAGTGTATCTTTATATATTGAGAATATCTTTTATAAATAATAGAGCTAGGGTTTACATTAAAGTACTCGATTACTAAATATACATCCTTAATTTTGGATTCCAGAAGCATATAATGAAAACAAACTCGGTGTTAAAATAAGAAACAATATACCTCTGTCTCACTGCGCAACAATGCATCCCTTAAGTGCTGTTTTTCGTTTTTACATTTCTGCAAATATATTTTATATTCTATGAAATAATTATTTGTGGCTTGAGTTCGACATTTTTTCATAAATCAGTGATCATTACACAAGCATGTGAAAATATATTAGCTTACGCTCAATATATTATAGTTATAAACATAAGTGCAACCCACATCATGTTGCCTGGTTTTTGTTATGTGTTTGTCTTATTTAGTAAAACAACTAGTGACTTTAAAATCATAATCTGATAAATGACTTAGGAAGCAATAAATATGCGATATTATAAATCTTATTATATAGTCATAAAAACAATAAGATTGATACACACCTCTCTCTCTATGCGGGAAATTAATGTTGTAATGATATGAAATTCACTTTCATATGGTACTTCGATGTCTGTTCTAAGGCACTGTTGAAGAGTTTGTATTGCTCTTTTAGTAAAGTCTTGTAAATTGTTTTCCTCATCAAATATTCTAAGCTTTTTCTCCTTTAACTGAAATGCATTGCAAAATTCAGCATAAGTAAGTAATTAATTACAAACATTGTTGACCGACGCTTATGACGAAAACAAGTACTTGAATCAAAACAAATTAAAATCAAAATTCAATTGTAGGAAGTCGTTTACTTTTCTAATGTAAACTGTATCTTGTAAACATCAACGTTTGAATGTATCGGTATTTAAAACCATTCAGTCTATTCTTATGATGCTTCCATTTATGACAGTGTTACTTTAATATGCTACCAAGGGTGTATTTTGAAAAGTAAAATAGTAAGACAAACGTTTCATTAACCAAAAGTAAAATAAGTCTTCTTGAAAAATGTTAAAGATTTGAATCCTTTAGAATTAACTACCAAAATGGATGTCATTATTCACTTTAGATTCCTTTAACTGCTGACAATTGCTTTTTACGGATAATAACTTTACATCCTTTATTCTTAGGCTCTTAGGATCACTAATTATTAAATAAAATAGCCTGTATACTATAAAGAAGATTATCACTATAGACGTTGAGGGCCTTAGATCAACGGTTAATGGTGTAAGAACTTCAAACATCAAACATTTTCAAAATGACAGTTTGCGTGACACGTACCTCAAGATACAAAATCTCATACGAGGACAGTGTATTGGATTACGGGTGGTTCTTTTTAAAACTAGGGGTTCAAGGATTAAAGGTAAAAGTCGTAAGAAATTCAAACAGAACATATTGTCTAAATAATACATTGCGGATCTAAGCACACAAAGTTTGTAATTTTTGACACGGATTCAAAGACAATCATCAAACAAAAGAAACGAGTTGTTCCAATTTTAACCCTCATTGCAAAAAAAATCATTGCATGGATATATAATATCACCCAGCCGAGATGATGTATTTTATTCTATAAGAAATAATCTTAATCAGTAACACTTACATCATCCAAATCTTTTAATGCTTTATCTAACTCTGCCACCACTTCTTGTGATGTGTTTGAGTTTGCCACCACTTCTTGTGATGTGTTTGAATTACTTTTCCCTAAAACATCTAAGTAGTCTTTGAAAACAGCAAATGAATTTTCCAGTTCTTTCTTTGTTAATGTATTGTTTGAACTATGCATAAGTTTATTTCTCAATACAATCATCTATATTTTTACAAAGAGAAAAACACGCATATATTACGGCTGCTATTATGATTTAATTGGTTATATAGAAATACCTTACGGATAGTGAAACTATTCTAAAACCGCGATTCAGTTTTGGCAAAACTATTGTAATACTTCTTTTCTTGTTTTAACAAAACATATAAATACGGGTAGGAATTTCTTAAAAAATATCATTCTACTTTCAATGTGCGTAGAAAAAGCTTTAACAAAATCGTCGTGTTAGTTTGTAAGTTTGCTCTCCTTGTAGAGCTACGTGCTTTCAGTGTGTTATTATCAGAAAATATCTTCAATCCCCAACAGTATGGTATAACCTTTCAGTGCCGATTAAATCAATTTAACAAACACCACATAAATAGTCATGCGGGGTTGATAATGGCCTCGAAAACTCTAGAGCTGGGTATTTAATAACAATTACTTTGATCTTATGTCATTAAATAAAAGCACCTTAATTCTTGTTTGTCCAAAAATTGAATGAAATAATACAATAAAAGTTTAGTTATGAAAACAGTACGCACACAACCAGCGTGATGCTTTACTTGTTCTTCGAACTGTTTGCAATTAGGCATTACACTGAATACAGCAAATGGGTCAGTCTCATCGGGACAAATTACATTATCAACTTTACATTTCTTGCTAATGTAAAGTTTAGACACAATCCACCAATGCAGTTCCGGTTTAAACGAATCCTGATCACAATGGCGTGTCCAAGATGAACAGTCATCACTGAAATACACAGATGTCAACTACGTTAGTAATTAAAGCCCAAAACTGTTTGCTTTGAAAGATTGAATGAGGTATTGAGTGAGGTATTTAGTTCTGTGACCATGAGTAGACACTTGTTTCTTTTCAACAATTATATCTACATGACTAAAAGTTTGATGCATAATGTACTTATACCCATATAGAACCTATAAAATACACAATCCATAATTTTTGTGTTACATTTTCTGTCCATGAATCTTCAAAAATAGAGATAATCTTAGATATTCCATTAAATTTGCTCAAAATGGACTATTAGTATTGAAATCTTACACTTTACCATTAACAACTTCGACTTAATTGAACGTTTTGATTAGTAGAAGTTGCAATAAGTATTCGAACTGACAAAGATTAAATCTGCATGTCAACATACTGCATACTTCAAGGTCAACAAATAAATGAATATATTGCAAGAATCTCCTTTTGTAATAGGCTGATTTTTAAAAGTAAAATTGTTTGATACGCTTACAGTGTTTAATGTGCGTAACAATTTGATGGCATCACGTTTATCAGACAAAATTGTTAACCTGATACAGTTCTCAATCATCAATACTAAATAATCCTCATATCGTCGTGTAGCGAGATTTTAAACGAGTTACATGTACACGCACAAGCTTAGACTTTGTGTACCTCCCGCTGAAACTTACCTATCATTAAACGCATCTAATATTCTGCTGATCACATCTTTGCACTTCAGACATCTTTGGTCGTGCAACATCCACGTACGAACGCCTTTCACCTTACCCAGTTTAATCTCTCCTCTAAACATCACCTTGAAAAACAGACTGTCAAAATGATCTTCTTCATCTGAATGATGTATCTTCTTTAATTCATGAATAAATTGTGTCATTCTTCTTTTTATGTAGTTTGAAGACCCAAGTTTGGCAATCTGAAGTCCTAAAGTAGCTTTCACCCAATGCAGAAAATCTTCCTCGGGTAGGTCATTTGGAAGAGACATTTTCTGTTCTGTTCTGTTCTGTTCTGGAAGAGACATTTTTTACCAGTAGGAAAGGCTACACTGTAATCAATATAGCAACATAGATTTTCGACTAAAATCAAGTCTTTCACGAATGATGAAATAACTTCCGTTAGTTTGTAATGAAAATCAAGATTTTGATGTTAATTTTCAATTGCGGCCCCCTTGTTTATCTGAAAAAAGTGCGATGGACAGTAATTAGGCAGTAACAGCCAAAAAGTTCCGCATGCACAGACATATTCAAAGCGTATTCCATAAAAGAGTGCAGGCTCCAGCCTGCGCTTAATAATATATATTTGCATACTTCTTACCCCAAATACAATTTAAATGTAGCTATGTTTTAATGTTAACGGTTGTACAACGGAGCAATTAACAATCAAAATTAACAATAAACAAATTTGTGTTGCATACAGATTTTCAGTTGTTCGTTTCCAGGATGTCAACAATAATGATAAGAAATAAATTATATGGAAAAGACTAATGTCCATTCCACTTTAAGGAATCCCGGATGGTGAATTAATTTCTGTACACTGTCCAAACCAAAAAAAGTGTCGATGGCTTCCGATTTTAAGTAACCTCCCTTTGGTCCTTCTATAAATCATATAAAAAGAAGCTTACGTTTCCTTATTTTTCGAACGAAATGTGCACGTTCGGAACGCTTCTGGTTCCGGTGCTAACCACCCGTTGCATTGTGGCGCACATATAGATTACAGAAAATCCTCAGCTTAGAATGACACAATCACTCATGAAGTATTGCATCATTTTGAACACGGGTCTTGACACTTGTTGACAACGAACGTTCAATGTGGTGTTGGAATTTATAAACCAATCCCCGTACAATGTCTGTGTTCTATCATGCTGTGTTGCAGTGGCAGATCCAGGATTTTTTTCTGGAGGAGTCAAATTTTCTCGAGGTGGGGTCCAAACTTTCGAACCACAGCTACATTATAAACTTTTGGCAGAATAACACAACATATTTATTATTATGACTACATAATCATAAAATTCATTAAATCTATGGTAATCCCAAAGAAAAATTGCTTTCATTATACTTAAAATGGCTTTCAGTTAAAATCAAAGTGCTGAAAGCATTGAAGTATAGCGCTTTCAAATTTTGGTTCAACTGCATTTATCTAATATACTTAAATTAAAAAAGTGCTAAGAATTAATTTTAATAGATATACATGTTTCACTAGCATGTAATTTGTCTGCTTAGCTACGTGTTCATATGATCCAACATGGAAATAACGAATCATTATCTTATTATAAATATATTTGTGTGGATACACCACAACTCAAGTACAATAAATCCAAGTAAACTAACTAAAGCAATTTTATTGGTATATATGTAAGCTTTGAACAAGGCATTTAACATTTGCCACTAGATTGAATATACTAAAAAATCAGATTCCTTATCGAGCACAATAAAATAATTGTCACTTGTTAATTTGTCGGGATGTTTGATTGAATGTTACATGTGCATAATTATCTGTGTAAGAATTGTCATGTTCATCTTTGTAATCCATAAATATCATTGCAGCATGTTAATTTGGGTGAACACAATACCATTTTAAAACCTTGGCTTACTTATCTTATTGAGAGAATGTATTCAATAAATTTGTATAATTATATATATGAGCTTACAATATCACTGGGAAGAGATACTCAATAGATATATATATATACGAACTTGCATTACCAACACAATAATAATAGTTAAAGAACTTGATGGAAAAGTTATTAACATATATATGGACATTCAGGTGCATACTACATAAAAACCCTACTACTCCAGTAATTCTACTAACTCCTTCTTTTGTTATGCTAGTCAAATGAATAATTGAATACAGTGCTATCCATAATTATCTTAACACGTTTTGTTGGCTTTAACTTGTAGCTCTCAAACTCTCAAACAATCTATTTATATACAAATATAATGTAATACATTTTATAACAATTACAATTACATTACAATATAATATTTCTTTTATCAAAACCATAATACAAGTATGCTGATACATTTTTAAAATGGATTCCTGTCTACATGCAAATAAAATGTTAAACTTAAGCAAATTTGGTTCAATGATGATTTTTCTTGGTATGTATTTATTTCCGAGATCTGTAGGAAAAGGACATATAAATAGAAAATGATATCCAGTTTCTATGAAGGAGATACAATAAGGACACAATCTTACATTTCTATTTACTTTGTCTATCGACCTTTTTTATTTAACAATTTATGAGAAGAAGGTCTATAACATAAAAGAGTTCTTTTAAATGTACTTATATTTATAAAATTTAGATATGATTCGCATTCAAATACCTTTTTGAATCCGAAATAACGATTGTGTTTAGAGCTTTTTTTCACATGGACTGTACCACTTTTACAAACATTGGTCCTTAATCCGTCTCTCATATTGATAAACAAAAAATAATTCACTTTAAAAATATTGGTTATCCCATATGTATCCGAAACCATTTTCAAACAAATGGCAACGTAGCTTGGTAATCTGATTCATGTAGCCAAGCTAATCGTATACTTTTAACATGGAATAACATTTTTAGTCAGTGTATGGCGAGGCACACGAAGTACACGATGCCAGTATTTTACAACACGTTTACATGGGTATATATAATTGGGATTTCTTCCACAAACCCATAGAACTGCATAGTTGCAAGTTATGAATGGTACATACATAAATCTTTTACATGCATAGAAATGAATTCTGTAATAGCATCAACACAGTATATACCCCTCAACTCCGAGCCATATAATAATATGGATGTAATTTAAGCATCAACATTTTTAGAATATGATTTACCATTCATAGGCATTAAGGAATACAATGATGATAAGAGTGCCATTAATACTCGCCTATATCTTTCAACGCTATATTGTCAGAAATCTTATACTTGTAAAGAGACGATGGAAAATAGACACCGACATAGCTAAAACCACTAACTCATTCAATTAATTCGTTATTGTAATACCATTTTGCGTTTCTAGCTAGTCGACCACCATTTTTGAAAACAAAAATTTTACTCTTGTTAATATTGACTGTCAGATGTGACGTGGCGCAGAACTAAATTAAAAAATTCAACTGACGTTGTAAAATTAAAACTTAAACTTCCTCATTTGATTAAACGCCTATTTCTTTATTACATATTCAATGGCGTTGTACAAAAGATAAATTATAAAAACTAAATAAGTAAAAACCCTCCACCATAAATATATACAGTAACACTGAACAAAATAAAATTCATTATGCATGATGTTATATAGTGTGATTATGCATTTGGTTTTCATATATCAAGTTTATAGTTGTAAACCAAAAATGGTACCAGAAAGAAGTGCAACATCGTCGGCAAACATAAGTAAAAATAGCTCAATACAAACTTGGTTAAGTTGAACACAATCATCTTACATAATTTTCTTGTAAAAAGACACACTATTCGTTAATAAATAGACTAAACGGAACTGGACTCAAACAACAGCCTCGTCTAAGGCTAACTGGACAATTAATAACATTGATAAATTGATTACCATTTCGTACACTAGTTTTAATAGAATGGTGGATAGATTTAATAGATTTAAAAAGGTTACGATCAATACCATGTTTAAACAGTAAAACATATACATTACATCTTGCTACTGAATCAAAGCCCTACTGAAAGTCTATAAATGCCACATACAACTCATACAAGCTCGCCTGAAGGCGATGTTTAACATGTTCCGCTACAAAAGAGAACCAGAGCTAGCTTTTGCCGAATCCGGGTTACGTATAGCGTCCTAAATTTAATCACTAGAGATATCCCCATTCAAAATCAAATGTTTAATTTCATCACTTTCATCTAGATGAGCATTTTTTTTGGTATCACATTAGGTGTTTCTACACTTTCAGCTGTCTGTAGTGAGAGTAGCAATACTTTGTATAGGTCATATCATTGGAGTAAGTCAACATACTCATTGTATACCTAAAGTCTAAATCTGTAGATTTAGCTGTTAACAAGTTACTATGTGCATATTTCAGTCAGTGACTGACAACTGCCAAACATGATTCATTGGTTGGTACGATAAAGAACGGGCTTGGAAATTTTTACATGACTAACTTCATGAAAGCATAACTTCCCGCAGACGAACCCATGACCACTTGATCAAAAGGCTGGTGTGCTACCAACTGAGCAAGCCGGACAGCTTTCTCACACTTTTGTACATATGTGACGTCGGCTGCGAAAACCAGGCCAATTGCGCAAATGACGTAACGTCAAAAAACGTGTTTTTTCAAACACCACGTGAAATTTATATTTCAAAAACTAATCTCGAAAATTTGACTCGTTTTCTTATATAAAATGTGCATTCTTCTCATTAAAACTCGGCAAAATCTTAGATCGAACGTTCCCAAATATTTAAATGGTAAGGGAATTGACTGTCACGACAGTATTTTTAATTTAGTGCCCTTTAACCACAAAGACGAAGTAGCACAAAATGGACGACATCTTGATTCTTGTCAAGCAAGGTGGGTTGTATTTTCTGTAAATTTGGCCCAATTATCCGACTTGTGGGCTATACGATTTTAATTATGTAAATGTTTAAAATGTTTTCACGTTTTGACGACGATTTTATTGAAAAAAATGGTAAATATTCGAAAACAAACAGCATTTGTTGAAAACTTTTACATGGCGAAATCGAAAGTAACATAGTTCGTCTGCAATTTATTTACTGTCAAAAGCTATCTATTTGAAATGTAATTTGCTCATCACTGAATAATTTAATCACTAAGATTTATGAGAACAGAAGCATCAACTTTGTTTGTAAATTTATGGCGTGAATAGAATAAAAATTGTGTTTTATTCATGATTTCTATGCCGATGAGATATGCCACTGGACCGTCACGGCGATCACGTATGTCAGTTTGAGACTGTCATTTTCATGTCTATTGAGAGGCAATCTTACTTCAATGAAAATTAAGATTATACGAATGTTTAAGAGTCCAAATCTTCAAGAATTGATGAGTTTGTTATGATATATCATTACAATCAATGACGTAAACGTATTTCGTTTTTACGCTTCGCCCACATCGCTCCTCCCACCACACTCCCCCTAACTTTTTTTCCATATGGATTATAAACTTAGATTTTTTGAATGGGTGGTATTTTCCAATGTTACAAAGGTAATGCATTTTGATTTTGATTTTTTATTTTGCTCAGGAGAAGCACAACAACTTGATACTTTATAATGACGTTACACAACTATTGGGACTTACTTCAACAGTGTTTTGACCATAGGTCTACCAGTAATGATTCAGAAGTAATATGGTAGGTATAAATGTCATGTATTTTTCTGGCAAATGAAAAAAATGTTATTTATTAAATATAATTAACCATGAATTGTTTTACAAATGGTATCTTGATTTGATAGATCTATTTGTAGTTTAAAAGTTGTAATAAGTGCTTACATGTTTCCTCTTCACTGAGGAAAGTAAGACGACAATAAATACAGCATTTGTTGTTATTATCAAAATTATATTTTGAGTAATGAGGGTACTCAGTAAATGTTATGGCTTATGATTTTTGTTTCTAATTAGTTCTGTTCGTAAGCTCAATGTCTTTCAAAACTTACTCTTGAAATAAAGAATGATTATTGTTGTTAGGAAATGGTAAGTAATTCATATTTACATAGGCCTTCTATATATTTTGGTTCTTATCTAATCATTCATGTGTATACAAATGTGTAATATCATTCACTGGTCATAAAATTATTCAAACTTTGCATATTTGTATGACAAATCATATTCATAAGTTCTACAATACACACACAGAAGAGCCAATAAATTGATGCACTTGTATTTCTTATGACTGATTTAGTGAATAATGTGCATTATCCTTTTTGAGTCAAACTATCAATAGTTGTATACTCAATTGAGTATTATTTTTTTTTACAGACAGAGGTAATATACCTATTTGAGTACAGCCTTAAACCATGCTGCGATGTGAATACAAGCACCAGAATAGCTTACTTGAGCAAGTTTTAAATGGAGAAGAAATTTACTCAATGTCAAATTCGCCCTCATGAGAGATGATACAATAATCATGTACAAAATTGTATTGCAATGCATAATATTTGACTTTCATGAAAATTTTATGCTCGGTAAACAATCAAACTTTTAGACATATGTAGTACATTGATATTTGATATAGCATGTGCCTACCCATTAACATTTTTATGTATACTCATTTACGTGTTGTGATGGAAATTTTTTTTCAAATTATCATGTGAATTATCCTAGTTGCAATGCTTTCTTAAGAAATGTACATGTTTTGCTACAGTTACACTTATTTTGACTGCAAAAATTATTCCCTATTGTGTTCATTCCAATCTTCCTAAGTATGAAACCTAACCATTTAAAGCATGTTAAAATGATCATGTGCATTCTAACTGCTTTTAAGTTGATACATTTCAAATTTTATCTTGATTTAAGTTTATTTGTTGTACCTTATTGTTTAAAAAATCACAAAAATTCACATTTCTTGATGAAAATCTTTTTTGACCTTGCTAAATATGTCTGGTATGGTTGATATGGTAACGTTTTTGTTCTGAAAAATAATGAATGGATAGATATGTGAACATGTTTCAATTTGATAGTTGAATAAATTTACACAGCAGTTATGTGAAGTGTTCTAAGGTTTACTAAAACTATGAGCATGACAAAAACGCCAACAATCTGTCCTGTTTTATGACTTGTCTTCCATACAAACAATGTACATAGTGGTTTCTTAAGAACACTTACAATTTATGTCCTATCATTATCATTTTGATAAAATGATTGTGTGCAATTGTATTTAATTCTTTCCAATACACTCTTTCCTATTATATGCAGTAGTGACATTGAATTTCACAACAAATAATTCAAATTTCACATAAATAGTGCTATAAACCACTAATAAATGGTTGCCATGGAAAAATTGTAAACTTAGTGTAGTTGAATAATATACTTTTTCGTCATTATGTCTTAAGATATTATGTAAATATTGATTAAAAGGTCATTCCCATCTAAGATGTCTCGTTTTTTGTTGTAGAATATACCCGTAGTATACATAAAAAACTGATGATATTTCGTCCCGGTTGCCCTAAAATATTTTCGTGCATCATGCATTCTTTAGAACCCTATAACTTTTTAACCACTGGTCAAAATCATCTGAAATTTTCACAACTTATGTTTGAAAATATATAGTTTCAAAAAAATGTTAAAATCTAAATTTGTGATTTTTTCGCCATTGGCCATGTTTTTTTCATGGGGCGTCAAATGTGTTAAATGTTTACCAATGCTTGAAAAATTAAAATAATATCTTTTTTATACATGTACAAGTATAACATTCCTATTGTATAAAGTACAATTACTCTCATATTTTCAATCCTTTACGAATACTCTTTAATACATAATTATCAAATAAAATTCCATTGAACCCATAAACAAACATGTGTGTAATTTTGGATGGCACATTTATAGACAGATTTTTTATTTTCATCGACAAAACTTCTGTTCCTTTGACAACAATTTCTGCATTTATTGCAAAACACCTCAGTAGATAACTTCGTAATTAATGGAAACTACTTCAATAATAATGTCTTTGGATTCAACAGGAGCTTCTTTTTTCTGACATTTAGAACATAAATACAATTTAGAAGCATTTCCTAAGTCCAATAGCTAGTCTGTTAATTACTAATCCTATATTTACACATACTTAAAGCCAAATAAAATTTGACAAATTCCATTAAGCCAAGAAATCATGTATTAATAGAAAATGTCAATTTATGTGATTTCCTCATTGTATATTCTTGCCTAATTAGTTGATTTATATAAGTAAGTTTCTGTTAAAGAGGAATTTGTATTTATGTCAAAGTCAACTTATGTAATAAATCACAGAGTCAACCTAAATATTTTTTTTCAGAATTGAGTCTCATTAAGATATTACCTTTCAGTAATTTATTGACAGTATCTATCAGTTATAGCATCAAACACATCAATGGGGTCTTAAAACATGACTAACATACCTCTACTGTGGAGCGGATGGTATTATTGTACGAGTTTTGTGTGATTTGAACATATATTCCAGTGCTTAAATCGGACTGGGCTTACTCTCACCAAAGGGTGACTTTGACTGAAACAGACAAGTCTTGCAACGTATAACCCTTCTATTGCCCAGTCGCTCCTCTTACATTCATAGTTTAAATCTCTTCATCCTGTATTGCCTCTGTCCCATAAAATCGTGGCTTGATGTGGGCCCGTACGTGCAGACAGCCGTACACCGTTGGAAGCCTTGCGTAGTAAGGTGACGGTACGTACATGGCAAAAAACAACACACCCGGACGGAGCCGTAGCTGGATTATATGCAAGTTTAATCCATACTCGGCCTTGATTGTGTTCACGATTTGACTTTGAAACTGATACGTGTATCCCCGGCTTATCTTACGGACCCTAGTAAAAACGTGACAGTCCGCACGGGTACGCACGAGTTCGTAGGAGTCCTTGCGCAGCTTGCTCGCACAACGCCCGTACGGTGCCCTCACTGGTATTGTTATGTTTATGGGACTGTAGCATATAATAGAAAAATAAGAGAATAATGCAAATTTAGAATTTAAGCACTCATTCAATCAATTTAATGACACTTATTAACAGTATTTGCAAATACACACAGCTCATCAACTAAATGATATATAGGGTTACTTTTACATAAAACTTTTGTGACGGCAGGACAATTTATTGTAAAGTTATTACAAGACAAGAACTTATGCATTGTCCTCAGACCAAAAACAGTTGTAAGAAATTAGTAACAGCATTTTGTAATTCCATGCAGATTTACATTAACCAACTATACAGCTATTACCCTTGGTCATTTATCTCCAAGTTTCCTTCGGGAGTCATTATTCTCATTGTGTGCACTTGAGCCGTACATAATTATACTATCCCTGCTAATACGCAGGGCAGACAGCTCAAGAGTTAGCAGTGTTTTCGAAAGGTTTGAACCCAGGAGTTCTCTATCAATACAATCAAGCGCCCACAGAAGCAGTATTAAAGGTTTTAAAAATATATTCTTAAATTTTGTTTTGAATTATGTAGTGTTTCTTTAATGTCAAAGTATACCCTCACTAGAATTTTGAATTACAAATAGAACAATACAATCCATTAAATGTCATTACATACCAGAGTGATCTTAGCGCACACTGACACCTTTTTTATTGGAGAATTAGTACACTTTTCTTACTGACTTCCTCAGCTAGGGGTGGAATAATCATAAGCTCACCATCTGTACATTCAGATGGTGAAAATCTTACTGGTTGTGTTACAAAACACTTCGATGCTGATGTTAGCAAAAGGTCTATTTTACGTCTTCATCTCGGGATATACCATCTCAAATACAGCAGTTTAATGTACATAATATGTGCTTTAATGATTAATAAAGGGTTGTCAGATTTCAGCTTGATAACATTTTTATTACAAAGTTACGCTTAAATAACTGGTCAAATTTGTCCTAAGCTTAACACTTTTAGCTTGACATTTTTTCTTTTACCATTTTTCAACATCAAATGTTTTGTTAAGTGTTGAGATGAGTAGTGTTTTCTTTTTTTGGCTAAATTAAAGTTATGTTCAAATAATTCCACACATTTTGTTCTTATATTTCATTGGTATATTATGATTTAGCAAAAGTACATCTACACAATTCTGTTTGTTTTTTGTGAAAATGTTTAATTAAGTGAGGATTTTAAGTACTCAGAAGCTTCACAAATGAATCCAATATAACATATTTTGTAAAACAACAGTTTTCAATTAATTTCTACAGTGACTATTGGATATTATAAACATTAAGAAGTATACTAACAAAAACTGCCCCATCAAATACCATAAGTATGTATTTTTTGAGAAAATTTGGAATACGTATATTGTTTTTCTGTTGAAATTTTGTTTTCATATGTATATAATGATATGGGTAGAAAAAAGTTATATCTAACAGTTATTTATGTTTTTCTGATACTTTTAAGTTTAAATATAGATATTGAAAAAAAATCTTTTAATTGAATAAAATTTAAAAAGAAAAAAATCTCAGCTTTCAAGGACTTACATGAAAACCAGTGTAATTTCCAAAATTCAATACAATACCAATCTTCTTAGCAAGACATTTTTAGCCAAAACCTTTGTCTTAATCTGACCACCTAGGTCACACTTGGTCTTCATTATTATTTTAAAACTGTCCAATAACCAAACTTGAGTCTAACTGAAAAGAATTTAAATGGACATTATTTTATAGCTAATAACCCATCACCAAGAAATTATACCATTCAATTAGTCAACATTTATAGTTATAATTGAATGAAGTAATTAATTTGTATTATAGACAAGTGTTCAATATATCATTTCCAAGAGTTCAAACTATCATAGTTCATATTCCAAGGAAGGAACTCAAATATTTATATCCTCAATAAATGATTAAGCAAAACTTAAGCAAATGAAAAAATCGTTTTGACAGATGCAACTGTAATGGGTTTTATGCGACCATGATTCACTTTAGTTTTTCATTTGCCGTAATTTTCTTTTAACATATATTAAGGTTTTAATATTGGAGTATATCTTCATTTGAAATACTTACACCTTAAGACTTCAAAAATACAATCATAAAATACAAATTAATTTATTAAGGAGAAATAAATTACAAATCTAAACTAGTGTCAGCATTAAATCTAGGGCTAAAGAAAATAACAAATAACAATCAATCAGTATTACAAATTAATGGACTCCAGCTAAAATGAACGCTGTGTGTCTGACTTAAATGTATTATGTTAAGAGTTACTTCCCTTGCTTTTCTTAGAGCACGAACATTTGATAGTGTACTATGCAAACAAACGTATAGGCTTTAATCACATTCAATTTAAGAAGCTTTAAAACAAACAAACGTCATGATACACCATTTTTTGCAATGTATAATAAAACACCAAAACGACAAACAAACCAATAGACCCCCTATCGACCATACAAACGACCATTTCGACACGCTAACTCAGCTTATAATCTGTATGACCTAATTTTGGTTATAAACCCTCTCTCGGAAACACATACATACCGATACACGTTAAATAAAAAAATACAGCACAACATAATTAAATACAATGCAAATCAAGTACAAAGACAATAATACTTACTGTGTAATTAAAAATAACAACAAGTTGTTATACCGATCAGCAAAATGGCGGAATCAGCGTGGGTTGAGTGACGTCATAGAAAAATAGTCTTATATGGTTGCGCGTATACATATCAATATAAAAGGAGACAGCCTATTTTGAATGATTTTATGATGCATATGATGCATTTTTGTCTGTCATTTCGTGGATGAGAGACAACTTGTATATACGATGAAAGAAGAATGCGTGGTTTTTGTAGAATTAAATTCAACATAACTACTTTGCCTTAGACTTCGGTTGGCTAAATCTGAAACCATTGATCAATATAGATAAATGTCTAAAACGACTGTCGAGAATATAGTTGTAAGTTTAGCGCACAAAGCGCTTAACTTAAAAACTATCTCACAGACAGGTATAACTTAGAAATTTCAGGGGGGTCCGGAGCCCCTGCCCCCCGCTGGATCCGCCTAAGTGCTGTATATTCATTGCAGATATGCACCGTGAAGTAGTTTTAAAGAAATAAATTCTAACTTAGTCATCGTCATAACGCATCGTCTGTTGACATTCTCGCTTCATATCCTCGATTTTTTTCGTCAAAAATTCAGATACATTGCTTACCGAAAGTATTCAGAAATAAATCAATCTGCAAGGATGCTGTAGTATCAAATTTGTCGCAAAAGACGTATGGAGTAATGTGAATTTATGAGTTTCCAAAACTTAATTTAAAACATACGTATACTTACCGATTCGTACTTGGGAACCTATCTTTGAAATGACCTTCAGCATCAAGAACCTCCTTTGTAAAACTGAATTATCATAAGTATGCGGCATGATACTTGATATTACATGTATATGTATTGTTAAATTAGTTTTCTACAAAATTTGTCTTGTGTTGTGATATTTTCAATGGCATTGAATCATGATGAGATAAACATATGTTGCTTTTGTTTGCTGGCAATTCAGTTAATTCATTTATATATTTAAAAAATGGCTTACTGTTAGTCTGTTATACAGAAACTACCAACGTGTTTGAAATTATGATGCACCAAATGAAATACTTAATATGTTGCAATGAATTTATGTTGTTATATTCACTAGGGAATTATTTTAATAATGTACGTTA
Organism: Mactra quadrangularis; assembly: GCA_025267735.1. Lineage (NCBI taxonomy): Eukaryota > Metazoa > Mollusca > Bivalvia > Venerida > Mactridae > Mactra > Mactra quadrangularis. The sequence continues at coordinate 5,979,867 of CM046303.1, forward strand.
TTTGTAGAGCGCCATATGCAGCCTGCTTAAGACTTAAATCATCATTTAAATAATGTGTAAAACTTTTAATCTGGTGTCCCTATAAAATTGTCGTTGCTGTGGGGTTTCTAGCTCATTTTTGTAAAATATTGTTACAGTCTTTCTCATAGTTATACTACATCGATTTAAATGACTGCTTGGTCAATACAGTAACTGTAATATCAGTTACTTGGTTAAAAATCTGTATACCTTTTTTGGGGAATATTCCAAAATCTAAATAAAATCCAAAATTGCAGTCATGGCTCGCCGCATAAATTTGGAAAAATGTGCAAAATATGATCATTTGACAGTAGCCTACGCGTAAAACGGCAGTTTTAAAATCAATAACCATGTTATATGAAATAATACAAACCGACGTATACTTAATAAACAGTAAATATACCTTTACAGCTCTAAATGAAGTCCACTTTATAAGAAAATCGATTTTAACGAGTTTCAAAAAAGAATGTTTTTGTCGCTTACGACTTCGATGAACGGTATTGTAAGCTAACAAAAAGAACTTACACATACAAAAGTTTAGATAGTTACAAAATTAAAACTAACTAATTATCATCATCTACACGCGTATAAACTTTAACCGATCAACATATATGCATCAATCAAATAAAGAGATCTTATAAATGAAACCCGCACACCATGAGAGCAGCCATTTTGAAAAGCAGAGTTGCTCATAATGTTTTCGGCAAAAAAAAAACTTGTCTGAATTTATCACTATAACTAGCGATTCAATGTGCTACATGCTAGAAAACTTTTCTGTTGAACATCACTACATGGAGCTAGCTTTGTAGAACAGGCTCTTTCAACATTAAAATTATTCAATTAAAACATTCAGTCACCGTTTTAAAAGGAAGTTTTTATACCGTGTTCTGTCGATAATGCAGAATGGTTACCTTAAATTATAGAATAAAAACAAAGAAAGCTTAATTAAATGACGATACATACCTAATATAATGTTATATCATGACTCCTGTAAGTTACAAGTAAACATTTATCCTTGCTATAAGTTTATGCCATTGAAAATCAACTTACTGAATACCGCACTATCAACTACCCGTACATATTTTATGCAAAATGATATTGATTGATCAAGTAGTTATACGCGAAGAAATTTGACACCGCTAATCTTATCTTAGCTCATTTAATTATCAGACAGTTTATGTATTTAAGCATTCAGCTCGTTCACAAAACCTTTTATTTAAATACTCTCTTATTATATGGTGTGGATTTATTGAATTTCGATCCAAAATATACCAAAATATCCGATTTTAAATAAAACCAAGTACTGACAGTACTGATGGGACGGTAGCACTAAAACTGTGCAAACTAGAATGGTACCTTGAAATATTTTCAACCATTTAGTAATTCTTACATGGTACCACGCAATACTTGAACCCATCTGGAAAGTGCTTGCATACATGTAAATAACGCTTAGTTCTAACATAGTATAATGTTATCATGAAATACTTGAACCCAGCCGGTAAGTCCTAACTTATAGTGTAATGATATTATGCGATACTTGAACCCATACTGTACGTCCTAACATAGTGTAATGCTTTTATGCAATACTATAACCCTACCAGTAAGTCTAAGCATACTGATATGGTACCATGGATACTTAAATATATGCGGTAATTATTAACAAACTAGTATACATGATTTACTGTAGTGATTATTCTAGAGCCCCTAAAAAGGCAGGGATGGACCAAACTGGGATAGGGTGCAGCGCGCCTTGCAACTTATTTCTGGAGTATAACTCAAAATAACATTTAGTAAACTGTAGTCCAGAATACGTTTGCGAATCCAGAAATCTTGCAAACTTACTTTTTTTATTTTTCATCCGATTTATTTCAAATTTTCAATAAATGAAGATCTACACATGGGCATAACACCAGTAAATTTTCATCCAGATATCTTTACTAGAAATATGTTTAATTTTAAGTCAAAAGTCAAAATTCCCATGGGAATCGGCAAAATCCCATGGGAGAATTGCTCTCCCATGGGATTTTTATGGGAGAAAAATGGGAATTTTCTCCCATTTACAAATATGGGAGAAAATTCCCATTTTTTCAAACTCATCCAAAATAACATTTAGAGATAGAATTGGATAGATCTATATGTACATAACATGATTATAAAGAAAAAATGAATAGTTTGTCACTTTTAAAGCATTTAAACACCATTTAAGAATTCTCCCATATTAGAAATGGGAGAATTCTCCCATGGGAGAATTCTCCCATTTCTGTATATGGGATTTCTCCCATGGGAGAATTCTCCCATTTTATAAATGGGATTTCTCCCATGGGAGAATTCTCCCATTCTGAAAATGGGATTTCCTAACATATTTGATTTAGCATATTTTATATGGAATTTCTAAGGGAACTGTTATTTAATGACTAGATATTGTCGTTTTTTACTATTTGACTGTATTTTATGAGTAAATTACGCTGCATAGTTGAAAATAGTGCTGTGGATTTTTTATATACTATAGAATGATTTTATAAAATCAAATATGGCAAAAAACATTGTCTTAGATAGTTGAAAATACCCTACATTACTCAAAAGCTGTGTTTGATAGTCTACATTATTTAAGAAATCAACAAATGGACATGCCTTTTCTTTTTCATTCAAAGTTGACACTTTCTTAGTAAGAGCATGTTTGTATTGTTTTGTGTTAGATAATTGACTGGAAAAATGGTTGGTTGAATCAGCAGCTAAAACATTTTTCAGTTGTGTTTTACTCATTCCATCTGATTCCCGAATGGGTCATACATACTTTAGCAGATTTTGTTCAAGGACTATTCTCCCTTGCTGATTCTTAGCCATGTCAGGCAGTTGTCAGTCACTGACTCAGTTACTCAGATAAATCCATACTTTCCAGGAAAAATGAGTACATGGGTTGACTGACAGATAAGATGCGACTTATACAATGTGTTGCTACGATACAACCTCGCCCCCTAAAAAAATAACGGTCCATCAAAAAGAATAATAATATCGAATATAAAAAGCAGACTTTACTAGATGATACTGTAGCCTAAATTAAATATTCATAGGCAGATCTAGCAGGGCAGGGCTGGGGATCAAACTAATAGTCTGTATCAACCTGCCTCATGCATCAACCCACCCCGTGGAGTTTCTCCTTAATATCATATTTCACGATCGATAGAAAAAGACTTGGCATTAGTTCAATCCCCTTACTATAAAATAATTTAGAAAAGTAAGCACGAAAATGCCAAAAAAAGTTTATTTCAAACTACATAAGAACAATATGCATAGATTCTACTTAGTGAGTAAGTGCTGAAGTCCTCGACCGCGGCACAGGCTCGGACTTATGTAGTGCACCCTGTGCTGCAAGTGCTACACAGTAGCAGACCGACAGCAAACGTCGCGAAAATGCAGCAGTGCTACAAATATTGCATTACAGACTGCTATGAAGTGGTGCTAACAGTCCCATAATGCATCAGCACTGCGCTCTATTTCGCAAAAGTAAAACGGCAAAAACGGCACATTGAACAACAAAATATACTAAAAATACATAAATAAATATTATGATAATATTGTTTGGATGATTTCAAATGTTTATATCCTTATAATTAGTGAAATCAGTTTAGTACTAAAATGTCCGTGGATTAAAAATGTAGATCCGTCAAATAGAATGAGCGTTGTTAATAGCAACGAACCGGAAACAGTAATTAATTAGTAAAATGGACGGTTGAACGTGTGACATTTCTCGCTTGAAAATCGTTAATATCACAGTAAATAATTGGAATAAATTACTGAAACTTGGCAGAAATGTGAATTAAGATACATTTAACTGATTTAAACTAACGGAATTATGTGTGTCGAACTGTCAAAGTTAAAAAATGGATACAAACAGTTGTTTACATGGACAACGTTATGACAAATAAGCTATGTGAAATCAGGAATGATCTGAAATATCTTGGTGAAATTCATAGACCAGGCATGATGCATTGTAATGATTATCCTAGTGCACCTGTCGAGATCTATGGGTGAAGCCAATGTTATCTGCAAACTAAAAAGACTAAGGAATAAGCCTTACTGTTACAACTTACAGGATACAGTTAACATATGATAGAGCGAAACCTGACCGGACCTTAAAGGTAAATTAATTATTATAGTTAAATAGTTTAATGTCATATTGTTTCAATATATTCTATTCCGGATGTGTTATTTTGTCTAAAAATTGAGGATGATTTACATTGAAACTCATTACTGTACTCATTGCATCTATTTCTGCGCTAAGTCCTGTTCTGTGTTATTTTCACTTTACGGTAATTTCTATTGAAGCCACACCTACAAAGCTTTTGCTATGATTGAATGCGGACTGAACTCATTAAAAATTTTGAACAGTTAATTTTTTTATATTATTGGACCTATTATGACAGTGTGGTACAGACTATTAATACCTCACATCCAGATTTACTTCCCTTACGTAATGTTGGTTGCCAAGTGACTTGATTAATGCCGGTGAAATGGAGAAATGTAAACATTTGATGTGGTTTCACTTTGCTACTCTGTAAATGAATGATTGGTGGATGTATTGAGCAGAAAAGAAAAGAAATGTAATGCCCAAGTCACACAGGCAAAATTTTGACCGCAAGTTGCGGCGAGTTGAACATCGCAGTAAGCCTCTATGAAACAAAATCACTTAATTAAACGGTTGCAATGTATGGTCATATATTTTCGGATATCCCAAATGAAAACACTGAGTAAATATTTTGATTATACAATTGATGATTGATTGAAAAGCTTTGTTAGTTAATTTCCACTGATTGATTATGATTTTTTTTATTATTTTGAAACCCTAACACTTTCTGTATTTTCACTTTCAGCTTTTATAAAGTTCTTTTACATATTTTTAACATGTCCCAAGTATCACATAATTATAACATATAATTTAAACACCACCAAAATTTTGATAGTTTTCTTAATGTAAATTCTCTTTCTCAGTATTATATCTATATGTTCTCTATAATCAGTATTGTATGATATATTTTATAAGAAATATATTGGGGGTGGGGGTCAATAAAAATTATCCAATGAAGTTAATCAACTTAGAAGAATAATACTTTGCGTTATCAATTTGCGACATTTTCAACTAATATTGATAAGATATCTTACATAAACTTGATAAGGTAATATGTTTAAACATTTAAATTCTTTTAAGAAAGAATAAATAGAAATATAGTTCGTAAAGAAATAAACTAAAAGTTTAGATTTTTTTTATAAATCCTAAAAGTTAAGACATATTTACATAGACCCTAATTTAATTCTATCATTTTCCACATGACTGATTTTAACCTTGTTACATGTATATAACCCTCTTATCAGACTAGATAACATTCACACTAGGGGGCCTGCATCGAAAGGAACAGTTTTGTTAGATATTTTATACACTGTTAGATTTTACTGGGTGCTGATTGGCTGCTGTCTATAGTTACACTATGATATGTTAGGGAGTGATCATATATTTTACTTAAAAAACAAAACTCTGAAAATACAAAATGCTTGAACATGTTTTCATAGAGCAGTTTATTATGAAGGCCAATAGATAAAATTATTTATCTGAGTCCGTAAAAATCTTTATAAATTATGGCTGGGCACTAAATATTATTTATTAACATTATTTATGTTTTAGTCTTTAAATACATTACATATTTGTAAATCAATGCCATTTTTACAATTATTTTTATACTATTAACGGCATTAAAAATGTAGATCTAACATACCTTATTATAAACTCAAAATTTGTTACAAGACTTATGATCAGTGCATTCAAAACCAATATGTACCTAATGATGATAATATTTTGTGTATATCGTCTAAATAATCTGGCTTACAACCAAATCAAATGTAAAAGAAAATCTGTAATTAACTTAGCAACCACCCTATGTTATATCAGTGGTTCCACTTCTCTCCATATTTGTATTTTTATAACTTGGACCAGTGCCAAATAATAGAAAAGTAAGCATCATTTAAACTTTGATATAGACTATATACATGTATAAAGATACAGACTATATATGGCTAGCAAAGCAAAGATCTGATAAGAGATATTGTTTTGTAAGAATGTATTAATACATTTATATTTTGAGGCTGAAAGAAAACCCTATCAGTCTAATAGGAAAATTATATATTCATGTGTATAATATACATGTTTATCATTTTCAATACATGTATTTGATGAACAAAAACTCAGAGAATGACTTTATATATTTATAGCATTTTATACAAATTACATAGCAGACAACTTGTATCTTGTGATATCTCTGGATGATCATAAACATTATAAATAATCTTAAAATATATTAATGCATTTTCTTATTTTCATTGATAATTCAGTAATTGCTCATAGATGACTATTATTATAATTTCAGTAGATGTAGAGAATTAATTGAATTTCTTTTTTGCATTGTCTCATTTTTTCTTTTGATTTTTTACAACTACATAATTATATCATTTATACACACATTATTATAAAATAACTAGTATTATGTTTTTGCTTTTTTTTCAAAATAAGTCTGGTGTAAATCACCAATACTGTATATCAAATTGAACAGGGTTGTAAATTACTAATAATAAAATCTGATCAATTTACCTATGAAAGAAGAAACAGTCAAAATAGTTACTATGGCAACCAGCTGATATCCCAGGTTCAACAGTCTATATATAGCCATAGATCTTAGATGAGATAAGCTGATTAAGGCTAATTGTAAAATACAATGTATAGATATACAGACTGTGTAATATAATGTCAGAGAGTAGATCTTTTTAAAGATAAAGCAATAGTTTAGTCTTATTTTGGCTACTATATTTATTTAACTAATTGTTAGATAAACCCTATGATGATTAGACTGTTAGCCAATATGTCTTTATGAAAAACAGAACTTACTCTCACAAACTTAGAAGAATATTATATAATGTATTATGTATAATTATTTTTTTCTGATGAAAGGAGAATAAAGTAAAATGTATACTTATATGTAAATAGATAAAATTAAATTTGGTCAGTGAACTATAGTTATATTAATGTCACCAGAAGAGTGTAAATATTGTCTTCATTGGCCTCTCTACAAATATACACTAAATAAAACATTTATTTTTTCTTGTATGAAACAATAAAAGCACTTGATTGATACACTTATAAACTAAAATATAATCACTGAAATGCCCCAGACACTCCTGGTAATTGAAACGTTTGAAGTACATGGTTTTTTTCCATACAGTAAAAGCTTTTGTAATTCTTCACTTGTTTTTTTATAACATGAATTCCTGTATGCTTCTCCATTAACAACTGAATAGTATGTTCAATTCCTGAATTGGTACACATGAATCACAGTTAGGGTCAGATTGCTACTAGCTTAACAATCCACAGCCCTTATCTTTTTGATTACATTTTATAATTGAATCATTTGACTATTTCATTACCTCAACTTAAATTCTGTTGAATGTATTTTGTCAATTTATCATGATTATGTTTCAGTAGGTGTCCACAGTCACAACAGTGAACTGCTGATATAAATTGATGTTTTAGTACATTTAAAGGAGAAATTTACAAACATTGTCTTAAGTTAATTCAAGCACTAGCCAGAATAATCATGCTACTACTGGGCTAGATATAGTTAAGGTGAAGACTAATCTTGTTGGGAGGTATTATGCAAAATTACCTGAGAAAAAATATGTATTTGGTTTTCAATAATTCCTGTATCCATGTATGCTAGTCCTGGGGTCAGGTTCGTGGGTTAAGCTGATGACTGCCATCTTAATTTTTTCAGGCACTAGGTCCATTAATAACGTTATGAAGTTCAAGGCAAAATTATTAGCGGTAGTTAGCTTGATCTTATGAATCAAGTAGTTTTCACAAGCCTGTATCTATGTATGCTAGTCCTGGGGTCAGGCTGGTGGGTTGAGTTGATGGCTACCATTTTTAATTTTCTCGAGCGGGTCCATTAATAATGTTATGAAGTTCAAGGCAAAATTATCAGCTAGCCTGATTGTATGAATCGTGTAGATATAACAAGCCTGTATCTATGTATGCTAGTTCTGGGGCCAGGCTAGTGGGTTAAGTTGATGACTGCAATCTTAAATTTTCTCATGCAGGTCCATTAATAATGTTATGAAGTTCAAGGCAAAACTATTAGCTAGCCTGATTGTAAGAATAAAGTAGATTTCACAAGCCTGTATCTATGTAAGCTAGTCCTGGGGTCAGGCTAGTGGATTAAGTTTATGACTGCCATCTAAATTTTTTTCAGGCACTAGGTCCATTATTAATGTTATGAAGTTTAACACAAAATTATCAGCTAGCCTGATTGTATGAATCATGTTGATTTTACAAGCATGTATCTATGTATGCTAGTCCTGGGGTCAGGCTAGTTGGTTAAGTTGATGACTGCCATCTTTAATTTTCTCGAGCACTCTATCCATTATTAATGTTATGAAGTTCAAGGCAAAATTTTTGCCAGCTTGATTGTATGATCTAGAAGACTTCACATGCCTTTATTTATGTATGCTAGTCCTGGGGTCAGGCTAGTGGGTTAAGTTGATGCCTTCCATCCTAATTTTTTCTAACACTAGGTCTATTATTAATGTTATGAAGTTCAAGGCAAAATTATCAGCAAGCCCAATTGTATTTATCAAGTAGATTTCCCAACAATGTATCTATGTATGCTAGTCCTTGGGTCAGGCTTGTTGGTTAAGTTGCCAACTTAAATTTTTTTAGCGCAAGTTTATATCAGATATATCTACCATGTTTTAGGCCCTCTCCGATTTGAAATTGCGCCAAATCCAGAAGTAGTCCCTCAGTATATAAGTATAGAGCAATTCAAAATGATCGTCTGCTATGACAGGCGTAATAATTCCTGAAATATACTAGTTAATCGGTCTATACTGAAGCGTATGTAAAATAGCTTGTGAGTTAAGCCTCTCAGTAGAGATCTTTACATTGTATTATGTAATAGAATGGTATCAACTATCAGTTACTGCCTATCGCATGTGCCAGTTTTTTTTAAGTAGAGATGTTACATCAGCTTATGTAATAGAATGGTTCTATAGGAAAAGTTTAAAGAATGTAGTTAATGACATTGACTTTATCTATTTTACATACAGATTGAGTAGAATAAATGTGCATAAATGATATAAGGGGTTATTATTGTATTGTTAACACTCCATTTGCAGCTCAGTGAATACATTACATTCACCAGCTGCCTTAAAACTAGTCGAATCATGATATTGACCTTTACTATGAACCTTCGAACGTCCAATGAAAGTTTACCAAATTTCAAATTAGCTGAAAAACTTAATACGCATTGTCATTGGTTGAACGAGTAAACAACACCTTTTTGGTATGATTATACTAGTGACGAATGCAACCTCATATGACGTCATATATAGCGTGGCTACACTTTGTATTTAAGTTCAATAAGTTGCTCTATGTTTACAGTTAAAAGATCAGAGATGCACATTTAAAAAGATCAATGCTTACTTTCATTTTTGGTAATTTTTCATTATCTAACTGATGCAAAACTGTCAAACATCTTTCCATTTTGACATTTTGAAATTACAGGCGTGAGAATTTTTTGCATCTATTTTTAAAAACCACGTCACAGTCATGCGATTTAAATGTTTATGTGACTCTGTCTAAAAATAGAAATATCAGCTTGTACGTAGTATTTTAGCAGAGGTAGAAAGTGAACGAGTGAATCTTTCGAACCGATGTATTGGAGAGTATGTATTGTTCTAAGAATGGCCTCTTTACTTGTTGTGATTGAACACAAATCAAAAGTGTGTTCACCTGACCGGTTTACCTGCTGTATTTATAGGTCGATTGTTTGAAGTGTTTTGAACCATAGCAATGCCATTCTACCTATCACTGAACTGTTCTTTGTGTACAAACATAGTTGGAGCCAGATATCTTATTTTACTTTTTAAACCCAAACAAATCCAGTGCCTTCAGCACTTTGATTTATAAATGTTTTTAAGTTCAAGACAAAATTATTAGCTAGCCTGATTGTATGAATCAAGTAGATTTCACAAGCCTGTATCTATGTATGCTAGTCCTGGGGTCAGGCTAGTGGATTAAGTTGATGACTGCCATCTTATTTTTTTTCAGGCACTAGGTCCATTATTAATGTTATGAAGTCCAAGGCAAAATTATTAGCTAGCTTGATTGTATGAATCATGTAGATTTTACAAGCATGTATCTATGTATGCTAGTCCTGGGGTCAGGCTAGTTGGTTAAGTTGATGACTGCCATCTTTAATTTTCTCGAGCACTCGATCCATTATTAATGTTATAAATTTCAAGGCAAAATTATTACCTTGCTTGATTGTATGATCAAGTAGATTTCACAAGCCTTTATCTATGTATGCTTGTCCTGGGGTCAGGCTAGTGGGTTTAGTTGATGACACCCTTTTTAATTTTTCAAGCGCTTGGTCCATTATTTTTGTTATGAAGTTCAAAGCAAAATTTTCAGCTAGCCTGATTGTGTGAATCAAGTAGATTTCACAAGCATTTATCTATGAATGCTAGTCCTGGGGTCAGGCTAGTGGGTTTTGCTGATGACTGCCTTTTTTAATTTTCTCAAGCTGTATGTCTTTAATTAATGTTTTGAAGTTCAAGGCAAAATTTTCAGCTTGCCCAATTGTATTTATCAAGTAGATTTTACAAGCATGTATCTACATTATGTATGCTAGTCCTGGGGTCAGGCTAGTTGGTTAAGTTGATGACTGCCATCTTTAAATTTCTCGAGCACTAGGTCCATTATTAATATTATAAAGTTCAAGGCAAAATTATAAGCTAGCCCTATTGTATGAATCAAGTAGACTTTACTAGCCAGTATCTATATATGCTAGTCCTGAAGTCAGGCTTGTGGGTTAAGTTGATGAGTGGTATAAGTAATAGAATAATAGTGTTATCTACTCCTTATTTTTTATGAAACTTTAAATCTAGGGAAGCTTGTATTCAAGTTATTGCATTATGCTCATCTACAAAATGTATTCATTTAAATGAAAGTATTTTTTAAATGAAAACTTCATTTAAGAAATGAAAAAGAATCAACTGTAAGCATTTACTATTTTAGACTTGAAGATCATTCAAAAGATTTACAAGCCGTCTTTTAAAACTTCAGCCCAATATCAAATTTCAATATAAATAAATACCAAATATTCTACCATTGAAAAAATTGGATTTCTCCCACGGGAGAATTCTCCCATTTTGAAAATGGGATTTCTCCCACGGGAGAATTCTCCCATATGCGATATGGGATTTCTCCCACAGGAGAATTCTCCCATTCTTAAATATGGGATTTCTCCCACGGGAGAATTCTCCCATTCTAAAATATGGGATTTTTTTATTTTTGGACTTTTTTAATATTTTTTTTCACATTCTTGTTAAGAACATCAGTATGATGCCAAATCTGTATTTTTACCTTGTTGTGACCTTTATTAATGGAATTAGAAATGGGAGAATTCTCCCATGGGAGAAAATTCCCACATTTTAAATGGGATTCCCATGGGAGAGCCATTCTCCCATGGGAATTTGCTGATTCCCATGGGAATTTTGACTTTTGACTTGAAATTAAACATATTTCTAGTAAAGATATCTGGATGAAAGTTTACTGGTGTTATGCCCATATGTAGATCTACATTTATTGAAAATTTGAAATTAATCGGATGAAAAATAAAGAAAGTAAGTTTGCAAGATTTCCGGATTCGCAAACCTATTCCGGACTGTGTTCCAGTGTTATATTTAGTACAATGTTTATATAACATTTACGCTATACTGTTATATTTTTTACTTAAGAAATATGTTACAGTTGTCTATATTATGTTGTATAATAAAATATAGGCACGAGTTTTGATGCGCTTTTGATTAAAACACGACTGCTTTAGCACGAGAGATTTAATAAGCGCATCAAACGAGTTTATTACATAATCCCTGACTTATGAAAAAATAAAAAAAATCCTTTTTATAGGAACCGTGTTCCAAATTTGAAAAGAGCGAACGACATCTAATTGAATTCTGTTTCAAATCAATAGAAAACAAGTAGTAAATGCGACCAAGAAATTAGTGCAGCAGAGAAGATTACGTCTATTGTTTATGTGTTAAATAAACGTTTAATAAGTACAATTCAATTTAAATACACAATGAAACCAATGATGTATTCTTTTTAATTTCCAGAAAAATTACCTGTAAAAATTTTAATATTTAAATAAACATAATGTTAATAACATCGTTTAACTCTTACTTCCAAAAGTAAATGTTCAAGTCAACAAATGAATTAGTTGTTATAGATTACTGCTAAATAAATTACAAATCGCAAATTTTGTAAAATTTCCTTTCATTCCTCACCTTGGACCTCATTGTGTAACAACATTTATGTACACTCGTCAAAAGTTCTACACTTTTTGATAACTAGAAAAGCATAGTTAAAATAGTCAAATCTTAATTGTATTCTTACTACATATCTTCTATACGTTAACCTTAACTTTTGATAAAGAAAACCGGTTCAATGTCAAAATCATTGATCTGGAACGAGAAAATGTGTTTTTCATGATTTTCTCGTGCAAGGAAATGTGGTCGTTGAAAATCACCTAACACCCACTTCTAAGATCCAGGCATTTGTCGGAAGTAAAAGGCCGGGTGATAAAAACGAATTTTTTTACTCGAATGTCGCTTTCAGGGAGCGTATACGCAACCGGAATGCTTGAACCTGGCATGTCAGTATGAGCGGCACGTGTTTATTAATTTTGTTCAGGTAAATTTTGACAAATTGTATCTTAAAATGTTTGAAAATGTTGTCTTCATCAAATTTGAGTAGAAAACAATATTTTCTATTGTTACGCTGCTAATGCGTTACGTCACACAGCGTTACGTTCTTTTCGACGTCACTGACGTTAATGATCGAGCTTGAGAAAACGCTTGCATGATTTTGTTCATTTCTCATCAGTTCATGGTGAACATTGCTTATTTGGATAGAAATTCTATTTTTAGGAATTATAGAAGAAGCCAAACTGTATCGTTTAAACTGCCCTAGACTGAGTTGTTTGTCCGAATAGACTTTATTCGGAACTCAAATTTGTGGGTTTTTCCGTCCGTGCGATGTAGGTACAAACAAAGTTTGTTACACATTATTTATGAAAATCACGAAATATGGATTAAATCCTATTGTTCTTTGTACACGTGTTTTCATTGTAACAGTGAAAGTTTGTTTGTACCTACATGGAAAAACCCAAATATTTGAATTCCGGATATAGTCTATTACTAATACAGTTTTACATGTAAACGATAAAATTATACAAACTGTCGCATTTTCTTTAAGCATACCAACTTTTTTGATTTCTAGCTGCCCTCATACAACTTACACAAGTGATCATCATTTTTCCTTCATTAATTTGAACTAACTTTTAATCTGTAGGCTAAGCGCATGGTTTTGGCTCGTAGATTTAAATGTAAAAGATTTTGTTATATTATGTCCTATTAGGTTAAAATTAAAATCGTTACGGTGAACGGTATAACGTGTTTAAATGTCTTTCTGTTATACCTTTTTTGTTTTGTTTTATTATATCCTTTTATCAATTTATTAAATTTGTTACCATTCAAGCCATTCAACTTTTTGTTACTGGTTGAAATTTGTGACTTTTGCATTGGGCACCAATGAAATAAAATGTCGTTAAACGAAAAGTTTTTGTTGATTTTCAGACCAGATTTTTCACCATTATTAGGTAGTAGTCGCAGTTTTCATTAGTGAAATTGGTATGAAAATTCATCATGCAGTTACTTCAATAAGATATGATTTACAAGGTGTATACTTAGAACATTTGACTAGTGTATATATGCAACTTAAGCAAACGGATTGATAAAGCAGCCCTGCGTTCAGTTAGCATTTAACGTTAGCCAATTACCGTTACCGTTATGAACGGTTAATTGAACGATCCGTTGAAGTGCGAACGTTTAATGATGGCGAACAAGAGAGTCATTTCTTCTATTTTATTAGAAGAATTCGGACAGGAGGACTTGTTTTCTTGTGTTTTTTTTTGTGTAAATGAATTGATCTAAATTAACGGGAGTAACTCCGCCGAAACCGTTGAATAGACCTAATCCGTATTCAAATTTATGGGTTTTTTCGTCCGTGCACAGGTGCTACAAACAAAGTTTTCTACACATTATAGCTAAACAGCACGAACTATGGATTAAATCCCATTCTTCTTTTTAAACGTGTTTTCATTGTAACAGTAAAAGATTCTTTGTACCGAAGGGGAAAACCCAAATATTCGAATTCCGGCTATAGTCTGTTCGCAATGGCAGTTACTTATTTGTAAAATGTACTGGAACTATTTTGTTTCATGCTGTTTCATACTCGCGTACTATATACTAAAACCGTAAGGCTGTTGGCCTTAAACGTTTTCCGCTAACAGGCCGTTCAATAATGACTGTTAGCGAACGTTACGGAACGGAGTTTACCGTCAGAATGTTAAACGATCGACAGGTATCTTTTGATTACATTTAAAATTGACTCTTGTTTTTTCTGTTTATTATGAATACTTGTTGAATATGCCACTGCGTCTTCCTCTTTAGCTTGTGAAATATCAGCATTTCTATACATACGACTATTTAATTTTAATCGTTTTTATATGATATGATTTCGTTATGTTCGGTTTTTACAATATTCATTGAATATATTGTAAAATGTTTTCATTGATCTGTTAATTGTACAAAATATATTTAAGTTAACTCTATGAAATGAATTACTCACCTTTAAATATTTCGCTTAGTTTTTCCAATATACAGGTAAAACCAATCCAGGTCCAAGGGTTGTTAACGTATTTTGTAGGAGAAGAAATGCTTATGATTATTCCGTAATTTATTGTCAAATGTTAACCATTCTCATTAAACATCAATGACTTTATGTCGTATGTAGTATTCTAACATAGGCACTTGCACTTTCACTGTTTATTTAATGTGACGCCATCTATACTCTAATATTGAACAAATTACACATCGTGACAACTGTTATAATTTTACTCCCCACGTGAAATGAGCTTAGCCGAAAATAGTTTCTGAGTTCATTGAAGGTATTGACTTTAACAGGGCATTGGATGTCCGTAAGAACATGCCAGTAAATGTAAAACGTGTACTAATCCTATCACTTGACGGAAAGGGGCCTAAATTTAGTTTGAAACGATTCTAGCATAAAAAGATTAACGTCAAGACGTTTTCTAAGTCCCATCATTTTCCGATTCCGCTGTCTCATTTCATTCTGTGCTTCATCCGACGATCATACCAGCTTTTATACAAAAATACAAATATTAAATACAAGCCAATCTGTGCATAGCATAATATAATGGAACTGGCTACGTGTAATCTTACAAGTTTCATATCCAAGTCGACGAGCAGCTCGCTGATTTTCTGAAAATTCATTATTCCTTGACACGAGTTTATCAATCCAATCTATATCCAACCTTTTTGATAAATTCGCATTTTTGCTAAATGACTTTATGCTAAAGCACTCGTTATTTAATTCAAAACGCATCAAAGCTCGTGCCTATATTTCATTATACAACACAATATTGTAACGTGTCCGCTGGGCGCGCGGCCGTCAAGCCGGCGCTCGCGTACGTGTTTTAAGTCGATGCTCGTCTTAACACCGACTGACTAGGCGTCCGAGCTTGCTGCAGGAATGGAGACGAGACAATCCCAGGACACTGACTCGTGCTCTGGGCTTAACAACAATGTGGAATATATATAGTTGGATTTTCCTCCAGCTATTTGGCTTATATGATTAGAAAAACAACTAAAATAAAAGCGTATAGTAATATGTACAGGCACAAAGCATAAACCAAAAACACACTCCTGAGACAACACCTCAGAATGGAAACCAACAGAAACAACAAAAGTTATAGACACGATAGAATAAAACTACAGTATAAAACAATATGTACAAACTTAATGTTCCAGACACAGTCTGGAGCAGAGACAAAAGCGTTAACAAAAAACTAAAAGCTCTGAGACACGACCTCGGGTTATAAAACGTATGTTGAAACCAACAGACCCCGAGTCCGGACAAGCCAATGTCTCAGGAACAACTCGGAGCTAAAGCAAAACCAAAACTAAAACTAAAACTCCGAACACAGACACGGGTTATAAAACGTAAGTTGAAACCAACAGACCCCGAGCCCGGACAAGTCAATGTCCCAGGAACAACTCGGAGCTAAAGCAAAAACCAAAACTAAAACTCGGGTAATAAAATGTTTGTTGAAACTATCAGACCACGAGTCGGACAAATCAATGTTCCAGACGCAACACGGGTCTAAAGCAAAAGCAAAACCAAAGCTTCGAACACAACATCGGGTTATACTTTGCTTGAAACCACATACCCCGAGCCGGACGAAGCGATGTTCCGGGCACAACTCGGAGCAAAAGCAAAGCAGAAACCAATCCCGATACACTATCTCGGGTCATAGACTATTGCTTGGAACCAATAGACCAATAGTCCAAACACTCCTATACCACAAGGACGACTCGGAGCAGAAACAAAACCTCGATCATTGGAGCTTCAACAGTCTATCTTCTAAGACAACCTCGGGAACGATAACAAGAGATACCCCAAGATCTAGAACGATTTACCCCGCAGGTTCTGCCACCAAAGTCGGCGTGCAAAAGCGCGTCTTTACCTTAGAGACAACCTACTAATCGCAATGATGCTCAATTGTCAGTACAGCAGAAAACTCATGCCCAGCTTACCAAGCATCGGCGACTATACCTCAAGAACGTTAACAAGGGAATACTCAGGAACCACGATTTACCCCGCAGGTTCCGCCGCCAACGTCAACGAGCAAGAAGGTGCTTCCACATCGAACAACATACTAATCGCAATGATGCTCTGTTGTATGAACAGTGGAAGCACACACCTTGTTCCAGGGCGTCTACAATTAAACAGTAGACCCACGACTATCTTCCACTCCAATCATCACCACGAGCAGTCACCAACATTCTGCTACCAAATGAAGTCAGCACGCATTTATATACTATTGGACGAGTCAATTTTACAGAACAGTCCATTTCCAACCCAGAAGGTAAAACGAGTTAATTTTTGAAAAGGGAGGTAATTTATATATTTTCCCAAGCTGACCTATATGTAGATTTAAATTGATAAAACAAAGGTATGGATTTCCCTTAAAGTTCTAAATAAATAGTTAAAAAGGCTTAATACTACATAGTTTTAGACAATTAAAACGTATCACAATTCTAAACATGACAGAAAAAGAAGGAAATTCACCAAAACATTTAATTTTAGTAAAGGGAGATAATTTGTCAAAACCATTCAACAAAGAAATTGTTCAAAGGTGATCTTGCATACAAAGAAAAATGCTCTCGACAAAGTCGCTGAACAAAACGACAATGCCGGTTCGTTTCAATATACACAACTGTAAGTTTTTTCTTAAACAGTATATGTTTCCTCCATTCATTAAGTGCTTAAGCGCAAATGCATAAAGAGTAATAGGTACAGGAAGTACATATTGCGGTATTTTTACAACCGTTCAATTTTTATGATTGAGAAAACCAAACAGTACCCAAGCTATTAATTCCGAGACAGAAAGTAGTTTGTAAATTGCACTATTTTTCTAAAACTGGAACTTTGTGTATTACTATGCGCTAACGAGTAGCAGCCGCTCAGTATGACATTACAGAAAAATACCGTAGTATTTTGTACGTGTTATTGGCAGCTATCCACGCTTTAGCAGGTTAGGTTTGCATATTCATTACAATATTTCACCAATCAAATTTTCTGTTCGTTGTTTCAGAAAACTTTGACATATACAGTAGTTATAAAAAATGTGTGCTTATCAAATAGATAATTACCAACATTACTTTCAAAAAGTTTCGAATTACGTTCGAACGAAAACGGACTTGGAAATTAACTAAATGATCCGCCAAGGATTTTCGTAAATACATGATTGAAAGTATTCCAACATGATTTTATTTGTGATGTAACACTTGCATAGGCGTGACTTGCAAGGGCATAAGTGGCTGATGAAATCATGAAAGTACATACATGTACAGAACATACAATATATACTAGTAATGATATAACTAATCAACCATTTAATGTATATGTTAATATTGTTACCCAATTACGTTACATGGGCAGCGTCCCGTAACCGGAAAAGGAGGATTCTGGTAGTTGAGGGAGACCCATGGATCTCCAGTCTTCCCAACACACTACTTTGGACTCCGATTCAAGGTAGACGGATGTACAAGTGGGCTCGACTTGGCCAATCGGCTAGTCATGCCTTGCCCTTGAATGGTTGCATACTTGCAAGAGCTAATGTATTTTTGTAAGAACATGTACTCCTGGATGTGTCAATCTCCTTGGAATTGTCACTAACGCAATAAGCATACCTTCTATTTGTAAAAACATTTGCGTTCAACATTAAGATTTACGTGTATATACTGAATATGCAGTACTTTTTCAAATTTAAACGTTCAACACACTTATTCAAGAAGGCGATGGCTCATGGGCCAATTGTGTTGATTGTAATCATTTGCAATTTCATGCAAGTATATTTTCATTTAACCTTTTGGTGCAAAGGCTGGATACCCACCTCCATTGCACTTTCCCTTGATGGAATCCGAGGTGGCTGGGGAACCTGTGTGATGAATCACAAGTAATTTAACCATGGGTTCTTTAACTAACAATAAAAAACATAAGTCTGATGAATCATCCAATAGCTACACTAGTAAAAAAACAAACCAATCATCCTTTCTACGCTTCCTAATAGTAAAGGGAGAGGTAAAGTACTCCCAACTTTATCATTGCACCGACCATTTCATCATTGATTGGAACACTGAAATCGGTCAGAAAGCTCTATTGTGGCGAGCTCCTCATCGAGATCCAGCGAAAAACAACAATCGGAAAATTTAATAAAGTTAAAATCGTTCTACGGCATCAAATGTTTCTACACTGTTAACGAATTACTGAATTCATGCAAATATGTCATCCGATAAATTCCTATTCACTTTTGACTCTCATTTAGCTAGTATTTTTAATGTTCAGATGCGTTCTATCGTGAACTTGATGGCTACGTTCAACGGAACCGGAAGCGTGCATGACATCAGAAGTCAATACGCAACGACACGCCTTACTTATAATTTTAAGCCACTACGGAATAAGTGGCGCACTGTGGTAAAAACAGCGAGGGCCAAAATTAAACGTCATGGACGCCACATTATTTGCAATAACTGGATCGCAACATGATACTAATGCAGGACGGTGCACTTGCGCATTCTGTCTGATCGACATACGATTTCCTTCCACAGATGGGTGTTGATGTAGTTGATTGTAGGGCTGTGATGAGTCACACTTCTAATGTAAATTTAAATTCATTTAAGGACCGAAAAATCTTGTGTCAAAATTTGATTGATACATCTAAACAACATGTTATTACTGAAAATGCCCATAAAACGTCTTGTAATAGATATGTTTGGAATATATGGTTTTCCATTATTAAAATAAACTCATGTAAGTCTTTACTAACTTTTTTATTACATGAATTCTGTATGCTTCTCCATTAACAAGTAATTCTTGGTTAGATTCGTGAATCGCTACACATGAATCATGGCTCGAATCGGATCGCCACTTGCTCAACGACCCACAGCCTTACCGGATTGGCTGTTAAAGTATTCGGAAATCAACCCTATCGAGAGCGTATGGACAGAAAGTGTTGGGATAGTATACATGTATACCGCAATCATCCATCGGCTCATCTACAACAACACGACACAGAATTGTTTACGAATGGGACAGACGCAGGATTTTTGACAAAACTATATTTTATTCCTTAGACAACGATAGCAAACGTCATTTGTTATACTTATTATTGTTTTTTTGTTGTGAATTTTGATTACGCCCCTTACCACTGTTAACTCACATTTTCCTAGTTATGCAGATGCGTATATTCATAAATTAGGTACCATAACAAAAACAATTAATGTTTCCGTGTGTTACATTTTGCAAATTAGTAACTGCCATTGCGAATAAACTGTATGCGGAATTCAAATATTTGGATTCTCCCCTCCGGTACAAACAACGTGTCACTGTTACAATGAAAAGGATTTAAGGATTTAATCCATAGTTCGTGCTGTTTAGCAATAATGTGTAGAAAACTTTGTTTGTACCGCCTGTGCACGGACGGAAAACCCCATAAATGTTAATTACGGATTTGGCCTATTCAACAAAGTCGGCGGTGTTACTCCCGATAATTTAGATCAATACATTTACATAAGAAACAAAAAAAGTAAACAAGGAAACAAGTCCTCCTGTCCAAATTCTTCTAATAAAATAGAAGTAACGACTCTCTTGTCCGCCATCTTTAAACGATCGCATTTCATCGGATCATTCAATTAACCGTTCATAACGGTAACGGTAATTGGCTAACGTTAAATGCTAAATGAACGCAGGGCTGCTTTATCAATCCGTTTGCTTAAGTTGCATATATACATAAACGCTGTTACACTATGGGGTCCAAGGTGGGGAATAAAACGAAATTTCACAAAATTTGCGATTTGTGATTTAATTAGCAGTAATCTATAACAACTAATGCATTTGTTGACTTGACCATTTACTTTTTGAAGTAAGAGTTAAACGATGTAATTATCATTATATTTATTTAAATATTAACATTTTTACAGGTAATTTTTCTGGAAATTAAAAAGAATAAATCATTGGTTTCATTGTGTATTTAAATTGAATTGTACTTATCAAACGTTTTTTTAACACATAAATAATAGACGTAATCTTCTCTGCTGCACTATTTTCTTGGTCGCATTAACTACTTGTTTTCTATTGAGTTGAAACAAAATCTATTATATGTCGTTCGCTCCTTTCAAATTTGGAAAACGGTTCCAATAAAAAGGAGTTTTTATCTTTTCAAAAGTCAGGGGTCATGTAATAGACAAGTGATATCTTAGACGCAGATGTATATAGTCTTGCTATTGAATTTTATATAAAATACGCATAAAATTATGCGGTTTCTATAATATTTCTAGTTCAATGAAAAGTAACCGAGCTACCCGGACGGCTCCATTTGTCCTGTAATACGAAACAAGATTCCTCACTGTCAGTCTAATATAGGTATCTCTAAGTACGATCCATCCATTAAAGATGCTGTCTTTTCTGAAATGATTTACTATATTGATTTCATATTAATTTCGATGATCAGGTGAAAGTCTCAAAACCTGCTTAAATAATTAAGATGCTACACAAAAAATCAGACTTTCAATGTGATGCTGAGTCTCAGTGGCAGATCCAGAATTTTATCTGGAAGGGTCCAATTTTATTTTTTTGGTGGAGGGGAGGTGGTTCAAACTTTCGAACTACAACCACAGTCTTAACTTTACTCTGTATTTACGAAAATAACAACAAACAAATAAATGCAATACCAGACGTGCAGTTTAATGGTTTATAGTCATGACAATGGTTGCTATAAGTACAAGATACAATGACAATACATATATATGGATAAATGCCAGATAAAAACAGTGTGATATCAAAGTAGTACATGGATGAAATTATCCTGTTTATTTACGAAACTGTAAGCACATATAGCATGAAATACCTATTTGATTGTTTAATTTTCATGACTTGAGTATCAAAACGCGCCAAACTCGCCCAGTAAAAACCAGAGATCGACCTCTTTCATTTTTTGTCTTTGCTCTGGAAAACTGTGTCATTTTGTCAAATGTCTGACGCTGAATGTTCGACCTCATTCTTGATACTATTTCAACACTTATAGTTAAAATCCTTATTAAATGTTAATCGTTTAAGATAAATTGTTTTCATTTTATAAATAATATATAAAAATATACGACATGAATTATTGTTTTACTCTAAAAGAGTAGAGAAAATTTTTAGTGCATTTCAAATTCTGATTAATGTCCTGGTAATCAATATTTCTTACATTTAACAACATACAACTGAAAATCTTGAATTTACATAATCAAAGGAATGATTTTTTATATATAACATTCACATTGAAAATATAAAAATCTATGCTTGTTTTATCATCAAACTAAACAACATTTAAATTATTCAATACCAATAAGAGTAAATATTTAAGATATTACAGATCTCATTATCAAAATAATTAATACTCAAAGACCTTCTTAAATATGACTTGTACGATTATAGTATAAAATAAATATATATTATCATTGCAATTAACTATTTTGATGAATCTGCTGACATCCGTGAATTCAAGCTAACTAAATGAAATACGAATCCATAATTAAAAATGTACATAACCTATTTGCCTTCAAACAAACATATTTGTTTTTTCAGATTGCTAAATTTGGAATATGAGATAAATATTCTAAAGGAAACCCGGTTTGACTGAGCTTGTCTGGTAGAATGACAATTTTCTACGCGCCAAAACCTTTTATACAGACACACCTACGTGATCACGAAAATCTCGTGCAACAACTACAAAATATTTTCAATACCGTAAAACCTATATGTTTCGTGAAGACAAATATTTCACGCTATACTTCGAAACGCGTGAAAAAGATAGTCTTAACTTTACTCTGTATTTACGAAAATAACAACAAACAAATAAATGCAATACCAGATGTGCAGTTTAGATATCAAAAAGATTGGGCTGGATGTGAAGTATATTTATAAAGCCAAAGACTTAGAAACTTTAATCTGTTAGCCAAAGAGTCAGCAACATAGCCGTCTTTACTATTTTCACCTTTCCAGCGTCCATGACGTTTCCAATAACGATCATTTACACCAGCATTAGCGGCTGCATTGGCTCCACCTGAACGTAATGAATGAATACCTATGTTTAAATTATTATCTATTTCTCTCAAACGTGACACTAAACATTCTCTAGTACGAGTATAACTAAGTGGCTTATCTTTCAAAATAGATTTACAAATATTTTTAGATTTATAACAAGGCTTAAACAAAAATGTATCATCATGAAGTGAGTATCCTGTGACACGTAAATAACGTAACAACATGGAATAAGGACATGCAATTGTCTCCCCTTTGATATAACAATAGTGTCACCGAAACGGTACTGATCGGTTTTACTCTTTCTTATTCTTACAGGAAAATAAGAGTCATGAATAATAATATCATTACAACGTAAGTTAACTAGTTTGTCAAATCTCAAAAAACCCGAAAATGCAAGTAATATTATAGTTAAGTCACGTAAAATCAGAATATCTTCGCTATCAGAATATTTTTCACTCAAAGCGATCAAACACTCTACAGTTATTGGATCTTTCTTTATCTTTGGTTTAGTCAGTAATCTGCTAGAAGTCTCAAGTAGGTTTTTCACAAACATATTGTCGGTCGGATCCTTCAAATTCTTCAATGAATGAGCCCATTTTATAGCGTACACCGTATTTGATATCATGCTATTAGGAGAATATTTATCAATTAATTCAGTTAAATATAAAGCAACTTGTATGGGCTGATCCGGAATAGCTTCACCGCCTTTTGTTGAAATAAATTGCTCCCACTTCTTGAAGTAAGAATAATATTTCACTGTAGTACTGTTACTTTTTGACATGACCAACAAAGAAGCCATCTTATTTGATAATTCGTCTGAACTGACATGATAAAAACTACTGGATCGTATTTCCTCATCTATACTTGACTTGAGATTTAAACCTGCGAAAATATAAATTTCATCATCAGTAAAACAAATCTAACTCCAATAAATTCAAAACTTAAAACTCTGCCGTCAAATATGCCATTTTTGCCTCTGTCTCGTTTGACCAATTTTCCAGGTGAAAAAACATATAAATCATGAACACATGAGTTCAACTTTCCACTCTTAAGAAAAATTAACGGCCAATAGGTAGCCTACTTCCACACGGGTACTAATAATGTGTATGTGCATTTCTCTGATAAAATCTTTCTTATACATTGAACTGCTAACCTTAGAGGGGATACAAGCCAAAAGTTTTCATTATTCCATTGATAATTCAGGGCATTTATACCTGAGGTACCAGGGCACCAATATTTTGAGTAAAACTTTGGGCATTTAGCATTATAACTACAAGCAAATAAATCAAACGTATGCGGGCCCCATTTACGCTCTAACGCTCCAAACACATGCGTTTCAACTGCCCAATCGTCACAATCGGTACATTTACTATAAAAATCTGCTTTTTGGTTATCTTCCCTCGGTTCCCATTTGGGTAAAATATTAATATGATATTTCGTGCATGTATCATGAACATTTATAGCTACATCATGCAGATATTGCTTTCTACTGCCCGTGTTCAGAATTGATACAACATTTTTGTTATCAGTGTTTATTTTAACACAATGTCCTTCCAGACTTTTTACTGAACTATTTATATATCTATGAACAGTTTCTAGTTTTCTCCATGTGGAACTCAAACCACTTTCGTATTCAGACCAACAACCTATTACAATACTGTCCAACGAATTATCGATAAAACCTGCATATCCAGCTCCACTGGCGTCACAAAAGACGGTATCATGTATATCATTTTTCAAACAGGCACTTCCAGCCTCCATTATATCACATTTATTCAACATCTTTAAATGTTTGCTCCAAAATATTATTTCATCAAATGCTCTTGAGCTTATTGTCACTGGGGCGTTCCAACTTGCCCTACTTAAAATACAATCATACAGCGATCTTGTTCTCAAACGTGCTGTTTGACCTACAACAGTTTGCATTGAAATAAGCTGGCGTACTAATTATGCAACCAGGCGAACTAAGAATAATTTTTTTTTCTTTACTTATTTCATCTATGAACTTTTTAATCAATTTCTCTGCCGTCGATATACGTTCATCTGAGACGTTAAGAAAACCATTATAGGTATCCCAAAAATATCCTAACCATTCAAGCCTCTGGCATGGAACCCATATACTTTTCTCATCAGCGATAGTAAACCCAAATTTTATTAAGTCATCATGAATGAAACTTGACATATCAAGAACTGTTTGATAAGTATTATCACCAGCGATTCCGTCGTCAAGGAAAAGTACACTGGAACCTCGCTTAAAGACCACCCCGATTCAAGGACCACCCCGCTAAAGAGACCGGTTTTGAGAAGAACGGAATTTTGTGCTCTTTATTTTATGGTCTTTAACCCCGAAATTGGGACCACCCCGCTACTCCGTAATACGACCACTTCTTGCTGACAAAACTCTTTAAATGCGTGCATTTTGACCCCGCTAAAAAGACCACTTAAAATTCGCGAAATATTCGGCGAGCGACCGGCAGTCTGGCTATGGTATATGTTTTTCACACTTGTGTAGATAATACGCTGCACCCATAGTTTGTAAACAAAGCATGTCAAACTGTTAGACAACTAATAAATAAAGGGGTATTAACACGCCTGTTTGACTAACAATGGGACACTTGCATTATCTAGGGGTCATTTTCCTACCCAATACGGACCATTTAAATTGAAACTATTGAAAACATTAGATAAAATAACAAAATTACTCTTAAACGAAAGTAGACGCGTCACGTGAAACAAATACTTTTTTAATGTTAAATTGTTGATGTGGTACAAGTGTTAGTGTTTTGAGTATCGCAAATACGAAATGGAAGCTTTTGAGAGTAAATTCGACAGAAAAATCAAATGATTTTTGCTGGTCTAATCTTAAGTTTTCGGCCTACGGAAAAATCCGAGTAATTACGATTAGACAGCGTCAGTACCGAATAAAGTCCGGTATACGGCCCGGTAGGTGATATAGATTATTTTGACCGTGTCCGTACGTGATCGCCGATACACACGTTATGTACTGTTGAAAAAAAAAGTTGAACACAAATATTTGTTATACATAGAATTATTCATGATAAAATCTTATGCAATAATGTGAAAACTGTTCTCTTGTTAATGACAATTAAAACAATCTAATTTCTTCCACTACGCTTTCAAATGATTCTTTTAAGCAAGGACTCTTTATAACATTTTAAATAGGGCCCTTGTTTTAAGTTAACAAAGTATATGTCAGACAATCTTTGTTATGTGAATTATGCTCGACCGATTTATCCGCTAATAAGACCACCCCGCTAATAAGACCACTTTTTAAAAGAACGGTCAGTGGTCCTAATAGAGGGGTTCACCTGTATAACTTTGTGTCCGAGTGAACGCCATTTTGTGACTAATACTCTCAAGAGCCTGGTGAAAATAAAACCAGCAGTCGAAGTTCCAAATGGTAAAACATTGAATACATAAAATTGATTTTGCCATGAGAAATCCAGGTATGTTCTATGTTCGGGAAAAATCATTATGTGGTGATATGCACTTCTTATATCAAATGAAACCAGATAATCTCCCTTTCTAAACATATGCTAAGCTATTGACTGGTCTTCAAAACAACATTTAAATTTGTACAGTTCTAAATTTATGTGCCTACAATCTAAAACTAGTCGCATTTTACCTGTTCTACTTATAGCAACAGTGAGAGGATTTGTCACACATGGTTGAACATTAACCTCAGAAATACAACCTTTTTTAAGCAATGAACTAATTTCTTGCTTTACAAATAATGGATTATCTCTCGCCGACTTATTGTTCATTAAAAATGTAGGCTTAGGTATATTTATGAATGGCAATTTATAGCCCTCTTCGATAACTTGCATAATATGCGGACTGGCTCCGGCATCATTCCAATAGTTTGCATTTCGTTTCAACATGCCAACTGGCTAAATAACATTTTGTTCAATTGAACTATCAAAATTATCAGAGCTAAATAAGTTACTACTTATCTTAGAATTTGTCTGTGTATCTTTTCGATTTACCATGCTAGCATTTAAGCCAACTCTACAATCACTTCGCCAATGACCTGGGCGACCACATCTTCCACAATCTTTTCTTGAGCAGACGATAAAGACTCGCATGTATTAATTCTACCAGCATCTTGTTTGTGTCCGTCGGCTGACTTCAACTTTTCATAAACCCGTGTGTTGACCTTGCTCTGCTCTTCATTACCCTTTATGCGAAAAATGTAGCTGTCGTTTATTCCAAGGGTTTCTTGAAGTCTTGATATAAGCGACTGCGAAAATGCTTTCTGCGAAGCCTCTAATGCTTCAAGTTTACTCGTAATCAATCGTTCTATATTCGTCAAAATATCGTTCTGGTCCTCCATGGCTGAATTCAACTAACTACACAGCACACAAACTAGAAATAAACCCGGTTTGACTGAGCTTGTCTGGTAGAATGACAATTTTCTACGCGCCAAAACCTTTTATACAGACACACCTACGTGATCACGAAAATCTCGTGCAACAACTACAAAATATTTTCAATACCGTAAAACCTATATGTTTCGTGAAGACAAATATTTCACGCTATACTTCGAAACGCGTGAAAAAGATATTATACACAGTTTGCAGAATAACACAACCTATATGTTATTATAATTATGTCATTGAAACCATTAAATGTATGTTAAGCTCCAAGAAAAATTGCTTTCATGATACTAAATGGCTTTCAGTAAAAATCAAATTACTGAATGCACCGAAGTTTAGCGCTTACAAATTTGTCTTTATCTTTAACTGTATTTATCTTATATACATTTGTATTTAAATTAAGATAGTGCTAAGAATCAATATGAATAAATATATATGTATCACTAGCATGTAGTTTGTCTGCTTAGCTTAATGTTCATATGACCCAACATGGAAATAACGATTCATTATCTCTAATGGAAATATATTTGTGTGCATACACCCAATCTGATTAAAACCCGAAACTTTTCAGCTCGCCTAGTCTCTAAATTGGATCTGGCCTTATTCAAACGAAGGTCACGTTCAGGTGACGTTTACTCATCATAATTTTCATGACAAGATTGTTATCATACGTTACTTGTTTACATCGTCTACGTCACGTAATTTGAAATGAGCCGTCCAATCACAGACTGTGAATAATACCGCTGTTAAATTAGCTTACCAACCTTGGTCTAAAAACAGAAATTACGAAATCAAAATTTTATTAATAGTGTCTAGATGAAAGTCACGCATTGATTGGCCGACACAAAGTTCATCTAGACGTGACCTTCCATGGATACAGTAGAGATCCTGAACGACAATGTTCTACAGGATATCTGTTTACAGAGATTGGGATACACCCCAACTCAAACGTCATAAATCCAAGTAATCTACCACATACAGGTACATGTAGGCAATTATCTTGGTATATATGTAAGCTTTTAACAAAGTATTAACATTTGCCCCTATATTGAACATGCTGAAAACTAGATTCTTTATCGAGCAACAACATTTGTCACTTGTTAATTTGTCGGGATGTTTGATTGAATGTTACAAGTGATATATTTAATGCTTTGTTGAAACTGTGCATAATTATGTGTGTACGAATTGTCATGTTCATCTTAGTAATCGATTAATATCATTGCCACATGTTAATTTGAATGGACACAATATCGTACTTAATTAATTCTGGATTAAAACAATTAATGAATAAAAACCATTTATTATATATATTTTAAAAAGTGGTTAAAAGACAAGCATGTGTAACCTAAATTACAAATAAACATCAACATACATAGGACACATACATCCAGCACCATCAAAACTCACCTTTACTTGATGTATAAGTGCGTTTTAATTCAAGTTTGTACCAATACTTAAGAAATGAGAATCATATCTTTATATGAAATGTACAGGTATAACAATTACAATAGTATTAAGTATCCCTCCTTTCAAATCTTACATCTATTTTAACTATCTTATGCCTAAATACACATCACGAAACATAAACTTTTTTTTACAAGAATGGTAATTTTTGATGGCACTGTATATGACTGGGTTATTATCTATTGACGTATACTGCATTAGTGTACATATAATACAAGTGCAATTAATAAGCCGCCCGGGTAGTGCAGTTGGTAGCACGCAAGTCTACTGATCGAGGGGTGGTGGGTTCGATTCCCGGGCGGGGCATACTATCGTCGAGCTTGGTCATGAAACTATTTCTACTACCAATTATTCTTAATTATGTAGGGCAGGTGTCAGTCACTGACGATAGTATGCCATTAGTAGTTAGTTAACAGCTAAATCCAGAGATTTAGCCTTTCAGAAAGAGTAAGTAGGTTGACTGACAGCCGTTATATGACCTATGCAATGTGTTGCTACGGCGGTAAACACAACAAACCCCCCAAAAACAAAAATAAACCAAGTGCACAGAGAGAGTGATGTCCCTTGGTAATGGACTGATGCAAAAAGTGATATCCGTAAAGAACACTTTTTAAACGTGTTATAAGGATATAATAAGTGATAAAAAGTGGATTATATGGAAAAACTGTATCATCAATAATAGTTTTTGACTACTATTTTGAACAATTGTCATCGTAAATGATGATTTTGTAACACTTTTCAACGCACACGATGTCCAGCAATATATCATGATCAAGATCATAACTGTATTAACTGTGAATGAAAACATTACTACATAAATGGTTATTGCTTTCACCTATGTAACAAGTTGACACAGTGTAATATAAAACCCGCCACTCAAATTTTAAAAGTATACTACTCTACACCAATAATGGGACATCACTAGACTATTATGATATTCTATGTCAGACAATACTAAACGTAAGTGGAGTGGTAGCAATTCCGGTGAAATAGACAATAGCATCAATAACACAATGGACAAACCAATCAAACAAAAAAGGAAAAAAGGAAAGGTTGTTGAAAAAAAGTGCTCGGAAAATGTCAAAAAGACAAAGACATGATGACAGTAAAAGAAAAAGTGCAGATAATGATATTATAGAAGAACTAGATATCTGGAAAGAGATAAGAGACATCAAAGTCATGTTAGGAAATGTTTTCGCAAAAAAACCCGACCAGATTATGAAACAAATGATAAAAGATTTAATAATCCAGATGAAAGGTGAAATTTTTAAACCCATGGAAAAAAGAATAGAGATAATTGAGGTAAAACTTTTCTCAAAGGAAGCTGAGAACGACTAACTATTGAAAAATATCGAAGGCCTTGAAAGGACGATCGAGGAAAACAAAGATAATGGAAAACAATGACAAAAATGACACAATGGACCTACTAGAGAGACAGACGGAAAGAATGAATGATATGGAACAATATGGACGAAGTAATAACATCCGAATAGCAGGCTTGACTGAGATAGATATTAGGCATGGCGGACGAAATAATGAAGGCGAAACAGCTAAGCAGACTACTGAAAAAGTAGTAAAACGTATGAACGAGAAAATCTCAGATTTAGATCTTATAAAGGTAGTATAGACATATCACATAGGCTTGGGAAAACAGAAAACGGAAAAACGAGGCCGATTATTGTTAAATTTGTTTCAAGGCATATCAGAGATAAAGTGATAAAAATAGAAGTAAACTAAAAGGTACAAAAATCTTCATAAATGAAGACCTTGCGCAACTTAACCAATAAAACACCAGCTAACCGAAAACGAATCCACGTGGTCTTGGGATAGGAAACTATTCCATAAGAACACACAAGGAAATATAAATTGTGTACGATACACATATTATAAACTATGATTAGGATGCGAATGGTGGAACATCATAAAATAGTTAAGTTTTGCCAACTGATATGTTAACTCTTACCAACTATTGAATTTAATGTTGAACAGTATAGACTTAACTACTTTAATCATGACGCACGGGAACATTGGAAATACTGTTGAAACATGGTATTGTTCGTTTTTTCTCAACTGTCAAAACATGAATAATTTCACGGTGAATGCGTTTGTTAAAATTTATGTCGTAATACATCCACGAGTTTCCGAAAGTGTGAATTATGATTGAGTAAAGTTGTTTATGTCGTATTGTATGTTTTAATCAAGATATTTTTAATAACAATTAGACCGCCAGTACAAAAACAATGCATTCAGTCACCGTGAAATTATTCAAGCTTTGACAGTTGAAAAAAACGGAAAATAGAGACATTTATTACACAAAACTATGTAATGTATTTGTAAATTATTGATGTTTTGATTTCATAAACTGATTAGACATGTATTATAGGTGATATTCTCTTGGGGAAGGGAGATAAAGCTGTTCGTTTGACTGAGCATTTATTGTCGTTTTCTGAACCAACATTGCAACTGTTAAATGCAACATTGAAAAATACGTGAACCAGCTATCATATATTAACGCATATTGTCCTGAACAAACTGCCTGCAAAACCATTTCAAATATAAATCATAGGTACATGTATACCTATTAGGTTTTAATAAAATGTGGCATGAAGTTCAGGTTTCTTTGTGAAACACAATTTTTTCGAACATGTAGGTCCATTCTATAATTTTTATATGAATTCTGTAATATTCTATATGAAAAGAGCGCTATACAAATCCGGTATATAATAATAATAATATAATTTTTGGCAAGGTATAGAATCGCACTCTTTTTATAGCACGAAAACATTTTTAGCAAGAATTATATTTTTGGTATGCATTTTGTAGCATGATGTTTCGTAACATGAATTATAATTCTTTGGTATGCATTGTATAACATGATGTTAAGAAGGCATGAATTGTATTTTTTTGGTATGCATTGCATGGCATGATATTATGTAATGAAAGTGGTAAATATTTGGGATGCACTGGATTACATGATAATATGTAGCATGTATTTTAAGTCTTTAGATAACATTGTATAGCATGATGTAATGACGCATAAATGATAAAACTATTATGCATTCTATAACACATGAAATGTAAAGATTATGTATGCATTATATAGCATTACAGTATGTAACATGAAGTATGAATCTTTGGTATGCAATGTTTCGCATGATGTCGCGTAACATGAATGGTAATTTTGTGGTGTACATAGTAAGGCATGATATTATGGGGCATGGATTGTAAAGCTTTGGTATGTATTGCATAGCTTGATATTGTGTAACATGAATTTTAAGTCTTTGGTATGCAATGTATAGCCAGATTTTGTGTAACATGATGTATAAATCTTTTGGTATGCAAAGTATAGCATGATGTTTGGTAACATTAAAGGAAAATCCTTGGTATGCACTATAAAGCATGACATTATGCAACCTGAAATGAAAGCATTTAGGGTGCATCATATATATGTTATGTAACAGGAATTGTTAATCTTCGATAGGCGTATGGTAACATGATATTATGTAGCATGAATTAAAAATCTTTGTTAAACATTGTGTGGCTGATATTATGCAAACATGTGATGTAAATCTCTGTAATGCATTGTCTAGTATGATATTATATGCATAAAAAAGTTCTTCCAACTCTAATAAGCTATGAACAAACTGGCTTTATAAAAAAATAGATGTATCGGTGAAAATGTAAGAACACTATTTGAAATCATTGAATATATAAAAGAAAACAATTTGTCAGGGCTTTTATTTTTCGCTGACTTTGAGAAAGCATTCGATAGGTTAAACCACGTTTTCATGATTAAATGTCTAAAAAAACCTCAATTTTGGTTCTGAACTTATACAATGAGTTAAAGTATTCTACACTGATATATCCAGTATAATAATTACCAACGGCCAATTGACTGATTCATTTGGGATTAAAATAAGTGTACGATAAGGCTGTCCACTGTCGACACTTTTGTTCATTATATGCTTAGAACTTTTGTCTAACTTCATAGAAAATAATTTAAAAAAAAAAGAAATAACAATTGAAAACCAAGATTTTAAACAAACATACTTTGCTGATGACGCAACTTTCTTTAATGGTGGTTCAAAAGGCTTTTTTCAAGAACTTGTTAGAACCGAATTTTAGTAAATTCTCTGGCCTAAACATAAACACCTCAAAAACCACAATACTTAGGGTAGGTACTTTATCAGGCTCAAATGTAAAATACTGTAATGACAAACCTTTTATATGGACTTTAGGCAGGCAAAAACATTGGGAATGAACTTAGTGATAGCAGAAAATTAGTGTAAAAATGAGTTAGAACCAAAATTAAAAGAATCTTTCAATGTCTAAAACAATGGCAACATCGAAGATTAACTCTAAAAGGAAAAGTATATGTTAAAAGACACTTGCATTACCAAAATTAATATATCCATTTAATGCTTTACCAAACCCAAAAAGTAATATTATACAATAAATAAATAGAGCAATCTTTGAATTTTTGTGGGATGGAAAACCAGATAAAATAAAACGTACTCGTCTCAAACAGTCATCTAAAAATAGTGGACTAAAACTACCAGATATTCTTTTATTCTAAAATCACCAAAAGCTTGTTGGATAAAACGGTAATTTGACATCAATTATAAAGATAAGTGGAAATTATTTAAAAAAATAATCTTAAAACGTTTGGAGACAAACTATTGTTTGAATGCAATTTTAAAATTACAGATATTGAATCTATCGTCCAAAATAATACGTTCCTTTATGATATGTTAACGTCGTGGACTGAAAAAAATGAAATATATAAAAGCAAAAAAAAGAGACCGATATAACAAAAGAAATTCTATGGAATAATTCAAGTATCAAACTTAAGGGAAGCTTACTGTTCTATCCGCAGTGGTTTAATAAAGGCATTAAATACCTAGAACAAATATTCGATTTCAGAACAAAAAGCTTTTATTCTTTCGAGCAAATAAGACACCTGTACGAAATAGATAAAACTGATTTCTTAAAATTTTATGGACTCATAAAAAGTATACCTGCTAGTTACAAAACAAAACTCAAATTTTGTAACGTAAATATGATGTGCGAAAATCATACTCTAAAAAAACAGATAGAAAGAAATAAAACAGTTAAATCATTATCTTTATATGTTGCAAATGGACACAGAAATTAATCACAATGTAGAAAACAAAGGGATTCAATATTTTGGTAACAATATAATCATTAACCGGCAAGCTATATTCCTACTTCCATTCAAACTACCCTAGATGTATCAATGCGATGTTTTCAGCATAAATGCCTAATGAGAATTAACCCAACAAATAAATTTCTACACATGTGTAAAATTAAGCAATCTAGCATTGATTTGTGCCAGTGCAATACTGAAAGCATAGAACATTTATTCTGGGAATGCCATAAAAGCCAAGAAATGTGGTGTAAACTTACAAACCTTTTGAAAAGTAAGTCAATTAACATAATAATATTTAAAAAGATGTACTTCTCGGTCGTGAAATAAAGAGTAATAAAACATATATCATATTTAATCACATTATACTCCTAATAAAATATTATATTTTTAAAATGAAATGCAAAAACACTCTTCCCACTCTAAGTACTTTTAAAACCTTCCTAAAACATCAAATACAAATCGAAGCAGAAATGTCAATCTTAAAAAAGTAGGTATGAACAAAATAACAAAAAATGGAAAGACTTTACAGACTTGTTTAATTAGTATCGTCTCAACAACGGTTAGAAATAGTAATGCGTTTAAAACCTGATCTTGGCCTTTTTTGTTTTTCAATAATTTTACAATATTGTGAAAACAATTTTGCAAAACTTATAATTAAGAGTTTAAAGGATTAAATGTAATAATTTTGTAGAACATAATGGACTTGAAAACAGTGAATGTGAGAGTGAGAGGATATTGTGCCTGTGAGTGGTAGTGTGAGTACGAGTGTGAATGAGAGAATGAAATTGTGAGTCATTATGTATATGTATATATATGAAAAACAATGTGGTTGTTATTTTTGTTTTATATTCTTTTGTGAAAATGTATTCTGTAAACCATTGGGGTTTTTTTTTGTTAAAAATAAATGATAAAAAAGTACACACATCCCGACGAAAATCAGTATCACGCCTATTCTACACTTTGGCAGCGATTGTAATATTATATAAGTATGTTTACTTGTTAAATTTAAAATCATGATACTCATGGCCACGGTGTAATCGAGCATTAATACTACATTCGTATTCAAAGTTACGAATATTCTTGCATAAAGGTCAGACCGTGGTCAATTTTGACGCACAATACTCAATAAATCTATAAGTATACGAACTTGCATTACCAACACAATTATAATAGTTAAAGGACTTTATGACAAAGTTATTAACATATATATGGACAGACATATGTCTCTATCATTCAACAACATACTACATAGAAAATCTTCTTCTGCAGTAATTCTACTATTTTCTACTTTTGTTATGCCAGTCATATGAGCAATTAAATACAGTTCTATCCATAATTACCTTAACACTTTTTGTTGGCTTTAACTATAGTAGCTCTCAAACACTCACACATAGTTGTATATACAAATACAATTTAATACGTATTATAACAATTACAATTACATTACAATATACTATTCCTTTTAGCAAAATCTTTTTAATTCAATCCCCATGTTATATGGAATAATACAAACCAATGTGCACTTTATAAACAGTAAATATACTTTTACAGCTCTAAATAAAGTCCGCTTTACAAGAAAATCGATTTTTACGAGTTTCAAAAAAGCTGTTTTTGTTGCCTACGACCTCAATGAACGGTTTTGCTTTAAGCTAGCAAAAAGGATTTACACATACAAAAGGTTAGATAATAATAAATTTAAAACAAACCACTCAATCATCAACACGCTTATAAACTTTAACTTACAACATATATGCATCAATCAAATAAAGCGATCTTATAAACGAAACCCGCACACCATGAGGGCAGCCATTTTGAAAAGCAGAGTTGCTCATAATGTTTTCGGCAAGTAAATAACATTGTCTATACCAATCATTAACTAGCGATTCAATGTGCTACATGCTAAAAAATCACTATTCAGAGCTAGCTTTGCAGAACAGGCTCGTTGTGTCTATATCTTGCATATAGGGATCAGAATAATTGCCTACGATGTTTCAACTTTGGAATTGACACATTCGGTCACCATTTTAACAGGAAGTTTTTATCCCGTGTTTTGTCGATAATGCAGTGATTACCTTAAATCATAGAACAAAACAAAGAAAACTACATTTAAAGAGGATACATACCTATTATAATGTTAAATCATAACTCCTTCAAGTTAACATTAATGATTACTATGAGGTTGTCATTCTTGAAAAATCAACTAACTGAATACCGCACTCACCACCCGTAAATATTTTATGAAAATGATATCGATTATTAAAGTAGATTCAAGAATAGAAATTTCACTCCGCCAACTTCCCGCTTGACTATTCCAATACATGGTAACATGATTCAAGCTCATTTGAGTGCAGTTTAAACGAATAAACGACTGTAATGTTAACATATTCGATTATGTATTTAAAGTGTCTAAATTCAGATTGTTCACAAAACATTTTATTTGTAGATCTTTTATTATATTGTAAGCATTCATTGAATATCGATCCACATTATACCAAGTAAGAGGTATATTATTAGATACAGAATAATTTCTATGTCGTTTATTAAAAAAAACTGAAGTTGACATTTATAACGGAACCAGTGGGGATTTTGGGGGTTAGAACCCCTTACCGGGTACCGGCTATTATATCAGCACAGTACTTTTATATACATGCACTTGAGTTTACAGTATAGAACAAATATATTGGATTCTTACGGAACAGAACAGAACAGAACAGAACAGAAAACCAAACTTTATTTATATTCACAAGATACATAAATAATCAGCGTGGTAGGATCCTGGCATGATTATCAATAGACTTTTATTATAAACTTGTATTCGGCGTAGACGTTCATTAAACAGCATAAATACAGATACGCTGAAGATCTTAGGTTAACCTCCGCTCCCAATAAACGTGTATTTTTAAACAAATGTTCGTTAATTGTTCAATCTGTCCGGTTAGCACAGTAGGTAGAACACAAGTCCATTCATCGAGGGGTAGTGGGTTCGATTCTCGATCGGGGTAAAATTTTGTGAAGTTTGGTAATGAAATAATTTGATATGACCGATGTGTTACCATACTTAACAAAACTTATAACTATAGATGTGAATATATGCGCATATCTAAGCCATTGTTAGCACGATTTTGT
This sequence comes from Mactra quadrangularis, assembly GCA_025267735.1. Classification (NCBI taxonomy): domain Eukaryota; kingdom Metazoa; phylum Mollusca; class Bivalvia; order Venerida; family Mactridae; genus Mactra; species Mactra quadrangularis. Next base: position 6,016,876 of record CM046303.1, read on the forward strand.
TGAAATTTTCAACAAATATAGTTTAAAGACGCTTCAAAATAGTTATTAGTATGTTATGTCCTTACGAAAATGATCATTTTAAAAGATCGCAGTGTGTGAAAAAGTGAAAGTAGTAAAATGTTGATTGCAATATGCGCGAAAAAAGGATGCTGCAAAATGACAATATGGCAATTGTGTCTCTAATAACGGGTGCGGGGTCCATGGGTGAGAACCACATTGCATCTTGATCTCATGGAGCTGATATACTGCTGGAAATTATTCTGTTGCATACCTGCCCACTCGAGCACAATCCTTCTGTGTAGCTCAGCTAGGGGTTTGGTTGCAACATCACGGTGTACACGGCGGTTAAGTTCATCCTATACGTGCTATATTATGTTCAGACTGGAGAATCCAATGGTATGCCATCAGCATGATGTTTGTGTCATGTACCACAATGGAAATAAGTGTATTTCGTTCTTGTGTTATCATTGGCGTTGGTGGACATGAGTATTACTTTATAAAAACTTATCATATATATACAGTAAAACTCGGATATAACATACTCGGTTATAACATACACTCGGTTACAACATTCCATTTTTTCTGGCCCGTTTTTCATCCTTATATATAACATACTTAGTATGCTATATGGATATAACATACCTTGGTTATAACATACCTTATTTCTATGGCCCAGCGAGTATGTTATATCCGAGTTTTACTGTATGTTTTTTAACCATTGTATATAAATCTATTTACATGTATGCTGAAATAAATTTTTCTATCTTTGTTGTAATTCTGTTGTCATTATTGCTGTGTAGGCTGGGGCACCATCCATTTTACAAATCATTATCTAGTTATCGCTATTCTATCGTAAGTCGATCTATTCTTTTGTTCTTTTAATATGTAGGTCGTAAATCTGCCTTCTGGGACCATGTGCAATTTGGTTTCGCGCCGGTCACGAAGCCATCGTGCATTTTATAGGTTTCATCGATTCACGATTCAACACGCTGATACATGTAAGACTACTTTGGAAAATGTGATGACACAGTAGTAAATGATACGTAGTCATTAGCTGATGTACAAAATTTCGTTAGAAATATTGGTAAATAATTAAGTTATACGCATTTGAAATATGTATTTAAGTTTTGTTAAGTGAACGGCTTTAAACAGTACTAAACGTAGAGTGTTTGTATTCGGCTAAAGCGCCAAACTTAAAATTGTTAAGATCGATGTTAGTCAGATCATCCAATTGTTGCATACTGATCGCGAAATTGTATTTTTTTCTAGGGGGGGGGGAGGGAGACGAACTTTTGAACCACAACTTTATCATACACTGTTTACAGAATAATGTAACATAATAATACAAACTACATAACCTTTACATCTATGTTAATCACGAAGGCGAGCGAATCGACTTCAAGAAATATTGCTTCATACTACTTAAAAATGACTCATAGTCAAAATTACACTTATGGACAGGTACATTTTGGAAATTTCAGGGGGCGTACGGACATCCTTGACCCCCGTTGGATCCGCCAAAGGTTATTTTATTTGTAATAATATTGCAAGTTATATCATTGTTACCTCCCTTCTTTGTACTTTGGTCGCGAAAACATGTAAAAATACGAATCAATTGCCAATAATTTTAATTATTTGTTAGTTAATACTATGTGCTTGACGTGTTTATAATCAACATCTACGTGAGATGTGACTAATCATGTGTAGTGCAAATGTTAGGCAGATGCTTACACTTCACTGAAAAAATAGAGTCACGTCATCAAGGACAAAATGTGACTGTCTTGGTATCATATCATATTGTTTGGTAAATGTTAGCCAATACCTTATATCACGTAATCGTGGTGAGGGTAAAACATAAACTAAATTTGATATACATTTTTAGAGCGCACTATATACCAATTATGTAGAACTTTTACAAACGTTTAATATCTCGTGGTCATTGATGACTGTATCTCATTTACTGAGATAACAAGCAGACAACATTTGTCAAATATTTTGTCACCAACGTTTTAGGTATTCTTTAATAATCAACTATTTCACAAGTTTGTCTTTAAAACGCCCGCCTTTTGTGACTCATTTTCAACCGCCTGATTACGTACTCGTGTCCTGATTTAATTAGAATTTAACTTTAACCTTAAAGATGGATCAAACCACCACTGCAAACATCTGTATTCGAACCGTGAATTCAAAACCCTAAACAACACTCCAAAATTCCGCTGCTCCAAATTAGGCGTCTCTGTGAACAAGATTAGTAAGATTTTATAAGATTTGAAATGGATAATGGTAATGTAGTAGGCATGATTCTGTTAGATCTACAAGTGGCTTTTGATACTGTTGACCACTTCTTCTTATGAAACTTAAACCAAATGACTTCAGTAATGACATAGTAATGTGGTTCAACTCTTCTCTTACTGGTAGACAACAGTTAGCTGATGTCTCTGGAACTTATTATACATCTTCTCCTTTCACTTGAAGTGTGCCCCAGGGCTCTATTGCTGAACCTCTCCTTTTTTAATTTGTGTTAATGACACGTCTATGATAGTTTAGAACAAACTTTTAATATATGCTGATGATTTAGCAATTTCAGTGTCAGATAAGGATAGATCAAAAGTTGAAAAATTATTGTCTGAAGATCTTGCCTATGTAAGCCAATGACTTATTGACAATAAATTATAATAACATTTAGAAAAAACCGAATCAATTTTTTTTATCTAAATGAAGTTCAAATCCTAACCTTAATATTATTTGTAATGACTCTGAAATTAAAAGTACCTCTTCCGTTGAATATCTTGGAGCAACTTTAGACCACAGTTTATCTTTAGATGTCATGGCACATTCCATTTTTTTAAAAGCAAATTTTCGTTCAATGTTTCTTTACAGAAAAAAAAGATTATTTCTCTGAACACACAAAAACTTCTCGTTCCATCTCAAATTCAGTGTCATTTTGACTAAGCATGCACTGTTTGGTTTCATAGCTTAACTAGTTTTTTTACAATAAAACTCCAAATAACACAAAATAAAATAATTTGTTCTAGGATTTGAATCCAGAGCACACATTGGTCCATAGCAATTCAAGTCTGTCAGCTGGTTGCCAGTACAAGTTTTCATGAGAGTTGCACACATTATGTTAAAGTTAAACACGGGTTAGCTACCCTTTACTTACATAACATTTTTTTGCCCCTAAGTGGTCTTCATTCTTACGGAACAAGGCTTAGTCAAAAAGGTGCTTTACCTACAGTTAAGAGTTATGGTTAAATCCCTTATTTATTTGGGTGCTATATTATTGAACAGTCTGTCACCTTTTTAATATAATAATTTTTGTTATTCTTTTAAATCTTCTGTCGAGGAATACCTTTTAAGTAACTTGAAATAGTTTTGGTTTGTGTATCTTATGTTTTTATGAGTCTTTTAAACCCATATTTTATAACTGATGATGTTTTGGCAGTATATATTTCCTTATTGAAATAAAATCTTAATTTTGCACTGCCTTAATACTAATTGTTCCCATGGTCTGTGATAATATCAGCTCTCTCGGGAATTAATAACTGTAATATGCATTAATTTATTACATTATTTACTAAAATAGTTCTCATTTATGCTGTGATAAATGACACATCTATATTAACTAATTTTTATCAACTACACTATCATACTATTTTGATTATTTGCCTTTCTATATCATGCCGCAAACCCAAGGACCACAATGGAAATAAGAGATTTTCTCTTTCTTGTGTTATCCTTGGCGTTGGAGTGCATATTATTTTCAATGAGTTTTTTTAATGAAAACTTTGATTTTTTTTGTTTTAATATCTTGTCCTGTAACATTGTACGTATACTATGCCAAATAAAATATATCTGACTAGTATTGATTGTATCATAACAAAAGTCTATGTGAATTGGTTGATTTAATTATTGTTTCAAAATAAGCATCTAAGTGGAATAGGTTTTAATTATATCATAAGGTCACAACAAATTGATCATATGTTCTATGGATTCGCTCGCACCTTAATTTTGACGGTTTTTACAAAAATAATAATTTTATTTCTTAGCTCGCTCATAAAATTTGGTCAAACCGCTATATAAAGCAAATAAATAAAGATTTTTTTTATTTTTTTTTCTTCGCTTGCTCGCCCCATTTTTTTTCAGAAAAATCCGTAGAACATATGATCAACGTGTGGTGGCCTAAAGTGTTTATTTGAAAAAGAAGCATCGTGCATTTTATTTCTACCGTCGTTTTTATACGTAAATAACAAAAGAGACTAAAAACAAGAATAGACGGATGTATGATTGTGTTTACTCATATTAGTTCATTAATTAGAAATTAACAAGAGTATCAAAAAAATGATGAACTAACGGTAAATGCGCATTGGTTAAATAAACTAGCAAACAATAGCAGTCTGAAAACAGTGGTTGCTATGACAACCAAAATACATAAAGGCAAAAAACATGAATTTTACTAAAACAGTGTAAAATTACTCATTTTTTCTGCAATGATTTGTAACATTTATACATGAAGTTGTGTTCTCGTCACACTTAATCAATTTTGCACAGTCAAAATTGGTATTTTTTGCGTTAAAGTTTTTAAATCCGGCTTTAATGTGGTTTCCACATTACATATCTTGTAAATGGTTGCTTTTGCAGACAGACATGAGAAAAACAACACTCTTCATGCGGACAAGCAACAAGTCTAAACATTTACAGGTCCAACAACCAGCTGCCAGACTTTAATTCCCAAGCAAAGAGATTCAAAAGCACTATCTTTATTTCAATGGGCTGGTTTCTGACATAACCTGGTGCGTTTCTCAACTTGATCACTCTGCCTACAAACAAAGACACACATGGGAAGAAATCTAAAGCTATACAAACCCCAGGTACCAAGCACAAATTTTAATTTGTGGTGTGTAAAAAATATCTTTCCAACCACAAGCTGCAAGTACTTGTGGCTGGAACTTCAATCCGATCTCACCTGATCAAATCACATCAGTAAGAAGGTGAAGAAAGCCAACAGCGCTCAAGGCTTTTTGAAGAGAAACAAAGCCAAAAACCAAGTCTAACGTATACATATTGTTAGGCCGCTAGCTTATGGAACTTGAGAAGTTAATATTTTGAGCTTTCTTTCATTCCGTGAATACACGCTCTGACGGAGCGGAGCTCGTAGTCAGAGTTCTCAACCCGATTATTTCATGAATACTTTATGTCACGAGTCGCAACTACCCTCATTCAAAAGATCATATATCATACTTACTTCCTATGTACATGCTCCCACTCAATTCTACTTACTTAAGCCATATGTTTTCATAGTTTATCTCTCCGCTCCCTTTCATTCATGTCGCTGATTGCTCCCATATCTACTTCCGGTGATATCGTATGTTCACGCCACGGCGGAAATACCCGAGTTACGGCCATTGTTGCCTCCCCTGACACGGAGCGGCTCCCGTGACGTCATATAAACGGTGACGTACACGGAGCCTCTCTGAGTACTATATAAAGCTCCGCATTTTAGCGGCTCCCCATCAATCGTCTTTCTAAACTACACCAGCTAATTCTCGTAGAGAAGTTCTCTCCATAAGGAGCCAGCTCCCAGTTAAAATGGATAGATCTGCTGAGGTAATACCATAAACTAAAACTAGTATTTCTACAGTATAGTCACTAACCAGTGACATCCTTAATAATAAATTTTGTTTCCTTACATGAGAAACTGGAAATGTACCCCCACCCACTTGACCTCTTAGAACTCTGGCGGAGGCTCCATATATATTTTATATTCGTAGGAATATACCTTTTATATGCATTGCTATATACTTATACCTGTATTAGTATATTAGAACTTGCCTGGCTTATAATTTAGGCCAGGCCATATAATACACTTAAAGTGACTGGTACGTTGTGTTAGTCGTTACTTACCAAAGCCCCCTGTTTTAAAGGCTCATTCCCATGCCTACCTAAAAGATATACTGCTCATTCATCCTTACAAACTGTTCCCAGCCAAGAACAGGGCACGGCCGGCAGAACAATATCACTTGTTTGTCAAGACCTAGACGTACGGAACCCTCACAAGAAAAACCATATCAACAGTATTGAGATCGTCCAGAGTATGTGGCTATTTTTGTGGCAATCAGGTACAATTATGTAATAATATTCACAACAATAACACGTTCGATCATATTTTATTGATCCATCTGACGTTTCGGCTCTGTGCCTCGTTCAAGGTAAATGAATAGTAAACAAATCAACGGACGTGACGTTGTAATTATACAACCAGCGTCACGCCCATGTAAGCGGATTAAACGAGTAATTACGAACAATTCCAATACATGACAAACAAATCATCAAAAACATAGGAACGACACAATAGATATCGGATTATTAAATACGAAAACTCCCTACAGCGTTTAATTATGAAACATGATAACAAGAAAAAACAAATATCTATGTGCCCTAAATCTAGAATATATAGTGTGGATTCATATTTTATGCATCATTTAATTGAGTACAACAACTTCGTATTCATTCCTTCTGGAAAATGAGTTTTAGTTTGTGAATTCAATAGTTTTCTTTACACAAGCGATCTAAAGTATTGTAAACCACATCTATTAGCATGAATGAAACGTCGTTTTAATTATGGTCGTCAATATTAAAATGATTGGCAACATTAGTGGAGAATGCAGGATCTACAAAATTGCATATATCAAATTTATAGCTATTCATACGCATTGACACAGGTTGTTTGGTTTGACCAGCATATTGCATGTTACATTTTTTACATGTTATCAAATATATACAATTCTTGGTCTGACAGTTTGTATGTTGACGTAAGTCAAATGTCTCTCCTGTATTCGAACTGTAAAATGACGTACCACTATTAATACGAACACAATTAGAACAGCGTTTTCTACAACAACCACGAGAATGTGATGTATAGGCACTGTCAGTATCTAGATCTAACTAAAAAGTCTTGTAAGTTTCTTGGATGTTTATAGGCAATTATGGGTGTGTAGTTATTGTGAATATATCTAACACCTTCGTTTTTTTGACAGATTAAGTAGGTCATAATATTTTTGAATAGTGTTTCTAATATTAGGTAAGGACGGGTTATATGTCACAATAAATGAAAGGACGTTTTTCTTTTCTTTCTTTCGTGAATGTAAGGGATCTTCTTGAGACACTTGAAGAAACGCTGAATCTATAACCGTCTCGGGGAATTTTTTTATTGATGAAGAATTCTCGTAGGTCGCTCAGTGAACTAGAGAACACGTCGTTGTCGGATACAATTCTCCTATAACGCTTAGCCTGACTGTAGGGTATTCCGTCTTTACACCGTTTTGGATGACACGATGTATAATCAAGATATTGGTGGTTGTTAGTTTCCTTCACATAAACATTAGTTTGGATTTTATGCGATTTTCCTTTTGATACTTAAACATCAAGAAACGAAACAGATTGTTGCGATTTGTTGTGCGTTAATTTAATGCTTGGGTAAACATTGTTGATTTTTTCAATAAATGTGTTTAGTTCCTCAAGAAAAAGATCCCAAAGCATAAAAATATCGTCTAGAAAGCGAAGCCACAATGATGGTTTATGCTGACTACTATTCAAATCTCCTCCTCAAATTTCCCCATGAAAAGTGCTGCGTACGCGGGTGCGACTGGGCTTTTCATTGCGGTACCCATTTTCTGAAGAAAATACTCATCATCGAACTTGAAGTAGTTATTTTCAAGAATTAGTTCTAACAGTTTAACTATCTCATATGACGACAGTCTGCTGCTATTATTTCCTAGTCTTAAATAATACAAACAAGCATCTGTTCCATCCGTATGTGGTATATTGGTATAACGTGAAGAGTCATCAAGAGTTACCAAGTACGTGTTGTTGCTTTGTACTTAAATGTTACGCATTTTGTTGATGAAATCTGTGGTGTCTTTAATATATGATGTCAATCTAAGCATATGTGGTTTAAGTATAAAGTCGATATACTTCGAAATATTTTCTGTCGGTGAGTTACATCCTGACAAAATAGGTCTACCCGGAAACTTCAATGGCAGTGTGTTGTTTGGAGATTTGTGTGTTTTAGGTAAGACATAAAACATAGTGTACGTATGTTCATCGGAAATATATCAACTTCGTCTGAAATACAGTCGTTTGTTTCTTTAATCTTATCAATGCATTCCGATATATAACATTTTATAGTTTTTGTGGGATCTTCCGTACATTTTTCATAGTAGCTGTTGTTTTCGAGTTGACGTAAAACTTTCCGTCGGTAATCGTCAGTATTCATAATCACAATAGTGTTCGATTTGTCCGCCTTCTTTATAATTATACTTTTATCTTGTGACAGTTTACGTAGCGACTCCAGTTCAGATTTTGTTATATTACTTAAACGTTTATGTTTATTAATGCTACTTTTTTACTATCAGGTACAGGAATACTAGTAGCGTAACAAATATGCTAAAATATCTGAATTGGGAGAACATTCCCATGATAATGAGTATATGCCGTAAGTCGTGTTAAAAAATAAAACGAATCTTCATTTATTTTCGTTTTTTAGTTGATTGAAATGGCTGAACTCAATTTTAAAGTATATTTCTTAATAACTAAAATTGATAACTCCATACGCTTCAGAAAAGTGCCGGTTGGACATAAAGTTGTTAACAACTTGATAATATAGACCCAGCCTCATATCCAAATTTATATCAGGCTATTACATTATCTGCTTATGCAATATTAAGTTTAATGCTATGTCAACACAAGGTATGATATTTTGCGGCGACAAGCGCACCTTACCTAAATTTTACGGACCATTGTTTAAAACCTGTCTATAACCTTCCGCAATGATGGAAGAAAAATTATCCAGAAAAATTGACATTATGGTCAAATTTCCATGGAAGGATATTACTTCCCAAGGTTGGATTCAAACACTTACCTCACCCCACTCGGTAATAGGCTGATATATCCTGTTCGATAATTAATTTTCATTATAGTATAGACCTCGCACGGACTTAAGTCAATAATAGTTTCACGTTTGCTTTGTAAAGCGGTTTGAATTTAAACACATACAAAGAGTATAAATATTTTATTTAGTAATGAACCCATTTTTCGAGATTCGGCATTAACTTCGTTCATGATATTAAAAAATAAAAACGAAGTATAATTTGCAAACAATATATGTTAAGCGTATTAAATTCATTCGATTTATTACCTACATAGATTGTCGGACTATTTTGATATTAAAACGGAAATAATAGTCTGAAAAACGTGCCTTCTATATTATTTCTAACGCTAAAACAAATGAAACAAATGGATGCAATTTTTAAAACAAATTTTGACTTATACGTTTTATTTTTAATTGATTATAATTGAACATAGTTCCTTCCCTTGCATGCGTTTTATTAAATTCAGCATGTGGTTTTTGTAAATTAGTTGTACTAGTACAATAAACCTAAATTATTGCGTTGTATGTTTTTCCTTTAATTAAATTTTAGTATCAGAACCAAGAGGCAAAACATTATTGAATCAATTGTTATTACATTAATTTTGTGGCCGGCTATGAATAACAGGTTAACATTTTTTTATTGGTCGGTTTTGTTCTGGCAAATATCGTTTACGAGAAATTACTGTTTCAAATTCATGTTTTTAAATGTACACTTAGTTTGAAATTGTCAATGTGCTGTTGTAAAAGTTTGTAAAAATGATATTTTATATGTTTAGTGTGTGAAATTGATGAAATGTTTAGCCCTTCAAACAACGTTTAATGACAGTAGTTTAATTTCTTAGACTCCAAATGAATAGAACATAAACAATATTTTCAATGTCATTTCAGACTGGATATTTATCACCTAACTACAAGTAAACTTCTATAAGTTCACACTTAGCAGTTAATACATCATATCGTTCAGTTGCGTCTTCAAATGGGGGTGATGGCGATGACTTTTAAATTTATGCCGTAGATAATTTATTAGTTACTTCCAGTTCCTGTTCTAGCGGCCATATTGGATTTATGTTTTTATCGTGTGTGTATTATGACATTTTATACATGACTGATTGTTTGTCAAACATTGGTTAAAATGTGTTAATAGGATACATAGTGACACTTGAAAAATGACAGGTAAAAAACTAGACATTACAGATGATTATATGCCAAGACGTACAGACAACCTCGAAAAGTGATACTTGGTGTTCCTATTTCTAGATTTTAACCATAACCTGTTGTTTGTATGGACGAGAATATCAGGAGTGAAAAAACATAAGAGTGTATTAATTTTTGTTCATTCGCTATTTATATACGTTATATTTATTATCATATACATGTCTGCGTACAGATAGATCAAATATATTCAGAATGCTGTGAAAGATCCATGTAGTCTTAGAAATTTCGTTTTGCCGACTTTAAAATTGATATGAATTGGTAACCTACCCTGGTAACCAAGAATATCATTTATGATCCCTCATTGGATTAACTAATAGTTTCTTTTCAATAAGACGCTAAAAACGCCTTTTAATTTTTTGTAATTGTTAAATTATGTCTTAATAAATTGCATACAGAGTATATTTTGTTTTTGTTTTTCCTTTTCACTTCTTGATGCTTTTTGTCCTATTTGTTTGTTTGTGTTTGTTTGTTTGTTGGGTTTAACGCCGTAGCAACACATTTATGGGTCATATAACGGCGATCAGTCAACCTACTCACTCCTCCTGGAAAGGCTAAATCACTGGATTTACTTGTTAACCAACTACTAAGCACATACCTTCGTTAGTGACTGACAACTGCCCTACATCATAAAAAATCACTGTAGGAAGGAGAATGGCCATAGAAATAATTTCATGACCAAGCTCCACGAAAGTATGCCACGCCCGGGAATCTAACCCACGACCCCTCGATCAGTAGACTTGCGTGCTACCAACTGAGCTAGCAGGCGGCTCTGTGTGTCCTATAATACGACACAAGATACCTCAATGCCAGTCTGATGTAGGTATCTCTAAGTACGATCCGTCCATTAAAGATACTTTCTTTTCTGAAATGATTTACCATATTGATTTCATATTAATCTCGATGATCAGGTGAAATTCTCATAACCTGCTCAAATAATTATTATGCTAGACCAAATCTCAGACTTGTGACGTTTAGTTTGAAAGTATAGAAACTATATTATTTGTGTATAAAACACTGTTTACTCTGATGATGACAAGCTGTAAGTATTTCAAACTGTAACCACGCACACTGTACAACCCTGAGCCATCTTCAACTTATCATCGACATTTGTTGAAAGTGCTACTTTCGATAATTTGGAAATAACATACATTGTAGATTGGTATATCGTCCATTATACATTGGTGTGGAGTTTGGTGCATAGGAATGTAACAAGCACTGATAAAATCCATCGCTGTGGAATCAACGTATTCCCGTAAAGAACGTGTATTGTTATCAATATATCAAGTAATCTAACACAGATAAATAATGAAATAAAAAATAATTTATCGCAGCTAATGTACATTATGACAACATTTGATGTTCTGCTGTACAAGTGTATTTTACCGCAGTATACTTTTTTTCTGGTTGATAAATAGTAAATGAAAAACTATTTTACTGTTCTAGTCATTTTATTGCAAATTATCTGATTCCAAAGAAAACAATATAAAAATACAGTATATGTATAGGAAAGATTATAAACGAACAAAAGACTCTAAAATATACATAGGAACTTCACTGGATAATATGAAACGTTGATAATTATGTACCAAAAGCATGTGCTATAAATCCTATAATCATCCCAATGCTTGCCTATCGCAGAAGATATTATAGTTTCACGATTAGGAAACGGCGATGGTCATTCTTGAATAGTCCGACATTATTAACCTGAGGTCGATCTACTTTATAAGTGCAAGCTTTTCTTACATTGAATAATGAGTTTCTTATAAAATTTGTATATAAATACTCGCGGCCAGTATTATGATTTTTGCAAATATAAATGCAGTTCAAACTCAGGTTAAAATTGTTGACTAGCTTGCAATTATCAACGTTAACATTATCTTGATCATATAATATAATTATGCATTATTATAGTAAAAGCACAACATTTTGTGTAAACATAAAATATACATGTTCATAAATATACACATACATGTATACTTACAATTATGTCATAACACTACCTTTTATACCTATATACTCCGGATTTACAAAAATACTCTTGAGTGAGTTTTTACTAAATTTGAATTTTTGACTCAATTATTATTGACTATTTAAATAATGAAAATACTTTTCATTCAAATCGGAGTTTTCACTCAAAAACTTTAGTATTCTTAAGCATATTAATTTCTCAAAACTGGGACCTGATACTTCTATTTCTTAAGATCCATGGATATAGAGCGCGAACGCGTCCTGCGACTTAACAGCAGTTTTGTCGTTCAATTATTACACGAACCCGAACGCAAAAATCGTGGACGGTTGTCAAGAAAACTCGTCTTTTTCCTGTTGACAAAAAAACAAACTTTATCATTTGGAATAATGGAATCAGAAACGGATGAACTCAAAGTGTTGTATTTGTACTCAAAGAGAAAAGAAAGAGTTCACAGCCGGCCTGCATATATCAGTAAATTAACAACCCAGGTTCAAACCCCATATACATATATATATGTATATCAATATATACCATGCTTTAAAGTAAGTCAAACATACAAATATCTATAGTCTACGGTACTTCAACTAAGTCCAGCGTGGACCCGAGATTCTGTACAAGACCTCACTAGGTACGGATCACTGAGCACTGATCATAGGAACCGAATACATAAAACAGTTGAATTGACAGCTCAAAACCTCCAGATATCAATCATATGTTTGCGGAAGTTCACATATTATCAAATCATGTTTAATATGTCGAATTATTGCATACCTAATACGCACCTAGTAAGTGTCTATGCACTTAACTTGACAGTTTACATGACAAAGAGACTTTTTTGACAAGAAGAACACTGTACTCTTCTACTTGCAAAATCAATGTCTTTGTCGTGTCCATTTTTATATCAATGTCATGAATGTAAGTGTCAAGACTTTTCTGGGAACAGTCGCGAACATCTGAAAAAATCGCTCTGGATGCTATCAACGCAAACGTTCGCGCGAATAAAAATTTGTTCCCGTTCGCAATCTATTTTAACGGTTCCTCTACAAGTTACTAACCTATTCCAGAACGAAAAAACGCGAACGTGTTCGCATTCGCACTCTGTATATATGGACTTTTACAATGACAAAATTCATGAATGACAATCAATGTACACATTACTTCATGTAAAAGATATGTTATTTGTTTTAATATTACAAATTCATAATTGTCATTAATGTATATATGGCTTCAAATAAAAATTTCATTTGAAGTATTTCTGAAATTATAAATATCTAATGAATTTATCGAATGCCACAGTCTCAAGAAGAAAACAGTAATCATACCGCTTCGGCTCAGAGTTTTTAAGAGCTGTAAGTATTTAAATTCTTGTCAGATTTTGATGACAAAAATACAAGTACTTTAACACTTTCAGTCGATGCCGATTTTCTGTTTTCTTCATCAAACCTAAACATGTTTGATGTCATAGTCCGTGGTATTGCCACCTTCATGAAGAAACCATGCAGACTATAGAAAAACATAAGAAGATGAAATGTATCTTTGCAAATATTTGTCTTGTACCATCTATAGGTACATTGATGCAGAAAAATATTATCTGTTTGAAGTTTACATATTTGTAACTAATGGCCGTTAAAACTATATACCACACGTAGGTTAATGATCACAATCTTACCCTACGAATACACACGACAAGCCATAATGTTTGAAGCAATACTTTTCAAGAAAAAGGATTTATTATTATCTTTTCTTATACTGTCGCGATCTTTAAAACGTAAAACAAAATAAAACAACAATATTTGGGTACATCACTAACCTGTAGTATTTCTTTATAATTTTTAGCGTGTAGTTTGCTATGCACATCTTTGTAGTGCGTAAAAATTGACCTCGACCTGCCTTTTTGCAAGAATATTTATTACATTGAACACGAATGTAGTATTAATGCTCGGTAACAATCGGATTATATCGTCAAGGTTCGAATGTAATTATAACTCAGGGATTGATTTTATAGTACATTTAAAGCGTAAAATGAGTGTCTATTACACATAGGCCGGTCCAGAGGATTATACGATGAGGCGAGCTACTAATTCAAAGGTTGTGGGTTTTAGCTCAACAACTACAATCCCCCCATCCATTTTATTATAAATTGTAATTTAAAAGGTAAGAACACGAGTTTCCCATTTGAATGCATTTGAATCGTGAGTTGTTACACATTCGTGCTATACTCTATACATGTCTTGTTAGACTTAAACACGTTAGCCATGGTCGACATCACACCCTCAAAACCTTTGAATTCCAAGGACCATATATAGGGCTTTTGGCTTGACTGACATGACCATTGGGACGATGTTTTTTTTATTGATTGCAATACTGTGTTGTATGCCTTGTTAAAATTGATATTGATATAATTTTGATCAGCTGATCTCCTAGAATTTACCATAATTTAGTTAGGACTGTTTTAGATTTTAGATTTCCTTGTTGAAATTGTAATAGATTAATTTATTAATATTTTATTTCTCTCTAATTCTTAATGAATTTTAAGTTTTGGTAATTTTAATCCCACCTTAAAACAAACTTTTATCAATTAATTTAATTTTTTTGTACAATTTTAGTCATTGTTGTTATTTTATCGGGTGTTTAAGTGAACATATTATTATAATAACAACATTTTAATACAGTGTTAACATACAGAACTAGATATTATCTTACGTTTACTCATGTTTTAGTATAAAAATATTAGGCTATCAGTCATTATTTCCTACCAATTTGTTGACATTTTCTTAAAATGAGGCATAAAGTACCTGTACTTCTCAGACACTGAAAATATTTTTTTTCTTATCAACATTTTTCTGCACTTAATGACCCCGACTTTTTTCTTTTGATAAGAGGCGCTGTCTCTCTCCTCAAACCCCAGCAACAAGGGGGGCACATCCTCCTTTTGGACCCACTGTAACATCTTTTGATGGGAGTCGAGAAAATAAGGTCATTTTTGGGACGACTTTCCTAAAGTGAATTTCACTAAATCCAGTTAGAAATACCAATTTCGAGGCCCATGTCAGCCATTTTGAAGGGTATCCAGACACATAAAATGCGGGATTGACCAAGCACGTTAATGGTTAATCTGTCCTATTATTGATGCAATGAAAACGGCCAAAAATGTACCCGAATGCACGCTTTTAGACCTTCATTTACCCCCACCAAAAGGAGGGAACACCCCTCCCGTACCCACCCCAAATCGGGTCTACCAGCCTCCGTGCAACCATACGCTGTAACCGCCCCTGCTATTTATAATCGCTGAAATCGATTGCTTAATATTAATTCGTAATGAGCCGAAGTGTAGACTAGGCGTGGTATTGATTTTCGCCGGGATATGTGTAGATGATAATTAGATGCAAGTGTGAAAGGTAAGGTCTGGCAATATTTACGCACTATTCATAATGGGAGTTTTAATTGAGCGTTTTTATTAATCATAACACGGAGGTAATTGAATTATTTTGCTTAATTTCCCTTTTTATTGATTTTTAAAATAATTTTCTGCCACATATTATGTTATCAATATTTGTCTAATTGGTATACCGAACATCTTTTCTCTCGGTCAAAAATAATCAAACAACAATTCTTTCTATCATATAACATTGATCGCTGACTACGCAACTGATCCCTTCCTTTTAATTTTAGAGTCCCCCAACGTTGTGGACGTTGACCCCTTAAATCATACATACAAACATGATTGCCATGTAATTCAGATAACAGTAATATGTCAGCATCTGTTACTGTTATACACCCCAATCTAACTTCTATTGGAAAGGTAAATAATTCATCCCCATTCATGTCAAACGTTTTAACACTATCATCATTCACAACATAGACTCTTGTATTATCAGTGTTGGTAGACATGATTCTGGTATCTCGATTATATCTGTTAGGAAAATCTTTATCTACATTAAAACCCCTTTGCAACTCACCTGATAAACTATATACATGTATACGTATATGTTTATCATCAGTATCTTTCATTAACCAGATATTTTTATTACAAAATACCATACCACGGGGACCATAAAAATAATACTTCTCACATAGTTTAATTTTTTTAACTAAACTCATTTTGTCAGACTCATTGATAGATATAAACTGTAAAACATTGGCACCTATCAAAACAGCCACTTCTGAAGAAGATATAGCAACAACATGCAATGGATAACTCGCGAAATCACAAAAATCTTTCACATTATATTTAACATCAAGTCTCTTTAATCTCCTGTTTCTGTAGTCAATAACAATTATTGTACCATCTGACATCTGGCACATATCTGTTATATCACTTGGATACTCATCTGAATCCACTCTGATATCAATTTCTTCCTTAAACTTTGCACGAGTAAAAGGTTTGGTTGTAGCCTGTGAAATATAGAAAATGTAAGTATATTAGTACTGTATATAGACAACCATGATTATATTGAACAATATTATCAACAAACATTTGTAGTTAGATAAATAAAATAGTAAATCTTCAAACAAACATGCAGTTTTTATACGACCGTTTGAAAAACGGGACGTGTAATGCTATGATGTTGTCCGTCTGTCCGTCTGTCTGTCCGTCCGTGGACAATTGCTTGTCCGGATGATAACTCAAGAAAAGATGTACCAAGGTGCATCAAATTTTATGTGTGGATAGTCCTTGGGTACGGGCTTCCTTATTGATTTTGAGACCCAAGTGTCAAAGGTCAAGGTCACTGGAACTTAAAATATGGAAACTTTGTCCGGACAATAAATCAACACAGACTGTACCTAGGTTCACCAAATGTTATGTGTGGTCAAGGATGAGCCTTATTGGTTTTGAGAACCCTAAGTCAAAGGGCAAGTTCACTGGGAATTGATATATGGAAAAACCTTTGTCCGGACAATAAATCAAAAATGAATTCACTAAGGTTCACTTAATTTTATGTGTGGATAGCCCTTGAGTAGAGGGTGTGCCCCATTGACTTGGAGAACCCTAGGTCAACGGTTAATGTCACTGGGACTTAAAATATGAAAATTTTGTCCGGACTATAACTCTGTACCTAGGTTCATTGAATTTCATTTTTGGATAGCCCTTGGGTAAATGGCGTGCCCTATTGATTTTGAGACCTCAGGGTCAAGGTAACTAGGAATTAAAATATGGAAACTTTGTCCGGTTGATAACTCATTAAAGAATGTATCTAGGTTCACTACATTTTTTGTGTGGATAACCCTTTTGTAGAGGATGTGCCCTATTAATTTGAGACCCTAGGTTCAATAATCAAGGCCATTGGGTCTTAAAATATGAAACCTTTGTCCGGACAATAGCTCAACAACCAATTCATTTAGGTTCAATGAATCTTACGTGTTGATAGCCCTTAGGTAAAGGGTTTGCTCTATTGACTTTGAGACCCCAAGGTCAAAGGTTAAAGTCACTAGACTTAAACTACGAAAACATTTTCCGGACGATTACTACACAAAGACTGTACCTAGGTTCACTAAAAATATGTGTGGATGGCCCTTGGGTAGAAGGTGTGCCCTATTGATTTTAAGACCCCAGGGTCAAAGGTCAAGGTCACTGGGACATAAGATATGAAAACTTTGTCCGGGCAATAACTCATCAACCTCTTTATCTAGGTTCATTAATTTTTTTGCGTTGATAGCCCTTGTGTAAAGTATGTGCACTTCTCGTTTTGTAGCTCTGGGATCATAGGTCAAGGTCGAATTTTGGAAAATTTTGTCCGGACAATAACGCGACAAAAGATTCACTTAGGTTACCCGAATTTTATATGTGGATGGCCTTTGTGTAAAGGTTGGGCCCTTTTGGTTCTGTAGTTCCAGGGTCAAAGGTTAATGTCGCTGAGACTTGATATGGGCAAACGTTGTGTAAACTCAACAACTGATTTACTTAGGTTTACCAAATTTTGAATGTGTATAGTCCTTGTGTCAAGTATAAGCCCTATTGAATCTGTGGTCCAGGGATCAAAGGTCAAAGTCACTTGGACATCATATAGAAGACTTTGATGGGTAGATAACACAACAACAGCTTCGCCCTGGATTACCAAATTTTATGTGTGGATAGCCCATGGGTCAGGGATGTGCCCTATTGTTTCTAGCCCTGTTGTAAAAGGTCAAGGTCACTGGAAGTTCATATTGGAAACATTGTGCCGGTGATAACTTACCATCGGCTGTACCTTTGCTCATGAAGTATTTGCTTTGGATTGCCCTCAAGTCCAGGATTTGACCTATTTTTTGAGTTTCCGGGGTCATAGGCCAAGGCGTACTTCATATGGAACATAACACAGCATGGACAGCATACGAGCGTACAATGCCCAGACAAGCGAAGCTCTTGCTACATAATTATATGAATAAGTTACATATATATATATATAATGACAGAGAGACGATATTTTGCTGAAAAAGCAGGACGCAGGACTTGAAACCGCCGTTTTGAATTCGATTAAAAGACACGTTAGGCTATGATATTTCAATGATATAAAAACAATTAATTTCGATATACCTCTGTAAATAGGTAAACGGGAGCGATCTCAATATTTAGAATGATGAATCCTGAAACGTTTCAACGACACCAAACGAGCTTCATGCATTTATTTTTATGATCTAATATGTCCATCTTTTATGCAAACTTGAACTTGACGATATGGATATAAAGATAATTGATGTGAGAAAACACGTGGATGATGATTATTTGGAGCCAGTTTCGTTGTATTAATTTATGCAAAGCTGAGATACAACTCTTGTCAACCTTTGTTTGAAATGTATAATGACTAGTTATTCGTCAAATTAAACACTTATTTGGTACAGCATCAACATTCAAATTCTAGAATTTGTGTTTTGAATTATAATGTCAATACCAGTATAATATTATTTTAAAGATTTTATTACGGAGTATATGGATCCTTTTTACCCCGCAGGTACATAAACACTGAGGCGTGTTCCACATAACACACAATGCATAGAATATGTGTTTTTGGTTCAGTAAATTGTATCATGGTGATTCATGTATGATAAAAAATATGTGAAAGATCTAATGTTTTAGGAAAAATAATTGTTCCCAAATCCGCTTTTTCTATAATGTGATATCTGACGATATCTTGAATTTTACAGCGAGCGCTTGCAAGCGTTCAATAGCATAACAATTCGCAAAGCAGGCTCGCTACATCGCTCGCATTGATGAACGCATCTCTGGTTAGTATCAATTTGTACGGAATTCGGCTCATCTCAGACCCGAAAATATTTATATATTAAAATTATTAAAATCATAGATTTTGTTTAGATAGTTTTTTTTAAATATCTCCAAAACACGTGAATGTATATGAACTATGTTACACTAGAGACTTCGGGTAGTCGAGAAATAATATATTTCTGTCATTAGTTGCGTCGAATTTATTTATTATTACTGATATGATTGTAAGTGTCACTTAGCCGCCCACAACATATGAATGTATTGTTTACACTGTACAAACCAATCTTCTCTGTTGTTTTTTATTCTAAGATGAATAAAATTGCACAAATCTCAAAAAGTATCTTAAAACAAAACAAAAATGTATCTGCCTCAAGTATCTAAATTTCGGTATAACCAACATAATAACTTTAGCCCTGACATCGAGTTTTCGCCACTTTTAAAGACAGAAACGCGTTTTCTTCTATAAGGCTTGCTATAAAAGATATACATGTAAATACATGTTATTTCTGAAAGAATATTGTCGTTAATTATTATAATGTAGTTAAAACACGTTTTTATTATAAAATTTGTACAAATACAACAAAAAGTTGGGGGCAAAATACTTTTTTTGCTGTGGCGATTGTCCCCCACCTTTGCTTTTGTGTTTAATGTGTGATGATATATATGCATATCTTTAAAGTAGTTAGTTGTAAGTGTTGTACTTCAACGATGTTTTATGTGTGCATATCTAACCATAAATAGCAGAGATATCCAACAATTTGAAAACTTAAACTCAAAAGATACAAAGGAAAATAATCCATAATTTAGACAGGTAGAGTTGTGGTTACTGTCAAATTCTTTTTAAAAAAGTATGTAATCAATGCATGAAATTTCGTAAAGACCTAACCACAAATGGTAGATATATCCAACAATTTGAAAACTTATACGCCCGCCCGTATGATTATTTTTATTGGTATGATTATTATCGTCTAACTTATATTTGCCCTTCCGTCATACAAGATTTTTTATTGATTATAAATCTATTTCAAAATTCCTGAAAACTTTAAATGAAGCTCTATTTCATTTTTATGTTTCATTTTTTTATTTTTAAGTTATTATTTACAATACCATTTATGCAGAAATTTGTTTCTTAATTATTTACTCATTTTACTCATTTTCAATGTACAAAAATAATACACAAAGAATATAGTGTAATACAAAACATTCATTTATTATAAGCCAAAAGCTGTAAACAAAAATTAAGGTTTACATTCATAATTGACAGGTCAGAGCTTTATAAAATTATTATAACACTACTGTCAACTTATTATGGTGTAAAGGAAATATCATACAGTCCATACATGTAATGGAAATAGTCATCTTTGTAGATCTTAATAACATATAAATACATAAATTCAATAGTTTACAAAACTCCTGTTGTATCTATGTGCGTCCAAAATTAAGAAAAATATAGACTTCATACAACATTCATTATATAGAAAAGCAGCATAATTATTAGATTTTATTTCTTAGAACAATGTTTGCTTCATAGGGTTTATAAATCTACTGAGTCTATGTGAATATGCAATATATACTTATATTTATATATCACAGTCAGGATTTGGCTTTTAATAATCATGACATAGTATATCAAATAACATTGTAGAAATCTGTTATTAAATATCATATAACTAAAAACTGCCACCAAGAGGTAATAGTAAATACTTAGTAGGTTTGTTTTATAAATTGTTTTATTTTAATATTTTCCTGGTATGGATATACAGTTGAATTCAAATTATACAAATACTTATATATGTTTACAGCCTTTGACTTATTATGTGAATTATAAACAATAACACTGAAAGATAAATATGAATTATGAAATATGATAGATCAAGTTCTAGTCATTGGTGATCAGTGCCGGCACAAAATGATAAATGTGCCATATTAGGTTGGGAGCCAGGAATAATATAGAATTGAGAAAGACAGGAAAAAAACTAAATAAAACAACAATAAATTTTCCTATGAAAGTTGAGGGTTCTATAGTTGTGAAAAGTTGTGCCAGGTTTTATTAAATTGGGTATTTTTACCAGAACTGATAGTGTTTTTCACTTAAAATGTACGGTATTTATTCTTTTTTAAAATGCTCAAAGTTGATAATTGACTTTTTACTTTTGCATCTAAAAATATATTGTTTAGATACCAATAAAATAACATTTTAAGCAACATTTGTATTTAGAATTCCAAATAAAAAATCAACCATTGATAGGGTGCAATGAAGATTAAACTTTTGTCTTAGCCATGTTCTTAAATTGTCCCAGAAAGTTTCAACATGGACACATTCATAAAAACGATGACTGATGGTTTCCTGATTTTGTTGACGGAATGTGCAACTAGTCTGGGTTGATAATCCCATTTTGAAAAGTAACTGGTTTGTGCCCAATATTCTGTGATTAATTCTATATTGAAGTCAATTAAGTTTAGAGTCTCTGGTTACTTTAAAAGTATTTTTGTAGAGGAAAAGGCCATTTGAACCAATCAGGTAAGTTAAGTTCTTCGGACCATCTGACTTGAGATTTCATTGGTGAAGATGAAGTTTGTTGAAGAGTGTCATAAATTCTTCTACAGCTTTTCTTTGAGGCATTGATAGTTTGAATCAAAGGAGGTTGAATTGTTAGGTCTAATGGAAAATCAATATTATATTTATTGAGTGCAGACCTGATTAATCTCAATATACTATTATATTGTAAAAAAATAGTATTTATAGTCTATTTGTTGAGAAAGGTTTCATATGATATCAGTTGTCCGTTATCGTTAAGAAAATCATTAAGATAAACTACTCCTCTTTCAAAATAGGTTCTATAGAACACACCTTTTAACCAATTTTAAACAAATTATTATGCCAGACTAGTAGAGATGGACACGTATTTGAATTTATAGGTACTGATTCCTTGAGGGATATCATACTACGTAAAATACCCTTCCAGAACGTGTTTGTAATTTGATTTTATTTTGTGTTAATAAATCATCCTAAGTCCTACATTTTCATAGTTTTGGGTGATATAAGTTCTTTTAATCTTGTCTGGTCCTTCATACCAAAGAAATTTAAAGCAACTACTTTGTAAATTATTAATAAATTGTTCAGACGGTGAAGGTAAACTTATAAATAAGTGATTAGTTTTTAGGAGTGCTAAAGTTTTGATAACATTTATATTTCCTATTGGTGTTAACATTCTTTTAGAGAATTGCATAAGGACATTTTTTTACTTCTTCCAAAGTTTTGTCATTATAGTTTAACTTTACCATGTCATTAAGGTTAGTACAAAAATGTTCTCCTAAAATATTGAAAGAGTAATGTTCCCAAAGTATGTCTAGTTGTGGTTATAAAGTGATTTTACTATTTTTCATGCTACCGAACCAAATCACTTTTGTCTTGTCAACATTAAGGCCACAAACCAGACATTTATCATAGAATTTTAATACTTGCATAGTGTTAAAAGTGATTGCTCAGAACTATCCAGTAAAATTGTAGTATCATCAGCATATTGGGATAACTGGATCTCGGTCTCATTTATTTTAATACCCTTGATTTTAGAGTTTTTTTAATCATTAACGCCATGATTTCGGCACATATTATAAATAGATATGGCGATAAAGGGTCACTTGGTCTACATCCACGACGTACACAATCGGGAACCATTCAGACATGTGACCATTAACAATTACAAATGATTCAATATCTTTATAAAATATTTTGATCCAATTTATCAAATTTTCTCCAAAATTGAAGAACTTTAAAATATTGAACATAAAATGCCAAGAATCAAACGCTGCAGCAAAATCGATTAACATTAGCATACCTGGGATGTCAAGTTTTTCAAAATAGAACAAAACGTCGTATATTAACCTTATGTTGTCTCCCATGTATCGACCAGGCAGAAATCCAGTCTGGTCTTCAATAATCATTGTGTTTAAGACTTTTTTAATACGAGAGGCAATCGCAGCTGAGACGATTTTATATGAAACATTAAGGAGTGAAATAGGACGCCAATTTTTCAAATAAAGTTTATCTTTACTACCTTTAGGGATGCAAGTAATGACTCCCTGCTTAAAAGAAACAGAAAGTTCTTTCTTGTCAAAGGATTCGTTAACTGACCTAACTAAAAATTCTCCTATGTCTGACCAGAAGAATTAAATAAAAGGATGCAGTAAAACCACTGCTACCATAGGCTGAATCGTTTTTCACATGTTTTTAGACTGCAAAGTAAATAATTGTTAGTTATCTTTCCTTCTAAAGAGTTCCTCTCGCTAACAGCAATTGTAGGTACAGAGTTGTCAAAGAAAGTAGTTGGATTAGAATGTTCAACCTCATGTTCAGAGTATAAAGACTTATAATGCTTCATTGTTTCTTGAATAGTTTTTGTATGATCAACCAAAAGTTCACCGGATTTTATATATAACTTATTCATTGTTTTGGAGACAAAATTTCTGTTTTCTAAATTACAAAAGTGATCGGTAGGTTTCTTTCCTTCATGGATCCATTTAGCTCGTGATCTTATAAATTTCCCCCCAAGAGATTTTTGGCGCATATCAAGTAGTTCGTTGTTTCTTTTTTGCTCTAGTATTTCAGGATTAACATTTATTTGATTATTTAGAGTTTCAATTTCCTGAATTAGGTTTTTTGTTAACTTATTATTTGTCTTTTTAAAATTGATAAATAGGAAATAGTTTCACCTCTAATTTAAAATAGTAGAGTTTCATAAAAAAGCCTGTCATCAATAGTAAATGTCATATCTTTATTGCATATATTTTCTACTGAAAGACCACTAGATTGGTTAGGAGACACATATTGTTCTTTCACCCTTTTAATTGTATCTTTAACTTTTGCCACATAAACATTATCCTTAAGAAGAGAGTTGTTAAACTTCCAATATGAAGTCCCCTGGTCTATTTTAGACAATAAAACACTCGTGGTGATAAAGGAATGGTCTGTTCTATATCCAGGCAAAATATCGGAGTATTCAATCTTATTGAGTAATGTGTTAGAAATTAAAGTCTGCTCTTGCTTTTTTTAACTGGATTCTTTTTAAACCAAGTGAAGTTTAACTCTACTAAGTGTTCATCTCTCCAGCAGTCGACTAAATCATACTGACTGTATCATGAATTCAAGAACTTTATCCCTCGAATTAGGGTTATTCAAATTTACATAATTAAAATAGTCTTTTTCAGGACATAACACTAAATTAAAATCGCCAACTAGGATACTACTATTCTCAATTGAGTTTAATTTATCAGAAATATTATCAAGAAATGATGGGTCATCTCTCTTTAGTCCATATATACAAAAGAGTGACAAGTTAACTTCATATAGTTTAAAATGTAAAATGATAAGGTTTCCATTAATGTCTGTTTCAATACTTCTGAATGAAAAAATCAAAATTATTATTTATTAAAATAGCCACACCTCTAAATTGTTAACTATAATTGCTAAAATAGCAATCAAAACCCCACATGGTACGAGTAATAAGTTTGTCTTTTACAGTTAAGTGTGTGTCTTGAATGCAGATTATTTTGAAGCTTTTATTTTTAAGTAATTTAGTACATCCCTTCTCTTATTTATGTCATTAATTCCCTGTACATTCATGGATGCTACCAACAGTTTCCCCGACATCATAAGTTTTCATAGCAATTATTGAAAAATATATTTTTACCAGTATACCTATCAACCTGAGAGGCGAGAGTTGTTCAGCTCTTACTGATTCATCTATCAAGTCATGTCTAAAAATAATATATCTGGCTCCCATTCTGTTATTAATAAAAGAAAATCAATACATTTTCATGTACTTTTAGGCGGCTTATGTAGCTATCCCACGTGTGCTTATATCAACGATCAAAAAAGGACAAGAAAAAAACTTATACAATTTGATAGTGTCTTAATTTGGCCCTTAACAGTTTATTAAGCAAACAAAAACAATAAAGGCGTCAACACATAAAAATCAAACTTGGAGTGGTTTTCTAGGGAATTCTCGTATCTATTTTTAGATGACTTGTGACGTTTGTCCCTCACAGTTAGAATAATATAAACAATGTGTTGCTCAATAATGTCACTAATATTTTTCATTGATATCAAACTAAAGTTTATTGTTCGCAAATACGTATATGTATATATAGGCTACACTTGTTATATATATGTTCCATGTGTGGAGAAATAGATCCTGAGACACGCTTGTGTTATTGATAATAATAGTCATGTGACTTGGTTTATCCAATCAGATGTTTATATGACTTAGGTCATTGTATCATGTGATGCTTGGTAATCTAATGAAATTTCTTTATTCTCTGTTTAGCACTAACTGTAAACAAAAGACGTAAAAAACGCGTGGTAGAAACTTTCAAATTGTTAGTTGATATTTCTCAAATCAGTGCGAATATCAACTTTTATTTAGATCCGTTCTGAAGTACTGCGATTATTTTTCCATCATCTGACCATGCGTTTTTAACAAGATACTAAGAAAGAAAAAACTTTAACTTAATCTGTGTACAAGATACTCACTTTACTAAAAAATATGAACTTATTACTAGATCTATGTGAGGCTATGCATGTTTCTATAGTACTGGCTACACACATCTAGAGAGTTGCAATACTCATTAACAACAATTTCGAATGTACTCTGAATGATATAGATAGAGACGAAAAGGGCAATTTAATGATTTTACCTTTTACCTCTGATGAAACCAAATTGTCTCTATTTTGTCTGTATGGTCCAAATAGAGATGACCTAGTTTTCTATGACTATATTGTTGCAAAACTTTTAAATATTAATAACAATAAAATCATTGTATCCAAGTAGGAGACTTTAATTTAGTAATGTGTCCGGAAAAAGACTATTTTAATTATATCCATGTTAACAATCCTAATTTTGTTTCTGAAGCTATGAATAAGCTGTTTTCAAAATCATGTGATTTCTTTATCAACCATGACAATATTATAAAAGAAACAAAAAACATTATAGAAAATTATACTCAGTTGCTCCAGTTGAACGATTTGTTCCTAATGCTTTTCTGTTAAATGCTAATATCCCTAAATTGTCTACTTAAGATAAACTCTCTTTATAAGGTAAATTAACAAATAATGAAATGTTAAGTAGTTTTACAAGAATGAAAAATAGTACAGCCTCTGGAAACTCTGGCTTCACAACTTGGTTTTCCAAATTTTTCTGGATCGATATTGGAGATTTTTTAGTAAGATCCACAAATGAAGCTTTCAAACGTGAAGAACTATTTATTTCCTCTAAACAAGGCGTAATCGTATGTATACCATAGGGAGACAAGGACAAGCTACTCTTAAAAATTGGAGGCCGATATCCCTTCATTATTTGTCATACGAATCTGCAACTGCAGCTATCTCTGCTTGACTAAAACCTGTTTTAAATAGTATAATCAGTGAAGATCAGACTGGGATTTTGCCTGGTATACCCCCGTTACACCAAACTCGTTCTCACTACGTTTTAAAAAAATTGGACCGAACGAGCTCCAACTGTGTGCAAACAGACTGGACGTAGTTGCAACTTTCTACGGTCTGTGTTTGAACGTTATGGACGAGCTCGGACGGGGGACGGAGTCGACTCAAAATATTTTTGCGGCCAACCCGTTCTGCAATTAGACTGAGTGACAACGTACTGATAACAGAAAGGACGTACTGCGAACGGAATTGCCGTACTAGCATCGTACTCGGGACGTGCCTTGTCGAAGTTTGATCGGGCCACAATTTGCAGTAAGTTTACACACCGACCTGTTCCGTTTGTAACTCGTTCTTGCCTCATATTTAAATTAACGATTAAAAGGCCTAGTGTAAAGTGTTCATCTAGAAGAAGTAAACTGCATCAATATCCCTAACTACATGTATATTAAGTTATTTAATAACATATAATAATATTAAGGCCGGTTAAGAAATCAATGAACTATTTGCAACGGTAATTTCTGCCACTGTACTCCAAACAGTAAACAAACCCCTTTACGATCAGAAAGAAGTTTATCGTTAACATGAGTATCCCAGGATACTGTGATGGAAAGTCTTTGATCATATACAACTCAATTTATCCAATTCTATACTATTTAAAAATGAGAAGTTTTACCGATTACGTAAATTCTATATGTTAATCAACTTACTTGATCGGGCATGCGCATCTTTGGCATCGCTGGTGCAACCTGGAAAGACGATTTATAAAAATTCTTTTAATTAGCATACAGTACGTACATGTGGACGCATCTTACTCGTTAGCAGTAAACAGAAGGACTGGTGATGGGAAAATGCCTCGCACAAAGTAAATAAAATGGTTTGAATATTGATTACATTGCAGCCTTTAAACAAGAAATCAACGATGGCCCTGAATTGTTCGACTGACCAATTTGAACCTCTGGTAACGATTTAATCAATCTTATTTGCAGTCCAATAGAAATGTATAGAGTTAAAGTACCTAAGTTATATAAGCATATGTAAAATCAAATGAACTGTGCAATGGGGTCAATTCCGCCCCTGGGATCACAATCTTGAAACAATTTGATAGAAGTCAATTGGTATAGGGTTGATACTCGACCATAGTAGATTTTACTATTTTTTAAAACTAGGGCCTTGTGACCTAGTGTTTAAAACCAGGCCACCTATATTCAAACATGATCCAGCTATTATCGAAACAACGTTTCTAACATATTATCTAGATAATTCAACAAAAAATGTAACCGCTGACCTGTTAACAAGGCTTTTTTATATCTAGGCTCAGTGACCAAGTTTTTGACGCATGGGGCCCAACTGAATTAGATTTTCGAGAGATAAACACTATGGCCATTTGCATAAAAATTGAATAGTAACATATATTTTAATTATTTAACTTAGTGACCTAGTTTTAAGCCGTACATGACAAACTATTAAAATCAATAAAATTATACATTTAACATAGATAAAAATTTTACCAAATCCATAAAACTCCGTCGGAAAATGTGACCTCTAGATGTTTAACACGGTATTTTTTTTATATGACACAGTGACTTAATTCTTTTTTCCTAGATAACCAGTTATTGAAGTCTTCCGAGATTACGTAAAGCGTCACAGTTTGACCATGTCAACTAATATCAAACACAATAAGTTATATTTATAATTGAACATCAAATATTTGAAAAGCCAAATAATAAATGAAAACACGCTTTTTCATAATCGCACAAGTAATACAAACAATATTTCTGACAAACACAAATACTATTTGTTATAAAAATCTTAATTCGTACCAAAATTTTCATTGCGTGTAACATCGGGCGATCAACATATCGATAATGCTTTCCAAATAGTTCAGCCTAAAAAGAGAAAAATATGTTATGTCAAACAGAATATAGTACGAGTATATAGACATTGGTACCAGAAAGTATATCTATCTGCTACATGATTTAGTTTAAAAATATAATAGTTGTAGTTTTGTTATAAACACTTAAAACGCCCCACAACCACATTACAAGTACACGCAAATTTAGGATAATATACATTACATTTATATCTTCATCATGAACCTTTGATTCGTGCAATCATTGACGAAAGTGTATGAATACAATGCTGTAAATGTAGTTTCTTTTTAGAACTGACTTTTATATGGTTCAAGTTGATAGAGGTTTATTGACTTGTTTTTTTACTTACAGAAACATTTGACATTACTGACCATTTTGAAATAATATCGTGAACCAATTTGTGTTAATGTTGTTCATGTCATCTATGGCTCATTAATACATGATTTAATAATCCGAGATAATAAACACATTTTCATGTCTCCCTCTTGATGTAGAGGATCACATTGGATACAAGAAATGTTCTCTTTTCTGTGTCATTATTGTATCTTTTTGTGTGATAATTTTTCTCTATTGATTATCAATTGGAAGTTTTCATTAATAGTAGATTTATTAATCCACTCCCATTTATTTAACATATTCATTAACTTAGTTCAAATTTTTAACCTGCAAATGTTTCTTTGATGATTTATTTCTATCTGTTTGATGAATCATAATGCAATTTGAAGTGCAATCCTGTTGTGCAAAAATGTTTATGTGCGTTACCATGTAAACACTCACTATACCAAATTTAATCAAAGTACTGCTAGGAAGGTTTTCATGAAATTAATAAATGCGTATCATATCACTGTATTCTTCAAAACGTTTAACAAGTGCTCCGCTGGGCGAGGAAGTACACGCTATCCAAATCAGGAACATGCAGCAGATAAAGGCCTGTAGCAATGAAAATGGAAAAAGACTGTTCAAACGACACCTGTTGATGGTTTTGAATTTTGAAATGTCTGCAACAAAACAGGTTTAAGTATAAAGTCATCATTTTTAAAAGCGTTTTGTCACTACCGTTGCCTCACTACATTGTAAGTTGCATTTACATTAAACATTCATCACTCTTATATCAAATATTTTCAACATGGATATCGTTAAATCATTAATGAATACGATTCATATGTTTTACTATTTGTGCTCTTTTTATGTCGACTACTGAGGAGGATTAAGTTTACAATTTATCAAAAAGGAAACTGGCTTCAAGCATGGAGAGGATCAAAAGAGCTTGCCATTGATACAGAAAGATAGATTCATAAGTCATTGTTTTGAATTAATAAATGTTTCTATAGATTTATTGGTAGCTTGGACGATATAGTTAATGAAGCCTAAAAGTCTTTAATGCACTTAAACATAATGTTTGTTATTAAAAACCTGCAGGTATATTAAAAAGCTAAATAGGTATTGTAAAAATACTTTAAACATTAAACTATGAAGCAAGTGAGTGCAAAATAATACATCATAAATTGGAGCTGGTGCAACAGATCAACAATTTTGAAAAAAGAACTGTAATTTTCAGTTAAAACGCGTTATAAATTAGTAAAATCATGTTCCAATATTTTGTACAGCTGAATATAGTATAGCATAGATACAGACACTCACATGTGATGTGTATATAATTGACAGTTTTGATTGCAGAAAAATTGTTGTTTTCTCAAATGGTTTAATTGTAAAAACATTTATTGTCCCTTTTTAATTCAATTATTTTAGATTCTTAAACTAAAATTAAAGCATCAATGAAAATACCAATATTGATAGAAAAAACTTATGTCCAGCTGTTTATTATTTAAATGGAGCACATTTAATATAATACAATGTGATTACTTTGGCATTGGTAAAAATCTAATTTTTAAGATCTGTCATCATATTTTAATACATTAAGAAAAAAAAAATATTTTTAAGCATTATCACTAATTCTTAGTAATAGGATCAATGGTATTATTCACATAAAGTATTAGTTTTAAAAACTAAATTTGCTTGATGTTCAAATGTTTCACTGACATGATGATATTTAATTACAATCTTTTAAAATGTAACAGATTTACTCTACAGCAATATAAAACAGAATATTCATGCAGTTAATGCATTACTGTCGTAAATTAATATTTAATATTCGTACATATGCTATCCTAGCCATAGTGTAGTGTCTGAGGCTATTGTTTTAAATGTTTTGTCCAGAGCAGTTTTTTAGCATTTTTTGGATAGAATGATTTTAGAAAATTTAGCGAGGGTGGACATCTCAAATCATGGCGGTTACCACACATTTTTCGAAAACTCTATAAAAAGCTGTGATTATGTAAACTAGAATGAAGTTCATTTTCGTATATTGTTTTAACATTGTTAGTTTATTTCTGAAGTTACTCTTGTTATAACATAATATTTTTGTAGAATATGATTTAGAGTAAGGAATAATATTTCTAAGTACAATACAATTTTATTGTTGTACATGGATATATGATTATACTTCATGACTAATAAATAGTTAGAAATTCTCAGTTTTTAATAAAACAATTTGACATCAAAGCGCTGAAGGCACTGAATTTCGGGTTTTAAAAGTGAAATTAGATTTCCGGTTCCAACAACGTTTGTAGACAAAAACAGTTCAGTGATAATAGTTTGATAGGTAGAACAGCACTGTTCCGGTTCAATACACTTTATACTATCGACCTATATATACATCTGGTACACCGGACTGGCGAACATTCTATTCGCGCAATAACCACAAGTCAAACTGTTCATTCTTAGCACAATTGAATAACTAACGCTTAACAGTTTTGATTCATGCCCATTTAAACGAAAGGAATTATTTACGGACATTACAGTAGATGAATTGGTAAACTTACCAAAAAATCAATACATGAGTAAAATACCTTCAGGTCAATGATTCTAATAATTGCATGGCAAACTTTTAAGACATTTAAACACATAATCAGTTTATTTTAAGAATACTGTTCGATAGCAAACTTTATCGCGCTTTTTCTTACTTATAACTAAATGATGTAAAGTCCGGTTAATAAACCAATGAAGTATTTGCGATTGTTATTTCTGCCAGTACACTATAAAAAAACAACCCTTTTTATGATCGAAAAGAGGTTTATCGTTTGCCTCCAAGTATACTGTGATAATATATCCTCAAAATTCCCAGACACGAATCATTTCACAGTCAAAAGTTTACCAATTATGTAAATTCGAATTAACCAACTCACCTCAGTTGGGCCTGGGGATTCTAATGGTTCTGGAGAACTTTCATCCTAAAAAGATAGAAAATACAAGTTTTTTCCAATAGCATAATTTATATACTTAACGAAACTTCAAAGTACCCCGATTTCAATATTGTAGGACATGTTTATTTTTCAATATTTAAGTCCGATTGATGACGGAAATTTGTACCGGACCATACTGTCATCTGCTTGCATGGTTTTTACTACTTTATCAATGCAAAACCGGTTTTGTCGTGATTGCGTTGATATGAAAAGATTTCAAATTGCCTTGAATTAACAGAAAAAAGCAATTAGAAATCTTATCGGGAAGGTGACGCACCGCTTTGCAAAAGACCTATGGCAAGTTCTTGTTCTTGAAGCGACATTTGAGCCATTTCTTGATAATTGGTTGTGCTTATTAACACACCGAAGTTTTTCACCAAAACTGGCCATGTGGGATTTTTGCACGAGAAGCATGTGCCCATTTCCGCTTTTCAGCACATGCACGGCAAAACAATTTTATATCAATTAAAAACATGAAAATCACTCGAGCAGACCACAGAATAGATCTATAAAATCCTTATATTTTAAACTGATTTTTGGTCATTTTATGGCGTCCAGTGCAACTAATTCACTATTGCATGCACAGGTCATGAGATATATATATGAAATTCCTGTTTAATTCCCATGAAAAAAGTAAAAGCCATTAAATTATATCATTAATTCTTGTATCAATTTATTTAACAGGTTCCGTAAAATTAATGTGGACCAGTCTAAAATACCATAAAACCATCTAGTATGACCATGAAAAGTCCCATTAAAATTGCGAATCTGTATTTCAAAAAATAATGCCCTTAAAAAACTGAAATTCTGTGTTTGCAAGTTTTAACAGTCATATTCATGGCACTTAATTCTATTTAATTTCCATTCATTATTTTTCTTGGGAAGGCAAAACAGCTAATGGCCATGACATTCAAACTGATGGCCATTAAAAGGGACCTGACTGGTAAAACAAATCAAGTTTTGAATTAGAAGACCATTAAATCTCATTATAATGGCCATGAATTCAATCTTTTCCATTTTAATAGCACTAAATATAAAAATGTCTCCCTTTAAATGCCATTAATTAAATATCTCATTTTCGAGGTTGAGTAGGTAAAGTCATTTAAATACAGACATTCACCTTTTAACTGCCATTAAAGAATGCTTGCAC
Organism: Mactra quadrangularis; assembly: GCA_025267735.1. Classification (NCBI taxonomy): domain Eukaryota; kingdom Metazoa; phylum Mollusca; class Bivalvia; order Venerida; family Mactridae; genus Mactra; species Mactra quadrangularis. Next base: position 6,049,954 of record CM046303.1, read on the forward strand.
AAATGATAAAAATCCATGTATAGGCTAGCATTCAACTTATGCTATTTTGTTTTTTAAGAGTCCATGAACAAAATACCAACTGTTGATGTTGTGACATTCATTGAGAATAACAGAACAGTTTAATTACAATCTACATTACATCCATTAATAGTCTTGTTTGTTTGTTTTGTTTAACGCCATGTCAGCACATGTATGAACTTATCCAAGTCAATGAAACAAATCGTTTTATAATAATTAGTTTTTTGCATCTTGAGTATAGTATTGTAAATTTGTAGGGCTTTAGCGCCTAAATTTATTAAAAGTCTGGAAAAGGAGGCTTATTTGTAATACAATTACATATTGACCAAGGGAATTTACTTAAATTGATAGTGTTTTGATGAAAACATCATATATTTAAGTTTTCAATAGAGTAAAACTCTATAGTATGGAATTTATTCAGAAATTGTAATACATTGATAGGTTGAATGCTAAATTGTAATTTTTAGATTAAATCCTTCTTTGTTGAAATGATCACATCCGAATCACTGCTGACAATGTTTGGACCATGATTACCAATTATATGACCTTGATATACCATCACAGAAATTGAGGACAATGAAATGGTTGTGGAATTACTATGTTATGACCATGTCCATATCATTGATCAACATAGTCACAGTAAAGATATGTTTGATCATGATAACAATAAAAGTCAAAACAATAGCATATCATGGTTATTCAACTTAAATAAAAACAATAACATATAGAACATTTTGGCTATGTTTTGAATTGTTATTATTTATTATTATAGCGCTATTTTCATATTGAATATATTTTCAAAAGCGCTTCAAAAGCATATGCATAATTAAGAAATACGAGGTTAAATAAAAACAAAAATGAAGAAGATTAAGAAATGATAAAATATAAAAACATAAACTGACTTATACAAAACTAAGAATACGTGATCAATAAGATGCTCCTAGTAGTTAAAAACAGTATAACAAGTGGATTTTTACTGTAAAAGACAGTGAATGAGTGATAATGCATTGTTGGTAGAACGGAAGCCAAATGGCCAATGGGGAACCAGGCTAGGTGCCATGAAAATCCATGATTGCAACGTGCAAAGTTGGATTCTAATCAAAGGCTCCCGCCCGAACATTCATCCGTATCTGTGCCCGCGCGCCCCACCAACCATCATGCACTATATAGTGGTCAGGTAAAGTAAAAGTGATAATGGCTATGATTAGATTATAAATAAAGGCAGCCGTCGACCAATGGGAACCAGACAAGATGCCTTGACAAATCCATGATTGCAAGGTGCACAGTTGGATTCTGATCAAAGGATCCCTCTAGAACATCCATCAGCGTCAGCGTCTAATTGCTTAGATAAAGTTTAAATGATATAGGAAATGATTATATTATAAATGGAAAGGCAACCACTAGCGAATAAGGAATCCAGCCAGATGCCTTGAAAAATCCATGATTGCAAGGTGCAAAGATGGATCCCAATCCAAGGACCCGGCAGAACATCAATAAGCGTCAGCGCCTGATTGGTTAGATAATATATTAATCTTAAATACAATGAGTATTAAATCGGTGGAAAGGCAAACACCAGCCAATAGGAATCTGGCTAGATGCCCTAAAAATCCATAATTTCAAGGTGCAAAGTCGGATTTTAATCCAAGGATCCCGCCAGAACGTCCTTGGATTTAAATAAATCTAGTGCACAATTATGGTTCGGAGTTAAGAATGTAATAATTTCATAATATCATGGCGTTGTTTGTTCGTAGTTTGGGTATATTGTAAGATCATTTAGTCAGATTGAAGTTTATTTTGATTAAAATAATTATCACTGTAATATTAACATTACAACTAGTCTTATTAATAAAGAATTTTAAGCAGCACAAGATTGGTTCATTTTACTGGTCTATTAAAAAGTCGTAGTTTATTGTCCCACGATGATTGATTTAGTGATCATAGTAATTAATAAACAAGTAGGTGTTTAACTTTTTCTTATAAGTATTAAGAGACTTGAGTGAGTCCGGAAGTGAATTCTACAGGTTTGGCGCCGCATGACTAAAACTACGAGTACCAAAAGTAATTGTGCAAGACCGTGGGACTGTAATAGGTAATGAGTTTCTAGAACGGAGGTATCTGTTGGGTTTGTAAACATGTATTAGGTCTTGGATATATATGGGACATTGGTTGTTAAGTGCTTTATATGTATATATCAAGAGCTTGTAGCTGATCCGCTGACAAACAGGGAGCCAATGAAGTTCCATGAGCACTGGTGTTATATGATCATGACGATGGTTCTGGTGATGATTCTTGCTGCCAAATTCAGGTATAGTTCAAGTCCATTCCAAGTTTATAATACAACATGGCTTTATTTACATCTCTTTTGACCATCACTGTCATGATAACTTCAACATTGCCAAATTTTTGACCGAAATCAAGGTGTTAACATCAGGGGTCAATTCAATTCCAGTTCAAGTTCATATAACGTAGCTTGAACTACACCTCTTTTTGTCAATTTTGCAGGGTCAAGAACAGTCAAATATTATTAATGAGCTAAAAGAATTGTCTTTCACAATTTTAACTTAATATTTTAAACCTCTGTGAATACTTTCTTAGATGATAAAAACTCAGCAAGGGGTATCTCAACAGTACTGACAATGTCCGTAAACTGTTCATGAACTGGTCATGAACCAGTATGTACATATTAGCTGTACGAATGTTTTGTTCATATTTATAAACATGAATAGTGTATCATCAAAAAGCTGATATAAAACAGCAGATTAATCTATCCATTGTCAAGTAGAATTATGATCCTTAAAAAATATTGATTAGAGACCCTGAAGCTTCATATTTTTCTTATTTCAGGGGAAACTACTGTGTATCAGCTTAATACATATACTGGCTTTTATCCCAACCTTAAAAAAAGATGGCTGAAAAGTACTATACCGCCTTTTACAAAAACGAGGATTTTTACTAAAGTTGACTTGTTATTAGGCATCTACTGTCATCATTAACTTATAAAAGAATTAATTTAAAAAATCTCCAACATGACAAAAATGATAAATACAAGTAAGTATAACAGCCGTTTCACGTTAAGTTCAGCAATTATCGAGAAAATATGTCACATGAATTTTATGTTGGAGCACTCAAAAAGTTTGTTTAAAAATGTAAACTTCAACCTTCTACGGACTTAAAATGAGAAGTGGTTAGGCTCATAAATGTTTATGTTTTCGGCAATGGCATATGGTTACATAGGTAAAAGTACAAATTTGGTAAAAAAAACATGCTATATTCTTAGTAAAAATACTATGTGACATGATATTTCTGTATTTGCTTAACTTAACATGAAACGGCTGATAAGTGTACATTTTTTCGGATAACATTTTTTTGATAAACAAACTGCTTTCAATTTTAATTGTTAAAACTATTCTCATGATGGAATGTTTGACTCTGTTTGTCTTTTAAATTTTCATTTTGCATTACTTGGGACCAACAGCAGAAAGTTCAATGATTAACAATGTTGTTAATCAGTAGGTTCTCTTCTGCTAATTCATAATTTATGACAAGTCATTAACATGCACTGATATAAATATGTTGAATATTATCATTTCATAACTTTCAATTTACCAATTTACATGTGAATGTGATCATCCTGTTAATGTTTGTTGTTGTAAGACGCAAGACCAAAACACACCTTGTCAGTTAAAACAGTTTGCTTCTCTCATTGTTTATGGTAAAGGAATGGAAATGCAACCATTCTTCTTCTTTTTCCACGTGAGGTCATGAGTCTTCATAGACTAATTTTGTCCTCACTAAGGGGATGAGACAGTCATCCTGTTACAAATTCAAAAAATATAAAATACCCCATACGGGATGTTTAATTATGTACAGGGTTAAAACTATTTACAGGGCTATGACTGACTAAGTTGTTCTAGAGGGTGAGGCTCTAAGCTGAGCTAGAGCAGTCTTAACCCATTCTAGACAGGTGGCATCTGTGACTTTGACTGGTAGCTGGTTCCATTCACATATGGTGCGTTGGTAGAAGGAACTGTTATGCATAGTAGATGCCGCTGCGGCCTGCTGGAACGTTGACCTTCCTCAGGTTCTGGTGTCACCGTTTTTGAGGATGGGTCTGGGATCTATGGCTACCAGTTTGTTCTACATCTTGTCAATGAGGATCAGACGATGGTCTCTTCTCATCTCCTGCAGTGGTTGCCATGCAAGGTGCAAGACACACGGTCTGGAGTTCTGCCCTAGTAGTTGTTGCAGACGAACCTTGCTTCTCTACTCTGGACTTGTTGTAGTAGATTGGAGCCGCTTGCTATATAAGGTCCTAAGCAGCCGATGCATTATTCAGAATGTCCTGCCTGTATTGAATGAATTGTTTTACTTGGCTTTACTTCATGAATCTTTTTTTAAATTTCATCAGATGGATGGTGTTGATTACATGCATTTCATCACTTCCAGTTGTTTTTTGTTAATTTCTATTGTAAAAATTTTATGGGCATCACTGGAAGTCATTAAAAACCACTTAAACCTGTTCAGTATCTTTTAATGGTACCATAAAAACTAGTGAAAACCCTTTTAATGGCATAAGACTATCATTAAAAAAGTAATGGCTCTTATCCTTTAACCTGTTAATGGGATTTTCATGCCAATATTTCATGCCATTTAATAGCCCATTAATTATGTACCCATTAATAAATATTCATTGGATTTTTAGCCATTATTTTTATGGTATGCTTAAAGGCTTTATATTCATGGCACTTAATATCCAGCATTGTTTTTCATGGTACATTTCATGGTTTTTAAAATGATAGTTTTAACATCTTGTTTTAATGAGATTTTTAAAGGATATAGTAATGGATTTGTAATCCATTCCATTAAATAATGACCATTAAAAGGTTAAAGGTTAAGAGGGGTTTTAATAGCATGAAAACAGCATGAAAACTATGCTAAAATATTAATGGTATTTGCATGGCCTAATTGATGGCAGTTGCGGGCAGTAGTGTAAGCTATTTTTCTGGACCCTTGTCTATAACCAGTACTCGCATACACTTCCACAAGGCCAGAAACTTCTCCGTATACCATATTAAGGGAAGAAAATTGACATAATTTTCAAATTGTCATGGTAGGGTATAACCCCCCTGGTGGGATTCGAACCCGTACCCCCTCGGGACACGAGATTCCAAATCCCGGGCAGCTACCAACTGCGCTATCTACCCGGGTTAAAGTACAATTGCTTTTATTTTTTGGCTGAAATATTAAACAAAATAAGCAATGTTGATAATTAAACATTATAATGAGAAGTTTGTAAATTCGAATTAACAAACTTACCTTTGGTGGGTCTTTTACCCCTAAAGAAGGTTTATCCTGAAAAGATAGTAAATACAAGTTATTTCCAATAGCATATAGTACATACCTGTGGAATAAAAATATAAGGACACACCTCAAGTACAAAACAAAGGGGATAACAAAATGAAAGTGCCACACTTAAAAATATATAGGATGTTACATCTGAATATTCGTAAACATTGCAGCCTTAAAAGTACAATTAGGCCTAAACTTTAAAAATATTTTGTTTGCCTTTTACCGACCCTAAATTTTTAGGTTGGTTCGGTAGATAGAAAAAACCCATTTTATTGGTTTCCTTAAGCAGAATTATTAGCGTAAAGAAACTACCGCAGAGTGATGCGGTGATGGGCGTTACCAATAAGAAAAAAACACATATATTTTTCGAATACATTTTTTGAGTCGGTAAAGGGCAAACAAATTTAGGCCTTACTTTCAAGTTGTGGGAACAAATACGAAATACAAAAATGCCTTTTAAAATGCCCCCCAAAAGCACGAAATTTTATTGCATTACTATGAAACTAAAATTAATACAATTTATCAATGTCAACATTTGTAAATAAAAAAGGAGGACACAATTAAAAGAAATCATGAACTGCTCCTACCATGGTCATCAGTTTTTGACGACTGCAATATACCACCGGCCTTCAGGCCGGCGGTAAATGACGTATGTTTTAATCAAATATCCATAATTCTAACATTGGCACGTGGGGTTTACCCTTTATTCAATGAGTGTGATGTCATCTATACTTCGAAAGAACGCGTGATAGATAGAGAATAATAGGTAAGTACCAATCTGTGCGTTGTTCTTCAGAAAGTTGGAGAAAGGTTTATCAGGCGAGCCGGATAAACTATGCACAGATTGACATTTACTTGCTATTTTTATATCCTAACCGCATTTGCTTGAGTGTTTGGTCTTTAAGGTATGATTTAAAATTATCTATAAATCACTTACCTTATGAATCCTCAAAAAACGTTAAGTTATATTTTGATTTTAGTCACAATGTCTAATTTAAATAAACATATATACACCCAGATGTCACTCACAATGCTAACAGAGTCTGTCTGTTTAAAATCATATTAAGCTGATGCACTTTAGCCAATTTATCCATGACCTTAACTTATTTTTTATATTATATATGCGTTGAAATATTTTCTTTTTTGGTTGTTACTTGTATGTTTTGTTGTTGTATTTTGTGTATGTGTGCTCTTTGTATTTTTACAGATTAACGTTTAACAACATAGTTCATGTTTTCGTATAAGTGACTATAATATATATTATAAGTCTTATTAGCTTGGGTATGTTCGATTGTTTGTTTGTGTATGTAATGTTATACCAAGTCACTATAATAAAAAATATGTGAGGATGACGATAGATATAGTGATCAAAGTAATGATTATATCAAGTGTTATAAAAATCAATATCTTAAAACAAATCGACGTAAAGGATTCTTATTCAATCTGATTGTATTCGATGAAAACAAAATAATTTATACTTTCAGATGGTAGTGCGCATGCGCGGAGATAGGACGCAAAAAAAATCCGTCGATTACTTTTTAATTAATTTCTCATTAAATATTCGTAATAAATATGACATTTTGACTAAATGAATAAGGATATGCTAGACTTACATCTTTCTGACCGATTTATAGCGTAATACATGACAACTTGAGACAAATCAACTTTTTTCACCTACTTCCTGCAATAGCCGAAATTGATGTCATCCAAATTACTAATACACTAGACAACAAGTCATCAACTTCCTGTTTATCCGAAACTATATATATCCGGAGTACAGTCATATACAGTGATGATGATGTCGTCTCCAACTACAATTTGGTAGGAAAATCAACAACCAACCAGTAAAACTTATAGAAAACAGTGTAAATATGAAAAATTACGAGCACAGTATGACATTGCTACTTTTAAGTATGTATATTTATCACTTATTGAACTTGAATCCAGTTTATGATGTTGGTCTACATATTAATTGTGCCACCCTGAGTGATCCAAACAGTGAAGGTATTGATAGTCTAATGCACTCCAGCTTATTGATTACCTCCAAAACGAGCCTTAAGGGTCCATTGAGTCATATATATTCCCAAAGGGTCCTAAATAGAACTCAGATCTACTTAGCATTACTACTCATTGCTCAGGCTGGCGACATAGAGTCAAACCCGGGACCTAGAACCCCCAAGTATCCATGCTACATTTGTAAAAAGGCAGTCAAGTGGAACCAAAAAGGTGTGGCTTGTGATGAATGTGAGCAATGGTACCATTGCCAATGTATGTACATGCCAGACTCTATTCATTGTGCTCTCAACTCAAATGTGTCATGGTATTGTGATAATTGTGGAATACCAAATTTTAGTACATCTATGTTTGAGTCTTTCAGCTATGAATACTTAAATACTTATGAGACTCTCAGTTCAACTGGTGCAAGTACCCCATCAAGTGTGACTCATAACAGTTTCAACCTGGGACAGCCACAGCATACATCCTCACCAATTCCAAACAAGAATCATACTAAGTCTACAAAAACTGGTAACGTAAGAGCTTTGGTTATCAATTTTCAATCATTGAAAAACAAATCAGAAGAACTTGGAAATCTCATTGACTCTGCAGACCCAGATATAATCATTGGTAATGAAACCTGGCTTAACAAGGATATTCACTCATCAGAAATGTTCCCACCTGATTATGAGGTGCTAAGAAAAGACCGACCTGATGGGTATGGAGGTGTTCTTCGGGCAATAAAAAGGCAGTTTACTGTTGAACCACTAAATATACAATCAGAAACTGAATCTATATTTGCTAAAATAATTCTGAAAGGAAATTTGGACTTAATTGTGGGTAGTCTCTACAGACCACCAAGTAGTGGCCTGCCCTATATGGCTTCTTTGTGTTCAACCCTTAGATCAATCTGTGATTCTTATAAAAAATCAGTGATTTGGTTGGGTGGCGACTTGAATTTTCCCGACATTATTTGGGAACAATGTAGTCTAGATGGTCACCAGTACTCAAATGAACTTAATAATGACTTCTTGAATGTAATAAATCAGTGCAATATTGATCAAATTGTATCTTTCCCAACTAGACTTAATAATACTTTGGACTTATTCCTTACTAACAGACCAACACTGGTCAACAAATGTACTAGTCTTTCCGGATTAGGTGATCATGATATTGTGTATGTTGACTCTCATATACAGCCTGTAAGGAGTAAGTTAGTGAAACGCAAGATCTACCTGTGGAATCGTGCCAACATAGATCAAATGAAAAGACAGGCCCTCAATTTCAAGAATAAATTTTTGAAAGGGTTCATGGATCAATCACCAGATGTACAACAGATGTCGGATGACATCAAATCATCATTAGCCAATATACTGGAAAAAAATGTTCCATCTAAAATAACATCCACTCGTTATAACCAACCCTGGATTAATACACATATTAAAATTGACCAGGAGAAAGAAAAAAAGCTTCATCAAAGCTAGAAAAAGTAGAAGACCCTCTGATTTTGCCAGATACCAACGTCTGAAAAAAATAACAAGAAATGCCTGTAAGTCAGCCCACCATGACTATGTGAAGAACCTAGTTGATCCTACGTCAAATGACAACCCGAAAAAATTCTGGAGTTACATCAATAGCCGAATTTGTGACAGTTCAGGAGTCGCACCACTGAAGTCCACAAATGGTATGAAATACTCAGACAACCAGACTAAGGCTGACATTTTAAATAGTCAATTCAGCTCTGTCTTCAACAAGAATGAACCCCATTCAGCTATGAAAGACAAAGGTCCAAGCTCTTACCAACAAATGCCAGACATTACAGTTACTGTGACGGGAGTTGAGAAGTTACTTCGATGTTTAAACCCTCGGAAAGCTATGGGTCCTGATCTCTTACCAACCAGACTGCTTAAAGAATTAGCACTAGAACTGGCACCTGTCTTAACAGTGCTATTCCAGACAGCAATCGATACCGGGTCCGTACCTAATGATTGGAAAACAGCCAATGTCGTTCCAATTTATAAGAAAGGTGAAAAGAACAAAGCAGCCAATTATCGACCAGTATCTCTAACATCTGTTACCTGTAAGATCCTTAAACATATAATAACTAGCTTCATCATGAAACATCTCGACTGCCACAATATTTTAACCAATGCACAACACGGATTCAGAAAAAGACGATCATGTGAAACACAGCTCATACTCACTATAGAAGAACTAGCCAGACACATCGACAACAAAGAACAAACAGACGTCATTCTACTTGATTTTTCAAAAGCATTTGATAAAGTTCCTCACCAACATCTATTATATAAGCTGGACTATTATGGCATACGCAGTACAACACACCTATGGATCAAAGACTTCCTCAGCTCCCGCACACAACAAGTACTTTTTGAAGGATCCAAATCACACCCTGCACCTGTTTTATCTGGAGTGCCTCCTCTTTTTGTTGTTTATCAACGATCTGCCTGATGTAATTTCTCAACAGTCAAGCGTGCGCCTATTCGAAGATGATTGTATACTCTACAGGAAAATCAGCTCTACAGAAGATGCTAAGGAATTACAGGCAGATTTAGACAGGCTTCAACAGTGGAGAAGACTGGTTGATGGAGTTTCATCCCCAAAAGTGCCAAGTAATACATGTTACAAACAAGAAGAACTAACATGAGGCTACATATAACATCCATGGCTATACTCTGGACTCAGTCAACAGCGCAAAGTACCTTGGAATTCATATTCATAAGACTCTCAGCTGGAACCAACACATAGATATCACTACAAAGAAGGCTAACACCACCAGGTCATTTATAGCTCGTAACACCTACCATTGTCCTTCAAAAACCAAAGATCTGTGCTACAAGACCTTAGTCAGATCAATCTTGGAGTATGGCAGTGTCATTTGGGACCCGTACACCAAAGACAACATAGACAAGCTTGAAATGGTACAACGGAGATCAGCCAGGTATGTTACTGGTGACTATCACACTACCAGCAGTGTGACAGCGATGATGAAACAACTGCATTTAGACTCACTACAGCAGAGACGTACCCAAGCCAGAGCAGTTATGATGTTCAGGGTCATTCACAACCTTGTTGACATCCCATCCCAGCATCTTATACCAGCCATCACCCGTCGTGGACATGACCAGAAATTTTTCATACCCTATGCTAGAACCCTGACGTACCAACATACTTTCTTTGGTGACGGCATTAGAATTTGGAACTCCCTCGGACAATCAGTGGTAGACAGTGCATCACTAGAAGTATTCAGATCTAGGATGCAGAATACAACAACCACTGGATAGACCGTACTCCACGATGTATATAGTGTATATAATATAATGAACTGAAAGCTTGTTTATTTAAAAAAAAAGATTTTAACGGTTAAGTGTCCTTGTTCCGGGCATGCTTACTTTTAAACCACAGTACGTAATACACCAGAGGTGGACTGTACTATTACGGAAGGAGAAGAAGATGGTAGATGAAGCACCGTGCGGACTCAGTGTTTTAAGATGAACTCTTTAAATTTCTTTTTATACTAAATGTCAAATTATGTAATCAAAAATCGTTGAGCACTTGCATGGCTATGACTGAATGACTAAAACAAACATAGTAAGTTATATGACCTATGCGATGTGTTTCTACGGCGTTAAAACCAACAAAAATATCGTCCCAATAAAAGAAATTATTGCAACAGGCCATATCTGGAATTGAAATATTTGGGTATTCCCCTCCGCTACAAACAAACTTTCACGGTAACAAGGAAAACATGTGTACAAAGCACAATAGGATTTAATCCATAGTTCGTGCTTTTTAGCAAAAATGTGTAGAAAACTTTGTTTGTACCGGCTGTGCACGGAGGAAAAAAACATAAATTTGAATTCCGTATTAGATCTATTATAAGATATTCAAAACACAAACATTAGTGATATGTCCGTATTAAATTTGACAAATGGATCAAAATAAAGCTCTGACAGTAAACTTTGTTCTGTTAAAAAACTAACCTTCTCGAAAGAAGCGTAAAGCTGAAACCACGTGACTGTTAGGTGTGGTTGGACAGTTGTTTTCTTCTAAAAATAACAAACAAACTGTATAACGAGGGTTCAGGACGCTTTTGGCTTACAAAGCTACATTCATACCGTCCGCAGTAAAATACGGATTCACTGGCAATGACTTGCCGCTCGTAAGTACATAACTTGCCATAGTGTATTTGATATATTTAAGACCGGGGGAAATTGCAGGCATGTCCATTTTTAGCACGTTGGAATTCAGTTGAATGTACGCGTGCGCAATGCAATTTTAGAAAGGAAAAATGTATTTAAATTGTTATAACATGAATAATTTCAATTTAACTACACGAATTTGTTCATTAAATCAAAGGTAATGAAAAGCTTGTGTTGTTGCAATTTTCTCATCGACGGCATTGAAGATAAGTGTTATCTACTGCGAACTATTTTTTCTGAATGTATGCGTCCGCGACAAATTTTGAAAGGAACCGAAGCATACCCTCTCTAACACATTGGTTGCTAAGCAACCCATGTCAAATATATTAAGACCAATTCTCTGTAACCACCAAAAAAGTGTTGCCACTCATAGTCACAGATTTTTGTCATTTTGCCTGTGTTTTTTCACTATATTGAGTTATAAAGAAAATCATCAATATTTTTTGTACTGCCCCATTCGTTGCCATGGTAACAACTAATTAGGTTCAAAATAAATTGAATTTAATGAAAATAGCACTGGCTGTATACTTTTATTGGACAGATCCCATTAAAGTAAAAGTAATAAAAAATGTTGTTGCACTGTAAGGAATATATAATAATATTTCCCTTGGAACTGAAAATTTATCCAAATAATGTTTATTTATTCCAAAATATGGAATTGAAATCCAGTATTAATTCGTTCTCCCGCGTGGTATGGCCATTTTCTATGCAAGAAAGTATGAATATGCAGCATTTTTGGAAATTTCTAGTTTTGTTTTTCAGAAAGTATGAGATTTATACTTTATATCGATATAAAAACATTTTGGGCTTTTTATAAACTGCTTGACTGTTCCATTTCAAACATCCAAAATTTTAGTGGATTTCGCCGAATATTTTAGTGATTTATATGAATAGTCAACGTTACGTCTGCTCGCTTCAAAATAACCGACTTTTCATAAGAGTTAAAATAATATGTTTCCAACATCTGTTTTTGTTACAATTCCATACAAATGATTTAAGTTTTGTGCTCAAACTACACATTTACGTGATTTAAAAAAAACTTGTCCAGAAAATGCATTATTTTCCTCGTCGATATTTAGCATATAGTACACTCAGATCGCAATGACCAAGAGTTGGTCGATGTGCACCTGCCTACAACGTTACTCTCGAATGATGATGGAGAAGTCATGTTTTCTGTAAATGACTGCGATTAAAAGCCACAATTGCAGGTACGATCAATCTTTTACACATTCGACCATAGCGTTAAGATGTCTTCTTAAGGCAGAATTCCCATAATAGCTGCTGTCAAACTTCGGGCGATGTCGGGTCATGTCGACAAATTACGTAAGCGGTTTTCGTCGGTGTCGTTATCAATCGATAAAGATCGGATGTACTTTTTTATTGTGTAAATGCCTCATTTTTCAAATATTATTAATATTTTTATTGTATTACCTCACAAGAATATTAATTCTCTCAATTATTTGAGAAAATAGATAGAATTCGTGTAAAAAGTTTAAACCGGAAGTTTAAAAATCCAATTCAAACAATGGACGAAAAGATTCGTCCCCTAACAGTTTCGTCCCCGAACAAATTCGTAATCAATAAGTTGTTGATGATTAATGCAATTAGACCGTAAAATACCATTATTTTATCTTTAAATTGTCAATAATGGCGTTTAAAAGTAAAATATATACTGTAAAGATGTGTTTACTTCATATTTTGATGGTCACTAGAGTTTTGACATTTTTTCAAAAAGGGGGTTGATGTATTAACATGGCATTTTGTTTAGTTATCTGTGGTAAAAGTTTTTGTTCTTTGTTTTATTCATTGCCATATGGTTTAAGGTAAATTATTAAATGTGTAACTAGGAGTGCAGAAACTGTTTTCATAGTCAAAAAATAAGAATACGGACTTGTAGTTTTTATAGCTGGTGAAAATCGTCACATTTTCTGTTGGGTCTCCCTATTATTAACTTGGTATGTGTGTAAAAATACCAAGGTAAAGTTATTAAAGTTGATGTATTTGCATTCATTAAAGTATTGTGAATTTTATCAAACAAAATTTATGAAAATAATTTGATTATTTAATTCAATTTTACATTTTAAAGACATATACCCCTTCAAATTTATAGTGTGATTCTTACTTATAACTCAATTTTCAAAAAAATGTAATAAAAAATTTATTTGACGGTAAAAATTTAAAATATTTTGCCAGTGAATCTAGGTTGTGATCCTAAATATAAAGAAAGTAGCAAAAGTCTTATTCCTTGATATGTGTATTATGGGTATTCTACCTTAAGGTTTAGGTCCATATTTTTCTGCACAAAATTGCAAATGACCAGACAAAGCAAAGAAACTTTTGTAGAACTTGAAATTTTAACAGCAATTAAAGAACTTATCCCTCTATGTTTTGATGATATAGCGTTGCATCAAAACCCCTTCAAATCTAAATTAGGGACCAGGATAGGGGTCATGTTTCTGGTACGGTTATAATGATGTTAAGTTGACAATAGAGGAAGAGATTTAAACTACGTGTACTTACCTTTTGACACATTTGCAATGATCTCCGAGCAATGAAACAACGAAAATCAGCAGCCTTCATAGATTCCACAACATTTCACTTTCGCTTATTTTTGTTCATGGAGTTTGACATTTTTAGGGTTAATGTATTTACCGGAAAACCCGAATATTCATGAAAAATCCCTCATTGGAGTTGTATCTTGAGCTAATAAATCACGTTTTACTTTAAAAAAATGTGTTTAAATGTTTTAAAATACTTGTTGCCAATGACATTTGAACAATTTTGATGTGTTAGTATCAATATTAAATAGAAATTTAATTATTAAGACGCGACAAACAATCGTTGTAAGTACAATAGAATGATTTCGTTTGTTAATAAATGTCTTAATAAAACTGTTTCAAACAAATGTCAGTAATAATAATTAGTCTATTTTTCCTGTATACACATAAGTATAAGTCATAATTAATAAGGATTAATTGTTACTCCGATAACGAACAGTAATAAACCAGGTTTTTGACAGAATATGAATTTTTCGGATGTGTCAAGATAATGATATCTTATAAGATCTGTGCTCCTTTTCACAAAAATTCTTACAAAAAGGTTATTGTAAGTCAGTTTAATATAAATAGAAGTTCAAAGCCAGATGGATAATAAGCATAACTATGATATAATATTCAAAAGGTATACAATATTCTACACAGTTCTATAATATTTAGAATTGATAAGCCAAAAAGTTAGCGTTTTATTAACGTTTCTTGCTTTTGACTTACGTAGATTTTTTTTCGTAAGATTTTTTTGTGAAAAGCGCCACTGCTTGGTTTTAGTCAGATTTAAGTTGACAATACAACCGATGAACTGATTATTACAGTAAATCAGTAATCAGTAGTTTTATTGTTGACAATTTTAAAAGCCAATAGAAATGTCAATAGAAATGGCTCTAACTAGAAGTTAGGGCTGTCACGATACACCAGAAGCATATCGTGGTATATTACCATGTACTAGAACTGTATCGCGATACCCACAGCAATATATTGGACTGCAAACCACAAACCAAAGACAAGTTGCATAATACGTTTGTAATAAAGAACTTATTCAACTGTTCAGTATGGAAGCATGTTATAGCATTTTGTAGGAAAGTGCCTTGAGAAAAACTGGGCATTTTAGAGTTATGGGAACATTCCGAATCATCGGAATGTGCCCAGATCGGTTAAAGTTTTTGAACTTGAGGTTTAATCGAATGAACAGTGGGAAACTGACATTTTGCTATTTTGCGAAGAAAATAATTTTTCAATGAAAATAAATATCGCTAAATACCGGTATGTTAAGTTCATAAGTTGCGGTACATATTGCAGGAGCTGCATCTTGCAATATACCGGTATGTGGTGACAGCCCTATTAGAAGTCATGCAGTAGACAGTAATTCACAGTTAAAAATCATTAGCTGCTGTTCTGTGTAGTTTGCAATATTGTTGCATCTTCATGACATGGTTAATGAGGTACTCACTAGTTTGAAATGAAAACTATGTAAATGTATGGAATTTTATTTGTAATAATTCAGAGAATGTCATTAATACAACAAATTCTTATGTTATGTAACCCTTAACCGCTCAATCCCACACTTTTAGGTTTCCAGGTCCCCCCCCCTTCAAAATGCCCGCCACAGCCTTGAAAATGGTGTTTTGAAACTAAAATTAGTAAATTTCACTAAAGGATAGTTGTCCCTAAAAAGTTAGCTTTTTTTGCGCGCCTCCTCCATCAAAAAAGTCCTGTGGAGGGGTTTTGAATCGGGGATGAACCCCATTCCTTTTGTTGCTGGGGTTTGCAAGGGGCTCATTGCAGGGAGAAAAATAAGGGTCATTGAGTGCAGAGAAATGGCGCCAAATGCTTATAAGAAAACATGCTTTCAGTCACAGAAAACACCTGGCACTTTAGACATCAATTTTGAAAATATTACTGTTTGAAATACAAATTTAGGGTAGAAAAAGAGCGAAAATTGCATTTTTTGCTGTTTTTGCTCTGCCCCAGCGTTGCCATGGTAACTGGGATAAGGGCTCAACTTGTTTTTTTTCTGAAAGATATTCACCCTTGGAATAACTTGGCCAAGTTGCATATCTGTATGATAATTAGTAATGGAATTAAAGCATCTTGAAATAGACCCAGCGCGTAATGGTGAAAAATAGCTACCTTTCACCCATATCGCAACCAGTAAAGGGTTAAACAGGGATTAACTTAGTACTTATGGTAACTTTGGCAACAAAAATGTTACTTTTTAGGAATAACGCATTTATTGGTATGTGTTCACACAATTATACCCAATAGTATTAAACAAGAATAAAATACACGTTTGTGTGAATTTCCCTTTTCACAACTATTTAGAATACTTGGTTGCCATGGTAAACTTTAGAAAAGGGGATTTAAATACATATGTGGAGAAACACATTTCATAGATTATACTTTTTAGAAATACAAATCCATTTTTTCATCGACATTTTACTTAAAAATACACAATAAATGTAAAATATACTTTTTTGAAATGGTTGCCATGGAAACCAACTACACATTTTTACATTTATCATATTATTTATAATATTTATTATTTATGTTTATTTTTTACAAGTTTTATAAAATAGTTGCGGATGTATGAGCAGTGTTGCTATTTCTTATTTATGTTTTAACTAATATATGCTTGAATACATCGATAGAACTAAATCTTGTGTTTGACGTTTTTACCCAAATTTCATGGATTTGTAACTTTTTCAAATTTGAAAAGCCCAAAAAGTTTTTTTAGAGTTGACTAGGACAACCCTTATACTAAATTATTTTTTAGTCCAACAATGTCAGAAATGCTGCAAACTATTTTTACAGCGAATTTTTGACACCCCCTGTTAGCTATTTTGCTTGAAAAATGAAAAATATGGAGGTTTAGTGTATTCAAATAATTGTAAAATTTAAATAAACTTAACTGGACTCGGTTGTTGGCTTTTTAAATAATCTACTAAGTCAGTACAAACATATAAAGTTGTATTTTGAATGGTGATTACATACAAAAATATGGTCTGAAAGTCACAAAATGGTCAATTATGATAAAACATTTGAAATAATTTTTCTGAAAATGACTGAGAAAAAAGGAATACCGGTTGCATGATGGTGCATAAATAATCATGCCTACGTCTTGTATATATTTTAGAATATTTTTTTTGTTACCCCACCCACTTTCGTTAGCAGGGTGTTATGTTTGCTGTTGCTATGAGCATTTTTAAGTGACATTTTTAGGTATGACGTTTAGTTGTTAACATAATGTATATGTTGTTTATCTTGTAAATTGTAATTACCGAGCACAAACCCACCAAGAATACCGTTTTTCGTCTGTCAACACTGTTACTATGCAACAAGAGTTGCGATTCGTGAACATTTCAATTTGATTTCTTTGTTCTAGATCATATAAAAGATGCACTCTATCGAATGTATTATTTTCCAATACAAACTAAACATGCTAAACGTGCGATTTAAGGTTAAAACCCACCTTAGAATTACCGTCATACTTCTACATCAGCGTCCGATGTTGGAAAATAGTGTTTACTTCCGCGTTCAAGTCCGCCATTGCTGAACGCTCTCGTCATATTTGTGACGTCATCACGCTCTGCGTATATAAGCCGGGAGTATTGATTTTTCTGTTGGAATCAGTGCGGGTGATTCTCTGTGTTATCCACTATGGAGACTGAGGTATAATTTTTTTTAAGTGTTTAGGGTATATTCCGGACTTAGTTTTTTTATCTAGTGCGGTATAATTTATACCTAGGGTATTTAAAGTGTGGTATAGTTTATACTTAGTGAATTTAACGCGTCTCTGATATAATTTATACCTAGGGTATTTAAGGTGTGGTATAATTCATACTTAGTGAATTTAACATGTCTAGGGTAAAATTTAAACTTAGTCATTTTGTGCGCGATATAATTTATACCTAGGGTATTTAAAGTGTGGTATATTTTATACTTAGTGAATTTAACGTGTCTAGGGTATAATTTGAACTTAGTGTATTTTCGTCTTATGTGGTATATTTTATACTTAGTGAATTTAACGCGCCTCGGGTATAATTTGAACTAAGTGTATTTCTGTAAAGTGAGGTATATAATACTTAATGAATTAAACGCGTCTCGGGTATAATTTGAACTTAGTGTATTTTCGTCTTATGTGGTATATTTTATACTTAGTGAATTTAACGCGCCTCGGGTATAATTTGAACTTAGTGTATTTTGTTAAGTGTGGTATATTTTATACGTAGTGAATTTAACGCGTCTCGTGTATAATTTGAACTAAGTGTATTTTCGTCTTATGTGGTATATTTTATACTTAGTGAATTTAACGCGTCTCGTGTATAATTTGAACTAAGTGTATTTCTGTTAAGTGTGGTATATTTTATACTTAGTGAATATAACGCGTCTCGGGTATAATTTGAACTTAGTGTAGTTCTGTTAAGTGTGGTATATTTTATACTTAGTGAATTTAACGCGTCTCGTGTATAATTTGAACTAAGTGTATTTCTGTTAAGTGTGGTATATTTTATACTTAGTTAATATAACGCGTCTCGGGTATAATTTGAACTTAGTGTAGTTCTGTTAAAGCCACTAAACGAAGACAAAATCTTTATCATCAATCTAAAAACAAGTAATACTATCTAAAAGACTATCGAATTTAACCGCCTTGGGATTATGATAACTCTCTCAAGCGGGTTCCCTTGTAGGGGGTCAAGCTCTTCAAAATATCAGTTTCTTATAAAAGTGGGGTACTTTTATAACATGCAAATTAGACAACGGAGAATGTCGGAGATACTCTCTCAGCCAATCAAATTGCTTGAAAAGTATTTGATAAAACTTACACGACTATGTTAAGTGTTGGATATATCAAATCGTTTTCCAGTGATTTACTCGAGAAACCAGTGCGCAAATATCTAAACTGATGCTAAAAAGAAACGCCTCATTTCAGCTAGGTACATAATTTTCATAATCAGAATACCAAGAGAAAACATTAATACTGTTAGCTTGCAAAAAGTATTTGGTGACGGGTGCAACGTGAGGTCTGTCGTCCTTATTCTGATAGAAAATGTATTGACGTTGCCAGAATATAGCGACACTTACATGGCATAACAGCTGGTTAATACGATGTGTACACAAAATTACCTCAGCAAACAACGAGTTGTGACTGAAACTCGTTTTAAGACACTTATAAGTCTGAGGGAGTTACATAAGTCGAAACACGACTCATCACTGAACTATCAACACCATTGTTGTGATGATACGAGGGTAGAGATAGACGTCGGTGACGATGGCAAAACTTTAGAATTAGTCCGCGGTACGGACGGTTTACGCCCAACAAGAAGTTTTCCTCATTGAATGTCGACTTATTTGGGGTACACGGTTACCCTTTCACTACACGTGACGTAGATAATGCCGTGAAAATCTATTACGTGAATGACGTTGGTGTTTACATAAATTTTGTAGTTGTCATGTCTTACCCACGTTACACCCGTTCTATCTGAACGTAGCATATCAGCAAACGTTTCTGTGTACTTAAAGACTTAATTGATTCGTTTCTTTTTCTCGTCAGTATATGTTTATGTATGATTTTATAAAACTATTTACATGAGTTTCGTGAGTTTTAATTAGTTTTCGCACGAACTTCACTGTACTTAACGTGTATTTATCAAAACAGGAAATTTGTTTACTTCCGAATTGAAGTTGTGGTTATTTTTAGCCACGACGGGATATCCCGACCTTGTTCGTCGAGTTCCGGGATTTTCCGTAGAGTCTTTACTTTCGTTTTTAATCGCGAATTTCAAAATAAAATTAGTATAAAATTTGGAGAAAATATTTGAGAATTTTGTGCCTGGGATGCGTTTTATATATTAGTTAAATGTTTGCATAAGTTTTAAGCAAAACCATGATACTTGAAAATTATCAGCGTTCAGTTTAGTAAAGGGTCTTTAAGTGTGGTATATTTTATACTTAGTGAATTTAACGCGTCTCGGGTATAATTTGAACTTAGTGTTTTCTGTTAAGTGTGGTATATTTTATACTTACTTTACGCGAGGGTATGATTTGATCTTAAGTAAACTTTGAGTGCTCGGTAAAATAAACTTGTCTTCTTTATTTCTGATCTGTGTTCTTACATAAAAATAACATTTGATTGTTCATGTTTGTACCTTAACTCTTTATTTTATTGTTCAAAAATAAAAGTTATTAAATTAAACTTTTGCCTCTGTTGTGTCTTAGTTAACCCTATTTCATATGAGATTATACTATATAGCCGGGACCAGGCAAACCCTTGAAGCCACCCCTTTCTTTTCAGATTAATCACTCGAACTCGCTACCAGTACTTGTACTTTGCTCAAAAACAAGAAGGGGTTTCGCTACAATTTCATAAGAAATAATTTGAAAAATGCATCTAACCCATTTTGGAATGATTTTCTTCTAAATCTATAAGCAATTAATGACAAACTACCTATTGAAAGCAGTACTATTCAGTCACGTCAAATCTGGCACAATGGTACATTTAAAATTGGAAGCAAAAGTATATTTTACAAACTTTTCTATGACAAAAGGGTTATCTTTATCAATGATTTATTTATTGAAAATGACCAACTAATGTCTTTTGAAGACTTCATAAATAAATGGAAAGTAAAATCTGATTTCTTATAGTATTATAGTGTTGTTAAATGTGTATAACATATACTTTATATAAATGTCATTAATCTGCCATTATACAGTTTGGCCCAATATGTACATCCATTCATTATCAAGTTAATAAATGAAACTAATAAGGGAAGTAGAATAATATATGACATCCTATTAAAAATCACTGTGTTTTAAAATCTCAAAATAAATGAATTAAAGATCGAACCTGGCCCAAAGACTTTAATTGGAACGCTTAATACAAGAATATTTATAAAGTCACAAAAGACGCCAAACTACATTGGCTCCAGAGTTTTTCATAGACTCTCAGGCACAAACCATTTATTTTTTTAAGTCGGTGTAAGTAAAAATTAGAATTGTACATTCTGTAGTCAGTTTCCAGAAACTACATGTTTATCCCACCTATTTTTTGAGTGTCGCTTTACACAGCAGTTCTGGAATAACTTAAACATTTGGCTTCAAAATAATAACAACCTATTATAGCTTGGTTAAAATGTGAAACTCTTTTCGGTAATGTTAAAAAATCAATAGTATTAAACATTTTTTTTTCTTAGCGAAAGAATATTTATTTGAATGAAAAGCATAATGTTTACCTAATGTGGAAATTTCCAGACTATCTGGCACAATTTTTCAACATTCTGGCCCCGCACTTATCTGACATTAAGACATGTTAACAATATAGTTGTTTGTAATTTTGCACTTACTTCAACTTTAGCACTTTTAAAGTAATATCAATGCTTTTCTAGTTTAATTGTCTTTTTTTATAAAATTATGTACCTGACAAAATTCTATGACCTTTGATTAGTTGTTTGTTATAATATTTCTATATTCCTTAATTCAATTTTAGAAGATTGTTTAGCATATTTTTTAAAAATTATACACGCTATACAATCTGTATATATGCTTTAGAATATTTTGTAATGTTTCAATGAAAATTGTAGTAATCAAAGCACTGGAGTGCTGGAGGAACGATGTCTTGAACTTATTTTTTATTAAAGAATATATAATTATGTCAAAATATGAATATTATCTATAAAAAATGTATTAAGTATCAATAAACAGAATTTAACAAGATCATAGCACTAGACTTCTCAAGTGGTTTGCTTATGGCAAGGTTCATCTTACTTTATCAAACAAAATAAACCAGTCAAAGAATTAATTTTCATCAACACTATATAGGGTCATGTACAGTAACCATCTCACCAAACTAAAGATTATTCTGGACTATTTTCTTTAACCACAAGGAGCTGACAACTTCTCATTTTTGCATGTAATGTGATATTAAAATCAAGTTTTCATACACTGATATAACCTGCTATGACTGGAGATTGGACAAGGGATCTACTGATTATTGATTTATTTATGTAATTCTGTTAATTTATGCCATAATTAGGGTTTAAAACAGGTAAACATTCGGAAAAAAGTATTCTATCATGTTATACAAAGTAGTGTGTGTGTGGTGTGTACACGAACATCTAATGACATTTTCTATGACAATTTCCAACGCGTTTTACGATCTAATTATTAATTAATTTATGTAATTCTGTAAATTTATACCACAATTAGGGTTTAAAACAGGTAAACAATCGAAAATAAGTCTTATATCATGCTATACAAAGTGGTGTGTGGTGTGTGTGTGTGGTGTGTGTGGTGTGTGGTTTTTCGTGTCAAACCGTGTTTTAGATATGCACAGAACGGTGCGCACAAAAACTACCAAAATCGTCCTTAATGTATTGGTATAAGTAACATAATATAATACGATCATTTTATATTGTTTATTACTATCGAATGACGTAATTATGCTACGCATATAACATGCATTGTCAAAAACATCGTAGGCCCTTTTTACTCCAACAAGTAACCATTGCAGTTGTCACGGGATGAGTTGTCTACGGGTTGAGTTGTCCCGTCTCCATTGCAAGATTTGTATGTCCTGAGAATAACCTCCCTTTTCCTGAAGAGTTTCAAGAACGACAACACAAGCCAGCGTTGTATTACATTTAAATGAGATGTTAATGAGTTTCACGCTTGAACTACGCCTCTTTGTCTATGTTGAAAATTGTTGAAGCGTGAAAAGAGTAATCTTATACTTTCTTGTTACCATTGGAACGATGCTAAATTAGCATCGTTCCAAAAATTGGTCCACACTTTATGTGTCAATCTTCACCCCAAGACGAGAATGAAAACATAAATTAGTTATATTAAAATTACACAAATTTTGTATTAATAACATATTGTATTATATAACTAATCTTGTTACATTCATGTGATAATCTGTTTGTTTACTTGCTGTAAATAAAGGAACTTACATAAACAGAAACATAGGTCAGCTAGTCTTGTGATTATTGACCAATTTTCGGGGTGATATGGAGCACGACATGAATATTTGTTTAAAGTGTATGAAACGGAGATTGATTTTACGACCAAATTCATGGTTTTATCTTTATTTATTTCGAGATTCACATATTGAAATTTTGGGTCCTAAAGCTTTTTCTAGAACTGCATATTGAAAATTTGTATACGTTTACTTAACGTTCTTTTCGGGTCTGCATATTGAAAATTTGGATCCGTACACTAAACTTTCTTTATAGGACCTAATATCCAACACGTTTAACCTTTATTATCATTTAGGCTCTCATATTGAAAAATAAATAATGAGGTGCGGATTAATTAATTTTTTTCACAATGTTTCGTAACCAAAATGCAACAAAGGCAGAAACCCATGGAACCAAACAATCACACATTACTAATTCGAAGAATACATTTCTTTTCAAAAATTAACGTAACTAATGTAACTAATACATAGCTCGATTGAGGAAGAAATTAAAACAAAATCTGTATGTAGAAATCAAGTTGAGTTTAGCCCTTGGTGACCTTTTGGCCCAAACGCCGGTCTCAGTGTGACGTAAATCTGTACAAACAAACTTCATATGAGTTTGAACTATTAACATAAATATTTCTCATATCATTTGCAATGATAAGTCGGTGAATTGAAGTCTTTACAAGTTTTGTGACTTCAATGTCCCAAAAGGAAGTAATCGTGCATAAACCAAACGATTATTTCGAGACCGCATATTGAACTTTGGGATCCCTATAACCAAACTTTCCTTCGGGACGACGAATAGTATCAAATATTAAGTCAGTTCTCTCTACAAATAAGAATTTCATTGGACAAACAGGAATAGTTGAGAAAAGTACATTGGTTTAAAATTTAGGTCAAAAGTTGGCTTAGACAGCTTCGCCGAACAATATTATGTCTCCATTCCACTTAACTTTTGAATAGATAAGTGATTCCTCATATTTAGATTAACAATTAAAAGACCATGTACAGTGTTCATCGAGAACAAGTAAACTGCATCAACATCCCTATCTACATGTAAACATGTATTTAGTTATTCAATAAGATATAATAATATAAAGGCCGGTTAATAAATCAATGAAATATATGCAACGACTATTTCTGCCATTGTTATCCAAAAAGTAAACAAACCCCTTTACGATCAGAAAGAAGTTTATCGTTAGCATGACTTCGATCATACCCAACACAATTTATTCAATTATATACTATCTAAAAATGAGAATTTTTACCGATTATGTAAATTCTGTATGTTAAACAACTTACTTGAATGAGTACCTGTGGCATCGCTGGTTCAACCTAGAAAGACGATTTATAAAAATTATTTTAAGCATACAGTACGTTCATATGGACGCATGTTACACGTAAGTACTAAACAAAGGAGCTGATGAAGGAAAGGTGCCTCGCACATAGTAATAAAATGGTTTGAATGTTACATTTTAATATTGATAACATTGCAGCCTTTTTAACAAGAATTCAATGATGGCCCTGAATCGTTCAACTGACCAACTTTAACCCCTTGGCATCGATTTAAGGACGATTTCTACATTTTATTTTTGACGACAGAAAATTTTTATTTTTTGATATTTTGTAGAATGGACCATGACTAATTCACTAGTGAAGAAAAAAAAACATAGGTCACCGAACTCATTTTTTCACAATCTGACCACCAATTGGCCATGTCCAGGCAAATATTTGAAGCTCTATTTCTAACCTAATCTGAGCCCCAAATGTAATTATAAACAGCAAGAAAAAAACAAAACAAATGACATGTTATAATCTTTTTTATTTCACAACACATACTAAGTCTAAAAGTAGCTATTACAAAGAAAAATTTTATTTGAACAATCAATATCTTTTCTATAATATGGTGTTTTTGAAGGTAATGCCTGAAAAGTTTAAAACAATTTTTACAAAAAAATCTATACATTTTTTTGTCTAAAAATAAAATTTAAAGAAAACTGGACGACAGAATTTTTTAAAATCTTTATATGTTAAAGAAAATTGTTTGTTCAGCATAAATAAATGACAAAAATGTTGGGTCACCGAACTCGTTTTTTGGTAAAATTGCCGTGTGTAACCCCTAATATATTGAAAAATATATGATATTTTCACAGAAAATATAACTTCATTAAAAATGTTACAAAATGTGATTGCTTTGGTAAGTCTTATTTTGATATCTGGTTTGAAGTGTAAAATACTCATATCAATAGCAAAATGATACAGTTCTTACAGATAAAATACATAAATCGTGAAGAAATTAAATGAACACTATGAACCTTACCCCACCCACCCTTTTTCAACATTAAAATGCAAAAATGAAAATTTGATGTCTTCTAATAATCCAAACATACAGAAAGCTTATTTATAAGATACAGAACAGACAAGGTTATTTTGAACTTGTTTATCATTTCAAGAGTTTTCTAGTTGCCGTGGTAACTAAATGGTCATTTTTCAGATCATAGACTCACCCTCCGGAACGAGTCTGGACACGCCCCTGCAGTTCAGTCTAAACATTGTCTTCATTATAAACTTGCATTAAATTATTGGCCTAGAATATTCAGACATTAGGGGTTACACTATAACATTTTGCTAATTTCCGAATATGCTTCGAACAACAAAACATGCAGCATATAAATTGAAACATGAAAAGAAAAAACGTTATTAACGCTCTGAAACGTCCATTGTCGTCGAACCTTACCAGTTTATTTCTGATGTCAAATTTAGGTCCTAAAACAATAACAGACGTAAAGTAAAACGCTATACGTAAACTTTAATACCTACGTAATTAAATACCACCAGCAGTAATATTTTACAATCAGTGAGTTATCTAAATTTCGACTCTTAAACTCGCTGAGTAACGTCCGAAAATCGCGCAAATGGCGTACGCCAATATGAGGGAATTAATCTACTTTGGAAGAAAAAAAGTGAGTTTCCTTGTTTACATGAAATGTTAAGTTAACTGACGGAAGTTTTTTGCGGATTCTTAATTGAAAACTCCCCGAAACACTACTCTATATCGACACAATGTTTTGTATCAACGTTGACGTCGTTTTTGAAACATGCGCAGAACGATGCGCACAAAAAACTACCGAAATCGTCCTTAATTAATCTTATTTGCAATCCAATAGACATGTCCAGAGTTAAAATACCTAAGTTATAGGCCTTGCCTAGAGGCAAGATTTTTTAAAGTTCTTTCTATATAAGCATAGGTAAAATCAAATGAACTGTACAATGGGGTCATTTCCGCCCCTAGGATCACAATTTAAAAATAAAATGATAGAAGTCAATTGCTCTAGGCCTTGATGCTCGACAGTGTTTGAAACCAGGCTACTTATATTCGAACATGAGTAGCTTTCATCGAACCAACGTTTTTGACATATTATCTGGATAATTCAACGACAAAATGCAACCTCTAAACTGTTAACAAGGCCTTTTCATATGTGATATTTTGTATGTTTACTTGCTGTCAATAAAGAAAATTAAAAAAAAAAAGAAACATAGGTTAGATATCCTTGCGTCTATCAACGAATTTGTTAAGGTGATATGGAACACGACATGAACATTTGGGAAAAAAGTGTATGAAACGGAGATGACTTAAACATTTGCAAGAACGGTCATCATACTATTTAATTAAATGAGAATGTAAAACATTATAATATATAATTATGTATAAAATATGCTAATTTAAATACTTTACGACCAAATTCATATAAAAAAATATATCTCCATTTCACTTAAGTTTGGAAAAGTAAAGTGATGCCTCATATTAAAATTAACGATTAACAGTGTTTATCCAGAGCAAGTAAACTGCATCAATATCCCTAACTACATGTATATTAAGTTATTTAATAACATATAATAATATAAAGGCCGGTTAATAAATCAATGAAATATTTGCAACATTTTTTCAGCCATTGTAATCCAAAAAGTAAACAAACCCATTTACTATCAGAAAGCCATTTCTCGTAAGCATGATCCCAGGATACTGTGATAGAGAGACTTCGATCATACCCAACACAATTTATCCAATTCTATACTATTTAAAAAATGAGAAGTTTTACCGATTATGTAAATTCTGTATGTTAAACAACTTACTTCATCGTAGATGTGTATCTCTGGCATCGCTGATTCATCCTAGAAAGACGATTTATAAAAATACTTTAATTTAGCATACAGTTCGCACACGTGGATGCATGTTACACATAAGTTCTAAACAAAGGGGCTGATGAAGGAAAGGTGCCTCGCACATAGTAATTAGAATGGTTTTACTATTGATTACATTGCAGTTTTTAAACAAGAAGTTAATGATGGCCCTGAATCCTAGCCTAGTCTAAAGGCAAGATTTTTAAAGTTCTGTCTATTTAAGCATATGTTAAATCAAATGAAGTGTGCAATTGGGACAATTCCGCCCCTGGGATCACAATTTTGAAACAATTTGATAGAAGTCAATTTCTCTAGGCCTTGATGCTCGACCATAGAGGACTTTGCTATTTTTTTTTTTAAACTCAGGCCTTGTGACCTAGTGTTTACAACCAGGTCACCTACATTCGAACATGAGCTAGCTATCATCGAACCAACGTTTATGACATATTATGTCGATAATTCAACAAAAAATATATCCTCTGAACTGTTAACAAGACTGTTTTCATATGTGATAATTTGTATGTTTACTTGCTGTAAACAAAGAAAATTACAAAAAAGAAACAAAGGTCAGCTATCCTTGTGACTTTCGACGAATTTGTCGGGGTGATATGGAGCAAAGTGTATGAAACGGAGATTGATTTATATGTTTGAAAGAACGGCCATCATACTATTTAAGTAAATGAGAATGTAAAACATTATAATATATAATTATGTATAAAATATGCTAATTTAAATACTTTACGACCAAATTCATATAAAAAAATATATCTCCATTTCACTTAAGTTTGGAAAAGTAAAGTGATGCCTCATATTAAAATTAACGATTAACAGTGTTTATCCAGAGCAAGTAAACTGCATCAATATCCCTAACTACATGTATATTAAGTTATTTAATAACATATCATAATATAAAGGCCGGTTAATAAATCAATGAAATATTTGCAACATTTTTTCAGCCATTGTAATCCAAAAAGTAAACAAACCCATTTACTATCAGAAAGCCATTTCTCGTAAGCATGATCCCAGGATACTGTGATAGAGAGACTTCGATCATACCCAACACAATTTATCCAATTCTATACTATTTAAAAAATGAGAAGTTTTACCGATTATGTAAATTCTGTATGTTAAACAACTTACTTCATCGTAGATGTGTATCTCTGGCATCGCTGATTCATCCTAGAAAGACGATTTATAAAAATACTTTAATTTAGCATACAGTACGTACATGTGGACGCATGTTACACGTAAGCACTAAACAGAGAGGCTGATGAAGGAAAGGTGCCTCACACATAGTAATTAGAATGGTTTTAATATTGATTATACTGCAGCCTTAAGACAAGAAGTCAATGATGGCCCTGAATCCTAGCCTAGTCTAAAGGCAAGATTTTTAAAGTTCTGTCTATATAAGCATATGTTAAATCAAATGAAGTGTGCAATTGGGTCAATTCCGCCCCTGGGATCACAATTTTGAAACAATTTGATAGAAGTCAATTGCTCTAGGCCTTAATGCTCGACCATAGAGGACTTTGCTATTTTTTTATAACTCAGGCCTTGTGACCTAGTGTTTACAACCAGGTCACCTACATTCGAACATGAGCTAGCTAGTTCATCGAACCAACGTTTATGACATATTATGTCGATAATTCAACAAAAAATATATCCTCTGAACTGTTAATAAGGCTTTTTTCATATGTGATAATTTGTATGTTTACTTGCTGTAAACAAAGAAAATTACAAAAAAGAAACAAAGGTCAGCTATCCTTGTGACTTTCGACGAATTTGTCGGGGTGATATGGAGCAAAGTGTATGAAACGGAGATTGATTTATATGTTTGCAAGAACGGTCATCATACTATTTAATTAAATGAGAATGTAAAACATTATAATACATAATTATGTATAAAATATGCTAATTTAAATACTTTACGACCAAATTCATATAAACAATATCTCCATTTCACTTAAGTTTGGAAAAGTAAAGTGATGCCTCATATTAAAATTAACGATTAACAGTGTTTATCCAGAGCAAGTAAACTGCATCAATATCCCTAACTACATGTATATTAAGTTATTTTATAACATATATTAATACGTTTGTGACTATATATAGTAACTAAAATGATTAGTCAACAAGGCCATTACGGGACTATTTCCCGTATTATTTGATTTTGGCCGCCTTCAACTCGCCCATTATGCATAATAGGCGCTGAATGCGTGCACGCGCACTGATTACGTCATAAAGTAGCAGTAGCTTCGAACATGGCGGCCGAAAGAATTGTTGAGTCTTTGTGAAATAGAATTTCAGGATAGATTTAACAAAAATATAAGACACAGAAAAGATTTATAATTATGAGATTTTACAAATTTTACATAATTTCATTGTAAATCACTTACTTCACCATTCAAATTCAACAGACACTCATCCGTTGACGCTGTCAAATTACCGAACTCCTAACTGAATTCCTTTCTGTGTTCAATTTGACGAATATCCAGCCATTATACAGTAAATGCGTAGGTTGACTATTGTTTTACCTAAGCCAAGCCATGCATAAATTAAATATAATGGAACTGGTTTCTAGAAAT
This sequence comes from Mactra quadrangularis, assembly GCA_025267735.1. Taxonomy (NCBI): domain Eukaryota; kingdom Metazoa; phylum Mollusca; class Bivalvia; order Venerida; family Mactridae; genus Mactra; species Mactra quadrangularis. Next base: position 6,079,814 of record CM046303.1, read on the forward strand.
CATCATCAACGTCTATGCCATTTTCGGAAAATCAATGAAAGACTCATCCCTTCACTTCAGCGCCTTGTGTATTTCCATACATAATCCTTACATCCATATCGTCAATTTAAAGTTTGAAAAACACATATATACAAGTAAATACGTTCCAGTCTCCTGATAATATCGTTTTAATCCATGATAAATGAACGTAAATTGGTCACAAACGTTTAAAAACACGACCGCCATTTGAAACAAAGTTTACATTATATTCTACGTCATTGTTTTATTACGTCATCAAAGTACTGATTCGTCCTCGGAAAATTCGTCAGTGATTTATTCGTCCCTAAATAAAATCTTTAAGTTTACTAAAAAATCGAGTCCGGATTCTGAACAAACGTATTAAAGACGTTAATGATTAGTTGCTACTCGCCATTATGCGATAATCACCCTCGAGTCCATAATGGCCTCCGGGCCAAAGGCCCTCAGGCTATTATGGACGTCATCGGGTGATTATCGCATAATGGCGAGTAGCAACTAATCATTAACCTCTAAATAATATAAAGGCCGGTTAATAAATCAATGAAATATTTGCAACATTTTTTCAGCCATTGTAATCCAAAAAGTAAACAAACCCATTTACTATCAGAAAGCCATTTCTCGTAAGCATGATCCCAGATACTGTGATAGAGAGACTTCGATCATACCCAACACAATTTATCCAATTCTTTACTATTTAAAAAATGAGAAGTTTTACCGATTATGTAAATTCTGTATGTTAAACAACTTACTTCATCGTAGATGTGTATCTCTGGCATCGCTGATTCATCCTAGAAAGACGATTTATAAAAATACTTTAATTTACCATACAGTACGTACATGTGGACGCATGTTACACATAAATTCTAAACAGAGGGGCTGATGAAGGAAAGGTGCCTCGAACATAGTAATTAGAATGGTTTTACTATTGATTACATTGCAGTTTTTAAACAAGAAGTTAATGATGGCCCTGAATCCTAGCCTAGTCTAAAGGCAAGATTTTTAAAGTTCTGTCTATTTAAGCATATGTTAAATCAAATGAAGTGTGCAATTGGGTCAATTCCGCCCCTGGGATCACAATTTTGAAACAATTTGATAGAAGTCAATTGCTCTAGGCCTTGATGCTCGACCATAGAGGACTTTGCTATTTTTTTTATAACTAAGGCCTTGTGACCTAGTGTTTACAACCAGACCACCTACATTCGAACATGAGCTAGCTATCATCGAACCAACGTTTATGACATATTATGTCGATAATTCAACAAAAAATATATCCTCTGAACTGTTAACAAGGCTTTTTTTCATATGTGATATTTTGTATGTTTACGTGCTGTAAACAAAGAAAATTACAAAAAAGAAACAAAGGTCAGCTATCCTTGTGATTTTCGACGAATTTGTCGGGGTGATATGAAGCAAAGTGTATGAAACGGAGATTGATTTATATGTTTGCAAGAACGGTCATCATACTATTTAATTAAATAAGAATGTAAAACATTATAATATATAATTATGTATAAAATATGCTAATTTAAATACTTTTCGACCAAATTCATATAAAAAATATATTTCCATTTCACTTAAGTTTGGGAAAGTAAAGTGATGCCTCATATTAAAGTTAACGATTAACAGTGTTTATCCAGAGCAAGTAAACTGCATCAATATCCCTAACTACATGTATATTAAGTTATTTGATAACATATAATAATATAAAGGCCGGTTAATAAATCAATGAAATATATGCAACTTTTTTTTCAGACATTGTAATCCATAAAGTAAACAAACCCATTTACGATCAACAAGAAGTTTAACGTTTACATGATCCCAGTATACTGTGATGGAGAGACTTCGATCATATCCAACACAATTTATCCAATTCTATACTATTTAAAAATGAGAAGTTTTCCCGATTACGTGAATTTTGTATGTTAAACAACTTACTTCATCGTACATGGGTATCTCTGGCATCACTGATCTATCATAGAAAGACGATTTATAAAAATTCTTTAATTTAGCATACAGTACGCACATGTGGACGCATGTTACACGTAAGCACTAAACAGAGAGGCTGATGAAGGAAAGGTGCCTCACACATATTAATTAGAATGGTTTTAATATTGATTATACTGCAGTCTTTAAACAAGAAGTGTTGCCTCATACAACATTAACGATTAAAAGGCCCAGTACAGTGTTCATCGAGGACAAGTAAACTTCATCAATATCCCATCAACATTTATATTAAGTTATTTAATAACATATAATCATATCAAGGCCGGTTAATAAATCAATGAAATATTTACAACGGTTATTTCTGCCATTGTACTCCAAAAAGTAAACAAACCCCTGTACGATCAGAAAGACGTTTATCGTTAGCCTGATCTTATAGGGTACTGTGATTGAGAGACTTTGATCATATCCAACACAATTCATCCATTTCTATACTAGTTAAATATGATAAATTGTACCGATAATGTAAATTTTGTATGTTAAACAACTTACTCGCAAGCTCATGGGGGGCTGTTTGACGATGACATCTCTGTTTTATCCTAGAAAGACGATTTATAAAAAAAATATTTTATTAGCATAACATACGTACATGTGGACGCATGTTACACGTTAGTACTAAACAAAGGGGCTGATGACGGAAAGGTGTCTCGCACAGAGTAATTAAAATGGTTTTAATATTGATTACATTGCAGCCTTTAAACAAGAAGTCAATGCTGGCCCTGAATCGTTCGACTGATCAATTGGACCGATTTAATCAATCTCATTTGCAGTGCAATAGACACGTCTAGAGTTAATATACATAAGTTATAGGCCTTGCCTGGAGGCAGGAGTTTTGAAGTTTTTTTTATATAAACATACGTAAAATCAAATGAAATGTGCAATGGGGTAAACTATTTTACTATCTTTTCATAACTAGGGCCTTGTGACCTAGTGTTAAAAACCAGGTCACCTATACTAGAACATGAGCTAGTCATCATCGAAACAACGTTTCTGACATATTATCTGGATAATTCAACAAAAGAATGTAACCTCTAAACTGTAAACAAGGCTTTTTTTCATATTTGGGCTCAGTGACCAAGATTTTGGGCGCATGGGACCCACTTGAATTAGATTTTCGAGAGATATACACTATGACCATTTTGCATAAAGATTAAGTAGTAACAGACATTTTGAATGATTTAACCTAGTGACCTAGTTTTAAGCCGTACATGACCAACTAATAAATTTAATATAAATTTAACATAGATAAAACATTTACCAAATCCATGTAAATCTGTCAAAAATGTGACCTCTTGAGGGTTAACAAGGTATTCTTTTTATAGGACATAGTGACTTAATTCTAATTATCCTCGATAACCAGTTATCGAAGTCTTCTGAGATTACGTAAAGAGTTACAATTTGACTAAGTCATTTAATATCAAACACAATAAGTTATATTTATAATTGAAAATCAAATATTTGAAAAGCCAAAAAATTAATCAAGACACGCTTTTTTATAATTGCAGAAGTATAACAAATAATATTTTTGACAAACACAAATACTATTTGTTATAAAATCTAAATTCGTACCAAATTTTCCAATCTGTGTAACATCGGACGAACATAATATCTATAATGCTTTCCAAATTGTTCAGCCTAAAAAGAGAAAAAAAATGTTATTTCAAACAGAATATAGCATAAAGACATTGGTACCAGAAAGTATATCTATCTGCTACATGATTTAGATTAAAAATACAATAGTTGTAGCTTTGTAAGAAATACTTTAAAGGCTCTACAACCACATTACAAGTACATGCAAATTTGGGATAATATACATTACATTTATATCTTTATCATTAATCTTTAAATTGTGTAATCATTGACGATACCGCATGAATACAATGCTGTAAATGGAGTTTCTTTTTTGTTGTTTATTGTCATCTATGACTCATTCATAAATGATTTAATAATCCGAGATAATAAACACATTTTCATGTCTCCCTCTTATTGTAGAGGATCACCTTTGAAACAAGAAAAGTTCTCTTTTCTGTGTCATGATGGTATATTTGTGTGTGATAATTTATCTCTATTGATTATTTTTACACACCTTGTACCTTCGTAATATTTTTATTATATATGAATATATTGATATCTTTTGGTTTTTTTTCATCAATCATTGATTTATTTATGCCTGCTTCATCAACACATTCATTAACATAGTTCAAATTTTTATCCTGTATATGTTTCTTTAATTATTTATTTCTATTTGTTTGATGAATCATAATGCAATTTCAAGTGTAATTTTGTTGTGCAAAAATGTTTATGTGCGTTAACATGAAAACATTCACTATTCTTAATTTAAGGACTATGTAATTTACGAATGTCCTTCATGACTTTAAAATAGGTGTGGTTGCAATAATTGAAATTTACAAATAATTTTCATAAATTTCAGTTTTCATTTTAATCCTAATGAAATAAATAAGTAAGTTTAATAGAAAAATATCAAAAAAGTGGTTTAATAATATTTATTTTTTATGAAAAAAGTGAGTTTAAACATGTAAACTTTTGTGCAAGTTTACATGAAGTACAGTGAAAACAGTTAAAATAAAATCTTCCAATCAGATTGTGTACACCCCCGTACAAATGCACTAAGAGTTAAAAATACAAATTAATTCATACATTGTCTGAAATCAGTATAATAAAATATCTCTATATACTAAAATTAATAAATTTCAACATGTCCAAAATACAACTTTACACAAAAGAAGTAGTACAAACAAAAAGTACGGTGTCCAATAATGGACAAAGGTAATGAAAGGTACACACTTAAAATAGGTATAATTCACTAATGTCATTATTGAACGGCCTGTTAGCGGAAAACGTTTTAGGCAAACAGTAAACGGTTTAAGTATATAGTACGCGAGTATGAAACAACCTGAAACAAAATAGTTCCAGTATATTGTGCAAATTAGTAACTGCCATTACAACGAAGTCGGCGGTGTTACTCCCGTTGATTTAGATCAATAAATTTACAAAAAAAAACAAGTTAACAATTCCTCCTCTTCGAATTCTTCTAATAAATTGAAGAAAAGATTCTCTTGTCCGCTATCTTTAAATGTTCGTGCTTCAACGGATCGTTCAATTAACCGTTCATAACGGTAACGGTGATAGACTAACGTTAAATGCTTACTGAACGCAGGGCTGATAAAGAACTGGGACTGTTTCATAAGAGTCTTACGTAAGATAGCGAAATTTCCGAAATAACTTACTTACGTTGAACTTACGTTTACGATGAGAGAATCTCATAGACGCACTCCAAACTTAAAATCTTTGCTACAATACGATCTGACTTAAGTTAACGTCAAGTGGTGAAGCCCTCAAATTTTGGTTACATTGTTTGTAGTCGACAATACATTATAAATTACAAAACATTTAAAGAATACAATGTGTTCCACAAAATCCAACGAACAATTTCACAAACGGAGATTAGAAGCTCTCGAAGAAAATGCGCGAGGGCTATACCGAGCCACCATACTCTTGATTTTTCAATACACGGCCAATTTAAACAAAGGTGGTATGACACAATAAATGGTCATCTGCTAACAAAACATCGACAAATTTAAGACGGAACCGATGGATGTCAAAATAAAGTAATTAAGCACAAAAAAGTTCCCACGTGGCGTCAAATAAATACCTTAAAACAATAAATCATCAAATCTACAGACATATATAGTGATAACTTCATAAAAAATAAACCATTCTTAAGACATTTCATTGAAATCTTGCAATCTTTAGATAGAAGTTCAGTTCGCGTATGTACACACGTTTTTATGATTAGCTCCTGACTTCCGCAAAGATGTGTAATGAATAATTTTTTAATACACACAAAATGGACGCCCAAATTTTGATTAGAGAGCCCACTTATTTGTTTGTTTATATATGTAAATTCAGTCACAGATATAGAAAATGTAAGCCTCAGTGCATCAAGAGTAATATTAGTGCATTCAATATCTGCATATGTATTTTGAAATTGTTCGCTATAATAAAAGGAAACTTGCACAGAAAATAACATATTTATTTCTGTATTCACAGGTGATGTGAAGTACCTACAATAATATTGCCTGGTCCAACAGATTTCAGGCAAGAGGGATGATTAAACATTATGATATTTTTAGCACTGCATTCACCCTAACCAACTTTTTGAGGGCCGGTACTTAAAGGTACTTTTCTGTAATTTCAATTTTTACATAGTCCTTAATCAAAGTACTGTTAGGAAGGTTTTCCTGAAATTAATAAATGCGTATCATATCACTGTACTCTTCACAACGTTTAACAAATGCTCCGCTGGGCGAGGAAGTATACGCCCGTGTGTTGTCCAATTCAGGAACATGTAGCAGATAAAGGGCTGTAGCAATGTAAAAAAGATTTCGTTTCTTGAAACATAGATGCAGAGCTCTCGTTTTTTAAAAATCTTAAATTCTTGAACTGGATGATCAGAAAAAAGATATCCCACCGATTGATCTATTTTCGAGTTCAACATTGTGCTCACAAACTAACTGGTCTGTGCGATGCTATTCTAAACATCATGAGTAAAAATTGTTTTTGTACTTGAAACAACGTGACGATGTTTACATTTTATTATTCCCCCGTCAACTTCACTGAATGAATTAAACATGTTTTTGTGGCTACTCAATATAATATTGCTATCCAAAGAAGTATGCACTTAAAAAAATCTTGTCATTTAACCTCAATAAAACGTGTTTACGTCCGTCATTCATTACACAGACCTTTGGAAAGAAAATTAGAATACATTAGATATTTACCCATGAAATTTAAAAGCTCCTTAAATATATGAATTTGTACTCCTGTATTCATTATCCAGCATTTTTACAATTTAATTATTATTGTATTCAAAAAGAAATAAAACAATTATATGTCCATACGCCGTACTACTTCCTTTGTGTAGCCAATTTGTGCGATGGGTAAAGCGTTTAAGCCAAGATAATTTTTATCGTTTTCGTATATAATAAGATATCAAGGCTCTCGCACTTTAGAATTGGGGTTCACCACAGGGAATCTTCACTGTTGTATATATTTTTAGCGTTTGAGTTTTATGTGATTATTACAATATTTGTTTATCAAAAGTTTTCTCTGTAATACACATGTTAGAAATGTTGAGTCCCTTCATTTATCTCAAAAAGTAGTTTTTGTAGTAAGCAGCTATTCTGATTTCTCAAAATTGGCGTATATTTTTGTTCTTCGAAAAACTAATAAAGTCATCATTTTTAAAGACGTTTTGTCACTATCGTTGCCTCACTACATTGTAAGTTGCATTTACATTAAACATTCATCATTTAAAAGAACTTGCAATTAATACAGAAAGACAGATTCATAAGTCATTGTTTTGTATTGATAAATGTTTTTGTAGATTTATTGGTAGCTTGGAAGGTAAAGTGAATGAAGACCAAAAGGCTTTAGTGCACTTAAACATAATGTTTGATAATTAAAAACCTACAGGTATATTAAAAAGCTAAATAGGTAATGCAAAATACATTAGACTATGAAGTAAGTGCAAAATTATACATCATAAATTAGAGCTGGTGCAACAGATCAACAATTTTGAAAAGACGAGCTGTAATTTGCAGTGCTATAAAATAAGTAAAATCATGATCCAATATTTTGTACAGCTGAATATAGTATAGCATAGATAAAGACACTTACATGTGATGTATGTTAGTTACCTCATTTAAGAATTATCATTCATTTGTAGCCAGTTATTTTGATTATAAAAGAGTCAAAATATAGCCTGTTAGTAACCATGTTTTTTAATTTACTTGCAGCTGACAATAGCGAAACTAGAACAACTACTTCAACATCTCCAGTTAAATACCTACATGCTCTTTTTGCAGTATAATGTATAATTGACAGTTTTGATTGCAGAACAATGGTTGTTTTCTCAAATGGTTTAATTGTAAAAACATTTATTGTCCCTTTTTAATTGAATTATTTTAGATTGTTAAACTAAAATTAAAGCATCAATGAAAATACTTATATTGATTGAAAATACTTATATCAAGCTGTTTATTATGTAAAGGGAGCACACATTAAATAATGCAGTGTGATTACTTCAGCATAGGTAAAACTCTGATTTTTAAGATCGGTCATCATGCTTAAATATAATAAGTATAAAAGCATATTTTTAAGCATTATCACTAATTCTTAGTACTAGGATAAATGGTATTAATCACATAAAGTATTAGTTTAAAAAACAATATTTGCTTGATGTTCAAATGTTTCACTGACATGATGATATTAAATTACAATCTTTTAAAATGAAACTGATTTACTCTAAAGCTTTATAAAACAGAATATCCATGCAGTTAATGTATAACTGTCTTTAATTAATATTCATTACTCGTGCATATAATATCCTAGACATAGTCTAGTATCTGAGGCTATTGTTTTCAATTTTGTGTCTAGGATGGACATATCAAATCATGGCGGTTACAATGGAGACAAAAATGGCGTCCAAGATAGGTACCATTTTTATGCACAGTTGCTATATAACATTGGTTATTTGTAAAAAGTGTATAATAGAAGATGAATTGTAAATAAAAACTACAAAATGTACTTGATAAATGAATAGGAAGGTAGATATGTAGGTAGTTTGGGTATGTAGATAAGGTATGTAGAAAAGGTAAATAGATAAGGTAAATAGATACGGTAGATATATGTATGGATGGAAGGACGGACGGACGGATGGACGGACGGATGGACGGTTGGACGGACGGATGGACGGTTGGACGGTTGGACGGATGGATAGACGGATGGATGGACGGACGGATGGACGGACGGACGGACGGACGGACGGACGGACGGACGGACGGACGGACGGACGGACGGACGGACGGACGGACGGACGGACGGACGGACGGACGGACGGACGGACGGACGGACGGACGGACGGACGGACGGACGGACGGACGGACGGACGGACGGACGGACGGACGGACGGACGGACGGACGGATGGACGGACGGATGGATGGACGGACGGATGGACGGATGGATGGATGGATGGATGGATGGATGGATGGATGGATGGATGGATGGATGGATGGATGGATGGATGGATGGATGGATGGATGGATGGATGGATGGATGGATGGATGGTTTAGTAGGTAGGAAGGTAGGTAGGTAGGTAGATAGGTAAATAGATCGATGGATGGATTGGTGGATGGGTGGACGGTCGGACTGATTAGCGGGTAGGGGGGTAGGCGGGTAGACAGGTAGACAGGTAGACAGGTAGACAGATAGACAGATAGATAGATATATATATAGATTTTTCTGTGATAAAAAGTTAAAGAGAGAAATATCTATATACCAGTTATAAAATGTTAAATTATTGACAAGCTGGTAACATTAAGTACTTAATAATAGACTATTGTATTGCGTAATAGGTAAAGAAAACCTGTTATTGCCAATATGAACCATGGCAACAAATCCTACTAGATTATTCCAAGTAATATTTATACTTATATTTATTGTTGCTAAATTAAACCATACAGTAGTGGAATAATCAAAATGGCATTGAATAATTGCCATGACCAAAAACTTTTTTATGAAGAGTTCAGAGTTAATCTTTTAAATGACTGACATAACCATTGATTCAAATGTGAGTTTTTGATCAAAGGTTGCTCCCAAATAACTGACTGAATCCTTTGACTGATCAGATGCATAGACCATTACATTTTACATTTAGAGATGTCTGTGATTTAACCTGTTGTAATGTTTTAATTAAGACAAAATATATGTAAAACCAGATTAGAATGTTTCTTAATCAACTTTATTTAAAATCTTTGAATACACATTTCTCGAAAATGCTATAAAAAGCTATGATTTTGTGAACTAGAATGAAGTTCATTTACGTATATTTTTAAACATTGTTAGCTTAGTTCTGACGTTACTCTTGTCATAATATACTTTTTTTTGTAAAATGTAATTTAGAGTAATATAATGATAAAATAAAATAAAGTTGTATGACCATCATATTTAATTGTAATAGTTTTTAGTGATGACGTAATATCGTCCTATTTTTGGACGATTTTGACATCACAGTATTGTCCATCGGCAACCGTCTGTTTGGACGATCGTCCCGTCCACTGGACGATTTTCCCAAATCGTCCATTTTCCCAAATCGTACACTTTATTGGCCATCGGCCCGCCTGGGGTATAAAAACCCTGGCGTCCATCGTCCAGGGGTCAGTCTCTGCTATTAATCTTTGAATTCACAACCACGTTTTACTTCTTCAGAACTGCATTTTAGATGAAATGGTTAGCTTTTTATCAACGTAATTACCAGCCTATGTCATAATTAAGAAATCCCTTTTGTAGAAATTATATCTGTATATTTTAGCTATATTGCTAGTTGTGTTGAAAACAACTAAAAATAAACTGAACTTGAAATCAAGTTTCGTTTTAAATATATCCAGTTGGCGACACGATTTGGAATCTTTGTTACTGATCCGCAACAAAATTATATCTAAGTACAATACATTTTGACTGTTGTATATTTCGAACAAAAAAAAACCCAAAAACAAAGTTTATAATAACAATACAATGAACTAACCCACGACGAGGGATGCCCAGGATGACTTCAAAATAAACAATTATGATATGTTTTACTCGTGTCTTAGTTGTTGGTGTAATGGAAAGTGTTCTACCATAACAAGTATGATTTACCAAGTGGTGGTGGTTTATCAATCATGCTAATTTTGTTAAAATGAATTACACGAATTTTATTATCAATACTTATACCGACCCTTGATATGAATTCTCTTATTTTAATGATTACCAAAGCTCGTTGTTTTACGCACTATATAAATGATTGGTTTCAAAAGTGTAAAACAAACGTGTTTTGATTTGACAGGTGTTAATTTTTTAATTTAAAACACATTGACGTGTTTACGTTAAGTTTTTGTGTGTTATCCCGAGTTACGTAGTAAAGTGTTTTAAAAGTGTAACAGAAAAGTGTTTTGGTATTGTGTTTAAATGGTTCAAAGGTTGATAAAACAATACATAGCACATATACAGCAGTGATTTCGCTTCTGGTTTTTCAATCAAACCACTTACCTCTGAGTATCTTCGTTTGTGTTGTTCGAATTCATCAGAAGCAATTTTCAATTTCTCTTTTAAATCCGATATCTAAAACGAAAGTACATTGTATATTTGTTTACATTAAAACAATATATTGGAAACACAAGTGCTATGGCGTTTAGACTTTAGATCTCTTCACTTGACTCTAATTTTACATGGTTTCGTTTTGTTTTGTTGAACAAACTGTTCGTCAAACTGTCAACATTTCAGTTGTTGACACGTTTACGTCTGGCTTATGATAATGATCGATGGACGCTAGGTGCAATAGAAGAGCATGGCAAAGCTAAAACTCACGCAACAGTTACGTTCCCTTATATCACTACAGTAACACTTCAAGTAACATTGTGTGATGCTAGAGCACGAGAAGGAAACAGTTAAAATTATTATCCGATTCCTTTTATAGATGTAATTTTATATTTCTGAAATTCTAGAAACTATCCACGTTCGCGAACTGATGACCGGTCAAAAGATTTGACTGTTTCCCATGTGTGCTCTGACGTCACGCTATACAACCTGAAATGTTACTGTACAGATGTACGGGAAAGTAACTGTTGCGGAGAGTTGAGCTTTACCAGGCACGTTCAAATGCATCAAACGTACATCGATCTTAAAAATAAATCCACGTAAACAGGTCGACAACTTAAATGTTGACAACGTTACGTAGTTTAACGATTGTTAAATTGAGAAAGTTAAATAATTAATAATTATAAGTTAGTATTTGCAAAACTATTTGTTATTCTTCTTTCCTCAAGAACTGTTGAAACAGTAATTGATCAGGTAATGCCACAAATAATTTATATGTGATGTCGGAGCAGTCAAACAGTTGTCCCTCGGTGTCCGGACAAGTGTTTAAACTGTTGCCCACGGTCTACGGCCTTGCAAAACAGTACAAAACACTATCCCTCCACCTCGGGCCAACTGATTGACCTATTAACCGGTAAACAGTCCGCAAACGTGAATAGTTTTTAGAATTTCACAAACCAGTTACAAACATCAAATTACATTTTTATAAGGAATCAGGTGATAAAAAATAAAAAATACATCAAGTCCTGTATGGCAAAACTCACAAGACAAATACACAGTGCAGTGTGTTGGTCAATGAGAATTTATAAATGTGCCTGCCTTAATCGCAGAAAATTTAAAACTTGAGGGTCGTTTAAATATATATTTTGCAACGCACTATAAATGCATTCAATCGAAAAGGGTTTAGCTGTAATTTATTTTTGGGTCGCCTTAAACCTTCTCGACTTTTTGTCGCGGAGGACCGCAGTTTTTGTTAATACGAAAGTGACCCTAGTCAAGTACAGTTAAGTTCCGCTAATAAGACCACCTGGCGGTCTAACAGAAAGTGGTCTTAATAGCGAGTTGAGATAGCGAACTCATCTATTTATATATTGAGTATAACAGTTAGGTACTTAAAATTATAAACGTTGCCAGTGACTATTCATACAGTTAAAATGTCTTGTAAATGGTTACAATGTACATTTAACTTATAAATTTCAGACACTGTTTAATTGACCTTACGCCAGAATACCTATGCTCCGCCCACCGATACACGTGGTACATTGTCCGACATTATCAGGGATTAATCTATGTCCTTTACCATTAACTATGTTTTGAAAGTAACAGGTTCAAATGCATGCTATTTACATACTTGTCATCCGATTTTGATAAACTTAATATTTTTGAAAAGGGCATTGTCTCATCTATCAAGTGATACATTATTTATGAATATCCATCCATAAATATTCAAATTAATGTGAGTCCATTTGCTCCAACAAAAAATATACGCACAAAGAATGAGCAAGTTGAAAGAATACACTTAAATTTGAACGCTGGTAATAGTCGTTTGAATGTACGGATTTTAAACAGTAAAACATGCAAAAAATATTATATTACGTTAGTTATCAAATGATGTAGAGTTAATTAAAATATATTGAGAAATAAAAAGTTAAGGGGTGGATATTAGGGGCTATCTAGACGGAGTTGTGTTCAAATACATGCATATCATTTACGAGATATCAAATTTCCTAAATATTAATTTGTCTGACAATGGCATTGTCATAACTTTTAAATGATTCCCTTCTTTTATAATATTCATTGATATATATTAAAAATAAAGGTAGGTTCATTTGCTCCAACAAAAACATTATATGCGCAAAAATTATCAAAGAACGCATCTCACATTGAACGTTTGTAGAAATCCTTTATAAATCAGAAAACTGTTGGATACACACGAAAACAACTTTATATACATGTAATCCTTAAAATGGTGTATAGGTGATAAAATATGCTGAGAAATAAAAAGTTAAGGGGTAGGTCCAAATATCTTTGTGGTACATTTTGGGGGTAAACATGCATGAAAAATGTAATTTTCCACCTGAATTATTACATACTTGTATTTATTGTCATCAGATTATTATGTAGTTTATACTTTTATCACAGTACTTATAGATCCCATGTGTACATATTTTGACCATTCTAATTTGTTTTATTGAGTTTATTTTGTAACTTTCACTGAGAACCCTATATAACTGTACATAGGGTCCATACTTACACATAAGAAATTCGATGTCCGTCAAGACCAGATGTCGGACAAAATGGCGGCCGATAAGCCGCTTATCTTAGATAAGCATCAGGGTATCAAATGCTGGACGCTGATTGGCTAATAGGAGCTGTCAATCAAATTCTGGCGTAAGGTCAATTCACAGTCCTTTCAGGGGCACATCAAAAAAAAAATTCTGTGGGGAGGTCTTAACTTTTTCAAGGTGGGGTCCAAATTTTCGAACCACAACCACATTATACACCTTCAGCAGAATAATGTAACATATACATAATAAAAATTACATAACCATTAAATCTATTTTAAGCATTGAGAAAAACTGCTTCATGCTACTTGAAAATAACTTAAAGTCAAGAAATACACTTATGGACAAGTCCATTTATGAAATTCTCGGAGAAAATCCAGACCCCCTGACCCCGCCTAGATCCGCCTATGCCTTTAATGATATTGTGTGAATTAATAATCTAACCAAGAAACTGACTGACAATATGATTTCGTCACCGCAAAATTCACGAAGTCCGTACCGTCGCAAGATTTTATACCCATCGCGCTGTTCCGTCTACTGGAGTTTATACCTGTCCGACTCGACGCTATGTTTCATTTTAATTTTGGCAGTTATTTTAATTTTAACAAATTAAAATTAGAATTGTACGCAAAATAATCAGATAACTAGAACATATTTGCTAAAAACCGTATGCAATTTGATGAGACAGACGACTTTTCACATAGTTGTAAAGGATATGCTACTTTCGTTTTCTTTGTTTAGAACGCTCTGTAAGAACGCTAACGAAAGCAGACGAAACGCATTCTTAACTAATTTGAGTTTGATATATCAAACAAAAATATAGATTATCGCAGTCTGTCTGTTTAACTTTTTTTAATTAATCTTAAATTACTAAAAAAATAATTCGCGACGAAGTTTAGTTGATTTTAGGGACTAAGGGACTTGAGGGCCGTTTCACTTCACCAAACAGTTGCAATCATTGACAATTACATTTTACAAACAATTATTTTGTTATTGATCAATGTTAACGATGTTTTATCACTTATTTTGTGGTTACTATGGGTATCTTGTCATACCTATTACGTAATTGTTTACATGTCAAAAATCGATTAAGTTGTATACACTTGATAAAAAGTTGTTACACAACGTGTCAACGACTGCTGTAGACTGTTTGTAATATTGGACCCCAAATTAGTGCAATTAGAGTGGTTGGGTCTAAAAAAGCGGTCGTATTACGGAATAGCGAAACGTTCTTATTATCGGACCTTACGACTATTGAAATATAGTGAAAATAATTGGGGTCTTTCAAAAACTGCCCGTATTATGTAGTTGGTCTTATTATTGGACCGGTCGTTAGGTGAGACTCTACTGTACTATTGTTGGTCAGGGTGTAAGGATAGTTGGAGTTATTTTTCCACTTGCATGTTGATGTATGAAATTCTAATTTACTAAGCAATATGCAACCAAAACAAATACCGTTTCAATCTGCAAAATGTCCAACAGTACAAGAAAGTCCAAAAGGGTCATTCACAATCCTTCGACCACATGCCTTACAAGGTAAATAATTAGTTAAACTCACCCCAGTCATATCAAATGAACACATTTTACATCATGACTGTGGATGATGAAAAAGTTAGCTCAACATACTTGCACTTTAAAGTTCTGCCTTGAAATGATCGATTTGTGCAAGTGGATAGGTATAATGTTATAAAATGGAGATTCGATTCTTCCGCTAGACTATTCAGAAATTTGAAAAAAACTGTAAAAACAACTCGAGTTTATCTAAGTAAATTCCAATGCAAGTGCACACATGTATAAACTAGTTGCATGGAATCTATATTGTACAATAGTACCAAATTGCCCCTACAGTCGTACTTATTTTCTTTCATTTACATAAATAAATGTCCTCGTCGTGCAACATCCTAGTTTCCAATTTCTGCAATAAAAGACAAGTCGGGTACTGCATGAAATTGAATGAAAAAAAATCGCTTAATGTCAAACTTTACATCGACCTACTTAATTACCCTGTACGCTAAACTTATACGTTTTATGCACTGTACATATTTTAACATCTAAAGCTACACCAATATGGCTAGCATGTATATTTATATATCGAGCATCTTTTTGATAAATAAGACAGCATAGGGTTTACATTAAGTACTCGATTACTAAATATACTTCCTAAATTTTGGATACCAGAAGCATAGAATGAAAGAAAACTCGGTGTTATAATAAGAAACAATATACCTCTGTCTCACTGAGCAACAATGAATCCCTTAACTGTTGTTTTTCGTTTTTACATTTCTGAAAATATATTATATATTTTATGAAATAATCATTTTTTGCTGGAGTCCGATATCTACATATATCAGTGACCAGAGTCTGTTCAATGACTTAGGAAGCAATAAATACGCGATATTATACATCTTATTATTGATAAGATTGATACACACCTCCTTCTCAATGCGGATAATTAATGTTGTAATGATATGAAATTCACTTTCATATGGTACTTCGATGTCTGTTCTCAGGCACTGTTGAAGAGTTTGTATTGCTCTTTTAGTAAACTCTTGTAAATTGTTTTCCTCATCAAATATTTTAAGTTTTTTTTCCTTTAACTGAAATGCATTAGGAAATTCAACATAAGTAAGTAATTCATTACTAACACTGTTGACCGACGTTTATGACGAAAACAAGTACTTCGATCAAAACAAATAAAATCAAAATTCAATTTTAGGAAGTCGTTTACTTTTCTAATGT
Organism: Mactra quadrangularis; assembly: GCA_025267735.1. NCBI lineage: Eukaryota > Metazoa > Mollusca > Bivalvia > Venerida > Mactridae > Mactra > Mactra quadrangularis. The sequence goes on from CM046303.1 coordinate 6,096,293, forward strand.
TAACTGTATCTTGTAAGCATCAACGTTTGCATGTATCGGTATTTAAAATCATTCTGTCTATTCTTATGACGCTACCAATTATGACATTGTTACTTTAATATGCTACGAAGGGTGTATTTTGAAAAGTAAAATAATAAGATAAAGGTTTCATAAACGAAAGGTAAAATAAGTCTTCTTGAAAAATGTTAAAGATTTGAATCCTTTGTAATTAACTACCAAAATGGATGTCATTATTCACTTTAGATTCGTTTATCTGCTGATAATTGCATTTTACGAATAAATAACTTTACATCCTTTTTTCTTAGGCTCTTAGGATCACTAATTATTAAATAAAATAGCCTGTATACTAAAAAGAAGATTATCACTATAGACGCTGAGGGTCTTAGGTCTAAGGTTAGTGGTTAAGAATTTCAAACATCAAACATTTTCAGAATAACACTTTGCGTGACACGTACCTCAAGATACAAAATCTCATACGAGGACAGTGCATTGGATTACGAGTGGTTCTTTTTTAAACTAGGGGTTCAAGGATCAAAGGTCAAAGTCGTAAGAACTTCTAACAGAACTTATTGTCTTAATACTACATTGCGGATCTAAGCACACAGAGTCATCAATTTTAAGTATAGAAAGTGATGGAGAGTTTGTAATTTTTGACACGGATTCAAAGTAAATTTATCAAACAAAAGAAACGATGCATGGATATATAATATCACCCAGCCGAGATGATGTTTATTATTTTATTAGAAATAATCTTAATCAGAAACACTTACATCATCCAAATCTTTTAATGCTTTATCTAACTCTGCCACCACTTCTTGTGATGTGTTTGAGTTTGCCACCACTTCTTGTGGTCTGTTTGAATTGCATTTCCTTAGAACATCTAAGTAGTCTTTGATAACAGCAAATGCATTTTCCATTTCTTTCTTTGTTAGTGCGTTGTTTGAACTATGCATAAGTTTATTTCTCAATGCAATCATCTATAATTTTACAAAGAGAAAAACACGCATATATTACGGCTGCTATTTTAATTTAATTGGTTAAATAGAAATACCTTACGGATAGAGAAACTATTCTAAAACAGCGATTCAGTTTTGGCAAAACTATTGCAATACCTCTTTACTTGATTTAACAAAACATATAAATACGGGTAGGAATTTCTTTAAAAATTAATTCTACCTTTAATGTGCGTAGAAAAAGTTTTAACAAAATCGTCGTGTTAGTTTGTAAGCTTTCTCGTCTAGTAGAGCTAAGTGCTTTTAGTGTGTTACTATCAGTAAATATCTTCGATCTCCACCAATATGGTATAACCTTTCAGTGCCGATAAAATCAATGAAACAAACACCACATAAATAGTCATGCAGTGTTAATAATGGCATCGAAAAGACTAGAGCTGGGTATTTAATAACAGTTACTTTGATCTTATGTCGTTAAATACAAGCACCTTAATTCTTGTCTGTTCAAACATTGAATTAATTTTACAAAAAAGTTAAGTTATGAAGAAAGTACGCACACAACCAGCGTGATGCTTTACTTGTTCTTCGAATTGTTTGCAATTAGGCATTACACTAAATACAGCAAATGGGTCAGTCTCATCGGGACAAACGGCATTATCCACTTTACATTTCTTGCTTATGTAAAGTTTAGACACAATCCACCAATGCAGTTCCGGTTTAAACGAATCCTGATCACAATGGCGTGTCCAAGATGTACAGTCATTACTGAAATATACAGATGGCAAATACGTTAATGATTAAAGCCCTAAACTGTTTGCTTTGAAAGATTGAATGAGGTATTGAGTGAGGTATTTGGTTCTGTGACCATGAGTAGACACCTGTTTGATGCATAATGTACTAATACCTATACAGAACCTATAAAATACACAATCCATAATTATAGTGTTACATTTTCTGTCTATGCATTTTCAAAAAGATAGATAATCTTAGATATTCCATTAAATTTGCTCAAATGGACTATGGTCATATCTTACATGTATGAAATCTTAAACTTTACTATTAACAACTGCAACTTAATTGAACGTTTTGATTTGTAGAAGTTGCAATATGTATTCGAACTGACAATAATTAAATCTGAACGTCAACATAACGCTGAAACTTACCTATCATTAAACGCATCTAATATTCTGCTGATCACATCTTTGCACTCCAGACATCTTTGGTCGTACAATATCCAAGAACGAACGCCTTTCACCTTACCCAGTTTAATTTCTCCTCTAAACATAACCTTGTAAAGCAGACTGTCAAAATGATCTTCTTTATCAGGTTGATGTATCTTCTTTAATTCATGAATAAATTTTGTCATTATTCTTTTGATGTAGTTGGAAGAACCAAGTTTGGCAATCTGAAGTCCTAAAGTAGCTTTTACCCAATGCAGAAATTCTTCCGCGGGTAGGTCATTTGGAAGAGACATTTTGACCAGTAGGAAAGACTACTCTGTAATCAATAAAGCAACATAGATTTTTGACTAAAATCACGTCTTTCACGAATGACAAAGTGACTTCCGTTAGTTTGTAAAGAAAATCAAGATTTTGATGTAAATAATCAATTGCGGCCCCATGGTTATCTGAAAGAAAAGCGTTGGACAGTAATTAGGCAGCAACATCCAAAAAGTTCCGCATGCACAGACATATTCAAAAAGTATTCCATAAAAGGGCGCAGGCCCCAATTTAAATGTAGCTATTTTTTAATGTTAACGGTTGTACATCGGAGCAATTAACAATCAAAATTTACAATACACAAATTCGTGTTGCATACAGATTTTCAGTTGTTCATTTCCAGGATGTCAACAATAATGATAAGAAATAAATGATATGGAATAGGCTAATGTCCATTCCACTTTAATCGCGGATGGTAAATTAATTTCTGTACACTGCCCAAACCAAAAAAGTGCCGATGGCTTCCGGCTTTAAGTAACCTTCGTTTGGTCCTTTTATAAATCATATAAAAGGGAGCTTACATATCCTCACTTTTTTAAACTACATGTGCACGTTCGGAACGTTTCTGGTTCCGGTGCTTACCACCCGTTGCATTGTGGGGCACATATAAATTACAGAAAATCATCAGCTTAGAATTACGCAATCACTCATGAAGTATTGCATCATTTTGAACACGGATCTTTACACTTGTTGACAACGAACGTTCAATGTGATATTGGAATTAATCAACAAATCCGCGTACAATGTCTGTGTTTTATTATACTGTGTTGCTGTGGCAGATCCAGGAATATTTCAGGAAGACTAAAACAATTCGGGGGAGGGGCGTCAAAACTTTCGTACCACAGCCACATTATACACTGTTTGCAGAATAACACAACATATATATTATTATAACTACATAATCATTAAATCCATTAAATCTATGGTAATCCCGAAGAAAAATTGCTTTCATGATACTTCAAAAGGCTTTCAGTTAAAATAAAAGTGCTGAAAGCATTGAAGTATAGCGCTTTCAAATATTGGTTTAACTGCATTTGTCTAATATACTTAACTTAAAAAAGTGCTAAGAATCAATTTGAATAGATATACATGTATCACTAGCATGTAATTTGTCTGCTTATCTTCATGTTCATAGGATCCAACGTGGAAATAACGAATCATTATCTTATTATAAATACAGTAATACTGGGTTATAACATACTCGGTTATAACATAAACTCAGTTAAAACATACCAGTTTGTCTGGCCCGTTTTTTATCCTTATATATTCTATATAAAATCAGCTCGGTTATAACATACTCGGATATAGCATACACTTGGTTATAACATACCAATTGTTTGGTCCCAACATACTTTTACATTCTTTATAACATACTTTTGGCGCGAATTAGCGTCAGTATTTAGCAGCCACGGTTAAATGAATTTTGTAATCAACAGCGTGTCACAAACAATGTATAATATTAACTATAATCAACGGAACGTGTGAAAAACATACCCAGTTGAATCTTCAAACAGTCAAAATCAATTAAGAAAGTGTCATCACGTGATGTATTTCTTCCGATATACACATAATTGTTGACACTTGTAATTTCAATGAAGACTAATAGATAATAAGTTACTTAAACGCTTAATCCGTTTTTACTCAATTTATTTAATGAGGCGTTGAGAAGTTTGTCTACAGGTTGGGGTTAAGCAATTATAATCAATTTAAATACATGCACTAAAGATATTTTTGTTTAAAAAATTTACGAAGATGAAATATGTTTATGAGCAAAACTCGTCAATTAATTGATTTGTTCACGAAAATACCGGAAAATAGACGGAATACGGCTTTTTAAGCGTCTCAACTAACAAAATGTCGGCCGCGTCGGAGAGTTTCGTAACCACGTTTTTGTCGAATCTGTCATCAAAATTCAAGGACTTGTTGCAATTTAAAGCTTTATTTAAGAAGTTTTAACCACAAAAAGTAATGATATACCCAATGTTAATCTGTTATGAAATAAAGGATGTCATTTAACACCATTCTGTTGACAAATCAAAATTCTACGAAAATGACGAATTCTAGTATGTCAGAATAAACTGTTTGATGCAGTTTAATTAAAACTGGTTTAAACAGTCACCTGCTGTAAGTGGCCTATCCGGACACTTGCCGTCACTAGCAGCTTAATGTAGTTTATAGGGTATGTAAGCAGACTTTATTGTTTCTGCATTTCCAGAAGAAAAATATATATAAAACTGCATAACGGTTTGGGTAATATCTTTATTCATTTTATTGATAATTTTTCAACAAATTGATATTGAATTAAATAATTTACATACATATATAAATGTAACAAGAAAACAGAATATTCACTACAAAATGATGTAAAACCGTATTCTAGTATGCTATAAAAGTGTATGTTATATAGTTCGTATATAACATACTTAGTATGCTTTATGGATATAACAAACCTAGGTTATAACATACCTTTTTTCTATGGCCCAGCGAGTATGTTATATCCGAGATACACCACAACTTAGGTACAATGAATCCAAGTAAACTACCTAAAGCATTGGCATTTTATTGGTATACAATGTATATGTAAGCTTTGAACAAGGCATTTAACATTTGCCACTAGAATGAATATAATAAAAAAATCAGATTCTTTATCGAGCACAACAAAAATAGTTGTCACTTGTTAAATTGGCGGAATGTTTGATTGAATGTTACATGTGATAGATTTAATGCTTTGTTGAAAATGTGCATAATTATTTGTGTAACAATTGTCATGTTCATATTTGTAATCCATAAATATCATTGTCGCATGATAATTTTGGTGGACACAATACCATTTTAAAACCGTGGCTTACTTATCTTATTGAGAGGATGTATTCAATAAATTTGAATAATCATATATATGGACTTGCAATATCACTGAGAAGAAACACTTAATAAATATATAAATATACGAACTTGCATTACCAACACAATTATAATAGTTAAAGGACTTGATGGAAACGTTTTCAACATTATATATGGACATTCATGTGAATACTACATAAAAGTTTTCAACATTATATATGGACATTCAGGTGAATACTACATAAAATATTTCAACATTATATATGAACATTCAGGTGAATACTACATAAAATGTTTAAAAATGTTTTCACGTTTTGACGACGATTTTATTGAAGAAAATGGTAAATATTCGAAAACAAACAGCATTTGTTGAAAACTTTTACATGGCGAAATCGAAAGTAACATGTTTCGTCTGCAATTCATTTACTGTCAAAAGCTATCTATTTGGATTGTAATTTGCTCATCAATGAATAAGTTAGTCAATAAGATTTATGAGAACAGAAACATCAACTTTGTTTGTAAATAGAATAAAAATCGTATTTTATTCATGGTTTCTATGCCGATGAGAAATGCCGCTGGACCGTCACGGTGATCACGTCTGTCAGTTTGAGACTGTCATTTTTATGTCTGTTAAGAGGCAATCTTACTTCAATGAAAATTACGATTATACGAATGCTAAAGAGTCCAAATCTTCAAGAATTGATGAGTTTGTTATGATATATCATTAAAATCAGTGACGTAAACGTATTTCGTTTTTACGCTCCGCCCACATCGCTCCTCCCACCACACTTCCCCCAACTTTTTTTTCCATATGGATTATAAACTTAGATTTTCTGAATGGGTGGTATTTTCCAATGTTACAATGTTAATGCATTTTTATTTTTATTTTTTATTTTGCTCAGGAAAAGCACAACAACTTGATACTTTATAATGACGTTACACAACTATTGGGACTTACTTCAGCAGTGTTTTGACCATAGGTCTACCAGTAATGATTCAGAAGTAATAGGGTACGTATAAATGTCATGTATTTTCTGGCAAATGAAAAAAGGTTAATTATTAAATATAATTAACCATGAATTGTTTTACAAATGGTATCTTGATTTGATAGATCTATTTGTAGTTTAAAAAGTCGAAATTAGTGCTTACATGTTTCCTCTTCACTGAGGAAAGTAAGACGACAATAAAGATAGCATTTGTTGTAATTATCAAAATTATATTTTGAGTAATGAGGGTACTCAGTAAATGTTATGGCTTGTGATTTTTGTTTCTAATTAGTTCTGTTGGTAAGCCCAATGTCTTTCAAAACTTACTCTTGAAATAAAAAATGATTATTGTTGTTAGAAATGGTAAGTAATTCATATTTACATAGGCCTTCTATATATTTTGGTTCTTATCTAACCATTCATGTGTATACAAATGTGTAATATCATTCACTGGTCATAAAATTATGCAAACTTTGCATATTTGTATGACCACTCATATTCATAAGTTCTACAATACACAAACAGAAGAGCTAATACATTGATGCACTTGTATTTCTTATGACTGATTTAGTGATTAATGTTCTTTATCCGTTTTAATCAAACTATCAATACTTGTATACTCAATTGAGTAGTATTTATTTCTTTACAGACAGAGGTGATATACCTATTTGAATACAGCCTTAAACCATGCTGCGATGCGAATACAAGCACCAGAATAGCTTACTTCAGCAAGTGTTAAATGGAGAAGAAATTTACTCAATGTCTTAAGAAATGATACAATAATCATTTACAAAATTGTATTGCAATGCATAATATTTGACTTTCATGAAAATGAGATAATATTAATTGAATATTAATTACATGTAATATCTAAATTAATGAAATAAACAACAACAAAAATATTGAAAATAAACATTTTGTTCTAATTATTTTACGTTCAGGCAATGTGCAAAACACAATTTTATGCTCGGTCAACAATCAAACTTGTAGACATATGTAGTAAATTGATATTTAATATAGCATGTGCCTACCCATTGACATTTTATGTATACTCATTTACGTGTTGTAATGGAAAAAAACATTTTAAATTATCATGTGAATTATCCTAGTTGCAATCTTATTGTTTAAAAAATCACAAAAGTTTACATTTCTTGATGAAAAAAAATTGACCTTGCTAAATATGTCTGGTATGGTTGCTATGGTAACGTTTTTGTTCTAAAAAATAATGAATGGATAGATATGTGAACATGTTTTAATTTGATAGTAGAATAAATTTACACAGCAGTTATATGAAGTGCTCTAAGATTTACTAAAACTATGAGCATGACAAAAACGGCAACAATCTGTCCTGTTTTATGACTTGTCTTCCATACAAACAATTTACATAGTGGTTTCTTTAGAACACTAACAATTTATGTCCTATCATTATCATTTTGATAAAATGATTGCGCAATTGTACTTAATTCTTACCAATACCCTCTTTCCTGTTATATGCAGTAGTGACATTGAATTTCACAACAAATAATTCAAATTTCACATAAATAGTGCTACAAACCACTAATAAATGGTTGCCATGGAAACATTGTGAACTTAGTGTAGTTGAATAATATACTTTTTCGTCATTATGTCTTAAAATATTATGTAAATATTGATTAAAAGGGAATTCCGATCTAAGATGTCTCGTTTTTTTGTTGTAGAATATACCCGTAGTATACATAAAAACTGATGATATTTCGTCACAACTTATGTTTGAAAATATATAGTTTCAAAAATGTTAAAATCTAAATTTGTGATTTTTTCGCCATTGGCCTGGTTTTTCGATGGGGCGTCAAATGTGTAAAATGCTTACCAATGCTTGAGAAATTAAAATCATATCTTTTTATACATGTACAAGTATAACATTCCTATTGTATAAAGTACCATTACTCTCATATTTTCAATCCTTTACTAATACCCTTTAATACATAATTATCAAATAAAATACAGTAAGGCGCGCGAATAACTAGATTTTTTTTGAGTATTTCGTAAGTATATGGTAAGTATAACGTGCGTACGAATCACATCGTATAAGCCCTACGTGCGTATAATTCGTATATCGCATCGTATCGTATCGTATCGTATGATCGTATGGTATAAATTGTATGGTAAACATCGTATGAGTGGTATAAGCGTCTTCTTCGTATCGCATCGCACACAATACAAATATTAACACGCGAAATATTGAATTATTATAATTTAACGGGGTATTTTCTCGAAATATTATTTATCAATTGCCGACGAGTGATTTTCACAATTATATGTAGTCCATTTAATACAGCGAAAAAAATAGGCTAACCTAGACAAAATTGCAACAGAATTTATTTTAGTACTATGTGAAAGTTCGTATTCATAGTAGTATTCAAAAAAAAGTTGCACTCAAAAATTTGAGGGAAAGTCCTTTTTGGGGGCAAAAACGTAGAACATGAACAAAAATGTGGATTAGCTCCCTTTACAACTATCAGTTAGCATATACAAATAAAAACAATTTTGGATTAGCTCCATTTATAAATATCTATTATCATTTACGAATGAAAAAAAATGTAAATACAACTTATTATTCATATTCTTTTTAAATTCAAAATTTAAAAAGGTCATTTTTGAAATTATTTTGGATAAATGTGTCAAAAATGACCCGTAAACGAGTCATTTATCTGGAATCTGCTTTACATGTATCTTTCATGTGCTTGTACTATAATTCGTATAACAATAATAAATAAGAGACATAATTGAACAGTTGTTGAATAAAAGTACTAAAATGATATCTAAAACTGCGAATTTTTGGAATCTGATCGTATACAATTTTCAAAAATCATGGTTGATAACAACTTTTAGTTTAAACTACAAATGTGTCTAAAAAGGGTTTAAATGTCATTGATATGAATTTATCATTTAATGAACAAATGTGATATAAGTACCAACATAATACCTGAAACTATGAATTTCTGGAATCAGCTTCTCGTGTATCGATTACTAAAACAGAATTAAGAGTCAACATATGCTTCCAAACAAGTCATGTAGTTCATGCTACTACATGTATGTAATACAGATGAATAATAGGAATTGCATAAATAAATATTTAAATGTCATTTGTTACTTTTGTTACTGTTTTCACACATGGAATTTTGTAACAATATGCATTTGTTACAGAATGTACTTACTTACGTTCCGTTTTTTATAACCTGAGGTTTAGCTTTTGATCATTGTCACTGTCGGCATATTCGCTATCAGAGGCTAAACTAGATCTTGACACTACATGCAAATGATTGAACACTCAAGTCCGTGCGATTAAAGGAGCAGCAACTTGAATCTCAATTCGGTCGACAGCTACATCGAATCACTTTAACATATCTTCAGGGACATACTTTAACTTAGTCTTTACAGACTGAACATTTACATTAACAGACTCACATCCCTACTCACATAGATTTAAGACTTTGTTGTCCTTCCACATTTGAGTCTGTATGTATACTCATCGTATATGACATGATGTTGCGTCTAGATGTTTGAGAAAAGCTTTTAACTTGCACGCACGATGCTGCACTGACTACTTTAGTAACAAACTTGTGCAAAGGGAGGTTGTTAGAGTGGCCAATTTATGATAAATAGTAGAACATCATGACCTCTCGCAAGGTTTGATGTCTACTTCCTTTGTGATGTCTATATATATCTGAACGGCTTCTTTGAACTCTGTGTGAGTTCTGGGGATTTTTAAAATTACTGATTTTACAACGTTAAATGATGTTAAAGTTGTTTGGCATCCTATTAAGGTATGCATGAAAGATAGAGAAGTAAACACAGCTTGGGACTTTTTTAATTTAGCAAAGTCCTGATCTCAAATTTCCTTACTTTGTCAGACCTGAAGACAATGTTTTGGTCAAACAGGTTAGTACGGTGGCATAACAAAACCAACAACAGTTGATAATTTTCAAATAATGACGGAGGAAAATTTGCTACATGCAACTCATACACAAGAAAGTTAGAAATCGTTTAAGCTCAAATATATGGTGTGATGCTATTTTCATGTTGTTACTAAAACAAATAATATATCAAGTGAATTAAGCTTAACTTGGTTATCATTTCGTTTTTTAAAACAATTCTAAGAGATAAGATTAATTTGGAGAGTTTAAAGTTTCGTACTCAGCGCTCAGACAACAAAAATATCGTGACACGAAATTTAACACTAAACATGGTCAATTTTGGTCCTAATGCGCTATCGTAGTAAAATATTTCTTTTTTTCAAGGTCGTCACCAAAAACGGTATTTTTAAGGAATTTACCGCAATATATAAATTAATAAAATGTAGGTATATAGGTTCACATCGGAAAGTCCACTCAAAATCAAAATACTACCAGCATTCATTACTTTTTGTGACCAACGGCTATACTTTCTGCGGGACAGAAGTACGGAAGCATCGTAGCGCCTTTTAATATAGGTAGAAAATGCATTATTTAAAATTCATTTTTCATCACTTCCCCTCTTTATTTGGAGTGCAACTTTTTTGTGTGTGTTATTGTATTGATGGTCTATTGTACAGTATAAACATATTTTCTGTTGCAATTTTGTCTAGGTCAAAAGCTGTATTGAATGGACTAATGGAAAATTCGGACACATTTAAAATTGTTCATCATGAAAATTGCTTTTTTGTCAGCGATGAAACATGATATCCTTCTTTTTCATCGGAAAGGAATGGGAATTTCTGATATTTAAATAAAGAAAATTGGCCTACGTAGCATTTAAGATATTTTGAAACGATACAGAAAACTGGCTCAGTCTCTCTCAAAAGTAAAGATAATTTACTTTCAGTTTCAACTGGTGTAATTGATATGTGGATTTACATTTTTACATACAAGTAGTGTCTTTAGTCTTACAGCATACATAGACTTACTATTCAATAAAAATAAGTAAGCTACAGCTTTCGATGTACATGTACTATGGTATGTTTGTTTGTTGAATTTAACGCCAAAGCAACACATTGTATAGTTCATATAACGGTAGTCAGTCAACCAAGTCACTCCTACTGAAGTCTTAATCTCTGGATTTAGCTATTAACCAACTACTTAACGCATGCTTTCGTCAGTGACTGACAATTGCCCTACATGATTACAAATCATTGGTAGGAGGGAGAATGGCTGTAGAAATTCTTTCATGATCAAGCTCCACGAAAGTATGCGCTGCCCAGGAATCGAACCTACGATCAGTAGACTTGCATGCTACTAACTAAGCTAGCCGGGCGGCTATGTACTATGATATAATTCAGGTAAAAACTAATAATATGCCAATAACAATCTATGGCCCTAACTGAGATTCATACCCACATACAACCTCTTAAGTCATAAGCGGACAATCTACCATGTCGACACACCAACTATTTCACGGCTCGGAAGTGCTGTTAATTACATCTGCTACAAAAACCTCTTCTTAACACAAAGTCTAGGAGCTAGAATGTCTGTTAGACAATCTTAGTACGCGAGCACACACTCCCTTGTGGGTTATTAACATTGTGTGCCGAATGTAACCCAATGAAAATCCATGGTCAGAACTGAAATTTGAATCCTCAACCACACGAATCCTCAGTGGACACGCAACAGTGTTGCTATAAATCTAACATGCAAGGGAGTACAAATGTATCTGTCCATATGTTTATTTCTTGACTGTAACTCACTTTTAAGTAGCAAGAAGCAACTTTTCTTGGTTCTACTTGACAAAAGTTTGGAGAAGAAGGAAATTTGTTTTTAAATCCAATAATTGATTATTTCAAAATTATTACTTGTCATCCCAAACACGGACTTCTCCTGGATCAGGATAGGAGGGCCACTATTTGACATTTTCAAAATTAACCGCGATAAAAACAATCATCTGGATCATGCGGGCGATTGCATTGCAAAATACAGCTTACACGCACCGTGATATTCTCGAGCTCGTCTATCAGAGTTGAAAAAAGTTTTTGTTTACCGATGTTATAATAAGTCTTATTTTTTCCAAAACGTAGCAGATAGCCTAACCCCCTTAGCACTACATTTTTATTGCATATTTCGAGTTTAAAGGTCTTTTTATTTTTTCAGTTTTTCAAAATGATGTATAGGCCCGGGCCTATATGGCCTAATTGAAGCTACGCCTCTGAATAATATTCAAGAGCGTTAACGATAAAGGAATCCAATTTTAGATTTATGACTATGTTTGAATCTAAACCCCTTCCGCCCATTCACATAATTATAACAGTACATACATACAAATACAAATCAGTGTGATGGAGGTATATTTTAACAATACATTTAAGATAAGTATACTATTATCTCAAACATTTCAAGATAGGAATTTCCAAAGTAAATTGTATAATCATATTCAAACAAAGTATACATGTAATTATTAATAATATTATTATTATAATTATTAATAATTGGCATACAGTCACTCATAGGAATTTCTCTCTCTTAAGGTATAATACATAATCATATTTAAACATAGTTAACAAGTACTTTACATAATTGTATTACAGTAAGGCGCGCGTAATAGTTGAAATACGATCTTTACCATATACGAAGACAATACGTATGTGATTCGTACGTTATACCATTCCCATAGTCGAATACGAACGATACTAATTACGATCTTTACGCAGGTCTTACCATATATATCTCCAAACGTTATACACCATACATTCTATACGTTTTATACCATACGCCCGGTTGTTTACTATACCATTAGTTCGATACGAATGATATGATATATTTCTTGCGATCAGTACGACTTGCTTGTATCTCTATATCTTAGTAAGCCATGATGCAATAAAAAATGCACAAATTACAACCGGCTCTCATTCAGCACTTTGTATATCGATATTTTTTAAGGCGGGTTTCAATGATAAATGTGGGCGGGATCAGTCTCAATGGTTATGATTTTACCCTTCGGATTAGTACATATTCGCAAAGTAGCCGAAAGCTAAATGTCCGGCAACCTAAACACTTCAACTAACAGGTCTGTCAAATTGGAACCTTTCACTGCACAAAAATAATTAGAAATGACGCAGGGACGGCCAATAAAGACCAACAATCGTCAATATTTAAACAGCAAGTTGGTCGCTTGGTGAAGATATGGTTAAATCTTAAGATTTCTGATGTAAAAACGACTTGCCGGATCGCATGGAGTCGATGGACAGACTTTTTACATGTGTCAATATTCAACTATTCATCAATTATCGACAAGGTAAACGTGATTGTAGTCTGCGCTTATCATTCATAATATGACTGTTTACAGTTTACACTTAATGTCAAGACATTGGATGGAAAGACACGCTATTATCTGCACTGAGTAAGTGAATGTTTATTTATTACCCAAAAATTACGGAGATTATATGGTTAATATGCATTTATATTCTCATGTACATTTTAAAATGATCGGTACTAAGGATAGATTCAAAGTCTGGTCATAATAATCTGGAAGCATTTTTTTCATTCCGGTCTGATAAAAAACGTTATAGTTATTGACCTTGCTCACTACCCAATGCAGAATGTATATGCATGGAGTATACACATGCACTTCTGCGGATACTACATCATTATGACTTGATACTCGTATTATCCAATGTACATATCATTATGTTATACGTTCTTTTTTTAATTTTTATTTGACTTGATGAGAGGCAACTTGAGTGATTTTGAAATGTTTCTCATGACATTTTTCTAAATTGACCAGCCAAAATACATTAAACTCATTTAAACCCAGTCAGTATTGAAAGCAATCGGACACTGATCAACCATGATATTGACTTCGCATTGTTTCAAATACATATTTATGCATGTAGATATATACACATGTATCTTAGATAAATTCCATGTGTCGACACTTTGTGGATGCAAAAGTGTTTATTATTTTATCTACATCTATGTCCCTGTCTCTGTGTATATGAAGCAGACGCAATGCAGACAGTCGCTCCCCGGTCATTGTGGAGCGCAAATACGTCTTGATCCTGCGCATGGAGCTAAATGAGCGCTCACAGGAAGCAGATGTGGCCGGCATGGTCAGTAAAACATTCCTTCGGGAAGGAGGACTTGTTTTCTTGTTTTTTTGTAAATGTATTGATCTAAATTAACTGGAGTAGCACCGCCGACTTCGTTGAATAGACCTAATCCGTATTCAAATTTAGGTTTTTCCGTCCGTGCACAGGCGGTACAAACAAAGTTTTCTACACATTATTGCTAAACAGCACGAACCATGGATTAATTCCATTCTTCTTTTTACATGTGTTTTCATTGTAACAGTAAAGGTTTGTTTGTACCGGAGGGGAAATCCAAAATATTTGAATTCCGGCTATAGTCTATTCGCAATGGCAGTTACTAATTTGCAAAATGTACTGGAACTATTTTGTTTCAGGTTGTTTCATACTCGCGTACTATATACTAAAACCGTAAGCTGTTGGCCTTAAACGTTTTCCGCTAACAGGCCGTTCAATAATGACTGTTAGCGAACGTTACGGAACGTTACGAAACGTTCGCGATAACTGAACGCCCTACTGGAGTTTACCGTCAGAACGTTAAACGATCGACAGGTATCTTTTGATTACATTTAAAACTGACTCTTGTTTTTTGTATATTATGAATAATTGTTGAATATGCCACTGCGTCTTCCTCTTTAGCGTGTGAAATATCAGTATTTCTATACATACGACTATTTAATTTTAATCGTTTTTCGTATGATATGATTTCGTTATGTTCGGTTTTTACAATATACATTGTATACATTGTAAAATGTTTTCATTGATATGTTAATTGTACAAAATCTATTTAAGTTAACACTATGAAATGAATTACACACCTTTAAATATTTCGCTTAGTTTTTCCATCATACAGGTAAAACCAATCCAGGCCCAAGGGTTGTTAAGGACTATATAATTTACGAATGTCCTTCATGACTTTAAAATAGGTATGGTTGCAATAATTGAAATTTACAAATAATTTTCATAAATTTCTGTTTTCATTTTAATCCTAATGAAATAAATAAGTAAGTTTAATGTAAACATATCAAAAAAGTGGTTTAGTAATATTTATTTTTTTTATGAAAAAAGTGAGTTTAAACATGTAAACTTTTGTGCAAGTTTACATGAAGTACATGACAACAGTTAAAATAAAATCTTCCAATCAGATTGTGTACACCCCCGTACAGATGCACTGAGAGTTAAAAATACAAATTAATTTATACATTATCTGAAATCAGTATAATAAAATATATCTGTATACTAAAATTCATAATTTTCAACATGTCCAAAATACAACTTTACACAAAAAAGTAGTACAAACAAAAAGTACGGTGTCCAATAATGGACACAGGTAATGAAGGTACACACTTAAAATAGGTATAATTCACTAATGTCATTATTGAACGGCCTGTTAGCGGAAACATTTCAGGCAAACAGCTAACGGTTTAAACATATAGTACGCGAGTATGAAACAACCTGAACGAAAATAGTTCCAGTATATTGTGCAAATTAGTAACTAGTAACTGCCATTACAACTAAGTCGGCGGTGTTATACTCCCGTTGATTTAGATCAATAAATTTAAAATAAACAAGTAAACAAGAAAACAATTCCTCCTCTCCGAATTCTTCTAATAAATTAAAGTAAAGATTCTATTGTCCGCTATCTTTAAACGTTCGCGCTTCAACGGGTCGTTCAATTAACCCTTCATAACGGTAACGGTGATTGACTAACGTTAAATGCTTACTGAACGCAGGGCTGATAAAGAACTGGGTCTGTTTCATAAGAATCTTAGTAAGATAGCGAAATTTCTGAAATAACTTACTTACGTTGAACTTACGTTTACGATGAGAGAATTTCTAAGACGGACTCGAAACTTAAAATCTTTGCTACAATACGATCTGACTTAAGTCAACGACAAGTGGTGAAACTCTCAAATTTTGGTCACATGATTTGTTGTCAACAATACATTATAAACTACAAAACATTTAAAGAATACAATATGTTCCACAAACTTCAACCAACAATTTCACAAACGATTAGAAGCTCTCGAAGAAAATGCACGAGGGCTATACTGAGCCACCATACTCTTGATTGTTCAATACACGGCCCATTTAATTGGTATAAATACATTAAATGGTCATCTGCTAGCAAAACATCGACCAATTTAAGACGGAACTGATGGATGTCAAAATAAAGTAATTAGGCACAAAAAAGTTCCCACGTGGCGTCAAATGAATACCTTATAACAATATATCATCAAATCTACAGACATATATAGTAATAACTTCATAAATAATAAATCATTCTTAAGACATTTCATCGATATCTTGCAATCTTTAGATAGAAGTTCAGTTCGCGTAAGTACACACGTTTATGTGATAAGCCCCTGACTTCCGCAAAGATGTGTAATGAATTAGTTTTTAATACACACAAAATGGACTCCCAAATTTTGATTACAGAGCCCATTCGTTTGTTTGTTCATATATGTAAATTCAGTCACAGATATAGAAAATGTAAGCCTCAGTGCATCTAGAGTAATATTAGTGCATTCAATATCTGCGTATGTTCAATATCTGCATATGTATTCTGAAATTGTTCGCTAGAATAAATGAAACTTGCACAGAAAATAACGTATTTATTTCTGCATTCACAGGTAATGTGAAGTACCTACGATAATATTGCCTGGTCCAAAAGAATTCAGACAAGAGGGATGATTAAACATGATGATATTTTAGCGCTGCATTAACCCTAACCAACTTTGAGGGCCGGTGCTTAAAGTTACCTTTCTGTAATTTCAACTTTTACATAGTCCTTAACGTATTTTGTAGGAGAAGAAATGCTTATGATTATTTCGTAATTTATTGTCAAATTTTAACCATTCTCATTAAAACTCAATGTCTTTATGTCGTATGTAGTATTTTAACATAGGCACTTGCACTTTCACTGTTTATTTAATGTGACGTCATCTATACTCTTATAATGAACAAAATATACTTCGTGACAACTGTTATAATTTTACTCCCCGCGTGAAATGAGCTAAGCCGAAAATAGTGCCTGAGTTCATTGAAGGTATTGACTTTAACAGGGCATTGGATGTCCGTAAAAACATGCCAGTAAATGTAAAACATGTACTAATCTAATTACTTGACGGAAAGGGGCCTAAATTGCGTTTAAAACGATTCTAGCATAAAAAGATTTACTTCAAGATTTACATCATTTCCCGATTCCGCTGTTTCATTTCATTGTGTGCTTCATCCGACGATAATACCAGCCTTTGTACAAAAATACAAATATTAAATACAAGCCAATCTGTGCATAGCACAATATAATGGAACTGGCTACGTGTAATCTTCACAGTTTCATATCCACGTCGACGAGCAGCTCGCTGATTTTCTGAAAATTCATTATTCCTTGACACGAGTTCATCAATCCAATCTGTATCCAACCTTTTTGATAAATTCGCATTTTTTGCTAAATGACTTTATGCTAAAGCACTCGTTCTTTAATTAAAAAAAAACGCATCAAAGCTCGTGCCTATATTTCATTATACAACAAAATATGCACAACTGTAAGTTATTTCTTACACAGTATATGTTTTTTCCATTCATTAAGTGCTTAAGCGCATATGCATAAAGAGTAATAGGTACAAGAAGTATATTGCGGTATTTATACAACCGTTCATTTTTTTTGATTGAGAAAACCAAACAGTACCCAAGCTTATTCCGAGACAGGAAGTAGTTCTAAATTGCACCATTTTTCTGAAACTGGAACTTTGTGTATTACTAAGCGCTCAAGAGTAGCAGCCGCTCAGTATGACATTACAGAAAAATACCGTAGTATTTTGTACGTGTTATTGGAAGCTATCCACGCTTTAACAGGTAACGCTTGCATATTCTTTACAATATTTCACCAATCAAATTTTCTGTTCGATGTTTCAGAAAACTTTGACATATACAGTAGTTGTAAAAATGTGTGCTTATCAAATAGATAATAACCAACATTTTTTTTAAAAAGTTTCGAATTACTTTCGAACGAAAACGGGCTTGGAAATTAACTAAATGATCCGCCAAGGATTGTCGTAAATACATGTTTGAAAGTATTCCAACATGATTTTATTTGTGATATAACACTTGCATAGGCGTGACTTGCAAGGGCATGTGTGGCTGATGAATTCATGAAATACATACATGTACAGAACATACAATATATACTAGTAATGATATAACTAATCAACCATTTAATGTATATGTTAATATTGTTTCCCAATTACGTTACATGGGCAGCGTCCCGAAACCGGAAAAGGAGGATTCTGGTAGTTGAAGGAGACCCAGGGATCTCAAGTCTTCCCAACACACTACTTTGGCCGCCGATTCAAGGTAGACGGGTGTACAAGTGGGCTCGACTTGGCCAATCGGCTGGTCATGCCTTGCCCTTAAATGGTTGCATACTTGCAAAGGCTAATGCATTTTTGTAAGAACATGTAAGAAGGCGATGGCTCATGGGCCAATTGTATTGATTGTAATCATTTGCAATTTCATGCAAGTATATCTTGTATGTATCCTTGTGATGCAAAGGCTGGATATCCGCCTCCATTGCACTTCCCCTTGATGGAATCCGAGGTGGCTGGGGAACCTGTGTGATGAATCCTAATTAATTTAACCATGGATTCTTTAACTAACAATAAAAAAACGTAAGTCTGATGAATTATCCAATAGCTAAACTAGTGAAAAAAGAAACCAATCATCCTTTCTACGCTTCCTAATAGTAAAGGGAGAGGTAAAGGTATCCCAACTGAACCCATTTATCATTGCACCGACCATTTCAACATTGATTGGAGCACCGAAATCGGTCACAAAACTCAATTGTGGCGAGCTCCTCATCGAGGTCCAGAGAAAAACAACAATCGGAAAATTTAATAAAGTTAAAATCGTTCTACGACATCAAATGTTTCTACACTGTTCACAAATTACTGAATTCATGCAAAGGTGTCATCCGATAAATTCCAATTAACTTTTGACTCTCATTTAGCTAGTATTTTTAATGTTCAGATGCGTTCTATCGTGAACTTGATGGCTACGTTCAACGGAACCGGAAGCGTGCATGACATCAGAAGTCAATACGCAACGACACGGCCTACTTATGATTTCAAGCCACTTACGGAATAAGAGGCGCACTGTGGTGAAAACAGCGAGGGCCAAAATTAGACGTCATGGACGCCACATTATTTGCAATAACTGGATTGCAACATGATACTCATGCATGACGGTGCACTTGCGCATTCTCTTCGATCGACAAACGATTTCCTTCGACAGATGAGTGTTGATGTAGTGGATTGTAGGGCTGTGGCCAGTATCCGAGTACTCGGATATTCGCCATCCCGACCAGAAAATCAAGTTCAAATATTCGTCACGTCCGAAATCGTCGAATTGCGATCTATTGTTTGAAACAAATGAACGAATATTTTCAGCTTCGTTACAACTGATAACGAGTCACACTTAAATTTATTAAAGGACCGAACAATCTTGTGTCAAAATTTGATTGATACACATTTAAACAAAATGTTATTACTGAAAATGACCATAAAACTTCTTGTAATATATATGTTTGGAATATATGGTTTTCCATTTAGTAAAAAACTCTTGCAAGTCTTTACTAACTTTTTTATTACATGAATTCTGTATGCTTACCATTAACAAGTAATTCGTGGTTCGATTCGTGAATCGCTACACATGAATCATGGCTCGAATCTGATCGCCACTTGCTCAACGATCCAAAGCCTTACTGGATTGGCTGTCCAAGTATTCGGACATCAACCCTATCGAGGGCGTATGGACAGAAATTGTTGGGATAGTATATACCGCAATCAGCCATCGGCTCATCTACAACAACACGACACAGAATTGTTTACGAATGGGACAGACTGCCGCAGGCTTTTTTACAAAACTATATTTTATTCCTTAGACAACGATAGCAAACGTCATTTGCAAACTTATTATTGTTTTTTTTTGTGATTTTTGATTACGCCCTTTACCTCTATAAACTCACATTTTCCTAGTTATGCAGATGCATATATTCATAAATTAGGTACCATAACAAAAACAATTAATGTTTCCTTGTGTTACATTTTGCTAATTAGTAACTGCCATTGCAAATAAACTATATGCGGAATTCAAATATTTGGATTTCCCCTCAGGTAGAAACAACGTTTCACGGTTACAACGAAAACACGTGTAAAAAGAAGAATAGGGTTTAATCCATAGTTCGTGCTGTTTAGCAATAATGTGTAGAAAACTGTGTTTGTACCGCCTGTGCACGGACGGAAAATCCCATAAATGTTAATTCCGGATTTGGTCTATTCAACGAAGTCGGCGGTGTTACTCCCGATAGTTTAGATCAATACATTTACAAAAGAAATAAAAAAGTAAACAAGGAAACAAGTCCTCCTGTCCAAATTCTTCCAATTGTACATAGGACACATACATCCAGCACCATCAAAACTCACCTTTACTTGATGTATAAGTGCGTTTCAATTCAAGTTTGTAACAATACTTAGGAAATGAAAATCATATCTTTATATGAAAAGTACAGGTATAACTATTACAATTGTATTAAGTATCCATCCATTCAAATCTTATATCTATTTTAACTATCCTAATGCCTAAATACACATGACGAAACATAAACTTCTTTTTTACAAGAATGGTAATTTTTGATGGCACTGTATATGACTGGGTTATTATCTATTGACGTATATATACTTCATTAGTGTACATAAAATACAAGTGCAATTAATAAGCCGCCCGGCTAGTTAAGTTGGAAGCACGCAAGTCTGCCAGTTCTGCCAACTGATATGTTAACTCTTACCAACTATCGTATTTAATGTTGAACAGTATAGACTTAACTACTTAAATCATGACGCACGGGAACATTGGAAATACTGTTGAAACATGGTAGAGACATTTATTACACAAAATTATAGTCCGATTTTATCCGGTGAGCCGTGACTGCACTTTAGTATTTATAGATTTTTGAAATATTCCTACAAAAAGGTAACACAGCTTATTTAACCAACCAACCGATTACTGTCTTTATTATAATTATTCAAGATTGATTTAAGTGACTCAGTAGTCGTGACGGTAAGACACTTGGATTGTTAGACATTGCTTTTGTTACCCCGAGTTCGAATCCTGCTTAGTATCCTTTATTCTTTTATTATTATTTATTTCTTTATTTTTTGCCTTCATGTAAACGTACAACTCGTAAACTCTATGCAGCACGAAGCCAAATGTAATAAAATAGAATATGCATATTTGCCTGAGTTTTTGCTTAGTTATTACTTTTGTGTCATACACTTAACTGTCTCGTCCGTGTCTTATAGAAATGATTCTATGTACATGCATTTTATAAGAAAGGGAAATGAAATGGGATGCATGTAACTTTGGCACATTCGTTCGATAATATCCTAGTTTGATTTCTATTCAGCCACTGCAGGCATTTGAAGCCGAATGTATGATATAAATGTATTATTATTAGATACAATGTAAATTGCTGGATATAAAAAATAAAGAACCAAGGAAATAAAACAAATAGAAATTAAACAAAATCAAATTATAGCACAACAATCATTATATACGGACAACTGTGCATGAATTTAAGAATAAATTAAAAAAAATATGGAGGCGGTGAGGTTCGAACCACTGCAGTAAAATTTATGCATTGGCCATATGTTTCCGACTCGTTACCAACTGAGCTATTTTGAACAATGATTTTGAATTATTATATCATGCATATATACTTGAGATTTTATAGTTTGTATTGACTTCAGTGTAGTACTTACTGGTTATACCTATCGTCATGGTTATGATTAGACTCATCCAACCTGTCACGGCACACCGAATAAAATCGGACTATATGTTATGTATTTGTAAATTATTGATGTTTTGATATCATAAACTGATTAGACATGTATTATGGGCGATATTCTCTTGGGGAGGGGGATAAAGCTGTTCGTTTGACTGTGCACTTACTGTTCGTTTTTTGAACCAACATTATCAAATGCTAAATGCAACATTGGAAAATACGTTAACCAGGCTATCATCTATTAACGCATATTGTCCTGAACAAACTGCCTGCAAAACCATTTCAAATATATATCATAGGTACATTTATAACTTATTAGGTTTTAATGAAATGTGGCATGAAGTTCAGGTTTCTTTGTGAAACACAATATTTTCGAACATGTAGGTCCTTTCTATATTTTTTTGCAAGGTATAGAATCGCACTCTTTTATAGCACGATACCATGTTAGCAAGAAGTATATTTTGGTATGCATTTTGTAGCATGATGTTTAGTAACGTGAATTATAGTTCTTTGGTATGCATTGTATAATATGATGTTAAGGGGGCATGAATCGTAAATTTTTGGTATGCATTGCAAGGCATAATATTATGTAATGAAAATGGTAAATATTTAGAATGCACTGGATAACATGATATTATGTAGCATGAATTTTAAGTCTTTGGTTTGCCTTGTATAGCATGATGTAATGATGCATAAATGATAAAGCTTTGTCATGCATTGTATAACACGAAGTTATGTAGAATAAAATGTAAATCCTTAGTATGCATTGTATAGTATGATACCATGTGGCATGGGTTGTAAATTTTAGATATGTATTGTATGGCACTCTATTATGCAACATGAATTGTAAATCTTTGGTATGCATTGTACAGCATGACATAATGTAACATGAATTGTAAGTATTTTGTATGCATTGTATGGCATGATATTATGTAACATGAATCGTAAATCTTTGGCATGCATCGTATGACATGTTATTATGTAATATTAATTATAAATTTTTGGTATGCATTGTATGGCATGTACCATGAATTGTAAATCCTTGGTATGCATTGTATGGTACGATATTATGTAACATGAATTGTTCGTCTTGGGTATGCATTGTATGGCATGGTATAATGCAACATGAGGAATACATTTTTGGACGCTTTGTACAGCATTATAATGTAACATGAAATGTAAATCTTATGTATGCATTATATAGCATTACATTATGTAACATGAAGTATGAATATTTGGTATGCAATGTTTCACATGATGTCTCGTTACATGAATGGTAATTTTGTGGTATACATCGTATGGCATGATATTATGGGGCATGGGTTGTATATCTTTGGTATGCATTGTATAGCTTGATATTGTGTAATATGATGTATAAATATTTTGGTATGCAAAGTATAGCATCATGTTTGGTAACATGAAAGGAAAATACATGTTATGCACTATATAGCATGACATTATGCAACATGAAGTGAAAGCCTTTGGGATGCATCATATAGCATGATATTATATAACATGAATTTTTAAATCATCGATATGCATTGTTTAGCATGTTACGTAAAATGAATTGTAAATCTTTGGTATGCATTTGGTAACAGAATGTTATGTAACATGAGTGTACACTTAACAACTTTCTTAAGTATACACCTACATATTCGGTCATAACTGGGTTGATACGTAAGCTATTGATATAAAATTTGCAGAAAATGTACATCAAATAGTATTTCATTTATTAGCAAAAACGAGGAATAAATTGAAAAATAACTGACTTCATATAAGCAGTAAAACTATTGGCACCAACAAAGTACAAATTCACATCAATAACGAGTATGCCAACCTTCAGCTCGAATAACTGCAGGACACCTTGCTTGCAATGAGATTATGTAGTTCTGAATGTTATCCTGGGGTATCATAGCCCATTATTGCCGTTTTGTCGTATTACGACGTCTTCTCTGGCTTGGCAGGTCTTTAACACTTCCGGTTTGCTCAAACTTTTTTAAACGTTTCATCACAGTCAAAGGGTTACGCTTGAAAGTATGTGCAAGCTGAAAAATGGGTTCATTTTGTCACGACTGTAGAAGGTTTCTGCATTCCAGCTATGCTTAGAATGTGTCATGGATGAATATGATGCGAGCAAGACATGAGCTAGCACTTCAATTCAATTTACCTTTCGTACTGATTAGCCAGCATGTGTCATTTCGATAGCCTGGCCTCTTCATTTCAAGCTTATTCGTTTCATACTTACTACTTGTGAAAGTTTATGTGTTTGTTCTAAGTGTAAATAGCTATTGATATCGACATGTACAAAATAAACGTGAAAATGCAAACCGTTTGGCTCATATTAGTAAAAAACACGAAATGCACGTGCATCTTGGAAGTCGGTAGCTACATAGTGGATTTTTACGTATTTCGTGTCACATGAAAGATATAGTATACCATAGTTGACTCACAAAATTTCGTTTGATTATTTTAACAACTGTTGAAATTATCTGCAGGGGAAGTATGTATACTTAGAAAAGTTGTTAAGTGTAAAAACTTGGTATGCATTGCGTGGCTAATATTAGGTAACATTAGAAGTTAATTTTTAGTATGCATTGTATAGCATGATATTATGTTACATCAATTGTAAATCTTTAAAATGCATTGTATAGCATGATGTTATGTAACATGAATTGTAAATCTTCGATAGGCAAATGGTAACATGATCTTATGTAGCATGTATTGAAAATCTTTGTAATGCAATATGTGGCTGATATTATGCAAACATGTGATGTAAATCTCTGTAATGCATAGTCTAGTATGATATTATATGATATAAATTGTCAATCTTTGGCATGCAATTTAATGAAGTATGTAACATAAATTGTTTTATCCTTAGTATGCATTATATAGCAGGAAGCTATGTAACATTGACTGTAAATCTTGGGTATGCATTATAAAGCATGGTATTATGTAACATGAATTGTTAATCTTTGATTTGCATGGTATGGCAGGAAATTATGTGGTATGAGTTGTAAGTATAAGATATGCATTGTATGACATGATATTATGTACAAAATCCTTTTTATGCATTGTATAACACGATGTTTAGTAACATGAATTATAAATCTTTGGTATACATGGTGTAGCATGATGTTCTATAGCAACTAAGTTTTAAATATTTGGTATACATTGTATAACGTGATAAAATGTTGCATAAAGGATGAATCTTTGGTATGCATTACAAAACCTAATGTTATGTAGCATATGTGACATGAATTATGAATATTTTGCATGCACTACATATAATGAAGCATGAAGTATAAATAAAGTTATGCATTGTGCAACATGATGTTATATAGCATGAGGCAGGATTGTTTTGGTATGCATACTATAGTGTGATATTATGTAACATAAAAGAAAAATCATGGGTACTCATTATACAATATAAAATTATGTATCATGAAATATAAATCTTTGGTATGCATTGTGATATTATGTAACATAGATAGATAGATTTTATTTGGTATCAATATACACAAAACATGGCAATTAAAACAATGCAATCAACATGGTAAAACATAAAACAAACAACACATGATGAATACAATTAACCATGTCAGGGTACATCAACACCACGGATAACACAAAACAGAGAAATGGACTCTTATTTCCATTGTGGTCCTTGTTGTTGATGGGCTGACTGACATAGAAAGGCATGATTTAATGAAATGTTAATAAAATATATTTATGATGATTTAAAACTAGTTAATGATAAAATATTTAAATACTATCACATATACTTATAACAGAGTTTAGAAACAATTCAAATATGAAAGACTAGTGTTGCCCAGTAGTCGTAATAGTACTACTACACATCATCACATGGTGCTAGTAATAAATATTATTGTTTAATAAATCACAGACAGTGTACTGTATTATATATCACAGGAGTCTAATAGATAATTTTTTACAGATAATTTAAATTGTTTTAATGTTGTGACATTTTTCAATGAAACTGGACGTTGATTCCACAGAGAACAACCATTGTAAACAAAGGATTTGGCACCAGCAGACTTAATTAAAGGAATACAATAGCAACCATTACTGCTAAATCTTGTTCTATATGAATGAACATTATTCTGTTGTACAAAGTTTTCGTGTAAATATGAGGGTGCTAGATTGTTATCTTGTACACATGACATAGTATAATTTGGTGTACTATTTGTTCTACAGGAAGCCAACTCAAGAGTTCAAAGTGTTCTTTGCTGATATGTGTTCTATGATGAAGATTTAAAATAAAACAGATCAGCTTGTTTTGTGTAATTTGAAGTTTTAGTTTCCACTTCTTGCTAAGACCAGTGAATCAAAAACTACATACATAGTCAAAGTGGCATTGTATAAGTGAGTTAACCAAAAGTTGTTTAGTGTGTTTAGTCAAATAGCTCCCTTTTCTGTAAAGAAACTTGAGTCTTGAGTTAGCCTTCTGTACAACAGAGGAAGCCATGGCATCACCAGAAAGACATTGATCAAGGATAGCTCCTAAATATTTGACAGAGGATGTAGATTGAATTTCAGTGGTATTACATTTAACATTTAATGAATCAGCAGACTTAAGCTTATTCTTACTACCAAACAAGATGGTTTCAGTTTTTCCTAAATGTAATGATAATTTATTATCTATGAGCCAGTTGTTAACATTCTGAAGATCATTAGATAAATCTTGTTCAATGTTGTTAATATCTTAACCAAAAACAAGTATTGCTGAATCATCTGCATACAAAAGAAGTTTGTTTTTAAGTTAAGCGCTTTTTAAGCGCCAACCCAAGTCTAAGACAAAGTAGTTATTCCGACCTCTATTTTACCACAACCACTCATTTTTCTTTCATAGTATGTACAAATTGTCTCTATTCTACGAAATTTTAGACAAAAGTGCATCATATGGAACATAAAATCATTCAAAACAAGCTGTCCCAAAGTGTTTGTTTTATACTGGGCACGTTTCACAAGGCGAGCGCTAATATGTTACTCAAAATTGCTTTCAAAAAGCGCTAGCTAGCGATAGCCTTGTGGAACATGCCCCTTGATATGGATACGCGCAAGGATATCGAACTATTTTTCTATGACGTTACTCAACCCACGGAGATAAACGAAGTTGCCGGAAAGAGTCGAACTCTATTAACATTGAAATTATCAAGGGTAATTAGACGAGATGACCGACATGCATTCGATCGCGATTGATTTGAATATCATCATAGAAGTGTTACAATGATTTTAAAGCGTTTGATCATGTCTGCATGGCTTATTAGGGATGTACACGCGGACAGCTGAAACGGAGAGCGGATGACTGAATACGTACAAATCGGAGGGATTTTCTTAAAGCAAATTTCAATCAAATTGTTAGGCCAAAAAAATTAATGAACTTGTATTTTTTTACGTGTTTTTGTAATTCCATATGACTAACCACTGAAATGATCATGATACGTGTATAGTAAAGTTTAGATACAGTATAAAACAATAAGATAGTTAATAGACAATACAGGCCAGATGAGATATGGTGAATCAGTATTTCTTGGCCATCAAAATGACGCACACACATATATGCTTATGAATCAAATCGGTTCAGCAGCTTTGCCATTTCCTGAAAACTGCGTGTTTTAGTCGACAAAATATACCCAAATGGTCATCCACTCGCAACACCTCACAATACGCGTCAGCTTCGTACTAAACAAGGTCAAGAGCGACAAAAAATGTTAAAAATTCAATCGTTATCATTCACGGTACAGAATTTTGAGCACACAATAGCTGATATCAAAATCTACAAATGCATAAGTTCCGTATGGCGACATCCCAGAGAATTGTCATCTGTGGTTGTCAGGATTTGTGCTGCCATGGTGGTGCGAAGAAAACATTTAGGAATAATTTAATTTAATACATTACATGTAACATTCAGCCGCCCGACTAGCTCAGTTGGTTGCACGCAAGTCTACTGATCGAGGGGTCTTGGGTTCGATTCCCGGCCGGGCATACTTTCGTGGAGCTTGGTCATGAAATTATTCCTACGGCCGTTCTCCCTCCTACCAATGATTTTTAATTATGTAGGACAGTTATCAGTCACTGATGAAAGTATGCGCTTAGTAGTTGGTGAACAGCTAAATCCAGAGATTTAGCCTTTCCAGGAGGAGTGAGTAAGTTGACTTACCGCAGGTATTTGACCTATACAATGTGTTGCTACGGCGTTAAACCAAACAATCAAACAAACATGTAACATTCAATCAAACATCCCAACTAATCAACAATAACAAATGCTTATGTTGTTGCTTTATAAAGAATCTAGTTTTAGTATGTTCAATCTTGCTGCAAATGCTTTTCTTCAAAGCTTACATTTAATCCATGAGAACTGCCTATGCTTCATGTGGTTTACTTGAATTTTGTTTTCTCATTTATTCAAAAAAATTCATTTTATATAAAACATTTCATATCACACATTCAAAAAGAAAACACAAATATTAGTACAATAACAAGTATACATGTTAACATAATGTCTTTCATAAATCTTACTAACTAAAGTACAATTTTGTATGTATGATAGGAATTGTAAAACACACTCACTAACTCATTCATTCACTTACTAACTCGCTCGCTCAATCTTACACTCTATATCACTCACTCACTCACTCACTCACTCACTCACTCACTCACTCACTCACTCACTCACTCACTCACTCACTCACTCACTCACTCACTCACTCACTCACTCACTCACTCACTCACTCACTCACTCACTCACTCACTCACTCACTCACTCACTCACTCACTCACTCACTCACTCACTCACTCACTCACTCACTCACTCACTCACTCACTCACTCACTCACTCACTCACTCACTCACTCACTCACTCACTCACTCACTCACTCACTCACTCACTCACTCACTCACTCACTCACTCACTCACTCACTCACTCACTCACTCACTCACTCACTCACTCACTCACTCACTCACTCACTCACTCACTCACTCACTCACTCACTCACTCACTCACTCACTCACTCACTCACTCACTCACTCACTCACTCACTCACTCACTCACTCACTCACTCACTCACTCACTCACTCACTCACTCACTCACTCACTCACTCACTCACTCACTCACTCACTCACTCACTCACTCACTCACTCACTCACTCACTCACTCACTCACTCACTCACTCACTCACTCACTCACTCACTCACTCACTCACTCACTCACTCACTCACTCACTCACTCACTCACTCACTCACTCACTCACTCACTCACTCACTCACTCACTCACTCACTCACTCACTCACTCACTCACTCACTCACTCACTCACTCACTCACTCACTCACTCACTCACTCACTCACTCACTCACTCACTCACTCACTCACTCACTCACTCACTCACTCACTCACTCACTCACTCACTCACTCACTCACTCACTCACTCACTCACTCACTCACTCACTCACTCACTCACTCACTCACTCACTCACTCACTCACTCACTCACTCACTCACTCACTCACTCACTCACTCACTCACTCACTCACTCACTCACTCACTCACTCACTCACTCACTCACTCACTCACTCACTCACTCACTCACTCACTCACTCACTCACTCACTCACTCACTCACTCACTCACTCACTCACTCACTCACTCACTCACTCACTCACTCACTCACTCACTCACTCACTCACTCACTCACTCACTCACTCACTCACTCACTCACTCACTCACTCACTCACTCACTCACTCACTCACTCACTCACTCACTCACTCACTCACTCACTCACTCACTCACTCACTCACTCACTCACTCACTCACTCACTCACTCACTATCTCACTATCTCACTCACTATCTCACTCACTATCTCACTCACTCACTCACTCACTCACTCACTCACTATCTCACTATCTCACTATCTCACTCACTCACTATCTCACTCACTCACTATCTCACTCACTATATCACTCACTCACTATCTCACTCACTCACCCAACCACCCAACCACCCACCCACACACCCACCTAAACCCACCCACCCACCCACCCACCCACTCACTCACTCACTCACTCACTCACTCACTCACTCACTCACTCACTCACTCACTCACTCACTCACTCACTCACTCACTCACTCACTCACTCACTCATTCACTCACTCAGATATTTCTCCTTCAATGTGAACTTTATGTTTGAAAAAATTAATAAAGTTTTGAAAAGTATGAATTGAGTTTTTGCATTTTGTTTTAAAGATTAGTATTTCATCAGCATTATAATGTAATTGAGTAAAATGTTCATTTTATTATTTTTTATTTCTCGCCCTAGGAGCACATCTATTTTATTAATTGTTATATTGAAAGAATTATTGTTTAGTAGGTTAGAAAGATTATACCACAGTGCTTGAATAGTTTGACATTCCCGTAATAAGTGTTTAATAGTTTCAGAATTACATTGACATAGGTCACAGAGACTATATTGTTTGATTTTACAGGTGGGAAGGTGTTTATTTGTGGGAATTATCCTCATCAAGCATTTATATTGAAAACATCGTAGGGATACATCTATAGTAGTTTGAAAAGGTATCATGTATATTGCTTCCCATTTAATGTTAATATTTCCCATTTAATGTTAATATCATTGCCTAAATATTGGTTCCACTTTTGCTCTACTTTACGATCAATATGGGTATTAACTTGCATTATGTAAAAATATTTATTTAACTGTTTTGTTTGTTTTATCTGTTCTAATAAAATATGATTTTCATAGTTTTGATTGATATTGTAGGATTGAAGTTTTGTTTTATACTTTTCTGGTATACATTTAATGAGAGTATGAAATTTTAAAAAGTCAGATTTTTCTATTTCATACAAAAGCTGTATTTGCTCAAAAGTATAATAGTATAATTAAATATTAATGTTTGTATACATTATAACATGATGTTGTGTGGTATGAGGTATATAAAATTGGTATGCATTGTGCAGCATGAAGTTATGTTGTAATGAGGTTTAAACTATTTGGTGTGCATTAAAACATGATAATAGTGCATGAGGTACATATATTTAGTATGCATCGAGTAACATGATGTTATGTAGTATGAGGCATGAATCTTTATTTTGCCATGTAAAATATAATATTATGTAATTTGAGGTAAAATATTTTGGGATGCGTCATATTGTATGGTTTCATGTGACATTAATAGTTTGGTGTGCATGGTGTAACATTATATCATATAAGATTAGATTAAGCCTTGGTATGTTTTGTATAGTATGATATTATGTACTACGAGATGTGATATCCTTTTTGTATGTATCCGTAAACCTGATATAACATCATTTTTTAACAATCAAGAAATAACACAAAATTATTGTTCTTAACAAGTGGCAAACTTCATTAGATTAGTATGTTTTATGTATTTTATTTAAATATAATTTAAACAAAATAATTTTCTTCTACAAAAAATAGCCAACAATTGATTAGGTCATGAATTTAAACATTAATACAGATATTTTTTCCTTTAATGGACACGTGTGTAAATTTATTCATATTTTATCTTTAATGTGTAAAATATCCTTTTCAAGCACAAATCTAACCGTTGTTGAGATTTTGATCTGTTGTCATTTATCTATTTATATAAAATAAAATCATTAATAACTTCGATGAATGTGAGAGGTTTAGGTAAAAACAAAGATGCGTCAATTTACATGTTACAAGAAACTCACTCTAATAATAGCCAAGTCGAAAAATGGCAAGATGAATGGAAAGGAAACTGTTTTTTTTCAGTGGAGATAAGTCTAATAGTGAGGGCGTTTGCATTCTTAGTCACCCGGATAAAAACATAGTATTAGAAAATAAAATAGAACTCGTAAAAGAAAGATTAATATCATGTAACATAACGATTCAAAATAAAAACATAACATAAATAAATATTTATGGTCCAAAAAGTATGATATTTGTGTATTCAACATTCTTCAAAAATACCTCATTCAAAATATGGATAAAACTTTATTATAGGGAGAGATCTTAACACAATTATTGATATCACGTTGGATAAAAATATGGGGAACTAGATACTCACAAAAATGTAGAAACAAAATAAAACTTTGATAGATAATTGTAATCTTATTGATGTATGGCGTAATAAAAATCCGGACAAAAAACAGTTTACTTGGCACTCCTCGAGTTCAAAACCTCCAATACATTGTAGACTTGACTATTTCTTAAATCCAACTCATTAAACAATATCATAAAAATTTGTAAAATTCTACATAGCTATAAAACAGACCATTCAATGATCACGGTGACTATTGATGAACTACTAATGGAGAAAGGGCCAGGATATTTTAAAGTTTATATCTCAATTTTACTCGATAATGAATACAAATGAAATATAACACAAAGTATAAACGAAGTAGCTGAAATAAATAAAAAAATGTGAGCCTGACACACTATTGGAACTCATTAAAAGGCACTGTAAGAAATGAGACAATAATGTACACTACATATAAAAACAAAATGAATTAAAATTGCAAAATGAAATAACTAGGTTAGAAAATGAACTAAAAGAATCAAATGAAAATGATGATTATGAGATTATGCAAATGATCATAATAAAAAACAAGAATTAGATAACTTTAGTGATAAAAATATTAATGATATACTATTACGATCTAAAGCGATACATATAGAAAACAATGGAAAAAAAAACATCATCATGTTGCTTCTTTGGAAAAACGTAAATCAGAACAGAAAACAATTTACAAATTGAAAGTAGATGAAAAATATGTTATGGTAAAATGACGTGTTAGAAGCCGAATATGAATTCTACAAAAAATATATCATGAAAGTAATTATCACGATGAAAAAGAATATACAAATAATCAATTTCTTAATGTCAATATAACAACTCTCAATGAAGAAGAAAATTATCATGCGAAGTCGAAATAAATGAGGTTGAGTGTGCTAAAGCCTTAAAGGAAATGATGAATAACACAAGTCCAGGATCAGATGGTCTTAATGTAGAGTTTTATAAAATATTCTGGAACCATTTGAGAGGCTATCCAATAAATTCTTTAAACTACTTCTGTTAAAATGGTAACTTAACTCTACTTCAAAGACAAGGAGTTATAACTTTAATTCCTAAACAAGGAAAAAATCTTGACCATTTATCAAATTGAAGACCTATCACGTTATTGAATGTTGACTACAAAACAGCCAGCAAAATTATATCAAATAGAATAAAAAAAGTTCTTCCAACTATAATAAACTATGATCAAACTGGCTTTATGAAAAATAGATATATTGGTGAAAATGTAAGAACGATATTTTAAATCGTTGAATACATAAACGAAAACAATTTGTCAGGGCTTTTATTTTTCAGTGACTTTGAGAAAGCATTCGATAGTTTAAATCACGTTTTCATGATAAAATGTCTGAAAAAACTCAATTTTGGTTCTGAACGTATACAATGGGTTAAAGTATTCTACACTGATATGTCCAGTGTAATAATTACCAACGGCCAATTGACTGATTCATTTGCGATTAAAAATAGGTGTACGATAAGGCAGTCCATTGTCGACATCTTTGTTCATTATATGCTTAGAAATTTTGTCTAACTTCATAGAAAATAATAAAAAACAATGTGAATAACAATTGAAAACCAAGAGTTTATACAAACATACTTCGCTGATGACGCAACTTACTTTAAAGATGGTTCAAAAGACTCTTTTCAAGAACTTGTTACAACTTTGACGAATTTTAGTTAAATCTCTGGCCTTAACCTAAACACCTCAAAATCCACAATACTTAGAGTAGGTACTTCATCAGGCTCAAATGTAAAATACTGTAATGACAAACCTTTTATATGGACTTCTAGGC
Source organism: Mactra quadrangularis (assembly GCA_025267735.1). Taxonomy (NCBI): domain Eukaryota; kingdom Metazoa; phylum Mollusca; class Bivalvia; order Venerida; family Mactridae; genus Mactra; species Mactra quadrangularis. The sequence goes on from CM046303.1 coordinate 6,130,330, forward strand.
AGGCAAAAACATTGGGAATGAACTTCAGTAATAGCAAAGAATTAATGTAAAAAATAACTTAGAACCAAAATTAAAACTATTTTCAATGTATAAAACAATGGCAACAAAGTAATTGTTATAAGACATTTGCATTACAAAAACTAATATATCCATTTAATGTTTTACCATATCCAAAAAGTAATTTTATACAAAAAATAGATAGAGCAATCTTTTAATTTTTGTGGGATGGAAGACCAGATAGAATAAAACGCACTTGTCTCAAACAGTCATATAAAAATGGTGGACTAAAACTATCAGGTATTCTTTTATTTCTAAAATCACAAAAAAGCTTGTTGGATAAAACGGTTTTTTGACATCAATAATAAAGGCAAGTGGATATTTTTTCAAAAATAATCTTAAAAAGTTTGGAGACAAACTATTGTTTGAATGCAATTTTAAAATTACAGATATTAAATTTATGGTCCAGAATAATACGTTCCTTTATGATATTTTAACGTCGTGGACTGAAATAAATGAAATATATGAAAGCAAAAAAGAGACCAACCTAACAAAAGAAATTATATGGAATAATTCATGTATCAAACTTAAGGGAAGCTAACTGTTCTATCCACAGTGGTTTAATAAAGGAATTAAATGCCTGGAACAAATATTCAATTTTAGAACAAAAACCTTTTATTCTTTTTTATTCTTTCGAGCAAATAAGACACCTGTACGAAATAGATAAAACTGATTTCTTAAAATTTTATGGACTCATAAAAAGTATACCTGCTAGTTACAAAACAAAACTTAAATCTTGTAACGTAAATATGATTTGCGAAAATCATACTCTAATAAAACAGATTGAACAGAAAAAAACAGTTAAACAAATATCTTTATATGTTACAAATGGACACAGAAATTAATCACAATGTAGAAAACAAATGGATTCAATATTTTGGTAACAATATAATCATTAACTGGCAAGCTATATTTTTACTTCCATTCCAAACCACCCTTGATGTATCATTACGATGTTTTCAGTATAAATGCCTAATAAGAATTATCCCAACAAATAAATTTCTACACATATGTAAAATTAAGCAATATAGCATCTGCGATTTATGCACGTGCAATACTGAAAGCATAGACTTATAGATTTATTCTGGGAATGTCATAAAAGCCAAGAAATGTGGTGTGAACTTACAAACCTTTTAAAAAGTAAGTCAATCAATATAATAACAACTAAAAAAGATGTACTTCTCGGTCGTGAAATAAAGAGTAATAAAACACATATCATATTTAATCACATTATACTCCTAATGAAATATTATATTTTTAAAATGAAATACAAAAACAATCTTCCTACTCTAAGTACCTTTAAAACCTTCTTAAAACATCAAATACAAATCGAAGCAGAAATGTCAATCTTTAAAAAATAGGTATGAACAAAACAACGAAAAATTGAAAGACTTTACAAACTTTTTTAATTAGTATCGATCTCATCAACGGTTAGAAATAGTACAAGTAATGTGTTTGAAGCCTGATCTTAAGTCCGATTTACAAGAAAATCGATTTTTACGAGTTTCGAAAAAGCTTTTTTTTTGTTGCCTACGACCTCAATGAACGGTTTTGCTTTAAGCGAGCAAAAGGGACTTACACCTACAAACGTTTAGATAGTAATAAATTTAAAACAAACCACTCAATCATCGACATGCTTATAAACTTTAACTTATATGCATCGATCAAATAAAGCGATCTAATAAACGAAACCCGCACACCATGGGGGCAGCCAATTTGAGCTGAGTTGCTCATTATGTTTCCGGCAAGCAAATAACCTTGTATATGTATATGTTGTATATATATATATATATATATATATATATATATATATATATATATATATATATACAACCAATCGCTAACTTGCGATTCAATGTTCTACATGCTAAAAAATCACTATTCAGAGCTAGCTTTGCAGAACAGGCTCTTTGTGTCTATATCTTACATATAGGGATCAGAATAATTGCCTACGCTGTTTCAACATTAGAATTAACACGTTCAGTCACCGTTTTAACAGGAAGTTTTTATCTCGTGTTTAGTCGATAATGCAGAATAGTTACCTTAAACCATAGAACAAAACAAAGAAAAATACTTATAAGGAGGATACATACCTATTATAATGTTAAATCATAACTCCTTCAAGTTAAAATTAATGCTTACTATGAGGTTGTTATTCTTGAAAAATCAACTAACTGAATACCGCACTCACCACCTGTAAATATTTTATGAAAATGATCTCGATTATTAAAATAGGTTCACGAATAGAAATTTCACTCCACCCACCTTCCGCTAGTCTATTGCAATACATGGTAACATAATTCAAACTCATTTGAGTGCAGTTTAAACGCATGAACGACTGTAATGTTTACATATTCGTTTAAAATTATATATTTAAAGTGTCGAAATTCAGCTTGTTCACAAAACATTTATCTGTAGATCTTTTATATTATATTGTATGCCTGCATTTGTTACATAATGCATGCTACCGTGGATATATTAGTGTTGTTATTTTTGTGTTTCTTAACGCTTCATATGTTGATAATGGAGACCCAACTGTACTGTTATCTCACAGGTGCATGAAACAACTTGTTATAATCATATTGAATGGTTTGGTCAAATTATGATCGCTGGTTGTAATATGTTATAGTCATTAACTTCGTTCATTAACTTTGTTTACAAGTATACAGTTATTATTAATTAAGCTAATTACCGATCTAAAAGAAATATCATTCTGTTATAGTCATTAACATTGTTTATTTTGTTGGATATAATCTGCATTGAATGCCATCCTGAGACACTGATTGAAAATACAACCACCTGTACGACCAAGTTGCTTCGATTACATATAAACGATACTACAATACTTATTAACTAATTGGTTGATAAGAAACCACACCACAGGTGTCATTAAATAATGAATCTACACTATACACATATAATAATTAGGAATGAATCAACTTGTCTATTGATGACGCAGTTTCGTACCGCTTATGCAATATTAAGAACTTAATGTATCTGTTTTGCTAAATTCCGATAGTCCAATTACAATGTTAATTATTTTGATGAGTTTGTTTACGTACAAAAAGGATAAATATTACTATGATTCATGATAAACATCTGGAAATCTTATTAGTTAATTACTCATATTATATAACATGCATATTGAAATCTCATTAACTTTTGTTATTTAGCCTTGTTGTTATAATTTGATTTAGTTTCTGTCATTATTGTGATTGTATGATGTCATTAATGATTTTAACGTATGTCTTTTGTATTGCGACATAGATCTTGTGGAGGATATAAAAGAAGTCGGAGAGTGAAATTATAGGGGGAGAAAACAGGGGAGTTGGAAGTAGGAGAAAGAGAGTTAGAGAGGAGAGCTAGAGAGTGGCGAGATGATAGCTGTGTTAAGAATTTGCTAACGTATAATTTTGTATAAGATTTAGAATAGTGAGACTTGACTTGCTGTTTGCAACCTAGTTAAAGAGGCGGCTGTGTTACACATAGAATTTCGATCCACATTATACCAAGTAAGAGGTATATTATTAGATACAGAATGATTTCTATGTCGTTTATAAAAAGAATTGAAGTTGACATTTATAACGAAACCAGTGGGGATTTTGGGGGTAGAACCCCTTACCGGGTACCGGCTATTATATCAGCACAGTACTTCTATATACATGCACTCGAGTTTACAGTATAGAACAAATATATTGGATTCTTACGGAACAGAACAGAACAGAACACAAAACCGAACTTTACTTATATTCACAAGATACATGAATAATCAGCGTGGTAGGATCACATAGCAGCATAGATACAAATTCGCAGAAGATCTTAAGCTAACCTCCGCTCGCAATAAACGTGTATTTTTAAACAAATGTTCGTTAATTGTTCAATCGGTCCGGTTAGCACAGTAGGTAGAACACAAGTCCATTCATCGAGGGGTAGTGGGTTCGATTCTCGATCGGGGTAAAATTTTGTAAAGTTTGGTAATGAAATAATTTGATATGACCGATGTGTTACCATACTTAACAAAACTTATAACTATAGATGTGAATATATGCGCATATCTAAGCCATTGTTAGCACGATTTTGTTGAAATTTTCAACAAATATAGTTTAAAGACGCTTCAGAATAGTTATTAGTATGCTATGTCCTTACGAAAATGATCATTTTAAAAGATCGCAGTGTGTGAAAAAGTTAAAGTAGTAAAATGTTGATTGCAATATGCGCGAAAAAAAAGGATGTTGCAAAATGACAATATGGCAATTGTGTCTCTAATAACGGGTGCGGGGTCCATGGGTGAGAACCACATTGCATCTTGATCTCATGGAGCTAATATACTGCTGGAAATTATTCTGTTGCATACCTGCCCACTCGAGCACAATCCTTCTGTGTAGCTCAGCTAGGGGTTTGGTTGCAACATAACGGTGTACACGGCGGTTAAGTTCATCCTATACGTGCTATATTATGTTCAGACTGGAGAATCCAATGGTATGCCATCAGCATGATGTTTGTGTCATGTACCACAATGGAAATAAGTGTATTTCGTTCTTGTGTTATCATTGGCGTTGGTGGACATGAGTATTACTTTATAAAAACTTATCATATATATACAGTAAAACTCGGATATAACATACTCGGTTATAACATACACTCGGTTACAACATTCCATTTTTTCTGGCCCGTTTTTCATCCTTATATATAACATACTTAGTATGCTATATGGATATAACATACCTTGGTTATAACATACCGTATTTTTATGGCCCAGCGAGTATGTTATATCCGAGTTTTACTGTATGTTTTTTAACCATTGTATGTTTACTATGCCTAAATAAATCTATTTACATGTATGCTGAAATAAATTTATCTATCTTTGTTGTCATTCTGTTGTCATTATTGCTTTGTAGACTGGGGCACCATCCATTTTTCAAATCATTATCTAGTTATCGCTGTTCTATCGTAAGTCGATCTATTCTTTTGTTCTTATAATATGTAGGTCGTAAACCTGCCTTCAGGGACCATGTGCAATTTGGTTTCGCGCCGGTCACGAAGCCATCGTGCATTTTATAGGTTTCATCGATTCACGATTCAACACGCTGATACATGTAAGACTACTTTGGAAAATGTGATGACACAGTAGTAAATGATACGTAGTCATTAGCTGTTGTACAAAATTTCGTTAGAAATATTGGTAAATAATTAAGTTATACGCATTTGAAATATGCATTTAAGTTTTGTTAAGTGAACGGCTTCAAACAGTACTAAACGTAGAGTGTTTGTATTCGGCTAAAGCGCCAAACTTAAAATTGTTAAGATCGATGTTAGTCAGATCATCCAATTGTTGCATACTGATCGCGAAATTGTATTTTTTTCTAGGGGGGGGGAGGGAGGGAGACGAACTTTTGAACCACAACTATATCATACACTGTTTACAGAATAATGTAACATAATAATAAAAACTACATAACCTTTACATCTATATTAATCACGAAGGCGAGCGAAACGAGTTCAAGAAATATTGCTTCATACTACTTAAAAATGACTCATAGTCAGAATTACACTTATGGACAGGTACATTTTGGAAATTTCAGGGGGCGTACGGACATCCTTGACCCCCGTTGGATCCGCCAAAGGTTATTTTATTTGTAATAATATTGCCAGTTATATCATTGTTACCTCCCTTCTTTGTACTTTGGTCGCGAAAACATGTAAAAATACGAATAAATTGCCAATAATTTTAATTATTTGTTAGTTAATACTATGTGCTTGACGTGTTTATAATCAACATCTACGTGAGATGTGACTAATCATGTGTAGTGCAAATGATAGACAGATGCTTACACTTCTCTGTAAAAATAGAGTCACGTCATCAAGGACAAAATGTGACTGTCTTGGTATCATATCATATTGTTTGGTAAATGTTAGCCAATACCTTATATCACGTAATCGTGGTGAGGGTAAAACATAAACTAAATTTGATAAACATTTTTAGAGCGCACTATATACCAATTCTGAAGAACTTTTACAAACGTTTAGTATCTCGTGGTCATTGATGACTGTATCTCATTTACTGAGATAACAAGCAGACAACATTTGTCAAAGGTACATTCCAAGAGAGACAGTTAACGCTGTGGTTCAGGTGTTTTAAATGTTTTGTCACCAACTTTTTAGGTATTCTTTAATAATCAAATATTTCACAAGTTTGTCTTCAAAACGCCCGCCTTATGTGACTCATTTTCAACCGCCTGATTACGTGCTCGTGTCCTGATTTAATTAGAATTTAACTTTAACCTTAAAGATGGATCAAACCACCACTGCAAACATCTGTATTCGAACCGTGAATTCAAAGCCCTAAACAACACTCCAAAATTCCGCTGCTCCAAATTAAGCGTCTCTGTGAACAAGATTAGTAAGATTTTATAAGATTTGAAATGGATAATGGTAATGTAGTAGGCATGATTCTGTTAGATCTACAAATGGCTTTTGATACTGTTGACCACTCCGTTCTTCTTATGAAACTTAAACCAAATGACTTCAGTAATGACATAGTAATGTGGTTCAACTCTTCTCTTACTGGTAGACAACAGTTAGCTGATGTCTCTGGAACTTATTATACATCTTTTCCTATCACTTGAAGTGTGCCCCAGGGCTCTATTGCTGAACCTCTCCTTTTTTAATTTGTGTTAATGACACTTCTATGATAGTTTAGAACAAACTTTTAATATATGCTGATGATTTAGCAATTTCAGTGTCAGATAAGGTTAGATCAAAAGTTGAAAAATTATTGTCTGAAGATCTTGCCTATGTAAGCCAATGACTTATTGACAATAAATTATAATAAGATTTAGAAAAAAACGAATCAATTTTTTTTTATCTAAATGAAGTTCAAATCCTAACCTTAATATTATTTGTAATGACTCTGAAATTAAAAGTACCTCTTCCGTTGAATATCTTGGAGCAACTTTAGACCACAGTTTATCGTTAGATGTCATGGCACATTCCATTTTTTTAAAAGCAAATTTTCGTTCAATGTTTCTTTACAGAAAAAAAAGATTATTTCTCTGAACACACAAAAACTTCTCGTTCCATCTCAAATTCAGTGTCATTTTGACTAAGCATGCACTGTTTGGTTTCATAGCTTAACTAGGTGTTTACAATAAAACTCCAAATAACACAAAATAAACTAATTTGTTCTAGGATTTGAATCCGGAGCATACATTGGTCCATAGCAATTCAAGTCTGTCAGCTGGTTGCCAGAACAAGTATTCATGAGAGTTGCACACATTATGTTAAAGTTAAACACGGGTTAGCCACCCTCTACTTACATAACATTTTTTTTGCCCCTAAGTGGTCTTCATTCTTACAGTACAAGGCTTAGTCAAAAAGGTGCTTTACCTACAGTTAAGAGTTATGGTTAAATCCTTAATTTATTTGGGCGCTAAATTATTGAACAGTCTATCACCTTTTTAATATAATAATTTTTGTTGTTCTTTTAAATCTTCTGTCGAGGAATACCTTTTAAGTAACTTGAAATAGTTTTGGTTTGTGTATCTTATGTTTTTATGAGTCTTTTAAACCCATATTTTATAACTAATGATGTTTTGGCAGTATATATTTCCTTATTGAAATAAAATCTTAATTTTGCACTGCCTTAATACTAATTGTTCCCATGGTCTGTGATAATATCAAGCTCTCTCGGGAATTAATAACTGTAATATGCATTAATTTATTACATTTTTTACTAAAATAGTTCTCATTTATGCTGTGATAAATGACACATCTATATTAACTAATTTTTATCAACTACACTATCATACTATTTTGATTATTTGCCTTTCTATATCATGCCGCCAACCCAAGGACCACAATGGAAATAAGAGTTTTTCTCTTTCTTGTGTTATCCTTGGCGTTGGAGTGCATATTATTTACAATGAGTTTTTTTTAATGAAAACTTTGATTTTTTTTGTTTTAATATCTTGTCCTGTAACGTATACTATACCAAATAAAATATATCTGACTGGTATTGATTGTATCATAACAAAAGTCTATGTGAATTGGTTGATTTAATTATTGTTTCAAAATAAGCATCTAAGTGGAAAAGGTTTTAATTATATCATAAGCTCACAACAAATTGATCATATGTTCTATTGATTCGCTCGCACCTTAATTTTGACGGTTTTTACAAAAATAATATTTTTATTTCTTCGCTCGCTCATAGAATTTGGTCAAACCGCTATTTTATATATGAATAAAGATTTTTTTTTCTTCGCTTGCTCGCCCCATTTTTTTTCAGAAAAATCCCTAGAACAGATGATCAACGTGTGGTGGCCTAAAGTGTTTATTTGAAAAAGAAGCATCGTGCATTTTATTTCTACCGTCGTTTTTATACGTAAATAACAAAAGAGACTAAAACAAGAATAGACGGATGTATGATTGTGTTTACTCATATTAGTTCATTGATTAGAAATTAACAATAGTATAAAAAAATTGATGATATAACGGTAAATGCACATTGGTTAAATAAACTAGCAAACAATAGCCGTCTGAAAACAGTGGTTGCTATGACAACCAAAATACATAAAGGCAAAAAACATGAATTTTACTAAAACAGTGTAAAATTACTCATTTTTTCTGCAATGATTTGTAACATTTATACATGAAGTTGTGTTTTGGTCACACTTAATCAATTTTGCACAGTCAAAATTGGTATTTTTTGCGTTAAAGTTTTTAAATCCGGCTTTAATGTGGTTTCCCTCGTACAAATCTTGTAAATAGTTGCTTTTGCAGACAGACATGAGAAAAAACAACACTCTTCATGCGGACAAGCAACAAGTCTAAACATTTACAGGTCCAAGAACCAGCTGCCAGACTTTAATTCCCAAGCAAAGAGATCCAAAAGCACTATTTTTATTTCAATGGGCTGGTTTCTGACATAACCTGGTGCGTTTCTCAACTTGATCAGTCTACCTACAAACAAAGACACACATGGGGAGAAATCTAAAGCTATACAAACCCCAGGTACCAAGCAATTTGTGGTGTGTAAAAAATATCTTTCCAACCACAAGCTGCAAGTACTTGTGGTTGGAACTTCCATCCGATCTCACCTGATCAAATCACATCAGTAAGAAGGTGAAGAAAGCCAACAGCGCTCAAGGCTTTTTGAAGAGAAACAAAGCCAAATCCAAGTCTAACGTATACATATTGTTAGGCCGCTAGCTTATGGAACTTGAGAAGTTAATATTTTGAGCTTTCTTTCATTCCGTGAATACACGCTCTGACGGAGCGGAGCTCGTAGTCAGAGTTCTCAACCCGATTATTTCATGAATACTTTATGTCACGAGTCGCGACTACCCTCATTCAAATGATCATATATCATACTTCCTTCCTATGTACATGCTCCCACTCAATTCTACTTACTTAAGCCATATTTTTTCATAGTTTATCTCTCCGCTCCCATTCATTCACGTCGCTGTTTGCTCCCATATCTACTTCCGGTGATATCGTATGTTTACGCCACGGCGTAAATACCTGAGTTACGGCCATTGTTGCCTCCCCTGACACGGAGCGGCTCCCGTGACGTCATATAAACGGTGACGTACACGGAGCCTCTCTGAGTACTATATAAAGCTTCGCATTTTAGCGGCTTCCCATCAATCGTCTTTCTAAACTACACCAGCTAACTCTCGTAGAGAAATTCTCTCCATAAGGAGCCAGCTCCCAGTTAAAATGGATAGATCTGCTGAGGTAATACCATAAACTAAAACTTGTATTTCTACAGTATAGTCACTAACCAGTGACATCCTTAATAATAAATATTGTTTCCTTACATGAGAAACTGGAAAGGTACCCCCACCCACTTGACCTCTTAGAACTCTGGCGGCGGCTCCATATATATTTTATATGCGTAGGAATATACCTTTTATATGCATTGCTATATACTTATACCTGTATTAGTATATTAGAACTTGCCTGGCTTATAATTTAGGCCAGGCCATATAATACACTTAAAGTGACTGGTACGTTGTGTTAGTCGTTACTTACCAAAGCCCCCTGTTTTAAAGGCTCATTCCCATGCCTACCTAAAAGATATACTGCTCATTCATCCTTACAAACTGTTCCCAGCCAATAACAGGGCACGGCCGGCAGAACAATATCACTTGTTTGTCAAGACCTAGACGTACGGAACCCTCACAAGAAGAACCATATCAACAGTATTGAGATCGTCCAGAGTATGTTGCTATTTTTTGTGGCAATCAGGTACAATTATGTAATAATATTCACAACAATAACACGTTCGATCATATTTTATTGATCCATCCGACGTTTTGGCTCTGTGCCTTGTTCTATGTAAATAAATAGTAAACAAATCAACGGACGTGACGTTGTAATTAAACAACCAACGTCACGCCTATGTAAGCGGATAAAACTAGTAATTACGAACAATTCCAATACATGACAAACAAATCATCAAAAACATAGGAACGGCACAATAAATTTCGGATTATTAAATACGAAAATTCCCTACAGGGTTTAATTATAAAACATGATAACAAGAAAAAACAAATATCTATGTTCCCTAATTCTGGAATATATAGTGTGGATTCATATTTTATGCATCATTTAATTGAGTACAACAACTTCGTATTCATTCCTTCTGGAAAATGAGATTTAGTTTGTGAATTCAATAGTTTTCTTTACACAAGCGATCTAAAGTATTGTAAACCACATCTATTGGCATGAATGAAACGTCGTTTTAATTATGGTCGTCAATATTAAAATGATTGGCAACATTAGTGGAGAATGCAGGATCTACAAAATTACATATATCAAATTTATAGCTATTCATACGCATTGACACAGGTTGTTTGGTTTGACCAACATATTGCATGTTACATTTTTTATATGTTATCAAATATATAGAATTCTTGGTCTGACAGTTTGTATGTTGACGTAAGTCAAATGTCTCTCCTGTATTCGAACTGTAAAATGACGTACCACTATTAATACGAACACAATTAGAACAGCGTTTTCTACAACAACCACGAGAATGTGATATATAGGCACTGTCAGTATCTAGATCTAACTAAAAAGTCTTGTAAGTGTGTTGGACGTTTAAAGGCAATTATGGGTGTGTAGTTATTGTGAATATAATATTACCTAACACCTTCGTTTTTTGACAGATTTAGTAGGTCATAATATTTTTGAATAGTATTTCTAATATTAGGTAAGGACGGGTTATATGTCACAATAAATGAAAGGACGTTTTTCTTTTCTTTCCTTCGTGAATTTAAGGGATCTTCTTGAGACACTTGAAGAAACGCTGAATCTATAACCGTCTCGGGGAAAGTTTTTATTGATGAAGAATTCTCGTAGGTCGCTCAGTGAACTAGAGAACACGTCGTTGTCGGATACAATTCTCCTATAACGCTTAGCCTGACTGTAGGGTATTCCGTCTTTACACCGTTTTGGATGACACGATGTATAATCAAGATATTGGTGGTTGTTAGTTTCCTTCACATAAACATTAGTTTGGATTTTATGCGATTTTCCTTTTGATACTTAAACATCAAGAAACGAAACAGATTGTTGCGATTTGTTGTGCGTGAATTTAATTCTTGGGTAAACATTGTTGATTTTTCAATACATGTGTTTAGTTCCTCAAGAGGATGATCCCAAAGCATAAAAATATCGTCAAGAAAGCGAAGCCACTATGATGGTTTATGCTGACTACTATTCAAATCTCCTCCTCAAATTTCCCCATGAAAAGTGCTGCATACGCGGGTGTGACTGGGCTTCCCATTGCGGTACCCATTATCTGAAGAAAAATACTCATCATCGAACTTGAAGTAGTTATTTTCAAGAATTAGTTCTAACAGTTTAACTGTCTCATATGACGACAGTCTGGTGCTATTATTTCCTAGTCTTAAATAATACAAACAAGCATCTGTTCTATCCGTATGTGGTATATTGGTATTACGTAAAGAGACATCAATAGTTACCAAGTACGTGATGTTGCTTTGTACTTGTTATTTTGTAAATGCAATTTGTTGATGAAATCTGTTGTGTCTTTAATATATGATGGCAATCTAAGCATATGTGGTTTAAGTATAAAGTCGAGATTCTTCGAAATATTTTCTGTCGGTGAGTTACATCCTGACACAATAGGTCTACCCGGAAACTTCAATGGCAGTGTGTTGTTTGGAGATTTGTGTGTTTTAGTTACGACATAAAACATAGTGTACGTATGTTCGACGGAAAGATATCAACTTCGTCTGAAATATAGTCGTTTGTTTCTTTAATCTTATCAATGCATTCCGATATATAACATTTTATAGTTTTTGTGGGATCTTCCGTACATTTTTCATAGTAGCTGTTGTTTTCGAGTTGACGTAAAACTTTCCGTCGGTAATCGTCAGTATTCATAATCACAATAGTGTTCGATTTGTCCGCCTTCTTTATAATTATACTTTTATCTTGTGACAGTTTACGTAGCGACTCCAGTTCAGATTTTGTTATATTACTTAAACGTTTTTGTTTATTAATGCTACTTTTTTACTATCAGGTACAGGAATACTAGTAGCGTAACAAATATGCTAAAATATCTGAATTGGGAGAACATTCCCATGATAATGAATATATGCCGTAACTCGTGTTAAAAAATCAAACGAATCTTCATTTATTTTCGTTTTTTAGTTGATTGAAATGGCTGAATTCAATTTTAAAGTATATTCTGCATAACTAAAATTGATAACTCCATACGCTTCAGAAAAGTGCCGGTTGGACATAAAGTTGTTAACAACTTGATAATATAGACCCAGCCTCATATCTAAATTTATATCCGGCTATTACATTATCTGCTTATGCAATATTAAGTTTAATGCTATGTCAACACAAGGTATGATATTTTGCGGCGACAAGCGCACCTTACCTAAATTTTACGGACCATTGTTTAAAACCTGTCTATAACCTTCCGCAATGACGGAAGAAAAATTATTTAGAAAAATTGACATTATGGTCAAATTTCCATGGAAGGATATTACTTCCCAAGGTTGGATTCAAACACTTACCTTACCCCACTCGGTAATAGGCTGATATATTCTGTTCGATAATTAATTTTCATTATAGTATAGACCTCGCACGGACTTAAGTCAATAATAGTTTCACGTTTGCTTTGTAAAGCGGTTTGAATTTAAACACATACAAAGAGTATAAATATTTTATTTAGTAATGAACCCATTTTTTCGAGATTCGGCATTAACTTCGTTCATCATATTAAAAAATAAAAACGAAGTATTATTTGCAAACAATATATGTTAAGCGTATTAAATTCATTCGATTTATTACCTACATAGATTGTCGGACTATTTTGATATTAAAACGGAAATAATAGTCTGAAAAACGTGCCTTCTATATTATTTCTAACGCTAAAACAAATGAAACTTACAAATGGATGCAATTTTTAAAACAAATTTTGACTTATACGTTTTATTTTTAATTGATTATAATTGAACATAGTTCCTTCCCTTGCATGCGTTTTATTAAATTCAGCATGTGGTTTTTGTAAATTAGTTGTACTAGTACAATAAACCTAAATTATTGCGTTGTATGTTTTTCCTTTAATTAAATTTTAGTATCAGAACCAAGAGGCAAAACATTATTGAATCAATTGTTATTACATTAATTTTGTGGCCGGCTATGAATAACAGGTTAACATTTTTTTATTGGTCGGTTTTGTTCTGGCAAATATCGTTTACGAGAAATGACTGTTTCAAATTCATGTTTTTAAATGTACACTTAGTTTGAAATTGTCAATGTGCTGTTGTAAAAGTTTGTAAAAATGATATTTTTTATGTTTAGTGTAAGAAATTGATGAAATGTTTAGCCCTTCAAACAACGTTTAATGACAGTAGTTTAATTTCTTAGACTCCAAATGAATAGAACATAAACAATATTTTCAATGTCATTTCAGACTGGATATTTATCACCTAACTACAAGTAAACTTCTATAAGTTCACACTTAGCAGTTAATACATCATATCGTTCAGTTGCGTCTTCAAATGGGGGTGATGGCGATGACTTTTAAATTTATGTCGTAGTTAATTTATTAGTTACTTCCGGTTCCTGTTCTAGCGGCCATATTGGATTTATGTTTTTATCGTGTGTGTATTATGACATTTTATACATGACTGATCGTTTGTCAAACATTGGTTAAAATGTGTTAATAGGATACATAGTGACACTTTAAATGACAGGTAAAAAACTAGACATTACAGATGATTATATGCCAAGACGTGCAGACAACCTCGAAAAGTGATACTTGGTGTTCCTATTTCTAGATTTTAACCATAACCTGTTGTTTGTATGGACGAGGATATCTGGAGTGAAAAAACATAAGAGTGTGTTAAATTTTGTTCATTCGCTATTTATATACGTTATATTTATTATCATATACATTTCTGCGTACAGATAGATCAAATATATTCAGAATGCTGTGAAAGATACATGTAGTCTTAGAAATTTCTTTCTGCCGACTTTAAAATTGATATGAATTGGTAACCTACCCTGGTAACCAAGAATATCATTTATGATCCCTCATTGGATTAACTAATAGTTTCTTTTCAATAAGACGCTAAAAAACGCCTTTTAATTTTTTGTAATTGTTAAATTATGTCTTAATAAATTGTATACAGAGTATATTTTGTTTTTGCTTTTCCTTTTCACTTCTTGATGCTTTTTGTCCTATTTGTTTGTTTGTGTTTGTTGGTTTGTTGGGTTTAACGCCGTAGCAACACATTTATGGGTCATATAACGGTGGTCAGTCAACCTACTCACTCCTCCTGGAAAGGCTAAATCACTGGATTTACTTGTTAACCAACTACTAAGCACATACTTTCGTTAGTGACTGACAACTGCCCTACATCATAAAAAATCACTGGTAGGAAGGAGAATGGCCATAGAAATAATTTCATGACCAAGCTCCACGAAAGTATGCCACGCCCGGTAATCGAACCCACGACCCCTCGATCAGTAGACTTGCGTGCTACCAACTGAGCTTGCAGGCGGCTCTGTGTGTCCTATAATACGACACAAAATACTCAATGCCAGTCTGATGTAGGTATCACTAAGCACGATCCATCCATTAAAGATACTTTCTTTTCTGAAATGATTTACCATATTGATTTTATATTAATCTCGATGATCAGGTGAAATTTTCATAACCTGCTCAAATAATTATTATGCTAGACCAAATCTCAGACTTGTGACGTTTAGTTTGAAAGTATAGAAACTATATTATTTGTGTATAAAACACCGTTTACTCTGATGATGACAAGCTGTATTTCAAATTGAAAACACGCACACTTTACAACCCTGAGCCATCTTCAATTTAACATCGACATTTGTTGAAAGTGCTACTTTCGATAATTTGGAAAAACCATACATTGTAGATTGGTATATCGTCCATTATACATTGATGTGGAGTTTGGTGCATAGTAATGTAACAAGCACTGATAAAATCCATCGCTGTGGAATCAACGTATTCCCATAAAGAACGTGTATTATTATCAATATATCAAGTAATCTAACAAAGATAAATAATGAAATCAAAAAATAATTTATCGCCGCTAATGTACATTATGACAACATTTGATGTTCTGCTGTACAAGTGTATTTTACCGCAGTATACTTTTTTTCTGTTTGATAAATAGAAAATGAAAAACTATTTTACTGTTCTAGTCATTTTTATTGCAAATTATCTGATTCCAAAGAAAACAATATAAAAATACAGTATATGTATAGGAAAGATTATAAACGAACAAAAGATTCTAAAAATATACATAGGAACGTCACTGGATAATATGAAACGTTGATAACTATGAACCAAAGGCATGTGCTAATAATCCTATTATCATCCCAATGCTTGCCTATCGCAGAAGATAAAAAAAAATATTACATTTTCACGATTAGGATACGGCGATGGTCATTCTTGAATAGTCTGACATTATAAACCTGAGGTCGATCAACTTTATAAGTACAAGCTTTTGTTACATTGAATAATGAGTTTCTTATAGAATTTGTATATAAATACTCGTGGCCAGTATTATGATTTTTGCAAATATAAATGCAGTTCAAACTCAGGTTAAAGTTGTTGACTAGCTTGAAATTATCAACGTTAACATTGTCTTGAACATATTATATAATTATGCATTATTATAGTAACATGCACAACATTTTGTGCAAACATGAAATATACATGTTCATAAATATACACATACACTAGATGGGAGCCCGTGCAAAGACGGGCTTCAGGTAATGACAGTTCTTGAAACTGTTCCTCGAAACAGGCATGGTTATTGATTTAATAAAGGAAAATAACCGCTGCGGGGAGTATGGTCTATTTTTAGTTTTATCTAGAACTATTTTTAGACACAAAAAACACTATTTTTGTTGATTTTTGGCAGTTTTTGCAAATATCAAGAGTCTTTGTCAAAAAAGAATTGTCAACTTGAAATGCCGGTATATAGGTGCTCCAGCGACAAACAAAAGATTTATCCAAAGATCCGCAGTTTCTTCCACAAAACAGGAAACTCGCAAATTTAATAATATAGATGTATACTTACAACTATGTCATAACACCACCTTATATACCTATATACTCCGGATTTACAAAAATACTCTCGAGTGAGTTTTTACTAAATTTGAATTTTTGACTCAATTATTATTGACTATTTAAATAATGAAAATACCTTTCATTCAAATCGGAGTTTTCACTCAAACACTTAAGTATTCTTAAGCATTTTAATTTCTTTAAAACTGGGACCAGATACTTAACAGCAGTTTTGTCGTT
This sequence comes from Mactra quadrangularis, assembly GCA_025267735.1. Classification (NCBI taxonomy): domain Eukaryota; kingdom Metazoa; phylum Mollusca; class Bivalvia; order Venerida; family Mactridae; genus Mactra; species Mactra quadrangularis. Next base: position 6,147,224 of record CM046303.1, read on the forward strand.
CAATTATTACACGAACTCGAACGCAAAAATCCTGGACGGTTGTCAAGAAAACTCGTCTTTTTCCTGTTGACAAAAATACAAACTTTATCATTTGGAATAATGGAATCAGAAACGGATGAACTCAAAGTGTTGTATTTGTACTCAAAGAGAAAAGAAAGAGTTCACAGCCGGCCTGCATATATCAGTAAATTAACAACCCAGGTTCAAACATTACGGCACAATCAGTTAACAAGTTTATAGTTTATTATAACACCCCATATACATGTATATATGTATATGATTATATACCATGCTTTAAAGTAAGTCAAACATACAAATATCTATAGTCTACGGTACTTCAACTAAGCCTTTAGTCCAGCGTGGATCCGAGATTCTGTACAAGACCTCTTTAGGTACGGATCACTTCAGGCACTGATCATAGGAACCGAATACATAAAACAGTTGAATTGACAGCTCAAAACCTCCAGATATCAATCATATGTTTGCGGAAGTTCGCATATTATCAAATCATGTTTAATATGTCGAATTATTGCATACCTAATACGCACCGAGTAATTGTCTATGCACTTAACTTGACAGTTTACTTGACAAAGAAACCTTTTTGACAAAAAGAACACTGCTCTCTCCTACTTGCAAAATCAATGTCTTTGTCGTGTCCATTTTTATATCAATGTCATGAATGTAAGTGTCAAGACTTTTCAGAGAAAAGTCGCGAACATCTAAAAAAATGCTCCGGAGGCAATCAACGCAAACGTTCGCGCAAAAAAATTGTTCGCGTTCGCAATCTATTTTAACGGTTCCTCTTCAAGTAACTAACCTATTTCAGGACGAAAAAAAACGCGAACATGTTCGCATTCGCAGTCTGTATATACGGACTTTTACAATGATAAAATTCATGAATGACAATCAATGTACACATAACTTCATGTAAAAAATCTATTATTTGTTTTAAATATTACAAATGCATGATTATCACTAATGTATATATAGCTTCAGCTCAAATTTCATTTTAATTATTACAAAAATAATAAATGACTAATACATTTGTTTTAAAATACCACGGTCTCAAGAAGAAAACAGTAAAAATACCGCTTCGGCTCAGAGTTTTTAAGAGCTGTAAGTATTTAAATTCTTGTCAGATTTTAATGACAATAATATAAGACTTACAGCACTTTAAAACTTTCAGTCGATGCTGCATTTTTAGTTTTCTTCATCGAACCGTAACATTTTTGATGTCATAGTCACGTGGTATTGTCACCTTGATGAAGAAATCATGCATACTTTTCCATGAGACAATAGAAAAACATAAGAAGATGAAATGTGACTTTGGATACATTTGTCTTGTACCACCTAAAAGTACGTTGATGCAGGAAATATTATCTGTTTAAAGTATACTTATCTGTAATTAATGGCCGTTATAACTTTATACCACTCGTAGGTTAGTGATCACAATCATATCCCACGAATACGCACGGCAAGCCATTATGATTGCAACAATGATTTTCAAGAAAATGAATTTATTATATCTTATTGTATACTGTCGTGATATTTAAAACGTAAAATAAAATTAGATAACAAAAATTAGGTACATCACTTACCGGTAGTATTTTTTATAAAATTTTAGCATGTAGTTTGCTATGCACATCTTTACATAATGGTAGTTTTAATTGAGCGTGTTTATTACTCATAACAAAGAGGTAATTGAATTATATTGCTAGTAGCCTTTTATGTCCCTTTTTATTGATTTTTTAAATAATTTTCAGCCACATATTAAGTTATCATTATTTCTTTAATTGATATACTAAACACCCTCTGTATAGATCAGATGTAATCAAACAACAATTCTTTTTATCATATAACAGTAAGTGTGAGTGTGGTGTATCCAAATCATACCTTCTTTTTAAATTTAATTTTAGAGTCCCCAAACGTTGTGGACGTTGACCCCTTAAATCATACATATAAACATGATTGCCACGTAAATCAGATAACAGTAACACGTCAGCATCTGTTACTGTTATACACCCCAAACTAACATTTATTGGAAAGGTAAATAATTCATCCCCATTCATGTCAAACGTTTTCACACTATCATCATTTACAACATAGACTCTTGTATTATCAGTGTTGGTAGACATGAATTTACCACCTGGATAAAATATGTCAGGACGATCTATATCTACATTAAACCCTCTTTGCAACTCACCTGATAAACTATATACATGTATACGTACATGATTCACACTTACATCGTTCATTATCCAGATATTTTTATTACAAAATACCATACAACGGGCAACGTAAACATACAGACCATCACGTAGTATGATTTCTTTTACTACACTCATTTTGTCAAGTTCATTGATAGATATAAATTGTAAAACATTGGGAACTGCCAAAACAGCCACTTCCGAAGAAGATATAGCAACAACATGCTTGGGTTTATTCTTTAAATCACAAAAATCTTTCACATTATATTTATCATCAAGTCTCTTTAATCTCATGTTTTCCTTGTCAATAACAATTATTGTACCGTCTGACATCTGGCATATATCTAATTTACTAATTTGGTACTTTTCTGATTCCACTCTCATATCAATTTTTTTCATTAACTTTGCATCAGTGAAAGGTTTGGTTGTGGCCTGTGAAATATAAAAAAATGTAAGTATATTAGTACTGTATATAGACACTCATGATTATATTGCACAATATTATCAATAAACATTTGTAGTTAGATAAATAAAATAGTAAATCTTCAAACAAACATACAGTTTTTATACGCCCGTTTGAAAACGGAACGTGTATTACTATGATGTTGTCCGTCTGTCCGTCTGTCTGTCCGTCCGTGGACAATTGATTGTTTGGATGATAACTCAAGAAAAGATGTACCAAGGTGCATCAAATTTTATGTGTGGATAGTCCTTGGGTACGGGGTTCCTTATTGATTTTGAGACCCAAGTGTCAAAGGTCAAGGTCACTGGAACTTAAAATATGAAAACTTTGTCCGGACAATAAATCAACACAGACTGTACCTAGGTTCACCAAATTTTATGCGTGGTCAAGGGTGAGCCTTATTGGTTTTGAGACACCTGGGTCAAAGGGCAAGTTCACTGGGACTTGATATGTGGAAAAACCTTTGTCCGGACAAATACTCAAAAATGGATTCACTAAGAATCACTAAATTTTATGTGTGGATAGCCCTTGAGTAGAGGGTGTGCCCTATTGACTTTGAGAACCCAAGGTCAAAGGTCAATGTCACTGGGACTTAAAATATGAAAATTTTGTCCGGACGATAACACAACAAAGACTGTACCAAGGTTCATTGAATTTTATTTTTGGATATCCCTTGGGTAAATGGTGTGTCTTATTGATTTTGAGACCTCAGGGTCAAGGTAACTAGGAATTAAAATATGGAAACTTTGTTCGGTCGATAACTCATTAAAGAATGTACCTAGGTTCACTACATTTTATGTGTGGATAACCCTTGTGTAGAAGATGTGCCCTATTAATTTGAGACCCTAAGTTCAATAATCAAGGCCGTCGGATCGTAAAATTTGAAAACTTTGTCCGGGCGATAGCACAACAACCAATTCATTTAGGTTCAATGAATCTTATGTGTTGATAGCCCTTAGGTAAAGGGTTTGCCCTATTGACTTAGAGACCCTAAGGTCAAAGGTTAAAGACACTGGGACTTAAACTACGAAAACTTTTTACGGACAATTACTACACAAAGACTGTACCTAGGTTCACAAAAAATATGTGTGGATGACCCTTGGGTAGAAGGTGTGCCCTATTGATTTTAAGACCCCAGGGTCAAAGGTCAAGGTCACTGGTACATAAGATATGAAAACTTTGTCCGGGCAATAACTCATCAACCTCTTTACACAAGGGCTATCAACGCAAAAAAATGAACCTAGATAAAGTATGTGCACTTCTCATTTTGTAGCTCCAGAATCATAGGTCAAGGTCACTTGGATTTATATTGGAAAATTTTGTCCGGACAATAACTCGACAAAAGATTCACTTAGGTTACCCAAATTTTATATGTGGATGGCCTTTGTGTGAAGGTTGTGCCTTTTTGGTTCTGTAGTTCCAGGGTCAAAGGTTAATGTCGCTGAGACTTGATATGGGCAAAGGTTGTCTAGACGATAACTCAACAACTGTTTTTACTTAGGTTTACCAAATTTTGAACGTGTATAGTCCTTGTGTCAAGTATGATCCCTATTGAATCTGTGGTCCAGGGATCAAAGGTCAAGGTCACTTGGACATCATATAGAAGACTCTAGATGGGGTAGATAACACAACAACAGTTTCGCCCTGGTTTACCAAATTTTATGTGTGGATAGCCCATGGGTCAGGGATGTGCCCTATTGTTTCTGGCCCTGTTGTAAAAGGTAAAGGTCACTGGAAGTTCATATTGGAATCATTGTGCCGGTGATAACTTACCAACGGCTGTACCTTTGTTCATAAAGTCTTTGCTTTGGATTGCCCTCAAGTCCAGGATTTGACCTATTGTTTTGAGTCCCGTGGTCATAGGCCAAGGCCATCGGTACTTCATATGGGACAAAACACAGCATGGACAGCACACGAGCGTACAATGCCCCGCCAAGCAATTCTCTTGTTACATAATTATATGAATAAGTTACTTATATATATAATGACAGAGAGACGATATTTTGTTGAAAAGGCAGGACGCAGGACTTGAAACCGCCGTTTTGAATTCGATTAATAGACACGTTAGGGTATGATATTTCAAAGATATAAAGCTATTAATTTCGATATACCTCTGTAAATAGGTAAACGGGAGCGATCTCAATTTTTAGAATGATGAATCCTGAAACGTTTCAACGAAACTAAACGAGCTTCGAGCCATTATATCATGATCTTAAATGTCCATCTTTTATGCAAACATGAACTTGACGATATGGACATAAGTAAATTTAATGTGAGAAAACACGTGGATGATGATTTTTTGGAGCCAGTTTCGTTGTATTAATTTATGCAAAGCTCGGCTGAGATACAACTCTTGTCAACCTTTGTTTTGAATGTATAATGACTAGTTTTTCGTCAATTAAACACTTATTTGGTACAGCATCAACATTCAACTTCTAGAATTTGTGTTTTGAATCATAACGTCAATACCAGTATTATATTACTTTTTACCCAGCAGGTACATATACACCGAGGCGTGTTCCACATAACACACAATGCATAGAATATATGTTTTGGTACAGTAAATTGTATCATGGTGATTCATGTATGATGAAATATGTGAAAGATCTATTTTTTTAGAAAAAATAATTGTTCCCCAATCTGCTTTTTCTATAATGTGATATCTGACGCCATCTTGAATTTTACAGCGGGCGCTTGCAAGCGTTCAATAGCATAACAATTCGCAAAGCAGGCTCGCTCCATCGCTCGCATTGATAAACGCTAGTATAAATTTGTACGGAATTAGGCTCATCTCAGATCACAAAATATTTATATATTAAACTTATTAAAATCATAGATTTGGAAAAGTTTCTTTTAAATCTCTCCAAAAACGTGAATGTATATGAACTATGTTACACTAGAGACTTCGGGTAGTCGAGAAATAATATATTTCTGTCATTCTTTGCGTCTAATTTATTTATTAACATACTATCACAATTTCTTTGCATATCTTACTAATATGATTGTAAGTGTCACATAGCCGCCCACAACATATGAATGTATTGTTAACACAATACAAACCAATCTTCTCTGTTGTTATTTATTCTTAGATGAATTAAATTGCACAAATCAACGAAAAGTATCTTAAAACAAAACAAAAATGTATCTGCCTCAAGTATCTTAATTTCGGATCAACCAACATAATAACTTTAGCCCTGACATCGAGTTTTCGCCACTTTTAAAGACAGAAACGCGTTTTCTTCCATAAGGCTTGATATAAAAGTTATTGTACAAATACAACAAAAAAGTGGAGAGATCGAAAATATAACTGGAAAATGCCAGTATTAGTGAGATTGAAAATATGACTGCAAAATGACAGTATACTTGCTATTGGAAAGATCCACCATATCGAAAACTTAAACGTTAAAAATACAAAAGGAAATAATCCATAATTAAGCCAAGTAGAGTTGTGGTTACTGTCTTATTCTTTTCATCAGATGGTATGTTATCATTGCATGAAATTTTGAATCATCTAACTATAAAAGGCAGAGATATCCAACGATTTGAAAACTTAAACGCAAAAAATACAAAGGAAAATAATCCATAATTAAAACAGGTAGAGTTGTAGTTACTGTCAAATTCTTTTAAAAAAAGTATGTAATCATCGTATGAAATTTCGTAAAGATCTAACCACAAAAGGTAGATATATCCAACAATTTGAAAATTTAAACGCAAAATTTCAAAGGGAAATGATCCATAATTTAGCCACATACAGATATGAATACTGTCTAATTCTGTGTGTCTCATAGTATGTTATCATTGTATGAAGTTTCGTAAAGATCTGACAATAAATGGCAGAAATATATGCTAAATTTAAAACTTTGACACACTTGTTAACGATACCGGACGATAATACGCCCGCCCGTATGATTATTTTAATTGGTATGATTTTTATCGTCAAACTTCTATTTGCCCTTCCGTCATACAAGGCTTTTTTTATTGATTATAAATCTATTTCAAAATTCTCGAAAATTTAAAATGAAGCTCTATTTTATTTTCATGTTTCATTTTCTTATTTTTGAGTTATTATTCCACGATACCATTTATGCAGATTTTTTTCGTAATTATTTATTACTCATTTTCAATGTACAGAAATAATACACAAAGAATATAGTGTAATACAAAAACATTCATTAATTGTAAGCCAAAAGCTGTAAACAAAAAATAAGGTTTACATTCATGAGTGACAGTTTAGAGCTTTAAAAAACTATTATAACACTACTGTCAACTTATTATGGTGTAAAGAAGATATCAAACAATCCATACATGTGATGAAAATAGTCATCTTTGTAGATCCTAATAACATATAATTACAACCTGAATGAAATAACAAAATCTGATTGGTCAAAAGTGAACACGTGACCTAAAAAAATGTGCTTTTATTTTCGTATAAACTGCAGTTTTGAATGAATGACGTCACGCCGGAACTACTTTTATGACTCAAAAGCTATTTTTAGCGCGTTCCCACGCTATGACGTACAGGTCAATAACTATAATGTCAATGGAAAGTACATGATACACAAAACCAATAAGAAAGGTGCAATCAACTTTTATTGAAAGAAATTAAAATGAGTTTAATGTACAATACAATTGTGCAGTAATACCGTTCTTTATCTATATTTCATAAGATGTAATGTTCCAGGTAGTAAATGATATGCAGAATTAAGAATTAATCTTTAATTTTAACTTCAGCTTCATTGACAGCATTTAAACCATTAAAAGTTTATTTATATTTCTAGCGAATCAGTCTTCTTTTTCAAATGATTTTCATGGCATTGCCCTTCTGAAGTGCGAGCTCTAATGGACTGGTATTCATTCATATAGATATCTGAATACTTTGGTTTCCGAGGCATCTAGTTTCACTTTCTTGTCTGAAAAAAAACAACAACCAATAAATGAAGATAAATAAAGCTTTAAATACCAAGAGTTCGACACATTTAAATTGATCCACAATAAGATAAGTAATTAGTATTTTGGCAAACATCAGTAAGTCATGGCAAACATTTCAAAATAACTCAAGTTGCCTCTCATCAAGTAAAAAAGAACGTATAACATAATGATATGTACATTGGATAATATGTGTATCTAGTCAATAGTCATAATGATGTAGTATCCGCAGAAGTACATGTGTTTACTCATGCATATACATTCTGCATTGAGTAGTGAACAAGGTCAATAATTATAACGTTTATTATCAGACCGGAATGAAAATGCTTCCAGATTAATATGACCAGACTTTGAATCTATCCTAAGAACCGATCATTTTAAAATGTACATGAAAACATAAAAGCGTATACACCATATAATCTCCGTAATTTAGGGATAAATAATAAACATTCACTTACTCGGTACAGATAATAGCTTGTCTTTCCATCCAATGTCTTGACATGTAAATTTCCTGACTCGGACTGACTGCTTAAGTTATCATCAAGTGATCCAAATTTCAGTAGAAAACTTTCTCATTCTGATTAAATAACACAGCCTCAGATGCTATTCAACTCGGAAAAATGTACATCCAACAACCGCTCATTTGTAATCACTGGTGGTTTCAACGAGTTGACATATTAATCTAGGTCACAACTTGCATCATAAACTCACGTGTTCTTCGTAGAAACTTGAAACTGTTAACCGAATGAAATCAATGCGCACTATTACGCATTATTGCGTAATTTGGCTCTACGCACTAGAAAATAGGTCTTTATTCTAACGCAAATTTCGCAAAAAAAATGGTAGTAATTATAAGGAATGAATGTATAGAAACTGACTTTCATCGAAAAATAAACGTCATTTTGGTGATAGCTAATTTCAGCATAAAGGCCTTCGGCCTTTATGCAAATTAGCTATCACCAAAAGTGACGTTTATTTTTCGATGAAAGTCAGTTTCTATACATTCATTCCTTAAATAAATACATAAATTCAACAGTTTACAAAACTCCTGTTGTAGCTATGTGCGTCCAAAAGTTAAGAAACATAAAGACTTCATACAACACTCTTTATATAAAAAGCAGCATAATTATTAGATTTTATTTCTTAGAACAATGTTTGCTTCATAGGGTTTATTAATCTACTGAGTCTATGTGAATATGCAATATATACTTGTATTTATACATCACAATCAGGATTTGGCTTTTCATAATCATGACATAGTATATCAAATACCATTGTAGCAATCTGTTATTAAATATCATATAACTAAAAACTGCCTCCAAGAGGTAATAGAAAATACTTAGTAGGTTTGTTTTATATATTTTGTTATTTTAATATCTTCCTGGTATGGATGTACAGTTGAATTCAAATTAAACAAATACTTATATATGTTTACAGCCTTTGACTTATTATGTGAATTATAAACGTAAACACTGAAAGATAAATATGAATTATAAAATATGATAGATCAAGTACTAGTCATTGGTGCTCAGCGCCGGCACAAAATGTTAAATGTGCCATATTAGGTTGGGAGCCAGAAATTATTAGAATTAAGAAAGATAGGGAGAAAAACCTAAGTAAAACAACAATAAATTATCCTATGAAAGTTGAGGGTTCCATAGTTGTGAAAAGTTGTGCCAGGTTTTATTAAATTGGGTATTTTTATCAGAACTGATGGCATAGTGTTTTTCACTTAAAATGTAAGATCTTAATTCTTTTTCAAAATGCTCAAAGTTGATTTCATACTTTTTACTTTTGCATCTTAAAATATATTGTTTAGATACCAATAAAATCACATTTAAAGCAACATTTGTATTTAGAGTTCCAAATAAAAAATCAACTTTTGATAGGGTGCAATGAAGATTACACTTTTGGCTTAGCCATGTTCTTAAATTGTCCCAGAAAGTTTCAACATGGATACATTCATAAAAAGATGACTGATGGTTTCCTGATTTTGTTGACGGAATGTGCAACTAGTCTGGGTTGAACATCCCATTTTGAAAAGTAACTGGTTTGTGTCCAATATTCTCTGATTAATTCTATATTGAAGCCATTGAAGTTGAGAGTCTCTGGTTACTTTAAAAGTACTTTTGTAGAGGAAAGGCCATTTGAACCTATCAGGTAAGTTAAGTTCTTCAGACCATCTTACTTGAGATTTTATTGGTGAAGATGAAGTTTGTAGAAGATTGTCATAAATTCTTCTACAGCCTTTCTTCGAGGCATTGATATTTTGAATCAAAGAAGGTTGAAGAGGTTGAAATGTTAGGTCGAATGGAAAATCAATATTATATATATTGAGTGCAGACCTGATTGATCTCAATATACTATTATATTGTAAAAAATAGTATTTATAGTCCATTTGTTGAGAAAGGTTTCATATGATATCAGTTGTCCGTTATCGTTAAGAAAATCATTAAGAGAAACTACTCCTCTTTTAAAATAGGTTCTATAGAACACACTTTTGTTACCAATTTTAAACAAATTTTTATGCCAGACTGGTAGAGATTAACACGTACTTGAATTTATAGGTACTGATTCATTGAGGGATATTATGTAAAATACCCTTCCAGAACGTATTTGTAAATTGATTTTATTTTATTTTAATAAACTCATTACCATAATGTGGAATCTTCTGTATAAATGGGTATAGTTCAGTTATAAAATCTACATTTTTTGACCTGTTGAGTATTATTCTCCTTAACAAGGTGTATTTAAGTGAATACATACATTTTTAATGTTAATTATCCTAAGTCCTACATTTTCATAGTTTTGGGTGATATAAGTTCTTTTAATTTTGTCTGGTCCTTCATTCCAAAGAAAATTAAAGCAAATACTTTGTAAATTATTAATAAATTGTTCAAAAGGAGAAGGTAAACTTATAAATAAGTGATTAATTTTAAGGAGTGCTAAAGTTTTGATAACAGTTATTTTTCCTATTGGTGATAAAATTCTTTAAGAGAATTGCATAAGGGCTTTTTTTACTTCTTCCAAAGTTTTGTCATTATAGTCTAATTTTACCATGTCATTAAGGTTAGTACAAAAATTTACTCCTAAAATATTGAAAGAGTAATGTTCCCAAAGTAGGTCAAGTTGTGGTTATAAAGTAATTTTACTATTTTTCATGCTACCGAACCAAATCACTGTTGTCTTGTAAACATTAAGGCACAAACCAGATATTTTAGCATATAATTTTAATACTTGCATAGTGTTAAAAGTGATTGCTCAGAACTATCCAGTAAAATTGAAGTATCATCAGCATATTGGGATAACAGGAACTCGGTCTCATTTATTTCAATTCCCTTGATTTTAGAGTGTTTTTAATCATTAACGCCATGATTTAGGCACATATTATAAATAGATATGGCGATAAAGGATCACCTTGTCTACATCCACAACGTACACAACAGGGAACCATTCAGACATGTGACCATTAACAATTACACATGATTCAATATCTTTATATTTTTTTATCTAATTTATCAAATTTTCTCCAAAATTGAAGAACTTTAAAATATTGAACATAAAATGCCAAGAATCAAACGCTGCAACAAAATCGATTAACATTAGCATTTCTGGGATAATAAGTTTTTCAGAATGGAATAAAACGATGTATATTAACCTTATGTTGTTTCCCATGTATCGACCAGGCAGAAATCCAGTCTGGTCTTCACTAATTATTGTGTTTAAGACTTTTTTAATACGAGAGGCAATTCAGCTGAGACGATTTTATATGAAACATTAAGGAGTGTAATAGGACGTCAATTTTTCAAATAAAGTTTATCTTTACTACCTTTAGGGATGCAAGTAATGACTCTTTGCTTAAAAGAAACAGAAAGTTCTGTCTTGTCAAAGGATTTGTTAACTGATCTAACTACAACTTCTCCTATGTCTGACCAGAAAAATTAAATAAAAGGATACAGTAAAACCACTGCTACATGGGGCTGAATCATGCTTTTAGACTGCAAAGAAATTCATTGTTAGTTATCTTTCATTCTAAAGAGTTCCTCTCGCTGACAGCAAGAGTAGGTTCAGAGTTGTCAAAAAAGTATTTGCATCAAAATGTTCAACCTCATGTTCAGAGTATAAAGACTTAATATGGTTCATTGATTCTTGAATAGTTTTTGTATGATCAACCAAAAGTTTACCGGATTTTTTGTATATAACTTATTCATTGTTTTAGAGACAAAATTTCTGTTTTCTAGATTGCAAAAGTAATCGGTAGGTTTCTTTCCTTCATGGATCCATTTTGCTCGTGATCTTATTAATCCCCCAAGAGATTTTTGACGCATATCAAGTAGTTCGTTTTTGTTTTGCTCTAGTTTTTCAGGATTAATTTTTATTTGATTATATAGAGTTTCAATTTCCTAAATTAGGATTTTGTTAACTTATTCTTTGTCTTTTTAAAAATGATGAATAGGAAATAGTTTCACCTCTTATTTCAAAAAGTAGAGTTTCATATAAAAAGCCTGTCATCAATAGTAAATGTCATATCTTTATTGCATATATTTTTCACTGATAGACCACTAGATTGGTTTGGAGACACATATTGTTCTTTCACCCTTTTAATTGTATCTTTAACATTTGCCACATAAACCTTATCCTTCAGAAGAGAGTAGTTAAAGTTCCAATATGAAGTTCCCTGGTCTATTTTAGACAAAAAACACTCATGGTGATTAAGGAATGGTATGTTCTATATCCAGGCAAAATATCAGAATATTCAATATTATTGAGTAATGTGTTAGAAATTAAAGTCTACTCTTGCTCTTTTAACTGGATTCATTTTAAACCAAGTGAAGTTTGACTCTTCTAAGTGTTCATCTCTCCAGCAGTCGACTAAATCATACTGTATCATGAATTCAAGAACTTTATCCCTCGAATTAGGCTTATTCAAATTTACATAATTAAAATAGTCCTTTTCGGGACATAACATATCAGAAAATAATTTAAGAAATAATTGATCATCTCTGTTTAGTCCATATATACAAAAGAGTGACAAGTTAACTTCATATAATTTAAAATGTAAAATGATAAGGTTTCCAGTAATGTCTGTTACAATAGTTCTGAATGAAAAATCAAATTATTGTTTATAAAATAGCCACACCTCTAAATTGTGAACTATAATTGCTAAAATAGCAATCAAAACCCCACATGATACGAGTAATAAGTGTGTCTTTTTCAGTTAAGTGAGTGTCTTGAATGCAGATTATTTTGAAGCTTTTATTTTTTAGTAATTTAGTACATCCCTTCTCTTATTTATGTCATTTATTCCCTGTACATTCATGGATGCTACCAACAGTTTATCCGACATCATAAGTTTTCATAGCAATTATTGAAAAATACTTTTTTACCAGTACACCTATCAACGTGAGAGGCGAGAGTTGTTCAGCTCTTACTGATTCATCTATCAAGTCATGTCTAAAAATAATATATCTGGCTCCCATTCTGTTATCAATAAAAGGAAATCAAAACATTTTCATGTACTTTTAGGCCGCTTATGTAGCTAACCCACGTGTGCTTATATCAACGATAAAAAAGGACAAGAAAAAAAACTTAAACAATTTGTGTGTGTCTTAATTTGGCCCTTAACAGTTTATTAAGCAAACAAAAAGAGACAAAAACAATAAATGCGTCAACACATAAAAATCAAATTTGGAGTGGTTTTCTAGGGAATTCTCGTATCTATTTTTAGATGACTTGTGGCGTTTGTCCCTCACGTGACCACTGAAGTACAGTAAAACACTGTTAGAATAATATAAACAATGTGTTGCTCAATAATGTCACTAATGTTTTTCATTGATATCAAAATAAAGATTATTGTTCGCAAAAACGTATATGTTTATATAGGCTACAATTGTTATATATATGTTCCATGTGTGGAGGAATAGATCCTGAGTCACGCTTGTGTTATTGATAGTAATAGTCATGTGACTTGGTTTATCCAATCAGATGTTTATATGAATTAGGTCATTGTATCATGTGATGCTTGGTAATCCAATGAAATTTGTTTATTTTCTGTTTAGCACTAACAGTAAACAAAAAACGTAAAAAGCACGTGGTAAAAACTTTCAAATTGTTAGTTGATATTTCTCAAATCAGTGTGAATATCAAATTTTATTTAGATCCGTTCTGAAGTATTGCGATGATTTTTCCATCATCTGACCATGCGTTTTTGGCAAGATCCATACGAGACATCTCTAGTAGTAATTTTGCGTTTATGTTCGTTAGATCTTCTTTAATGACTATTGGTGTTTAATTTAAGCAGAAAAATTGGAAGCAAATTATACATGTATGAAATTCAGAATGTGAGCAAAATTTTATGTTTATATTGGTGTAGGGTTAAATGGTGTAAATACTCATCATTTTGTAAATTAATATAATGAGGTCTGGTAAACTATCTTTTGCTTCCATGAATGTACAGGGACTAGGTGACATACAAAAAGAAAGGAAGTATTAAACTTCCTAAGAAACAAAAACTTTAACTTAATCTGTGTACAAGATACTCACTTTACTAAAAGTGATGAACTTATTACTAGATCTATGTGTGGCTATGCATGTTTTTTATAGTACTGGCTAGACACATCTAGAGAGTTGCAATACTCATAAACAACAATTTCGAATTTACTCTGAATGATATAGATAGAGACGAAAAGGGCAATTTAATGATTTTACCTTTTACCTCTGATGAAACCAAATTGTCTCTATTTTATCTGTATTGTCCAAATAGAGAGGACCTAGTTTTCTATGACTATATTGGTGCAAAACTTTTAAATATTTATAACAATTGTATCCAAATAGGAGACTTTAATTTAGTAATGTGTCCGGAAAAAGACTATTTTAATTATATCCATGTTAAAAATCCTAATTTTGTTTCTGAAGCTATGAATAAGCTGTTTTCAAAATCATGTGATTTTTTTATCAACCATGACGATATTATAAAAGAAACTACAAACCATTATAGAAAATTATACACAGTTGCTCCAGTTGAACGATTCGTTCCTAGTGCTTTTCTGTTAAATGTTAATATCCCTAAATTGTCTACTGAAGATAAATTATCTTTAGAAGGTAAATTAACAAATAATGAAATGTTAAGTAGTCTTACAAGAATGAAAAATAGTACAGCCCCTGGAAACTCTGGCTTCACACTTGTTTTCCAAATTTTTCTGGATCGATATTGGAGATTTTTTAGTAAGATCCACAAATGAAGCTTTCAAACGAGAAGAACTATTTATTTCCTCTAAACAAGGCGTAATCACATGTTTACCATAGGGAGACAAGGACAAGCTACTCTTCAAAAATTGGAGACCGATATCCCTTCATTATGTGTCATACAAAATTGCAACTGCAGCTATCTCTGCTTGACTAAAACCTGTTTTAAATAGTATAATCAGTGAAGATCAGACTGGGATTTCGCCTGGTAGATTTATAGGTGATAATATAAGATTAGTATGCGACGTTCTCTTCTTTGCTGAAAAATACAATATCCCTTGCATGTTGCTTCTCATTGATTTTGCAGCTTTTGACTCTGTCTCGTGGGTACACATGTTTAATGCTTTGAAGTTTTTTTTACTTTGAAGAAAACTTTATTAAGTGGATTAAGCTTTTTTCAAATATTGAGTCATGTGTCATAGTTAATGGCCATTTGTACGATTGGATCCCTATACAGCGTGGTTGCCGGCAAGGTGATCCGCTCTCCCCATACATGTTTATAATCTGTGCCGAAATTATTTCACTTTTAATCAAGAACAATTCAGACATTCATGGTATCAACATCAATAATACATAATTTTTAATATCTGAGTATGCAGACGATACCTCTATTCTTCTAGATGGTTCTGAAAAGTCACTTAGATAAACCATGCAAGTTTGAAAATTTAATGCTAGAGTATCTGGTTTGTGCCTCAATGTAGACAAAACTAAAGTAGTATGGATAGGCAGTAAGAAAAACAGTCAAGTTTCATTAAATCAAGATTTAGGTCTCATATGGGAACAAAATACATTTAATTTACTTGGCGTTATTTTTTTCAAAATTCTTGAAGACATTATTATGTCTAATTACAAATAAGACTATCAATGAGTTAGAAATGTTCTGCAACACTTTTCAATATGGAGTTAAACCCCAATTGGAAAGAAAGTAGTTTTAAAAACATCAGCCCTCCCTAAAATTAACCACTTAATTATTAGTCTACCCTCACCTACTAAAAATATTCTAAATCAATAACAAAATCTATGCTTTAAATTAATTTGGAACAATGGGCCGGATAAGATAAAAAGAACTCAAATCGCACAAAAATATGAGTATGATGGTTTAAGAATGGTTGAAAATTTGATGCATCCCTCAAATGTACATGGTTAAGAAAAATACTCACAAAACAATCAAAATACCTAGGTTTTGTATTGTCTGAGTATCCCTGCATTTGTAAGATTCCTTCATGTTGCGGTGAGTTCATAAAAAATAATTTGAAAAAATGTATCTTACCCATTTTGGAATGATTTTCTTCTAAATCTATTAGCAATTAATGAGAAACTGCCTGTTGAAAGCAGTACTATTCAGTCACGTCAACTCTGGCTCAAAAGTACATTTAAAATAGGAGGCAAAAGTATCTTTTACAAAACTTTCTATGATAAAGAGAGTTATTTTTATGAATGATTTATTTAATGTAATGATCAACTTATGTCATTTGAAGACTTCATAAATAAATGGAAAGTAAAAACTAATTTCTCACAGTATAATAGTGTTGTTAGATGCGTAAAACATATACCTAATATAAATAACATTGATCTGCCATTACACAGTTTGGCTCAACTTGTACATCCATTCATTATCAAGTTAATACATGGAACTAATAAGGGAAGTAGAATAATATTTGACATCTAATAAAAAATCACTGTTTATAAAATCTCAAAATAAATGGATTGGATGTCAAACCTGGTCCAAAGACTTTAAATGGCATCCTTTATACAAGAATATTTATTTAATCATAAAAGACTCCAAACTACATTTGCTTCAGTACAGCATTTTTAAAAGAATCTTAGGCACAAACCATTTACTTTTTAAAGTCGATGTAAGTGAAAATGAGAATCGTACATTCTGTAGTCAGTTTCCAGAAACTATATCCTACTTATTTTTATTATTATTGCTTTACACAACAGTTCGGGAATACTTAAACATTCACGAAAACAATCACAACCTATCGTTGGCTTGGTTAAAATGGGAAATTATTTTCGGTAATGTTAAAAATCAGTAGTATTAAACACAATTTGTGTCTTAGCGAAAGAATATTTATTTAAATGTAAAACTAACTAGAACTGCCACCAGTGACGAAAATACCCCCGCAACAGCAACATTTCAAGATAAAAGCAAGTCAACATTGTGTAAGTCCAAAAGGGTAAATGTTGTAAGAAGCATAAAAACCATAAAAAGAATAGGATGCAAATATCAAATTGGAAATAAACAGCAAATTACAGTGTAATTCACTATAGATTTATGAAAAAGCAAAATGAACAGAGTTGTCATATTTCAAATGATTTTTTACATGAACATGAACATCATTTGGTCATTATGAATGTAAAGTGGAACAACAGACAAAGAGTGATCACATTTAAACTCATCATGAGTATGTTGTAACCAGATGAGCAAAATGTAGAATGTGTTTGTAATTTTTTGATAAATAAGTAAAAAAAGGCAATTGTAAAAATGGTTGTCAGCAATGTACACAATTTAAATCAAACAATTAGTATTTACAATATCTTGGATCAAGAATTTCACAAATACCCCATAAGAAAGCTTAAATTACCGATCATTATTTTCACAGAAGTAAAGTTAAAATAATATCTAAAATCTCATGTAGCTATAACGAAATAAGATGTTTTCTTCACAACATTACAGAAAAAATCAAGGTGGCTATTAGTTGGTCCATTGAAATACATAAAAAAATAAATACATATAAAATTTCATCAACAAGAATTTGTCAGCACAATTTTATCAAAATGAGGTGAGAAAAAAAAGATGTTTGCTGTACAAGATATTAGAAAATTCAACATGGCTGCCAGTCAGCCATTTTGAATTCCACTTAAGAAAATGCCAAGCACATTAACTTTACCAATTGCTAACTCTCTCAAAGTCTGTACAAAAATTATCAAATCATTTGCTTTTTGAAAAGAAAAACTCAGAATGACTGCCAATCAGCCATTATGAATTTGATAAAATATCAATACATCAAAAAAAAATTCAACAATAAGAATTTGATAAAAATAGCAGTACATAATAGACTTCAGCAAGTCAAAATGGCAAACAATGTGGAATAATGCTATATTTAATAAGTTACATGACATAAAGCCATAAACCCTTGATTCATCTTCGTCAATAATATTTTCTAATCGCCGAGATCAATAGTTACTATGAGATGTAGAATTGGTCATACTATATTAACACATTCATACCTTCTCAAAAGAAGGAAAGCACCTAAATGTATACCATGTGACGAGCATTTCAATGTCAAATACGTTCTCCTTGACTGCCAGGATCTTAAATACATCCGTGACAAACATTTTAAAGTTAAATCACTTAAAGAACTTTTTGAGTCTGTACCATCATATTTTCTAATCGCCGAGATCAAATAGTGATTTCGCGATGTAGAATTGGTCATACCAGATTAACACATTCATACCTTCTCAAAAGAGAGGAAGCACCTAAATATATACCCTGTGACGAGCATTTCTATGTGAAACACGTTCTCCTTGACTGTCAGGATCTAAAAGACATCCGTGACAAACATTTTAAAGTTAACTCACTTAAAGAACTTTTTGAGTCTGTACCATCATATGCGATACTTAATTTTTTGAAGGAAATTAATGTATATAATAAGATATAGAGCTTTACATCATTAATATCGATTTAATAAATAGTATCATTGATTGCTTTCGACGCGATATGACCTTTATGTGTTGGTGCGCCGTAAAACCAAAACAAAACCAAACAATACTTGACAGAAATAAATGTTTATCATAAAATATAGGACGTAAAATCTTCATAATCTATTGAAGTAATAGTATCATCAATTGTTTTCGGCGTTATATGACCTTTCTGCATTAATAAACCGTAAAATCCAATTAATCAATCAATAAATCAATCAGACTTCAGCAAGAAGAAATTCGTAATGAAATAAGCTTACTATACAGTTATTTATACAAAGTCAAAATGGCTGCCAGTCTGTCATAATGAATTTGTATCCAGAGTAAATCCATGTACAAGTCAACTACATCAATAAAGACTTTGGAGCGATATTTGGATAAAATTGAGTAAAAAAACACATACTGTACCGCAAGTCGGCCATTTTGAATTTGGAATTGATATAAAGTGTATGTACACATCAACTGTAAACGCCTGTGCAAAAATTATAAAATAAAAAAATAAAAAAAAACTGTTGAGAAATAAGTATGCAGTTATTAAATTAAATTTAAAAAAATCAAGATGGCCGCAAGTCGGCCATTTTGAATTGGAATTGATATAACATGCATATAAACATCAACTGTTAACGCCTGTGCAAATTCTATAAAATAAGAAAAAATCTATTGAGAAAAAAGCATACTATACAGTTATCAAATTAGATTTAAAATATATAACACCATTAAATATTTTAAACAAGTGAGATATGTTTCCATAGTTACATGAGTTTTGTATACACCATTAAATCATGGTATATAACAGCTTCTATTCAAATACATTAAGAAATAAACATACTACAAATGTATTAATTTTTTGGGACAGACAGACCAACCAACCAACCTGGGTGATTCCAGTATACCCCCGAAAACTTCGTTTGCGGGGTATAAAAATTGTTTACCTAACCTAGAATTGTTTATATTAAAACTCAAAACCTACATCTTATGTCAACGTTACAATGTTCGAAATACTGATAAAGTGACAAAATTACATAAATAAACTGCATCAATATTCCTAACTACATGTAAATTAAGTTATTTAATAACATATAATAATATAAAGGCCAGTTAGGAAATCAATGAACTATTTGCAACGGTTATTTCTGAAATTGTACTCCAAAAATAAACAAACCCCTTTAAGATCAGAGAGACGTTTATCGTTAGCCTGATCCCAGGATACTGTGATGGAGGGACTTCGATCATATCCAACACAATTCATCCAATTCTATACTTTTTAAAAATAAGACGTTTTACCGATTATGTAAATTTTGTATGTTAAACAACTTACTCGCATGCTCATGGGTATCTCTTTCATCGCTGGTGCAACCTAAGAAAACGCGTAAGATGCATCCACATGTACGTACTGTAACCGCTGAACTGTTAACAAGGCTTTTTTTATATTTAGGCTCAGTGACCAAGATTTTTGACACATGGGGCCCACCTAAATTAGATTTTCAAGAGATTTTTAGTGAGGGTGGGCATCTCAAATCATGGTGGATAACACACATTATTCGAAAATGCTATAAAAAGCTATGATTATGTAAACTAGAATAAAGTTCATTTACGTATATTATTTAAACATTGTTAGTTTATTTCTGACGTTACTCTTGTTATAATATACTATTTTTGAAGAATTTGATTTAGAGTTAGGAATATTATATCTAAGAAAAATACAATTTGATTGTTGTACTTGTATATATGATTATACTTCATGACTAATAAATAGTTAGTAATTCTCTTTTTTTTAATAAAACAATTTGACATCAAAGCGCTGAAGGCACTGAATTTCGGGTTTAAAAAGTGAAATTAGATTTCCGGTTCCAACAACATTTGTAGACAAAAACAGTTCAGTGATAATAGTTTGATAGGTAGAACAGCACTGTTCCGGTTCAATACCCTTTATTCTATCGACCTATATATACAGCTGGTACACCGGACTGGCGAACATTCTATTCGCGCAATAACCACAAGTCAAACTGTTCATTCTTAGCACAATTGAATAACTACCGCTTAACAGTTTTGATTCACGACCATTTTAAAAAAAGCATTATTTACGGACATTACAGTGGACGAATTGGTAAACTTACCATACAAATCAATACATGAGTAAAATCCTTTCAGGTCAATGATTTTAATAATTGCATTGCAAACTTTAAAGACATTTAAACACATAATCAGTTTATTTTGAGAATAATGTTTGATAGCAAACTTTATCGCGCCGTTTCTTACTTATAACTAAATGATGAAAAGTCCGATTAATAAACCAATGAAGTATTTGCAATTGTTATTTCTGCCAGTACACCATAAAAATAAACAAACCCTTTTTTATGATCGAAAAGAGGTTTATCGTTTTCCTCCAAGTATACTGTGATAATATATCCTCAAAATTCCCAGACACGAATCAGTTCACAGTGAAAAAATTACCGATTATGTAAATTCGAATTAACCAACTTACCTCAGTTGGGCCTGGGGATTCTAATGGTCCTGGAGAAGTTTCATCCTAAATAGATAGAAAATACAAGTTATTTCCAATAGCATATATACTTAACGAAACTTCAAAGTACCCCGATTTCAATAATGTAGGACATGTTTATTTTTCAATATTTAAGTCCGATTGATGACGGAAATCTGTACAGGACCATACTGTCGTCTGCTTGCATCTTTACTTTATCAATGCGAAACCGGTTTTGTCGTGATTGCGTTGATATGAAAAGATTTCAAATTGAAATCGTATCGGTCAGGTGACGCACCGCTTTGCAATACCTATTGCAAGTTCTCGTTCTTGAAGCGACATTCGAGCCATATCTTGATAGTTGGTTATGCATATCAACACATCGAAGGTTTTTCACTAAAACTGGCCATGTGGGATTTTTGCACGAGAAGCATACCCATTTCCGCTTTTCAGCACATGCACGGCAAAACAATTTTAAATCAATTAAAAACATGAAAATCACTCAAGCAGACCACAGAATCGATCTATAAAATCCTTATATTTTAAACTGATCGTATTTGTCAGTAATACAGAGAATAATTAACATTTAGCCCGCATTTTTTCCTTACTCGATTCGGATTTGAATCTTATGAGTTTAGAGTAATTATTAGTATTGATTTGAAAGACGTCAATGTGCACGAAAGTATTTCTGTATTTCAATACTTTGATTTAAATTAGGGTTAACGCCGTATCAACACTTTTTTGGTCATTTTATGGCACCCAGTGCAGCTTATTCATTACTGCATGCACAGGTCATGCGTGAAAATTCTGTTAAATTCCCATGAAAAAAAGCCATTAAAAATATAGCATTAATTCTTGTATCAATTTATTTAACAGGTTCCGTATAATTAATGTGGACCATTCTAAATACCATAAAAAACCTAGTATGACCATGAAAGGTACCATTAAACTTGCGAATCTGTATCTCATAAAATAATGCCCTTAAAAATCTAAAATTCTGCATTTGCAAGTTTTAACAGTCATATTCATGGCACTTTATTCTATTTAATTTCCATTTTTTTTCTTGGGAAGGCAAAACTGCTAATGACCATGACATTCAAACTGATGGCCATTAAAAGGGACCTGACTGGTAAAACTAATCAAGTTTTGATTTAGAAGACAATTAAATCTCATTATAATGGCCATGAATTCAAACTTTTGCATTTTAATAGCACTGAAAATAAAAATGTCTCCCTTTAAATGCCATTAATTAAATATCTCATTTTCGAGGTAGAGTAGGTAAGTTATTTAAATAAAGACATTCACCTTTTAAGTGCCATTAAAGAATGCTTGCACAAATGATAAAAATCCATGTGCATGCTAGCATTCAAATTATGCTGTTTTGTTTTTTAAGAGTCCAGGAACAAAATACCAACATTTGATGTTATGACATACATTGAGATTAACAGAACAGTTTAATCACAATCTACATTACATCCATGAATAGTCTTGTTTGTTTTGTTTTGTTTAACGCCATGTCAGCACATGTATGAACCTATCCTAGTCAATGAATCAAACCGTTCTATAATTACCTTGCATCTTGAGTATAGTTTTGTAAATTTGTAGGCTTTTAGCGCCTAGGTTTATCAAAAGTCTGGAAAAGGAGGCTTATTTGTAATACAAGTACATATTAACCAAGGGAATTTACTTAAATTGATAGTGTTTTGATGAAAAACACCATGTATTTAAGTTTTCAATAGAGTAAAACTCTGTAGTATGGAATTTATCCAGAAATTGTAATACTTTGATAGGTTGAATGCTAAATTATAATTTTTGGATTAAATCCTTCTCTCTGAAAATGATCACATCCGTTCACAAGTTCCGGTTCCGGTTCAATGGTAGATGGACATATTTTTATCAGTGAAAAAATCAGTGAAAATTTGGATTATTAGTCTTAAATAAAATACAATGTCGGATTGTGAGTCATTAAACCTGACTCAACTACTCAATAGATCACAGGAAATTGAAGATGAAGATTTAGAAGCTGCAAGGGGAAATAGGTTTGACGTTCTAAATTCAAGCTTTGCCGCTACGTTGGATCAAAATGGCGGTCATAATAGTGGTGAACAATGTCGAACAAAAAAGACGAAACGTAAGAGAGGCACATCAGGTAGTGTTGACATTGACTCTTTCCAAAACATGGGAACAGACGACAAATTGAATGTTCTATTTAGTAAACTCTCAAATATTGAATTATCACAAATTGACATAAAAAATATGAATGAAACAATCAACCAAACAAATACACGGATTGATAGTATTGAAACGAGAGTCACGACCAACTCCGACACTATTACACAGCTGAATTATAAAATATTACACCTAGAAACAAAATCCAGGGATAGAAATTTATTAATATATGGACTTGAGGAGCGAGGTACGAACATTTTTGAACAGGTCAGTGATTTCATGTTTCAGTATTTGGATATTGACTTATCTGTAACTTGCATAACAAACGCTGTGAGACTTGGTCAACACCGATTTGGTAGCAATCTACGTAAACGTGCCGTCTTAGTGACTTTTAGAGACAATTCGGATGTGCATAAATGTATAAGAAATGCTTATAAACTGGCTGGTAGCTCATATGCAATTGACCGCGATTATCCTCACGACATACAGCAGGCACGTAAGAAGTTATGGCCGGAGTACAAACGTATTAAAAGGGAAAATAGGTCTGCGAAACTAATTTACCCAGCAGCGGTGTGTGTCGGTGAAAAGGTCATTTATAATGAATTTCCTGGTTGGGACAGTTTAGTGAATGGTCGTGTAGTCAATAATACTCGTAGTACACAACCTACAGTTATGTCTCATTCTCTACAATCAACTAGCAGATCTGAGCCTATTATAGTCTCCCAAGTCAGTGTATCATCATCTCAGGTGGATCCTTTAGGACCTCCAAGTCAACCGACTAAACTAACTCATCGATCTTCATCATTATCTCAAAGAAGAAGCGTATCTCGTGCTAGAGCTGTCAAACCCACTACACGTGATAGGTCAGTGTCAACAAACCGCGTCACTAAACCACGTGGTCGTCCAACAAAAAAGACAACCAATGAACAATTAGATAATTCTACAGACATGCGCAATCAGCACACTACTGGCTCGTTAGGCATGCGTGACAGTGGCCAAGAACCAATGAAAACACCGATGGGCGGAGCTTCAACTAGTGACACATAGGTAAAAGAGCGGGAATGGTCTACTCAATCTAACAATAACATTCGATTTTCTTTACTCAATATAAACGGTTTAATTACAAAATACCAAAATAAACTTTGCACAGAGGAATTACGAAAGGTATTCAATGAAAATGACGTTATTTGTTTAACAGAAACATGGGGCAGTACTGACTTTGATTTTCGAGTTGAAGGTTTTCAACATTTTGAACTGAATAGAACAGAAAAGCTTAAAAATACAACAAGAAGTTCTGGTGGAATTATTCTATATTTGAAAAATGAACTAGTAATACAAAATGATATTATGCAAAATATAGTTTCTTACACAAATGATTCACATATATGGTTTAAGATTGACAGAAAACATTTTCTTTTTGATAGAGATTTGATTATATGTTTATGTTATGTAGTACCTTCGAATTCCACAAGAAATGCCATTATTGATCATAATGTTTTTGATGTATTAGCCAGTGATATGGCCTCTATTAGCAGCTCCTTAGAACAAGATCCTTACTTTATGTTGTTAGGCGATTTCAATGCCAGGGTTGGCACCTTACATGATTATGTCATAGATGATAATACTATGCTATTAGAACAAAATATTTTACCTGATGACTATGTCCCTGATGAATATTTACCTAGAAATACTAAGGATCATAAAACAAACTCAAATGGCCATTTACTTTTAGACCTACTCAGGCAATCTTCTTTGCGTATTGCAAATGGGAGAGTTTGTGGAGATGAAGGTTCTTTTACATACGTTAGTAAAACAGGTTCTAGTCTGATTGATTATTGTATTGTTGATCAACCACTATTGTATTTTATTAATAGTTTTATTGTACATGAACCAAATATACTCTCAGATCACTGTTTGATCGAATTTTCATTACCATGTTATTATGTAAATGATGAATCTGTGAACTTATCTAGTCATGATGAGGATCATATTGAATGCTTAGATTATTTCTACAAGTGGGAGTCTAACAAAAAAGATGATTTTAAAGAGTGTATAAATAATCCAAATATTATTCAAGGATTGTCTGAACTTACGCATAGCGTAGAACAAGTTACATGTCCTGAAAATATTGAGCTATCTATCCAGTCTTTTAACGAAAAGGTAAACTCTGTTTGTAAACCACTATTTGCTAAATATTACAACAAATCTGACGTGGTTTATAGTTATAGTAAACTATCTGTATTTGATGACTCGTGTACTAACGCACGTGACCAGTATTATAAATGTTTAAATATGTATAGGAAAAACAAATGTGAACATAATAGAATAAATTTAGTGTCTGCTCGTACTACGTACAAAAACAATGTCCGTCGTTTTAATTTTTCACAGACTAAATTGCGTACAGATAAATTGTTAAAAGCCAAAGCGAAAAACGCTAAGTTATATTGGAACCTTTTAAAAGAGGGTACTTGTTCATCAAACAATAATACATGTTGTAAAAATATTTCATTAAATGATTTTTCACTATATTTTAAAGCAATCAATAATCCTAATGATAGGTTCTTCCAAGCAGACGAGGACGTGATTGAATTTAATGAAAAATATTTAGCTTCTGAGCGTAAAATTATGTTTAAGGAACTTGATAACTCTATCAGTATGACAGAATTAAATGTAGCTATAAACCAATTATCAAGCGGAAAAAGCTCAGGTCCAGATGGTATCATCAATGAATTTTTAATTTATGGTCGTCATGTGTTTTCGTCTTTTTTACTAACGTTATTTAACAAAATCTTAAACACCGGTTACTTCCCTTCCTCCTGGGGTGAAGGATTTATTATCCCCCTTCAAAAGAAGCATAATGCTAAAAGTTTGAACGATTTTAGAGGTATTTCGCTTCTGAGTATTACTAGTAAACTTTTCACGCGTATTATCAATAATCGATTATCGACATGGGCGGATACCTATTATATCTATATTGAGGCGCAAGCTGGTTTTCGCGCTAAAATGGGAACAGTTGATAATATCTACGTTTTAAATGCCGTTATTAATCACTTCATAAATCAAAATAAAAAGTTATATTGTGCATCTATAGACTTCTCTAAAGCGTTTGATTACATTGTCCACCAAAATATATGGTATAAACTTATAAAACTGGGGCTAAGAGGTAAAATATTTAACGTCATTAAATCTATGTACTCTTCTGTTAAATCCAAAGTTAAAGTAGGATGTAAAACAGGTGAATCGTTTGATTGTTTTTTAGGGGTCCGTCAGGGTGAATGTTTAAGTCCATTTTTGTTTTTCATTTATATAAATGACTTAGAAGATGTTTTATATGAGAAAGGGTTTAAAGGTATTGATATAAATATCATGAAATTGTATTTATTAATGTACGCTGATGATATAGTTATTTTCTCTGAATCGTCTGAAGATTTACAAAACGGTCTTAACATTTTACATTCATATTGCCAAAGATGGAAACAACTTAAAGTAAATACCGAAAAAACTAAAATTGTTATCTTTAGGAAAGGGGGCTCTAAAGGGGGACCTTAAAATTTTATTATAATGAACTTGAACTTGAAATCGTAAGTAAGTTTACGTATTTAGGAATAGTTTTTACAAGTGGAGGTTCTTTTAATGAAACACAGTCCACGTTGGCTGGTCAAGCACAAAAATCGATTTTTAAGCTAAATAAGTATTTAGTAAAATTCACTCATCTGGATATTAAACATTCACTAGAGCTATTTGATAAGCTTATCACACCGATACTAAATTATGGGTGCCACTCATGGGGCTTTCACCCCGCCCCCAAAATTGAACGTATTCATTTAAAATTCTGCAAATCTCTTTTAAGTGTTAAATCAACCACACGAAATGATTTTATATATGGCGAATTAGGCAGGATAAACTACCAAAGCTTAAGACTTATTTTCATAATAAAACAATGGTTTAAAATTTTGAATACTGATGATAGAAAATTAATAAAAGTAGTCTATAAAATGATGCTGAATGACATAGAACTAAACCCAAATAAGTGTAACTGGGTTTCTTTATTAAGAAATACATTAAACCGCCATGGATTTCATGAAGTCTGGTTGGGTCAAGGTGTAGGAAATGTTAATATTTTTATTAATTTATTCAAACAAAGAGTAAATGATACTTTTGTTCAAAATTGGAACTCACGAATTAATAATTCACCAAGAAGTATCTTTTACAAAAACTTTGACAATTTTAGTTATAAAACGTATCTATCCATTGTTAATATAAAGAAATATAGAACTGCGTTGACACGTTTAAGAGTTGCTTCTCATAGACTAGAAATTGAGTCTGGTAGATGGAAACAACCCGCTACACCACTAAATAATCGTCGTTGTAAAAAATGTGGAACACTTGAAGACGAGCAACATTTTATGTTTGAATGTATCCTCTACAAAAACTTACGTTTAAAATATATAAAGCCATATTTTCGTAGAAACCCAAGTTTATATAAAACGCTTCATTTGTTTGAAAGTGATAATGTAAAAGATATTAGAAATTTAGCTATGTATGTATATCATGCCTTTTTATTAAGATCTGATTATGTGAAAGAACATTAATTATTTACACTATAATTCACACCATAATGTATTTAGATACATGTATACACGATATATCTATACGCTTTAAATATCAAACCACTTTTTCCAGTCATTGAATATTATATTTTGAACTCCTTGTTTTCACTATTTTGATAAATTGTAGTACATGTAAACACTGTCTTAATATGTAAACATTATCTTAATATTAATGTTTAATACCAATGATCTCCATGTTTTGAACTTTAAATGTTGATATATTTAATGCATGCTTAAACTTTGTTACCATAATAATATGACTCTACCATTGAATCATTGAACACATTTCATTATATATTGTATTAAAACTATGTTCATGGGTCATGTCTGACCTAATACATAATCCTTGTATTGTAATATGTTTTGAGTGAAATAAACTCTTGAAACTCTTAAAACTCCGAATCACTGCTGACCATGTTTGGACCATGGTTACCAATTATATGACCTTGATATACCATTACAGAAATTGATGACAATGAAATGGTGGTGATATGACTATGTTATGACCATGTCCATATCATTGATCAACATAGTCAAAGTAAAGATATGTTTTGATCATGATAAAAATCAAAGTCAAAACAATAGCATATCATGGTTATTCAACTTAAATGAAGACAATAACGTGTGGAATATTTTGGCTATGTTTTAAATTATTATATCATTATAATTATTGCGCTATTTTCATATTGAATATATTTTCAAAAGCGCTTTACAATCATATGCATAATTAAGAAATACGAGTTTAATAAAAACAAACATAAAAAAGATTAAGAAATGATAAAATATAAACACATAAACTGACTAAGAATTAGTGATCAATAAAGTGCTCCTAGTAGTTTAAAACAATAAAACAAGTGTATTTTTAACTGTAAAAGACAGTGAATGAGTGATAATGGATTGTTTGTAGAACGGCAGCCAAATGGCCAATGGAGAATCAGGCTAGATGCCATAAAAATCCATTGCAACGTGCAAAGTTGAATTCTAATCAAAGGCTCCCGCCTGAACATTCACCCGTGTCTGTGCCCGCGCGCCCCACCAACCATCATACACTATATAGTGGTCAGGTAAAGTAAAAGTGATAATGGCTATGATTAGATTATAAATAAAAGCAGCCATCGACCAATGGGAACCAGACAAGATGCCTTGAAAAATCCATGATTACAAGGTGCACAATACATTCCCTTCGCAGGTCAGTGAATACATTACATTCACCCGCTGCCTTAAAACTAGTCGATTTATGATATTGACCTTTACTATGAACCTTTGAACGACCAATGAAAGTTTACCAAATTCCAATTTAGCTGAAAAACCTTATACGTATTTTCATTGGTTGAACGGATAAACAACGCCTTATATGGTATGATCATACTATTGACGAATGCAACCTCGTATGACATCATTTATAGAGTGGCTACACTATGCATGTAAGTTCTATAAGTTGCTCTATGTTTATAGTTAAAAGATTAGAGATACACGTTCAAAAACATTTATGTTTACTTCCATTTTTGTAAATTTTCCATTATTTAATTTATGCAAAACTGTCCAACATCTTTGCATTTCGACATTTTGAAATTACAGGCGTGAGAATTTTTTGCATCTATTTTTAAAAACCACGTGACAGTCATGCGATTTAAATGTTTATGTGTCTCTGTCTAAAAATAGAAATATCAGTTTGCACATAGTATTTTAGCAGAGGTAGAAAGTGAACAAGTACGAGTGAATTTTTCGAACCGATGCAATGGAGAGTAGGCGCACAGCATGGACCCTATGTACAGTTATATAGGGTTCTCAGTGAAAGTTACAAAATAAACTCAATAAAACAAATTAGAATGGTCAAAATATGTACACATGGGGTCTATAAATGCTGTGATAAAAGTTTAAACTACATAATAATCTGACGACAATAAATACAAGTATGTAATAAATCAGGTTGAAAATTACATTTTTCATGCATGTTTACCCCCAAAATGTACCACAAAGATCTATGGACCCACCCCTTAACATTTTATTTATCAGCATATTTTATCACCTATACACCATTTTAAGGATTACATGTATATATAAAGTTGTTTTCGTGTGTATCCAACAGTTTTCTGATTTATAAAGGATTTCTACAAACGTTCAATGTGAGATGCGTTCTTTGATAATTTTTGAGCATAAAATGTTTTTTGTTGGAGCAAATATTATGAACCTACCTTTATTTTTAATATATATCAATGGATATTATAAAAAGGGAATCATTTGAAAGTTATGACAATGCCATTTTCAGACAAATTAATCTTTAGGAAATATGATATCTCGTAAATGATATGCATGCATTTGAACACAAATCCGTCTAGATAGCCCCTTATACCCACCCCTTAACTTTTTTACTTCTCGACATATTCTAATTAACTCTACATCATTTGATAGCTAACGTAATGTTATATTTTTTGCATGTTTTACTGTTCAAAATCCTTACATCAAAACGACTATTACTAGCGTTCAAATTTAAGTGTATTCTTTCAACTTGCTCATTCTTTGTGCGTATACTTTTTTGTTGGAGCAAATGGACTCACATTTAATTTGAATATTTATGAATGGATATTCATAAATAATGTATCATTTGATAGTTGAGACAATGACCTTTTCAAAAATTTTAAGTTTATCGAAATCAGATGACAAGTAAGTAAATAGCATGCATTTGAACCTGTTACCTTCAAAACATAGATAATGGTTAGGGACATAGATTTATCCCTGATAATGTCGGACAATGTACCACGTGTATCGGTAGGCGGAGCATAGGTATTCTGGCGTAAGGTCAATTAGTTTTAAAAACAACATTAGCTTGATGTTCAAATGTTTCACTGACATAATGATATTTAATTACAATCTTTTAAAATGTAACAGATTTTCTTTACAGCATTATAAAACAGAATATTCATGCAGTTAATTTATTGCTGTCATAAATTAATATTTATTACTCGTACATATGATATCCTAGCCATAGTCTAGTGTCTGATGCTATGTTTTCAATGTTTTGTCCAGAGCAGTCTTTTCCGCATTTTTTAAATAGAACGGTTTCAGAAATTTTAGCGAGAGTGGACATCTCAAATCATGGCGGTTACCATGGAAAAAAGATGGCATCCAAGATGGGTACCATTTTTTTGCACAGTGGCTATTTTACATTGGTTATTTGTAAATATTGTATAATAGAAGAAGATTAATTGTTAATAAAACTTTCTGATCAAATCATTTTGGCAAACAATGTTACAACATTGCACAAATTATAACATGTACCTTGCAACAATAACATTCACGTTACATTAATAACATACATCTTACAATAATAACAAGCCAGTTACAAAAATAGCATACAATTTATAATAACAACATACAATTTACAATAATAAACAGTATATTATACTGTATGGCCATATCAAACTACTTTAAACATCAAGGATGACACAAGAAAGAGTAAAATTATAAACTCTTATTTCCTTTGTGAGGATCGAGATATAATTATGAATGGTATAGGAATTCTTTTTTCTGTGATAAAAAGTCAAAAAGACAAATAACTATACACAAAGGATAGAAAATTAAATCATTGACATGAATATCATATTGCTTAATACATACTCTTTAGTTTTGACAACCCGGGTCGATTGCGCAGTCGGTAGCGCGCCGGAATTTGGATACTTGTGCCCGAGGGGATGCGGGTTCGAATCCCACCCGGGGAGGTTATACCCTTCCATGAAAATTTGACAATAATGTCGATTTTCCTCCATTAATTAGATAATATGGAGAAGTGTCCGGCCTTATGGAAGGGTAGGTGAGTACTGGTTATAGACAATGGTCCAGGAAAGCTAGGTTAGGTGCGCTGGACGCCGTGAAATGACCTAAATTGTGTTGATACGGCGAAAACTCCAATAAATAAAATAAATAAATCAGTTTTGACATTGAAATTATTTAAAGACTTAATATCTCTTATATTTTGTGGAAGATCATTCCATAAAGAAGCACCTGCATACAAGCAAATGATCTTTTGCAAAACCTTTGACCTTGGGAATATAGTAACGGCCCCGGTTAAGAAAAGATTGGCCATTCATGTTATTTGATTTACCCATAAATCTAGTGCAATGATTATGTATTGAACCAGCTGCAACAAAAGGCGAGATCTCAAATAGGCTTAGGCGTCTTTAGAGTGAATCTTAAACACAGATATAGAGTTTTGGAATTTAATCTGTGTTCAACTGGTGACCAATTGACAAAAGAAAACAGGTTATTGCCATTATGAGCCGTGGCATCAAGATCCATAAAAATTCTTCTAGCTTATTCCGAGTAACCTATAGCTAATATTTAAGATATATATTTGTGTTGCCAAATTAAATCATACAGTAGTGGAATAATCAAAGTGGCATTAAATAATTGCCATGACCAAAACTTTTTTATGAAGAAAATTCAGTTCAGAGTTAGCCTTATGAATGAGTGATATAACCATTGATTCAAATGTGAGGTTTTAATCAATGGTTGCTCCTAAATAACCGACTGAATCCTTTGACTGAATGCATAGACCATTACATTTTACATTTAGAGAGATCTTACTCTCCATCGATCGATTCGAAAGATTCACTCGTACTCGTTCACTATCTACCTCTGCTAAAATACTACGTGCAAACTGATATTTCTATTTTTAGACATAAACATTTAAATGGCATAACTGTCACGTAAATTTTAAGATAGATGCAAAAATTTCTCACGCCTGTAATTTCAAAATGTCGAAATGCAAAGATGTTTGACAGTTTTGCAGTAGTTAGTTAATGGAAAATTAACAAAATAAAAGTAAACATTGATCTTTTTGAACGTGCATATCTGATCTTTTAACTGTAAACATAGAGCAACTTTTTGATCTTAAATACAAAGTGTAGCCACGCTATATATGACGTCATACGAGGTTGCATTCGTCACTAGTTTGATCATACCATATACGGCATTATGTTTTCAACCACTGAAAATGCGTATAAAGTTTTTCAGCTAAATTGGAATTTGGTCAACTTTTATTGGTCGTTCAAAGGTTCATAGTAAAGGGCAATATCATAAATCGACTAGTTTTAAGGCAGCGGGTGAATGTAATGTATTCACTGAGCTGCGAGGGGAGTGCAGAGAGATCTGTGATTTAAACTGTTGTGATGTCTTAATTAAGACAATATATATGTAAAACCAGATTAGAATGTTTCTTAATAAACTTTATTTAAAAATCGATGAATACACATTTCTCGAAAATGCTACGGATAGCTATGATCATGTAAACAAGAATGAAGTTCATTTACGTATTATGTTTAAACATTGTTAATTTATTTCTAATGTTACTCTTGATATAATATACTATTTATTTGAATGTGATTCAGAGTTAGGAATATAATATCTAAGTACAATAATGTTTGGTAGCATTTTAGGTTACATGGTACGAAAGCCGAATAGTGTCACATAAAAATAAAAAAAAACGAGGGAATTTTTCGAGCCGGTGCACTGGAGAGTAGTCATACCTTTACTAGTTACGGAAGAATTTTGTTGCTGGAAACACGGAAGAATTTAATTTTTATCTCAATTCTAAAAAGATGCGCATAACACACAAAAGGCAATAGTTTTCGAATAAAAATCAAAATTTAAAAAAAAGCCAGCAAAAATAGAAACTCAGAAATGTAAGGTTAAAAAGACATTTTTAGACGTTAAAAATTCACTCGGACACGAAAAAACATAATCCATTCGAATAAATTAAAACCTGGCGAGCTTTTCGAGTGTGTCGAAAGGATTTTTGGAAATGTGTCAATATAAAACGCTTTCTTTCATGTTTATTTATTTATTGAAGTTAACGCCGTCTCAACACAATTTAGGTCATTTCACGGCGTCCAGCGCTCCTAACCTAGCTTTCCTGGACCATTGTCTATAACCAGTACTCACCTACCCTTCCACAAGGCCGGAAACTACTCCATATTATCTAACCAATGGAGGAAAATCGACATTATTGTCAAATTTTCATGGAAGGGTATAACCTCCCCGGGTGAGATTCGAACCCGCACCCCTTCGGTCACGAATATTCAAATCCCGGCGCGCTACCAACTGCGCTATCGACCCGGGTTTTTCTTTCATGTGTTGTCCGTTGATAGAAATATTGTTTATATGGTATACAAAAAAATGCTTTTTTCTATGTAACTTTTAACGGAAATTGGCTGTACAATGATTGCATAAAACAATAAAAAAAGGTCGACAGTAGAAATGGAAAGGATTTAAATTATGTGACTTTTTCCCATTGCTCAAAATCTACCCATCACCCTAACCTACCCGATAATTAACTCGTAATTACGAGATAATTATGTCGTAATAATGGGAAAACTAACTTGTTATAACCAACTCGTAATAACGACATAACTAACTCGTAATAACGACATAATTATCTCGTTATAACGAGATAATTAACTCGTTTGCAAAAGCACCAACAGCTAAAAACAACGTTAAAAAAGACATCGGCAGCAACAATAATATCATTAAGAAATAAGAAACAATAACAACTAAAGACGACAGCAAAAACATCTTTAACAACAACAGTAACAACCTAAAACAATATAAAAATTGGAACAACAACATCCACAACTAAATAAATAGCAACAATAACTCAAAACAACAACAACAACGACTCAATATTCGACTTCAATAACAAATAAAGTTGAAATAAAGTCAACTTGCAAATATTTGCAAGTCCCATTTTATGTTAAAACGAGCCCTGCTTGGGTGGCTACCAGTCGACAAAAACATATAATATTTCCTGTTTAAAAATTAATAACAATATGATCTGAAATTTTGGTTTTTTTTTGGATGAAAATATTTGGAATACGAGTTGTCAAATAATTAGTTAAAATGGAATTGCTTGTAAATATAAGAATCAGATTTATCCTTTATACCCACCTTGAATAAAGTTATGCTTACTCAATTTTTAATGTCAAGCGACATCATTACGGTACACATAAATATTAAGAATCTGTTTGACAAATGAGGGCAATATTTTATAATAAAACTCGGTTGTTATACATACGTTCAGATTTAGTTACCAGAAACAAAGGATAAAAATTCGGTGTTGAAAGAAGAAGCGATATACCTGTTTTTCCTTAATATGCATCAATTTATCTCTTAACTGTTGTTTTTCATTTTCACATTTCTGCAAATATATCATATGTTTTATGAAATAGTTTAGTTGTTGTTTTATGGGTAGACATTTTGTCATACATGTTTACTTTGATAATTTATGAACATTTGAATATTAATTGCACGTGTATGTGTGAAGTTTATTAGCTTACGCTCAATATACTCTAGAAAT
This sequence comes from Mactra quadrangularis, assembly GCA_025267735.1. NCBI lineage: Eukaryota > Metazoa > Mollusca > Bivalvia > Venerida > Mactridae > Mactra > Mactra quadrangularis. The sequence goes on from CM046303.1 coordinate 6,182,382, forward strand.
AAATATTAGCGCTGCGCCGTAAAACCAAAACAAACAAACAATAAACATGAATTTGCGACTCACAAGGTTATCTGTGTATTCTCCTTTCGTTTATATTTAGTAAATAGCTACAATTACAGTGACGTTAAATCAGAATTTTATTGCACAATTTTATTTCTTCATATTTGAACAACAAACAACAAAATCTATACAAACCTTCCTCTCTATTTGAGAAATTAATGATGTTATGATATTAAAATCACTATCAGTTGGTATTTGGAAATCTGTTCTCAGGCACTGTTGAAGAGTTTGTATTGCTCTTTTAGTAAAGTCTTGCAAATTGTTTTCCTTGTCAAAAATACTAAGCTTTTTCTTCTTTAACTAAAATGCATACGAAATTCAATTAAGTAAATGAGTAAAAACCTCTAAATAACTGTCGACAGACGCTTATGACGAAAACATGTTGCAGAAAAAACAATTGAAAATAAAATTCAATTTAAGGAAGCCATTGTAAACATCAGTCGTAGTATGAATGCATCGGATTTTTTAATCGTCCGGTTTTATCTTATCATGTTACCAATGATGCCAATGAAACTCAAAAATGCTTTTTGAAATGGACATTGAAAAGTAATGATAATATGATATGTGCGTTATATACACGGAAGTTTGTCATGATTCTCTTTCAATTCGTTTTTCCGCTGACAGAAATAGACTATAGAAGTTAAGTTCCATGGGACAAAGGTTAACTGATACGTGTAAATTTAAAGTATAAATAGTATTTTTTTGATATAGGGCAACAATTAAGGTCATTAAACAACGAGCCTAGTTGTGCGAACGATAACCTTCATGTCACAAGAATCATCTCACGGATGTTCTTTGTATAACATTCATCCCAGCTGAGATGTTGTTTATATTACAAAATAAGTTATTACAGAAACACTTACATCATCCAAATCTTCTAATGCTTTATCCAAATCTGCCACTACTTCTTGTGATTTATTTGAATTGCTTTTCCTTATAACATCTAAGTAGTCTATGATAACAGCAAATGAATCTTCCATTTCTTCCTTTGTTAAAGTGTTGTTTGAACTATGCATAAGCCCATTTCTCAATGCAATTATCTATAGTTATACAAAAAGAAATCGCACATCTGTCGAGGTTGCTATTTAAATTCAATTTGTTATATAGAAATTCCTAACAGATTGAGAAACTATTTTTAAACAGCAATTCAGTTTGGGCAAACCTTTTGTTATACCTCTTTACATTTTTTAATTAAACATATAAATACGCGTATGGATTCCTTTAAACATATCATTATTATTGCGGGTAGAAAAAGTTTTCACAAAATCGTCGTGTTTATTTGTAAGCTTTTTCGTCTTGTAGAGCTTAGTGCTTTCAGTGAGTTATTATAAATGAATATCTTCGATACCTAGCATTATAGTATAACTTTAGAGAGCCGTTACAATCAATGAAACAAACACCACATAAATAGTCACGCGAGATTGATAATAACCTCAGACTTGAGCTGGTATTTAATAAAAGTTATTTTAAAGCTCAATTCTTGTCTGTCCTAACATTAAATGGAATAATACAAAAGTTTAGTTATGAAAAAAGTACGCACACAACCAGCATGATGCTTAACTTGTTCTTCGAATTGTTTGCAATTTCGCATTACACTAAAAACAGCAAATGGGTCAGTCTCGTCGGCACAAATGACATTATCAACGTTACATTTCTTGCTAATGTAAAGTTTAGACACAATCCACCAATGCAGTTCCGGTTTGAACGATTCCTGATCACAATGTCGTCTCCAATACGTGCAATCTCTCCTAAAATATACAGATACCAAATACGATAATAATAAAAAACCTTAACTGTGTGCTTTGATAGACTGGATGTTGAATTGAGTTCTGTGACTAGACAGTGATTAGACAACTGTGTCTTTTTAACAATTTAACAACATGATTAAACGTCCGATGCGAAATCTACTTATACCTTTAAAGAACATATAAACTCATTTATTGTTAATATGTTACATTGTCTGTCTTTAAAGTGTCAAAAAGATAGATAATATTAAATATGGCATAAAATTTGCTTAATATGTGCAATGATCATATCATTTTGAAATCTTTAACTTCACTTCTAACAACTTCAACTAAATGAGCATTTGATTTGTTTAAGATGCAATATGTATTCGTGCCGAAAATGGGTTTAAACTTAAAATAAATCTTAATCTCAACAGTACACCATTACTTTTATGCTGTAACTTCAACAAAGAAATGAATAGTTTGCAATGAGTCTCCTTTAGTAAGAAATGTACGCTAAGTCAAACTGATGGTTAAAAGTAAAGTAGATTGATACGCTTACGGTCTTTAATGTGTGTAGCAAATTAATAGCTTCACGCTAATCAGACAGAACTTTTAATCCTATACAAATCATTATATCATCTTTTATCGGAATTGTAACTACTTACACGCACAATTTGGACGATGTGTAACTCCACAAAGACTTACATTTCATTGAAAGCATCCAATATTCTACTTATTACTTCTTTGCACTCCACGCAACTTTGGTCGTACAACATCCATGAATGAACGCCTTTTACCTTCCCCAGTTTAATCTCTCCTCTAAACATCACTTTATAAAGCAGACGGTCAAAATGATCTTCATTATGAGGTGGATGTATCTCCTTTAAGTCATGAATAAATTTTGTCATTATTGCTTTGATGTAGCTGGAAGAAGCTCGTTTGGCGATCTGAAGTCCTAAAGTAGCTTTCACCCAATGAAGAAACTCTTCCTCGGGTAGGTCATTTGGAAGAGACATTTTGACCGGTAGGAAAACTGAAAGATAAACATTAACAATACTGTAATAATATCATAATTCAGTAAGTTGCACTTAAGTCTACTAGTCGGCTGGTGGTCGTTTCGACTCCTGGACGGGCTAACATCTCCTTGTTATAAAAAATATTTCTACGGCCATTATCCCATCAACAAGAGGGCAGTTGTCAGTCATTGACGGAATTATGCGCCTATTAACTGGTTAACATTTTAATCCAGAAATTCAGCTTTTCCACCATAATCGTTAAGTAGGTTGACCGGCCGTCGTGATATGACCTTGGCAATATGTTGCTACAGCAATAACACCCCTTCCCAAAAATACAATGTAATAATTTTAATTTGATTCTCCTCCATGATTCTAAGACATGTGTTGTTAAGTTTCGACTCTCAGTGGCGCTTACATTACCGCTTTTTAATAGAATACCCTTTAAGTACTTCTACACTCACATTTTCCTTGCAGAATACCTGTTGTGTTATTTCAACTATCATTGTGTTACAACATGTATTAACTTTTTGTATGGATTAATTCATACGATGACTTGCAATTGAATATTATCAGATAGTAATTCATCTGAAATAAGTATTTATCTCCATTTCGTCGAGAATACCTGTCGCTCAATCTAAATAATATTTCTTTGTGTCACAATTTGTTTCACTTTTGTATGGATTAGATTCATTACACACAATTGTTTATTATTTGATAATAACTAATATGCAGTAAGTTGTTACCTTTCTTTTATAGGAGAATACCTACAGGTTGTATAATCTTAATTGTGTTCATTGTGTACAATAAGTCCAACTTTTTATATGAATTAATTGCATTACCTGACTTGCAATTTTATATTATTCGATTCTAACTCATCTGAAGTAAGTAATTACCCCCCTATCTTTGAAAAAAGTGCAATTTTAATTATGTTCATATATCTTTGTTTTTGACATAAGATAACGATCTGACATAGTAAGTATAGGTTATTAAACAGGGCAAGTGTGCCTTAAGGAAGATATCGGCACACTTGCTTAGGTATTGGCCCGACGGCTTTAGCCCAAGGGCCAATACCGGAGAGTGTGCCGATATCGACTTAAGGCACACTTGCCCTGTTTCATAACCGTTTTATTGCATATGTTGACCAATTCATGTAACGATGATTTTTCTACAACAAAAATACATTTTTCTCGACGTAACGCGCTTTTTTGCACGTTGACGTTACGTCACATGTATTGTTTTGTTTATTCAACGTCGAAACGTTGGAATCTAATGAACGATTGTTATAAAATGTAAGTCTTGATAAATTGTTGATTATCTTATTAATTTTCACTATGAAAAAAAACAGACGTCGTAAAATTGAATAGCTTCTTGTTGCTAATTACGTACGAATTCCACGTGCGGAAAGTCTGCGGTTGGCTGCAGGTGCGTAATGACCGGAAGTTGCCTCAATATCGATTTTTGGCACACTAGGAAGTGGGCCAAATATCGATATTTTGGCACACTTGCTCAATACGTATAGGTTATTAAACAGGGCAAGTGTGCCTTAAGGAAGACATCGGCACACTTGCTTAGGTATTGGCCCGAGGGCTAATAAAATAAATAAATGTGTGCCGATATCGACTTAAGGCACACTTGCCCTGTTTCATAACATTTTTATTGCATATGTTGACCAATGCATGTAACGATGATTTTTCTACAACAAAATTACATATTTTCTCGACGTAACGCGCTATTTTGCACGTTGACGTTACGTCACATGTATTGTTTTGTTTATTCAACGTCGAAATGTTGGAATCTAATGAACGCTTGTTATAAAACGTAAGTCTTGATAAATTGTTGATTATCTTATTAATTTTCACTATGAAAAAAAAACAGATGTCGTAAACTTGAATAGCTTCTTGTTGCTAATTACGTACGAATTCCACGTGCGGAAAGTTTGCGGTTGTTGGACTGCAGGTGCGTAATGACCGGAAGTTGCCTCAATATCGATTTTTGGCACACTAGGAAGTGGGCCAAATATCGATATTTTGGCACACTTGCTCAATACCGGAATGTATTGCCCACATTGAGGCTATATTGGCGCACTTTGTCGTCGATTTTGTTACTATTTACAGTAACATATGCAATAAAGGAATGTATTGCCCACATTGAGGCTATATTTGCGCACTTTCTTGTCGATTTTATTACTATTTATAGTAACATATGCAATAAAAAGTTATGATTTATGTGTACAAGCAAGTTAAATAATTCCAAATATAAGTTGTTCATTGTATTGTTTTTTTATGTTATATTTTCCCTTTCTTACAACTTAGTTACAATGCTCCTTCCTGTTAACAAGGTTAAACATAAAACTCCATGTCATATTGTACAACATCCTATTATTGTGTTTATTATAATAACTTATGTTAATGACACATGTGTTTTGAAGTAATAAATAATTACAAAAACATGGGATGAGAAGGACAAGAAGGGGTATTGATCGGGAATGAAGAGGGTAAGAGAAGCTGCCAATTGCGGACGAGGGTGGTAAAATGAGGCGCAGCATTGCGCCAATTGAATTCACCTCTATGTTATTCAGAAGAGCCGCTCAAAAGTTTCTGACGTAGTTGCGGTCGCTCATTTTCCCATTGTAAGCAAAATGGATTACATCTGTTTTCCCAGTATCAGATATGGTGAAGGAAAGTACGGATAAAAATCGAATACTCTCTGAGAATTTTAACCTCCAGAAAAGACACAAAGTGTTCAACGCATGCGGATTTGTTAATATCGTATTGAAGAAGTGCTTCGACGTTGCCGGTATTGCTTCAACAATCGTGTACGGAAAACTTATGGTGGAGAACTTTACTTCACCTCATGAATGGCTGGAAATATTTGACTTTACCTTGGACAACACCGACGTTGAAGATATACCTGAACACATATTTATTCCAATGAAGTAAAAAGTGTCAATACTTAGCTAAATCTCTACAATCTACCAAAGACATTGTCGGAGATATATTTACTAAGCTTATTAGAAAAGACTATCACAACAGCTCTGCTTTTGAATGGATGTTTTTTTTTAATTCAGAAAAGTTCTAGATGTTGTCTAAATACAAAATTCAGATGAAACGTTACAATCGCGATATGTCGAATTTTATGGAATATTATATGAATAAGTCATCGCTTCAATTGCAGCAAAATGATACTTGCTGGTGGTGTTGCGCAACTTTATCAGATTGTTTAGTACTCCGATCGAGCTACGACTTGTTCAGTGTGTATTCGGATGTTAGAGAGTGGACCAAAATCTAACCATGGATATTCGGTATTTGAGAGGGTAGAAGTAACGATAGCAAACATATAATGTCATCACCGACGGAACCCATTCGTAAGGTGCGAACGAAGAACAAAAGTTCGAAAACTAAAAATTCGCCGTCTGAAGTGTACGTTAGTATGGTTCTTCCAGCAGAGCAAACGACAGCTTTAGCAAAAGCACGCTCGAATGTCAAGCTAAGCGCAAAGATATATCAGTGTATGGGATATGTGAAGTAAAAGCATCTTACGCCCAGCGTAAGGATCGAAGTTCCAAAGTGAAAAAACAGCAAGCGAAGTAAGATTCGTCGACATGGGAGAACGTCTAGCGATCGAAAACTCAGACGGGATGACATCATCACTGTTGGACCAATATTAACTATTTCATTGTCTCTTCTCGTTTACTCTAAGCACTCCGAATGTGATGTTTTCACTGCAATGTATGTTTGAAATATTTCAGTCGACAAGAGATAACATGGTAAGACACAAAAAAAGACATTCGGACGCTGAGGACGTCATGTCTGACAGTCTTGAAAAAAAAGGATATTTTTGGAAAATGAATGAAAGCGACCCTACCTCTAGTGATGATGCTATGATGTCAGAGGACTCGTCACCATCTGCAGACCTTGACCCTTGGAACGAAATCATAGATGAAGCGTATTGGAAGTGCCAATCACAATTCGACAGCAAAGTAGTCGAGATCTTGGATGAAGACAGCGACGTAAGTGAAGAAAAAGCCAGAGAGGATGTTTTAGAAAACAAGAAGTGTCCACAGAACTGCCATGATGAATAGATTTGGCAAAATTGCTATGGCTCCAAGCGATGAAAAGAGATCCCATCTATAAAGACGACGTTCAGCCGACTTGTCGAAATAGAAGGTTTCGATAATGAGGAAGCTTTGAAATACGCCATACTTTTGTTTGTAAGGTCTTACGACTATGACCTTCCAGATTTGTCGGATAAGAAAGACAAGAAACAAATGGAAGAGACATGGCAAGGACAGTTAAGAATGCTACCGAACCATCGCGTGTGCTTCGAGATTTTTTCCCCTGAGAGAGAAAGAAAAAATGAGAACGATTAACTGATATCGATAATGTGGAAATATGTGCTTTGAATGGGTTTGACATAATATTCGCGTTTGTGTTTATCAGTGTAAAATATGTATCAATAATATCAATAGAGTGTATCAATAAAGTTCATAAAGGCTTTTTTCGTTCTCATAGTCATTGTTCGTATATGTTGATCGGATTTAAGGCAAAGGAGTCTAAATAACCCGCTTGTATACTATAGTATAGGTACAATTGTAATTTGATTGAATTGTTCGTTCCGTGTCGTTTACATGGTTAAAATTTGAAACGAAGGAAAGGGTTTAGATTTAAACATAGTCTTAAATCATAAATTTGGTTCCTTTATCTTAAACACTCTTGAATATTATCACAATAGATCCTGAGTGCAGAATCTTCTAAACTTGGAACAATGTTATCTATTAACTCTATTGTTCGATATTTTGACTTGCTCTATTACACACTGTGGATAGAATTTACACGATATTTTCATAGATACGTGCCTTGCTAGCCAGTACATCTCCTTTTCACGATATTACATCAGGACTGCAACATGATAATATTTATACTTGTCGGACTCGGTATTTTAATTCATGCATTATGTATCAAGGATGGGATTCTAATACAAATCGTTATCAATGCTAAAGGTCATACAATGTACCATTGTTTTAACCATCCATTGATCACGTCAGTCACGGTTATAAGTAAAAAAAAAGATTGGGAAAGGATAATTGTATAAATAATCACTATATTGATACAGCGTAAAAGACGCAACTTGTACACACTAATAGCGGTAGTTATTTTTAACTGACAGTTTTGAACCACACGCATGGTCTGTTTAACTACTTGTAGTTCATTTAGGATAACTTGAGACATTACAGTAAAACTCGGATATAACATACTGGTCATAGGAAAAAGGTAAGCAATAACCGAGGTATGTTAAATCCATATAGCATTCTAAGTGTGCTATATAATTTTACGAACTATATAATTTACTCTTTTAAAGCATACTAGAATAAATTACATTTTTCACATCTATTTTGTGGTAGATTTCTGTTTCCTTGTTTCATATATGTATGTAAATTATTAATTTAATATCAATTTGTTAAATTATAAATAAAATGAATAGAAATTACCAAAACTGTTATGCAGTTTTCATATTCTACTTCCGAAAATACAGACATAATAAAGTCTGCTTACATACAGTATAAACTGCATAAAGCTGCCGGTTGCGCCAAGTGTCCGGATTTGCCAATTACAGCAGGTGACTGCTTGAACGAGTTTTAATAAAACTGTCTTAACAGTTCATTCAGACATACTAAAATTTGTCATTTTCGTATAATTTATGTCAACAGAACGGTGTTAAATAACATTCCTTTAATTAAAAAACAGATTAACATTGGGCATATCCCTACATTTTGTGGTTAATACATCTTCAATAAAGCTTTAAATTGCACCAAGTCCTTAAATTTTGATGACATATTCGATAAAAACGTGGTCACGAAACTCTCCGACGTGGCCGCCATTCTGTTAATGGGGACGCTTAAAAAGCCGTACTCCGTTTATTTTTCGGTATTTAACGTAAATAAATCATTAGACGAGTTCGCTCACAAACTTACTTCATCTTCGTATATTTTTTAAACAAATATATCTTAAGCGCATGTATTGAAATTAATTTTAATTGCTTAACATCAAACTTTAGACAACCTTCTCAACGCCTAATTAAATAAATTTGAGTAAAAACTTGTTTTTTTAAAGTGTTGGTCTTCATTAAAAATACAACTGTCAACAATTATATGTAAATCGGAAGTAATATATCATGTGACCACATTGGTCAGTTGTTTTTCTAAGTTATTTACTACTGTTATACATTAAACTGCATTCTTCAAATTTCCCAGTCAGTATTGAAAGCAATCGGACACTGGCGACGATGTTACATACCATTAAAATTCATTTATTATCCCCCTCCTTAGTAGTTGTATATATTTTCATCTACATCTAGCGTTCCGTCTCCTCCGTCCCCGTAACGATTTTATTAATTTCAATTTTCGAATTTAAGTATTCAAAGAATTATGTAGGTTCTGGTACCTATTTTCTATTGATGATTTCGACTGGCTATTGTCCTATTAAACATCGACGTGGCATACGTCATTCACGATATCATCTTAGTCATTAAATATATCAGCTGGCTAAGTTTTACGAGTGAATACGCTCACAATATATTAATATACATGTACCTACAAAACCTGCTCCATTTAGCTGGTATATAGCTAGATCAAATGAGGAAATTACTTATCAGTGACGAGCTATTTACATAAGCTGAATGACTATGGTTACCTGGGTGACGATTTTAAAAGAACGTTGATGCTATCTCAGATTTCGTCATGTTTTAATGACAAGTCGGGAGGATATGGTATAACCTCTGCAGAGCGGCCTTCAACAACAACAGCTTTTGATATTTCCCCTTGGTTTAACCTCTGTAGAGCAACATTCTCTGAACAGCAACACATTTTAGTCCCCCGAGTGGGTGTTGTTCAAGAAAAGTTGTACTGAATAAGTAGTATGACTTCTTATATCACAATCACCAGGGTGGAGAACTCATAAGGGATATTGTGCATTTCATGCATTTAATCTGTTTATGCCCAGGTCACATTTAACCCGGCGCCCGGCCGGCGTTCCCGATTTTTAGGAATCGGAGATCGGAATCAGATCGGCCGGCAAATTAATTCCTTCAAACTAAAAAGGTGCCCGTCAGATGCCCGTACGGGATCCGGAAGATGGCCGCAAGTCAATCGTCCGATTTCATGATTTTCTAACCCCGATTTTCTAACAGATGCCCGTCCGATATCCGCACAATGCTTTTACGACGCCCGTGCAATAATCGCCAGGGGTATCGCCCGATTCTTCCAAGTCGCAGGGTGTCCGGACGGGCATCGAGGTAGCGCCAATGGACTACATTACGAACATCGGCCGATGTCCGCCCGGCGTGTGTCTATGAGTGAGTCGGATAAATATTGTATGATTATATTGAGTTTTTCCATGATATGCATTTAGTTTCAAAAATCAGGTATGCCCGCGATCAACATCAAAATCGCGCTTTTGAGGCCAAGAGTAGCTTTGGCACGCTATAGATTCATCCCCGTCCTTGTCGTTGTGTAACTAGGTTAATATTTATGTACTTTTCTACGATAAAACAGCATCGCACCAGAGACGCAGCAAGCGCGCAAATTACCCAATGCCGACACGGCGAGGTAGTGACGAAAATAACTGTACGGGACCCTTCCGATGCCTCGTAATTGGAATGAGTACATCCTAAATCCTTTAACCAGGATCTATTGAAGGGCAAGTCTGGTGCCAGCAGCCGCGGTAATTCCAGATATTGTAGTGTTTATTAAAGTTGCAGCAGTTAAAAAGCTCGTAGTTAGATCTCGGGTGCAGGCGGGCGGTACGCTTACAGCGGCACACGCTGCCCGTCCTGCCCTCCACGCTGGTACACCGTGCCCTTGTGCTCTTGACCTAGTATCTCGGCCGGCCGGAATGTTTACTTAAAGAAATTAGAGTGCTCCAAGCAGGCCTAAACTACGCCTCGATAATGTTGCAAGGAATACATGTAATAGAATAGGACCTCGGTTCTATTTTGTTTGTTTCAGGAGCGCGAGGTAATAATTTGTAAGGACTGACGGGGGCATCTGTATTGCAGCGCTAGAGGTGAAATTCTTGGATCGTCGCAAGACGCACTACAACGAAAGCATTTACCAAACATGTTTACATTAATCAAGAACAAAAGTCAGAGGTTTAAATAGGATCAAATACCGCGTAGTTCTAACTCTAAACGATGCCAATTTTAGTCCTCAGTCCCTTTGAGTTACATTCGTCCATATTTTGTGCACAAACGCCAGATCGGGTTTTGCTCTCAGCAGTACAGAAATCATCTCTGTGTTGCAAACTAAATATCCGTCGTAATACCCCAGTCACAATTAAGCCCTGATAAGTTTCCGACCGGGTATCTGACACATCGTCCGGGTGCGGTAGCAATTTAGGCCGCTATGTGTACCCATATATTTACCGGACGCCGGCCGGGCGCCGTGCAGAAGTAAAATGCAAAAAAATCTATAAGTGGAAAGGACAGAGCGCCACCAAACAAGAGCAAGATGTGACTGTTTAAGAAGAAGAGAGTGTTGTTTCAGTCGCCAATGTGGGAGAAGTTAGTTAAAATCAAAATTATCTGACCACCAAGAAGAGGAGATTTTTCGAGGATCACTAACTTTCTACGACATGAGCTCAGCAGACTACGAAAATAATTCAAAGAAAAACGCTTTACTCCTTGAATTATCATAAACGGTGTCTGGACCGGGTGAGGTTTCCCGTGTTGAGTCAAACTAAGCGCCCCAAGCTCCACTCTTGGTGGGGCGCTTCCGTCAATTCCTTCAAGTTTCAGCTTTGCAACCATACTCCGCCCGAAACCAAAAAACTTTAGGTTTCCCGGGGTCTGACGGCGAGGTCATTGAAGCAGCTATCGCTGATCGACATTTTATCTGATGCATTGAAAATTCTTAGTGTTGTGCCTAAGGCCCAAATCGAGCCTGTCCATAGTAGCAGACTGATTTAATGCACTCCCTAGGGTCCGCAGACGTCGATATTAACCTCAGTTCGGTTGACACCAACAAAACCCGCAAGTCAGCGAGGGTCTCAAAACGTCTGCAGGGAATATAGGCACGCTGTACAACTGTCGAGGAACAAAAACATGATGTAGAGGGGTAAAACAAGGTTTACTCTTAAACAGCAAAACATCGGATGTACTCTGAAAGAGCAAAACACCGGGTGTACGCTGAAGGACAAAGCACCGGTACCGATTGTTTCCCCACCCCAATATGATTATATACAGTCATGGTCTGATATCTATTCTTTGTTTACAGTCAGTTTTAGTGTCCCTATATGAGACAGTCCCTCAAAGTTATTCTATAGATAAACTAAATGACCGTGTATGCTAAACCACAGTTTAGAAGAGCAGTTTTTTGGAGAAAATCCTTTTAAACATGATATATAAATGTTTAACAAATAAATGAAATGTATACAAGCACACGCTAGGTATAATAATTCAGTAAACTAATACATTCACTTCTATAGTCCAGTAGCGTGTTCAGTTACCCTGAACGTTCCAAAACGTTTTGTAACGTAAGTGTCGAAACAACTCAACCCAAAGACAACTCAACCCGAGACACCTTAATCTCCATTGTCGTTCCCAAAGCCTAGTAAGATTCTCGATACTAGATCGACAATCTTGATAACCTCGGTTTACGAGGATTGAGTTGTCCCAACTTTGAATTGAGTCAGTGATTTTATATAACAGAGATTTGTAACATCGAATTTCACTTATCAATTTTCTACAGGGCTTATAAACTTTAACTGATCAGCAGATATGCAATGATCAAATAAAGAGATATTGAAAACGAAACCCGCACACTATGAGGGCAGCCATTTTGAAAAGCAAAGTTGCACATAGTGTTTTCGGCAAGAACAAAAACTTGTCTATACCAATCACTAGCTAGCGATTCAATGTGCTACATGCTAGAAGACCTTTTCGTAGAAAAAACACTTTGAATAACTGGCTTTTAGGATCTTTATCTTGGATATAGGCAACAGAGTAATTGGCAATGCTGTTTCAACGTCGGAAATGACACATTCGACAGGCCGCCGGTTTAGAAGGAAGTAATGTATCCTCTGTTTTGTTGATAATGCAGAATGATAACCTTAAATCATAAAACAAAAGAAAGTACATTTAAAGAGGATACTTACCTACCACATGTATAACGTTAAATCATAATTCCTTCAAGTTAAAAGTAAACATTTATGATTGCTATAATGTGATGTCATTCAAAATAAACTTACTAAATACCACACTATCAACCATCCGTAAAGATGTTATGCATTCAAGCAATTATACGCACAGAAATTTGACTCCCCTTACTTCCTGCTAGTTTTCAGCTCGTAAAAAACATTTCATTTGTAAATTTTCTCATTATATAGTATGATTCATTGAATTGCGACCCACAAAATAAAATTATACTCTATAACCATGTACATCTGATTGAGTGTATTTGTATGAACGAGGTGAGTCTGAGCTGAGTGTTAGTGACAGAGTGAATATGTGAGTGGATGGGTAGGAATGAGTGTGTGAATGTACACCAAAATAAATAAATACTCTCTATCAATATGCATATGTTACAAAATAAAAAATACGTTCTGTTCTGTGCATTATACCCAAATATCAGGTCTTAGATTACAAAACTAGACACCTTATTATTTTAATGTCGATTATCATAAAAAAGAAGTCAACATTTACATGTATATCCATATGGCGGTACCAGCGGGAGTTTTGGGGGTCCGAACCCCTATACCGGGTACAGGCAAATATATCAACACAGTACTGTTATATACCTATATACAACATTGAACACATACATCGGATCTTTGATGAGTTTCCTTTGACCTCCACTCAGATCTAGTTTTCAAAACTTTATAAGCCGCTTTTTGACATTTTGTTATATTCCTAAGCGTGGAAGGATCCTGAATGGGCTTTTATTTCAATTTCTTATTATATTTTGGCGTAGACATTCATTAAGAGCATAGATACAGATACGCTGAAGATCTTAGGTTAACCTCCGCCCGCAATAAATAAGTAATTTAAAACAAATATTCGTTAATTGTCCAAGCTGTCCGGATAGCACAGTACGTAGGACACAAGTCCACTGATCCAGGGGTCGTGGTTTCGATTCTCGGGCGGGGTAATTTATCGAGAAGTTAGGTCAAGAAATATTTTGATTTGACCGATACAATGTGTTATCTTACTTAACAAAACTTATAACAATAGACGCACATTTGTGTGCATATCTTAGCTATTGTTAGCCCGATTTTATTGAAATTTGCAACAAAAATAGTTTAAGACGCTAAAAAAATAATTATTAGTATTTTATGTCATTACAAAATGGGTAATTTTTAAAAAAAGGAAATTGCAGTGTGTGAGAAAGTGAAAGTAATTCAATGTTGATTGCGATCTGTGCGAAAAAAAAATGAATGCTGCAAAATAACAATGTGACAATTGTGTCTCTAATAACGGGTGAAGCGTCCATGGTGTTGAGAACCGCATGGCATCTTGATTTCACGGATCACATACACTGCTGGAAATTATTCTGTTGTATACCTGCCCACTCGAGCACAATCCTTCTGCATAGCTCAGCTAGAGGTTTGGCTGCAACACTACGGTGTACACGGCGGTTTAGTTCACCCTTTACGTGCTATTTTATGTTCAGACTGGAGATGTCAATGGTATGCCACCAGCGTGATGTTTTGGCATGTGTCTCAATGGAAATAAGAGTAACTCGTTCTTGTGTTATCATTGGCGTTGGTGCCTATCATAGACATGAATTTTACTTTATAAAAACTTATACCATATATGATTTTTTAACCATAGTATGTATACTATGCTGAAATAAATCTATCTACATGTAAGCCAAAATATTTTTTTTCTATCTATGTTGTAATTCTGTTGTCGTTCTTGCTGTATGGGCTTGTGCACCATCCATTTTACAAACCATTATCTAATTCTCGCTGTTCTATGGTTAGTCGGTCCATTTTTTTTTAATTTGTAGGTCGTAAATCTGCCTATAGGGACCATGCGCAATTAGGATTCGCGCCGGTCACGAAGCCATCTAGCATTTAATATGTAAGACTACTTTGGAAAATGTGATAACATGGTAATAATTGATACGTAGTCAATAGCTGATGTACAAAATTTCGTTAGAAATATCGGTAAATAAAAAAAATATACGCATTTGAACTATGTTTTTAAGTTGTGTTAAGTGAACGGTTTTAAACAGTACAAAATGTGCAGTGTTTGTATTCGGCTGAACGCCAAACGTAAAATTGTTCAGACTGATGTTAGTCAGATCGCGAACTCGTATTTGTTTTAAATTGTCCGACATATAAAGGTTAGGGGTTCTAGGTCACAACTATTGTTACAAGTGGCGTTACATTATGGTGTATTGAGTTGATTTATATCAGTCGTTGACTGGCCTCCTAAATGTGTCTTATGTACAAGTATTTATGTAAAATTTCTTCCAATGTATTTTGTTATCAGGGGCATATCCAGGATTTTTTTAGGGGGTCCGAACTTTTGAAACACAACTATATTATACACTGTTTACAGAATAATGTAACATATCTATAATAAAAAACTATATAACCTTTAGCCGTAAGTAAAGCACGGAGGCAAGCGAAGCGAGCCAACGAAATATTGCTTCATACTTCTAAAAATGACTCACAGTCAAAAATACACTTATGGACAAATACATTTTGGAAAATTCTGGGGGCGTTCGGAGCTCCTTGACTCACCGCTGGATCCGCTTATTGATATTTTATCTGTAATAGTATAGCCAGTTATATAATTCTTACTTCCCATCTTTGTACTTGGGTCGCTAAAACATGTAAAAATATGAATTAATTGCCAACAATTTAAATTATTTGTTAGGTTATACTATGTGCTTGACGTGTTTATGATCAACATCTACGTGAGATGTGTCTAATCATGACAAGTGCAAATGTTAGGCAGGTGCGTAAAATCCACTTATCAAATAAGAGTCACGTTTTGCTAAACAAGGTCATCAAGGACAAAACGTGACTGTCTTGGTATCATATCATAGTGTTTAGTAAATGTTAGCCAACATCGCATAATCGTGGTGAGGGCAAAACATAAACTTGATAATACATGTTTTTGGAGCGCTCTGTATGCCAATTAAGTAGAACTACATGATGGTAAATTTTGTGACCGTTTGATATATCGTGGTCATTGATGAATGTTTCTTATTTACTGAGATAACAAGCAGACAACATTTGTCAAAGGTACATTCCAAGAGAGACAGTTAACGCTGTGGTTCAGGTGTTTTCAATGTTTTGTCACCAACGTTTTAGGTATTATTTAATAGTCAAACATGTCACAAGTTTGTCTTCAAAACGCCCGCCTTATGTGACTCATTTACAGCCGTCTGATTACGTACTCGTGTCTTGACTTAATTAGAATTTAACTTTAACCTTAAAGATGGATCAAATCACCATTGCAAATGTCTGTTTTCGAACCGTTGATTAACAACACTTTAAAATTCCAAAGCGTCTCTGTGAATAAGATCAGTAAGATTTCATAAGATTTGAGATGGATAATTGTAATATAGTAGGCATGGTTCTGTTAGATCTACAAATGGCCCTCTTCTTTTCTTATTTATGTTAATAATATGTCTATGGTAGTTAAGAACAAACATGTTTTATATGCTTATGAGTATTTTTTGCGTCAGGTAATGATAAATCAAAAGTTGAAAAATTATTGTCTGAAGATCTTGCCTATGTAAGCCAATGTCTTATTGACAACAAATTGTCATTACTATGGGAAAAATATAATCAATTCTTTTTGGATATAAATAAAATCCAAATCCTAACCTTAATATTATTTGTAATGACTCTGAAATTAAAAGTACCTCTTCCGTTAAATATCTTGGAGCAACTTTAGGATATAGTTTATATTTTAATGCAATGGCACATTATTTTTTCTTAAAATGCATATTTTCGTTTAATATTTCTTTAAAAAGATTATTTCTTTAAACGCACAAGAAATTATCCCTAATATAGTCTCATTTTGACTAAGCATGCACTATTTGGTATCATAGCTTAACAAGATCTTTACAAAAAAAACTTCAAGTCACACAAAATAAACTAATAAGATTTGTTCTAGGACTTGAATTCAGAGCACACATTGGTCCACACTATTGAAATCTGTCGGCTGCTTGGCAGAACAAGTATTTATGAGAAGTGAACACAGTATGTTGTCTTAAGTTTTTAAAGTTAAACATGGGCTAGCTCCCCTCTACTTACATAACAGTTTTTTCATTCTTACAGTACAAGGATCAGTCAAAAAGGTGCTATACCTACGGTTAAAAGTTATGGTAAAAAACCATTTATTTATTTGGCTGCTTAATTATGGAACAGTCTACCACCTTTTAAAATAGAATTAAATAAATGTTATTCTTTTAAATCTTTTGTCGATGAATACCTTTTAGATAACTTTAATAATTTTAGTTTGTGTATCCTATGTTTTATGAGTCTTTTAAACCCATATTTTATAACTGATGATGTTTTGGCTATATATATTTCCTTATTCAAATTAAATCTTAATTTTGCACTGCCTTAATACTAATTGTTCCATGGTCTATGATAATATCAAGCTTTTTGAATTGATGACTTTGATATGTTATAGGTTATTGAATTACATGTTTTACTAAATTAGTTCTCATTTATGCTGTGATAAATGGCACATCTATATTAATCAACTTTTATCAACTACACTTTTATACAAGTTTGATTATTTGCCTCTCTATATCATGCCGCCAATTCAAGGACCACAATGGAAATAAGAGTTTCTCTTTCTTGTGTTATCCTTGGCGTTGTTGTGCACGTTGATGCAATTATCGTTTCAAAAATTAGCGTCTAAGTGGAAATAGGGTTTAATTATATCATAAAGCGTTTATTTGAAAAAAGAAGCATCTTGCAACTTATTTCCAATAGTAACCATAAAATTATTGATATAACGGTAAATGCAATGTTGAATAAACTAGCAAAAAGTAGCAGTCTAAAAACAGTGGTTGCTATGGCAACCAAAGTACATAAAAGGCGAAAAATATGACTTTTAACAAAACAGTATAAAATCACTCATTTTTTCTGCAATGATTTGTAACATTTATACATGGAGTTGTGCTTAACAATAACGTGTTGATTGTATGGACGAGGATATCAGGAGTGAAAAAAATATAAGTGTGTGTTAATTTTTGTTCATTCGGTATTTATATACGTTATATTTATTATTATATACATTCTTATGTACAGATAGTTCAAATATATTCCGAAGCTGTGAATGATACATGTAGTCTTAGAAATTGCTTTTTGCCGACTTAAAAGATTGATATGAATTGGTAACCTAACCTGGTTAATGGTAACCAAGGATATCATTTATGATCCCTTATTGGATTTTCTAACACTTTCTTTTCAACAAACCACACAAAAATTGCGCCTTTTAATTTTTGTAATTGTTGAATTATGTCGGAATAAATCGCATACAGAGTATATTTTGTTTTTGTGTTTCCTCTTTGAACACTGTTCAATAATGCTATTTGTCCTAAAATATGACAAAATATACCTCACTGCAAGTCTGATGTAGGTATCTCTGAGTACGATCTATCTATTAAAGATGCTTTCTTTTCTGAAATGATTTACCATATTGATTTCATATTAATCTCGATGATCTGGTGGAAAATGCTACTTTTGATAATTTGGAAATACCATACATTGTAGATTGGTATATTCTCCGTTATACATAGATGTGGAGTTTGGTACGTGGGAATGTAACAAGCACTGATTAAACCCATCGTTGTGGAATCAACGTATTCCCGTAAAGAACGTGTATTTTTATCAATATATCAAGTAATCTTAACACAGATAAAAAGAGAAACAAAAAAATAATTTATCGCAGCTAATGTACATTATGACAACATCTGATGTTTTACTGTGCAAATGTATTTTACCACAGTATACTTTCTGCTGGTTAATAAATAGAAAATGAAAAACTATTAAACTGTTCTTGTCATTTTTATTACAAATTATCTGCTTCAACTTGAAATTCCAAAGAAAACAATACATTATACAGTAAAGATTAAAGTACTAAGACCACTTTTGTAGTTTCAAAATCATGCGATTGTTGACAATTGTTAAGAGCCAAATGCTTAATTTGTGAACAAAAAAGGTCTCTTTGATAAGACTGTTATAACAGGATAATATTAAACGTTGATAATTATGTACCAAAAGCATGTGCTATCATCATCCCAATGCATGCCTGTCGCAGAAGACATTACATTTTCACGATTTGGATAGGCGACGGTCATTCTTGAATAGTCCGACATCATTAACCTGAGATCGATCTACTTTATAAGTTCAAGCTTCACTGATATTGAATAATGAGCTTTCAATAGAATTTGTATATAAATACTCGTGGCCAGTATTATAATCTCATTTTCAATAAGCGGGTGCAAGTGGTGTCGCTGGTCTATTCTCTCTGTCCCTTACGATATAAAGATTGGATAAGCAACCTAAAATATGCTATAGCAGTAGACCTTCAACTGCATGGTCTATAAAAAGTATTATCTCATCAAATTTGGGAAAATTTTAATGAATAAAGTTGATTTTTGACTTGTTCGTTACTGTCGCCGATCAATATGCTGTGTCTTCAAATATGCGTAGAAACTAAACAAAGCAATTTAGCTCAATTTTGTTAAGGTTATGTAGTAACTGAAAGCTTATAGTCATAAGCCAAATGTATTTCCCAACAACTTTCGATCGTTAATTGACTTTCAACCTCATTAAAAGTCTGGTTTTTAGAAATTAAATTTTTCGGAAATGTACGTTACTAAGTTTTTACATGGCAGCGTTTCATGCATTTATTACTCACCCTAAATTGACTTTTAATTGACATGTTCGTTACCTTATGTTTCTAAAATACCATACTATTAGAAAGACATTAACTTACCTTGAAATGAGTAATGCTGCGTATAAGCTCAAAAGAACATGTTAACTTTATATTCTTTTGAAATTACTGAAGGATAATCGAGTAAAAGCTCCTAATTTGAAGTGTCCGTTACTGACATGTTCGTGACTGAAATTTACATACAGCGTGTTTTTGGCGGTTTAAGTCCACTTTTTTAATCTCTGTGTACATGATTTCATTAAACTTGACGATATCACGAACGATAAAACTTACAGAGAAGGTCAACTGCCGCTTTATAGAAATTAAAAGGAGATCTCGCAATACGGCAGTAAGGTTATTTTCTTTGAGCCACAAATTTGCTTTAATTGATTTTCTCATATTTTGTTCCGCTAAATCATTTGATATTGGGGTGAAATTTATAATATGTTTTATTGAATGCATAGTACAGGTTCAAAATATAAGCCATGACAAAAGTATGACATTTTCGTTACGACAATGTAACGAACATGTCAGCAGCATTAACGATTCACCTTACCAGTCTAACATGAAATTAAGTTGTTTCTTCAATTGAAGTATATAATTCGTTCCTTATTTTCACTTTTTACCAATATCTTAAGTGAGCTTAAGCATTGGTTTCTTTTGAAATCGTATTTATTATACCACACATTCATTTCGTTTTATGTTTTTTGTATGCCCAACCGATTAAATTGTCTCATCCTGTCTTTAGCCAGTTTCAGAAAAATGTATCGGAGAGTTCATTGCAGTATTCTATTTGCAGTGATACACATATGAATGATTAGTAACGAACATGTCAAGATTAGTGACGGGCATTTCAGGGTTTTTTTTCTTTTCTTGTGAAATGAAGGGCAGGAATTTAGAAATAAAAACCGTCGATGGCTTATACAGAGCAAATGCAATGTGAACTTATATATAGAAAGATTGAGAAAACAAATTACAAGCTTCTGGTAACGAACATTTTGGCGACATTTTGGTAGCATTTTTAAAAAAAAAATCTTGTGAAAAATCCCATATAAGAGTAATTCTTCAATCACAAATTATCCTTTGAAGGTTCCAGTGTAATATATAAATGGAATTATAAACGTGGAATATCCAGACATAAAATTATGATTTATTATATTCATATCGATAACAAATTTTTTTGAACCAGATTGTACTGAGTTTGATCTAGCATATGGCAATTGAATATATTTAGTCAGTACGAATATCTTTCTTTATTTTCTGAAGATTGACGCTTTGTTAATATTAGGCAAAATTCTTAAATGTGTAATATACCAACTATTTTTAGTAAGCGACCATTGAAAGTTAGCATAACGAACATTTCATGGCAAAATTTGTACCCCTGACAGTCGTACTTCAAAATAAGCATATGACAACATTCACTGATGTCATGATCAAAATATTTCAGGAAGTTGTTGTTTACAGGTTATATTCTTCGATTAAAATGCTAAATAAAGAATTGTAGAACACTGATTTTCTTGTCTTTCATACCTCCAAAATGCACTCGCTTTTTGAAAAGTGAGAAAATATAAATGCAGTTTAAACCCAGGTTAAAATTGTTCACTACATGTATATATATGAACAAAACGATCGCATCCGTATAGTTTGCAATTATCAACGTAAACATTATCTTGATCATATGATATAATCATGCATTATTACAGTAACATGCACAACACTTTGTGCAAACATAAAAATATATATGTTCATAAATATACACATACATGAATACTAACATTTGTGCAAGAACACCACCTTATGTACCTTATTTGGAGACTTCAGATTTACATAAATACTCTGGAGAAGTTTTTACTAATTTTGAGTTTTCACTCAATTAGAATTAAAATTCTATGCCACACGTAGGATAGTGGCCACAATCTTGTCCCAAGAATACGCACGACAAGCCATACTGATTGAAACAATACTTTTCAAGAAAATAGATTTATTATATCTTATCGTATACTGTCGTAATCTTTAAAACATAAAATAAAATTAGACCACAAACATTTGGTATATTACTAGCCTGCAGTATTTTTAAAACTTTTAGCGTGTAGTGTGTCACGCACATCTTTACATATTGGTAGTATTAATTGAGCGTGTTTATTAATCATAACAAGGTGGTAATTGAATTATTTTGCTTTTAGATCTTAATACCCCTTTTTATTGATATTTAAAAGGAAAAATTTCAGTCACATATTAAGTTATCATTCTTTCTTTAATTGATATACTATACATCTTCTGTATAGAACAGAAATAATCAAACAACAATTCGTTCCATCATATAACATTGATTGTAGTCCATCCAAATGTCCCAATTCTTTTAATATTAGTTCCCCCAGACGTTGTGGACGTTGACCACTTAAATCATACGTATAAACATGATTTACATGCAAATCAGATATCAGTAACATGTCAGCATCTGTAACTGTTATACACCGTAATAACTGACTTCCTTCTATTGGAAAGGTAAATAATTCATCCCCATTCATGTCCAACGTTTTCACACTATTATAATTCAAAACATAGACTCTTGTTTTATCAATGTTGGTAGACATGATATTACCCATTGAATAAAATCTTAACTTTTCAGGATCATCTATGTCTATATTAAAAACCCTTTGCAACTCACCTGATAAACTATATACATGTATACATGTTTGTTTGTCAATATCACGAATACTATTCAGTATCCAGATATCTTTACCACTAAATACCATACCAAAAGTTTTATCAATACTACTCTCTAATATAATTCTTTGTTTTAAACTCATTGATTCATTGATATATATAAACTGTAAAACATAGGGATCTATCACCAAAACTGCCACTTCTGAAGAAGATATAGCCACAACATACAATGGTTCGTTCTTTAAATCACAAAAATCTTTCACATTATATTTATCATCAAGTCTCTTTAATCTCCTGTTTTTGTTGTCAGTTACAACTATTGTACCGTCTGACAGCTGGCACATATATAATATCTTACTTGGAAACTTATCTGATTCAACTGTGACATCAAATTTCTTCATAAAATTTGCATCAGTAAAAGGTTTGGTTGTAGCCTGTGAAATATAGAAAATGTAAGTATATTAGTACTGAATATAGACCGTCATGATTATATTGAACAATATTATCAACAAACATTTGTAGTTAAATAAAATAGTAAATCTTCAAACAAACATGCAGTTTTTATACGCCCGTTTGAAAAACGGGACGTATTATGCTATTGTGTTGTCTGTTTGTGCATCTGTCTCTCTGTCCGTGGACAATTACTTGTCTCGATGATGACTCAAGAAAAGATGAACCTAGGTGCATCAAATGTTATGTGTGGATAGCCCTTAGGTAAGGATCCTTATTGATTTGAGACCCAAGGGTCAAAGGTGAAGGTCACTGGAACTTTGAATATGAAAACTTTGCCAGACATAACTCAACACAGACTGTACATAGTTTTACAAAATTTTATGTGTGGTCAAGGTCAAGGGTCAAGGGTCACTGGGACCTGATATATGGAAAAACCTTTGTCCGGCCGATACCTCAACATTCGATTCACTTAAGTTCACCAAATTTTATATGTGGCTAGCTCTTGAGTAGAGGGTGTGCCCTATTGACTTTGAGAACCCAAGGTCAAAGGCAAAGGTCACCGGGACTTAAAATATGGAAATTTTGTCCGGACGATAACTCAACAAAGACTGTTCCAAGGTTCACCATTTTTTGTAGATAGCCCTTGGGGAGATGGTGTGCCTTACTTACTGTGAGACCCCAAGGTCAAAGATTACGGTCACTGGGACTTAAAATATAAAAACTTTAGCCGGACGATTACTACACAACGACTCTGCCTAGGTTAACAAAAAGTTATGTGTTGATGGCCCTATGGTAGAAGGCTTGCCCTATTGATTTTAAGACCCCATGGTCAAAAGTCAAGGTCACTGGGACATAAGATATGAAAACTTTGTCCGGGCAATAACAACCATTTGATCAAGGTTCACTTTTTTGCGTTGATAGCCTTTGTGTAAAGTGTGTGCCATTCTCGTTCAGTAGCTCCGGGATCAAAGGTCATGGTCACTGGGATTTATAGTGGAATATTTTGTCCGGACAATAAATGAACAAAAGATGTTTTAGGTTAACCAAATTTTATTTGTGGGTGGCCTTTGTGGGAAGGTCGTGCCCTTTTTGTTCTGAGGTTTCAGGTTCAATGGTCAATGTTGCTGAGTAAACGTTGTCTAGACGATAACTCATCAACTGTTTCATTTAAGTTTACCTAATTTTATATGTGTATAATCCTCGTGTCAAGTATGTGCTCTATTGAATCTAAGATCCAGGGGTCAAAGGTCAAGGTCACTTGGACATCACATAGAAAACATAGATGTGTAGAAAATACAACAATAGCTTCACCCTGGTTTACCAAATTTTATGTGCGGCTAGCCCATGGGTCAGTGATGTGCATTATTGGTTCTTGGCCATGTGTAAAAGGGCAAAGTTACTGGAATTTCATATTGGAAATTTTGTGCTGATGATAACTTGCCAACGGCTGTACCTTTGTTTTTGAAATCCTTGCTTTGTATTGCCCTCCAGTCTAGGATTTGACCTAGTTATATCGAGTTCCCCGGTCATAGGTCAAGGCCACCGGTTCTTCATATGGGAAATAACACAGCATAGACAGCAAACGGGCGTTTACCCCGTTGCCCCGCCAAACGGAGCTCTTGTCACATATATGAATAAAGTACATATGAATAATTACAGAGAAACGATTTTGCGGCAGATGTAGGACGCAGGACTTGAAACAGCCGTTTTGAGTTCGATTTATAGACACGTCAGGTTATGAGATTTCAAAACAATAAAACAATTAATTTCGATATACCTCTGTAAATAGGTAAACAATTTATGGGATGATGAATTCTGAATTGTTTCAACAACACCAAACGAGCTTCAAATCATTATTATTATGATGTAATGTGTCTATCATTCATGCAAACTTGACGATATGGATATAAGGATAATTGATGTGAGGAATCACGTGAATGATGATTATTTGAAGCCAGTTTCGTTTTATTTGTTTATGCAAAGCTCGGCTGAGATACAACTCTTGCCAACCCTTGTTGTAACTGTATAATAACTGGTTATTTGTCAAATTAAACACGTATTTGGTACAGCATCAACATTCAAATTATATAATTTTTGTTTTGACTTTCTATGTCAACACCAGTATAATATTAATTTTTAAGATTTTTTACGGAGTATATGGGCCCTTCTATCACGCGTGTACATATACACCGAGGCCTGTTCAACATAACACACAATGCATAGAATATGTGTTTTTGGTACAGTTAACTATATCATGGTGATTCATGTATGATGAAATATGTGAAAACTCAATTGTATCAGGAAAAAAAATGTTCCCCAATCCGCTTTTTTCTATAATGTGATATTTGACCCCATCTTGAATATTACAGCGAGCGCTACGAAGCGTTCAATGGCATAACAATTCGCAAAGGAGGCTCGCTCCATCGCTCGCATTGATGAACGCTCGTCTGGTTAGTATCAACCTGTACGGAGTTCGGCTCGTCTCAGGCCTCGCTGAATATAAGGTTAAAATATTTATATATTAAACTAATTAAAACCAAAGATTCGGAAAAGTTAGTTTTTAAACTATCTCAAAGAAACATGTATGTATATGAACTACGTTACACTAGAGACTTGACATAGTCGAGAAATAATATATTTCTCTCATTATTTGCGTCGAATTTAATTATTAACCTACTAATATTATAAATATAAAATATTAACATCGTACTATCACAATTTCTTTGCATGTCTTACTGATGTGACTGTAAGTGTCACTCAGCCGCCCACAACTTATGAATGTGTTGTTAACACTGTACAAACCAATCTCCCCTGTTGTTATTTATTCTTAGATGAATTATATTGCACAAATCAACAAAAAGTATATTAAAATGAAACAAAAAAGTATCTGTCTCAAGTTTCTAAGTTTCGAATCAACCAACATAATAACTTTAGCCCTGGCATCGAGCTTTCGCCCCTTTCAAAAAATAGTAACGCGTTTTTTTCTATAAGGCTTGCTATAAAAGATCTACATGTAAATACATGTAATTCCAGATAGAATATTGTCGTTAATTATTATAATAGTTAAAACACGTTTTTATTATTGTACAAATACAAAAAATATTTTATAACAAAATAAAAAATACATCTGGTTCAAATTACTTTAATTCAAATCAACTAACTTACCATTCTTTGGCGAGACATCGTGCGTTCGGGTTCATTAAAAGCCGGCATATCATCTGGTACACCCTAGAAATAGAATAAACTTGTAATTTCAGACATAATATAATACATAGTCGTTTAGTCGTTGTTGAAACCGTACATAGCTGTTGATAGAACTAAAAATTTACAGTAAACGTCTTAATATTGACGCCCGTTTTATTCTGGCGGGTTTGACAGTCGAGGTCGGAATCGCCAAATATTGACCACGCGAACATTAAACACCGCCAAATATTGAACACGCGAATATGAAACACCCCGAGATATTGACCCCGCGAATATAAAACACCGCCAATTATTTATCAAAGTATGGCTACAAAATGTACTCTTACTTCGACCGTTACTTTCCTTTTTACTGTTTACAACGTCCCTGATGTTAAAATGTTGAGAAACTGATACTGAAATTCTACTTTTCCCCAAAGTTACATTATACTGAAATTCTATATTCCCCCCTAAGTTACAATTATAATCATGATTTTAAGAAGTCTGTTTAATGTTTGCATTTTTGTTTAATACATGTCAGTTAAGTTATGGCCCCTAATTATCTATCTAAACTTTGGTAATAGACAAAGATCAATAATGCACTGTTCTTCACGGTTAACAAATAAAGCGTTTGTTTTACAGATGTCAATTAATTTATGACACACCTGTCAAAACTTGAGGTATGGTACCCTTCTTCACAGTGTGCAAATACATGTATAGTGCCATTTAATACTTTAATATTTTGTTCAATAATGTACTTACGTCGTAGTCGGCGCTTTGTTCTTTTGGGAATACAATTGATAATCAAGGTTAATTATTGAGAAAAATGCAATTCTAAACGCCTCGAGTTATAAACAATGCATTTAAACAAATAATTTAATTCGGAAAACAAGAAAGATAATGTGAGAGCCACATTGAAGTCAGCTTTTTCCGCAGATGTGAAACATTGAGAACAACTTACGTTGTTACAAAAACAAATTTGATGAATTGCTTATAAGAATGTATACAAAGGGCAATAACGAATCTTGAAGGAAAAAGGATTTTCAGTAACTATATAGGGATAGGGTTTTGTTGGTATTTGACTAAGATGGCATAAGACATGAAAAACTATAAATGAAAAAAAAATATGGTATAAAATTGGTGAGTGAATTTTGTTAAAATGAAATCTTGTATGGCAAATGGTGATATTGTCGAAACAAAATGGCGAAAAAATATGACCGGAAAATGCCAGAATACTTGCTATTGGAGAGATAGAAATTATGACTGGAAAATGCCAGTAAACTTGCTATTGCAGAGATCGAAAATATGACTGCAAAATGCCAGTATACTTGCTATATGAGAGATCCAACATACTGAAAACTTAAACGTTATAAATACAAAGGAAAATAATCCATAATTAAGTCAATTGGAGTTGCGGTTACTGTCTCATTTTTTTCAACAGATGGTATGTAATCATTGCATGAAATTTCGTAAACATCTAACCATAAAAGGCAGAGATATCTAACACTTTGAAAACATTAACGCAAAAAATTCAAAGGGAAATAATCCATAATTAAGCCACGTACGGTTGTGGGTAATGTCTAGTTCTGTTCATCACATGGTATGTTATCATTGTATGAAGTTTCGAAAAGATCTGACTATAAATGGCAGACATATATAATAGTTACAAACTTTAACTTACTTGTTTACGACACCGGACGACCATACGCCCGCCCGTATGATTATTTTTACTGGTATGAACTATTGCCTTACTTATATTTGTCCTTCGGTCATACACGATTTATTTATTGTTTATAAATTTATTTCATAATTATTCAAAACTTAAAATGAAGCTCTATTTCATTTTATGTTTTATTTTTAAGTTATTATTCGACAATACTATTTAAGCAGAATATTAGAAGCAAACTATACATGTTTTAAACTTAGAGTGTTAGCAAAATTTTATGTTCAGATTGGTGTGGTGTCAAGTGGTGTAAATACTCATCTTTTTGTAAAATAATATTATGATGTCTGGTAAACTATCGATTGCTTCCATGAATGTACAGGGACTAAGTGACATACACAAAAGAAGAGAAGTAATAAACTTCCGAAGATACAAAAAATTAACTTAATCTGTATACAAGATACCCACTTTGCTAAAAATGATGAACTTATTTCTAGATCCATGTGAGGCTATGGATGTTTTTATAGTAATGGCAACACACATCTAGAGGCGATGCAATCCTCATTAACATCAGTTTTGATTATACTCTGGATGATAAAGAAAGAGACGAAAAGGACAATTTAATAATTTTACATTTTACCTATGATGAAATCAAATTGTTTTTATTTTGTCTGTATGGTCCAAACAGAGATAACCCAGCTTTTTATGACAATATTGGTGCAAAACTTTTAAATATTAATAACAATTGTATTCTAGTAAGATACTTTAATTGAGTAATGTGTCCGGAAAAAGTCTTTTTTAATTATATCAATGTTAACAATCCTAATTCCAGGGAAAAGGTGTTACAAATAATGCTAGATCATGACCTTATAGTCTGTTGGAGAGATGAAAATTTAGACATAAAAATACATGTTTTTAAATAATCCTATTTAACAGGCAAAAGTGCACGTCTTTTTAATCTCAAATATGTTAAGATAACGCCCAATTTGATAACCACCCCAAGAAACCATAGATAACAAAGACATACTGTTTGTTATAAATGATAGACTGTTCTGTGAAACACTTTTGTTAGAATTAAGAGGTGAAACAATTTCTTACCCATCATATAAAAATGCATAGGAAACTATTAAACAACTTAATTTAATACAAGAAATCGAAGCACTTATTAATCAAGAAAACAACAATAATAGAGACTTAATAGAGACTAAGCAGGGAGGACTTTTGGAACTTTAAAAAAAATATTTGCATAGTAAAATGATAAGATCTAGAGCGAAGTTGGTACACGAAGGTAAAAAACCTACAAATTTCTTCTGTAATCTTGACAATAGAAATTTTGTTTCTAAAACAATGAATAAGCTGTTTTCAAAATCATGTGTTTTCTTTATCAACCACGACGATATTATAAAATAAACTAGAAACCATTATCGAAAATTATACTCTGATGTTCCAGTTGAACGATTTGTTCCTATTGATTTTCTTTTAAATGCTAATATTCCTATATTGTCTATCCTATATTGAAGATAAACTCTCTTTATAAGGTAAATTAACAAACAATGAAATGTTAAGTATTCTTAAAAGAATGAAAAATAGTACAGCCCCTGGAAATTTTACTGGATCGATATTGGATTTTTAGTTAGATCCACAAATAAAGCTTTCGAACGAGAAGAACTATTTATTTCCTCTAAACAAGGCGTAATCACATGTAAACCAAAGGGAGACAAGGACAAGCTACTCTTGAAAAATTGGAGGCCGATATCCCTTCTTTATGTGTCATACAAAATTACATTTGCAGCTATCTATGCTAGACTAAAACCTGTTTTAAATAGTATAATCAGTGTAGATCAGACTTGAAGTTTGCCTGGTAGGTTTATAGGAGATAATATAAGATTAGTATACGACGTTCTCTTCTTTGCTGAAAAATACAATATCCCTGGCATGTTGCTACTAATTGATTTTGCATCATTTGACTCTGTCTCGTGGGTATACATGTTTAATGTTTTAAAGTTTTTTTAACTTTGGAGAAAACTTTACTAAGTGGATTAAGCTTTTTATACAAATATTGAGACATATGTCATAGTTAATGGCCATTTGTCAGACTGGTTTCCTATACAGCGTGGTTGCCGACAAGGTGATCCACTTTCCCCATACATGTTCTTAATCTGTGCCGAAAAAATGTCACTTTTAATTAATAACAATTCAGACATTCATGGTATCAACAACAATAATACAGAATTTCTAATATCTGAGTATGCAGTATCTATTCTTCTAGATGGTTCTGAAAAGTCACTTAGAGAAACCATGCTAGTTTTTAAATTTTATGCTAGAGTATCTGGTTTGTGCCTCAATGTAGACAAAACTAAAGTAATTTGGATAGGCAGTAGGAAAAACAGTCAAGTTTCATTATATCAAGATTTAGGTCTCATATGCGTACAAAATACATTTAATTTACTTGGTGTTAATGTTTTCAAAAATCTTGAAGACATTATTATGTCTAATTACAAAAAAGACTATCAATGATTTAGAAATGTTCTGCAACACTTTTCAAAATGGAGTTTAACCCCCATTAGAAAGATAGTAGTTTTAAAAACATCAGCCCTCCCTAAAATTAACCACTTAATTATAAGTCTACCCTCACCCACTAAAATATTCTAAATCAATTACAAAATCTATGCTTTAAGTTTATTTGGAACAATGGGCCGGATAAGATAAAAAGAACTCAAGTCGCACAAAAGTATGAATATGGTGGTTTAAGAATGGTTGTTATAAAAAAAATTGTTACATCCCTCAAATGTACATGGTTAAGAAGAATACTCACAAAACAATCAAAATACCTAGGTTTTGTATTGTCTGAGTATCCCTGCATTTGTAAGATTCCTTCATTTGGCGGTTAGTTCATAAGAAACAATTTGAAAAATGTATCTAACCCATTTTGGAATGATTTTCTTCTAAATCTATTAGCAATTAATGAGAAACTACCTGTTGAAAGCAGTACTATTCAGTCACGTTAAAGCAGGCACAAAAGTACACTTGAAATTGGAGACAAAAGTATCTTTTACAAAACATTTCCATGATAAAGGGGTTATCTTTACCAATAATTTATTCAATGAAAATGATCAACTAATGCCATTTGAAGACTTCATAAATAAATGGAAGGTAAAAACTAATTTCTTACAGTATAATAGTGCTGTTAGATGTGTAAAACATTTACTTAATATAAATAACATTGATCTGTCATTATACAGTTTGGCTTAACCTGTACATCCGTTCATTATCAAGTAAATAAATTGAACTCACAAGGGAAATTTGACATCCTGTTAAAAAATCACTGTATTATAAAACCTCAAAATAAATGGATTGAAGATCAAACCTGGCCCAAAAACTTTAATTGGAACTCTTTATACAAGAATATTTATAAATAACAAAAGACTTCAAACTACATTTGCTGCTGTACATAATTTTTAATAGAATCTTTGGCACAACCCATTCACTTTTTAAAGTCGGTGTAAGTTAAAATGAGAATCGTACATTCTGTAGTCAGTTTCCAGAAACTATAACCCACCTATTGTTTGAGTTTTGCTTTACACAGCACTTCTGGAATAACTTAAGCATTTGGTTCTAAAACAATCACAACCTATCGTTGGCTTGGTTAAATATGAAATTCTTTTCGATACTATTAAAATATCAATAGTATTAAACATAATTTGTGATTAAGCAAAAGGATATTTATTTAAATGTTAAACATTGTTTACCTAAACTAGAATTGTTCATATTAAAACTAAAAACCTACATCTTTTGTGAACGTTACAATGCTAAATACTGATAAATGACAAACATCCTGACTATCTGGCACAATTTGGCACATTCTGGCCCCACACTAACCTGACATTTAGACATGTTAACAATATAGTTGTGTGAATTTTGCACTTGCTTCTACCTTTAGCACTAATTAGGTTCTATCAGTGCTTTTCTAGCTTAATTTTCTCTTTTTGTGTTTTTTAAAATAAAAATATGTACTTGACAAAAACCTATGACCTTGAATTAGTTGTTTGTTATAATATTTCTATATTACTTAATTCCATTTAGGAAAGATTGTTTAAGCATAATTATTTGAAGAAATATACACGCTATACATTTTTATACGCTTTAAAATATTTTGTAGTTTTTATAATCAACGAAAATTGTATGAAAATAGGTTCACACTTTATATGTCACTCTTCACCCCAAGACGGGAATGAAAACATAAATTTCATATTAAGATTTAATAATTATTGTATTAATAACATATTGTATTGTATAACTTATCTTGTTACATGTTATGTAATAATTTGTATGTTTACTTGCTGTAAATAAAGAAAATTACAATATAAGAAACATAGGTTAGATATCCTTGCGACTTTCGACGAATTTGTTAAGGTGATATGGAGCACGACATGAATATTTGTTTAAAAGTGTATGAAACGGAGATTGATTTAAATGTTTGCAAGAATGGTCATCATACTATTTGATTAAATGAGAAAGTAAAACATTATAATACATTAATATATATAAAATATGCTAATTTAAATACTTTACGACCAAATTCATATAAAAAATGATAGTATATCTCCCTTTAGTGCTGCCTTATGTTTAAATTAACGAATAAAAGGTCCAGTACAGTGTTCATCGGAAAACAGTTAATTGCATCAATATCCCTAATTAAATGTATACTAAGTTATTCATACCATATAATAATATAAAAGCCGATTAATAAATCAATGAAATATTTACAACGGTTATTTCTGCCATTGTACACCAAAAAGTAAACAAACACCTTTACCATCAAAAAGACATTTATCGTTAGTATGATCCAAAGATACTGTGATAGAAAGACTTCGATCATACCCAACACAATTTATCCAATCAAAAATGAGAAGTTTTACCGATTATGTAAATTCTATATGTAAAACAACTTACTTGTGACATATAATGCTCTGGTATCGCTGGTAGAACCTAGAAAGACGATTTATAAAAATTATTTTAATTAGCATACAGTACGTACATGTTGGCGCATGTTACACGTAAGCACTAAACAGAGGGGCTAATGAAGGAAAGGTACCTTGCGCATTGTTAATAAAATGGTTTTAATTTTGATTACATTGCAGGCTTGAAACAAGTCGTCAACGATGGCCCTGAATTGTTTGACTGACCAATTTGAACCCCTTTGCAACGATTTAATCAATCTTATTTGCAGTCCAATAGACATGTCTAGAGTTAAAATACCTAAGTTATATACGCATATGTAAAATCAAATGAACTGTGCAATGGGGTAAATTCCGCCCCTAGGGTCACAAGTTTGAAACAACTTGATAGAAGTCAATTGCTTTAGGCCTTGATGCTCGACCATAGAAGACTTTGCTATTTTTCATAACTAGGGCCTTGTGACCTAGTGTTTGAAACCAGGCTACTTATATTCGAACATGAGCTAGCTATCATCGAACCAACGTTTTTGACATATTATCTGAATAATACATATCAAAGTAATATTATATCTCCATTTCAATTTACTTTTGAATAGTACAGTGCTGTCTCATGTTTAAATTAACGAATAAAAGGTCCAGTACAGTGTTCATCGGGAAACAGTTAATTGCATCCATATCCCTTATTACATGTATACTAAGTTATTGATACCATATAATAATATAAAGGCCAATTAATAAATCAATGAAATATTTGCAACGGTTATTTCTGCCACTGTACTCCAAACAGTAAACAAATCCCTTTACGATCAGAAAGAAGTTTATCGTTAGCATGATCCCAGGATACTGTGATAGAGAGACTTGGGTCATATCCAAAACAATTTATCCAATTCTATACTATTCAAAATAAGGAGTTTTACCGCTTATGTAAATTCCATATGTTAAACAACTTACTTGTGACATATAATGCTGTGGTATCGCTAGTGGAACCTAGAAAGACGATTTATAATTTTTTTTTATTAGCATACAGTGCGTACATGTGGACGCATGTTACACGTTAGTACTAAACAAAAGGGCTGATGAAGGAAAGGTACCTCGCGCATTGTTAATAAAATGGTTTTAATTTTGATTACATTGCAGGCTTTAATCAAGTCGTCAACGATGGCCCTGAATTGTTTGACTGACCAATTTGAACCCCTTTGCAACGATTTAATCAATCTTATTTGCAGTCCAATAGACATGTCTAGAGTTAAAATACCTAAGTTATATAAGCATATGTAAAATCAAATGAACTGTGCAATGGGGTAAATTCCGCCCCTAGGATCACAAGTTTGAAACAACTTGATAGAAGTCAATTGCTTTAGGCCTTGATGCTCGACCATAGAAGACTTTGCTATTTTTCATAACTAGGGCCTTGTGACCTAGTGTTTGAAACCAGGCTACTTATATTCGAACATGAGCTAGCTATCATCGAACCAACGTTTTTGACATATTATCTGGATAATACATATCAAAGTAATATTATATCTCCATTTCAATTTACTTTTGAATAGTACAGTGCTGTCTCATGTTTAAATTAACGAATAAAAGGTCCAGTACAGTGTTCATCGGGAAACAGTTAATTGCATCCATATCCCTTATTACATGTATACTAAGTTATTGATACCATATAATAATATAAAGGCCAATTAAAAAATCAATGAAATATTTGCAACGGTTATTTCTGCCACTGTACTCCAAACAGTAAACAAATCCCTTTACGATCAGAAAGAAGTTTATCGTTAGCATGATCCCAGGATACTGTGATAGAGAGACTTGGGTCATATCCAACACAATTTATCCAATTCTATACTATTTAAAATGAGGAGTTTTACCGCTTATGTAAATTCCATATGTTAAACAACTTACTTGTGACATATAATGCTGTGGTATCGCTGGTGGAACCTAGAAAGACGATTTATATTTTTTTTTATTAGCATACAGTGCGTACATGTGGACGCATGTTACACGTTAGTACTAAACAAAAGGGCTGATGAAGGAAAGGTACCTCGCGCATTGTTAATAAAATGGTTTTAATTTTGATTACATTGCAGGCTTTAATCAAGTCGTCAACGATGGCCCTGAATTGTTTGACTGACCAATTTGAACCCCTTTGCAACGATTTAATCAATCTTATTTGCAGTCCAATAGACATGTCTAGAGTTAAAATACCTAAGTTATATACGCATATGTAAAATCAAATGAACTGTGCAATGGGGTAAATTCCGCCCCTAGGATCACAAGTTTGAAACAACTTGATAGAAGTCAATTGCTTTAGGCCTTGATGCTCGACCATAGAAGACTTTGCTATTTTTCATAACTAGGGCCTTGTGACCTAGTGTTTGAAACCAGGCTACTTATATTCGAACATGAGCTAGCTATCATCGAACCAACGTTTTTGACATATTATCTGGATAATACATATCAAAGTAATATTATATCTCTATTTCAATTTACTTTTGAATAGTACAGTGCTGTCTCATGTTTAAATTAACGAATAAAAGGTCCAGTACAGTGTTCATCGGGAAACAGTTAATTGCATCCATATCCCTTATTACATGTATACTAAGTTATTGATACCATATAATAATATAAAGGCCAATTAATAAATCAATGAAATATTTGCAACGGTTATTTCTGCCACTGTACTCCAAACAGTAAACAAATCCCTTTACGATCAGAAAGAAGTTTATCGTTAGCATGATCACAGGATACTGTGATAGAGAGACTTGTGTCATATCCAACACAATTTATCCAATTCAATACTATTTAAAATGAGGAGTTTTACCGCTTATGTAAATTCCATATGTTAAACAACTTACTTGTGACATATAATGCTGTGGTATCGCTGGTGGAACCTAGAAAGACGATTTATAATTTTTTTTTATTAGCATACAGTGCGTACATGTGGACGCATGTTACACGTTAGTACTAAACAAAAGGGCTGATGAAGGAAAGGTACCTCGCGCATTGTTAATAAAATGGTTTTAATTTTGATTACATTGCAGGCTTTAATCAAGTCGTCAACGATGGCCCTGAATTGTTTGACTGACTAATTTGAACCCCTTTGCAACGATTTAATCAATCTTATTTGCAGTCCAATAGACATGTCTAGAGTTAAAATACCTAAGTTATATACGCATATGTAAAATCAAATGAACTGTGCAATGGGGTAAATTCCGCCCCTAGGATCACAAGTTTGAAACAACTTGATAGAAGTCAATTGCTTTAGGCCTTGATGCTCGACCATAGAAGACTTTGCTATTTTTCATAACTAGGGACTTGTGACCTAGTGTTTGAAACCAGGCTACTTATATTCGAACATGAGCTAGCTATCATCGAACCAACGTTTTTGACATATTATCTGGATAATACATATCAAAGTAATATTATATCTCCATTTCAATTTACTTTTGAATAGTACAGTGCTGTCTCATGTTTAAATTAACGAATAAAAGGTCCAGTACTGTGTTCATCGGGAAACAGTTAATTGCATCCATATCCCTTATTACATGTATACTAAGTTATTGATACCATATAATAATATAAAGGCCAATTAATAAATCAATGAAATATTTGCAACGGTTATTTCTGCCACTGTACTCCAAACAGTAAACAAATCCCTTTACGATCAGAAAGAAGTTTATCGTTAGCATGATCCCAGGATACTGTGATAGAGAGACTTGGGTCATATCCAACACAATTTATCCAATTCTATACTATTTAAAATGAGGAGTTTTACCGCTTATGTAAATTCCATATGTTAAACAACTTACTTGTGACATATAATGCTGTGGTATCGCTAGTGGAACCTAGAAAGACGATTTATAATTTTTTTTTATTAGCATACAGTGCGTACATGTGGACGCATGTTACACGTTAGTACTAAACAAAAGGGCTGATGAAGGAAAGGTACCTCGCGCATTGTTAATAAAATGGTTTTAATTTTGATTACATTGCAGGCTTTAATCAAGTCGTCAACGATGGCCCTGAATTGTTTGACTGACCAATTTGAACCCCTTTGCAACGATTTAATCAATCTTATTTGCAGTCCAATAGACATGTCTAGAGTTAAAAAACCTAAGTTATATAAGCATATGTAAAATCAAATGAACTGTGCAATGGGGTAAATTCCGCCCCTAGGATCACAAGTTTGAAACAACTTGATAGAAGTCAATTGCTTTAGGCCTTGATGCTCGACCATAGAAGACTTTGCTATTTTTCATAACTAGGGCCTTGTGACCTAGTGTTTGAAACCAGGCTACTTATATTCGAACATGAGTTAGCTATCATCGAACCAACGTTTTTGACATATTATCTGGATAATACATATCAAAGTAATATTATATCTCCATTTCAATTTACTTTTGAATAGTACAGTGCTGTCTCATGTTTAAATTAACGAATAAAAGGTCCAGTACAGTGTTCATCGGGAAACAGTTAATTGCATCCATATCCCTTATTACATGTATACTAAGTTATTGATACCATATAATAATATAAAGGCCAATTAATAAATCAATGAAATATTTGCAACGGTTATTTCTGCCACTGTACTCCAAACAGTAAACAAATCCCTTTACGATCAGAAAGAAGTTTATCGTTAGCATGATCCCAGGATACTGTGATAGAGAGACTTGTGTCATATCCAACACAATTTATCCAATTCTATACTATTTAAAATGAGGAGTTTTACCGCTTATGTAAATTCCATATGTTAAACAACTTACTTGTGACATATAATGCTGTGGTATCGCTGGTGGAACCTAGAAAGACGATTTATAATTTTTTTTTATTAGCATACAGTGCGTACATGTGGACGCATGTTACACGTTAGTACTAAACAAAAGGGCTGATGAAGGAAAGGTACCTCGCGCATTGTTAATAAAATGGTTTTAATTTTGATTACATTGCAGGCTTTAATCAAGTCGTCAACGATGGCCCTGAATTGTTTGACTGACTAATTTGAACCCCTTTGCAACGATTTAATCAATCTTATTTGCAGTCCAATAGACATGTCTAGAGTTAAAATACCTAAGTTATATAAGCATATGTAAAATCAAATGAACTGTGCAATGGGGTAAATTCCGCCCCTAGGATCACAAGTTTGAAACAACTTGATAGAAGTCAATTGCTTTAGGCCTTGATGCTCGACCATAGAAGACTTTGCTATTTTTCATAACTAGGGCCTTGTGACCTAGTGTTTGAAACCAGGCTACTTATATTCGAACATGAGCTAGCTATCATCGAACCAACGTTTTTGACATATTATCTGGATAATACATATCAAAGTAATATTATATCTCCATTTCAATTTACTTTTGAATAGTACAGTGCTGTCTCATGTTTAAATTAACGAATAAAAGGTCCAGTACAGTGTTCATCGGGAAACAGTTAATTGCATCCATATCCCTTATTACATGTATACTAAGTTATTGATACCATATAATAATATAAAGGCCAATTAATAAATCAATGAAATATTTGCAACGGTTATTTCTGCCACTGTACTCCAAACAGTAAACAAATCCCTTTACGATCAGAAAGAAGTTTATCGTTAGCATGATCCCAGGATACTGTGATAGAGAGACTTGGGTCATATCCAACACAATTTATCCAATTCTATACTATTTAAAATGAGGAGTTTTACCGCTTATGTAAATTCCATATGTTAAACAACTTACTTGTGACATATAATGCTGTGGTATCGCTAGTGGAACCTAGAAAGACGATTTATAAATTTTTTTTATTAGCATACAGTGCGTACATGTGGACGCATGTTACACGTTAGTACTAAACAAAAGGGCTGATGAAGGAAAGGTACCTCGCGCATTGTTAATAAAATGGTTTTAATTTTGATTACATTGCAGGCTTTAATCAAGTCGTCAACGATGGCCCTGAATTGTTTGACTGACCAATTTGAACCCCTTTGCAACGATTTAATCAATCTTATTTGCAGTCCAATAGACATGTCTAGAGTTAAAATACCTAAGTTATATAAGCATATGTAAAATCAAATGAACTGTGCAATGGGGTAAATTCCGCCCCTAGGATCACAAGTTTGAAACAACTTGATAGAAGTCAATTGCTTTAGGCCTTGATGCTCGACCATAGAAGACTTTGCTATTTTTCATAACTAGGGCCTTGTGACCTAGTGTTTGAAACCAGGCTACTTATATTCGAACAAGAGCTGGCTATCATCGAACCAACGTTTTTGACATATTATCTGGATAATACATATAAAAGTAATATTATATCTCCATTTCAATTTACTTTTGAATAGTACAGTGCTGTCTCATGTTTAAATTAACGAATAAAAGGTCCAGTACAGTGTTCATCGGGAAACAGTTAATTGCATCAATATCCCTTATTACATGTATACTAAGTTATTGATACCATATAATAATATAAAGGCCGATTAATAAATCAATGAAATATTTGCAACGGTTATTTTTGCCACTGTACTCCAAACAGTAAACAAATCCCTTTACGATCAGAAAGAAGTTTATCGTTAGCATGATCCCAGGATACTGTGATAGAGAGACTTGGGTCATATCCAACCCAATTTATCCAATTCTATACTATTTAAAATGAGGAGTTTCACCGCTTATGTAAATTCCATATGTTAAACAACTTACTTGTGACATATAATGCTGTGGTATCGCTGGTGGAACCTAGAAAGACGATTTATAAAAAAAATTATTAGCATACAGTACGTACATGTGGACGCATGTTACACGTTAGTACTAAACAAAAGGGCTGATGAAGGAAAGGTGCCTCGCACAGAGTAATTAAAATGGTTTTAATATTGATTACATTGCAGCTTTTAAACAAGAAGTCAACGATGGCCCTGAATCGTTCGACTGATCAATTGGAACGATTTAATCAATCTCATTTGCAGTCCAATAGACATGTTTAGAGTTAAGATTTTTGAAGTTCTTTTTATATAAACATACGTAAAATCAAATGAAATGTGCAATGGGGTAAAATATTTTACTATCTTTTCATCATCGAAACAACGTTTCTGACATATAATTTGAATAGTTCAACAAAAGAATGTAACCTCTAAACTGTAAACAATGCATTTTTTCATATTTGGGCTCAGTGACCAAGATTTTGGACGCATGTGACCCACTTAAATTAGATTTTCAAGAGATATACACTATGACCATTTTGCATAAATATTGAGTGGTAACAGACATTTTGAATGATTTAACCTAGTGACCTAGTTTAAAGCCGTACATGACCAACTATTAGATTTAATATAGATTTAACTTAGATAAATTTTTTACCAAATCCATGAAAATCTGTCAAAAAATGTGATCTCTAGAGGGTTAACAAGGTACTCTTTTTATATGACATAGTGACTTAAATCTTTTATCCTCGATAACCAGTTATCGAAGTCTTCTGAGATTACGTAAAGAGTTACAATTTGACCAAGCCATTTAAT
Organism: Mactra quadrangularis; assembly: GCA_025267735.1. Lineage (NCBI taxonomy): Eukaryota > Metazoa > Mollusca > Bivalvia > Venerida > Mactridae > Mactra > Mactra quadrangularis. The sequence goes on from CM046303.1 coordinate 6,222,500, forward strand.
ATCAAACACAATAAGTTATATTTATAATTGAAAATCAAATATTTGAAAAGCCAAATAATTAATCAAGACACGCTTTTTATAATCGCAGAAGTATTACAAATAATATTTTTGACAAACACAAATACTATTTGTGATAAAATCTAAATTCGTACCAAACTTTCCAAACTGTGTAACATCGGACGAACATCATATCTATAATGCTTTCCAAATTGTTCAGCCTAAAAAGAGAAAAAAATGTTATTTCAAACAGAATATAGCATAAAGACATTGGTACCAGAAAGTATATCTATCTGCTACATGATTTAGATAAAAAATACAATAGTTGTAGCTTTGTAAGAAATACTTTAAAGGCTCTACAACCACATTACAAGTACATGCAAATTTGGGATAATATACATTACATTTATATCTTTATCATTAATCTTTAAATTGTGTAATCATTGACGATACCGTATGAATACAATGCTGTAAATGGAGTTTCTTTTTTGTTGTTTATTGTCATCTATGACTCATTCATAAATGATTTAATAATCCGAGATAATAAACACAATTTAATGTCTTCCTCTTATTGTAGAGGATCACCTTTGAAACAAGAAAAGTTCTCTTTTTTGTGTCATGATGGTATATTTGTGTGTGATAATTTATCTCTATTGATTTTTTACACACCTTGTACCTTCGTAATATTTTTATTATATATAGTTATATTGATATATATTGTTTTTTCATCAATCATTGATTTATTTATGCCTGCTTCATTAACACATTCATTAACATAGTTCAAATTTTTATCCTGCATATGTTTCTTTAATTATTTATTTCTATCTTAGACCTTGAGCCAGTATATGACATTGCTCCCCCCCCAGGGGGAATTTTCAAGGGTATGATTTTCTTAACCCATATGGTGGTAGGCATTCACTGATGAAAGTTTGCAAAGTTCTGTTGGGGCTTTACAGAGTTATGGGACTTTGAAATATCACCCATTCTCATTTTCTGGTCAAATCCATAACAGACCTTGAGCCAGTATATACCCACGCGGGGAATTTTCATGGGTAGGATTTTCTTAACCCATAAAGTGGTAGGCATTCACTGATTAAAGTTTACAAAGATCTGTTGGGGCTTTACAGAGTTATGGGACTTTGAAATATCGCCCATTCTCATTTTCCGGTCAAATTCATCATATCTTTGAGCCAGTATATGACATTGCTCCCGCATGGGGAATTTTTAAGGATATGATTTTCTTAACCAATGTAGTGGTAGGCATTCACTGATAAAAGTTAAAAAAGTTCTGTTGAGGCAATACAGAGTTATGGGACTTTGAATTATCGCTCATTCTCATTTTCGAGTCAAATCCATAATAGACCATGAGCCAGTATATGACATTGCTCCCCACATGGGGAATTTTTAAGGTTATGATTTTCTTAACCCATATAATGCTAGGCATTCACTGATGTAAGTTTACAAAGTTGTGCTGGGGCTTTACAGAGTTATGGGACTTTGGAATATCGCCCATTCTCATTTCTGGTAAAATCTTTAATAGACCTTGAGCCAGTATATAACATTGCTCCCCACATGGAGAATTTTCAAATGTATGATTTGCTTAACCCATTACGTGGTAGTCATTCATTGTTAAAAGTTTATAAAGTTCTGTTTAGGCCTTACAGAGTTACGTGACTTTGAATTATCGCCCATTCTCATTTTTGGTTTAAACCATAAGTGCTTTTAAAGCAAGTTTAAGACATTGCTCCTTCCTGGGAATAATTATCTATGGTATATTTTTTAAACCCACATGAAAGTAACAGTTCACTGATAAAAACTTTGCAAAGTTCTGTTGGGGCTTTACAGATTTATGGGACTTTGAAATATCGCTCATTCTCATTTTCCGGTAAAACCATAAGTGCTTTTAAAGCCAGTATATGACATCGCTCCTCCTGGGAGTAATTATCTATGGTATGATTATTTAACCCACAAGGTAGATGCAATTCACTTATAAAAGTTTGCAAAGTTTTGTAGGGGCTTTACAGAGTTCTGGGACTTTGAACTTCATGACACCCTATGGCCATTTTCTTTGCCAAAATGTTCTTATTACTGTCCTCCGGTATTCTATTTAGACACATCTTAATTACGAAGCCATTTTGTTTTTGACAACGATTTGGATTTTGGGTTACCCTGTAACGTCATTCCTGTGCATTTCCTATGCTAAGCAGTGTGGTGATTTCTTAACACCAATATGTGAGGAGGCAGGGATGTTGAGGGGCTCTTTTCATACCTCTTTTCAACACAAAAATGGTGCTTTTTCCTATTACGTTCTTAGTTTTGTTTTGAACATGCTATTTTTTCTAAAACAATAAATAAAAAAGACAGATTGGCGTTCCTTATTTCTTGCTATTTCTGAGAGTCACTTGACAGGTAGAGTACTTTCGTGTTGGCAAGACTAAAAATAGAAACAAATCAAGTGCATCGTTTCTCTGTTCTCTTATGTCAGCCATATAAGAAATCTCCACTTTACATATTTTTATTTCTTGATTTTAATGATAACTTTCAGTTATCAATAAAAGTTTTACAAGATGGACAAATGAATAAAGTATTTACGGGAAGGGTCATTCGTTAGTCAGACTAAATAAATTTTACACCTATTTGAATAAAAGCACCTATTTTTTATGGTAACGTATATTTCTATACGGACCACGCTAATAAAACTTTATTTTTTCTTCTTTATTTGTATGTTTGTCTATGATTTTAGCACTTTAGGAAGGCAAATGGTTGATACTGGAAATACATTTACCACAAAATGATAAATTCAGGACGCCCCTTCCCTCAAATATGACTTAAATTTTAGATCAACTTAAGGAAAATTACAGAAATACATTTATAAACCTTGAAACAATGACTTTCAAACTTGGAAAAATCGAAAGAAACTTAAGTACCATAGCCGTGAACAGTCAAAATCAATGAATACATTTTAAAAGTTTATATACTTAACTCACCGAAAAGTTCATAATTATGAATGCCTAAAGAAAGAAATAGGTAGTAACGTATGTTACAACAACACTGTTTAAACTATCACATTCCAATTTTATCTGTCACACCCAGTACAACAGTTTAAATAATTTAATGGTAGCACAAACTATTTTCTATGCACTATGTCATATCTAAATACTGTTAATTACATCAATAAGGATTACCTTGAAAATTAAGGGAAACATGTTAAAATTAAGAGTTTAAAAGGTTACAAATTAGTCTCAGAAATACATAACAGATCAATTGTGTTCAAAGTTCATGTAGTAATCACTTTGAAGCAAAAAATCAAAACGTTCACCTATATTATTCCATTAGGTATTGGCATACTTATTTCTTATAAAAAGTCATTTGTCACCCAAAATTACATCCTCAAGGGTTTGCCATTAGATAAGAGATCGGCGTTGTTGCATGAACGATGTGTTTGCTTTCTTATCATTATCAATTTGTTGTACCATGCTTATGTACCATGTTCCCTTAAATATTTCTAAAACAAAATCTTCCGCGATGTATTAAAGTTCATCTACGACAAAATAATAAATTCGGACATAAATTGTGCTGTTTTTTGTTGTAAGGAATTACAACAACCTGTGGTTACGTGTGTTTATAAAAGTCCAACTACATTATTTCGCTGCTGTTAAATTCAACCGACATTTTGTGTTCCTTTACACTAAAGACATGGTATAAAAGAAACATTTAGAACTTAAACGTTTCAAGTTTCCAAAAAAGCGAAACATTGGGAAACAAGCTAACAAACAAGCATCAACTATGATACATTTCATATGAAACATACCTAACCAAACGTAACGTATGTTACAATTCATAAAACCATGTTTTATTGAATAAGAAGCGAACAAAGGACGCTTTGGTTACATTTGAGATTTGGTTACATCTAGTAAGAATTGAAGTAACAAATGAATTGCAAAAATATCGATTTGAGTATTGCTATGAAGGATTCTATGCTTATATTGCATGAAATGGTTAAAAAATCTTCATAGTTTAATTTATCAAAGCCATTGAGATGCACACAGTTTCATGTTCATCTTCTGGTTGAAGATGTCAATTTTTTTTTCAATGAGATAATAACGACTTCATTCATTGTGGATAACATTTTTGGTGTAAACCAATTTTCAATATGTTATCGGTTAACCCTTCTCCGCACTGTAAGATCGGTATATCATTTTAACGGTAACGTATGTTACATCACGTATGTTATATTTGATACTTTAGACAGCATTATCTCTAGACGATCCTGAGGAATGGCAAAAGTAGTAATCATAAATGAAGAGTTCATTAGAGAGACTAATTAGTAAACGTGAAGTCAACTAAGATATTGCACATTAGTTGAAAAACCATGGTCATGTATGTTTCATGTTTAAATGTCTACCCGAAAATTTTGCTAAAGTTTGAAATTTAATGAAATGTCATTGAATACTTAATGACAATCGTTTTTATTTCATATATATTCATATCTGATCTTATGTTTTAAAATATTTTACAAGTATGATATCTTTTCTAATTTGAAAAAAAAATGAATTTTTTATGGTTATGTATGTTTCAACACTCTTGGCGACAAAGTTTAAGAGCTGAGTGTAAGTTAATATTTCTGAGGAACAAGATAAAAATCGTATTCTTACATACAACAACATTGTATATCTTAAAAAGCAAGTGTATTATGACTACTTTATGTGGCTATGTTCCATAGTCTGCGCGCAAAGGCACAGTAACGTATCTTACATTTTAAGGTACTTATGAGCTCAGTATCAACAACAATTTCCTTTATAAAACACAAAAGACACATTTTCTTCTTAATTGACAAACAATATCAAGAGAACTTGGTGTTGCAAACACGATTTAATGGTTTTTGCAAAAATAAATCGATAAAAATAGAACAAAAATTGCTATATACCTATACAATTAAAAGTTGATTTTCTCAGCAATGCCCCACTGGAAACTTGCAAACTTTGTACTGTTGGACTCAGGACAGATAGGGGAATAAAAAAATATGGGTCTTGAAAATTCCCCCTGGGGGGGGAGCAAAAGTGTATCTGGCTCACGGCCTATCTGTTTGATGAATCATAATGCAATTTCAAGTGTAATTTTGTTGTGCTAAAATGTTTATGTGCGTTACCATGAAAACATTCACTATACTAAATTTAATCAAAGTACTGTTAGGAAGGTTTTCCTGAAATTAATAAATGCGTATCATATCACTGTACTCTTCACAACGTTTAACAAATGCTCCGCTGGGCGAGGAAGTATACGCCCGTGTGCTGTCCAATTCAGGAACATGTAGCAGATAAAGGCCTGTAGCAATGTAAAAAAGATTTCGTTTCTTGAAACATAGATGCAGAGCTCTCGTTTTTCAAAATCTTAAATTCTTGAACTGGATGATCAGAAAAAAGATATCCCACCGATTGATCTATTTTCGAGTTCAACATTTTGCTCACAAACTAACTGTTCTGTGCGATGCTATTCTAAACATCATGAGTAAAAATTGTTTTTGTACCTGAAACAACGTGACGATGTTTACATTTTTATATTCCCCCGTCAACTTAACTGAGTGAATTAAACATGTTTTTGTTTTTTATCAATGCTCTCGCACTTTCGAATAAGGGTTCACCGCAAGGAATCTTCACTGTTATATATATTTTTAGCGTTTGATTTTTTATGTGATTATTACAATATTCGTTTATCAAACGTTTTCTCTGTAATACACATGTTAGAAATGTTGAGTCCCTTCATTTACCTCAAAAAGTAGTTTTTGTAGTAAGCAGCTATTCTGATTTCTCAAAATTGGCGTATATTTTTGTTCTTCGAAAAACTAATAAAGTCATCATTTTTAAAGACGTTTTGTCACTATCGTTGCCTCACTACATTGTAAGTTGCGTTTACATTAAACATTCACCATTTAAAAGAACTTGCAATTAATACAGAAAGACGGATTCATAAGTCATTGTTTTGTATTGATAAACGTTTTTTGTAGATTTATCGGTAGCTTGGAAGGTATAGTGAATGGAGCCCAAAAGGCTTTAATGCACCTAAACATAATGTTTGATAATTAAAAACCTACAGGTATATTAAAAACCTAAATAGGTAATGCAAAAATACATTAGACTATGAAGTGAGTGCAAAATAATACATCATAAATTAGAGCTGGTGAAACAGATCAACAATTTTGAAAAGACGAGCTGTAATTTGCAGTGCTATAAAATAAGTAAAATCATGATCCAATATTTTGTACAGCTGACTATCTATAGTATAGCATAGATAAAGACCCTTACATGTGATGTATGTTAGTTACCTCATTTAAGAAATATCATTCATTTGTAGCCAGTTATTTTGATTATAAAAGAGTCAAAATATAGCCTGTTTGTAACCATTTTTTTTAAAATTTACTTGCAGCTGACAATAGCGAAACTAGAACAACTACTTCAACATCTCCAGTTAAATACCTACATGCTCTTTTTTGCAGTATAATGCATAATTGACAGTTTTGATTGCAGAACAATGGTTGTTTTATCAAATGGTTTAATTGTAAAACCATTTATTGTCCCTTTTTAATTGAATTATTTTAGATTGTTAAACTAAAATTAAAGCATCAATGAAAATACTTATATTGATTGAAAATACTAATATCAAGCTGTTTATTATGTCAAGGGAGCACACATTATATAATGCAGTGTGATTACTTCAGCATAGGTAAAACTCTGATTTTTAAGATCGGTCATCATACTTAAATATAATAAGTATAGAAGCATATTTTTAAGCATTATCACTAATTCTTAATACTAGGATAAATGGTATTAATCACATAAAGTATTAGTTTAAAAAACAATATTTGCTTGATGTTCAAATGTTTCACTGACATGATGATATTAAATTACAATCTTTTAAAATGAAACTGATTTACTCTAAAGCTTAATAAAACAGAATATCCATGCAGTTAATTTATAACAATTTTGTGTCTAGGATGGACATCTCAAATCATGGCGGTTACAATGGAGACAAAAATGGCGTCTAAGATAGGTACCATTTTTATGCGCAGTTGCTATATAACATTGGTTATTTGTAAAAAGTGTATAATAGAAGATGAATTGTAAATAAAAACTACAAAATGTACTTGATAAATGAATAGGAAGGTAGATATGTAGGTAGTTTGGGTATGTAGATAAGGTATGTAGAAAAGGTAAATAAATAAGGTAAATAGATAAGGTAGATATATGGATGGATGGACGGACGGACGGATGGACGGATGGACGGACGGATGGACGGTTGGACGGACGGACGGACGGATGGACGGACGGATGGACGGTTGGACGGACGGACGGATGGACGGATGGATGGATGGATGGATGGATGGATGGATGGATGGATGGATGGATGGATGGATGGACGGACGGATGGACGGACGGACGGACGGACGGACGGACGGACGGACGGACGGACGGACGGACGGACGGACGGACGGACGGACGGACGGACGGACGTACGGACGTACGGACGGACGGACGGACGGACGGACGGACGGACGGACGGACGGACGGACGGACGGACGGACGGACGGACGGACGGACGGACGGACGGACGGACGGACGGACGGACGGACGGACGGACGGACGGACGGACGGACGGACGGACGGACGGACGGACGGACGGACGGACGGACGGACGGACGGACGGACGGACGGACGGACGGACGGACGGACGGACGGATGGATGGATGGATGGATGGACGGATGGATGGATGGATGGATGGATGGATGGATGGATGGATGGATGGATGGATGGATGGATGGATGGATGGGTTAGTAGGTAGGATGGTAGGAAGGTAGATTGGTGGATGGGTGGACGGTCGGACTGATGAGCGGGTAGGGGGGTAGGCGTGTAGACAGGTAGACAGATTAACAGATAGATATATATATATATATATATATAGATTTTTCTGTGGTGAAAAGTTAAAAAGAGAAATATCTATATACCAGTATAAAATGTTAAATTATTGACAAGCTTGTAACATTAAGTACTAAATAATAGACTGTTGTATTGCTTAATAGGTAAAAAAAAGAAGCACATACATACAAGCAAAGGACCTTTTTCTAAACCTTTGACCTTGGGAATATAGTAACGGCCCCAGGAAAGATTGGCCATTCATTTAGTTTAACTATAAATATAGTGCAATAATTATGTATTAAACTAGCTAGAACAAAATGCGAGATCTCAAATAGGCTAGGGCGTCTTTAGAGTGAATCTTAAACACCGAGATGGAGTTTTGAAATTTAATCTTTGTTCAAATGGTAACCAATTGACCAAATGAAAACCTGATATTGCCAATATGAGCCATGGCATCAAGATCCATAACAAATCTTACTAGATTATTCCGAGTAATATTTATACTTATATTTATTGTTGCTGAATTACACCATACATTAATGGAATAATCAAAATGATATTGAATAATTCCCATGATCAAAAAATTTTTTTTATGAAGAAAATTCAGTTCAGAGTTAGTCTTTTAAATGACTGACATAACCATTGATTCAAATGTGAGTTTTTAATCAAAGGTTGCTCCCAAATAACTTTGACTGATCAGATGCATAGACCATTACATTTTACATTTAGAGATGTCTGTGATTTAACCTGTTGTAATGTTTTAATTCTCGAAAATGCTATAAAAAGCTATGATTATGTGAACTAGAATAAAGTTCATTTACGTATATTTTTAAACATTGTTAGCTTAGTTCTGACGTTACTCTTGTCATAATATACTTTTTTATAAAATGTAATTTAGAGTAATATAAGGATAAAATAAAATAAAGTTTTATGACCATCATATTTAATTGTAATAGTTTTTAATGATGGCGCAATATCGTCCCATTTTTGGACGATTTTGACATCACAGCATTGTCCATCGGCAACCGTCTGTTTGGACGATCGTCCCGTCCACTGGACGATTTTCCCAAATCGTCCATTTTCCCAAATCGTCCATTTTCCCAAATCGTACACTTTATCGGCCATCGGTCCGCCTGGGGTATAAAAACCCTGGCGTCCATCGTCCAGGGGTCAGTCTCTGCTATTAATCTTTGAATTCACAACCATGTTTTTCTTCTTCAGAACTGCATTTTTTCCTGAGTATTTTAGATGAAATGGTTAGCTTTTTATCAACGTTATTACCAGCCTATGTCATAATTAAGAAATCCCTTTTTTGCAGAAATTATATCTGTATATTTTAGCTATATTGCTAGTTGTGTTGAAAACAACTAAAAATAAACTGAACTTGAAATCAAGTTTCTTTTTAAATATATCCAGTTGGCGACACGATTTGGAATCTTTGTTACTGATCCGCAACAAAATTATATCTAAGTACAATACATTTTGACTGTTGTATAGTTCGAACAAAAAAAAACCAAAACAAAGTTTATAATAACAATACAATGAACTAACCCACGACGAGAGATGCCCAGGATGACGTCAAAATAAACAATTATGATATGTTTTACTTATTGTGTCTTAGTTGTTGGTGTAATGGAAAATGTTCTACCATAACAAGTATGATTTACCAAGTGGTGGTGGTTTATCAATCATGCTATTATTATCAATACTTATACCTACCCTTGAAATGAATTCTCTTATTTTAATGATTACCAAAGCACGTTGTTTTTACGCACTATATAAATGATTGGTTTTAAAAGTGTAAAACAAACGTGTTTTGATTTGACAGGTGTTAATTTTTTTAATTTAAAACACATTGACGTGTTTACGTTAAGTTTTTGTGTGTTATCCTGATGAATGTAACGTTTTATTTCAGACGTTTAAAGTAGTAAAGTGTTTTAAAAGTGTAACAGAAAAGTGTTTTGATATTGTGTTTAAAAGCAAATCACCTGTCTTTACAGTGTATCTTAATGGTTCAAAGGTTGATAAAACAATACATAGCACATATACTGCAGCAATATCGCTTGTGGTTTTTCAATCAAACAACTTACCTCTGAGTACCTTCGTTTGTATTGTTCGAGCTCATCAGAAGCATTTTTTAATTTCTCTTCTAAATCCGAATTCTAAAACGAAAGTATATTTATATACATTCAAACAGTATATTTGAAACACAAGTGCTATGACGTTTACTCCGCAGACTTTAGATCTCTTCAGTTGACTCTAATTACATGGTTTCGTTTTGTTTTGTTGAACAAACTGTCAACATTTCAGTTGTTGACATGTTTACGTCTGGCTTATGATAATGATCGATGGACGCTAGGTGCAATCGAAAAAGCATGGCAAAGCTAAAACTCACGTAACAGTTACTTTTTCTTATATCACTACAGTAACACTTCAAAAAACATTGTGTTATGTCAGAGCACGAGCAGGAAACAGTTTAAATTATTATCCGATTCCTTATATATATATATTTATATATAGATGTAATTTGATATTTTCTGAAATTCTAGAAACTATCCACGTTCGCTGTTGACCGGTCAATAGGTTTGACTGTTTCTCGTGTGTGCTCTGACGTCACGCTATAAAACCTGAAATGTTACTGTACAGATGTACGGGAAAGTAACTGTTGCGGAGAGTTGAGCTTTACCAGGCTCGTTAAAATGCATCAAACGTACATCGATCTTGAAAATAAACCCGACGTAAACATGTCGACAACTTAAATGTTGACAACGTTACGTAGTTTAACGATTGTTAAATTGAGAAAGTTAAATAATTAATAATCATAAGTATGTATTTGCAAAACTATTTTTTATTCTTTTTTCCTCAAGAACTGTTGAAACAGTAATTGATCAGGTAATGCCACAAATAATTTATATGTGATGTCGGAGCAGTCAAACAGTTGTCCCTCGGTGTCCGGACAAGTGTTTAAACTGTTGCCCACGGTCTACGGCCTCGCAAAACAGTACAAAACACTATCTCTCCACCTCGGGCCAACTGATTGACCTATTAACCGGTAAACAGTCCGCAAACGTGAATAGTTTTTAGAATTTCACAAACCAGTTACGAACATCAAATTACATTTTTAAAAGGAATCAGGTGATAAAAACTAAACAATACATCAAGTCCTACATGTATGGCAAAACTCACAAGACAAATACACAGTGCAGTGTGTTAGTCAATGAGAAGTCATAAATGTGCGTGCCTTCATCGCAGAAAATTTAAAACTTGAGGTTCGTTTAAATATATATTTTGCAACGCACTATAAATGCATTCAATCGAAAAGGATTTAGCTGTAATTTATTTTTGGGTCGTCTTAAACCTTCTCGACTTTTTGTCGCGGAGGACCGCAGTTTTTGTTAATAAGAAAGTGACCCTAGTCAAGTACAGTTAAGTTCCGCTGATAAGACCACCTGACGGTCTAACAGAAAGTGGTCTTAATAGCGAGTTGGCTTAATAGCGAACTCATCTATTTATATATTGAGTATAACAGTTAGGTACTAAATATTATAAACGTTGCCAGTGACTATTATACAGTTAAAATGTCTTGTTAATGATTACAATGTACAAATAGAAAATAAGAAAACTCATGCTTTTATTTCCAAACATATGCATTTAACTTATAAATTTCAGACACTGTTTAATTCACAGTCCTTTCAGGGGCAGATCAAAAAGAAATTCTGTGGGGAGGTCTTAACTTTTTCAAGGTGGGGTCCAAATTTTCGAACCACAAGCACATTATACACCTTAAGCAGAATAATGTAACATATAAATAATAAAAAACTACATAACCATTCAATCTATTTTAAGCATTGCGAAAAACTGCTTTATGCTACTTAAAAATAACTTAAAGTCAAGAAATACACTTATGGACAAGTCCATTTATGAAATTCTCGGACAAAATCCAGACCCACTGACCCCGCCTAGATCCGCCTATGCCTTTAATGATATTTTGTGAATTAATAATCTAACCAAGAAACTGACTGACAATATGATTTCGTCACCGCAAAATTCACGAAGTCCGTACCGTCGCAAGATTTTATACCCATCGCGCTGCTCCGTCTACTGGAGTTTATACCTGTCCGAAACGACGCTATGTTTCATTTTAATTTTGGCAGTTATTTTAATTTTAACAAATTAAAATTAGAATTGTACGCAAAATAATCAGATAACTGGAACATATTTGTTAAAAACCGTACGCAAATTGATGAGACAGACGACTTTTCATATAGTTGTAAAGAAAATGCTACCTTCGTTTCCTTTGTTTAGAACGCTCTGTAAGAACGCTTACGTAAGCAGACGAAACGCATTCTTAACTAATTTGAGTTTGATATATCAAACAAAAATAAAAATTATCGCAGTCTGTCTGTTTAACTTTATTTTTGATTAATCTTAAATTACTAAAAAGATAATTCGCGACGAAGTTAAGTTGATTTTAGGGACTAAGGGACTTGAGGGCCGTTTCACTTCACCAAACATTTGCAATCATTGACAATTACATTTTACAAACAATTATTTTGTTATTGATCAATGTTAACGATGTTTTTATCACTTATTTTGTGCTTACTATAGGTATCTTGTCATACCTATTACGTAATTGTTTACATGTCAAAGATCGATTAAGTTGTATACACTTGATAAAAAGTTGTTACACAACGTGTCAACGACTGCTGTAGACTGGTTGTAATATTGGACCCCAAATTAGTGCAATTAATTTAATACATATTTTATTCAATGAATAGGATTGGATAACAGGCATATAATGCCTATACACATCCTCTCCATGGTCAAAGTAATACAACATGGTGAGTAAATAAATAAACAAATAGAATAAATAAAGTATACATACTTGTAAGTACATTTGCAAACAAAAATCATTATGAGATAATAATATTTTAGGAGTTGATCTGTAAACTACATAAGTAGAAAGTTTTCACTTGAATTACATGTATAAGAAAACATAACTTGAATGAATAAGAAGACAAAAAGCAAAACAGAAAGAGAAAAATGAAAAAACGAGTCACTCGAATCTCCTAGAGCCATTGATGAATAAAGCAACAGCGTTATGTAATTGTTTATTTATAATTAGAAGTTGATCATCATCTCCATAAAGAAGTAGTTGAGAAGTTATCTGCCTTGTATTAATATTCAAAATTTCAACTATCGTAGAAATAAAAGTTCGTCTTAGAATTGAATATGTAGGACAATGAAATAAAAAGTGTAAGGTATCCTCGCAGTTATCGTGGCATGAAATACAAAAGGCGTTATCTGCTAAATGGTGGTCAAATAAGTGTTTCATTAAAGAACTAGCATTGTTTCTTAGTTGGCAGAAAATGATATTTTCGCGTCGATTGCCTAGTGAAAAATACATAGATGGATATGGAATGTTGTAGTGAGTTTTAAGCGATGACTTAAATTGTTGTACTGAAACAGATTCTTTAATATTATCGGGGAGATCATTCCATAGTCGTATGGCATAAGGACAAAAACTATTAAAAAAAGATGTGGTACGACGTAATTTTTGCTCACGTGGGCGAAAGTTGTAATTTTGCTGTTCTGGTATATGTTGGTTAAACATGTTCGTTACATTGTGCGAGGAAAGTCCATGCAATGCCTTGTACGTAGTAATTAGTATGTGATTGTTCCGACGGGATTCCAGCGATTCAATGCCAAGTTTTTTGTATAAACAAGAGCGAGAAGAATTACGTCTTAACCCTGTTATTATTCGAGCCGCTTCAACTTGTACACTTTCGATTAAGTCGGATTCTTGTTTTGTAATATAACACCACACAGGCCCGGCATATTCTAGCACTGGTCTAATAAATGATAAGTATATATTAAGTAAAGATTGTCTGTCGATAGAATGTTTTAGGAGTCGGAGGGAGTTTAGTCGGTTGCAGGCTTTTTTGTATATATTATTAATAGGTTCTCCCCATGTAGCACTAGACTGTAAGGTGACACCAAGATGTGTATGCGAATTAATTTCTTCGATAGGAATATAAGCGAACGTTTATTGCGGGTGAACTGTATTTCTACGTGTAAAAGTCATAGATTTGGTTTTTGGGGATTAAATTGAACGGATCATGAGTTGCCCCAGGTAGATATAGTATCTAAATCGGTCGATAGAGAATGGGAACTTGTTACTTCCATACCACGATCGACTATAACGAAAAGTGACGTGTCATCAGCGAAAAGTCTTACGTCATTAGTAAGTTCGTCAACAATATCGTTGATAAAAAGTAAAAACAGGAATGGGCATAACACAGAACCCTGGGGAACGCCAGCTCTGACGGTAACGGATTACGAAGAAAAACCTTCAATAACAAGTTTTTGTTCTCTACCTACTAAATAGTTTTCGATCCAACTTAGAAGTGTACCAGTGATACCATATTGTCTGAGCTTAAGAATTAGACCTTTGTGCCAAACTTTGTCGAACGCTTTGGCTACATCGCAAAATACAAATCTTAAATCTTTACCATCGTCTAAGTTTCGCAGTATAGTGTCATATATGTCTAAGAGCTGGTTTACTGTTGAATCACGAGGTTGGAAGCCAGACTGCTTTGGGCTTATAAGATTGTTGTCAATTGTGAAATTGAATAGGTGTTTAAAAACGATATTCTCTAGAAGTTTGCAAACAACACTGGTAACTTGTTCGGTTACAATTATATGATCGATATGTGATTGTGTTCGCGCATGGTAATCAGGAAGTTCCGGTTCATTTACTACATTTGAAATTGATGCGAAGTATTCATTAAATGCATTGGCTTATCAATAGGGTGAGTGTGTATTTGACCGTTATATCGTAATGGTGGGTGGGATTGGATATAGTTTTTAAGTTTTGCAATAGATTTGGTTATACGCCACCTTTTACCAGGAGGAATAGATTTATCTAAAATTTGTGAACAAATACGATTTTTATATGCATTTTCGAATAAGCGTTATAACATCATTGCGTAATTGACGAAATGTAGCCCAATGACGGGGGTTATTTGTAGTTTTGGCTCTACGGTGAGCTCTATTTCTCTGGCGCATTTTACGACGAATGTCATTATTCATGAACGGTTTGTCATTCGGTCGAATAGTAACTGTTCTGGTCGATACGTGTCGTTTGCTATGAGCGTCGATAGTATTTATAAAATTAGTGTATACATCATATTATTTGAGGTAAAAACCTCATTATCCCAATCTACTAGATTAATATCATGGTTCAAAGAGTCAAAATCCGCCCGGTTATAGTCTCGTATAACTCTCTCATAAGCGGGCTTTTTATAACATGTGTGTTTGAGTTCGAAACTCACAACACAGTGTGAACTACAAATAGCAGGTTAACCGTGACATTGGTTGTAAGATATTCATTGTTTGTTAAAACTAAATCAATGCAAGTGCCCGTATGAGTACTGTAATTTGTTGGTTTATTTATGATATTAACCATGTTAAACCTATCAAGAAGATTCTGAAATCTCCTCGATGTTCGATTAAGCATATCAATGTTAAAATCACCAGTAACAAATATAGGTATATTATAATCGAGTGCATTTGATATTGAGTCGTAAAATCGATCTAGGGTATCCACCGTGGCGCTAGGTGGTCGATAAAAAACACCTAGAAGAAATTTACATGTCGGTGTGGTAATTTCGACCCAAGGAATTTCTAAGTTCGGGCTATCAAGATCTTGCCTATGTTTAACGTGGAGATTGTCTTTTACGTAAATAGCTACACCGCCTCCAAATCTGTTTCTATCTTTACGTATCAGAGATTGAAAACCATCTATATGTAATTGATCGTTATGTATGTTATTACTTAGATGCGTTTCTGTAATACATATTATATCATGATCAGATAATTCAGCAGAAATTATATCGAGTTTTGGTAACAAACTACAAACATTATTATGAACTATTGAAATGTTTTCACGCGCAGTACGATATGGAGGTCCTGGATTTTGCTCTATACCACTAATGATCAGTAATAGCTGTATAATACATAACGGTAGATTGTAGTAAATCAATGATATGTCGATAAACGAGGGAAAAACGCTGTCATTAAAAAATGATACTAAAAAACCACCAAAAACACCTCTTTTTGGTACTAAAATAAACATAACTGAGTTAATCGTGAGTGTCAAAAATGATACTCATAATAAAAAGGCGTGCTTGGTCGGTATTTATGTAAGAACTAGGAGAAGAAAAAATCAGAGTGACAAATAAGTATGATGACAAAATAAACAAAACAAAGAAAATTGAATTACAAAAAATTAATACTAAGTAGAGTGTGGAATAATATGTCATAGTCAACACAGTGTTGTGTTTTATCCGTCATATAATAATAGTATGAAATGAGAATTACGGCTGAGAGTTAAGGATTACTAGTTGTAAGTAATTAAATGAAATGTTTTCAAAGGGGATTTTGTGTCCGTACCAAAATAATTGAGATATTTGTTCAGTGCTTATAATGTTATGCGAGAAAAACATGAATTAGTCACATAAATAACTTTGACAAAGAAATAACATGAAGAAAGATGCAAATAAGGGACTTCCATAAAAGTAAATATTACAGTGGTTGGGTCTAAAAAAGCGGTCGTATTATGGAATAGCGGAACGTTCTTATTATCGGACCTTACGACTATTGGAATATAGAGAAAAAAAATGGGGTCTTTCAAAAACTGCCCGTATTATGTAGTTGGTCTTATTATCGGACCGGTCGTTAGGTGAGACTCTACTGAACTATTGTTGTTCAGGGTGTAAGGATAGTTGGAGTTATTTTTCCATTTGCATGTTGATGTATGAAATTCTTATTTACTAAGCAATATACATCCAAAACAAATACCGTTTCAATCTGTAAAATGTCCAAAAGTACAAGAAAGTTCAAAAGGGTCATTCACAATCCTTCGACCACATGCCTTACAAGGTAAATAATAAGTTTAACTCACCCCAGTCATATCAAATGAACACATTTTACATCATGACTGTGGATGATGAAAAAGTTAGACTATTCAGAAGTTTGAAAAAAACTATAAAAACAATACGAGTTTATCTATGTAAATTCCTATGCAAGTGCACACACGTATAAACTAGTTGCATGGAATCTATATTGTACAATAGTACCAAATTGCCCCTACAGTCGTGCTTATTTTCTTTCATTTACATAAATAAATGTCCTTGTCGTGCAACTTCCTAGTTTCCAATCTCTGCAATAAAAGACAAGTCGGGTACTGCATGAAATTGAAAGAAAAAATCGCTTATTGTCAAACTTTACATCGACCTACTTAATTACCCTATACGCTAAACTTATACGTTTTATGCACTGTACATATTTTAACATCTAAAGCTACACCATTATGGCTAGCATGTATATTTAAATATCGAGCATCTTTTTGATAAATAAGTGAGCATAGGGTTTACATTAAGTACTCGATTACTAAATATACATCCTAAATTTTGGATACTAGAAGCATAGAATGAAAACAAACTCGGCGTTAAAATAAGAAACAATATACCTCTGTGTCACTGAGCGACAATGCATTCCTTAACTGTTGTTTTTCGTTTTTACATTTCTGACAATTGATATTAATAAAATTAAGAGCGGGAGTACAAGGAGCTTTGAATATGGTATATGGAAATTAATTTTCAAGAATATTGCCCTTCATTGTATTGGAATTTACAGACCCCCAGCATTAGCCACTGTTTCTCAGTTTGTAGAAGACTTCAATCAATTTATTGAAGATTTAATTCCTAACTACTCTAACCTGTTAATTATGGGCGACTTCAATTTACATCTTGAAGATAGATCCACGGCTGTGTCTGAATTACTTAATTGTATCCATTCCTTTGGTTTAGAACAGCATGTAAATTTTAAAACACATATTGGTGGTAACATGTTAGATCTTGTACTTACTGAAGCAGTAAATGGTATCCATGTTAAGAAATGTGATCAGGGACCTTTTTTATCCGATCATTGTGTAGTTAAGGTACTAATAAATGTTGAAAAAGAAAATATTGTGAGCAAATCTGTAAAATTCCGCAATCTTAAAAAAATTAACCATGAAAATTTTGCTTCTGATTTGAAAGACATTACTATTGAGTGTGAAGATGTTGACTCTTATGTAAATATTTTGGAGTCAAAGCTTCAAACTACTCTTGACAAACATGCTCCTTTAGTAGAAAAAATTAAAATTCAAAGAACTCCAAAACCATGGTTTACTGATAATCTTGTCTTACTTAAAAGTTCAATGAGAAAACAAGAAAGATTATGGAGAAAATATGGAAAGCCTGAACAATTAGAAGCTTTCAAGGTTATGCGCAACCGTTATCATAATGAATTAAACGAAGAAAAGGTCAAATCACTAAGTCAAAAAGTTCTTGATGCTAAAGGTGATACAAAACAATTGTATAAATTTGTTGCCGAAATGACTGGAGTAAGATCTGAGAATCCAATGCCGAAAGGCGATTCTGATCACTCCATAGCTGAAAATTTTGCTGATTATTTCTTAAATAAAATTTCAAAAATTAGGGAATCCTTGTCTCAATTTCCAACTTATTCACCGCAACAAAAGGATGTACCTAGTCTTGATCACTTTGATAATTTTACAATGGAAGAGGTCAGAGATCTTATAAGTGACTTGAATACCAAATCGTCTGAGTTAGACATATTGCCAACAAAAGTGCTAAAATGTTATCTAAAAGAATTATTACTTCTAATTACTCATTTAATAAATATATCATTGAAACATGGTGTATTCCCTTCCAAGTGGAAAGAGGCAATTGTTAAGCCTCTTCTTAAGAAGGTGGGTCTGGATCTGGAATATGCTAATTATAGACCAGTTAGCAATTTGTCCTTCTTATCTAAGGTAATAGAAAAGGCTGCCTTAAATAGATTGAATACTCATGTTGATAAAAATAATCTTCTTCCAAAAAATCAGTCTGCATATAGACGTTTTCACTCATGTGAGTCAGCCCTCCTTAGATTGGTTAATGATCTACTGTGTGGTATGGAGAAATTAGAGGTAACTGCATTAATAGCTATTGATCTGAGTGCTGCATTTGACACTGTTGATCATGATATTTTACTAGAAGTACTTAATAATCAATATGGACTACAGAATAGTACACTCCGCTGGATTGATTCATATCTTCGCCCACGGGCATGTCGAGTCAACGTCAATACTAGTTCATCATCTGTACGTTCATTAGATTGCAGTGTTCCACAAGGTAGTTGTTTAGGTCCGTGGCTATATCTAACTTATGCAGGGACCTTATTTGATGTTATACCATCTGATATATCAGTGCATGGTTTTGCTGATGACCACACTGCTAATAAAAGATTCTGTCCTAATAATCAGAATGAAGAAGCAAATGCCATTTCTGATCTTGAAGATTGTGCTCTAACAATAAATTCGTGGATGAATGAAAATAAATTAAAAATGAACAACTCAAAGACGGAGTTTATAATGTTTGGAAGCAGAGCACAGTTGAAAAAATGCTTAACCCAGTCAATCAATATTGCTGGTGAAACTGTAAAATCTGTGAAGACAATTCGCTATTTAGGGGCCTTTCTTGATGAAAACTTAAGCTTTAAAGATCACATCAAAACAAAAAGTAGAACTGCTATGTTAAACTATTTACGTATCAAAAGTATTAGAAAATATTTGGACAAAGAAGCAACAGAAACACTAGTCCTATCTTTGGTCATGTCCCACATTGATTACTGTAATCTAATCTTGTATGGGATCTCAAAATGTGATCTTAACAAATTGCAGCGAATTCAAAACATGTGTGCCAAACTGGTATTAAGGCTAAACAAATCAGACAGTTCAAAGGATGCTTTGTACTCACTGCACTGGTTACCAGTCAAAGCAAGAATCAACTTTAAAATATGTACTTTCATGTACAACTCTTTTTCTGGAACTGCACCTGCATACCTGACTGAAATTCTTCAAAAGCCTGTACAAAGCAGATCTGGTCTTAGATCTGCAAAATCCAAAGACATCAATTATTTGATACCAATAAATAAGAAAAAAAACATTCAGTGACAGAAGCTTCAGTACAGTTGGTCCCATGCTATGGAATAAGCTACCAGATGATATCAAATTATCACCTACTTTGGATGTATTCAAAAAACGATTGAAAACTCATTATTTCTCTACTTTCTATGATCTATTCTAAAACTGACATGGCTTGCTAATGCCTCACCTTACAATTACGGTAAACATACTAAGCGATTGAGTGAGTGCATTGTGACATGGGAATGAGGATTGCCTCGCTCTCGGTCATTTAATACCTTGTTTCATATGACTGCAATGACAACCTAAATAAATTGTCCCTTTAAAGGTGATGTTTCGACACCTTTGGGGATGTATTAAGGGCCCTTTAAAGGTGATGTTTCGACACCTTTGGGGAATTGTCTGGTTAACAGTGGCATTATGTTACACTGTTCAGGACATGTCCGGTTAACAGTAGCATTATGTTATACTGTTCAGGACACTAATTTTCAATGTAAAATAAATAGAAATAAATAAGAAATTAGTGATAAAAATGTAAACTTAGGTGGAATCATGAACTGTGAAGGATGTATGTCCAAAAATATGAATTATAAAGGCTTTTTATTTATTTGTGTTATTGTATATACATATGTTTTTAGGGTGGAGGGTTTTTACTTACATGTATTAATATTATTTTCTTTATAACATTTTTGAACAACGCCATTGAATATGTAACATAGAAATAGGCGTTTAATCAAATGAAAAAGTTTAAGTTTAAGTTTCTGCAAATATATCATATATTTTATGAAATAATTATTTGTGGCTTGAGTCCGACATTTTTTCATATATCAGTAATCATTACACGTGCATGTGAAAAATATTTTAGCTTACGCTAAACATACTATAGTTATAAACATAAGTGCAACATACATCATGTTGCCTGTTTTTTTTCATGTGTTTGTCTTATTTAGTAAAACAACTAGTGACTTTAAAATCAGAGTCTGATAAATGACTTAGGAAGCAATAAATATGCGATATTATTAATCTTATTATATAGTCATAAAAACAATAAGATTGATGCACACCTCTCTCTCTATGCGGGAAATTAATGTTGTAATGATATGAAATTCACTTTCATATGGTACTTCAATGTCTGTTCTAAGGCACTGTTGAAGAGTTTGTATTGCTCTTTTAGTAAAGTCTTGTAAATTGTTTTCCTCATCAAATATTCTAAGCTTTTTCTCCTTTAACTGAAATGCATTGCAAAATTCAGCAGTAGTAAGTAATTAATTACAAACATTGTTGACCGACGCGTATGACGAAAACAAGTACTTGAATCAAAACAAATTAAAATCAAAATTCAATTTTAGGAAGTCGTTTACTTTTCTAATGTAAACTGTATCTTGTAAACATCAACGTTTGAATGTATCGGTATTTAAAATCATTCGGTCTATTCTTATGATGCTACCATTTATGACAGTGTTACTTTAATATGCTACGAAGGATGTATTTTGAAAAGCAAAATAGTAAGACAAACGTTTCATAAACGAAAGGTAAAATAAGCCTTCTTGAAAAATGTTAAAGATTTGGATCCTTTGTAATTAACCACCAAAAGGGATGTCATCATTCACTTTAGATTCGTTTATCTGCTGACAATTGCTTTTTACGGATAATAACTGAACATCCTTTCTTATTAGGCTCTTAGGGTCACTAATTATTAAATAGATTAGCCTGTATACTATAAAGAAGATTATCACTATAGACGTTGAGGACCATAGGTCTACGGTTAATGGTGTAAGAACTTCATACATCAAACATTTTTAGAATGACAGTTTGCGTGACACGTACCTCAAGATACAAAATCTCATACGAGGGCAGTGTATTGGATTACGGATGGTTCTTTTTAAAACAAGGGGTTCAAGGATCAAAGGTCAAAGTCTTAAGAACTTCAAACAGAACATATTATTTAAATAGTACATTGCGGATTTAAGCACACAGAGTCATCAATTTTAAGTATAGAAAGTGATGAGAAGTTTGTAATTTTTGAAACGGATTCAAAGTAAATTCATCAAACAAAAGAAACGAGTTGTTTCAATTTTAACCCTCATTGCAAAATGATCATTGCATGGATATATAATATCACCCAGCCAAGATGATGTTTATTATTTTATAAGAAATTATCTTAATCAGTAACACTTACATCATCCAAGTCTTCAAATGCTTTATCTAACTCTGCCACCACTTCTTGTGATGTGTGTGAGTTTGCCACCACTTCTTGTGATGTGTTTGAATTGCTTTTCCTTAATACATCTAAGTAGTCTTTGAAAACAGCAAATGAATTTTCCAGTTCTTTCTTTGTTAATGTGTTGTTTGAACTATGCATAAGTTTATTTCTCAATGCAATCATCTATAATTTTACAAAGAGTAAACACGCATATATTACGGCTGCTATTATAATTTAATTGGTTATATAAAAATACCTTACGGATAAAGAAACTAGTCTAAAACAGCGATTCAGTTTTGGAAAAACTATTGTAATACTTCTTTACTTGTTTTAACAAAACACATAAATACGGGTAGGAATTTCTTTAAAAATTAATTCTACTTTTAATGTGCGTAGAAAAAGTTTTAACAAAATCGTCGTGTTAGTTTGTAAGCTTTCTCGTCTTGTAGAGCCAAGTGCTTTTAGTGTGTTACTATCAGTAAATATCTTCGATCTCCACCAATATGGTATAACCTATCAGTGCCGATAAAATCAATGAAACAAACACCACATAAATAGTCATGCTGGGTTGATAATGGCATCGAAAAGACTAGAGCTGGGTATTAAATAACAGTTACTTTGATCTTATGTCGTTAAATAAAAGCACCTTAATTCTTGTCTGTCCAACCATTAAATGAATTTTACAAAAAAGTTAAGTTATGAAAAACATACGCACACAACCAGCGTGGTGCTTTACTTGTTCTTCGAACTGTTTGCAATTAGGCATTACACTAAATACAGCAAATGGGTCAGTCTCATCGGGACAAACGGCATTATCCACTTTACACTTCTTGCTTATGTAAATTTTAGACAAAATCCACCAATGTAGTTCCGGTTTAAACGAATCCTGATCACAATGGCGTGTCCAAGATGTACAGTCATTACTGAAATATACAGATGTCAAATACGTTAATTGTTAAAACCCTAAACTGTTTGCTTTGAAAGATTGAATGAGGTATTGAGTGAGGTATTTGGTTCTGTGACCATGAGTAGACACCTGTTTCTTTTCAACAATTATATCTAAATGACTAAAAGTTTGATGCATAATGTACTAATACCTATACGTAGGAGCAGTGGTCCAGTGGTAGGACGCCCGCTTAGGGATCGAGAGGTCCCGGGTTCGATCCCCACTAGGGGCACTGCTAATTTCCTTGAGCAAGAAATTGACCTACAATTGTTCCACTTCACCCAGGTGTAAATGGGTACTGTGAGGGATCTCCCGCTTGAAGGTGATTTCAGTGACCAGGAGTTATCGTACAAGATTGTAAAGTCGGCTGAACATGTAGATGGAAGCAGACTTTAAACCGCACTTTAACTTTTTTAACTTTAACTTTATACAGAACCTATACAATACACAATCCATGATTATTGTGTTACATTTTCTGTCCATGAACTTTCAAAAAGAGAGATAATCTCAGATATTCCATAAAATTTGCTCAAATAGATTATGATCATATCTTACATGTATAAAATCTTAAACTTTACTGTTAACAACTGCAACTTAATTGAACGTTTTGATTTGTAGAAGGTGCAATATGTATTCGAACTGACAATAATTAAATCTGAACGTCAACATACTGCATACTTCAACGTCAACAAATACATGAATATATTGCAAGACTCTCCTTTTGTAACAAGCTGATTTTGAAAATAAAGTTGTTTGATACGCTAACAGTGTTTAATGTGTGAAACAATTTGATGGCATTACGTTTATCAGACAAAACTGTTAACCTGATACAGTTCTCAATCATCAGTTGTAAATAATCATTATATCATCGTGTAGCGAGTTTTTTAAACGAGTTACGTGAACACGCAAGTTGTGACTTTGTGTACCTCCCGCTGAAACTTACCTATCATTAAACGCATCTAATATTCTGCTGATCACATCTTTGCACTCCAGACATTTTTTGTCGTACAACATCCACGAACGAACGCCTTTCACCTTACCCAGTTTAATCTCTCCTCTAAACATCACCTTGTAAAGCAGACTGTCAAAATGATCTTCTTTATCAGGTTGATGTATCTTCTTTAATTCATGAATAAATATTGTCATTATTCTTTTGATGTAGCTGGAAGAACCAAGTTTGGCAATCTGAAGTCCTAAAGTAGCTTTCACCCAATGCAGAAATTCTTCCTCGGGTAGGTCATTTGGAAGAGACATTTTGACCAGTAGGAAAGACTACACTGTAATCACTATAGCAACATAGATTTTCGACTAAAATCACGTCTTTCAGGAATGACGAAATGACTTCAGTTAGTTTGTAATGAAAATCAATTGTAATGTTCAATTGCGGCCCCCATGGTTATCTGAAAAAAGTGCGTTGGACAGTAATTAGGCAGTAACATCCAAAAAGTTCCGCATGCACAGACATATTCAAAACGTATTCCATAAAAGGGCGCAGGCTCCAGCCTGCGTTTAATAATATATTTGCATACTTCTTACCCTAAATGTAGCTATTTTTTAATGTTAACGGTTGTACATCGGAGCAATTATCAATCAAAATTAACAATAAACACATTCGTGTTGCATACAGATTTTCAGTTGTTCGTTTCCAGGATGTCAACAGTAATGATAAGAAATAAATGATATGGAAAAGACTAATGCCCATTCCACTTTAAGGAATCGCGGATGGTGAATTAATTTATGAACACTGTCCAAACCAAATCAAAGTACTG
The DNA here is from genome assembly GCA_025267735.1 of Mactra quadrangularis. Taxonomy (NCBI): domain Eukaryota; kingdom Metazoa; phylum Mollusca; class Bivalvia; order Venerida; family Mactridae; genus Mactra; species Mactra quadrangularis. The sequence continues at coordinate 6,247,360 of CM046303.1, forward strand.
AAAGTACTGTCGGAAGGAATTTTTGAAGGATTTTATCATTTTAGAGTTCAACGATACTATTTCGATATCACTCATTACCTTCTTATCATTCATAGTCAACTGTGTTTCATTTTTCATTTTACAGGCCCATTATTCTACTGATCGAGGGGTTGTAGGTTTGATTCACGGGCGGGGCATACTTTCGTGGAGCTTATAATATAGTTATGAAATAATTTCTACGGTAATTCTCCCTTCTACCACTCAGTCACCGATGCGATTTGTTTTTGGTTAACAGCTAGATCCAGAGATTTTGTCTTTTCAGGAACAGTGAGTGGATGGACTGATCTCCATGATATAACCTATACAATATGTGTTGCTATGGCGTTAAGGCCACAACAAATTGATCATGTGTTCTATGAATTTTGTCTCAAAAAATAGAGCGAGCCAGCGAAAAAAAAATTCAATTTTGAGAATCGAGCGAAAGGCGAGGAATAAATGTGTGATATTTTCATGAGCATTTTTATACAAATTGAAAAATACATGTTAAATATGAACTTTATACAGAAAACCACATTATAACATGTAGTTCAGAAAAGCATAATAAGTAACTTTTTAGTGTTTATACCAGTTGGTCATTTATTCAGCATATTGATGTGACACAATCATGTACATTAAAAGATAAAATATGTCAAAATCTTTCTTACTTGAACTTTATTATTTTGATATTGGGGTACCGGGCGTTATATTTAGTTTTGAAAATTTTGCAGGTTGTTGTGAGAAAGATTATTTGCTGTTAACATGCGTAAATGCTTTTAATAGGGTACATACATCATAAATGACTGTATTTTGTTCCATTTGCATTTACTATACTGCATAGCTAATACATTAAGTGAATTCATTCAATATTAACCTTTGATTAAATACTTCCAATATTTCTGTATAATTTAGAATCAGCTTGGCTAACATCATGATAGATCAAACCGGTTGATTTTGGTGTTTAAGTAAAGTCTTAATGTTATTGGGTAAATAAGAGATTGACTCAACAACATACAACTGCTCAATATAATTAAGTAATCCAGGACGAGTACCAGCTGAGCACCCCCGTAAATATAAATGGACGAGTCTTGTTGACTTTTTGAGTATAAATAAAGTTATATTATTTGGATAATATGGGAACGACTTAACAACAAACAACTACGTAGACTACTTAAGACATCATGTATGAGGATTTTAGAGTCAGCATCCCTATAAAATAAAAATGGACCAAACTGGTAAACTTTAAAGTGAATAAATACAGGCTTGTCATTTATGCCAACTATGCTATAGACTTAACAAGAAACAACTGCAACATGTAAAAATACCTAAATTATGTGGAAGAAAACAATTACATCAGAACCCTTCTAAAATAAAAATTGACTAAACCTTTAGGTATATAAATATAGTCTTGGGGTACGTAGTTATGCAAAATACAACTTTATTTCAAAATAAGTCGGTTGAGTATTTTGGGGCATTAATTATAATGTTAAATATTCTACCCGTCTTACCTTCTCGTCGTAAATAGTATTTTGAATTATTTTTACACAGCAGGGGGGACATATGACGTCACATAACCAGAGCTGTGTAGAGTTGATGAAAACATCAAGTTTACGTCAGTGTTCATGTGTTAATATAAAGTTTATGGTAAACGTGCATTGCATTTATTAATTGATGTATTCATTTTATAAGTGAAAAGTAACTAGAGCAATGTTTTTTTCATTTTCTGAATTTTAAGTGCGTAAATCTGACGAACATGATCAAATTTTCGTAGCATTAACCAAAAAAAAAAAACAACATGTAATAAGATTACGCGACTAGGATTCGAACCCGCAATCTCATGTTTCGTAGTCTGTCATGCTAACCACTACGCCACTGCCGCGACAGTAACTACATTTGCTACATTTATAAATTTATATACATATACAAGTGCGTGGCAGAGAGAAAATGCGCAATAACTTTTCTCCGTACAGAGATAGAATAAAGTTTGATTAATGTTAAAAAACATTGAATATCATAATTTGAAGTATTTGTTTATATTTGTATTTTTTCAACTCGTCTGCAATTGATAGTATACACATTTTTCTGTTGCTCTATTTTCTGGGTCGCAACAGAGTTCAATTATGTGTTGTTCGTTCTTTTTCAAATTTCCAAGAGCGCTGACATAGAAAGGAATTCTTTGAAAAAGAATTCCTTCCAAAAAGTGTCGATGGCTTCCGGTTTTAAGTAACCTCCGTTTGATCCTTATATAAATCATATAAAAGGGAGCTTACATATCCTCATTTTTTCAAACTAAATGTGCACTTTCGGAACGTTTCTGGTTCCTGCGCTTACCACCCGTTGCATTGTGGGGCACATATAAATTACAGAAAATCATCAGCTTAGAATGACGCAATCACTCATGAAGTATTGCATCATTTTGAACACGGATCTTTACACTTGTTGACAACGAACGTTCAATGTGATATTGGAATTAAACAACAAATCCCCGTACAATGTCTGTGTTCTATCATACTGTGTTGCTGTGGCAGATCCAGGATTTTTTTCTGGAAGAGTAAAAAAATTCGGGAGGGGGGGGGGGTCCAAACTTTCGTACCACAGCCACATTATACACTTTTTGCAGAATAACACAACATGTATATTATTGTAACTACATAATCATTAAATCCATTAAATCTATGGTAATCCCGAAGAAAAAATGCTTTCATGATACTCAAAAAGGCTTTCAGTTAAAATCAAAGTGCTGAAAGCACTGAAGTATAGCGCTTTCAAATATTGGTTTAACAGCATTTGTCTAATATACTTAAATTAAAAAAGTGCTAAGAATTAATTTAAATAGATATATATGTATTACTAGCATGTAATTTGTCTGCTTAGCTACATGTTCATATGATCCAATGTGGAAATAACGAATCATTATCTTATTATTAATACAGTATAACTTGGTTATAACATACTCGGTTATAACATACACTCGGTTACAACATACCAGTTTGCCTGGCCCGTTTTTCATCCTTATATATTCTATATTAAATCAGCTCGGTTATAACATACTCGGATATAGCATACACTCGGTTATAACATACCAATTTTTTGGTCCCAACATACTTTTACATTCTTTATAACATACTTTTGGCGCGAATTAGCGTCAGTATTTAGCAGCCACGGTTAAATGAATTTTGTTATCAACAGCGTGTCACAAACAATGTATAATATAAACTATACTCGGAATGTGTTCTTTAGTTTAGCCAACTCATGTTGCTAAGCTCATCGTATACTTTTAACATGGAATAACATTTTTAGTCAGTGTGTGGTCAGGCATACGAAGTACACGAAGACAGTATTTAACAACACGTTTAAATGGGTATATATAAATGGGATATCTTCCACAAACCCATAGAACTGGATAGTTACAAGTTATCAATGGTACATACATAAACCTTTTACATGCATAGAAATGAATTCTTTCAATAGCATCAACACAGTATATACCCCTCAACTCCGAGCCATATAATAATATGGGTGCATTAGCATCAACAATTTTAAACTATAATCTACCATTCATAGGCATTAAGGAATATATCTTATACATGGAAAGACATCTTATACATGGAAAGTGACGATGGAAAATAGACACCGACATAGCTAAAACCACTAACTCATTCAATTAATTAATTATTGTAATACCATTTTTCGTTTCTGGCTAGTCGACCACCGTTTTTGAAAACAACAATTCTACGTTTGTTAATTTTGACCGGCAGATGTGACGTGGCGCTGAACTAACTTAAAAAAATTCAACTGACGTTGTAAACCGAAAAAGGTATTAGAAAGAAGTGCAACATCGTCGGCAAACATAAGTAAAAATAGCTCAATAGAATCTTGCTTAAGTTGAACGCCTCTAACATAATTTTCTTGTAAAAAGACAATTCGTTAGTAAATAGACTTAACAGAACCGGACTCAAACAACAGCCTTGTCTAAGGCCAAATGGACAATTAATAACATCGCTAAATTGATTACCATTTCTTACACTAGTTTTAAAAGAATGGCAGATAGATTTAATAGATTTAAAAACCATCATACCATGTTTAAACAGTGAAACATATAAATTACATCTTGCTACTTAATTTAAAGGCTTTCTGAAAGTCTATAAATGCCAAAATACAACTTTTTGCCTTACATACCTAGATATTTACTGATTACAGCATATAATACAAATGCGTTGGCAATGGCAGAATAATGTGGTCTAAAGCCCGCCTGAAGTTCCGATACTCTATCATAAATATCAGCATAGAAAAATACACGTTTGTTAATAATATATATACACCACATGTGTAAACCACACCCAGTGTGCCGATTGAGTGCATCGGACCGTATCAAATTATTTTTTTCCACAAATCGGTACAAAATGACACAAAAATCACCTCTGCAAAATTAGGATCCATTGGCCCGTTATAAAATAATCAAAATTTGAAAAGTGATCGGTTAGAACTTTTGTTCAGTGTATATAATATATATATATATATATTTAGACATACGACCACCTACGGGGCCCATATATAAGACCGACTTGTGTGGCATTATTTCACATAGTCAGTTTCGATATATGCCAATATGTACGCAAAAAATTAACACTATCAAACCATAGACCTGAGGGGTATTAACTAATATATATCAACTACATATTTAATTTTAAAATAGGTGACTTCAATATGACAAGAAATGTAAATCTTTAAGAATTGATGAGTTTGTTTATATATATAATTAAAATCAATGACGTAAACGTATTTCGTTTTTACGCTCCGCCCACACCGCTCCTCCCACCACACTTTCCCCAACTTTTTTTCCATGTGGATTATAAACTTAAATTTTCTGAATGGGTGGTATTTTCCAATGTTACAATGTTAATGCATTTTGATTTTGATTTTGATTTTGCTCAGGAGAAGCACAAGAACTTGATACTATATAATGACACAACTATTGGCACTTACTTCAGCGGTGTTTTGACCATAGGTCTACCAGTAATGATTCAGAAGTAATAGGGTAGATATAAATGTCATGTATTTTTCTGGCAAATGAAAAAAAGGTTAATTATTAAATATAATTAACCATGAATTGTTTTACAAATGGTATCTTGATTTGATAGATATATTTGTAGTTTAAAAAGTCGTAATGAGTGCTTACATGTTTCCTCTTCACTGAGGAAAGTAATACGACAATAAATATAGCATTTGTCAAAATTATATTTTGAGTAATGAGCGTACTCAGTAAATGTTATGGCTTATGGTTTTTGTTTCTAATTAGTTCTATTGGTAAGCTCAATGTCTTTCAAAACTTACTTTTGAAATAAAGAATGATTATTGATGTTAGGAAATGGTAAGTAATTCATATTTACATAGGCCTTCTATATATTTTGGTTCTTATCTAATCATTCATGTGTATACAAATGTGTAATATCATTCACTGGTCATAAAATTATTCAAACTTTGCATATTTGTATGACCACTCATATTCATAAGTTCTACAATACACAAACAGAAGAGCCAATACATTGATGCACTTGTATTTCTTATGACTGATTTAGTGATTAATGTGCTTTATCCTTTTTGAGTCAAACTATCAATAGTTGTATACTCAATTGAGTATTATTTATTTCTTTTACAGACAGAGGTGATATACCTATTTGAGTACAGCCTTAAACCATGCTGCGATGCGAATACAAACACTAGAATAGCTTACTTCAGCAAGTGTTAAATGGAGAAGAAATTTACTCAATGTCACATTCACCACCATATGAAATGATACAATAATCATTTTCAAAATTGCATTGCAATGCATAATATTTGACTTTCATGAAAATGAGATAATATTAATTGAATATTAATAACAAGTAATATCTAAATTAATGAAATAAAAAACATAATAAATATTGAAAATAAACATTTTGTTCTAATTATTTTACGTTCAGGCAATGTGCAAAACACAATTTTATGCTCGGTCAACAATCAAACTTGTAGACATATGTAGTACATTGATATTTAATATAATATGTGCCTACCCATTAACATTTTTATGTATACTCATTAACTATTGTAATGGAAAATAAACATTTCAAATTATCATGTGAATTATCCTAGTTGCAATGCTTTCTTAAGAAATGTACATGTTTTGCTACAGTTACACTTATTTTGACTGCAATAACTATTCCCTATTGTGTTCATTCCAATCTTCCTAAGTATGAAACTTATCCACTTAAAGCATGATCATGATCATGTGCATTCTAACTACTTTTAAGTTGATACATTTCAAATTTTAACTTGATTTAAGTTTATTTGTTGTACCTTATTGTTTAAAAAATCACAAAAGTTTATATTTCTTGATTAAAAATTTGTTTTGACCTTGCTAAATATGTCTGGTATGGTTGCTATGGTAACGTTTAAAATAATGAATGGATAGATATGTGAACATGTTTTAATTTGATAGTTGAATAAACTTACACAGCAGTTTCATGAAGTGTTCTAAGATTTACTAAAACTTTGAGCATGACAAAAACGGCAACAATCTGTCCTGTTTTATGACTTGTCTTCCATACAAACAATGTACATAGTGGTTTCTTTAGAACACTAACAATTTATGTCCTATCATTATCATTTCGATAAAATGATTGCGCAATTGTACTTAATTCTTTCCAATACACTCTTTCCTGTTATATGCAGTAGTGACATTGAATTTCACAACAAATAATTCAAATTTCACATAAATAGTGCTATAAACCACTAAAAAATGGTTGCCATGGAAACATTGTGAACTTAGTGTAGCTGAATAATATACTTTTTCGTCATTATGTCTTAAGATATTATGTAAATATTGATTAAAAGGGAATTCCCATCTAAGATGTCTCGTTTTTGTTGTAGAATATACCCGTAGTATACATAAAAACTGATGATATTTGGTCCCGGTTGCCCTAAAATATTTTCGTGCATCATGCATTCTTTAGAACTCTATAACTTTTTAACCACTGGTCAAAATCATCTGAAATTTTCACAACTTATGTTTGAAAATATATAGTTTTAAAAAATGTTAAAATCTAAATTTGTGATTTTTTCGCCATTGGCCTGGTTTTTCCATGGGGCGTCAAATGTGTAAAATGTTTACCAATGCTTGAGAAATTAAAATCATATCTTTTTATACATGTACAAGTATAACATTCCTATTGTATAAAGTAACATTACTTTCATATTTTCAATCCTTTGCGAATACCCTTTAATACATAATTATCAAATAAAATTCAATTGAACCCATAAACAAACAAGTGTGGAGATAATTTTGGATGGCACTGCATAAACATTTCTAGACAGATCTTTTATTTTCATAGACAAAACTTCTGTCCCTTTGACAACAATTTCTGCATTTATTGCAAAACAGCTCAGTAGATAACTTAGTAATTAATGGAAACTACTTCAATAATAATGTCTTTGGATTCTGAAATTTAGAACAAAAATACAATTTAGAAGCATTTCCTAAGTCCAATAGCTAGTCTGTTACTAATCCTATATTTACACATACTTAAAGCCAAATAAAATTTGACAAATTCCATTAAGCCAAGAAATCATGTATTAATAGAAAATGTCATTTTTTTCTGAATTCCTCATTGTAAATTCTTGCCTAATTAGTTGATTTATATAAGTAAGTTTCTGTTAAAGAGGAATTTGTATTTATGTCAAAGTCAACTAATGTAATGAATCACTGAGTCAACCTAAATATTTTTTTCAGAATTGAGTCTTATTAAGATTTTACCTTCCAGTAATTTAATGACCGTATCTATTAGTTATAGCATGAAACACATCAATGAGATTTTAAAACATGACTAAGATACCTCTACTTTGGAGCGGGTGGTATTATTGTACGAGTTGATTATGAGCTCTGTGATTTGAACATATATTCCAGTGCTTAAATCAGACTGGGCTTACTCTCACCAAAGGGTGACTTTGACTGAAACAGACAAGTCTTGCAACGTATAACCCTTCTATTGCACAGCCGCTCCTCTTACATTCATAGTTTAAATCTCTTCATCCAGTATTGCCTCTGTCCCATAAAATCGTGGCTTGTTGTGAGCCCGTACGTGCAGACAGCCGTAAACCGTGGGAAGCCTTGCGTAGTAAGGTGACGGTACGTACATGGCAAAAAAAACAACACACCCGGACGGAGCCGTAGCTTGAATATATGCAAGTTTAATCCATACTCGGCCTTGATTGTGTTCACGATTTGACTTTGAAACTGATACGTGAATCCCCGGCTCATCTTACGGACCCTAGTAAAAACGTATAAGTCCGCACGGATACGCACGAGTTCGTGCGAGTCCTTGCGCAGCTTGATCGCACGACCAGGGATGGGGCCAATTAATTGCTCTGAACAATTAATTGTCAATTAATTACTGTGTGAAAAAAAATGGTAATTGTAATTAATTATTTTATCAAAAAATGGAAAATAATGGCAATTATAATTATTTACTTAGGAAATTTAAGCAATAATTAATTGATTTCAATTATTTTTCAATTACTTCATGATACATTTGCATATGTTGCATTAAATGCGACTTAGTTTCCAAACTGGCCCCCTCTTTTTTGTTTTTTACACCTTTCACACCTGATGAAAAGGTTATTTACTGTCATAACAATAGTGTTTGTTACATGAAATCTATAGCTATTTGATTGATAACCCTGCATGGTGTTATAGTAAAAGATAAAATTGTCTGACTGGTCACTGACAGTTGAGCATTGAGGTGATCATCTTGAATACACCAAGTCATTATCACCTTATGATTAAGGTTATAAGATAATCCACGAATCAAGTACTACTGAATTCACTAACCATGCATTTACAAGTGATTTTATAAGTGAGATGCTTAAGGTACAAACTGCTTGCATCAATTCATATGTTACTATATTACCAAAGAAGAAACAGAGGTTAGATCTCTTTGGGTTCATGGAGCAAAATTCACCCAGAAAAGGCATACAAGTGGAGATGCTAAGATATCAAGTGATGTCGAAAAGTATCTGGATGAAGATAAGTAGCCAATGGAGGCTGATCCAATTCAATATTGGACGGCCAATATGCATATATACCCAAAACTGGCCAGTATCGCCATCAGGCATCCAGCTCTACCTGCATCACCGGCAGCAGTAGAGCCGCTGTTTGGTGTAGCTGGCAAAACCTTTCGGCCTGACAGATGTCGACTAAGCGGGGGAGCAATGATTAATTGTAACAGTCCCAGAAAATAATCAGTTTTTCAATAATTTCCCATTCAGAAAATTGAGCGCAAGTTTGAATAATGTTCGTATGCCGTGATGACGTCATTTTGCATGTTGTTTTGAATGTAGTTTCAAAGGTACAGATTTTTCGCGAAGTAGAAAATAACACGGTATCTTCATTATGACGTCAAATTCAAACTTGGAAATGCATTCAGTTATTAAATTTTGTCCAGAACTGGGACATACTCCATCAAAAACTTTTGAAATGATGGAAAAAAACAGAACTTAAATGCAGTAAAGTGCTCGTATTCAAGTGGCACCAAAGATTTAGAGAGGGCCGGGTTTCCTTAGATGATGACACTCAGGAGGGAAGACCTGCTATGTGTCATGTTCTGGTGGCCGACGTCAAAGCTACCATCAATGGCGACAGGTGGTTGACTGTGAGAGAAATTGCAGACAAATTCGGCTCAACATATAGAACAACTGAGCGTATTTTAAAGCAAAACGAGAACATGAGAAAAGTGAGTGCTCGATGGGTTCTGCGACTGTTGTGTTCAAGTGATAAGGAGCATGTTTTAGTATTGTTTTGACGTCGCTGTAGACGTATTGCTCCCCTGCATCTGTCTGGGTATATGTATTAAATGATTTATTGTGTGATATCTGTTTGATATAGACGTTTAATTTTTTACAAGTATATGACACACATGTTAAATTTATTATTTGCATAGTTTTTGTTTTTATATCTACCACTAACAATAATTTTTAAAGCCATTATACAAACTTTTGGATCAACCCTCGTACATTGTACATGTATATATAAAACATAACTAAGAATTATTGGAAAAAATAAAGTATCTAGTACATGTATACTGCAATATGAGATATCTTATCTTCTATTCAGTGTTTTAAAGGTAAAGACAATAATTAATACATGTCGGTAACTGGAATTTCATTTTTTGCCTAAACATGTCATTGAAATAATTAATTAATAATTATTTGTTTATGTAAATAATGGTAATTGTAATTAATTATTGTCCTTAGTCAGGGTAATTAACAATTAATTATAATTACTGAGGTTGAGAATAATGGTAATTATAATTAATTACTTTGCAAGTAATTGACCCCATCCCTGCGCACGACGCCCGTACGGTGCCCTCACTGCTATTTTTATGTTTATGGGACTGTAGCATATAATAGAAAAATAAGAGAATAATGCAAATTTAGAATTTAAGCACTTATTCAATCAATTTAATGACACTTATTAACAGTATTTGCAAATACACACAGCTCATCAACTAAATGATATATAAGGTTACTTTCACATAAAATGTTGTGACGGCAGGACAAATTATTGTAAAGTTATGACAAACAGACAATCCTTTATATTGACGTCAGAATGACGTTTTTGACGTCATACCGATAATACTTGAACGCATATAGCGGAAAAATCGTGCAGACAACTTTTCTCAAATTCTGCTGTATGAAAGTCTATACCATGCTTTACATCATATCAAAACTTGGCAAAAATTTATCGGGCAGATTTTCATAAAACCGGTTTGAAGGCATTTTTTCTGAATTTTTTCTGATGTTGCCAATTCGGAAGTTTTTGTCTCTTTCGAATATTTTAATATAAAACATATATTTACACTGTTCAGGTGGTAGATAATGATGTAAGCTTTAAATTGATGTATACTTTGTTGTTGTGGCGCGAAAAATAAAGATTTAGCAACACATTATAGACGTTTTCTTACCATTGTCGACTGACGTAAAAAGTGGACGCGGTCGTCATGTTTACGACGTCATGGAAACGTTATTAGCAATAATGACGTCAAACAAAGTGTAGATCCGAATCGGAAATATCGTCAAGTTTACAACGGTACCACAAATTATATGCAAATAAAAAAAAAGTCAGATGTACCATACCACCTTAAGACAGTTATGTCATCATCATATTAAAGCAGATTCAGCATTTGATACAAGAAATGGTCTAGGTAGGTAAGAATAGAATTCAGCAGTGATATCATTTTAATTGTTGAAAAAATGTGAATACAGAATCACTTAGCTCACATTGCTCAATAATGATACAAATTATACAAAAAAAGTTTAATCATCACAAAGAGTCCTCACATAGATGTCATCTTTTATGAAAATCATGAATGAACCCAGTCATTCCTTGTACAGAGCTAAAAGAAGCATACTTCTTTTCACACCAATGTTATACAAAATAGCAAGTGAAAATGATTTTCACTTTCTACCATGTGAAATAAAAAAATATCAAACACTTACAGGATGTCCATGCAAGAAATTACATTTTTTCATGCTGCAATTATCAAGCTGCAGTCATATGTTAAGACATATTACTTCATAAGACCTTTTATGAGAGCCCAGAATACTGATAGACGTTTATATTTGATTATTTTCAACATACAGTTAGTCATATAGTTTTAAACATATATAGATGTGGAACAAAGACCTGCCATACATAATTCATGTTATTAAAATTGTCCAAATCAGGGATTACTTATAGTAAAATGCCTATACAAATGGATTGAATAAAAAGTATACACTGATATTAAAGTAAAACTGCAAACCATCATGTAGAAAACATTACAAAATTCTTCTACTCATAACCATAAAGGTCAGATTTTTTTCTGAATCATGAACATAACATCATTAGTGCATAAATACTCATTGTGTAAATACCAGATTTACCATTTTTGTAGGGTTCTTGACAAACTTGTTTGACTCATTTGTTTTGCTCAAGGAAAAGCAAATAATTTTATTCCACAACTTTTTGGAAGCTTTTGTATTTGATAAAGTTACAAATAGTACATTTCTAAAAACTGTATGTACAAGTAGGTGAACTCAGATCACAATAAAATAAATTGTCATTCAATATGGTTTCAAATACAAGCTATTCATTGCATCATACTTGCAGACTAGCAGGGCTGTCAATTTAATCTATATTAATAGTTTTTATTTTGTTATATTGATAGGCAACATTCTTCATATTGCATATTTATTTTCATCATAGATCTAAAAACCCTGTGAGGTATAAGCATGTTCTTGAAAATTGTCCAAAGCAGTTGTTCATGTGAATGAGCCCAGCTGAATTTTATTACATCAAATGTATATAATACACAACTTACAACTGGGCTATAAGAAGTTGATTGCAAACAAGTTTAGCAACATGAAGCATATATTGACAATTTGATATGTTTATGGTGTGATTACCAATGTATGGTCTAACAATCCTCTAACAAACTGCATGTACTGTACATGTTAGGGTTTAGAAATTAGGACAATCAAGTTTGTTATTTAGAATCTATGTATTTCATATCAAACCCAAGCATTGCTTATGACTTGTATATGTATAGATATATATGTATGACAGAACAGCAGCAATTGGTTTCAATGCCAAGATATACCAATATTCCTGCTATAATGCAAATTGTGTAAAATTTTAAAATTATCTAGATCTACATGTACCTTATTTCAGGAAATTATATCTCTGCTGATTTGAAACCGAAAGTAGAAGTTAAATTCTGTTCCAGTAATATATGGCATGCAAAATCATCGCATCCTTTAGTTCAATTGTTCTATGATGATGTGACAAACACCATTTACTTTTTATACAGAGAGACTAGTCAATCATACAGCCAATCTGCATAACGTAAAATAGACAGTGTAATCATAGTTTCATGTTGATTGAAGTCGTCGTTCATTGGACCTGTGTGTGACATCATTCACTCCTTTATTGTCAGCTTTATGACTTATTCCACAGTCTAAAACAGACTTTTGATATCAGATAGCTAGTCCATAAAATCGCCCATTCCAGTATCCTCCATTTACTTCGTATTTTGTCCAAAATAAGTTAAGCAATTTTACTTTGTTGACATATCAATGGAGGCTGCTATCTTGGTTTATGCATTCAGGCCAATGAGCTATTTTTAGCCCAAGATATTTAAATGAATTAAATGCTGATAACTTGTGACTTGATCCCTTATAGTCGTGAATGTGAATAGTTGATATATAGAAAACTTGTGTCTTGAATTTTTGTTCAAATTTGAGGCTCGTAAACACACAAATTTAGTTTAAAACCGTTGTTAAGGACGCCGGTACAAACAAGTCGAAGTTGCGTCCCTTGGTTTTCAGTAGACTATTTTTAAAGACTTTTTTTAAAATTGAATATGAGTGCAACATGACGAAGATTTTATATTTTGCCCAGCTTTTTAATATGATAAAATAGACATTTCCTGAAAATTTCATATCTTCGCAATGCTGCACTCGTATTAAAAATTACTGAAGAAGAGGTCAAAATCAGTCAAAAATTAGCGAAATTCGCCGTACATGACCCTAATCAAGAGCCCCGTACGCAGTCAAAATGAACTCGAAATTTTACATAATTTACATTTTCTTGAAGCTTAAAGATAGATCTATTTGCCTGAGAAATATTATGACTGAAATAGTAAAAGTTAATTAAAAACTCGACAATTTTACAGGGCCGAATCGCACCTACTCCTTTAAACTAGTGTCAGCATAAAATCTGGGGCTAAAGGAAATAACAAATAACAATCAATCAGTATTACAAATTTATGGACTCCAGCTAAAATGAACGCTGTGTATCTGACTTAAACGTATTATGTTAAGAGTTACTTCCCTTGCTTTTTTTCAAGCACGAACATTTGATAGTGTACAATGCAAACAAACGTAAAGGCTTTAATCACATTCAATTTAAGAAGCTTCAAACAAACAAACGTCATGATACACCATTTTGTGCAATGTATAATAAAACACCAAAACGTCAAACAAACCAATAGACCCCCTATCGACCATACTAAACAAACAAAATTGAGCAATAGCAGACACGCTAACTCAGCTAATGAATCTGTATGATTTTATTTTGGTCATAAAACACACATACCGATACACGTTTATTAAAAAATACAGCCCAACAAAATAAAATGCAATGCAAATCAAGTACAGAGATGATAACACTTACTGTGTTATTAAAAAAAACAACGAGTTGTTATATCGATCAGCAAAATTGGCGGAGTCTGCGTGGGTTGAGTGGCGTCATAGAAAAGTAGTCTTATATGGTGCGCGTATACATATCAATATAAAAGGAGACAGCCTATTTTGAATGATTTTATGATGCAAATTAGGCATTTTTGTCTGTCATTTCGTGGATGAGAGACAACTTGTATATACAATGAAAGAAGAATGCGTGGTTTTTGTAGAATTAAATTCAACATAACTACTTTGCCTTAGACTTCGGTTGGCTAAATCTGAAACCATTGATCAATATAGATAAATGTCTAAAACGACTGTCGAGAATATAGTTATAAGTTTAGCGCACAAAGCGCTTAACTTAAAAACTATCTCACAGACAGGTATAACTTAGACATTTCAGGGGGGTCCGGACCCCCTGCCCCCCGCTGGATCCGCCTAAGTGATGTATATTCATTGCAGATATGCACCGTGAAGTAGTTTTAAAGAAATAAATTCCAATTTAGTCATCGTCATAACGCATCGTCTGTTGACATTCTCGCTTCATATCCTCGATTTTTTTTCGTCAAAAATTCAGATACATTGCTCACCGAAAGTATTCAGAAATAAATCAATCTGCAAGGATGCTGTAGTATCAAATTTGTCGCAAAAGACGTATGGAGTAATGTGAATTTATGAGTTTCCAAAACCTAATTTAAAACATACGTATACTTACCGATTCGTACTTGGGAACCTATCTTTGAAATGACCTTCAGCATCAAGAACCTCCTTTGTAAAACTGTATTATCATAAGTATGCGGCATGATACTTGATATTACATGTATATGTATTGTTAAATTAGTTTTCTACAAAATTTGTCTTGCGTTGTGATATTTTCAATGTCATTGAATCATGATGAGATAAACATATGTTGCTTTTGTTTGCTGGCAATTGAGTTAATTCATTTATATATTTTAAAAAATGGCTTACTGTTAGTCTGTTATACAGAAACTACCAACGTGTATGAAATTATGATGCACCAAATGAAATACTTAATATGTTGCAATGAATTTATGTTGTTATATTCACTAGTGAATTATTTTAATAATGAACGTTATTTGTAGAGCGCCATATGCAGCCTGCTTAAGACTTAAATCATCATTTAAATAATGTGTAAAACTTTTAATCTGGTGTCCCTATAAATTTGTCGTTGCTGTGGGGTTTCTAGCTCATTTTTGTAAAATATTGTTACAGTCTTTCTCATAGTTATACTACATCGATTTAAATGACTGCTTGGTCAATACAGTAACTGTAATATCAGTTACTTGGTTAAAAATCTGTATACCTTTTTTGAGGAATATTCCAAAATCTAAATAAAATCCAAAATTGCAGTCATGGCTCGCCGCATAAATTTGGAAAAATGTGCAAAATATGATCATTTGACAGTAGCCTACGCGTAAAACGGCAGTTTTAAAATCAATAACCATGTTATATGAAATAATACAAACCGACGTATACTTAATAAACAGTAAATATACCTTTACAGCTCTAAATGAAGTCCGCTTTATAAGAAAATCGATTTTAACGAGTTTCGAAAAAGAATGTTTTTGTCGCTTACGACTTAGATGAACGGTATTGTAAGCTAACAAAAAGAACTTACACATACAAAAGTTTAGATAGTTACAAAATTAAAACTAACTAATTATCATCATCTACACGCTTATAAACTTTAACCGATCAACATATATGCATCAATCAAATAAAAAGATCTTATAAATGAAACCCGCACACCATGAGAGCAGCCATTTTGAAAAGCAGAGTTGCTCATAATGTTTTCGGCAAGAAAAAAAAACAACTTGTCTGAATTAATCACTATAACTAGCGATTCAATGTGCTACATGCTAGAAAACTTTTCCGTCGAACATCACTACATAGAGCTAGCTTTGTAGAACAGGCTCTTTCAACATTAAAATTATTCAATTAAAACATTCAGTCACCGTTTTAAAAGGAAGTTTATATAACGTGTTTTGTCGATAATGCAGAATGATTACCTTAAATTATAGAATAAAAACAAATGACGATACATACCTAATATAATGTTATATAATGACTCCTGTAAGTTACAAGTAAACATATACCCTTGCTATAAGTTTATGTCATTCAAAACCAACTTACTGAATACCGCACTATCAACTACCCGTAAATATTTTATGCAAAATGATATTGATTGATCAAGTAGTTATACGCGAAGAAATTTGACACCACTAATCTTAGCTTATTTAATTATCAGACGGTTTATGTATTTAAGCATTCAGCTCGTTCACAAAACCTTTTATTTAAATACTCTCTTATTATATGGTGTGGATTCATTGAATTTCGATCCAAATATACCAAAATATCAGATTTTAAATAAAATCAAAGTACTGACAGTACTGTTGGGACAGTAGCACTAAAACTGTGCATACAAGAATAATACCTTGAAAAATTTTCAACCATTCAGTTATTCTAAACATTCTAACATGGTACCACGCAATACTTGAACCCATCTGAAAAGTGCTAGCATACATGTTAATAACGCTTAGTTCTAACATAGTATAATGTTATCATGAAATACTTGAACCCAGCCGGTAAGTCCCAACTTAAAGTGTAATGATATAATGCAATACTTGAACCCAAACTGTACGTCTTAACATAGTGTTATGCTTTCATGCAATACTATAACCCAACCAGTAAGTCTTAGCATACTGGTATGGTACCATGAAATACTTAAATATCTGCGGTAATTATTAACAAACTAGTATACATGATTTACTGTAGTGATTATTCTAGAGCCCCTAAAAAGGCAGGGATGAACCAAACTGGGATAGGGTGCAGCGCGCCTTGCAACTTATTTCTGGAGTATAACTCAAAATAACATTTAGTAAACTGTTGTATTTAGTACAATGTTTATATAACATTTACGCTATACTGTTATATTTTTTACTTAAGAAATATGTTACAGTTGTCTATATTATGTTGTATAATAAAATATAGGCACGAGTTTTGATGCGCTTTTGATTAAAACACGACTGCTTTAGCACAAGAGATTTAATAAGCGCATCAAACGAGTTTATTACATAATCCCTGACTTATGAAAAAATAAAAAAATCCTTTTTATATGAACCGTGTTCCAAGTTTGAAAAGAGCGAACGACATCTAATTGAATTCTGTTTCAAATCAATAGAAAACAAGTAGTAAATGCGACCAAGAAATTAGTGCAGCAGAGAAGATTACGTCTATTGTTTATGTGTTAAAAAAACGTTTAATAAGTACAATTCAATTTAAATACACAATGAAACCAATGATGTATTCTTTTTAATTTCCAGAAAAATTACCTGTAAAAATGTTAATATTTAAATAAACATAATGATAATAACATCGTTTAACTCTTACTTCCAAAAGTAAATGTTCAAGTCAACAAATGCATTAGTTGTTATAGATTACTGCTAAATAAATCACAAATCGCAAATTTTGTAAAATTTCTTTCAATTCCTCACCTTGGACCTCATTGTGTAACAACATTTATGTACACTCGTCAAAAGTTCTACACTTTTTGATAACTAGAAAAGCATAGTTAAAATAGTCAAATCTTAATTGTATTCTTACTACATATATCATCTATACGTTAACCTTAACTTTTGATTAAGAAAACCTGTTCAATGTCAAAATCAAATATTTTCTCGTGCAAGGAAATGTGGTCGTTGAAAATCACCTAACACCCACTTCTAAGATCCAGGCATTTGTCGGAAGTAAAAGGCCGGGTGATAAAAACGATTTTTTTTACTCGAATGTCGCTTTCAGAGAGCGTATACGCAAGCGGAATGCTTGAGCCTGGCATGTCAGTATGAGCGGCACGTGTTTATTAATTTTGTTCAGGTAAATTTTGACAAATTGTATCTTAAAATGTTTGAAAATGTTGTCTTCATCAAATTTGAGTAGAAAACAATATTTTCTATTGTTACGCTGCTAATGCGTTACGTCACACAGCGTTACGTTCTTTTCGACGTCACTGACGTTAATGATCGAGCTTGAGGAAACGCTTGCATGATTTTGTTCATTTCTCATCAGTTCATGGTGAACATTGCTTATTTGGATAGAAATTCTATTTTTAGGAATTATAGAAGAAGCCAAACTGTATCGTTTAAACTGCCCTAGACTGAGTTGTTTGTCCGAATTTCTATTACAGTTTTACATTTAAACGATAAAATTATACAAACTGTCGCGCTTTCTTTAAGCATACCAACTTTTCTGATAATTTCTAGCTGTCCTCATACAACTTACACAAGTGATCATCATTTTACCTTCATTAATTTGAACTAACTTTTACTCTGTAGGCTAAGCGCATGGTTTTGGCGCGTAGATTTAAATGTAAAAGATTTTGTTATATTATGTCCTATTAGGTTAAAATTAAAATCGTTACGGTGAACGGTATAACGTGTTTAAAATTTATTTCTATCATACCTTTTTTGTTTTGTTTTATTATATCCATTTATCAATTTATTAAATTTGTTACCATTCAAGCCATTCAACTTTTTGTTACTGGTTGAAATTTGTGACTTTTGCATTGGGCACCAATGAAATAAAATGTCGTTAAACGAAAAGTTTTTGTTGATTTTTAGAGCAGACTTTTTCAGCATTATTAGGTAGTAGTTGCAGTTTTCATTAGTGAAATTGGTATGAAAATTCATAATGCAGTTACTTCAATAAGATATGATTTACAAGGTGTATACTTAGAACAGTTGACTAGTGTATAATTATATGCACCTTAAGCAAACGGATTGATAAAGCAGCCCTGCGTTCAGTAAGCATTTAACGTTAGCCATTTACCGTTATCGTTATGAACGGTTAATTGAACGATCCGTTGAAGTGCGAACGTTTAATGATGGCGAACAAGAGAGTCGTTTCTTCTATTTTATTAGAAGAATTCGGACAGGAGGACTTGTTTTCTTGTATTTTTTTTTGTAAATGTATTGATCTAAATTAACGGGAGTAACACCGCCGAAACTGTTGAATAGACCTAATCCGTATTCAAATTTATGGGTATTTCCGTCCGTGCACAGGTGGTACAAACAAAGTTTTCTACACATTATAGGTAAACAGCGTGAACTATGGATTAAATCCCATTCTTCTTTTTACACATGTTTCATTGTAACAGTAAAAGATTGTTTGTACCGGAGGGGAAAACCCAAATATTCGAATTCCGGCTATAGTCTGTTCGCAATGGCAGTTACTTATTTGTAAAATGTACTGGAACTATTTTGTTTCAGGTTGTTTCATACTCGCGTACTATATACTAAAACCGTAAGGCTGTTGGCCTTAAACGTTTTCCGCTAACAGGCCGTTCAATAATGACTGTTAGCGAACGTTACGGAACGTTACGAAACGTTCACGATAACTGAACGTCCTACTGGAGTTTACCGTCAGAATGTTAAACGATCGACAGGTATCTTTTGATTACATTTAAAATTGACTCTTGTTTTTTTGTTTATTATGAAAACGACTATTTAATTTTAATCGTTTTTATATGATATGATTTCGTTATGCTCGGTTTTTACAATATGCATTGAATATATTGAAAAATGTTTTCATTGATCTGTTAATTGTACAAAATATATTTAAGTTAACACTATGCAATGAATTACTTACCTTTAAATATTTCGCTTAGTTTTTCCAATATACAGGTAAAACCAATCCAGGCCCAATGGTTGTTAACGTATTTTGTAGGAGAAGAAATGCTTATGATTATTCCGTAATTTATTGTCAAATGTTAACCATTCTCATTAAAAATCAATGACTTTATGTCGTATGTAGTATTCTAACATAGGCACTTGCACTTTCACTGTTTATTTAATGTGACGCCATCTATACTCTAATATTGAACAAAATATACATCGTGACAACTGTTATAATTTTACTCCCCCACGTGAAATGAGCTTAGCCGAAAATAGTTTCTGAGTTCATTGAAGGTATTGACTTTAACAGGGCATTGGATGTCCGTAAGAACATGCCAGTAAATGTAAAACATGTACTAATCTTATGACTTGACGGAAAGGGGCCTAAATTTAGTTTGAAACGATTCTAGCATAAAAAGATTAACGTCAAGACGTTTTCTAAGTCCCATCATTTCCCGATTTCGCTGTCTCATTTCATTCTGTGCTTCATCCGACGTTCATACCAGCCTTTATACAAAAATACAAATATTAAATACATGCCAATCTGTGCATAGCATAATATAATGGAACTGGCTACGTGTAATCTTACAAGTTTCATATCCAAGTCGACGAGCAGCTCGCTGATTTGCTGAAAATTCATTATTCCTTGACTCGGGTTTATCAATCCAATCTATATCAACCTTTTTGATAAATTCGCATTTTTGCTAAATGACTTTATGCTAAAGCACTCGTTATTTAATTAAAAAACGCATCAAAGCTCGTGCCTATATTTCATTATACAACAAAATATACACAACTGTAAGTTTGTTCTTAAACAGTATGTGTTTCTTCCATTCATTAAGTGCTTAAGCGCAAATGCATAAAGAGTAATAGGTACAAGAAGTATATATTGCGGTATTTTTACAACCGTTCCATTTTTATGATTGAGAAAACCAAACAGTACCCAAGCTATTAATTCCGAGACAGAAAGTAGTTTGTAAATTGCACTATTTTTCTAAAACTGGAACTTTGTGTATTACTATGCGCTAACGAGTAGCAGCCGCTCAGTATGACATTACAGAAATCAAAGCACTGGAGTGCTGGAGGAACGATGTCCTGAACTTATTTTTTGATTAAAGAATACATTATTATGTATATTATCTATAAAATAATGTATTAAGTATCAATTAACATAATTTAATAAAAAAGGATAGCACTAGACTTCTCAAGTGGTTTGCTCATGGCAAGGTTTATCTTACTTTATCAAACAAAATAAACCAGTCAAAGAATTAATTTTCATCAACACATTTTAGGGTCATGTACAGCAGCGATCTCACCAAACCAAAGATTATTCTGGACTATTTTCTTTAACCAAAAGGAGCTGACAACTTCTCATTTTTGGTTATCAATGGGTATTTTTTAACGAGATCGTTAATATTTTCGTTAAAATTTTAAAGGTTTGGTGTGGAATGACAAGCTGAATGTTTTCACAAAAACATCGACTTTCTAACAATTCATTTAAAGTTTTCCTCCAAGTACTAAGCTCTTTTGCATCAAGCTACATTCCCATTTTTGTTCACGAATTTTAAGTCAAATTAACGTTTTGCACTTGCAATTTATTCACAATTAAAATTACTCTAAGAATCGTCTATTTCCAATAAATATTTGTTTAAAATTCCGTACAAAATTATACATATTCATTCCAAATTATAATCAAACTCTATAACTTAAAATCGCTCAAGTAAACTTTTAATGTGACACTTTGAAGACGACAACGTCATATCGCCTTATATTAAACATCCGGTAAGTGTATTGCTCATATCCAAAATGGCGGGTGTAATAACAATTGGATAAGTCACGTCGGTAAATATTTGTTTATTTCGAGTAATAATGAATTTAAACAAGTTTTTCGACGTTTAAAAGTTGAAACATACGCATGTTATTTGACTTCCGTAACTCTAGCCAACCCTGTCAGGGTTGTCTACAGTTACGGAACTTCCGTAACTCTAAAACCTTGGTCTAGAGTTACGGCACCGTAACTCAAGCCACTGCTTAATATAATACGATCATTTAATATTGTTTATTACTATCGAATGATGTAATTATGTTACGCATTTAACAGGCATAGTCAAAAACATCGTAGGCCCTTTTTACTCCAACAAGTAATCATTGCAGTTGTCACGGGTTGAGTTGTCTACGGGTTGAGTTGTCCCGTCTCCAATGTTAAATTTATACGTCCTGAGAGTAACCTCCCTTTTCCTGAAGAGTTTCAAGAACGACAACACAAGCCAGCGTTGTATTACATTTAAATGAGATGTTAATGAGTTTCACGCTTGAACTACGCCTCTTTGTCTATGTTGAAAATTGTTGAAGCGTGAAAAGAGTAATCTTATACTTTCTTGTTACCATTGGAACGATGCTAAATTAGCATCGTTCCAAAAATACCGTAGTATTTTGTACGTGTTATTGGAAGCTTCTGTTTCTGTTCGTTGTTTCAGAAAACTTTGACATATACAGTAGTTATACAAATGTGTGCTTATCAAATAGATAATTACCAACATTACTTTCAAAAAGTTTCGAATTACGTTCGAACGAAAACGGACTTGGAAATTAACTAAATGATCCGCCAAGGATTGTCGTAAATACATGTTTGAAAGTATTCCAACATGATTTTATTTGTGATATAACACTTGCATAGGCGTGACTTGCAAGGGCATGAGTGGCTGATGAAATCATGAAAGTACATACATGTACAGAACATACAATATATACTAGTAATGATATAACTAATCAACCATTTAATGTATATGTTAATATTGTTACCCAATTACGTTACATGGGCAGCGTCCCGTAACCGGAAAAGGAGGATTCTGGTAGTTGAGGGAGACCCATGGATCTCCAGTCTTCCCAACACACTACTTTGGCCTCTGATTCAAGGTAGACGGATGTACAAGTGGGCTCGACTTGGCCAATCGGCTAGTCATGCCTTGCCCTTGAATGGTTGCATACTTGCAAGAGCTAATGTATTTTTGTAAGAACATGTACTCCTGGATGTGTCAATCTCCTTGGAATTGTCACTAACGCTATAAGCATACCTTCTATTTGTAAAAACATTTGTGTTCAACATTAAGATTTACGTGTATATACTGAATATGCAGTACTTTTTTCAAATTTAAACGTTCAACACACTTATTCAAGAAGGCGATGGCTCATGGGCCAATTGTGTTGATTGTAATCATTTGCAATTTCATGCAAGTATATCTTTCATGTAACCTTGTGGTGCAAAGGCTGGATACCCACCTCCATTGCACTTCCCCTTGATGGAATCCGAGGTGGCTGGGGAACCTGTGTGATGAATCACAAGTAATTTAACCATAGATTCTTTAACTAACAATAAAAAATCATCCAATAGCTACACTAGTAAAACAAACAAACCAATCATCCTTTCTACGCTTCCTAATAGTAAAGGGAGAGGTAAAGTACTCCCAACTTTATCATTGCACCGACCATTTCATCATTGATTGGAGCACTGAAATCGGTCAGAAAGCTCTATTGTGGCGAGCTCCTCATCGAGATCCAGAGAAAAACAACAATCGGAAAATTTAATAAAGTTAAAATCGTTCTACGGCATCAAATGTTTCTACACTGTTAACAAATTACTGAATTCATGCAAAGATGTCATCCGATAAATTCCTATTCACTTTTGACTCTCATTTAGCTAGTATTTTTAATGTTCAGATGCGTTCTATCGTGAACTTGATGGCTACGTTCAACGGAACCGGAAGCGTGCATGACATCAGAAGTCAATACGCAACGACACGGCCTACTTATAATTTTAAGCCTCTACGGAATAAGTGGCGCACTGTGGTGAAAACAGCGAGGGCCAAAATTAGACGTCATGGACGCCACATTATTTGCAATAACTGGATCGCAACATGATACTCATGCGTGACGGTGCACTTGCGCATTCTGTCTGATCGACAATCGATTTCCTTCCACAGATGGGTGTTGATGTAGTTGATTGTAGGGCTGTGACGAGTCACACTTCTAATGTAAATTTAAATTCAATTAAGGACCGAAAAATTGTGTGTCAAAATTTGATTGATACATCTAAACAACATGTTATTACTGAAAATGCCCATAAAACGTCTTGTAATAGATATGTTTGGAATATATGGTTTTCCATTATTAAAATAAACTCATGTAAGTCTTTACTAACTGTTTTATTACATGAATTCTGTATGCTTCTCCATTAACAAGTAATTCTTGGTTAGATTCGTGAATCGCTACACATGATGAATCATGGCTCGAATCGGATCGCCACTTGCTCAACAACCCACAGCCTTACCGGATTGGCTGTTAAAGTATTCGGAAATCAACCCTATTGAGAGCGTATGGACAGAAATTGTTGGGATAGTATACATGTATACCGCAATCATCCATCGGCTCATCTACAACAACACGACACAGAATTGTTTACGAATGGGACAGACGCAGGATTTTTGACAAAACTATATTTTATTCCTTAGACAACGATAGCAAACGTCATTTGTTATACTTATTATTGTTTTTTTGTTGTGAATTTTGATTACGCCCCTTACCACTGTTAACTCACATTTTCCTAGTTATGCAGATGCGTATATTCATAAATTAGGTACCATAACAAAAACAATTAATGTTTCCGTGTGTTACATTTTGCAAATTAGTAACTGCCATTGCGAATAAACTGTATGCGGAATTCAAATATTTGGATTTTCCCCTCCAGTACAAACAACGTGTCACTATTACAATGAAAAGGATTTAAGGATTTAATCCATAGTTCGTGCTGTTTAGCAATAATGTGTAGAAAACTTTATTTGTACCGCCTGTGCACGGACGGAAAACCCCATAAATGTTAATTACGGATTTGGCCTATTCAACAAAGTCGGCGGTGTTACTCCCGATAATTTAGATCAATACATTTACAAAAGAAACAAAAAAGTAAACAAGGAAACAAGTCCTCCTGTCCAAATTCTTCTAATAAAATAGAAGTAACGACTCTCTTGTCCGCCATCTTTAAACGATCGCACTTCATCGGATCATTCAATTAACCGTTCATAACGGTAACGGTAATTGGCTATCGTTAAATGCTAACTGAACGCAGGGCTGCTTTATCAATCCGTTTGCTTAAGTTGCATATTTACATAAACGCTGTTACACTATGGGGTCCAAGGTGGGGAATAAAACGAAATTTCACAAAATTTGCGATTTGTGATTTATTTAGCAGTAATCTATAACAACTAATGCATTTGTTGACTTGACCATTTACTTTTTGAAGTAAGAGTTAAACGATGTAATTATCATTATATTTATTTAAATATTAACATTTTTACAGGTAATTTTTCTGGAAATTAAAAAGAATACATCATTGGTTTCATTGTGTATTTAAATTGAATTGTACATATCAAACGTTTTTTTAACACATAAACAATCGAAGTAATCTTCTCTGCTGCACTATTTTCTTGGTCGCA
The DNA here is from genome assembly GCA_025267735.1 of Mactra quadrangularis. NCBI lineage: Eukaryota > Metazoa > Mollusca > Bivalvia > Venerida > Mactridae > Mactra > Mactra quadrangularis. The sequence continues at coordinate 6,272,810 of CM046303.1, forward strand.
TTAACTACTTGTTTTCTATTGAGTTGAAACAAAATCAATTAGATGTCGTTCGCTCTTTTCAAATTTGGAAAACGGTTCCTATAAAAAGGATTTTTTATCTTTTTAAAAGTCAGGGGTCATGTAATAGACAAGTGATATCTTAGACGCAGATATATATAAAGTCTTGCTATTGAATTTTATATAAAATACGCATAAAATTATGCGGTTTCTATAATATTTCTAGTTCAATGAAAAGTAACCGAGCTACCCGGACGGCTCCATTTGTCCTGTAATACGAAACAAGATTCCTCACTGTCAGTCTAATGTAGGTATCTCTAAGTACGATCCATCCATTAAAGATGCTGTCTTTTCTGAAATGATTTACTATATTGATTTCATATTAATTTCGATGATCAGGTGAAAGTCTCAAAACCTGCTTAAATAATTAAGATGCTACACAAAAAAATCAGACTTTCAATGTGATGCTGTGTCTCAGTGGCAGATCCAGAATTTTATCTGGAAGGGTCCAATTTTATTTTTTGGGGGGAGGGGAGGTGGTTCAAACTTTCGAACTACAACCACATTATACACAGTTTGCAGAATAACACAACCTATATGTTATTATAATTATGTCATTGAAACCATTAAATATATGTTAAGCTCCAAGAAAAATTGCTTTCATGATACTAAATGGCTTTCAGTAAAAATCAAATTACTGAATGCACCGAAGTTTAGCGCTTACAAATTTGTCTTTATCTTTAACTGTATTTATCTTATATACATTTGTATTTAAATTAAGATAGTGCTAAGAATCAATTTGAATAAATATATATGTATCACTAGCATGTAGTTTGTCTGCTTAGCTTAATGTTCATATGACCCAACATGGAAATAACGATTCATTATCTCTAATGGAAATATATTTGTGTGCATACACCCAATCTGATTAAAACCCGAAACTTTTCCGCTCGCCTAGTCTCTAAATTGGATCTGGCCTTATTCAAACGAAGGTCACGTTCAGGTGACGTTTACTCATCATAATTGTCATGACAAGATTGTTATTATACGTTACTTGTTACGTCACGTAATTTGAAATGAGCCGTCCAATCACAGACTGTGAATAATACCGCTGTTAAATTAGCTTACGAACCTTGGTATAAAAACAGAAATTACGAAATCAAAATTTTATTATTAGTGTCGCGTCTAGATGAAAATCACGCATTGATTGGCCGACACAAAGTTCATCTAGACGTGACCTTCCATGGATACAGTAGAGATCCTGAACGACAATGCTCTACAGGATATCTGTTTACGGAGATTGGGATACATCCCAACTCAAACGCCATAAATCCAAGTAATCTACCACATACAGGTACATGTAGGCAATTATCTTGGTATATATGTAAGCTTTTAACAAAGTATTAACATTTGCCACTATATTGAACATGCTGAAAATTAGATTCTTTATCGAGCAACAACATTTGTCACTTGTTAATTTGTCGGGATGTTTGATTGAATGTTACAAGTGATATATTTGATGCTTTGTTGAAACTGTGCATAATTATGTGTGTAAGAATTGTCATGTTCATCTTAGTAATCGATTAATATCATTGCCACATGTTAATTTGGATGGACACAATATCGTACTTAATTAATTCTGGATAAAAACAATTAATGAATAAAAACCATTTATTATATATATTTAAAAATGTGGTTAAAAGACAAGCATGTGTAACCTAAATTACAAATAAACATCAACATACATAGGACACATACATCCAGCACCATCAAAACTCACCTTTACTTGATGTATAAGTGCGTTTCAATTCAAGTTTGTACCAATACTTAAGAAATGAGAATCATATCTTTATATGAAATGTACAGGTATAACAATTACAATAGTATTAAGTATCCCTCCTTTTAAATCTTACATCTATTTTAACTATCTTATGCCCAAATACACATCACGAAACATAAACTTCTTTTTTACAAGAATGGTAATTTGTGATGGCACTGTATATGACTGGGTTATTATATATTGACGTATACTGCATTAGTGTACATATAATACAAGTGCAATTAATAAGCCGCCCGGCTAGTGCAGTTGGTAGCACGCAAGTCTACTGATCGAAGGGTGGTGGGTTCGATTCCCGGGCGGGGCATACTTTCGTCGAGCTTGGTCATGAAACTATTTCTACTACCAATTATTCTTAATTATGTAGGGCAGGTGTCAGTCACTGACGATAGTATGCCATTAGTAGTTGGTTAACAGCTAAATCCAGAGATTTAGCCTTTCCAGAAAGAGTAAGTAGGTTGACTGACAGCCGTTATATGACCTATACAATGTGTTGCCACGGCGTTAAACACAACAAACCCCCAAAAAACAAAAATAAACCAAGTGCACATAGAGAGAGTGATGTCCCTTGGTAATGGACTGATGCAAAAAGTGATATCCGTAAAGAACACTTTTTAAACGTGTTATAAGGATATAATAAGTGATAAAAAGTGGATTATATGGAAAAACTGTATCATCAGTAATAGTTTTTGACTACTATTTTGAACAAATGTCATCGTAAATGACGATTTTGTAACACTTTTCAACGCACACGATGTCCAGCAATATATCATGATCAAGATCATAACTGTATTAACTGTGAATGAAAACATTACTACATAAATGGTTATTGCTTTCACCTATGTAACAAGTTGACACAGTGTAATATAAAACCCGCCACTCAAATTTTAAAAGTATACTACTCTACACCAATAATGGGACATCACTAGACTATTATGATATTCTATGTCAGACAAGACTAAACGTAAGTGGAGTGGTAGCAATTCCGGTGAAATAGACAATAGCATCAATAACACAATGGACAATCCAATCAAACAAAAAAGGAAAAAAGGAAAGGTTGTTGAAAAAAAAGTGCTCGGAAAATGTCAAAAAGACAAAGACATGATGACAGTAAAAGAAAAAGTGCAGATAATGATATTATAGAAGAACTAGATATCTGGAAAGAGATAAGAGACATCAAAGTCATGTTAGAAAATGTTTTCGCAAGAAAAACCGACCAGATTATGAAACAAATGATAAAAGATTTAATAATCCAGATGAAAGATGCAATTTTTAAACCCATGGAAAAAAGAATAGAGATAATTGAGGTAAAACTTTTCTCAAAGGAAGCTGAGAACGACTAACTATTGAAAAATATCGAAGGCCTTGAAAGGACGATCGAGGAAAACAAAGATAATGGAAAACAATGACAAAATGAAACAATGGACCTACTAGAGAGACAGACGGAAAGAATGAATGATATAGAACAATATGGACGAAGTAATAACATCCGAATAGCAGGCTTGACTGAGATAGATATTAGGCATGGCGGACGAAATAATGAAGGCGAAACAGCTAAGCAGACTACTGAAAAAGTAGTAAAACGTATGAACGAGAAAATCTCAGATTTAAATTTTATAAAGGTAGTATAGACATATCACATAGGCTTGGGAAAACAGAAAACGGAAAAACGAGGCCGATTATTGTTAAATTTGTTTCAAGGCATATCAGAGATAAAGTGAAAAAAATAGAAGTAAACTAAAAGGTACAAAAATCTTCATAAATGAATACCTTGCGCAACTTAACCAATAAAACACCAGCTAACCGAAAACGAATCCACGTGGTCTTGGGATAGGAAACTATTTCATAAGAACACACAAGGAAATATAAATTGTGTACGATACACATATTATAAACTATGATTAGGACGCGAATGGTGGAACATCATATAAAAGTTCAGTTTTGCCAACTGATATGTTAACTCTTACCAACTATTGAATTTAATGTTGAACAGTATAGACTTAACTACTTTAATCATGACGCACGGGAACATTGGAAATACTGTTGAAACATGGTATTGTTCGTTTTTTCTCAACTGTCAAAACATGAATAATTTCACGGTGAATGCGTTTGTTAAAATTTATGTCGTAATACATCCACGAGTTTCCGAAAGTGTGTATTATGATTGAGTAAAGTTGTTTATGTCGTATTGTATGTTTTAATCAAGATATTTTTAATAACAATTAGACCGCCAGTACAAAAACAATGCATTCAGTCACCGTGAAATTATTCAAGCTTTGACAGTTGAAAAAAAGGGAAAATAGAGACATTTATTACACAAAACTATGTAATGTATTTGTAAATTATTGATGTTTTGATTTCATAAACTGATTAGACATGTATTATGGGCGATATTCTCTTGGGAAAGGGAGATAAAGCTGTCCGTTTGACTGAGCATTTATTGTCGTTTTCTGAACCAACATTGCAACTGTTAAATGCAACATTGAAAAATACGTGAACCAGGCTATCATATATTAACGCATATTGTCCTGAACAAACTGCCTGCAAAACCATTTCAAATATATATCATAGGTACATGTATACCTTTTAATAAAATGTGGCATGAAGTTCAGGTTTCTTTGTGAAACACAATTTTTTCGAACATGTAGGTCCATTCTATAATTTTTATATGAATTCTGTAATATTCTATATGAAAAGAGCGCTATACAAATCCGGTATATAATAATAATAATTCTAATAATAATATAATTTTTGGCAAGGTATAGAATCGCACTCTTTTTATAGCACGATACCATTGTTAGCAAGAAGTATATTTTTGGTATGCATTTTGTAGCATGATGTTTCGTAACATGAATTATAATTCTTTGGTATGCATTGTATAACATGATGTTAAGAAGGCATGAATTGTATTTTTGTGGTATGCATTGCATGGCATGATATTATGTAATGAAAGTGGTAAATATTTGGGATGCACTGGATTACATGATAATATGTAGCATGTATTTTAAGTCTTTGGATAACATTGTATAGCATGATGTAATAACGCATAAATGATAAAAAATCATGCATTCTATAACACATGAAATGTAAAAATTATGTATGCATTATATAGCATTACAGTATGCAACATGAAGTATGAATCTTTGGTATGCAATGTTTCGCATGATTTCTCGTAACATGAATGGTAATTTTGTGGTGTACATCGTATGGCATGATATTATGGGGCATGGATTGTAAAGCTTTGGTATGTATTGCATAGCTTGATATTGTGTAACATGAATTTTAAGCCTTTGGTATGCAATGTATAGCCAGATTTTGTGTAACATGATGTATAAATCTTTTGGTATGCAAAGTATAGCATGATGTTTGGTAACATTAAAGGAAAATCCTTGGTATGCACTATAAAGCATGACATTATGCAACCTGAAATGAAAGCATTTAGGATGCATCATATATATTTTATGTAACATGAATTGTTAATCTTCGATAGGCGTATGGTAACATGATATTATGTAGTATGAATTAAAAATCTTTGTTATTCATTGTGTGGCTGATATTATGCAAACATGTGATGTAAATCTCTGTAATGCATTGTCTAGTATGATATTATATGCATAAAAAAGTTCTTCCAACTCTAATAAGCTATGAACAAACTGGCTTTATAAAAAAATAGATGTATCGGTGAAAATGTAAGAACAATATTTGAAATCATTGAATACATAAACGAAAACAATTTGTCAGGGCTTTTATTTTTCGCTGACTTTGAGAAAGCATTCGATAGTTTAAACCACGTTTTCATGATTAAATGTCTGAAAAAACCTCAATTTTGGTTCTGAACTTATACAATGAGTTAAAGTATTCTACACTGATATATCCAGTATAATAATTACCAACGGCCAATTGACTGATTCATTTGCGATTAAAATAGGTGTACGATAAGGCTGTCCACTGTCGACACTTTTGTTCATTATATGCTTAGAACTTTTGTCTAACTTCATAGAAAATAATTTAAAAAAAAGAAATAACAATTGAAAACCAAGATTTTAAACAAACATACTTTGCTGATGACGCAACTTTCTTTAATGATGGTTCAAAAGGCTTTTTTCAAGAACTTGTTAGAACCGAAATTTAGTAAATTCTCTGGCCTAAACATAAACACCTCAAAAACCACAATACTTAGAGTAGGTACTTTATCAGGCTCAAATGTAAAATACTGTAATGACAAACCTTTTATATGGACTTTTAGGCAGGCACAAACATTGGGAATGAACTTAGTGATAGCAAAAAATTAGTGTAAAAAATGAGTTAGAACCAAAATTAAAAGAATCTTTCAATGTCTAAAACAATGGCAACATCGAAGATTAACTCTAAAAGGAAAAGTATATGTTATAAGACATTTGCATTACCAAAATTAATATATCCATTTAATGTTTTACCAAACTCAAAAAGTAATATTATATAAGAAATAAATAGAGCAATATTTGAATGTTTGTGGGATGGAAAACCAGATAAAATATAACGTACTCGTCTCAAAAAGTCATATAAAAATGGTGGACTAAAACTACCAGATATTCTTTTATTTCTAAAATCACAAAAAGCTTGTTGGGTAAACGGTATTTTGACAAAAATAATAATGGCAAGTGGAAATTATTCTTCACAAATAATCTTAAAAAGTTTGGAGACAAACTATTGTTTGAATGCAATTTTAAAATTACAGAAATTAAATCTATGATCCAAAATAATACGTTCCTATATGATATTTTAACGTCGTGGACTGAAATAAATGAAATTTATAAAAACAAAAAAGATACCAATATAAGAAAAGAAATTATATGGAATAATTCAAGTATCAAACTTAAGGGAAGCTTACTGTTCTATCCGCAGTGGTTCAATAAAGGCATTAAATACCTGGAACAAATATTCGATTTCAGAACAAAAACTTTTTATTCTTTTGAGCAAATGAGACACCTGTACGAAATAGATAAAACTGGTTTCTTAAAATTTTATGGACTCATAAAAAGTATACCTGATAGTTACAACAAATCTTGTAACGTAAATGTCAATTGCAAAATCATACTCTAATAAAAGAGATAGAACAGAAAAAACAGTTAAACAAATATCTTTATATGTTACAAATGGACACAGAAATTAATCATAATGTAGAAAACAAATGGATTCAATATTTTGGTAGCAATATAATCATTAACTGGCAAGCTATATTCTTACTTCCATTCCAAACTACCATGTCAAAAAAGCCAAGAAATGTGGTGTGAACTTACAAACTTTTTAAAAAGTAAGTCAATTAACAAAACAATAACTAAAAATGATGTACTTCTCGGTCGTGAATTAAAGAGTAATAAAACATATATCATATTTAATCACATTATACTCCTAATGAAATATTATATTTTTAAAATGAAATGCAAAAACACATTTCCTACTCTAAAAACTTTAAAAACCTTCTTAAAACATCAAATACAAATTGAATTAGAAATATCAATCTCAAAAAAATAGACATGAACAACATAACGAAAAATGGAAAGACTTTACAAACTTGTTTAATTAGTATCGATCTCAACAACGGTTAGAAATAGTACAAGTAATGTTTTTTTTGAAACCTAATCTTAGGCACATTTTGTTTTTCAATAATTTTACTATCTTGTGAATACAATTTTGCAAAACTTATAATTAATGGTTTAAAAGATTGAATGTAAAATTTTTGTAGAACCAAATGGGCTTTAAAATTGTGAATGGGAGAGTGAGCGGAAATTTTGTATGTGAGTGAGTGTGAGTGGTAGTGTGAGTACGAGTGTGAATGAAAGAATGAAATTGTGAGTCATTATGTATATGTATATATTTGAAAAACAATGTGGTTGTTATTTTTGTTTTATATTCTTTTGTGAAAATGTATTTTGTAAACCATTATTTGTTTTTGTTAAAAATAAATGATAAAAAAAACAACTTTACTTATAGCCAGTTAATATATAGACATGTAGTATCATACATTCATATGATACTCAGTACATCTGTTAGCTGTATAGCATAAGGATAATTTTAAAGCATATTTAGCTTATATTTTCCAATTCGAAAGCTTTTTGTATATAATGTTACAAATTAATATTTTGGTTATGGAAGTTGTAAGTATCTATTCTATCTTAAAAATTGTGTTATAATGTATGACTCACTAATCTTATTTTTACGGTTAGAAATTGGATATGAACATCAAAAGTTACGGTTCATACCGAGAATTTTACGGTCACTATACCTAATTTTAAGGTCAATAGGGAATACATTTTGTCTATATAGAAAAGTTTACTTATTATCTGGGTTCCCTCTAGCTCTGGTTGTTATTTTTCTTGTCTTTGGTAATGACTTGTACTTTATCATTATAACTGGATTTATGTGAGTGAAATTAATTTGTAGTAGACAAATGGACATCAATTAATGTATATAATGGTGGCATCGGACAAATAAAAAGCTCCAGTATGATTGTAAACTATGATAAGGAAAATTGGTAACAAGAAGTACCAAGCTGAATTGTTAAAGCTTTATATTCAGTAACAATAAGTTCAATCAATTAGTTCAATTAATTTAAACATGCTAAGATCAATAACGAACATATGTAAGGATTTTAATATTTCTTCAGTCTGAATATAATTTTCATTCTATAATGACATGAAACTCGTCTCCTAGTATATGACAATTCATACAGACATGTAAGTGTGGATCTTGGTTTGTTCCATCTACCGGTTTCAATATGTAATCTATGAGAACACAGTTTAAGTCTATAGCTACAAATGATCTAAATCATAAAATGTTTTTGAATATGACTGAAAGTAAAATTTGATGTATTCTTGTAAAATAATGCTCTACTTGAATTAGCTAACCTATGTTCAAACGTTTCATTAAATTATCATTTAGTATGTGTTTAACATTGCTTAAGATATATCAACATTACCAATATCTTGAAAAGTACAAGCATCATAAAAACCAAGTGAGGACAAAAATGAATTCAACAAAGAACACCAGTTAGGTTTATTAGGGTACACTTCTCTATCCAATTTAACATTTTATGTACTTTTCTGTTATTTTAATTTATATCAGTTTGCAATAATTTTACCCAATATTATTTTACTACAATGTTAAAAAAGCGAATTGTTTGAAAATTCAAACTCCCACACTCACTGTGATAAAAATCATTTTGAGTTTTATTGTTTTATCCCGAGTAACCCTTCACAGAATTGTAAATGAACTCGTTCTATAGAATTTCCTTGGACGAATCACCAAACTTGACTTGCATGATACAGAATGAGTGATATCAATTTATCTAACAGTTTTAATTCATGTTTTAGAATACCTGTAAATTAATACAAATATTTGTTAACTTTAAATACCTATTAAAGCTGGGCCAACAAAACAATTTTAGCATTAGATAATGACCCCCTTGGTGAGAAAACTACACCAATGTATGTTAATTGTTTAACAATATCTAGTTCATATCATTTTAATCCTGACTCCTTTTTTGAAAACCATAACCTTAGTTTTATTAGTGTCTACCACTGATTTCCATAACTTACAATAATCTTCAAAACGTTTATACTTAGTTGTAACTCGTCTCTACTATTAGCGAAAATAACTATGTCGTCAGCATATAAAATGAAAATATGTTCAACATATCAACCAGCAAGACTATAACTGAAAAGCATATCCTCAATTTCATTAAAAAAAGTGCAAATAAGAGAGGCGAAATACAGTCCCCTTGTCTAACACCTAACATGCAATCAAATTCGTCACTCACTTGATTATGTTGATTATGTACTTTAACTCTAGATTTTACCTATGAATACATGTGTCTTATATATACTACCTTTCATACCCAGTTTTATTAATTAAAAACTTTAGTGAATACAATAAATGCACACACTAACTATTTGCCAGTATTATGTATGTGATTTATAATCCAGTGCTAAACAAAGACATTATCAAATGTTCCTAATTACTGTCCAACCAGTCAAACGGTTATTAAGAATCCTTGTAAATAGTTTTATTAACATACTTAATGAAGGTTCGACCCTTATATTGTTAACTCCATTTATGCAACTATTATGTGTAAAGGTACAACAAAATCCTCAGACAAACTTCTAGAAAAATATCCAACTTTATTTTTTTTTATCAAAAAGAGATAGTATGTATAGATACAAAGTATGCATTCCATATATACAGCATATATCAGGGCATCTGAGTTATTACTATTCAATTGTGTAATGGTTAAGTTTAAGACAAACCAGCTGATAATGTTGATATGGGAGCGTTACCACCTTGTAACAAGTGTTTAGCACAGCAAATCAAGAGATTTGATAACTTGGTAGCCATTCGAAAAAATATCCACGATGCTGATCCTAACATATTTTGGTCAGATGAATAGTGATGGGTATCTTGAACCTTTATGGTTTGAAGGTAACGTTCTTCATTCTCAGCTTTTCGATACCCTTGATAACGCTAATGATGACGAAGAGCAAGATAAAGATACATCTACAGATTTTGAATCATGGATTGGATAGATGCATTAGACGATTGTTAAGATATTGGACATGTATAAATACGTATATGAAATAATAGGTTGTGTAATTTCTATTCGTTTGGCGTTGGTCGAATCATGCGGTTCAAGGTTCCGCCCCGGTTTTGGCTGGTCATGGTCCTTGAAAAATTGACTTATGGCCTTTAATCTGCAATATGTAGCAAATTTACCAGCTCCTTAGAGGGGGAAGGTAGGTATTTGTTAGAATAGGGACCAGGAAAACTTTCTATACGAGTTAGTTGATGTAAACTAATGAACAAATATTACGTATAAGTTGGTTTTGGTTTTACGACATATTAATATATAGTTTGGTCACTCTAATTAATACAAATATTTTACTTTAACAGTCATTGAGTAAAGAAAAGTGTCAGGTTTTGACAGTTTTATGCATTTAATATCAAAGGATAAGATATAAAACGGATTAATATTAAAGAAACAAGTCCGGGAAAGTTGGTTAAATAAGTCTGCCGCCGCACACAACCTTTTTAAAAGTAATGATATACAGCGTAAACTCTAAATTACAAAATCATATTCCTGCATAATTGTATTTCAGTAAAAGCAAAAACAAAGCAACACAAATCTCTTTAGTAGTATTATATTATTTCTTTATTCAACGGACCACCACTGCACAATAACCATCGTCTTCAAACGTTATGACATGTGAACCACGTTAATACTCTCAACCGAAAACAAAATCGGTGCTTTGGGCGCTTTGATTAAGATTTCTCGACACTATTTATGAAGGTATCGATACTGAATTTACTGATTACAGCAATCATATTAAAGACATGAGTCTCATATATCATTTAATATCAATAGTGCAATCATATCAATAGATTTGTGCAAATAAATCAAGTTTAATCATCAAATAGTAGTTTTTACTTGAAAATAGCGGTCGCTATGGAAACGGTTTTCACATTCATAAATAGTATTTCTGTCATAAAAATAATTTTGATCATGATAGAGTAGACCTTCTTGAAATATTTTGTAACAAAATAAATGTATTATTTCTCCAAAATAGGGTTTGAAAACTAAAAGATATGCATGTAATTGAAAAAAAATCGATATTTTTTTGCATTTTTTATGTTTTTCGGTTAATGTCATAAATTAAAATGTATATTAGTGGATAGTTTTACATATATTTCTAAAGGTCAGTGCCTCAGCTTTAATTTGGCACTAATTATACTATTCTAGCTTAATGCTTGTTCAAGTAATTAATGATTTTACAAACACCGACAATTTCGACAAGAAACAAGGGGTTGCCATGGAAACTGTGACATTTCAGGTAGTGCGCAAGAGTTTATTTTTTAGAACAACGCGGATTCTGATTCAGTGGACCCTAAGGAAAAAATAGCATAGGTTGCAAAAAGTCTAGATAGGGGTGCACGGTGGACCCCTCTGGCCCCCGTACTAAAACAACTGAGTTATCAAGTTCAATGAATTCATTTTTCAAAATATCTATACATGTACCGATGATTTAATCTGAAGTAGTTTTTTGTCGCCGTATCCCCTTTAACATAATAGTTTGGTTACTATGGCAACAATTATACTATTTCATACAATTCAAGTATTGTGGATATGTTCGGCTTTATTAACCCTAATTTTATATCACATAACCTTAAGTGTTTTACTGCTAAAGTGATTTACAATTTTAGGATAATGTATGTCTCTCACTGTACATGTACTAGTATTATATTTTGTTAAAGTAATACGATGCGTGTTTTACTTTTACATTTTTTATGTGACGTCGGTATATTGACCTCGTAACATTAATCTAATGTTTAGTCATGATGTTTACATCTCTTTTAAAATTTTCTTCAGGGAATGGGGGAATACATTAGTCGGAATACAAAGACATGCGTATAATTGCGAATATTTCAAGCAACAAACACAGTTTGATTTTAACATGGGCAGTGTTTATTGTAGAATGAGTCTTAAAGGGTTTGTGAGGTCCCGCGTTACATTCGAATACCGCCATGGACTTTATCAATTTTTCTATGAGTATTAAATTCAAATGGTTTAGTTATATTGGGATTGGTCACTTCGCCAATGTGTATCGTATTCGAATAGGGACTTATGGCAGATATGGAATGTCTTCACCAAAACTGATTAAATATGTGAAATATAAAAGTCATCATTCAGGAACTAACATTCATCTCAGAACATTTGAAATCTGTGTTTATGCACTCTTCATATCCATTTGTACAAACTGTGTTGTACAAGGAAATGAACACATTAGTACTAAATAATGCTTCATCTGTACTCTGCATTTTGATAAGTTCAATACTAGCCATTGCCAAGATACAGGAACTTGTGTTACATTGGACCAATACATGGGATATTCTATGAGGTTATTAATTCTTGCATCAGACATTGAAATAAACCCTGATCCATCCATGGACACAGAGATGATTTTAAATGCTATACATGAAACTAAGTCTGAAATTAAATCTGTGAAAGTTGAAATCAGAGATTTGAAGTATGAAATATCTGATGTTAAATCAAATTTACAAGTGTTGTCTGATGAAATGAGCAGACGTTAGTGCGCTTAAATCTAGTCAGTCAGAGACCCGACATAAAATACAAGTAATGGAAGAAAATATAGAAAAATTACATCACGATTCAGAGCAGGTTAATGCATATTTAATTGAACAATCATTGAATAGTGACAAAAGTTATGACATGTTTCGAACAGTTGAAACACAACTGCGAATAATTGAATCTGACAGATTGAAATCATCTCTACGAATATTTGGGCTGGATGAAATTGAAGATGAGCACTAAGATCTTACCGCTGTTATAAATGAAAAAGTTCTTAGTGTAACTAATCTATCTGAAAATTTAAACCATAGTGCTATATTAGAGTCTACACGTATTGGTAATTAGAAACCCGGAGTAGCAAGGATGGTCATTGCTTAGTTCAGAAAAGCAGACGACAAATTCAAACTTTTTAAGTATCGTGACAATCTACGAACCAAGGGAATACGTGTTGCTAATGATCTTTCGTACATGCAACGGCAGCAACTTAAAAATTTGAATGCCAGAGGCTATGGTGGATATTTTAAAAATGGTAAATTAGTCACATATGCTAAAACAAAGTCCAGCAATGAATCCAGGAGCTTTATAAGAGCAAAACGGAATGTTGAATGGAATAATAATTCTAGCTTGGAGCCGATGGAAATGACTGCTAACAACACACAAAATATACATATGAATCCATAGGGGTTTGGTCAAAGCCAACCACAACAGTATTTAATTCTAAAAAGTTTGACATGGAATGTAGAAGGTTTATATTCAAAAGTGTCTTCTAGTGATTTCATTAAAAAAATTCAAAACTATGATGTTATTAGTTTCCAGGAAACATGGACTGTCGTTCCTTACTCTTTCAGTGGCTATACAAGTTATAGTTGTGATGCTAAACATTCAGTTAGAGAGGGTAGGCTTATGGGTGGCGTAACACTGTTGATTAAAAACTCCACAAGTCATCTAGTTAATAGAATTTGTGATGGATTTAAATTTGGTGTAATACTCAGAATGGACACATCATTGTTCAATGTGAACAGAGACATTATATATATTTCAGTTTATTTACCTCCTGAAAATTCTGTGCTTTATCAGGATGTAAATGCTACAACCAAAAGTGTTTCGTGTATTGAAAACACTCTTATCGAAAATGATCTTTTAGGTCATGAGCTGATAATATGCGGTGACTTTAATGCCCGTACTGGTATAAAAAATGATTTTACTGAAAGTGATGATTTTGTTCCAGAGTTAAGTGAATTCAGTGATGTACTTGATGGAAATGTAAACGTACCAAGGATATCATTAGATACTTTTGTTAACAAATTTGGTAAAGATTTGTTGCTTTTTTGTAAAACTTATTGTTGTCATATTGCTAATGGTCGCTTTTGAAGTGGTGAAATTACTTTTGTTAACCAAAATGGCTGCAGAGTAATTGACTACTTTGTTGTATCAACTAATATTCTATCTAAAATTTGAAAACTGTAATGTTCTTTCATGGCATGAAAGAAGTCATTTCCCAGTTGATATGTCAATACAAGTTAATGATATATCACCAAAGCTGGAAGGTAATAAGGCTATTAAACAACAATTTGATATCAATAGCTCAAATAAGGATACTTACATTACATCTTTGTCAAATAATTTATCTGATGTAAATTGTAATATGTTGTATCTTTTGTTAGACGATTTTAAGGACTATGTAAAAGTTGAAATTACAGAAAGGTACCTTTAAGTACCTCCCCTCAAAAAGTTGGTTAGGGTAAATGCAGTGCTAAAAATATCATATTGTTTAATCATCCCTGAGATCTTTTGGACCAGGCAATATTATCGTAGGTACTTCACATCACCTGTGAATACAGAAATAAATACGTTATTTTCTGTGCAAGTTTCCTTTTATTCTAGCGAACAATTTCAGAATACATAATTATGCAGATATTAAATGCACTTATATTACTCTAGATGCACTGAGGCTTACATTTTCTATATCTGTAACTGAATTTACATATATGAACAAACAAACAAGTGGGCTCTGTAATCAAAATTTGGGCGTCCATTTTGTGTGTATTAAAAACTTATTCATTACACATCTTGGCGGAAGTCAGGGGCTAATCACAAAAACGTGTGTACATACGCGAACTGAACTTCTATCTAAAGATTGCAAGATTTCGATGAAATGTCTTAGGAATGGTTTTTTATGAAGTTATTACTATATATGTCTGTAGATTTGACGATTTATTGTTTAAAGGTATTCATTTGACGCCACGTGGGAACTTTTTTGTGCCTAATTACTTTATTTTGACATCCATCGGTTCCGTCTTAAATTGGTCGATGTTTTGTTAGCAGATGACCATTTATTGTGTCATACCACCTTTGTTTAAATTGACCGTGTATTGAAAAATCAAGAGTATGGTGGCTCGGTATAGCCCTCGTGCATTTTTTTCGAGAGCTTGTAATCTCCGTTTGTGAAATTGTTCGTTGAAGTTTGTGGAACATATTGTATTCTTTAAATGTTTTGTAGTTAATAATGTATTGTTGACAACAAATCATGTGACCAAAATTTTAGGGCTTCTCCACTTGTCGTTGACTTAAGTCAGATCGTATTGTAGCAAAGATTTTAAGTTTCGAGTGCGTCTTTGAAATTCTTTCATCGTAAACGTAAGTTTAACGTAAGTAATTAATTTCGGAAATTTCGCTATCTTACTCAAGATTCTTATGAAACAGTCCCAGTTCTTTATCAGCCCTGCGTTCAGTAAGCATTTAACAATAGTCAATAGCCGTTACCGTTATGAACGGTTAATTGAACGATCCGTTGAAGCGCAAACGTTTAAAGATAGCGGACAAGATAATCTTTACATCAATTTATTAGAAGAATTCGGAGAGGAGGAATTGTTTTTTGTTTACTTGTTTTTTTTTGTAAATTTATTGATCTAAATCAACGGGAGTAACACCGCCGACTGCGTTGTAATGGCATTTACTAATTTGCACAATATACTGGAACTATTTTGTTTCAGGTTGTTTCATACTCGCGTACTATGTACTTAAACCGTTAGCTGTTTGCCTGAAACGTTTTCCACAAACTGGCCATTCAATAATGACATCAGTGAATTATACATATTTTAAGTGTGTACCTTTCATTACCTCTGTCCATTATTGGACACCGTACTTTTTGTTTGTACTACTTCTTTTGTGTAAAGTTGTATTTTGAACATGTTGGAAATTATGGATTTTAGTATATAGAGATATTTTATTATACTGATCTCAGACAATGTATAAATTAATTTGTATTTTAACTCTTAGTGCATCTGTACGGGGGTGTAAACAATCTGATTGGAAGATTTTATTTTAACTGTTTTCACTGTACTTCATTTAAAATTGCACAAAAGTTTACATGTTTAAACTCATTTTTTTCATAGAAAATAGATATTACTAAACCACTTTTTTGATATTTTTCTATTAAACTTACTTATTTATTTCATTAGGATTAAAATGAAAACTGAAATTTATTAAGATTATTAGTAAATTTCAATTATTGCAACCACACCTATTTTAAAGTCATGAAGGACATTCGTAATTTACATAGTCCTTAACTATTGTATTGATTGTATTGTAGAAAAATTGGAATCATTTATAATGAAAGCTGGCGATACTGTCAAGAAAAACATATGTAGCAAGAAACTTAATATTACTAAAAGCTGGTTTGATTATAAATGCAGACAAAATAAAAATAATGTAAATTGTCACTAAAGCAATATAGATCTAAACGTAGTGATGCCAATTTACAAGAATATTCGCATCAAAAGCTAAATTATAAGCAATTATGTAAAACGAAACGTAAAGCATATGAAAAATACACAGTAAAACATTTAGAAACATCAGTGCATAATCCTAAGCAATTTTGGCGGGAAATTAAACGTTTAACAGGTGAATCTAGACATTCGCCTAATATCACACTTAAAGCGTGGTATAAACATTTTAGTTCTGTTTTCATGCACAATATACCAGGTGAAACATTGACTGACAATAATACAAATACTATGAATCAAGAAGAATTTGATGATATAGAAGATCTTATTTTTAATTCTGAGACTGAAATAAATGATGTTATTAAGTATATCAATTTTAAAAAATCTACTGCAGGACAGATACCTAATGTTCTAATTGTAAATGGTTCAACTATATTGACACCGTTGCTGCACAAATTATTTATAGGTTGTTTGCAACTGGAGAATTTCCTTCCAGTTGGATGGAGAGCATAATAGTACCTATTCATAAAAAAGGTTTTACTAACGCACCTAATAATTACAGAGGCATTGCTCTCATTGACTCACTTAGTAAGATATATATTGCTATTTGAACAAAACGACTAACGTTTTATGTAAATGCTAACTCAGTTATTTCAGAACGTCAAGCTGGATTTAGAGCAGGTTATTGTACCATTGATAATGCCTTTGTCTTGTATTCAATTGTTTCTAGGTAGTTAAATCTTAAACGTAAACCAATATATGTTGCTTTCATTGATTTTGAGAAAGCGTTTGATTCTATCGATCGATCAATTTTATTTGAAATTCTTTAGAACAATGGTATAAAAGGTAATTTGATCAAAACCAAAACCAGTATATACTCTAAAGTCAAAGCTAAAATGTAAAGCGACTGTCCTGCAGGGCTGAGACAAGGTTGTAGTCTCAGCCCTATTTTATTTTCATTGTTTATTAATGAATTAATGAATTGTATAAATTATTGCGTAATTGTAATGTACACGGAATACGTTTGATTCCTGATATTACAGAATTTTTTCTATTAATGTTTGCCGATATTGGTCTTTTGTCTGATACTGCAGTTGGTCTGCAAAGGCAATTAAACGTTTTAAGTGAGTTTTGCAACGATAACAACTAAAAGTAAACATAAACAAAACAAAAATTGTCGTCTTTAAACGAGGGGGTAGAATAGCGCGTCGTAAACGCTTGCACTACAACAATAATTATTTACAAATCGTCTCTGAATTTAGTTACGTGGGCGTGTATTTTACTAGCAGGTTATCATTATACAAATGGCTGAAGATATGTCTGTTAAAGGCAAAAATGCGCTGTGTCATATTTTAAACACTTTTGGTAAGTTGAGCCATGTACCCTATAAAACGTTTTTTAAAGTTTTCGACATGAAAATTGCACCAATTTTACACTATGGTTCAGAGATTTGGGGCTTGTGTAATGTTAATTGTCTTGAAAATGTACACTTGTATGCTGTTAAGCGCTTTTTAAATGTTAAAACTAATGCATGTAACGATGCTGGGTGACACTGGGAGAGTCCCAATGTATATATATTCAGCTAAGAAAGCCATTAAATATTGGTTGAGAATATTAACTATGCCAAGAAATAGATATATACGCTTAAGTTATGAGATGCTGTTGTATTTTGATAGTATATGTCATACAAATTGGGTTTCATATGTAAGAAATAACTTGAGTTCAAATGGATTTGCTTATGTATGGAATAATCAAGAAGTTGTAAACTCTGATATATGTATAAAATTGTATGTACAAAGGATCACTGATCAATATCAGAAGACTTGGATGACCTCTTGCAAAGATAATACAAAATTATTTCATTATTCACATTTTAAAACAGACTATAAAGTTGAACTATATGTTATTTGTATTGATATAGCAAACTTTCTTTCTAGTCTAGCTTCATTTAGAAGTTCATCTCATTTACTGATGATAGAACAAGGATGACATCTAGGTATAAATAGAGAGCATAGAATATGTTTTTATTGTGATAATTGCATAGAGGATGAATTTCCTTTTCTTATGACATGTCCATTGTACAATATTCTTCGTTCTAAACATATTCCTCATGTTTACCTTAACAATCCAAATGAACTAGATTTTTACAGATTAATGTCATGTTCTGATACTGAAATTATACGTAATGTTGCCATGTTTATACATTATGCCTTAAAAGAGAGACGTTCTTATCTTGAAAGGTATGAGTGATTGTATACTAATGTTAATTACTTGTAAGTTTTGTTAAGATATGTATATACACTATACCTTAATACAAGGAAATCACTATCTTGAAATGTATAAGTCATTGTATACTTATGTAAATTACTTGAATACTATGTTTGAATATGTTTATACGCTTACCTTAAAAGAAGAAAATTCCTATCTTAGTATATATAAATGATTGTACACTTATGTATATTACTTGTATACTTTGTTTAAATATGATTAAACAATATACTTTTAACAATGGAAACTTACATCTTGATAAGTTTGGGTAATTTTATACTCAGGTAAATTACTTTTGTACTATGTTTAAATATGTGGTAAATTACTTGTGTACTGTTTAAATATGTGGTAAATTACTTGTGTACTATGTTTAAATATATGGTAAATTACTTGAGTACTATGTTTAAATATGTGGTAAATTACTTGTGTACTATGTTTAAATAGTTTGAGTATACACTATACCTAAAAAGAATGAAATTTGTTTCTGGAAAGGTTTGTACATGTAATTGTAATTGTTTACTTATTTAAATTACTGGTGTTCTATCTTAAACATGTTTAAACATTACCCTAGTTTAAACATTTCCTATATTGAAATGTTTGAGTAATTATATAATTATGTAAATAACTTGTTAACTATGTTCAAATATGATTATACATTATACATTAAGAGAGGGAAATTCTTATCTATGAGTGACTGTATGCTAATGTGAATTAGATGTATACTATGTTTGAATATGATTATACAATTTTACCTTGGAAATTCCTGTCTTGAAATGTTTGAGATAATAGTATTGTTAATCTCTCTATAAATAATCGTATTGTTAAAATGTATCTCCATCACACTGATTTGTATTTGTATTTATGTACTGTTATAATTATGAGAATGGGCCGGTGGCCTTAATTATCACAATAAAGTATATATAAATACTTTTTTATTATCTTATATATCTACATATATTTAAACTCAATTATGAAACAACTTCTGACAACTAAGGTATATCACCATCGAGTCCTCCTCCAGATTTCCAGTACTGAGCATTCAGGATGAGATCTCTCTCACACGGAAACAAAAAGCGGGGGTAGAAATGATTTGAACCACCAGCGTGGATCTGGATATCCAATGAGTATACTCATTGTTACAGTGAACAATGAACATATATCACTTTAAAAACACTTAGCGTATAAAATGACTTGAACAAACATGACTTTTAACTAAAACACTTGACAATGAATTGGCGTGTTTGATAATGAATTGGTACAAACAACAATGTATATGTGATAATGATATCTAGATGACCTTGTACTGTGTACACTGCATATACAAAGTTATTCTGATTAATATAAATTGATAAAAATGAAAAAAAGTCCGCTTTGTTATGAAATTGTATGGGAAATTGCGCATAAAAAATTGTTTTTTTTTTATATATTTGAAATTTTCCACATGCAAGTTATTCCATAAAAGACCAAAAATTCGTTATCGGGAATTTCATCCATTATTTAAAAATGACCATTTTTGTACTTAAATTACTAGTTTTAACCGAATTTGAAATAGTCACTTATAAATGGGAAATTGCTGGTGTTTAAAGTGGGCGCTGTGTGCAAGTAAAATGCGCAATATGTTGAGATGATTGTATACATGTACCAGTATGTGCATTACATCACGGTTTTGTTTCGACGGTCAATTTTGGCTGTGAGGTTTTTCTCAAAGCATTCCATAGATTGCGTTCAAAGACAGACCATTAAAGTAGATAGTCTGCGTGATTGATTTATTTCTCTCTTAACAAAACCGTTCGAACCATAATTGTTTTCCTATTATTGATCGATTCAAGGTTATCCTGTACCGCACTTCTCTAGGCATACACGATTTTTAAGATTGAAGCAGATAATGTCGACTTTTTAAAAAGGACCAATATAGAATTATAGGTTTGAAATCATACTTTGACTTTTAAAAGATGACAGGGACAACTCTATGTAGATAAAATAAGAAAATCGACTAAGACCCAGACTGTGGCCCTTCATCATTAAGGACTTACGTCCGATTTGCGTCGAAAACCGTAGAATTACGTAGTATTTCTGTATAATAAATTACAATGAATCATAAATATACAATAAAATTCTGTATAAGTTCAAGATTTTCGATATGTTATCTAGAGCTGCGCCCGTGTATGACGTAATATGATCCAAGACGACCGAGTTGTCTCCTTCATGACGTCAGTAGCTAAGTTACATTGGACACACACTATTAAACAGTATATTTTAGGAAAAATGACACACAAAATCTAAGAACATACATTTTGTTAAACTACATAATCAATAAGGTCTTATAGTGCGTACAATTTGACCCCGACCTCACCTTTCACATTTGCATCTAATTATCACCTACACATATCCCGGTGAAAATCAATACCACGCCTACTCTACACTTCGACTCGTTACGTATTTAAAATATAATTTAACATGTATAGAGTATACACAGCCCGCATGTATAACAACTTACGATTCAAATGCATTCAAACGGGAAACTCGTGTTCTTACATTTTTGATAACAATTAATAATAAATGGGTGTGGGGATAGTGATTGTGGGGCTAAAACCAACAACCTTTGAATTGGTAGCTAGCCTCATCGTACAATCCTCTAGTCCGGCCTATGTGCAATAGACACTCGTTGTACGCTTTAAATGTACTTTAAAATTAATCCCTGTGTTAAAATTAAATTCGAGCCTTGTCGATAAAATCCGATTGTTATCGAGCAATAATACTACATTCGTATTCAATGTAATGAATATTCTTGCATAAAGGTCAGGTCGAGGTCAATGTGTCCGCACTATACCCCGCAGTTTAGACATTTTACATCGTGGGTAAAGTAAACAATAAAAGTGATAAAAAATCACTTACGACCTTATGAATTTCGCAATTTTTACCTCATAAATGAAGAGTAATTGCGCTTGGCCTTATTTAGATGCAGCTTCACAGTAAAGTTCAAAATATTTTTTCTTCTCTATAAGGTCGTTAGTTACACTTGCGACTTTATAAAACTTAGGCGTAAAAATATACAGTACAAACATACGGTCAGTACGCCTGCAGACACTGTTGACACAAGTATCCTTTACATTGCAACAACGTATATAGTAATAAAGAAGTATATAAAAAATAAAAAGTATGTTAAAAGACTAACCTAGCATGTTTTTATCTAGTTAACATCCTAGCTATGTCCAAAGTTAAAATAAACAAGTTACAAAATCACAACTACGTACGATGTTTGATATAGTGTCACATGAAAATGTATAAATGTAGGTTATCTTATAACAGGTAAAAAAATTCACAGATTGTGAATTTATACCAGCACACACTAGTCATATGTGTGTACACATGACCATACACAAGTTATAGAAGTTAGATTTGAAAGTAAATTTACTTTAGCAGTTTTTCTTATTGTTTGACGGTTTTCTTTATGTTGTAAATTTCAGAAATGGCCAAGTCAAAGTTAAAAAAGGTCCCCCGTCAAGTCTGAAGAAAATCAAGAGTGGTCCAAAATATTGGTCTGATACATTTGCTGAACATTTTGGAAAAAAGTAACACCAAAGCATCATAGTGTAAAGCGACCACATAGAGTTCGTTTGAAGCGCTCAAAGTTTTCAAATGGATCCCTATTACTGAACCAGCGCAGACACCTTCAAAAGAAGCTTATTTCAGTCCACAAGCACTTATCTATCTGAAAAAACGAGAATGATTAATAAGAACAGACTATTGTGTTGGCAGAACAATTGTGTAAATGAATACAATAACATACTGTAGTTAGGTTTTTTGTAAATGGTTCAAATTATACGTGTATAAGGACATTTGCAATATTTAATAGAACATAACACAATATATGCTCGCTCTCAGCGACAAGTTTCATCAAGTGGGTACCTACATAGAATAGACACAAACTCTATAAATGAAATATTGGGTAACCTTGCTATTAAAACTATAGATTTGAAGAATTCGGTAGGTATAAGTAATATTTCATCTGAGCGTAACGAATGTAAGCTCTTACCCAGGTTACGTTTGGGATTAGAATTAAACCATATCAACTGATTTTGTTAGACATTATTATGTCATTTACGATTGTACTGACTCACATCTAGTTTCTTATATGCAGTATAGACATGATGAACTTATCCTTATATTAATAAGATAATATGTTGTCCTGGCAATACTTGAACATTCTATTCTGAAGTGATTTGTCGATTTTCATCAATGTTACATTATGACTTAATGAGTATTGAGATTCATTTTTTAGCAAAGTTATATTGAATATGACAATTCATAAGACTAATTTGATAGATTTCCAAAGGTATTATGCTGTTTGTGTTTGTATGGCAAAAGGAATTTCTGCTAGATTCCATATTATATACAATAAAATCCAAAGTTAAATAATAACGTGTTTATAGATCATATGTTATTCCGTTTTAACTGTATGCATAAAGAACACGTTTACGGTATAGATACAATTAATCATGACTATGCATGGTTTTTACTTATTAAATATATTGAGTGTGCATACACAAATTTGAAGACATTAGAATTTTGAAGTCTTCTGAAGTGTCTTATATGATATACTTTAACACAGTTAATATATTGTTTGTTTTTTGTGGCCTTTCAATCTTAAAAAGTCATGAAATGGATAGTTAACCTACCAAAAGTTCCAGTTATGCGTAAGCATTAGACGGTATTCACCTTTGCAAGAAAACGCCATCGTCTGTACCTGGTTCGAATCCATCATCTCTATCAATGAGAGGTTGCAGATCGAACTCTTACTCATTCGATCACGGAAGAAGTAAGTTCGATGTGGATTCTTTTTTTAGATTTGAAAACATGTAGATGTAACGCCACTGCTAAAGCGTGGTCACATCGATCAGACTGTGATGTGGCACAATAAAACAACGCAGTTCGTTAAACAATATAAACTTTTATTAAAGAAGAATCCAACATAATTGTATTCGTTGAGAACGAGATATCCTCAGTGAAAAAAATTAATCACTGATTAATCGCAGACTTTTTTTTACATGAACGATCACAAAGTAATGGATAAAATATCAATATCACCCGATTGGAGACATTTATATGAAATCAAAAAATAAAAAAGATTGAAAAAAAATGATATAATGAATTCGACATAATCAAAATGCAACAAAAATATGAAATGATTTGAAGAACATAGTACACAAAAAAATACATACAAAAATCAAGAATTAATAATAACAAAAAGATCACATGATTAATAAAACACAAATTAAAAATAAATCAAATACAAAAATCAAGAAAAATAAAACAAACATAGGGTCACACAAATACCATCTGATTGTAAACAAAATTTTGAAAAAATAAATCAAATACAAAAACCAAGAAACAATAACAAACATTGTGTCACAATAAGATCACCTGTTTGTATAAACAATACATTGAAGTTCTATCTATCTATCTATATTAAGACCATTTTTATTATTTCAAAATTAGGCAATTTTTGACAGTTATTAAGACCCGAATGCTAAATTTAAAAACAAAGGGGTCTCTAAAAGAAGACCGTTTCGCTATTAAGACCATCGACTTTGCTGTTCTTAATAGCGGAACTTAAGTGCAATAGAAAAAAATTAAAAAACAAAAATCTGATTAAAAAAAACAACAAAACAATAATTGAAAAATAAATCAAATACAAAAATCAAGAAAAAAATCATTGGTTGAGTTTTTTTGCTCAGTGTCTGGACAAACCAGATCAGTACCTGTACACTAGCCCACAGTCAACCCATCTATATATTTCTCTTTCTTCATTTTTGTCCATGTGGTTCTTCAATGTAGAGATCGCATCGCCTTCGTAACAACATTCACCACATTTGAACCTGTTGGTAATAATTTCATGGCGCCTTTGATGTCTAGTGAGGTCAGACTGCAATAGAGTTGCCACATATCTGACACATTTTTGCTTCTCCGTGATGAGAACACCTAAAAGGAAAAAACATTATTGCTAGCATTTCGCAATTTCATCAATCACGTCAATAAAATTTGGTCAAATTTGTTTAATGTGAATGTTCTCATTCTTTATCAGTAGCAATTACTTGACTATTGTTTTATTTGTTTACTGTGATAGAGTAGTATGGTAGAAAAACGCATTTACACCATGAACAGCAGGCAACCTTCCTATTACACTCCTTTCACAGCCAAGAGAATATCCTACCGATACTTCACTTCAGAAAATGAACGATAGTGAAGCATACTGTCGACGTATGTTTTAACTTTTCATAGATAACTCTTTTTTAAATCAGACTAGGTGATTTTTTAAAAATCCATTGCAACAAGCAAACGATAATACGATCCCAGGGTAGATATTCAAATATTATAGACAGTTTGTTATTCTACTTCATGTTTCGTCGAATTTGGACAAACAATATTCTTAAATGAAGTCGACTATGGCAGATAATGGATGACTTAGTCGATAAAAATAATGTAAGAGATTGTGAAGTCGTCCTTTGAAATCGAATCTAGTACCCCGAAGACGTTGCTGGTAAAATGTCTTTCTATGAAAATTTGATAATATTGTCGATTTTCCTCAATATATGAGGTTTATTGAGTAGTTGTCGACACTGTGGAATGGTAAGTGACTTTTTATGTTATAGGCAAGGGTCGATGAAAACTTGCCTATCAATCGAACTCGTCACATGTTAATTGTTGGATATACATTTGTCTAACAATGTCTACTCTGGATAAAAAAATCATTGCCGCAGCAGTGGTATCTGTACTGGCCTCTGTATCTTCTCTTGTGGTCATCTACACAATTTTTTAACATAATATAACATAACAAAATAGATTAGTAAACCGTCGCAATTTTAAATTCATGTCATATATATTTAACTATTTAGGCTCGTCACCTTTCCCTACTATAGACTTGGTATCATAGTTGCCTCTTGTTTACGATAATATCTCGGCATAGTTATAAATCATAATAATTTGTTGTCTACAACTTAGAATGTCAGTACGACTCCTTCCGAATGAAGAAAAACAGAAACGACGCTGACCGATTCAGAGCGTATGTGTCACGAAAGCGCCAGATTATAAAGGTACGCTTTTACTGCTAACGTACGAAGGCACTAATAAGACGTTCACAGACCTATCGTATGTAAATCGTTCATCAAAATCTTAGTAAGATTTGCTAACAAGCTAGATGTTTAATACGACGACAAATAAATTTAAAAACCCGTATATGATGATAAATCCATGGATTGGACCTTGGTTCTGATTGTGAACTTAAATGACCCAAATCTGCAAGGTATTTACATAATTGGACTAGTTTGCTCCCATTCCTATAGATAGATAGATAGAAATCGTGGCAAGAAATTTGGACAGCTTAACATAGGAAATGAACGTCATCCAGTAAACCACGAACAATGACCGTTATCATTATCCACATTCTGTTATAATTTACAAACTAGCTCTTTTCAAAGATTGTGATCGTATCTAGAGGGCTTATTGGAAGAATATATGACATATTTATACCATGTGCTTAACTTGCAGCACAAATAATGGCATTTAAACACATAAACCGTCGAAATGCAATGAACGCTACCCCGGAAATTTCACTCACTTCGAAAATTGTTTCCTAAATTATGCCAAAACGGCTGAATTTTCCAAGAAAACAATTACTGCAGCAGTTGTATCTCGTAAACAGGGGGTTTATGCGCGTATTCTCATGAGAAAACACAAAATGATCAGTTCAAAAAGAGCAAAAAACCTACCTTAAGCGAGCGACCTAGATTCCAAATATGGTAAAAAATTCCCGGATGAAGTCACGTGTGTTCGCCACCGTGTTTATGAGACTATGTTTAATACATATACATTTACATTCACCACTTAAGTTGGTTTGTTTACAACTAGAAAATGAAACCTGTATAGATGTGCGTAGTACGTAGGACCAGGGCGGATGCATTTTTAAAAAGTTGGGAGGTGAAGTCTGAAAGGAAACTTTTTGAAAGGATTTTCAAAAAATTTCTTTCTATGACAGCGTGCTCTGGAATTTGAAAAAGAACGAACAACACCTAACAATGAGTAAATACGCCCAAGAAACTAGTGCAGAAGATAATTATGAATACTATCAAACGTAGATGAATTGGAAAAAAATGATTCAAAGAAATACTTGAAAATATGATATTTAATGTTTCTTTACATTAATCATACATTATTCATACTGTGTACGGATAATAGTTTTTTGTATTATTGCGCAATTTTATAGTAAGATTTCTTTTACCTTACGAACGTCACGGCGCTTGCCTTTGTAAATATGGGCTTAACCATTATAAAAGAGGTTGTCCGGAAGGTTTATTCTCCGAGGATTTATTCCCCTTGGTCAATGTTAAATTGTTATCAAATTTATAATGTAGCAATTATCGAAAGACGGCTTCTACATCTACATCTACATCAATACGTTAAACTGTCAAAATTTGACACTTCTTTAACGGTGCGCAAGAGAAATCAAGACAAATGAGAAATAAATAGGATAGGCAGAAATAAAGACACGGTAAAGAGTTTGCATGAAATAGGTTCAAAGAAAGGAAGTAAAAGTAAGTTTTGCACAGTCATTTTCTGGCCATCCAGGCAAGACCAATCCAGCTACCGTGGCGGTACCCGGGTTCAGAACCCTGCTGGCATAGCTCAAGCCCTTCAATTGACCATACTTTGTGACTGTGCTGGAAAGTCCCCTTAGAAGGTTAGGTTAGACAGCCCATTCTTGAAGGATGCCAAAAAATGAGCCTCAGCAATAGATGCTGGCAGGTTGTTCCACAGTGGTATAGTACGAGGAAAAAAGCTGAACTTCATAACATCAGTGGTAGTTGAGAATGGCAAGAATCTTGTACTGTGTGGTGACCTTGGTCTGGGTTTAGTAGGTTTAAGGTAAGGGCCAGGATCTATCTCAACAAGTTGGTGGATGATCTTGTAGAGCATTGTCAGTTGTAGCTTTTGGCGGCGTGTTTCCAGTGTCTCCCAATGAAGGCTTTGTAGCATGTCTGTGACGCTGCTGGTGTTATGATACCTGTTTGTGGTGAAGCGAGCTGCTCTTCGTTGTACCATTTCTACTTTCTGTACAAGGTTTTTGCGATGGGGATTCCAAACAGTACTGCAGTATTCTAAGTTAGATCTGACTAGAGATATGTATGCTTTGGTTTTTGTTTCTGTATTTGTATTTCTAAGGTTTCGTTTCAGGAAGCCGAGCATGTTGTTAGCTTTTTTGGTAATCCTGTCAATATGATTTTTCCAGCCCAGGTCTGATTGTAAGTCTACACCTAAGTACTTTGATGTCTGTTCTTCAGCCAGGGTTATGCCTTTTAGGTTGTATGTTGTCCGAAGAGGAGATCTAGCCCTGGTGACTCGCAGTACACTGCATTTCTGAGGATGAAAATCCATACCCCACAGGTGTTCCCACTTGGCAAGGGAGTCAAGGTCAGCTTGAAGTAGATGCTGGTCATGGGTGGACTTGATTTGACGGTATAGAATGCAGTCGTCTGCAAATAATCGAGTCTTTAAGTGTAGTCCCTCTGGGAGATCATTTATGAATATTAGGAACAGGAGAGGTCCTAATACTGAGCCCTGTGGGACTCACCACAGGGGCTTCTTCGGATGACTGTCCTTGGACAAGCACTCTCTGGGTGCGATCATTTAAGAAGGAAGAGATCCATTGGTGAGTCTTGCCTCTAATTCCATAGTGGTGGACCTTCTTGAGGAGCCTCTGATGTAGTACCCGGTCGAACGCCTTGCTGAAATCTAATATAATCATGTCTGTCTGGGTCCTCTTGTCAAGTGATTCTGCCAGCTCATGGGAGAGGGTGAGGAGTTGAGTTTCGCAGCTCCTTCTTGCTCTGAAACCATGCTGGCAGTCATGAAGGATTTTATGTCTTTCTAGATGTTTCATGATCTGACTGACTATAATGTGCTCAAGCAGCTTACAACATAGGCTGGTAAGGGAAACTGGACGGTAGTTCGCAGGATCTTGCCTTAAGCCTTTCTTGTAGATAGCTGTGACGTTGGCTTGGGTCCATTCATCAGGTACTTTACCTTCATTCAATGAGGTCTGAAAGATCAATGTGAGGATGGGAGCCAGGCTAGAAGCACAGACTCGCAGTATGCGTGCAGGTATGTTATCTGGGCCTGAAGCTTTCCTTGGATTGATGTTGTTTAACAACTTCTGGATACCCTCTACATTGATCTGAATGCTGTCCATATCTGGAAAAGGTGTTCCAGCTGGTGTTAGGATGTTATGATCATTTTCCTGAGTAAATACTGACATGTATTGCCGGTTAAGGATGTTGGCCTTGTCGCGAGCAGTGTTAAATAGTCTACCCTTGTCTTTAAGCGGTGAGATGCCAGAGTTGTCTTTCCGGAGTGACTTGATAAAGCTCCAAAATCTTTTCTGCTTTGGCTGTTGTTCTTGCTCAGGATCTTCAACTTCAAAGATGTTGTTAACATATGAGGAGTAGGATTGTCTTTCTAATTTCTGGAATTGAGATTTAAAATGTTTGTATTTATTTATGTCTTGAGCTTTCCCAGTCCTCTTCATTCTGGTGTACAGTTTTGATTTTCTTAGCACAGTGGATACAGCTGCGTCTAAAATAACGTTGTTGACACAGTAGCCGGTGGTTCAAATCCTATGCTAGTATCATTTGTTTTCATTGGATATTTTAAATGTTTTGGGTTTGTTTTTCATTTTATTTCACCGAAATTTAATTGCATTTTCATTTCATTACAATATTAAACAAATACAACAATTTTCGAAATTGAATTTCTGTTTACTTTCGTAGCTTCAGAAGTCAGTTCCAAATGAGTCTTACTTTTACACCCGATTTCAAAGAATTTAGAAACATAAATAATTTCTTTACATTTTTGACAATTTTTCGCGTGCTTACACGTTTCAGACATGATGACCTAACTAACATTTTAAAGACATTTGGGTCGTTAAGTACACTCTTTGTGTGCACGAGATTTACGAGAAAGAAAAACTTGGATAATTTATATAATACAGACACCATATTATAAATTAGATGAAAAAAACGTAGCAAGGTTTTAGTCTGTAAAATATTATGCTACTAGGATTTGAACCTTAAACCTTTAGGTCTGACGGCCGACGCGTTTCCACTGGGCTAAGGATATCAGTTAGTGAGATGCGTCAAGTCAAAGTAAGTGTAATTAACGCTTGCTTGTATTGTATTGCACACCTGCTCATCGCATTTAAATCTTCTTCATGAATATTCAATGCACTTTGGCCTTCGTAAGGTGAAAGAAATTTTACTATACCTGCCACTCACTTGTATATAATATATACTACTTAGCAGACGATATTCACAGCTGGATTTCACTGTAAGAGCGTAGTATAGAGCGATGCTCAGGTGTCAATGAATGGCTGAATGAATGACCATTGTAGATTTTCCATCATGTTGTAAGCAGGTCTGATTTATACAGATATATATGAAGTATTTAATTGTAAGTTAATATTGAATGAATTCGCTAAATGTATTAGCTATGCAGCATAATGAAATTGGATATTAAATGCAATTGGGACAGAATACAGTCATTTATGATGAATGTACCATATTAAAAGCATTTATGCATGCTAACAAAAAGTAATCTTTTTAACAACAAATTGCAAGATAACCAAAGCTATATCAAGATCAAAATGATAAAGTTCAAGTAAGAAAGACTTCGACATATTATAATGTGCATGATTAATTGTATCACATCAATATGATGAATTAATGACCAGTATGACTTAAACTCTAAAAGTAACTTATAATGCTTTTCTGAATTACACATTATAATGTTGTTTTTTTACATTTGGTTAATAAATGATCATGAAAATATCACATATCTATTCTCCGCCTTTTGCTCGCATCTCAAAATGCCAGAAATGGGGAAAACAATTTTTTCGCTCGCTAGCTCCATTCTTTTAGACATAATCCATAGAACATGATTATGATAAATTTGTTGTGGCCTTAACCCCATATACATTGTATAGGTTATATCACGGCGATCAGTCCACATACTGTTTCTGAAAAGGCTTAATCTCTGGATTTAGTTGTTAGTGAAGGGAGATTGACCTTAGAAATTATTTTTATATCTAAGCTCCACGAAAATATGACCCTCTCGGGAATCCAACCAACAACCTCTCGATCAGTAGAATTGTGAGAATGTGAAATGAAATATGAAACATAGTTGACAATGAATGATAGAGAGATAATGATGGATATCGAAATAGTAACTTTAAACTCTTAAATCTTTCAAACATTCCTTCCAACAGTACCGTCAGTACTTTGATTCCATGTTGTAGGCACTTGAAATTTTAGCTTTGGTATAGTTTTAAGAGGCATTTCATTTGAAAATCGCGAAACTCATAGAAGGGGGATGGGGGTTGTGTGCCTTTTAATCCGATGAAAAGTGTCCATCTATGGGTTATGTAAACTTAACGGATCAACAGTGTATATATCAATACTTGTCACATGTTGTTAGGTGATCATTTTCATCTAACACATTTTATACATGTATATTTGATTCATACACGTTTGTATACTATATATAGTTGTCATGAAACAACAGCTGGTCATGAAGTCTGAAAGCATTCCATCGGCACACCTCGATAGTTTCCGTGGGGAGTCGTCAAATATCGTGATATGACAATCGTAAAACTTCGGGTATTTCCGTATGGTCTCTTGCATAGCATAAAGGCCGAGATGATCAGAGTGTTGATATGGGTACACACTCTACATACGATAGTGTATATATTCAAAATTTGAAACAACATGCCCAACTTTTAGGCCCATACATAATCCCAAGTCGATATTCGATTTTCAATAGAAAAGTATAGGGAAAAATTCTTTGAACGGTCATAACTCTTTTATTTTTTAAGATATCAATTTTGTGCAAATGATGCAAAAAAGTTTAAACTGTCTTCTTTCATTTGATTGTTTTTATTTTTTTTGTAAAATTGTGAAGTTTTGGTCCCTTTTAAGGTTTTATTTGATTACTCACGTTACTATAAACAAAGAAGGGAAATAAATACCCATGCTGACATAAGTTGAATCAAAGCACTGGAGTGCTAGAGGAACGATGTTCTGAACTTATTTTTTGATTAAGGCCACAACAAATTGATCTTTTGTTCGTCGGATTTCCCGCACCTAAAAATCCGGAAATGGAAAAAAAATATTTTTATTTTTTTTTTTGCTCCCGCACTTCAAAATTTTTACTGCATCAAGATTTTTTTGAAGTCAATTTTGTTTGACACTCAACCAAGAAGTTTTACGGAGAAAATCAATAATTTTTGGTCTAAATATCAAAGCTTATCACCATGACATTGCTATCTTTGTAACGAAACAGTAAAGTATTCACGTTTACATACGTCTCTATGATGATCGCGTCGATGTCTCTATGATGATCGCGTCGATCCTTCGTTCCTTTGTTTTTCTAAATCCTAAATTATATTTAGTACACGTTTTAACACATGTATACTATATTTATACGTAATAAATGCAATGCTTAACTTCCATAAACTTTAACTCTTGATACACACAGAAGTTGAACAGTGACGTAGACAGAGCGGCTCCATCAACCCTACAAATATGATCTGGATGTGTGACGTCATATGTTCACCTTCTGTGTAAAAATAATTTACAATAGAGGTCGACTCATGTCGTATGAATTGAGGTAGGACAGGATAGAAAAAAAAACCTTTTCTAATTGTGTTCATGCTGGGGAGATATTCGAACAGACTGATTTAAAATGAAGTTGTATTTTGTATTATTTACCAAAAGGCTATACTTTCGACACCAAAACGTATAGTCTATTTAATTTTATAGGGGTGCTGATTCTATTTTTCCTTCAGGATTACTTAGGTATACTTAGCAGTTGTATGTTGTTTAGTCTGTAGCATAATTTGGTTAATTAATAATCTTCTTATTCTTCCTAATTAATAAGACTGTATTTATGCACTTAAAAGTGAACAGGTTTTGTTTATTATCATTTTATAGGGGTGCTGATTCTAAAATTCTCATTCAGGAATATACGAATATAATTATATAATTATATTTTTATGTTTTTGAGCCCATCCTTTATTTACTGGAATAATATTAAGACTTAATTTATGCACGAAAAGTCAACAGGTTTGGTCCATCATTTTATAGGGGTGCAGGGCCTAAAATTTTCATTCAGGAGGATTTAAATTTGCTGAGTAGCTGTTTGTTGTTGATTCAATCTCTTATTTATTTGGTTAATATAGGGATTTATTTTACATAAAAAGTCACCAGGTTTCTCCTTAATAATTTTAGCAGTGCTGGTTCTAAATTTTTAAAATGATCTAGGAAGTTTTGAAGTTCAATATTGAATGAAATCAGTATATTTTACAGTATGATGATATAGCACAGTTCATCTAAATGCAAATGGAACAAAATACAGGCATTTGTTTTGTTTGTATAGTATTATAAGCATTAATTTTATGAATATTAACAACAAGTAATCTTTCTTACAACAAACTGCAAGATAATCAGAGCTAAACTGACATTTCCTAGTAATTCAAGGTCAAGACAATAAAACCCAAGGAAAAAAGACTAAATATGAAACTATAATGAAGGGAAAAATATTAAATACATGCAGTGCTTTTCAAATTGTATCATGTAAGAAAAATAGAATAAATCCATAGTAGTACAGCATCAATCCATGTTTTATATTTAAATAAGCATGTCTATATCCACAACTATAATTTAAGAGATTATTGTGGCTTATATGCACTTTGAAATAATACAGAATGCTATTTATTAAAGTTTTTTCTGCAAAAAGTCCATATTTTAAGTGCATTTTAACTTTAAGTAAATGAATATTCATAAAAATAGAACTTTTTTTTATTTTTCGCTTTTCGCTCGCTCCTCAAAACGCAAAATGTGGGAAAAAATATTTTTATTTTTTTTTCGCTCGCTCGCTTCAATTTTTTTCGGACAAAATCCATAGAACATATGATCAATTTGTTGTGGCCTAAAGAATATATTATTATGTATATTATCTATAAAATAATGTATCAAGTATCAGTTAACAGAATTTAACAAAAGGGTAGCACTAGACTTCTCAAGTGGTTTGCTCATGGCAAGGTTTATCTTACTTTATCAAACAAAATAAACCAGGCAAAGAATTAATTTTCATCAACACATTTTAGGGTCAGGTACAGCAGCGATTTCACCAAACCAAAGATTATTCTGGACTATTTTCTTTAACCAAAAGGAGCTGACAA
The DNA here is from genome assembly GCA_025267735.1 of Mactra quadrangularis. Taxonomy (NCBI): domain Eukaryota; kingdom Metazoa; phylum Mollusca; class Bivalvia; order Venerida; family Mactridae; genus Mactra; species Mactra quadrangularis. The sequence continues at coordinate 6,307,045 of CM046303.1, forward strand.
CTTCTCATTTTTGGTTATCGATGGGTATTTTTTAACGAGATCGTTAATATTTCCGTTAAAATTTTAAAGATTTGGTGTGGAAAGACAAGCTGAATTTCTTCACAAAAACATCGACTTTCTAACAATTCATTTAAGGTTTTTCCCCCAAGTACTAATCTCGTTTGCATCAACCTACATTCCCATTTTTGTTCACGAATTTTAAGTCAAATTAACGTTTTGCACTTGCAATTTATTCACAATTAAAATTACTCTAAGAATCGTCTATTTCCTATAAATATTTATTAAAATTCCGTACACACTTATACATATTCATTCCAAATTATAATCAAACTTTATAACTTAAAATCGCTCAAGTAACCTTTAAATGCGACACTTTGAAGACGACAACGACATATCGCCGTATATTAAACATCCAGTAAGTGTAATAGTCATATCCAAAATGGCGTGTGTAATAACAATTGGATAAGTCACGTCGGTAAATATTTGTTTATTTCGAGTAATAATGAATTTAAACAGGTTTTTCGACGTTTAAAAGTTGAAACATACGCATGTTATTTGACTTCCGTAACTCTAGCCAACCCTGTCAGGGTTGTCTACAGTTACGGAACTTCCGTAACTCTAGAACCTTGGTCTAGAGTTTCGGTACCGTAACTCAAGCCAATGCTTAATATAATACGATCATTTAATATTGTTCATTACTATCGAATGATGTAATTATGTTACGCATATAACAGGCATTGTCAAAAACATCGTAGGCCCTTTTTAATCCAACAAGTAATCAGTGCAGTTGTCACGGGTTGAGTTGTCTACGGGTTGAGTTGTCCCGTCTCCATTGAAAAATTTATATGACAACTTTTAACATATATGATTTTTAACCATTGTATGTATACTATGCTGAAATAAATCTATCTACATGTAAGCCAAAATAATTTTTTTCTATCTATGTAGTAATTCTGTTGTCGTTCTTGCTGTATGGGCTTGTGCACCATCCATTTTACAAACCATTATCTAATTCTCGCTGTTCTATCGTTAGTATGTCCATTTTCTTTTAATTTGTAGGTCGTAAATCTGCCTACAGGGACCATGCGCAATTTGGCTTCACGCCAGTCACGAGGTCATCGTGCATTTGATGGATTTCATCGATTCACGAATTTAACACGCTGATATATGTAAAACTTCTTTGAAAAATGTTCACGGTAATAATTAATACGTAGTCAATAGCTGATGTACAAAATTTCGTTAGAAATATTGGTAAATAAAAACATTATATGCATTTAAACTATGTTTTGAAGTTTTAAGTTTTGTTCAGTGAATGGTTTTAAACAGTACAAAATGTGCAGTGTTTGTATTCGGCTAAACGCCAAACGTAAAATTGTTCAGATCGATGTTAGTCAGATCATCCAATTGTTGCATACTGATCGCGAAATCGTATTTGTTTTAAATTGTCCGACATATAAAGGTTAGGGGTTCTAGGTCACAACTATTGTTACAAGTGGCGTTACATTATGATGTATCGAGTTGATTTATATCAGTCGTTGATTGACCTCCTAAGTTTGTCTTATGTACAAGTATTTACTTAAAACTTCTTCCAATGTATTTTGTTATCAGGGGCGCATCAATGATTTTTTTTCCTGGGGGGGGTTCCAAACTTTTGAACCACAACTATATTATACACTGTTTACAAGATAATGCAACACATTTATAATAAAATAAATATATAACCTTTAGATGTAAGTAAAACACGAAGGCAAGCGAAGCGAGCCAACGAAATATTGCTTCATACTACTTAAAAATGACTCAAAGTAAAAAAAACACTTATGGACAAGTACATTTTGGAAATTTCTGGGGGCGTTCGGAGCTCATTGACTCACCGCTGGATCCGCCTATTGATATTTTATCTGTAATAGTATAGCCAGTTATATCATTGTTACTTCCTATCTTTGTACTTGGGTCGCGAAAACATGTAAAAATATGAATTAATTGCCAACAATTTAAATTATTTGTTAGGTTATACTATGTGCTTGACGTGTTTATGATCAACATCTACGTGAGATGTTTCTAATCACGAGAAGTGCAAATGTTAGGCAGATGCGTACACTTCACTAATCAAATAAAAGTCACGTTTTGCTAAACAAGGTCATCAAGGACAAAACGTGACTGTCTTGGTATCATATCATAGTGTTTAGTAAATGTTAGCCAATATAACGAAATCGTGGTAAGGGCAAAACATAAACTATATTTGATAATACATGTTTTTTTTTAATAGCGCTCTGTATGCCAATTCTGTAGAACTACATGATGGTAAATTTTGTGACCGTTTAATATATCGTGGTAATTGATGACTGTTTCTTATTTACTGAGATAACAAGCAGACAACATTTGTCAAAGGTACATTCACAGTAACGCTGTGGTTCAGGTGTTTTCAATGTTTTATCACCAACGTTTTAGGTATTATTTAATAATCAAACATGTCACAAGTTTGTCTTCAAAACGCCCGCCTTATGTGACTCATTTAAAGCCGTCTGATTACGTACTCGTGTCTTGACTTAATTAGAATTTAACTTTAACCTTAAAGATGGATCTAATCACCATTGCAAATGTCTGTTTTCGAACCGTGAATTAAAAACCTAAAAACACTTTAAAATTCCACTGCTCCAAATTAAGCGTCTCTGTGAATAAGATTAGTACGATTTCATAAGATTTGAAATGAATAATTGTAATGTAGTAGGCATGGTTCTGTTAGATCTACAAAAGACCCTCTTCTTTTCTTATTTATGTTAATGATATGTCTATGATAGTTAAGAACAAACATGTTTTATATGTTTATGAGTAAATTTTGTGTCAGGTAATGATAAATCAAAAGTTGAAAAATTATTGTCTGAAGATCTTGCCTATGTAAGCCAATGTCTTATTGACAACAAATTGTCATTACATTTGGGAAAAATATAATCAATTTTTTTTGGATACAAATAAAATCCAAATCCTAACTTTAATATTATTTGTAATGACTCTGAAATTAAAAGTACCTCTTCCGTTTAATATCTTGGAGCAACTTTAGGATATAGTTTATATTTTGATGCAATGGCACATTCTTTTTTCTTAAAAAGCAAATTTTCGTTTAATATTTCTTTAAAGAAAAAAAAGATTATTTCACTAAACGCACAAAAAACTATCTCTAATATAGTCTCATTTTGACAAAGCATGCACTATTTGGTATCATAGCTTAACTAGATCTTTACAAAAAAAACTTCAAGTCACACAAAATAAACTAATAAGATGTGTTAGTAGGACTTGAATCCAGAGCACACATTGGTCCACACTATTGAAATATGTCGGCTGCTTGGCAGAGCAAGTATTTTGGAGAGTTGAACACATTATGTTGTCTTAAGTTTTTAAAGTTAAACATGGGTTAGCTCCCCCCTACTTACATAACAGTTTTTTTCATTCTTACAGTACAAGGATCAGTCAAAAAGGTGCTATACCCACTGTTAAAAGTTATGGTAAAAAACCCTTTATTTATTTGGCTGCTTAATTATATAGAACAGTTTGCCACCTTTTTAAATAGAATTAAATATATGTTATTCTTTTAAATCGTTTGTCGATGAATACCTTTTAAGTAACTTTAATAATTTCCTTTGTGTATCTTATGTTTTATGAGTCTTTTAAACCCATATTTTATAACTGATGATGTTTTGACTATATATATATATATATTTCCTTAGTCAGTTTAAATCTTAATTTTGCACTGCCTTAATACTAATTGTTCCTATGGTCTGTGATAATATCAAGCTTTTTCGGGAATTGATGACTTTGATATGTATTAGTTTATTGAATTACATGTTTTACTAAATTAGTTCTCATTTATGCTGTGATAAATGACACATCTATATTAATCAACTTTTATCAACTACACTATTATACTAGTTTGATTATTTGCCTCTCTATATCATGCCGCCAATTCAAGGACCACAATGGAAGTAAGAGTTTCTCTTTCTTGTATTATCCTTGGCGCTGGTGTGCACGTTGATGCAATTATCGTTTCAAAAATTAGCGTCTAAGTAGAAATAGGGTTTAATTATATCATAAAGCGTTTATTTGAAAAAAAGAAGCATCTTGCAATTTATTTTCAAGAGTAACCATAAAATTATTGATATAACGGTAAATGCACATTTGTTGAACAAACAAGCAAACAGTAGCAGTCTAAAAACAGTGGTTGCTATGGCAGCCAAAATACATAAAAGGCGAAAAATATAACTTTTACCAAAACAGTGTAATATCACTCACTTTTTCTGCAATGATTTGTAACATTTATACATGAAGTTGTGTTTAACAATAACTTGTTGATTGTATGGACGAGGATATCAGGAGTGAAAAAACATAAGTGTGTGTTAATTTTTGTTCATTCGGTATTTATATACGTTATATTTATTATCATATACATTCGTATGTGCAGATAGTTCAAATATATTCCGAATGCTGTGAATGATACACGTTGTCTTAGAAATTTCCTTTTGCCGACTTAAAAATTGATATGAATTGGTAACCTACCCTGGTAAGTGGTAACCTAGAATAACATTTATGATCCCTCTTTGGATTTTCTAACACTTTCTTTTCAATAAGACACAAACATGACGCCTTTTATTTTTTGTAATTGTTGAATTATGTCGGAATAAATCGCATACAGAGTATTTTTTTTGTTTTTGTGTTTCCTCTTCACTCTATAATGATGCTATTTGTCCTAAAATATGACACAATATACCTCACTGTCAGTCTGATGAAGGTATCTCTAAGTACTATCCATCCATTAAAGATGCTTTTTCTGAAATTATTTACTATATTGATTGCATATTGATCTCAATGATCTGGTGGAATATTCAAAACCTGCTCAATTAATATCTACGCTAGACAAAACATCAGACGTATGGCGTTTAGCTTGAAAGTATAGACACTATATTATTTGTGCATAAAACACCGTTTATTCTGATAATGGCAAACTGTAAGTATTTCAAAATGTAAACACGCACACTGTACAACCCTGAGCCATCTTCAACCTATCTTCAACATTTGTTGAAAATGCTACTTTTGATAATTTGGAAATACCATATATTTTAGATTGGTATATTGTCCGTTTTACATAGATGTGGAGTTTGGTGCGTTTGAATGTAACAAGAACTGATAAAATCCATCGTTAAAAAATCAACGTATTCCCGTTAAGAACGTGTATTATTATCAATGTATGAAGTAAACTTAACACAGATAAAAAGAGAAATAAAAAAAAACCAATGTTTTTGCATGTAATGTACATTATAACAACATTTGATGTTTAATTGTACAATTGTATTTTACCACAGTATACTTTTTTCTGGTTAATAAATAGAAACTGAAAAACTATTTTACTGTTCTTGTCATTTTTATTACAAACTATCTGCTTCAACTTGAAATTCCAAAGAAAACAAAACATTATACAGTAAAGTTCCGCTATTGAGACCACTTTTGTTATTTCAAAATCATGCAATTTTGGACAATTATCAAGATTCAAATGCTTAATTTGTGAACAAAAAGGTCTATCTAATAAGACCTTTTGTGGTGTAGACTCTTAAAGTTGTTTCTAGCTGGACTTCTGATTTAGTACTGGTTAGACTTTAAGTTGTACTGGTTAGACTTTAAGTTGGTACTGGTAAAATTTCCAAGTTGGTACTGGTTAGACTTCATAAATATATCGCTAATATATGGTTTTTCTACATCCACATTAATATTTAACTAACACAAGTTGACACTTAACATTACTTTATTTTAAGTACTTTTTGTATTAACATAAAATTATAAAATTAAATCTAAATAACAACAAATTGTTCGAAATGTATCAAATCTAAAGTTCGTCTAACCTTCGTCTAACCCCGTTTACACGGGTTACAGAGTTTTTATACCCAGAGGGATCCGTCGGATCCTGTTCTACCGGATCCTGTTTTTACCGGATCGGGATCCGGTGAACTCTTAACCTAGAGTCCGGTACACTGGACTTAGTAAATATTCGCAATTTGCGACACTCCCCACGGGAAAATTAGGCAGTTACAATTTAATGTATTACAACACTAACATTTTTTTTCAATTTGCATAGATCAAACGTAAATATTGTTTTTAATAAACAAAATATATATTGTATTCAACATTAATCAAATAGCGATTTGTGTATAACGAATGTTAATATTGTCTTTAATAAACAAAGTATATAGTATGAAACATAATCCGATAGTGATAGTACCTCTATCATTTCAAAGGTCTTTAATATATTATCTCCAAACAGAAAGTTCAAAAATTAAAAAATCAATATCCATGTCACTCTTTAATATATATAAATTTTCATTTACTTGACAAACAACTAAATTAATACCAATGTTAAAACTTATGTTTCTAATAGAAGCTGTACTTCGTACAATTAAGTTACTGTCACTATCATCAGTATCATCATCACTGATGTCTTCACAGATTGGATGATATTGTTTAAGGTTTTGATAAGAGTCATCATTTATATCACTTAATTCAGTAGAATCCGTGTGAATTAAAGTATCATCTAAACTGTTGATAGTATCATCATGATAAGAGTCATCATTTACATCACTTAATTCAACACTATCTGTGTGGATTAAAGTATCATCAAAACTGTTGATAGTATCATCATGACAAGAGTCATCATTTACATCACTTTATTTAGTAGAATCCGGTTGGATTAAAGTATCATCTAAACTGTTGATAGTATCATTATGATAAGAGTCCTCATTAACATCACTTGATTCAGCAGTATCCGTGTGGATTGGAGTATCACAGGGAAGCAAAGTTGTATCAAAATGTTTGACTGTTTCACTATAGTCATTGTTGTTTATTTCTTTGAAATCCAATAGATCCAATATACTATCATCATCAGATACATTATCATAAAAACTGTCAGTAGCAGAATTATTTGCATCACCTCGCTTTGCTACCAACGCAGATCTTCTAGCATCATTCAAGGAGAAGTTATGTTTATTTCTAAGGTGATCGGAGAGGTAACTCCGTCTAATGAACTTTGAATTGCATGAACTAATAATGCACTTATAACATTCTAGATTTTTATGTCTTTCCCTTATATGCCTTTTTAAATTACTGGCATAAGTGTACTTTCTTAAACACAATTCACACTGGTACATTTTTATTAAATTCATACACTTCTTCTCAGTTCAATAGTCATGGAAGAAATAATTAAAATCCAAAATTTTTCTTCCAAGAAATTATAGGTCAAAAGTTTAGCACCTGGTCGAGGTCAAGGGATCCGGTAGAACTGTTCCACTTAAAAGGACAATATAGTACCGGATCATTACCATGTACGGGGTGAAAAGGTCACTTTGAACGATTCGGTAAGACTACACTGTAATGCTGAGTCCGGTGAGTTGAATGACGAGTTATCCATTTGACCTCACATACATACGCGGGTAAGAAATAGGTTACTTCCACATGTAAAAAATTCTTAAAATAATTAAGTCAATGAGTTAAATGAAATGAACTGAACTGATAATTCCATGGTTCAAACTTATACAGTGGATCTTGTGTTAAGCGACCATCCAAGGGAGAGACAAAAAGTGGTCGTTGAAGACAATGGTCTCTTAAGACAAATGTTGATTACGACGTTGAAACCGTCCTGACATTCTAAAATTCGTCATTTTCGTAGAACATTAATCTGTCAACGGGACGATTTTGACTGATGGATTTTCATTCAAATGTCGTCAAATACATACAAATGATGGGAATATAGATTTTCTTTCTTATTAACATCTTAAATTCAGGTTCAAATTTCAATTATATATTTAATTAAGTAAAACTGCAAGACAGTCGTTTTTGTTTACGTACATGTTAAAATCCGGGAATTTTCCGAAATTTTCGCCATTATAACAATCAATATATTTAGGTCATCAGAGTAAAGGCAGTTAAATTTGAAACCGTGATATTTAAACAATTAATGATAATTAGTAGTTATAATCGTCAACACACAAGCTACTTCTTTGTTCTAACAAGCGCTGCAATATTCATGCGTAAAAATGTTGGCCTTGTTAAAATTGAAGTAGAACGTGACGCTATTTTCGGAAAACATGTTTATAATGTCCTCAATATTGACCTTTCTTTGTTTAAATGAACAAATTGTTTCTGTGTTCGTATTTTTAAATCAATATTATTTTACACGTTCTATGCAGGTATAAAAAGTCAAATTAGCAGTCTCTAGAAATGTTTTGGAAAATGATTACTCTCTACGGTGACAGAACGGTCAGAACGGATGTTTTAATTGACCCCGATACGGGACTAATTGTTCAATGTGTATTATGTAATTACATTATTATTGGATAGTATTAGTGTCACTTTGTTGATTGCTCCCACTACCCCCTTATCTTGCAGTATTTATGACTGGTTATTATTGATTTTTAGAGCCTGACATACGAGTTTAGGTGATAGACATTGAGGCGACGTGTATTTTTGATTACCGATTTTTTTTACGATTTTTTGCCAAATTAGATTTATTTGACCTGGTCGTTTAACACAAAAAAGTCAGTCAGTTTCGACCAAAATGAGCGGTCGCTGGTCGCGTTAGACAAAAGTCGCTTAAGACAAAGATTTAAATCGTAAAATTGGTTGGTGGGAACTCAGAGTGGCCGCTTAGTGCAAATGGTCGTTTAGGAGACGTGGTCGCTTATGCAAGATTGACTGTATATACAATAATTGATCATTTATCAATTTAAGTGCATTTGACTTTCTATTTTAACGTACAATATTTGATAATTTGTCACTTCTTCTTCTAATTTTTTACTATAAAGTTGTAAATTCCTGCAACACTTGTTTATATCCAAATTAAACCATTCAGTATCAATCATATCAATGTCATATAACAATAATTCCTTTGTATGGGTTATACTTTTTCCAAGGAAATTACGATACCTAGTACGAACCCTTTTTATAGGTGCGATACCAGCCATTTTAAGGTTCTAATCCAAAACTTCGATTAAACAATTACAGGCATGAGAGATTCGGTAAAGGATCCGGTGACTTAAACAGTAAATTATTCTTTCAGTTTTAACATTTTTACTCTTTTATGTTCACAAAAACTTCTTCCTGATATTTTGGGTCCGGCTAATACTTCTCAATAAAAACACTTGGTTTTGCGGGTAGATCCAATGACAGATCCGCTGAAGTATCCGGAAAACTTTTCAGTGACACTTTCACTTTATTTTTCTTAAAACACTTTTGGGTCCGGCAAATACTTCTCAATAAACACTTGGGTTTGCGGGTGGATCCAATGACGAATCCGATGAAGCATCCGGCGAAAATTTCAGTGACACTTTCACTTTATTTTTTTTTAAACACTTTTGTGTCCGGCAAATACTTCTCAATAAACACTTGGGTTTGCGGGTAGATCCAATGACAGATCCGCTGAAGTATCCGGCGACACTTTTAGTGACACTTTCACTTTATTTTTTTTTTTAACACTTTTGGGTCCGGCAAATACTTCTCAATAACTTCTTGGTTTTGCGGGTGGATCCAAAGACAGATCCGGTGAAGTATCCGGCGAAACATTTAGTGACACTTTCACTATATTTTTCTTAAAAAACTTTTGGGTCCGGCAAATACTTCTCAATAAACACTTGTGTTTGCGGGTAGATCCAAAGACAGATCCGCTGAAGTATCCGGTGAAACTTTAAGTGACACTTTCACTATATTTTTCTTAAACACTTTTGGGTCCGGCAAATACTTCTCAATAAACACTTGGGTCTGCGGGTAGATCCAATGACGGATCCGATGAAGTATCCGGTGAAACTTTTAGTGACACTTTCACTATATTTTTCTTGAAACACTTTTGGGTCCGGCAAATACTTCTCAATAAACACTTGGGTTTGCGGGTAGATCCAAAGACAGATCCGCTGAAGTATCCGGTGAAACTTTTAGTGACACTTTCACTATATTTTTCTTAAAACACTTTTGGGTCCGGCAAATACTTCTCAATAAAAAACACTTGGTTTTGCGGGTAGATCCAATGATAGATCCGCTGAAGTATTCGGCGAAACTTTCAGTGACACTTTCACTTTATTTTTCTTAAAACACTTTTGGGTCCGGCAAATACTTCTCAATAAACACTTGGGTTTGCGGGTAGATCCAAAGACAGATCCGCTGAAGTATCCGGCGAAACTTTCAGTGACACTTTCACTTTATTTTTCTTAAAACACTTTTGGGTCCGGCAAATACTTCTCAATAAACACTTGGTTTGCGGGTGGATCCAAAGACAGATCCGCTGAAGTATCCGGCGAAACTTTTAGTGACACTTTCACTTTATTTTTCTTAAAACACTTTTGGGTCCGGCAAATACTTCTCAATAAAAAACACTTGGTTTGCGGGTAGATCCAATGACAGATCCGCTGAAGTATCCGGCGAAACTTTCAATGACACTTTCACTTTATTTTTCTTAAAACACTTTTGGGTCCGGCAAATACTTCTCAATAAACACTTGGTTTTGCGGGTGGATCCAAAGACAGATCCGCTGAAGTATCCGGCGAAACTTTTAGTGACACTTTCACTTTATTTTTCTTAAAACACTTTTGGGTCCGGCAAATACTTCTCAATAAACACTTGGTTTTGAGGGTAGATCCAATGACAGATCCGCTGAAGTATCCGGCGAAACTTTTAGTGACACTTTCACTTTATTTTTCTTAAAACACTTTTGGGTCCGGCAAATACTTCTCAATAAAACACTTGGTTTTGCGGGTGGATCCAATGACAGATCCGGTGAAGTATCCGGTGAAACTTTCAGTGAACTCTTTCACTATATAATTTATCTTAAAACACTTAAATATTTCGATTATACTTCTTTCTGATATTTTAGGTCCGGCAAATACTTCTCGATAAAACTCTTGGTTTTCAAAGGTAGATCCAATGATAGATCCGGTGAAGTATCCGGTGAAATTTTCACAATATTTTTTCTTAAAACATTTTTATTCTTGAAACTTTCAAGATACATCCGGCTCGCGGGACCATTTAATGTGGTGTAGACTCTTAAAGTTGTTTCTAGCTGGACTTCTGATTTAGTACTGGTTAGACTTTAAGTTGTACTGGTTAGACTTTCAGTTGGTACTGGTAAAATTTCCAAGTTGGTACTGGTTAGACTTCATAAATATATCGCTGGTTTTTCTACATCCACATTAATATTTAACTAACACAAGTTGACACTTAACATTACTTTATTTTAAGAACTTTTTGTATTAACATAAAATTATAAAATTAAATCTAAATAACAACAAATTGTTCGAAATGTATCAAATCTAAAGTTCGTCTAACCTTCGTCTAACCCCGTTTACACGGGTTACAGAGTTTTTATACCCAGAGGGATCCGTCGGATCCTGTTCTACCGGATCCTGTTTTTACCGGATCGGGATCCGGTGAACTCTTAACCTAGAGTCCGGTACACCGGACTTAGTAAATATTCGCAATTTGCGACACCTTTTCCCTATTAAGACCAACGAGTTTGCTAGTTTTGATAACGGAACTTTACTGTATATCTACTGGAAAGAATATAAACTAACAACATACCATAAAGTATAAACAGGAACGTCACAGTTTAATATGAAACGTTGATAATTATGTACCAAAAGCATGTGCTATTATCAACCATTACATTTTCAAGATTAGGATAAGGCGATGGTCATCCTTGAAAAGTCCGACATTATTAACCTGAGGTCGATCTACTTTATAACTGCAAGCTTCACTTACATTGAATAATGAGTTTCTTATAGCATTTGTATATAAATACTCGTGGCCAGTATTATGATTTATGCAAATATAAATCCAATTCAAAATCAGGTTAAAATTGTTGACTGGCTTGCAATTATCAACGTTTACATTATCTTGATCATATAATATAATCATGCATTATTACAGTAACATGCACACCAATTTGTGCAAACATAAAATATACATGTTCATACATATACACAAACATATATACTAACAATTGTGCAAGAACACCACCTTATGTACCTTATTTGCAGACTCCAGATTTACATAAATACTCTAGAGTAAGTTTTTACTAATTTTGAGTTTTCACTCAATTAGTATTGACTTAAATAGATAATCAAAATATTTTTCAAGCAAATCGGCGTTTTCACTCAAAACACTTAAGCATCTTAATTTCTTTAAAACCGGGACTAGATAGTTCTATTTCTTAAGATCCATTTATATAGAGCGCGAACGCGTCCAGCGACGTAACATCAGTTTTGTCGTTCAATTATAACCCGATCGCGGAAATCGTAGACGGTTTTCAAGGAAACTCTTCTTTTTCCTGTCGAAAAAAATAAAAACTATATCATTTGGAATCATGGAATCAGAAATGGATGAACTCATAGTGTTTTATTTGTACTCAAAGGAAAAATAAAGATTCACAGCCGGTCTGCATATATAAAAAATTAACAAAACAGGTTCAAACATTACAGCACAATCAGTTAACAAGTTAATAGTTTATCATAACACCCCATATACATGTATATACGTATATCAAAATGCCATGATTAGTAAGGTAGTCAAACATACAAATTTCTATAGTCTACGGTACTTCAACTAAGCCTTTAGTCCAGCGTGGACCCGTGATTCTGTACAAGACTTCACTAGGTGTGGCTTTACTGAGCACTGATCTAGGAACTGAATACATTAAACAATTGTGTTAACAGCTTAAAACTTCCAGATGTCAATTATATGTTTCCGGAAGTTCACATATCATCAAATCATGTTTAATATGTCGAGTAATTGCATACATAATATGCACCGAGTAATTGCATATGCACTTAACTTGACTGTTTACATGACAAAGAGACTTTTTGACAAAAATAATTGTTCTTTTCTACTTGCAAAATCAATTTCTTTGTCGTGTTTATTTTTATATCAATGTCATGAATGTAATATCAAGACTTCTCTGGGAACAGTCGAGAACATTTTAAAAAATGCTCTTGATGCAATCAACGCACAGGTTCGCGCGAATAAAAATTTGTTCGCGTTCGCAATCTATTTTAACGGTTCCTCTACAAATAACTAGTATATTCCAGGATAAAAAAACGCGAACGGGTTCGCATTCGCACTCTGTATACACGGTCTTTTACAATGACAAAATTCATGAATGACAATCAATGTACACATAACTTCATGTAAAAAATCTAGCACTTGTTTTTAATATTACAAATGAATGATTATCATCAATGTATATATAGATTCATTTAAAAATTGCATTTAAATTATTACAAAAATATGACAATGACGATGACAATGACAATGATTTTATTTGTAATAGAAGGCCTCCAGCCCATAATACACACACATAATGTTTTACATAATATAGTGACAAAATAATTACAACATGAAAATATAATACAAAAGAAAAAAAGAAAAGAAGATACAGTAGTATCACAAGTATACAAGTTCAATAGTTATGTATAATTAACATAATAATACACAAAATTAATCGTATTCATAGAGTTTCTAGAGTCCTTTCTCGTAATTTGAATGCCTCAAATATATATTTTGAGATAGAAAATATGATATCACTGTTTTGATTGGTCATTATAGAAATGAATAATTGATCTGTAACAGTACAGTTTAACCAGTCATCTTTGAAATAACGCTGTCTTAGTTCATTGTACAAGGGGCAGACAATCAAGAAATGTATTTCATTTTCTATAGTATTTAAGTTTTGTTTTAAACATATTGGACAGTATCTTAAGTTTCTATCAATTTTAAGGTGTCTACCCTTTTCTATCATTAGGTGATGACTAGAACATCTAAAGTTAGATAAAGCATGCTTTAATTGATAATTCAGAGATTCAGATAAATATTTTTCTGGATCTAATACACTTTTAAACAGTTTATAACATAAACTTTTTGACGAGGTATTTATATATCCGAGTAGTTCTTGTTTACAACAGTCTATTAGTCTCTGTTTAAGTATTTTCAAGAATACCCGCGAATCACCAACTTGTCCAGCTATCCAAGCGTACCTAAACCCATATTGAAAAAGTAAACGTTTAATATATGTTGCCCATGTTGTTCTTACATGTTCATCCAATCGCCTTAACATTAAATATCTAATGAATTCATCGAATACCACGGTCTAGAGTAGAAACCAGTAAATCTACCGCTTCGGCTCTGAGATTTTAAGAGCAGTAAGTATTTACGTTCTAGTCAGATTTTGATGACAAAAAGACTTATGCACTTTAAAACTTTGAGTCGATGCTGATTTTTCAGTTTTCTTCGACAAACCGTAACATTTTTTATGTCATAGTCACAAGGTATTGCCACCTTGATGAAGAAACAATGCCTACATTTTCACCAGACTATAGAAAAACGTTTCTTTGAAAACATTTGTCTATAAGTGTATTGATGCAGAAAAATATTATCTGTTTGAAGTATACATATCTGTAACTAATGGCCGTTAAAACTCTGTACCACACGTAGGTTAATGATCACAATCCTGCCCTTCAAATATGCACGACAAGCCATTATGTTTGAAACAATAATTTTCAAGAAAATGCATTTATTATATCTTTTTGTATAATCTCATGATCATTTAGACGTAAAATGAAATTAGACAACAAACATTTGGTATAACACTAGCCTATAGTATTTTTTAAACTGTTAGCGTGTAGTTTGTCATGCACATCTTTACATAATGGTTGTTTTAATTGAGCGTGTGAATTAATAATAACAAGGAGGTAATTGAATTATATTGCTAGTAGCCTTTTGTATCCCTTTTAAATGATTTTTAAATAATTTTCAGCCACATATTAAGTTACCATTATTTCTTTAATTGATATACTGAACATCCTCTGTTTCGTTCAGAAATAATCAAACAACAGTTCTCTCTATCATATAACATTGATTGTAGTATAATCAAATGTTCCATTTCTTTTAATATTAGATCCCCCAGACGTTGTGGACGTTGACCACTTAAATCATACATGTACACATGATCGCAAAACCTGTCAGACAACAGTAACATGTCAGGATCTGTTACTGTTATACACCACAACTCTTGATGACTACCTTCTATTGGAAAGGTAAATAATGTATCACCATTCATGTCAAACGTTTGCACACTAAACTCATTCAAAACATAGACTCTTGTATTATCAATGTTGGTAGACATTTTACCACTCACTGGATAAAATCTGTCCTGTCCAGGAGCAACTTTGTCTACATTTAAAACCCTTTGCAACTCACCTGATAAACTATATACATGTATGCATGTTTGTTTATATTTATCACGAATACTATTCAGTATCCAGATATCTTTATCACAAAATACCATACCAAATGTTTTATCAATACTACGCTCTAATATAATTTCTTTTTTAAAACTCATTGATTCATTGATATATATAAACTGTAAAACATATGGATCTACCAAAACAGCCACTTCTGAAGAAGATATAGCAACAATATGCAATGGTTCATTCGTTAAATCACAAAAATCTTTCACATTATATTCATCATCAAGTCTCTTTAATCTCCTGTTTTTGTTGTCAATTACAATTATTGTACCATCTGACATCTGGCACATATCTAATATATCACCTGGATACTTATCTGAATCCACTCTCATATCAATTTTTTTCATAAACTTTGCATCAGTAAAAGGTTTGGTTGTAGCCTGTGAAATATAGAAAATATAAGTTAGTATGTCGGCCCAGTTGAGAAAGCGTCTAAAAAAGTGGTTCGCTGTACTCATAGGTATATCAGCAATATTTTGACGAAAAAAATGTGCTCTTTACGAATCTGCCAAGTGATTTTTCAAATTTTGGGGCAGGAAGATGCTATTTGGCAAAAACCGATGACGTCACTAATTTCTAAAAAATCGCCTTTATAGTTTAGAAGCGCATTGCGCGCTTATTTGTCATGTTTCGAACAAATAGATTTGGTTCTAAATTATGATATGCTTCGACTGTAAGATTTTGTAAATCTTTTGAAACTAATTGGTGCTGGCTGGAAGCACTGATCATCAAAACAAGTGATTCTGTCACATTTGTACCGTTTTTCCGAGATACAAGTTTCAAACGTCAATTATTCTATGTTCCTAATTATTTTTTTAAAAATCGAATACACGGAAAATTTGACCATACCATGAATATACAATATAAATCAGGAAAATACTTGATGATAAAACATTAGCAAATGCCAGCTCCCTAACCAACCCTCACCAGTCACAGTTTTGTATATAGCCCTGCAGTAAAATGCCATATTTAAGGTGAACCTTGTACTTGAGTTCCCCCAAAGTTATTTTGCAGTTTATATGTCTTTAAACAGCGCTGAATGTACATCCGAGTAATGACACCCTATATTACTTGAACAATTTGCATATAATATGCAAATTAATTCCGCCATTATCAAAATTCCGTTTTTCCCTGATAACACAATAACCAACTTGGATAAAATTTAAAATTAGCCTTCATACCTATGTTTTTATAGTTAATCTATCATATGGTACTAATTTCAGCTTGATCAGATCATTTAAATATGCAAATTAGATATTTTACTGAATATAATATTCGGGGTTTCTATACATTAAAAAGTCCTTTATTTTTGCTTGCATATTCTGAGTAACATTTAGTTATGTAATGTTATTTTTGTACGTTTTAGACACAAATATATCAAATGATAATATTAAACCAGTTAATGATGACTTTATGATATGCAAAATATTCAAATTACATCATAAGTTGAATGATTTGCTCTATTTGTTCTTTTGCATGGTGCAACGTATATTTATGCAATTTTCTATCATACTGTCGAGGCTTTGATAATTTTGATGCAGATTATTTATCATTGAACAAAGTTGATTAAGAAACTAAGTGATGCCAACATGTCATCCTTCATTAATTTGTATAATATGCAAATTTAGTCTGCCAATACCGAAATTCCATTTTGGCTAATAACACAATAACCAATTATGATAAAATTTCAAAATATGTGTCTGCACCTATGTTTAAGTGTCTAGCTATCATATGATACCACATTTAAATGATCAGATGATATAATATGCAAATGTATGCAAATTAGTTGTTTCAAGCGTACTGTTTTTCGAGTTAACAAAATATTCAAAGTAAAGTACTTCAACATATGTTTTTTGCCTAGCATACACTAGTAATTTTGTAATGCTTACATTTTGTGTATCATTGTTATCAAACAAATGATTATATGCTAATCTGCCTCGTTGACTCAAAGTCATTTTGTATGATACATTGCGTAAATAAATTGAATTAAAGTAAATCAATGCTCTAATTTGATGGAAATAAGGCATTGTCTCACATTTTCTCTTTTATTCCACCATGAATTGTAAAACTAAATTTACTATTAAATGCTACCATTTTTTCCGCTTGTAATCATGTATATATTATACAGATCCAATTTGAATTTCAACTAGTTATCCATGCAAAATTAAGCAATCTGTCAATTGCGACTGAATTTTTGCTCAGATAGATTTCAATGTTTGGAACGTCCACACAGACCATGACACCAGTCATATACCAATCATAATCAATGTAATAATATTAAATGAATGTTTAAATGTTTAACTTATTACCATATAGCTATTACCATAACAGGAAACATATGCAAATGATATAAATGTTTAAAGTGTTGGAGTTTTATTAAGAATTTTTCGTTTGCACACACTTATGTATGGATTTTAATTTGGTGAGCCGTTAAGCCAAAATCAAGTAATGAAAGAACATGTATTAATTTTACAGTACATCTTCAATTTCTCGTAAAAATGAAGCCACTGAATTCAAAACCATTTTATCATTATGAAGAACATCCAGTCATTGACACAATTTGATCAATGTTTCATTGTAATAGTAGAGGCTGGGAAGTTTTACATATTTGTGTGCATATTTGACCTCTCAACTAAGTGGAATGTAAAACATGAAACTGCATGTGTCAACATATGCTATACATGGTCATTGCTGCACCATTTTGTCCTTGTATGACTTAATTAGCGACTTTAAATTTGACTAATACCTGTTATGCATAGTATGTAATTTCAATCAGTTAAATGCATCCGTACATAGTTTCCTTGTGAAATCAGACAGTTGTTTGTGGGACTTATTTTAAGTAGCGACATTAAGGCAACTTAGAAATTACGGAAACTATAATTGACAATCTTTTTACAGTAAAGAACATGTATGTATTGTATACATAAGAAGCATTACCTGACCATAGTTTCTTTTATAGAAAGGTGTTTTTCTATGCGAGAACTTTAACTTATAAAGAGATGAGAGAAATTAATAAACTTTACGCACCTATTATAGTCATGATAAAATAAGCTCATCAATATAGGTTCACCCATATAAACGAATCAAACACTCATGTAATGGACGCATAGGTAAAATACATATTGATAATGTTTGTCATAAATGATCATTGAGATGCATATATCATATAAATTCTTCAAGTGTTTCGATACTAAATACATACTGTCTAAATGCTTTGTCTTTAATTATTTGTAAATTGTCGTAAAACTGATCATGCTGCGAAACGTAATCTGATAGAGGTCTTTAATTAGTATTAAAATAAACCCTCATCTTTATATTTAAAATTCATAATTTGCATATTCAAATCATCTGATGATGATGAAGGTGGTATCATATGTTAACTAGACCTTACAAACATGGGCGCTGACACAATTTTTTTATCATAATTGGTTATTGGGTAATTATCACAAAACGGAATTTCGGTGATGGGGGAGGATAAATTTGCATATTATGCAAATTTTCATAAGGATGTCAGAATTTCCTCACTTAGTTTCTTAATCAGCATTGTTAAAAGATACAAAACCTGAATAAAATTATTCAGGCAAAAAAGATTAAAAGACAATGGCATAGCTTAACGTGCAATCTTGAAATGTACAAATGTCCTACAACAAATAAAACTGTATTGTGTAACTCAGATATTTTTTTCATAGCTTAAATCACCATTTACTGATTTAATAACTCCATTTGATAAATTTGTGTCTAAAACGTACAAAAATAACATAACATAACCAAATATTACTCAAAATATGCAAGCAAAAACAAAAGACTTTTTAATGTATAAAAAACCCGAATATTGTATTCAGTAAAATACCTTATTTGCATAAATTTGCATATTCAAAGATCTGATCAAGCTGCAATTAGTACCATATGATAGATAGACTAGAAAACATGGGTATGAAGGCTTATCTTGAATTTCTATCCAAGTTGGTTATTGTGTTATTAGGGAAAAACGGAATTTTGACAATGGCGGACTTAATTTGCATCTCATGCAACTTGAATTGTCCAAGTAAGATAGGGTGTCATTACTCGGTTCTCATTCAGCACCGTTTAAAGCATATAAACTGCAAAATAACTTTGGGGGAACTCAAGTACAGAGTTCACCTCGCATATGGCATTTTACTGCAGGGCTATAGACAAAACTGTGACTGGTGACGGTTGGTTAGGGAGCTGGTATTTGCTAATGTTTTATCATCTAGTAGTTTCCTGATTGATATTTTTATCTTCATGGTATGATTCAAACTTCCGGGCA
The DNA here is from genome assembly GCA_025267735.1 of Mactra quadrangularis. NCBI lineage: Eukaryota > Metazoa > Mollusca > Bivalvia > Venerida > Mactridae > Mactra > Mactra quadrangularis. Next base: position 6,326,653 of record CM046303.1, read on the forward strand.
TTCGATTTTTAAAAAATAATTAAGAACATAGAATTATTTACGTTTGAAATTTGTATCTCGGAAAATGGTAAAAATGTGACGTAATCACTTGTTTTGATGATCAGTACTTCCAGCACCCGATTATTTTATGAAGTTTTACAAAATCTTACAGTCGAAGTATATCATAATTTAGAACCAAATTTATTTGTTCGAAACATGACAAATAAGCGCGAAATGCGTTTTTTAAGTTTAAAGGCGATTTTTTAGAAATAAGTGACGTCATCGGTTTTTGGCCAAAAGCATCTTCCTGCCCCAAAATTTGAAAAATCACCTGACAGATTCGTAAAGAGCACAACTTTTGCTATAGAAAAAACATAAAAATATTGCTGATATACATATGAGTACAGCGAAACACTTTTTAGCCTTGGGCCGACATACTAAGATTATTAGGACTGCATATAGACAATCATTATTATATTGAACAATATTAGGTAAATAAAATAGTAAATCTTCAAACAAACATGCAGTTTTTATACGCCCGTTTGAAAAACGGGACGTATAATGTTATGATGTTGTCCGTCTGTGCGTCTTTCTGTCTGTCCGTGGACAATTTCTCGTCCGGATGATAACTCAAGAAAAGATGTACCTAGGTGCATCAAATGTTATGTGTAGATAGCCCTTTGGTAGGGGGGGTGTTCCTTATTGATTTGAGACACAAGGGTCAAACGTCAAGGTCACTGGAACTTATAATATGAAAAAATGTCCTGACATAATTCAACACAGACTGTACCTAGTTTCACTAAATTTTATGTGTGGTCAAGGATGTGCCTAATTGGTTTTGAGACCCCAGGGTCTAAGGTCACTGGACTTGATATATGGACAAACCTTTGTCTGGACGATAACTCAACGCTGGATTCACTTAAGTTTACCAAATTTTATGTGTGGCTAGCCTTTGGGTAGAGGGAAGGCCCTTTTGACTTCGAGAACCCAAATGTAAAGGTCAAGGTTAAGGTCACTGGAATTTAAAATATGAAAATTTTGTCCGGACGATAACTCAACAAAGACTGTACCAAGGTTCACCATTATTTTGTGGAATGCCCTTGGGTAGATGGTGTGACCTTTTTACTTTGAGACCCCAAGTTCAAAGGTTAAGGTCACTGTGACCTAAAATATGAAAACTTTATCCGTACGATTACTACACAACGACTGTACCTAGGTTAGCAAAAAGTTATGTGTGGATGTCCCTTGGGTAGAATACGTGCCCTATTGATTTTAAGACCCTATGGTCAAAGGTCAAGGTCACTGGGATATAAAATATGAAAACTTTGTCCGGGCAATAACTCAACAACCATTTGATCTAGGTTCACTATTTTTTGCGTTGATAGCCTTTGTGTAAAGTGTGTGACATTCTTGTACAGTAGCTCCGGGATCAAAGGCCATGGTCACTGGGATTTATATTTATTGTCCGGACAATAACTCATCAAAAGATTCACTTAGGTTAACCAAATTTTATTTGTTGATGGCCTTTGTAGAAAGGTTGTGTCCTTTTAGTTCTGAGGTTCCTGGATCAAAGGTCAATGTCGCTGAGAAAACGTTGTCTAGACGATGACTCAACAACTGGTTTATTTAGGTTTACCAAATTTTTATTGTGTACAGTCCTTGTGTCAAGTATGTGCTCCATTGAATCTAAAATCCAGGGGTCAAAGGGCACGGTCACTTGGACATCATATAGAAAAATTTGATGTGTAGATAACACAACAATAGCTTCACCCTGGTTTATGTGTGGAAAGCCCATGGGTCAGGGATGTGCCCTATTGGTTCTGGCCCAGGTGTAATAGGTCAAGGTTACTGGAAGTTCATATTGGAAATTGTGTGCCGATGATAACTTGCCAACGGCTGTACCTTTGTTCTTGAAATCTTTGCTTTGGATTGACCTCTAGTCCAGGATTTGACCTATTTATATTGAGTTCCCCGGTCATAGGCCAAAGCCATTGGTACTTCATATGGGACATAACACAGCATGGACAGCACACAGGCGTATGTCCCGTTGCCCCACCAAGCGGAGCTCTTGTTACATATATGAATAAGTTACATATAAATAATGCAGAGAGACGAAATTTTGCTGCAGAGGTAGAACGCAGGACTTGAAACTGCCGTATTGAATTCGATTTATAGATACGTCAGGTAATGAGATTTCAAAAAAAGTAAAACAATTAGTTTCGATATATCTCTGTAAAAAGGTAAACGGGAGCGAACTCAATTTATGGTATGATGAATCCTGAAGCGTTTCAACGACACCAAACGAGCTTCAAATCATTATTATTATGATCTAATGCGTCTATCTTTAAAGCAAACTTTAACTTGACGATATGGATATAAGGAATAAATAATGTAAGAAACACGTGGATGATGATTATTTGGAGCCAGTTTTGTTATATTAATTCATGCAAAGCTCGGCTGATATACAACTCTTGCCAACCTTTGTTGTAATTGTATAATAACTGGTTATTCGTCAAATTAAACACGTATTTGGTACAACATCAACATTCCAATTCTAGGATTTGTTTTTGATTTTCTATAACAGCACCAGAATAATATATTAGTTTTAAAGATTTTTACGGAGTACATGGGCCCTTCTACCCCACGGGTACATATAGTCCTGCAGTATATGAGGTGAACCGTGCACTTGAGTCCCCACAAATATTTTTTGCTGTTTCTATATCTTTGAAAGGTGCTGAATAAGAATCCGAGTGATGACATCCTGTCATCCTTGAGCAATTTGCATAATATGCAAATTAAGTCCGCCATTATAGAAATTCCGTTTTTCGCTAATAACTCAAAATCCAACTTAGATACAAAATTAAAATATGTATCAATCCCATGTTTTCAGGGTCTATCTATCACATGATACTAATTTCAGCTTGATCAGATCATTTAAATATGCAAATTTATGCAAATTAGGTATTTTACGAAATACAATATTCGGTTTTGCTATACTAATCAACGTCTGTAGTTTTAACATTGAGATTTAAAGTGAAATATGTTTATGTTATGCTAATTTTGTATATATATTAAATACAAATTTATCAAATAATTACATTTAATTAGTTAATGATGCTCTAAAGATATGCAAAATACTAAAATTACGTTAAAATTTGTAGGATTTGCCTCAAACTTTACATGGTGTCATGTATATTTATGCCATTGTCTAGCATTCTGTTGATGCCTTGATAATTTTGATTTAGCTTCTTTACCTTTGAACAGAGCTGACTCAGAAATTTAGTGATGACATCCAGTCATCCTTGAACAATTAGCATAATATGCAAATTTGGTCCGCCATAATCGAAATTCCGTTTTTCGCTAATAACACGATAACCAGTCATGATAAGATTTTAAAATATGTGTCTGCACCCATGTTTATATGGTCTAGCTATCATATGATACCACATTCAGTATGATCAGATGATTTGCATATGCAAATGTATGCAAATAAGGTTTTTCAAATGAACTGTTTTTCAAGTGAAATTATTTTATTCAAATTTAAGTACTTCAAAAAGGAAATTGTCCAGGAAATATGATTGAATAAAGTAATCTGTTAATTCCGACCCAATTCATGTTTGGTTGGGTTTCAATGTCCAGAATGTCCACTTTATGAGACCATTCATATACCACACCTAATCAATGTATTAATATAAAATGAATGTTTATAATGTATTACCGTGTGGCCTACGCACATGGGTGCTTTCAGCTCAATATAACATTGTGAAGTAGTGTGCCTTTACGCCAGAACCAAAAAAGGAAGAACAATAAATACATTTGAATAATACATGGTTAAATTGATTGTAAAATTAAAGCTACTGAATTCAATAGCATTTCCTTATCATAAAAAACATCCTGTCATTGACATAATTTGAACATCTATTTGATTGATATACATGTACTTCGTGGCAATAGTAGTAGTTGGAAAGTCTTACTTATTTTCGTACAGATTTGATCCCTCAACATTGTTTACTGTGGAAAGAAATTCATGAAACTACATGTGCCAACTTTATTCATTTGCTCATCGTTTCCATTAATTAATTTACTCAAGATTATATAGAACGTTCTAGGCATGTATATAAATATATAATAACAATGCCAGCATTAAGGAATGTCGAATACATAAATCTATTGCTAGCATGTTCAATAATATTTGTTGCTTTTCAAGTTTTCAGAATCATAAATATAACAATGAGACCTTGCATGCATGTTTGATAACTAGATTTTGTATGAATGTTTATAGCATAATTGGTTATTGCAAAGTGAGCAGGAATCTCAATTCTGTAACGCCATGATAATCAGACTTACCGGGTATTTTTGACTATCACGGAAGGTCATGATATGCAAGAATTGAATTGGGATATCCAAACTCGGAGTGTGCTGAACATGGTCATTGCTACACACACTTAATTTGTCTTTGTATGGCTAAATTTTCGACTTTGATTTGACTAAAAGTTGTTTTGCATATTATGTTCTTACAATCATTTGAATGCATCCATACTTATCTTCCTCATAATATATTAAAAATTGATTACAGAACATATTCTTAGTAGGGGCAATAAGTCATTGGAGAAATTACAGGCACAAAAACAATATTATTTACAATCTAATGACCGTAAGGACCACGTATCTTTATTATCTAAAATTTATATATAATAAGCAATGCATGTTCTTAGTTTATGTAGAATACCTTAGTTCTATGCACTGACTTTAACTTAGATAGAGACAAGGGTTATCACTTTATTTTATGGACATAATTTGCATTAGTATACATGTCCAAATCATCTGATCCTTATCATATAAGTATACGTTCTTCGACATAAAACGAAACAAATTTATGCCATGGAAGGATATATATAGGTAAAAACATACTGTTTATGTTTGTCATAAATTGTTAATGAGATATCATGATTTTTTTTCAAGTGTGTCGTCACTCTAAATATACTAACTCAATGCTTTGTCTTTAATTATTTGTTAATTATCGTTAATCTGTTCATAACAACTCGAAATTTGGTACATGATCTTTATTTTATGTAGTGAATAAAAAACACTTTCCTATACTTAAAGACCTAATTTGCATACATCTGCATTTGCAAATCATCTCTGATAATGCTTAAGGTTGTATCATATGAAAGCTAGACCCTACAAACATGGATGCAGACACATAAGGTAAATTTTAATCATGATTGGTAATTTTGTGAATTGCGGACTAAATTTGCATATTCTATAATTGCCCATGGGTGTCAGGATGTCCTAACTAAATTTCTTAGTCAGCTCTGTCCACAAAAACAGAATCAAAATTATCCAGACCTCCACAGACTGCTAGGCAACGGCATAAATTTGCATAGTATGCTAATTGTTTAAAGAAGACTGTCATCACTAAATTTCTGAGTTAGCTCTGTTCAAAGGTATAGAAGCTGAATCAAAATTATCAAGGCACCAACAGAATGCTAGACAATGGCATAAATATACATGACACCATGTAATGTTTGAGGCAAAATCCTAAAAGTTTTAACGTAATTTTAGTATTTTGCATATCTTTAGAGCATCATTAACTGATTAGATGTAATTATTTGATAAATTTGTATTTAATATATACAAAAGATAAATTATATTTCCTGGAAAATTTCCTTTTTTAAGTACATGTACTTAAATTTGAACAAAATAAATTCACTTGAAAAACAGTTCATTTGAAAAACCTTATTTGCATACATTTGCATATGCAAATCATCTGATCATACTGAATGTGGTATCATATGATAGCTAGACCCTATAAATATGGGTGCAGACACATATTTTAAAATGTTATTAGCGAAAAACGGAATTTCAATTATGGCGGACCAAATTTGCATATTATGCTAATTGTTCAAAGAAGACTGGATGTCATCACTAAATTTCTGAGTCAGCTCTGTTCAAAGGTACAGAAGCTGAATCAAAATTATCAAGGCATCAATAGAATGCTAGACAATTGCACAAATATTCATAACACCATGTAAAGTTTGAGACTAAATCCTACAAATTTTAACGCAATTTTAGTAATTTGTATATCTTTTGAGTATCTATAACTGATTAAATGTAATTATTTGATTTATTTGTATTTAATATATATACAAAATTAGCATAACATAAACATATTTCACATATTTTACTCAAAATCTCAATGTAAAAACTACAGACGTTGATTTGTATAGCAAACCCGAATATTGTATTTCGTAAAATACCTAATTTGCATAAATTTGCATATTTAAATGATCTGATCAAGCTGAAATTAGTATCATGTGATAGATAGACCCTGAAAACATGGGAATGGATACATATTTTAATTTTGTATCTTAGTTCGTTATTGAGTTATTAGCGAAAAACGGAATTTCTATAATGGCGGACTTAATTTGCATATTATGCAAATTGCTCAAGGATGACAGGGTGTCATCACTCGGATTCTTATTTAGCACCTTTCAAAGATATAGAAACTTCAAAAAAAACTTTGTGGGGACTCAAGTGCACGGTTCACCTCAAATATGGCATTTTACTGCAGGACTAATATACATGTACAACGAGGCCTGTTCAACATAACACACAATGCATAGAATATGTGTTTTTGGTACAGTAAATTGTATCATGGTGATTCATGTATGATGAAATATGTGAAAGATATATTGTATCAAGAATAATAATTGTTTTCCAATCCGCTTTTTTCTATAATGTGATATTTTACGTCATCTTGAGTTTTACAGCGGGCGCTTAGATGCGTTCAATAGCATAACAATTCGCAAAGCATGCTCGTTCAACCGCTCGCATTGATGAACGCACCTCTGGTTAGTATCAACCTGTACGGAATTTGGCTCGTCTGAGGCCTCGCTGAATATAAGATCAAAATATTCATATATTAAACTTATAAAAATCATAGATTCGGAAAAAATAGTTTTTAAACTGTCTCCTCATCGAAACGTACATGTATATGTACTACGTTACACTAGAGACTTTGCATAGTCGAGAAATGATATATTGCTGGCATTATTTGCGTGGTATTTAATTATTAACATACTATCACAATTTCTTCGCATGTTTTACTGATGTGATTGTTTGTGACACTCAGCTGCGCAACTTATGAATGTGTTGTTAACACTGTATAAACCAATCTTCCCTGTTGTAATTTATTCTTATATGAAATAAATGGCACAATCAACAAAAAGTATCATCAAAAAAGTATCTGTCTCAAGTTTCTGAATTTCTGATCAACCAACATAATAACTTTAGCCCTTGCATCGAGCTTTCGCCCCTTTCAAAGACAGTAACGCGTTTTCGTCTATAAGGCTTTCTATAAAAGATATACATGTAAATACATGTACTTTCAGACAGAATATTGTCGTTAATTATTATAAGATAGTTAAAACACGTTTTTTTTGTTGTACAAATACAACAAATATTTTCTAATAAAATAAAAGATACATCTGATTCAAATTACCTAAATTCAAATCAACTAACTTACCATTGTTTGGCGAGACATCGTGCCTTCGGGCTCATCAAAAGCCGGCATATCATCTGGTACACCCTAGAAATAGTAAATACTTGTTAATTTCAGACAGAATATAATACATAGTCGTTTAGTCGTTGTTAAAACAGTACATAGCTGTTGATGGAACAAAATTTTTTCAGTAAACGTATTAATATTGGCGCCCGTTTTATTTTGGCGGTTTTGGCAGACGAGGTCGGAATCGGCAAATATTACCCCGCGAATATAAAACATCGCCAAATATTGACCATGCGAATATGAAACACCGCGAGATATTGACCCGCGAATATAACACTGCGAGATATAACCACCGCGCGAATAAAACACCGCCAATTATTTATCAAAGTATGGCGACAAAATGTACTCTTACTTCGTACTTCGGAACGTACCTGGTATTCCAATGTTGAGAAACTGATACTAAAGTTCTACTTTTCCACCCAAAGTTACAATATACTAAAATTCTATTTTTCCCCTAAAGTTACAGTTATAATCTTGATTTTAAGAAGTCTTAATGTTTAAGACCAATTCTCAGTAACCACCAAAAAAGTGTTGCCACTCATAGTCACAGATTTTTGTGATTTTGCCTGTGTTTTTTCACTATATTGAGTTATTAAGAAAATCACCAATATTTTTGTACTGCCCCATTCGTTGCCATGGAAACGACTAATTAGGTTCAAAATGAATTGAATTTAATGAAAATAGCACTGGCTGTATACTATTATCGGACAGATCCCATTAAAGTAAGAGTAATAAAAATTGTTATTGCATTGTAAGGAATATATAATAATATTTCCATTGGAACTGAAAATTTATCGAAATAATGTTTATTTATTCCAAAATATGAAATTGAAACCCAGTATTAATTCGTTTTTCCTGCGTGGTATGGCCATTTTCTAAGCAAGAAATTATGAATATGCAGCATGTTTGAAATTTCTAGTTTTGTTTTTCAGAACGTATGAGATTTATACTTAATATCGATGTAAAAACATTTTTGGGCTTTTTATAAACTACTTGACTGTCCCATATCAAACATCCACGATTTTAGTGGATTTCGCTGAATATTTTAGTGATTTATATGAATAGTTAACGTTACGTCGTCACCGGTTACGTATTACCGATACTGTCTGCTCGCATCAAAGTAGCCGACCTTTTTAAAATAATATATTTCCAACATCTGTTATTGTAACAATCCCATACAAATGATTTAAGTTTTGTGCTCAAACTACACATTTACGTGATTTAAGAAAAAGCTTGTCCAGAAAAAGCATTATTTTCCTCGTCGATAACTAGGATACAGTACACTCAGATCGCTGTGACCAAGAGTTGTCGTTCTTTGGTCTATGTGCACCTGCCTACAACGTTACACTCGAATGGGGTGGAGAAGTCATGTTTTCTGTAAATGAATGCGATTAAAAGCCACTTTTGCAGGTACGATCAATCTTTTATACATTCGACAACAGCGTTAAGATGTCTTCTTAAATATTTGTTTCCCATGTTTTGTTGATAACATTATTTTGATGTATTATAAACTGCACTGGTAACACGGAAGTAGAAATACGCAAATTGTCAACAATGAAGGTCATGGTTTATTTGATATTCGACCAAAAACTTACAAACGCGTTTAATTAAAGAAATGACATTAATGTGTTCCATCTATTGACACGTTGTGTTAAGTATGACACAGTGACAGCGCAAATGGACTCAATGCCGAGATGACGGGTAAAAAAGAAATTAAAAAAATTGTGCTAATGCATTGTACAATTTCGTTGATGTTAAAAATCTTAACTCGAAGACTTCATTATTTGTATTTTCAGTTGTTTCATGGAATTTGAGCATCAATTTTGACTCGGTGTAGGTATGAGTTTGAAGTTACTCTGTGCATGGCATTAAAAGGTTTGTTAACATTTTACACCCCACCCACCCTCTATATGCTATAGCTGTTCAGGTGCAGATCAATATGTTTATGCAAGGGGTTAAACTTATGAACAGAACTCCGCACCAATTACATGTACATTGTATATGATTTTAATTTCAGGTTTTATGGTTTGTTAATATCTATTTTAATGGGGGCAGTGGTCGACACATTTTAGGTCATTTTACTTCATCCGGCGCACCTAACCTAACCTAGCTTTCCTGGACCAGTGTCTATAACCAGTTCTCTCTTGCCCATTCACAAGGCCGGAAGCCTTTCCATATTACCTAATCAATGGAGGAAAATCAACATTATTGTCAAATTTTCATGGAAGGGTATAACCTCCCTGGATGGGATTCGAATCCGCACACCATCAGGTACGAGATTCCAAATCTTGGCGCTACCTTCTTGGGTTTTTAAATATCATAAAAAGTTAAAAATTCTTTCAGTATCCTCTCACATTTTTACATTTTGTTATATATCTCGGTCAATTTAATGCTGGTATGCCAACTACCAATAGATTGTTTTGCTTGGGATTTTACTTGTTTTATTATATTAATTTATATTAAAAAAAACTATCAATATGCTGTTTCTTTCAGGTGACTGACATATTGATTTGTGCCATACTAATGATACTGAGAGCATGATAAATGATTTGGGAACAGACTTGAAAAAAAGAAACTATTAAAACAGTAGTTAGGCTAAGCCACAAGTGATCGATGAAATGTTAGAACACAATGTTTTTAAATAAAATGAATATAAGAGCTTGGTTTGTTTATGATATCTTATAAGATATGTGCGCCTTTTCACAAAAATTCTTACAAAAAAGGTTATTGTAAGTCAGTTTAATATAAATAGAAGTTCAAAGCCAAATGTGTAATAAGCATAACTATGATATAATATTCAAATGGTATATACTATTTTACACAGTTCTATAATATTTAGAATTGATAAGCCAAAAATTGAGCGTTTTATTAACGTTTCTTGCTTTTGACTTACGGAGACTTTTTTCCGTAAGATTTTTTGTGAAAAGCGCGACTGCTCGGTTTTAGTCAGATTTATGTTGACAATACAACCTATGAACTAATTATTACAGTAAATCAGTTATCAGTAGTTTTATTGTCGACAATTTTAAAAGCCATATCAATAGAAATGGCTCTCACTAGAAATTAGGGCTTTCACGATATTACCCACGGCAATATATTGGACTGCAAATCACAAACCAAAGACAGGTTACATAATAGTTTTGTATTAACTTAATCAACTGTTCAGTATTGATTAGAATTTGGTGGTCTGTGACCTAGAGAGGCTTTGTTTATATTTTAGAACATATCGTTATTTTTTTCCTACAAGACATCTCTTTATCTACTAGTAAGTCCTCAACAATGAATTTTGACATGTTGCTGATCCACTTTGTATTGACTTTGTATTCATTACGTGTCACTATCAGCTATAATGAAGATTTTCATGAAGTGTACCAGTATCCGGATGTGGCCAGTTATCCGATTTATTGCAATGGACTTGCACCTATACCATACGGTCATGTGACATTTTATCACTCTTTTATTAATCTGAACCTGTCAATATCAAAGAAAACACAGCTTCTAAATTCCACTGTGGAAAGAAGAAAAAACTTCATGTCTTTATGTATTCTACTTTGTGGTGATGTACAACCCCACCCAGGTCCATCTAATATTGATGAATGTAATTCTTCAAATAATAACTTTAAAGTCTTCAACAAACGTGGTCTTCATTTTATTCACGTTAATACTAGAAGTTTAATACCTAAACTTGATGAACTACGACTGCTTGCACGTAGAACAAAGGCTGCATGTATTTGTATATCTGAAACATGGCTCGACTCATCAGTTCCTGACAATGAAGTATTAATCGACAACTACTGTTTACAGCGTAAAGATAGAAACCGACATGGTGGAGGTGTATGCATATATATTCGCACCGACTTATCTTTTAACTCTCGATGTGACCTTGAACACAACAACCTGAAGGCTACATGGATTGAAATACTTTTACCAAAATCTAAACCAATATTATGTGGTGTTATATATAGACCACCAAAACAATTAGACTTTTATAATATTCTTGATAATGTGTGTTCATCTTGTAGTGATTTTACCATTCTTGAATCCTTTATATTAGGAGATTTTAATACTGATGTTTTATCTCAGAACAAATGTTCTCTATTTTCCTCTTTTAATTCTTTTATTGATATGTTTAATTTTAAACAACTTATTTGTGATTATACACGAATTTGCAATAAGAGTTCCACTGCTATTGATTTAATCATTGTTTCTGATCATGAAAAAGTATGTCAGTCTGGAGTAATTAATACTTGTTTTAGTGACCATTCTTTAATATATTGTACCAGAAAAGTGTCTAAATCCCCCATATGTCTTCATAATACTGTTAAATTGCGTTCTTTAAAAAATTATAACAAAGATATATTACAAGCTAACTTATTATCAGCTGATTGGAGTTCAGTTTTATTAAATGACAATGTTTTAGATGCTTGGAGTAAATTTAAAAGTATTTTTCTTTCTGTCATTGATAACATTGCTCCCGTAAAACAAATTCGTATTAAGCAAAGAACAGAGCCATGGATGACATCTGAAATATTATGTTTGATAAAACAAAAAGATAAATCTTATAATGATTTCAAGAAAAATAAAAATGAAGAAAAGTATGAGCATTTTAAGTCATTAAGAAATAAAACACAAGAAACTATACACACTGCCAAAATAAACTATTTCTCCGATACATTGGAGCATAATAAACATGACTCTAAGTCACTGTGGAATTCCCTTAAAAGTATTGGATTACCCTCTAAAAATGTTCTTCATCATCATCTCAAGCTAACATTTGTCTAAAATTAGATTCAGGTATTTGTTTTGAAAAAAATATAATAGCAGAAGCATTTAATTCCTTTTACACTTCTATTGCAGCAAACTTAGTAAACAAACTACCTACATGTGTTAATAAATATGGTAAAATATTTGTCAATAAATTTTATTCTGATAAAGGAGTCCGTTTAGACAGTTTTTCTTTTTCATTAGTGTCTGAAAAGAAAGTTTTTAAATATTTATCAAGCCTTGGTGTCAATAAATCCACAGGTTTAGATAACATTCCAGCTCGATTTGTTAAAGATGGTGCGTCTATCATAGCCTGTCCGTTGGCTCATGTCATCAATCTGTCATTATTACAAGGTGTTGTACCTGAAGACTTAAAATTAGCTAGGGTAGTTCCTCTTTACAAAAAGAACGATAAAACTAATGTTGGCAATTACAGGCCAGTCTCAATTTTAACCATTATTTCCAAAATTTTTGAAAAGGTTGTATATGATCAAATTGAACTTCATTTTAATTAAAACAACTTATTTTATAAATTTCAATCAGGTTTCAGACGTGGTTTTTCAACTGACACTTGCTTAATACATCTAACTGATTATATTAGACTTGAAATGGATAAAGGTAATCTTGTTGGTATGATACTTTTGGATTTACAAAAAGCTTTTGACAATGTTGATCATGAAATTTTACACATGAAACTTAAAGCATCTGGTTTAGGAAACGATATACTGTTATGGTTAAAATCTTATCTTTCCGATAGACACCAGTTAGTAGATGTGGCTGGTACACATTCTACTACCGCTCCTATAACATGTGGAGTCCCTCAGGGATCCATACTAGGTCCTCTTTTATTTTTAATTTATGTGAATGACATGTCTGCTGTCATCAATAGTAAACTTCTTTTATATGCAGACGATTCTGGCATTCTTGTATCTGGTAAGAATAAGAATGATATTGAAAATAGACTTTCTCTTGATATTAATCTTATAAGTGAATGGTTAATAAACAATAAGTTGTCTTTGCATCTTGGTAAAACCGAGTCCATACTTTTTGGATCCAAGTTTAAACTTAAATCTGATCCTAATCTTCATGTCACATGTAATGGAATATATATTCAACCAACATCCTCTGTTAAATACCTAGGGGCTATACTTGATCAAACCTTATCATTTGAGATCATGGCTCGTGATATTCTTCAAAAAGTTAATGCTAGACTAAAGTTCCTATATAGAAAAAAAGATTATCTTACTCAGCATACTAAAAAATTACTGATTATGTCTTTAATACAATGTCATTTTGATTATTCGTGTTCTATATGGTACCATGGATTGACTCAATCTTTAAAAAATAAGTTTCAAACAACCCAAAATAAATTGATAAGATTTGTATTTAATATGGATTTTAGAGCTCATGTAGGAGCCGAACATTTCAGACTTCTTAATTGGTTACCAGTTAAACAGAGAGTTAATCAAATTATTCTGAGTCATGTTTTTAAAATTAAACTTGGTATGTCTCCTACTTACATGTCTTATAACTTTACTTCTCAAGACACAATTCACAACTATAATACAAGACTAAGAAAAAAAGGTGCTTTTTCCTTACCAAAAGTCAAAAGTTTTGGACTAAAATCTTTTTGCTACTTAAGCTGCTCATTATGGAACTCTTTACCATCCGATATCACACAAATAAAAAAACTGTTCAAACTTAAACAAACTGTGAAACAGTATTTTTTAGATAATTTGTCTTAGATATTTGTATGTTTTTATTTTCTCTATTATTTTGGCATGGTCCACATAATTTTTAAGTTATAACTGACCAAAATCCTTCTTATATGATATTTATGTTTGTGCTTGACCACCTTAGATGTATTTTACCATTAAGCACAATACCTTGACAATCTGTGATAGATAAATTATGTCCAATTTAAATCACATGATTACCAACTTGACTGTGATACTAAGATATTTCTGTGATTAATTTTGTGATTATTAACATAACTGTGATACCTCAATATTATATGAGAATAGATTTGTAATTGTCTACATAACTGTGATACTTAAATATTTTATGTGATTAATTTTATTTTATTATTATATACCGTATTTATTATTATTATTATTATATACCGTATTTGTATAGCGCTCTTTTTCATATTGAATATATGTTCAAAAGCGCTTCACAATCATATGCATAATTAGGTTAAACGAGCTAAAATATAAACGAAAATGATAAAGATATAAAAACATAAACTGAAAAATAATAATAAACTAAAATTTGTGATCAATAAAGTGCTCATAGTAGTTTAAAAACAACAACAACAACAAAACAATTGAATTTTCAATTTTAAAAAATAGTGAAAGAGAGGTAATGGATTGTTGGTAGAACGGCAGCTACGTAGTCGATGAGGAATCAGGCCAAATGCCCCGAAAATCCATGATTGCAAGGTGCAAAGTTGGATTCTTCTCCAAGGCTCCCACCCAAACATCCATCAGCATCAGCGCCGCACGTCTCCCAACCATACATTGTATAGTGATAAAGTAAAAGTGATAATAGTTATGATTAGAGTATGAGAAAAGGCAGCCACCGACCAATAGGGAATCCAGCCAGATGCCTTGAAAAATCCATGATTGCAAGGTGCAAAGTCGGATTCCAATCCAAGGATCCCTCCGGAACATCCATCAGCGTCAGCGCCAAAATTGGTTAGATAAGGTTTAATCTTCAATGTAATGAGTATATAATCGGTGGAAAGGCAACCCCTAGCCAATGGGGAATCTGCCAGATGCCCTAGAAAATCCATAATTGCAAGGTGCAAAGTCGGATTCCAATCCAAGGATCCTGCCAGAACATCCATCAGCATCAGTGCCGCACGTCCCCCGACCATGCATTTTATAGTTATAAAGTAAAAGTGATAATAGTTAAGATTAGAGTATGAGAGAAGGCAGCCACCGACCAATAGGGAATCCAGCCAGATGCCTTGAAAAATCCATGATTGCAAGGTGCAAATTCGGATTCCAATCCAGGGATCCCTCCGGAACATCCATCAGCGTCAGCGCCAAAATTGGTTAGATCAGGTTTAATCTTCAATGTAATGAGTATATAATCGGTGGAAAGGCAACCCCTAGCCAATGGGGAATCTGCCAGATGCCCTAGAAAATCCATAATTGCAAGGTGCAAAGTCGGATTCCAATCCAAGGATCCTGCCAGAACATCCATCAGCATCAGTGCCGCACGTCCCCCGACCATGCATTTTATAGTTATAAAGTAAAAGTGATAATAGTTAAGATTAGAGTATGAGAGATGGCAGCCACCGACCAATAGGGAATCCAGCCAGATGCCTTGAAAAATCCATGATTGCAAGGTGCAAAGTCGGATTCCAATCCAATGATCCCTCCGTAACATCCATCAGCGTCAGCGCCTAAATTGGATTAATAAGGTATTAATCCTAAAGGTAATGAGTATATAATCAGTGGAAAGGCAACCCCTAGCCAATGGGGAATCTGGCCAGATGCCCTACAAAATCCATAATTGCAAGGTGCAAAGTCGGATTCTAATCCAAGGATCCTGCCAGAACATCCATCAGTGTCAGCGCCTAAATTGGATTAATAAGGTATTAATCCTAAAGGTAATGAGTATATAATCAGTGGAAAGGCAACCCCCAGCCAATGGGGGAAACTGGCTTGTTGCCCTGTAAAATCCATAATTGCAAGGTGCAAAGTTGGATTCGAATCCAAGGATCCCACCAGAACATCCATCATTTGGTCGCATATTATTTTGTAATACACCTAGTGCATAATTATCATTATCATTTCTTTTTTGAACTATGGTGTTATATGTTTGTAATTTGGGTATATTTTAAGATCATTCAGCCAGATAGTTTCTATTGATTAAACGAAATTTCACTGTAGTATTATTAGACGTACAATTTTAAGTAGTCTAAGATTGGTTCATATTAATACTGATATATTCCAAAACCAAAGTTTTTTGTCCCAGGGTGATTGATTTAGTGACCATAGTAATTGACAAACAGGTAAGTCTTTAACTTTCTCTTAAAAGTATTTAGAGACTGAGCACACTTGACAGAGTCTGGAAGCGAATTCCACAATTTTGGCGCAGCATGGCTGAAACTACGATTACCAAAAGTAATTGTCCTAGACCGTGGGACTGTAATAGATAATGAATTGCTAGATCGGAGGTCTCTGTTGGGTTTATAGACATGTATTAGGTCTTGGATATATATGGGACATTGGTTGCTAAGTGCTTTATATGTATATATCAAGAGCTTGTATGTGATCCGCTGACAAACAGGAAGCCAATGAAGTTCCATGAGCACTGGTGTTATATGGTCATGACGACGGGTTCTGGTAATGATTCTTGCTGCTGTATTTTGTAGACGTTGAATTTTATTCAGATTTGACTTTAAGGTATTTGCAAGAAGGGCATTGCAGTAGTCCAATCTTGATGTAACCAGGGAATTTACTAACGTCCTTGTAGCATCTAATGACCGATATTTCTTAGCTGATAATAAGAAGATCTGTATACAATATTGACATGCTTCTCCATATCCATGTGGGGTGTGAAGTAAGCACCAAGATTTCTAATACAGTCTTTAGAGTTTATGATGGAATCACCAACTCTAATGGACACGTCGTCAACATGTTTACGGTTATGTTTGAAAGAGAACAACATAACTTCCGTCTTGTCTGCATTCAATTTCAGCATGTTGGCATTCATCCATGAAATAATTTCAGTCAAACATTTTTCAATACAACTTAATGCTGCTGATCTTGAAATATTATCAATTGGTTTAAAGGATATGTATAGTTGAGAATCATCAGCATAGAAATGATGTAACAATCCATGTTGCAAGCAGATGGCACCAACAGGCTTAGTGTACATGGTGAAATATTTAGGCCCTAAGACAGATCCTTGAGGAACACTGTATTTCATCAGCACAGGGTCAGAAAGTTCTCCACCAACACAGACTGTTTGGTATCGATCACTCAGATATGACTTTATCCAATTTAGAGCACCATCAGCAAGACCATAGTGATCATGCAGTCTGCTTAACAATGTATGATGGTCTATGGTGTCGAAAGCAGCCGATAGGTCTAGGAACACCAATATTGTTACACAATTATTGTCTAAAGACTGAAGAATGTCATTTTGCACCTTAAGAAGAGCCGTTTCCGGGGAATGAAATTCTCTATAGGCAGATTGATAAGGTTCATGCAGATTGTTCTCTTTAAGATGGTTCTCAAGTCTAACATTGACAACTTTTTCTAAAATCTTTGACAGAAATGGAAGATTTGAAACCGGTCTGTAATTCTTAAGTATGTTTGAATCCAAATCTGACTTTTTCAGCAATGGTCTAATAATAGCACTTTTAAATGCTTTTGGCACACTCCCAGCGTTAAGTGATGAATTGATTAGAATTGTGATTACAGGCAAGAGTTCGGGTAAGCATGATTTAAGAAGCCATGTTGGAATAGGATCTAACTCGCAAGATTTATTTGGTGACTTCTCAATGATTTTCTTTACTTCTTCTTGTGAAGCACAAGCTAGACTTTTGAATTTTATGATTATAAACTAAACTGTGATCTTGGATATTTCTTCTGTGATTAATTTTGTGATATAGTATTACATCTATCTGGTGCTTATTATTTAATATACATCTTATATCAATGTTTCAATTATCTGCTATGTCTTTGACAAATCTTTGATAAATTATGTTTTAATTCTATGCAATAGTCTTCACTATTTTAATAATGCCTCTCTTTGTCACGCCACCAACACATAGAGACCACAATGGAAATAAGGGTTTGTCCTTTTTTGTGTTATCCCTGGTGTTGGTGTGCATTACATAGTTACAACATCATGATGTCTGTGATATTTGTGTTTGTATGTTTTTACTATGTGTACACTATGCCAAATAAATATTATTATTAGTAGTAGTAGTAGTAGTATGGGAGCGTGTTATAGCATTTTATAGGAAAGTGCCTTGAGAAACACTGGGCATTTTAGAGTTATGGGAACATTCCGAATCATCGCAATATGCCCAGATCGGTTAATTTTTTTGAACTTGAGGTTTAATCGAATGAACAGTTGGAAACTGACATTTTGCTATTTTGTGAAGAAAATAATTTACAATGAAAATAAATATCGCTAAATACCGGTATGTTAAATTCATAAGTTGCTGTACATATTGCCGGAGCTGCATCTTGCAATATACCGGTATATGGTGACAGCCCTATTAGAAGTCATGCAGTAGACAGTAATTCACAGTTAAAATCATTAGCTGCTGTTCTGTGTATTTTTCATTATTGTTGCATTTTCATGACATGGTTAAGGAGGTACTCACTAGTTTGAAATGAAAACTATGTACATGGGATTTTATTTGTAAGAACTCAGAGAATGTCTTTGATACAACAAATTCATATGTTAGGCCTTTAAAAGGCACCTTGATTGGAATTGCAGCAAACGTAACCATTAACCGCTCAATCCCACACTTTTAGGTGTCCAGACCCCCCTCCAAAATGGCCGCCACAGCCTTAAAAATGGTGTTTTTAAACTAGAATTAGTAAATTCCACTAAAGGATAATTGTCCCCAAAAATTAAGCTTTTTTGCGCGCCTCCTCCATCAAAAAAGTCCCGTGGAGGGGTTTTGAATCGGGGATGAACCCCATTCCCTTTGTTGCTGGGGTTTGTAGGGGGCTCATCGCAGGGAGAAAAATAAGGGTCATTGAGTGCCGAGAAATGGCGCTAAATGCTAATAAGAAAACATGCTTACAGTCAATGAAAAGACCTGGCACTTTAAACATCAATTTGGAAAATATTACTGTTAGAAATGCAAATTTAAGGTGGAAAAAGAGCAAAAATTTCATTTTTTGCTGTTTTTGCTCTGCCCCAGTGTTGCCATGGTAACTGGGATCAAGGCTCAACTTGTTTTTTTCTGAAAGATATTTACCCTTGGAATAACTTGGCCAAGTTGCCTATCTGTATGATAATTAGTAATATAATAAGAGCATCTTGAAACAGGCACAGCGCATAATGGTGAAGAAATAGCTACCTTTCACACATGTCGCAACCAGTAAAGGGTTAAACAGGGATTAACTTAGTACTTATGGTAACTTTGGCAACAAAAATGTTATTTTTCAGTACAAACGCATTTATTGGTATGTGTTCACACAATAATACCCAATTGTATTAAACAAGAATAAAATACACGTGTATGTGAATTTCCCTTTTCACAACTATTTAGAATACTTGGTTACCATGGTGAATTTTAGAAAAGGGGATTTAAATACATATATGGAGAAACACATTTCATAGACTATACTTTTTAAAAATAAAAATTCATTTTTTCATCAACATTTTACTTAAAAATACGCAATAAATGTAAAATTTACTTTTTTGAAATGGTTGCCATGGAAACCAACTATATTTTTTTACATTTATCGTATTGTATATAATATCTATTATTTATGTTTATTTTTACCAGTTTTATAAAATAGTTGTGGATGTCTAAGCAGTGTTGCTATTTCTTATTCATGTTTCAACTAATATATGCTTGAATACATCGATAGAACTAAATCTTGTTTTTAACGTTTTTACCCAAATTTCATGGATTTGTAACTTTTCAAATATGAAAAGCCCAAAAAGTTTTTTTTAGAGTACACTAGGACAACCCTTATACTAAATTAATTTTTGGTCCAACAATGTCAGAAATGCTGCAAACTATTTTACAGCGAATCTTTGACACCCCCTTTAAGCCATTTTGCCTGAAAAATGAAAAATGTGGAGGTTTAGTGTAGTGTATTCAAATAATTGTAAAATTTAAACAAACTTAAATAGACTCGGTTGTTGGCTTTTAAAATAATCTACTAAGTCAGTACAAACATATAAATTGTATTTTGAATGGTGAATACATACAAAAATAGGGTCTGTAAGTCTCAAAATGGTCAATTTTGTTAAAAATTTGTCATAATTTTTCTGAAAATAACTGAGAAAAAAGGAATACCGGTTGCCATGACAATGGCAAGAGATTTTGACTAATAAATATTGTGTTCTATGTTTGGGCATCAAACTAAACATATGCTGTGAAAATCAACAATATCTAAGAGATTGAGTACCAGACCCCTTCTTAAAAATTTTGGTTCTTACAGAGAATTGGTCTTAATGTTTGCATTTTTGTTTAATACATGTCAGTTAAGTTATGGCCCCTTATTATCTGTCCAAACTTTAGTGATAGACAAAGAGCAAGAATGCGCTGTTCTTCACGGTTAACAAATCAAGCGTTTGTTTTACAGATGTCAATTTATTTATGACACATCTGTCAAAACTTGAGGTATGGTACTCTTCTTCACAGTTTGCACATACATGTATAGTGCAATTTAATACTTTAATATTTTGCTCAATTACATCGTGGTCAGCAATTTGTTCTTTATAAGGAATACAATTGATAATCGAGTTTAATCATTGTGAAAAATGCCATTCTTAACGCCTCGAGTTCAAACATAGAATTTAAACAAATAATTTAATTCGGAAAACAAGAAAATATTGTGGTAGCCACATTAAAGCCGGATTTTCCGCAGATGGGAAACATTGAGAACAAGTTTACGTTATAACAAAAAAGTTATTTGATGAATTGATCATAAGAATGTATACAAAGAGCAATAACGAATCTTGAAGAAAAAAAGATTTTCAGTAACTATATAGGGATAGGGTTTTGCTGATATTTGACTAAGATGGCATAAGACATGAAAAACTATCAATTAGAAGAAACATAAACTAATGGTATGAAATTGGTGAATGAATTTTGTTAAAATGAAATATTGATGGCAAACTGAGAAATTGTCGAAACAAAATGGCGGGAAAATATGACAGGAAAATGCCAGTATACTTGCTATTGCAGAGAAAGAAAATATGACTGCGAAATGCCAGAATACTTGCTATATGAGAGATCCAACATACTGAAAAATTTAACGTTAAAAGTACAAAGGGAAATAATCCATAATTAAGTAAATTTGATTTGCGGTTACTGCCTCATTCTTTTCAACAGATGGTATGTATTACATACCATGTGTAATCATTGCATGAAATTTCGTCAACATCTAAACATAAAAGGCAGAGATATCTAACACACTGAAAACATTAACGCAAAAAATTCAAAGGGAAATAATCCATAATTAAGTCACGTACGATTGTGGTTATTGTCTAATTCTGTTTATCACATAGTATGGTATCATTGTATGAAGTTTCACAATGATCTGACAATAAATGGAAGAAATATAAGCTAAATGAAAATTTAAACTCAATTGTTAAAGACACCGGACGACCATACACCCGCTCGTATAATTATTTTTTGGAAGGATTATTATTGCCTTACTTATATTTGTCCTTCTGTCATACACGATTTATTTATTGATTATAAATTTATTCCAAAATTCCTTAAAACTTAAAATGAAGATCTATTTCATGTTTATGTTTTATTTCTAGGTTATTATTCTACAATACTATTTAAGCAGAATATTAGAAGCAAACTATATATATATATATATATATATATATATATATATATATATATATATATATATATATATATATATATATATATATATATATATATATATATAATTAAGAGTGTTAGCAGAATTTAATGTTCAGAATGGTGTGGTGTCAAGTAGTGTAAATACTCTTCTTTTTGTAAAATAATATTATGATTTCTGGAAAACTATCTTTTGCTTCCATGAATGTACAGGGACTAGGTGACAAACACAAAAGAAAATATATAGTAAACGTCCTAAGAAACAAAACTTTTAACTTAATCTGTATACAAGATACTCCCTTTACCAAAAATGATGAACTTATTCCTAGATCCATGTGAGGCTATGCATGTTTTTATAGTAATGGCAAAACACATGTAGAGACGCTGCAATTCTCATTAACATCAATTTGATTTTACTCTGGATGATAAAGGTAGAGACGAAAAGAGCAATTTAATAAGTTTACATTTTACCTCTGATGAAACCAAATTGTTTCTATTTTGTCTGAATGGTCCAAACAGAGATAACCCAGCTTTCTATGACAATATTGGTGAAAAACTTTTAAATATTAATAACAATTGTTTTCTAGTAAGAGACTTTAATTTAGTAATGTGTCCGGAAAAAGACTTTTTATGATATCATTGTTTACAATCCTAAATCCATTATAGACTGTTGGAGAGATGAAAATTTAGACATAGAAAAATACATGGTTTAAAAATAATCCTTTTTAAACAGGCAAGAGTGCACGTCGTTTTAATCTCAAATATGTTATTAAATTAAGTGAACAAAAAAAATATCTCGGGATATAGGACAGATCATGCCATGATAACTTTAAGTGTAACCTTAGATGAATTGAATACAGTTTCTACTTATTGGAAATAAAACTATTCGTTACTGAAGGATATAACATATGTTAGGAACATTAAAGAGACTATAGAATAAAACTGCAATATCCAGATAACGCCCAATTTGATAACTAACCCCAAAAACCCATAGATAGCAAAGATATACTGTTTGTTATAAACGATAGACTGTTCTATGAAACTCTTATGTTAGATTAAGAGGTGAAACCATATCTTACCCATCAATAAAAATTAATAAGAAACTAATGAACAACTTAATTTAATATAAGAACTCGGAACAATTAGTAATCAAGAAAACAACAATAATATAGACTTAATTGAGACTAAGCAGGAAACACTTTTGGAACTTTAACAAAAATATTTGCATTGTAAAATGATAAAATCAAGAGCGAAGTGGGTACACGAAGGTGAGAAACCTACAAATTTCTTCTGTAATCATGAAAAAAGAAATTGTGTTTCTAAAACTATGAATAAGCTGTTTTCAAAATCATGTGATTTCTTAATCAACCATGACGATATTATAAAAGAAACTAGACACCACTATCGAAAGTTATGCTCAGATGTTCAAGGTGTACGATTTGTTCCTAATGATTTTCTGTTAAATGCTTATATTCCTTTATTGCCTACTGGAGATAAACTCTTTTCATAAGGTAAATTAACAAATAATGAAATGTTAAGTATTTTTAAAAGAATGAAAAATAGTACAGCCCTAGGAAATTCTGGCTTCACCACTTATTTTCCAAATTTTTCTGGATCGATATTGGAGGGTTTTTAGTAAGATCTATAAATGAAGCTTTCGAACGAGAAGAACTATTTATTTTCTCTTAACAAGGCGGAATCCCATGTATACCAAAGGGAGACAAGGACAAGCTACTCTTAAGAAATTGGAAGCCGATATCCTTTCTTTATGTGTCATACAAAATTGCATTTGCAGCTATCTCTGCTAGACTAAAACCTGTTTTAAATAGTATAATCAGTGAAGATCAGACTGGGAGTTTGCCTGGTAGGTTTATAGTTGATAATATAAAATTATCTGACGTTCTCTTCTTTGCTGAAAAATACAATATCTCTGGCATGTAGCTACTCATTGATTTTGCAGCATTGACTCTGTCTCATGGGTATACATATTCAATGCTTTAAAGATTTTAACTTTGGAGAAAATTATACTAAATGGACTAAGCTTTTTATACAAATATTAAGTCATATGTCAGAGTTAATGGCCATTTGTCAGACTGGTTTCCTATACAGCATGGTTGCTGGCAAGGTGATCCACTTTCCCCATACATGTTCATAATCTGTGCCGAAATTATGTCACTTTTAATTAATAACAATTCAGACATTCATGGTATCAACAACAATAATACAGAATTTGTAATATCTGAGTATGCAGACGATACCTCTATTCTTCTAGATGGTTCTGAAAAGTCACTTAGAGAAACCATGCAAGTTTTAAAATTTTGTGCTAGAGTATCTGGTTTGTGCCTCAATGTAGACAAAACTAAAGTAATAGGGATAGGCTGTAGGAAAAACAGTCACGTTTCATTATGTCAAGATTTAGCTCTCATATGGGAACAAAATACATTTAATTTACTTGGTGTTAATTTTTCCACAAATCTTGAATAATTTAGAAATATTCTGCAACACTTTTAAAGATGGAGTTTAACCCCCATCGGAAAAATAGTAGTTTTAAGACAATAACCCTCCCTAAAAGTAACCACTTAATTATAAGTCTACCCTCCCCCACTGAATTTTTTTTTAATCAATTACAAAATATATGCTTTAAATTTATTTGGAACAATGGGACGGATGAGATAAAAAGAACTCAAATTGCACAAAAATATGAATATGATGGTTTAAGAATGGTTGGTATAAGAAATTTTTTACATCATTCAAATGTACATGGTTAAGAAAAATACTCACAAAACAATCAAAATACCTAGATTTGTATTGTCTGAGTATCCCTTCATTTGAAAGATTCATTCATTTGGCGGTGAGTTCATAAGAAATAATTTGAAAAATGTATCTAACCAATTTGGAGTTTTGATTTCTTCTCAATCTATAAACAATAAACGAAAAACTGCCTGATGAAAGTAGTACTATTCAGTCAAGTCAAATCTGAACACAAAATTACATTTAAATTGGAGGCAAAAGTATCTTCTACAAAACTTTCTATGATAAAAGGGTTATCTTTATTAATGATTTATTTAATAAAAATGATCAACTTATGTAATTTGAAGACTTCATAAATAACATATATAAATGACATTGATCTGCCACCATACAGTTTGGCCCAACCTGTACTTCCATTCATTATCAAGTTAATAAATTGAACTAATAAGGGAAGTAGAATAATATTTGACATCCTATTAAAAATCACTGTGTTGTAAAATCTCAAAATAAATGGACTGAAGATCAAACCTGGCCCAAAGACTTTAATTGGAACCCTTTATACAAGAATATTTAAAAAGTCATAAAAGACTCCAAACTACATTTGCTTCAGTACAGAATTTTGAATAGAATCGTTGGCATAAACCATTTACTTTTTAAAGTCGGTGTAATTGAAAATGAGAATTGTACATTCTATATCCCACTTATTTTTTTATTGTTGCTTTACTCTGCAGTTCTGGAATAACTTAAACATTTGGCTCCAAAACAATCACAACCTATCGTTGGCTTGGTTAAAATGTGAAATTATTTCGGTAATGTTAAAAAATCAATGGTATTAAACACAATTTGTGTCTTAGCGAAAGAATAATTATTTAGATGTAAAACTAAAAAGTGTTTACCTAACCTAGAATTGTTTATATTAAAACTCAAAACCTACATCTTATGTGAACATAACAATGCTCGAAAAACTGATAAAATGACAACATTCCTGACTATCTGGCACAACTTTTCAGCATTCTGGCCTACACACTAACCTGACGTTTCGACATGTTAACAATAAAGTTGTATGTAATTTTGCACTTGCTTCTAACTTTAGCACTATTTAAGTTCTTTCAGTGCTTTCTAGCTTAATTTTCTTTTTTTCCGTGTTTTTTAATAAAATATGTACTGGACAAAAACCTATGACTTTTAATTAGTTGTTTGTTATGGTATTTGCATAAATTAGTTACATTAAGATAGCGCAAATTTTTGTAAAAATAACATACTGTGTTGTATTACTAATCTTGTTCAAGTCAAGTCAAATATTTCTTTATTGTCGGTAAGAATATATCAATAATACAAAAACAAGAGCTATATATTTTTTGACCGACATATAGTATATTAGTGACATACATAAGAACAATAGTTAAATTATAATAGATGTAAGTATCAAAATTGGATAAAACGAATAAATTAAGTTGTATAAGAGACAAATGACTAGCAGGCTATGCCTAAATATGTACAAATGTAAACTAGAAAAACAGCAACTATAAAACATTTGAACAGAAGCTACAAGCACAGCTCTCGCCCTCCCAGGATGCTACCAGACTCCTGAACTGGATTTCGTTACTTTGTTTTCTAATTATGTTGAGGTAAGGAGTTCCAAAGTCTGGCAGCACCTGACCGGAAACAACTGAGCCCGTAAATTGTTGTTCTTAAATTGGGTACATCTAATGTATTGGTGTATCTAAAGGAATAACGATGATTGGTTTTAACATTTAAAAGATCTTGTAAATACACAGGTGATTTATGGTTGATGATTTTAGAAGATTCTATGGCTAGCGCTCTTAGCCGTCTTAATTTAAGGGATGGTAACTTAGATTTCTGTAAAAGTGTATCATGATCAGATTGATAGTCATTGTAAATAGAACGAAGAGCTCTTTTTTATTTTTTCTAACCTTTTCGTGTTTGTTTCACCACAAAAATGCCAAACCACAGGGCAGTAATTAAAATTTGAAAGAATAAAGGAATAGTAAATATTAGGTTTGCCAAGTTCACATAAGTAATGTCCAATGCGTGTTAAAACATTTAACTGTCTAGGAGCTTTCTTGCATATTTTTTATATATGAGCATTAAAATTTAAGGACTATGTAAAGTTGAAATTACAGAAAGGTACCTTTAAGTACCGACCCCCAAAAAGATGGTTAGGGTAAATGCAGCGCTAAAAATAGCATAATGTTTAATTATCCCTCTTGTCTGAAATCTTTTGGACAAGGCAATATTATCGTAGGTACTTCACATCACCTGTGAATACAGAAATAATTACGTTATTTTCTGTGCAAGTTTCCTTTTATTCTAGCGAACAATTTCAGAATACATATGCAGATATTGAATGCACTAATATTACTCTAGATGCACTGAGGCTGACATTTTCTATATCTGCGACTGAATTTACATATATGAACAAACAAATTAGTGGGCTCTGTAATCAAAATTTGGGCGTCCATTTTGTGTGTATTAAAAACTTATTCATTACACATGTTTGCGGAAGTCAGGGGCTTACACAAAAACGTGTGTACATACGCAAACTGAGCTTCTATCTAAAGATTGCCAGATTTCGATGAAATGTCTTAAGAATGGTTTATTTTTTATGAAGTTATTACTATATATGTCTGTAGATTTGATGATTTATTGTTTTAAGGTATTTATTTTACGCCACGTGGGAACTTTTTTGTGCCTAATTACTTTATTTTGACATCCATCGGTTCCGTCTTATATCGGTCGATATTTTGTTAGCAGATGACCATTTATTGTGTCATACCACCTTTGTTTAAATTGGCCGTGTATTGAAAAATCAAGAGTATGGTGGCTCGGTATAGCCCCGTGCATTTTCTTCGAGAGCTTCTAATCTCTGTTTGTGAAATTGTTCGTTGAAGTTTGTGGAACATATTGTATTCTTTAAATGTTTTGTTGTTTATAATGTATTTTTGACAACAAATCATGTGACCAACATTTTAGGGCTTCACCACTTTTCGTTGACTTAAGTCTGATCGTATTGTACGTAGCAAAGATTTTAAGTTTCGAGTGCGTCTTTGAAATTCTCTCATCGTAAAACGTAAGTTCAACGTAAGTAAGTAATTTCGGAAATTTCGCTATCTTGCGTAAGAAGTTTATGAAACAGTCCCAGTTCTTTATCAGCCCTGCGTTCAGTTAGCATTTAACGTTAGTCAATCACCGTTACTGTTATGAACGGTTAATTGAACGATCCGTTGAAGCGCGAACGTTTAAAGATAGCGGACAAGAGAATCTTTACTTCAATTTATAAGAAGAATTCGAAGAGGAGGAATTGTGTTCTTGTTTACTTGTTTTTTTTTTGTGTAAATTTATTGATCTTAATCAACGAGAGTAACACTGCCGACTTCGTTGTAATGGCAGTTGCTAATTTGCACAATATACTGGAACTATTTTGTTTCAGGTTGTTTCATACTCGCGTACTATATACTTAAACCGTTAGCTGTTTGTCTGAAACGTTTTCCGCTAACAGGCCGTTCAATAATGACATTAGTGAATTATACCTATTTTAAGTGTGTACCTTTCATTACCTTTGTCCATTATTGGACACCGTACTTTTTGTTTGTACTACTTCTTTTGTGTAAAGTTGTATTTTGGACATGTTGAAAATTATGAATTTTAGTATATAGAGATGTTTTATTATACTGATTTCAGACAATGTATAAATTAATTTGTATTTTTAACTCTTAGTGCATAGGTACGGGAATGTACACAATCTGATTGGAAGATTTTATCTTAACTGTTTTCACTGTACTTCATGCAAACTTGTACAAAAGTTTACATGTTTAAACTCACTTTTTTCATAAAAAATAAATATTACTAAACCTCTTTTTTGATATTTTTTCTATTAAACTTACTTATTTATTTCATCAGGATTAAAATGAAAACTGAAATTTATGAAAATTATTTGTAAATTTCAATTATTGCAACCACGCCTATTTTAAAGTCATGAACGACATTCGTAAATTGCATAGTCCTTTAATTAAAATCAATTGTGACATCTAGTAAAATGATTTCTTCTTCACAAGTTACATGTTACATGTCATGTGATATTTTGTATGTTTACTTGCTGTAAATAAAGAAAATTACACACACAAAAACATAGATCAGCTATCCTTGTGACTTTCGACGAATTTTGTCTGGGTGATATGGAGCACGACATGAATATTTGTTAAAAAGTGTATGAAACGGAGATTGATTTAAATGTTTGTAAGAATAGTCATCATATTATTAGATTAAATGAGAAAGCAAAACATTATATTAATATATATAAAATATGCTAATTTAAATACTTTACGACCAAATTCATATAAGAATAATATTATATCTCCATTTCACTTAACTTTTGAACAGTTAAGTGATGCCTCATATTTAAATTAACGATTAAAATACCCAGTACAGTGTTCGTCGAGAACAATTAAACTGCATCTATATCCCAAACTACATGTATATTAAGTTATTCACTAACAAAGTATAATATAAAGGCCGGTTGATAAATCAATGAAATATTCACAACGGTTATTTCTGCCATTGTACTCCAAAAAGTAAACAAATCCCTTAACGATTAGAAAGAAGTTTATCGTAAGCATGACTTCAATCATACCCAACACAATTTATTCAATTATATACAATTAAAAATGAGAAGTTTTACCGATTATATAAATTCTGTATGTTAAACAACTTACTCGCACGCTCATGGGTATCTCTTGCATCGCTGGTGTAACCTAAAAAGACGATTCATTAAAAAACCTTTTGATTAGCATACAGTACGTACATGTGGACGCATGTTACACGTAAGTACTATTACTATTTTTTTTCATAACTTAGGCCTTTTGACCTAGTGTGTACAACCAGGCCATCTATATTCGAACATGAGCTAGCTATCATCGAAACAACGTTCCTGACATATCATCTGGATAATTCAACAAAAAATGTAACCTCTGAACTATTAACAAGGCGTTTTTCATATTTCATAAATTGGAGCTGGTGCAACAGATCAACAAATTTGAAAAGAAGAGCTGCAATTTTCAGTTAATACGTGCTATACAATTAGTAAAATCATGATCCAATATTTCGTACAGCTGAATATAGTATAGCATAGATAAAGACACTCACATGTGGTGTGTGTTAGATACCTCATTTAAGAATTATCATGCATTTGTAGCCAGTTGTTTTCATTATAAAAAAGTGGAAATATAGCCTGTTTGTAACCATGTACTTTTTATCTACTTGCAGCTGACAATAGCAAAACTAGAACAACTACTTCAACATCTCCAGTTAAATACCTCTTAAATGCTCTTTTTGCAGTATAATTGACAGTTTTGATTGCAGAAGAATTGTTGGTTTCTCAAATGGTTTAAATGTAAAAACATTTATTATCCCCTTTTAATTGAATTATTTCACAATCTAGAATTAAAGAGTTACATTAGATAGATAGATATATCTTTTTGCATACACTGTTACAACAATAACACACAAGTTACAAAATAGCATACACGTCACAATAACAACATACAAGTTACAATGATAAACAGAATGATATACTGTATGGACATATCAAACTACTTTAAACATACTTTTAACAAGGATGATACAATAATGAGTGACATCATAAACTCTTATTTCCGTTGTTATGATTGAGATATAATTATGAATGGCATAGGAAGACTGTTTTCTGTGATAAAAAGTCAAAGAGACACAAATTATATACAAAGAAATAAAATGTAAATTATTGACAAGCTGGTAACATAAAGTACTAAATAATAGACTAGTGTACTGTTTAACCTTAAACCGCTCAATCCTCCATTTTTACGTGTCTAGACCCCCTCCAAAGTGGCCGCCACAGCCTTGAATATGGTGCTTTTTAACTAGATTTAGCGAAATTCACTGAAGGATAGTTGTCCTCAAAATGAGCTCTTTTTCGCGCGTCTCCCCAATAAAAAGATGTCTCAGGGGGGTTCCAAAGTGGGGGGTGTGCCCCCTTTGTTGCTGGGGTTTAAAGGGGGCACAGCGCCCCTCGACGCCAGACAAAAATCGGGATCATTGAGTGCAGAGTAATGGCACCAAATGCTGATAATAAAACATGCTTTCAGTCTCGGAAAAGACCCGGCACTTAAATTTAGACCTAAAATTTGGAAAATATTACTGTTTGAAATGCAAATGTGTGGTTGAAAAAGAGCGAAAATTGCATTTTTTGCTGTTTTTGCTCCGCCCCAGCGTTACCATGGTAACTAGGATCGGGGCTCAATTTGGTTTTTCTGAAAGAGAATAACTTCGCCAAGTTGCATATCTGTATGATAATAAATAATGAAATTAGAGCAAGGACCCCCTTTAAGACGTCTTTTGATGGAGGAGGCGCGCAAAAAATTCTAAATATTATAGAACTGTGTAGAATATTGTATACCTTTTGAATACGAGAGGTGTTCAATTTATTTTTGAACAGATCTGAACTCTGATTCTGAAGCCTATGACCGGATTGTTTCCTCGAAAATTGCTTTTTATACATGTATGTATTGTTATGTAAAAAATCATGTTTAATGAAACAAAATTATTTAAACTTATTTTATCAAACATATTTATAGCATGTTAGTTGACCACCCCAAAACATATTTTTTTTTGAGTTTTAACACATTTTATTGCTCTTAGATATGGCCTGTTGGATGTGTTATCAATGTTATAATTACCTTTTTGTATCCCAATAGTATGTGTAATTTGATAAAACAAAATTGCGTCTTTTAACAAAAAATTATGCATTTTGTCATTTTAGACTTTAGTCTGAAATCAGTGTTTGAGAGTATATATCATACATTCATTTATTTTACATAATAAATTTTGAAATTATTTAATTAAACATATCCTTATTAAAACTTTAATGTCCAAAAAGTGTAAATTGAAAGGAATGCAATAATCAATGATATTTAAGGGGTCAAAAAGTGATCCTTTATAGGGTAATTCAAAGACAAGTAAAAGAAAGTCGTCACGTTTTGGTCAAATTTAGTAACGTATAACACACTATATTTTCACTTTTTATTATTGAAGTTGCTAAATAATATTGTCATGCACAAATTTCATAAACATGATTTGCTTAATAGTTGTAGTTACTTTGATATGACCATGTTTAGAAGTATTTACTTTAGCTTTCATTGCTTGATATGACGTCACATAACATAAATATAAAAGCCTCATTCAGAGCCTGTGTAGAGGTTTCGTAGTAGAACTTTGGGAATGTGTGTCTTTATCACATTAACTAAACATATACATATATCAAATGAATTAGTAGTTGCAGAAACATTCATAAATAATGTTATTTAACATGTACTTGATCCAGCTCAACGTTCATTTAAATAATGTTGTTGTCAGACAAATAAAATGCAATTTCACGCACATTTCGAACTGCAAAGAACACGAAGAAGTAGAAATATACATGAACAAGTTGTGAAAGAAAGGATTTTGCAAAATCTTATGGGATAAAGATGAATAACAACTTCTAAAGTGACTGTTTACTTTAGATTTCGCTATGTTCAAAACGCCAAAACTACGGTCCTTTCATTAATGTTTTGTTATGTAAGGGAATTAACTCTTGTATGTGTTTTTTATAGTTTTGTCGGTGTTGTCTCCCTTCTTAGCTAGAATTTTCTAGTACGTACTATATATGCATACAACATCTATTTTTGGCTTTGAATGTTTACTAGTATTAGTTTTTTTCATGACACTTCTGGAAGATTCTGACTGA
The DNA here is from genome assembly GCA_025267735.1 of Mactra quadrangularis. Taxonomy (NCBI): domain Eukaryota; kingdom Metazoa; phylum Mollusca; class Bivalvia; order Venerida; family Mactridae; genus Mactra; species Mactra quadrangularis. The sequence continues at coordinate 6,359,038 of CM046303.1, forward strand.
TTATATATTTGTTCTTTGCGTGGCATTTGAGTAGTAGTTTTTGGAGTTTTGGAGTTTGAAAGTTATTCAGTCAGTCTTTAGTGCCAGTGCTTCTTTTATTGGAATTTAACATTGGATTTATTTCTTATATCAATATTTATCGTTGGATTTTGTGCTCAAACTCGAAACTATCAGTGACTTAATAATCTTTTGGACGTTGGATTATAGTAAACAGGATTTATTGGAACTATTTGTACTGTGCGTGTTTTTAATATTCATTTGTTGGAATTATTGACTCGACGACTGTAAGTTAGTTTATCTTTGTATTATTTTAGTTAATTGAAAGTAAAATCGTTTTGAATAAAACTCAAATATTGTTAAACGTTTGTTGCTTGGTATTTCTCTGTTACTGTTCGTAACAGAATTGGGGGCTCGTCCGGGATCTGAAATTTGTATTGTTGATTAATCTTCATAAAGATTTAATTGCATTGAATTTTTTTGACTTTATACAAGCAACAGACGTCATGTCTTTCAATTTAGAGTCATTTGTTACGAAGCCTTCCCAGGAGGAATTGAACTTGGCTAGGAAAGTTGATTTGCTTGAGCTTGCCCAACACTATGGGTTAAAACACGTAAAATCTAATATGACTAAACAGATTATTAAAAACAATTTGGTACAGTATTTTGTAGATGAAGAAATTTTTGACGAGACAGCTTTGTCACTCATTGTTCAGTCTGATAATAGTTTACTGCAAAGGGAACTTGAGTTAAAGTATATTTTAGAGCAACAAAAATTACAGCTGGAAAATGAAAGAGAGGAGAGGCAGTTTCAGTTACAATTAAAAGAATTAGAACTAAGAGCTCAGGCAGGTCAACATGAAAATTCTAAACAATCATTTCACTTTGATGTTAACATATTAGATTGGTTCCCCCATTTCAAGAAAAAGAAGTAGATTAATATTTCATGCATTTTGAAAAAGTTGCAGTAAGTTTAAAATGGCCGAAAGAGTATTGGACTCTTCTATTACAAAGCTCTCTGATTGGAAAGGCTCGTGAAATTTACACACAGTTAGGCGTTGAGCAAAGTTCAAATTATGATTTAGTAAAAGAGGTAATTCTCAAAGCTTATGAGTTAGTCCCCGAGGCTTATAGGCAAAGATTCAGAAATACAAAGAAGCTTGATAATCAAACACATGTAGAATTTGCTAGAACGAAGGAACAGCTTTTTGATAGGTGGTGTTCTTCCAAAAATATTGAACATGATCATGATAAACTTAGACAACTTATGTTAGTGGAAGAATTTAAACGCTGTTTACGACCCGACATTAAGTCTTTCTTAGATGAGAAGCAGGTTGATGTTCTGAGTGAGGCTGCTCGCCATGCTGATGATTACTCATTAACTCATAAGACTTCATTTGGCAATAAGGCCACTTCTAAATCACAGTTTCTCAACAAATCTAGCCCTAGTATTTCTCCAAGCTCTCCAAGCTCTCCAAGCTCTGACAGTGCACCCAAAAACAAGTCTCATGTTCAAGCCAAAGATACAAATCCATTTAATCAAGTACAATGTAATTATTGTAAGAGGACTGGTCACCTTATTACTGACTGTTTTAAATTGAAAAATAAACGTGGTGAGACTAAACCCACAGGGCTCACTACTATAAGGTCAAGGTCACAATCTTGCATTAAACCTAATGCAGAAAGACATATTGCTAAGCCCAAGTCTGATCCATGCATGGAGGTTTATGAACCATTCGTATCGGAAGGTTTTGTTTCACTTTCAAGTGATTTATGCCCACCTACTCCTGTTTGTATTTTGAGGGACACAGGTGCCTCTCAATCCCTTATTTTAGCGGACATTTTGCCGTTTTCTGATACTTCTTACACTGGAACCAGTGTTATTATACAGGGTGTAAAGTGTGGATCTTTGACTGTCCCCCTCCATACTATTCAATTAAAATCGGATTTAGTTTCTGGGCCTGTGATTGTTGGTATTAGACCTTCATTACCCTTCCCGGGTGTTCATTTGTTGCTAGGCAATGACTTAGCTGGAAATAAAGTTGTGGTTAATCCACTTGTAACTGACACACCTTCATTTGATTCGACTCCTGATCCATGTGATCAGGATTTTCTTAATCCTTACCCTTCTTGTGCAGTTACTAGAGCTATGGCAAAGAAAGCCAATATTGACATTTCAAACGATGATGTCAATTTATCTGATACAATTTTTGGTCAGATTTTTAATGATGAAGTCAGCGATGACTCTCTTGATACTCTGTCTAATAAACAGACAGATCTTAAGTCTGAATCTAATTCCATTGACAAATGTCATAGTACAAAATCCAGGTCACAACTTATTTTCGATCAACAAAACGATCCCGAAATTCAAGACTTATATCATAAAGCTTTAAGCGAGGAAGAGGCCTCAAAAGTCCCTGTTTGTTACTATGTAAAGAATGGGGTTCTTCTTAGAAAATGGCGACCAATTGATAGTCCTGCTAATGAGGAATGGCAAATTAAACACCAGATTGTAGTGCCTAAGTCCTATAGATCCGAAATCCTGAGTATTGCTCATGACACTCCCTTGGCTGGTCATCTGGGTGTCAACAAAACTTATGATAAGATTTTGAATCATTTCTATTGGCCAGGTGTCAAGGCAGATGTTGTAAAATTTTGTAAGTCTTGTCATACATGTCAGTTAGTTGGTAAACCCAATCAAAACATTCCCAAAAGTCCATTGCAGCCCATTCCTGCATTTGAAGAACCATTTAGCAGAGTTATCATTGATTGTGTTGGTCCGTTACCAAAAACCAGATCAGGATGTGAATACTTGTTGACGATTATGTGCGCATCAACACGTTTCCCAGAAGCTATCCCATTGAGAAATATTAAAACAAAAACTATTGTTAAGGCTCTGATTAAATTTTTTACACTTGTTGGCCTGCCCAAGGCAATTCAATCAGACCAGGGTTCGAACTTTATGTCTGGCCTGTTTCAACAAGTTATGCATGAATTAGGCATTAAACAATACAGATCTTTAGCTTATCATCCTCAGAGTCAAGGTGCTTTAGAAAGATTCCACCAAACTTTGAAAACTATGATTCGCTCTTACTGTTTTGATTACCATACCAAAGATTGGGATGAAGGTATTCATCTTTTGCTTTTTGCTGTCAGAGAGGCAGTTCAAGATTCATTAGGTTTTAGTCCTTTTGAGTTAGTATTCGGACACACTGTTCGTGGACCTTTAAAATTACTAAAAGAAAAGTTTCTTGAGGAAAAGGAAGTACAGTTGAACTTAATACAATATGTTAGTGACTTTCGAGAAAAGTAAGTAAATGCATGTGAGTTGGCCCGTACCAATCTCCAAAATACTCAAAACAAAATGAAAGAAAGGTATGATCAAAAAACTGAAAACCGCAGTTTTGAGCCTTGTGATTCAGTACTTGCTCTATTACCAGTTCCTGGCAATCCACTTCAGGCAAGATATTTTGGTCCATATATTATTGACAAGAACGTTAGTGATCTTAACTATATCATCAATACTCCTGGGAGGCGTAAACAAAAACAATTACAGTCCATTCGCGTTCGCTCAAAACGCGTTCGCTCGTAATTACGGTTTTGCTCGAGATCGTATCTTGGTCCCGATCGAATTTACTCTAAACTTCATTTAAAAAAGATGCGATAACTCAAAATGCGTTTACTCGTATTTTACGTTAACTCGAGCTGGATTTCGAGTCCCGTCAATGATAAAATCACTTGAAAATTACGCGCTGGCTCAAAGTATTGATTATTGAAAATTTTCGCACCTTTCACGGCCAGGTATCATTATCCGATAAATAGCCTTTTGTTTGACGTGTCACTCGCCATTGAAAACTTATCAAATTAAATCAAACTGTGATAATGTAGAAGCCAAGATCTGTTTTATCTTGTTTAATTTAAACGTGTCATTACGTGTAATTAACTGAATTTTACATCTTACCTACCTGTGCTGGTACAGCATATTAAATCGAACCTTATGACAGTACGTCGTACGTCAAGAAATGTTAGTTAAATAAAAGCAAGATTGAACAAAATGTGTATTTTTTATATTTTAATTCCAGATAAAATAACACATTCTTCACAAAAAAATCGCGTACATATAAGTAAAGATTTATTCACAACAAGGACGATAGCAAAAACAAAATGAGTTTCAAAGTGCTTGTATATGTATTCTACATAAAACAAAGAAAGGTTAAAATTGAGGACATTGACATCATCAAGTTTAACAAAATGAACAATTTTTATGTTATGTTAAATGCACTTAACAAGAACACATTTAAAATTAGGAAAAATAACACCATTGAATTATTACATGTCTTTTATTCAAACTCAAATCTACATCAACATCTAATATTGTGACAGCGTGAGACGACGCCATTCGGAACAACCTCGGCGATCATCTACGAAGATATACCTCGGAAATCAGACGTAGAAGGATTACAACCAAGTTATAAGGTCCGGCGATAGTCACTTTTATGTCAACATTTTATAATAACATTGTTTCACGCTTTATCACATCGTTTCATTCGTACAATATCTCACGAGTCGTATTTCTGTGTAGTTCAGACTATATTACCGCAGAAACCAAAATTCCTAGATCTACTTTTTCACCTTATGTTATTCGAGGTTTATATGCGTAGAAGATCGCCGAGGTTGTTCCGAATGAGACGACGCCTTTAAAGTGAATATCACGATGTGAAAAAATTACAAAAAACAAGATGGCGGATCTGTTATACGTTAACTCGAGAACGCGTTCGCTCGAGCATTTTTTGAAGTCCCGTCCGATTTCGAGCGAACGCGAATGGACTGTATGTCATGTTAATATGTTGAAAAAGTATTTTGACAGAGAAAGCTCTTTTGTAAAGCCAGTGACTGTTATTCATTCTGTCCCACAAGAAACTAATAATTGTGACTCTGATTCTAATATGGACATTAGTGAAAATAAGGATCAAAGTCCTGTGAAACTTATGAACTCAGACATTCTAAAAAATATAGACCAGAAACTTTGTCATTTTGGAGCTACATGAACAACGTGAACTGAAGCAACTTTGGCATGAGTTTGAGAACTTGTTTCCTGATATTCCAACACGGACTGGTAAAATTTATCATGATGTTATATTAGAAGATAATAGACCAATAAAACAACATCCATACCGGATGAATCCAAGAAAACAACAACATCTATCAGATGAAGTGAAGTACCTCTTGGAAAATGACTTTATTGAACCAAGTCAAAGTAACTACAGCTCTCCATGTATTCTTGTGCCTAAACCAAATGGTACATATCGCATGTGCACGGATTATAGAAAAGTGAATGCTGTAACAAAGACTGACTCATTCCCGATTCCGCGTATTGATGACTGTATAGACAAAGTTGGCAAAGCCAAATGTGTGACTAAGTTTGACTTACTTAAAGGTTTCTAGCAAGTGCCTTTAACAGAAAGAGCCAAAGAGGTCTCAGCATTTGTAACACCGGATGGACTGTATCAATATAAAGTAATGCCGTTTGGAATGAAAATCTCGCCAGCGACATTCCAGCGTTTGATTAATTCAGTTATTGCTGGTTTAGAGAATTGTGATGCTTACATTGATGACGTTATTATCCACACCGAAACAACTTTTGAGGACCATCTTCGGGATATCAGAGCGTTCTTCGACCGACTTACGGATGCCAAGTTGACCATCAACCTTGAGAAAAGTGAATTCTGTCGTGCGACATTAACTTTTTTAGGACATACTGTGGGACAGGGACAAGTAAAACCTATTGATTCTAAAGTGAAAGCTATCTCTGAATTTCCTGAACCTACTTGTAAAAGACAACTGATGCGATTTCTTGGTATGGCTGGTTATTATCGGAAATTTTGCAGTAATTTTTCAGTTATTGCTGAACCTATGACAAACCTACTCAAAAAAGGGGTGAAATTTGTTTGGACAGACAAATGTCAGATTGTATTTGATAAACTCAAAGCCATACTCAAGAGCACACCAGTTCTCTTAGCACCTGATTTTAATAAATGTTTTAAGTTAGCTGTTGATGCTAGTGATGTAGGTGCTGGTGCTGTTTTATTACAAGAAGACAACAATGGAGTTGATCACCCAATTGGTTACTTTTCTAAAAAGTTCAATAAACAGCAAAAGACTTATTCTACCATTGAAAAAGAGTGTCTAGCTCTTATTCTTGCTGTTCAACATTTTGAGGTATATTTAACCACTAGTTCTTCCCAAACTGTTGTCTTCACTGATCACAATCCACTCAGCTTTCTGCATAAACTTAGAAATAAGAATCAAAGATTGCTGAGATGGAGTTTGATATTACAAGAATACAATCAACACAATCCGGAATACGTTTGCGAATCCGGAAATCTTGCAAACTTACTTTTTTTATTTTTCATCCGATAAATTTCAAATTTTCAATAAATGTAGATCTACACATGGGCATAACACCAGTAAACTTTCATCCAGATATCTTTACTAGAAATATGTTTAATTTCAAGTCAAAAGTCAAAATTCCCATGGGAATCAGCAAATTCCCATGGGAGAATGTCTCTCCCATGGGAATCCCATTTAGAATGTGGGAATTTTCTCCCATGGGAGAATTCTCCCATTTCTACTTCCATTAATAAAGGTCACAACAAGGTAAAAATACAGATTTGGCATCATACTGATGTTTTTAACAAGAATGTGAAAAAAAATATTTAAAAAGTCCAAAAATAAAAAATTCCCATATTTTAGAATGGGAGAATTCTCCCGTGGGAGAAATCCCATATTTCAGAATGGGAGAATTCTCCCGTGGGAGAAATCCCATATCGCATATGGGAGAATTCTCCCATGGGAGAAATCCCATTTTCAAAATGGGAGAATTCTCCCGTGGGAGAAATCCAATTTTTTCAATGGTAGAATATTCACAATGAAAAACTATTGCAAAGATATAAGGGAAATTTGATATTGGGCTGAAGTTTCAAAAGACGGCTTGTATTTTTTGTGAATGATTTTAAAGTCTAAAATAGTAAATGCTTACAGTTGATTCTTTTTCATTTCTTAAATGAAGTTTTCATTTAAAAAATACAATACTTATAATGAGTTTTTGGTTGTAAATATATTACATAAATGTAAATATGTTAACCTGCTTCTATGAATACATTTTGTAGATGAGCACAATGCAATAACTTGAGTACAGACTTCCCTAGATTTTAAGTTTCATAAAAAATAAGGAGTAGATACACTATTATTTTATTACTTATACCACTCATCAACTTAACCCACTAGCCTGACTTCAGGACTAGCATACATTGATACAGGCTTGTAAAATCTACTTGATAAATACAATTGGGCTAGCTGATAATTTTGCCTTGACCTTCATAACATTAAAAATACACCTAGTGTTCGAAAAAAATTTAAGTTGGCAGTCATCAACTTAACCAACAAGCCTGACCCCAGGACTAGCATACATAGATACTGGCTGGTAAAGTCTACTTGATTCATACAATAGGGCTAGCTAATAATTTTGCCTTAAACTTTATAACATTAATAATGGACCGAGTGCTCGAGAAAATTAAAGATGGGAGTCATCAACTTAACCAACTAGTCTGACCCCAGGACTAGCATACATAATGTAGATACATGCTTGTAAAATCTACTTGATAAATACAATTGGGCTAGCTGATAATTTTGCCTTGAACTTCAAAACATTTATTTAAGACCTAGTGCTTGAGAAAATTAAAAATGGCCGTCATTAACTTAACTCAATAGCCTGACCTAGGACTAGCATACATAGATACAGGCTTGGGAAATCTACTTGATTCATACAATCAAGCTAGCTGATAATTTTGCCTTGAACTTCATAACATTATTAATGGACCTGCATGAGAAAATTTAAGATTGCAGTCATCAACTTAACCCACTAGCCTGACCCCAGGACTAGCATACATAGATACAGGCTTGTGAAGTCTAGTTGATTCATACAATCAGGCTAGCTTATAATTTTTCCTATAACTTCATAACATTAATAATGGACAAAGAGCTCGAGAAAATTGAAGATGGCAGTCATCAATTAACCAACTAGTCTAACCCCAGGAATAGCATACATAGGTACAGGCTTGTGAAATCCTCATGATTCATTCATTGGGGCTAGCTAATAATTTTTCCTTGAACTTCATAACATTAATAATGGACGTAGTGCTCGAGAAAATTAAAGATGGCAGTCATCAACTTGACCAAATAGCCTGACCCCAGGACTAGCATACATAATGTGGATACACGCGTGTAAAATCTACTTGATAAATACAATTGGGCTAGCTGATAATTTTGCCTTGAACTTTAAAACATTAATTAAAGACCTAGTGCTTGAGAAAATTAAAAATGGCAGTCATCAACTTAACCCACTAGCCTGACCCCAGGACTAGCATTCATAGATAAATTCTTGCGAAATCTACTTGATTCACACAATCGGGCTAGCTGAAAATTTTGATTTGAACTTCATAACATAAATAATAGACCAAGCGCTTAAGAAAATTAAAAAGGGCAGTCATCAACTTAACCCACTAGCCTGACCCCAGGACTAGCATACATAGATACAGGCTTGTGAAATCTACTTGATCATACAATCAAGCTAGCTAATAATTTTGCCTTGAACTTCATAACATTAATAATTGATCGAGTGCTCGAGAAAATTAAAGATGGCAGTCATCAACTTAACCAACTAGCCTGACCCCAGGACTAGCATACATAGATACATGCTTGTAAAATCTACATGATTCATACAATCAGGCTAGCTAATAATTTTGCCTTGAACTTCATAACATTAATAATGGACCTAGTGCCTGAAAAAAATTTAAGATGGCAGTCTTCAACTTAATCCACTAGCCTGACCCCAGGACTAGCATACATAGATACAGGCTTGGGAAATCTACTTGATTCATACAATCACGCTAGCTAATAATTTTGTCTTGAACTTAAAAACATTAATAAATCAAAGCGCTGAAGGCACTGAATTTGTTTGGGTTTAAAAAGTAAAATGAGATTTCCGGCCCCAACTATGTTTGTACACAAAGAATAGTTCAGTGATAGGTAGAATGGCATTGCTATGGTTCAAAACACTTCAATCAATCGACCTATAAATACAGCAGGTAAACCGGCCAGGCGAACACACTTTTGATTTGTGTTCAATCACGACAAGTAAAGAGGTCATTCTTAGAACAATACAATAATAACCCCTTTTATCATTTATGCACATTTATTCTACTCCATCTGTATGTAAAATAGAGTAAAAGTCATCAACTATGTTCTTTAAACTTTTCCTATAGAACTATTCTATTACATAAGCTGATGTAACATCTCTACTGAAATCTGGCACTTACCATAGGTAGTAAATGAATAGTTGATACCATTCTATTACATAATACAACATAAAGATCTCTACTGAGACGCTTAACTCACAAGCTATTATACATACGCTTCATTATACACCGATTAACAAGTATATTGCAGGAATTTATAATTGCGCCTGTCAGAGCAGACCAATTTTGAATTGCTCTATACTTATATACTGAGAGACTACTTCTGGATTTGGGGCAATTTCAAAATCGGAGAGGGCCTAAAATACGGTAGATATATTTGTTCAGGACTGACGTCCGGAACAAATAAAAACCTAGCGCTCAAAAAAATTTAAGTTGGCAGCCATCAACTTTACCCACAAGCCTGACCCAAGGACTAGCATACATTGATACATTGTTGGGAAATCTACTTGATAAGTACAATTGGGCTTGCTGATAATTTTGCCTTGAACTTCATAACACTTATAATAGACCTAGTGTTAGAAAAAATTAAGATGGTAGTCATCAACTTAACCCACTAGCCTGACCCCAGGACTAGCACACATAGATACAGGCTTGTGAAGTCTACTTGATCATACAATCAAGCTGGCTAATATTTTGCCTTGAACTTCATTACATTAATAATGTATCGAGTGCTCAAGAAAATTAAGATGGCAGTCATCAACTTTACCAACTAGTCTGACCCAAAGACTAGCATACATAGATACAGGCTTGTGAAATCTACTTGATTCATACAATCAGGCTAGCTGATAATTTTGTCTTGAAGTTAAAAACATTAATAAAAAACATAGCGTTAAAAAAATTTAAGTTGGAAGTCTTCAACTTAACCAACTAGCCTGACCCCAGGACTAGCATACATAGATACATGCTTGTAAAATCTACATGATTCATACAATCAGGCTAGCTAATAATTTTGCTTTGAACTTCATAACATAATTAATGGACCTGCTTGAGAAAATTTAAGATAACAGTCATCAACTTAACCCACTAGCCTGACCCCAGGACTAGCATACATAGATACAGGCTTGTTAAATCTACTTGATCATACAATCAAGCTAGCTAATAATTTTGCCTTGAACTTTATTACATTAATAATGGATCGAGTGCTCGAGAAAATTTAAGATGGCAGTCATCCACTTTACCAACTAGTCTGACCCCAGGACAAGCTTACATAGATACAGGCTTGTGAAATCTACTTTATTCATACAATCGGGCTAGCTAATAATTTTGCTTTGAACTTCATAACATAATCAATGGACCTGCTTGAGAAAATTTAAGGTGGCAGTCATCAACTTAACCCACTAGCCTGACCCCAGGACTAGCATACATAGATACAGGCTTGGGAAATCTACTTGATTTATACGATCAAGCTAACTACTGCTAATAATTTTGCCTTGAAATTCATAACATTATTATTGGACCTAGTGCCTGAAAAAAATTAAGATGGCAGTCATCAACTTAACCCACTAGCCTAACCCCAGGACTAGCATACATAGATACAGGAATTATTGAAAACCAAATACATATATTTTCTCAGGTAATTTTGCATAATAACTCCCTACAAGATTAGTCTTCACCTTAACTATAACTAGCCCACTAGTAGCATGATTATTCTGGCTAGTGCTTGAATTAACTTAAGGCAATGTTTGTAAATTTCTCCTTTAAATGTACTAGAAGCCTACTATTTACACAAGTAAGACAAACCTGATTTGGTTTGTAAAAAAATCAATTCAAATCAGTAGTTCACTGTTGTGACTGTGGACACTTAATAAAACATAATCATGATAAATTTACAAAATATATTTAACACAATTTAAGTTGAGGTAATGAAATAGTCAAATGATTCAATTATAAAATGTAATCAAAAAGATAAAGGCTGTGGATTGTTGAGCTAGTGGCAATCTGACCCTAACCGTGATTCATGTGTACCAATTCACAAATTGAACTACTATTCAGTTGTTACTGGAGAAGCATACAGGAATTCATGTTATAAAAAACAAGTGAAGAATTACAGAAGCTTTTACTGTATGGAAAACCATGTACTTCAAACGTTTCAATTACCAGGAGTGTCTGGGGCATTTCAGTGATAATATTTTAGTTTATAAGTGTATCAATCAAGTGCTTCTATTGTTTCAGACAAGAAAAAATAAATGTTTTATTTAGTGTATATTTGTGGAGAGGCCAATGAAGACAATATTTACACTCTGCAGGTGACATTATCACTATAGTTCACTGAACAAATTCAATTTTATCTATATACATATCAGTATACATTTTACTTTATTCTAGTTTCATCAGAAAAAAATAATTATACATAATAGCATAATATAATATTCTGCTAAGTTTGTGAGAGCAAGTTCTGTTTTTCATAAACACATATTGGCTAACAGTCTAATCATCATAGGGTTTATCTAACAATAAGTTAAATAAATATAGTAGCTAAAATAAGACTAAACTATTGCTTTATCTTTAAATAAGATCTACTCTCTGACATTATATTACACAGTCTGTATATCTATACATAGTATTAAACAATTAGTCTTAATCAGCTTATCTCATCTAAGATCTGTAGCTATAAATAGACTGTTGAACCTGGGATATCAGCTGGTTGCCATAGTAACAATTTTGACAGCTTCTTCTTTCATTGGTTAATTGATTAGATTTATTATTAGTAATTTACAATTCTGTCTGTTCAATTTGATATACAGCATTTAAGATTTACACCAAACTTATTTTGAAAAAAGCAAAAACATAATACTAGTTATTTTATAATAATGTGTACATAAATGATGTATGTAGTTGTAAAAATCAAAAGAAAAAAATGAAACAATGCAAAAAAGAAACTCAATTCATTTTCTACATCACTGAAATTATAATAATAGTCATCTATGAGCAATTACTGAATTATCAATGAAAATAAGAAAATTCATTAATATATTTTAAGATTATTTATAATGTTTATGATCATCCAGAGGTATCATGAGATACAAGTTGTCTGCAATGTAATTTGTATAAAATGCTGTAAATATATAGTCATTCTCTGAGTATTTGTTCATCAAGTACATGCATTGAAAATAATAACATGTATATTATACACATGAATATATAATTTTCCTATCAGACTGATAGGGTTTTCTTTCAGCCTCAAAATATTAATGTATAAATACATTCTTACAAAACAATATCTCTTATCAGATCTTTGCTATGCTAGTCATATATAGTCTGTATCTTTATACATGTATATATATAGTCTTTATCAAAGTTTAAATGATGCTTACATTAGCTATATACAATGTGTTCTTTTCTATTATTTGGCACTGGTCCAAGTTATAAAAATACATACATGGAGAGTAGTAGACTTTTACCACTGATATATTATATCATATTAGATTGGTAGTTGCTAAGTTATTTGCAGATTTTTTATACATTTGATTTAGTCAAGAAGATCTTTTGACATTATACATACAATATATATCATTATTAAGTTCATAGTGCATTTATTTAGTTGATTTGTTTTGAATGCACTGATCATAAGTCTAGTGATAAATTTTGGATATAATTATGTACTTTACTTTTAACGCCTTAAATAGTATTATAATTATTGTAAAAATGACCTTGTTTTATAAATATGTAGATCTAATATATTTAAAGACTAAAACATAAATAATGTAAATTAAATAATATTTTGAACAGTGCCCATCTACTCCATAATCTATAAAGATTTTTTACTGACTCGGATATATATCTATAGGCCTTCATAATAAAATGCTCTGTGAAAACATGTAATTCAAATTAGTATTTTCAGTGTTTTGGTTTTTAAGAAAAAATATGATTTCTCCCTTAGATATCACAGTGTAACTATAGACCTCAGCCAATCAGCTAACAGTGTATATAATCCAACTGTCCCTTTCTATGCAGGACCCATAGAGTGAATGTTATCTAGTCTCAGATAAGAAGGTTATAAACAAACAAAACACTTTAAGTCATTTATCTGATGCAATGTACATGTAGATTAAGTAATTCATAGAGACCTTCTTATTAAAGCAAAAATTTGTTAAGATGTATAAATGTAATACAGTAAGGCTTTCAGAAGTGACTATAAGGTACAAGGTAAATTGAGTCACACTGACTTGTTTTCATTAAATAACATGATCATGATGATGTCTTATGACCTTCTAAATAAAATAATGTAAGATCATGTCCAGTCATTACAGGGTCTTCCAAAAATATAATAAATTCCAGATTCCCAATTATAATTTTAACATGAGCATTCTAGATCCATCCTTTATATGAAGTAAAAATGATAAGAGTATTAGAACCTTGAAATGATCTTACCTCAATGTTACATGAGTAATATCACCAACTTTCATCATGTTGTATATGACAAAGCACAGAATTCAGACATGTAAAGACAGGTCGCAAATATAAAGGACCATACCTATGCATACTCAGTCCTCTGTGCTTGTCCGATATAAAGTTCAAACCAACAGTATGTTCTTCGTCAGGTAATGTTCATGATTGTTGTCACTCATACTAGCCATAGGCATCTAGTTGATGAGTTTCAATGTAAAACATCCTCACTTTTTAGACATCCAGAATAGAAAATATTGTTGATTAATGTTTCCTCTATAGTTTGTAAAATGAATTATAAATCACATGAACATTTTCACAAAGTTTCTTTATTTTGTTAGATCCATTAGATTGTAATAATTGACGAAATTTGACATAAAAACAACATCCCAGAGGTGCGTTCAACAATGCGAGCGCTCGGGGCGACATCGAGCGCCCGCGTTCTGAACGCGTGGTAAAAAATATGAAAGATCTTGTGTATCAGCAGAAATAAATGATTCACCCACCCGCTTTTTTAATAATGTGCTGTTTGACTTCGTCTTGGATTTTATAGCGAGCGCTCGCCATTCTGTACACGAACGGTCTGACTGACCGATATCTTCACCTTCTTCTATTTATAGAATGAGCGCTCGCAGTCGTTCAATAACATAACAATTCGCGAGGCGAGCGCTCGAGCGAGCGCCCGCATTGTTGAACACACCTCTGAGTTTCGTTCCCAAAGCACAGAGTTTTACTTCCGGAATTAAAGTTACTAAAACAATTACTAATTTGTTTATAATCGTTGTCGTCAAGATGCAAACATGTAAAATTAAGTTCTTTTATAATGTATCAATAATTTTCAGTTTTTTCTATCGCTCATGAAATATTATATTTAGGGAAGATTGGGTGGGTTGGTGCACGGGACAGCTAGGTTGATACAGACCATATGATTAATATTGTATTAAGGACAGAGCACAGGAGCTTGACATTTTATATCATACTACGAAAATTCCCCTCTTAAGAGGGGAATTTTCGTAGTATGATATAAAATGTCAAGCTCCTGTGGACTTAGTATAGCATTTGTTCAGAGTTATTACTGTACAAGCATGGAAATGAAATGAGTGTCTCCAAGTTAACAATATGACTATTAGCACTGGTTTTATCTTGCACCAACTTATCCTATGCCTTGTACCAACCTGCCCCGAGACTGGAAAAAGTTGGGACAAATAAATTGTTTCATTAAACGATCGATGTCCTCTGTTTCTTTGGTAACATTCAAATGTTTTTAATCTTACAAAAACCGCAATAACATAGAGTTGTGTTGTACCTTATCAGTATTTAAAACCACATTGGCATTATATAGCATCTTAAAACAAACTTATAAATATGAAAAGTGTACCATCCAGCCCCGGTCTCTCCTATTATACCTCTAAAAGATATATTAATGTCAAAATATTTTCACACGCTACAACATCAATAAATAATAAGACTGGCTTACAATGCATGAATAGGCAGATCTAGCGGTGGGTCAGGGGTCCGCCCCCCCCCTAGAATCTCCAAAATGTACCTGTCGATTTAGTGTATATCTTGAGTGTAAATCATTTTAAAGTAGTATTTCTAGTATTTTTTCTTGTGTGCTTAACATAGGTTAAATGGTTATGTATTTCCATTATTAATATTGTTTATAACCTCTGTTGTTCATATCTGAGGAAGCCTTGAATGGCGGAACGTTGTTAATAACCAATAAGAAATTTTAGATTCAATATATTACATTCCCCCCTGGAAAAGTCTTGTATCCGCCCAGTAAAATATCCCTAGCGAAATATCCCTGGTACAACAATGTCAAAAAAGGGTTTAAAAAACAAACAATACCAGTTAAATAATGAAGTATACGTAGTTACTAGATCTATAAAAATAATTTAGAAAAGTAGGCATAAGCAACAAAATGACAAAAAAGTTTTAAGTTCAATCTACAAAAGAACAATGTGCACATACTTTGGGAGTAAGTGCTGAAGTCATGGAGTCTGCGGCACAGGCCTGGACTTATATAGTGCTCCTTGTGCAGCAAGTGCTACACAGTATCAGAGGGACAACAAACGTCGCGAAAGTGCAGCAGTGCAACAAACTGTGCTACGCCGTCATGCTAAAGGTCCCATGATGCATCAGCACTGCGCTCTATTTGCGCTTAAGTAATTTAACGGCCCATTATTCAGCAAAATATACTGAAAAATACATCAAATCGGAAAAGAAATATAATAATAACCTTGTAACGATGATTTCTGGTGTTTTTACACTTAAATATTGTATAAATCATTAAAATACTAAATGTCCGTAGATTAGAATAATAGATCCATATAATAGAAAGAGCGTTGTTAATGGCAACGCACCGGAAACAGTAATTAAAAATGGACAGTTGCAATATGTGACAATTCTCGCTGGAAAATCGTTAATATCACAGTAAATAATTGGAATAAGTTACTGATACTTGGCAGAAATGTGAATTAACATACGTATTACTGATTAAAACCGACAAAACTACGTGTCACTGTTAAAAACCGGATACAAACATGTTTACATGAACAAACAAAATGACAAATACCGGACTGAAGCCTTGAAGGTTTGACAAAAAAGTCTTGTGAAATCGGGAATGATTTGAAATATCTTGGTGAAATTCATAGACCAGACATGATGCATTGTAATGATAATCCTAGTGCACCTGTCGAGATCTATGGGTGAAGCCAATGTTTGCTACAAACAGTATATAGACTAAGTTAAACATAGAAAGTAGGATACAGTTAACATAGGATAGAGTGAAACCTGACTGGACCACCAAGGTAAATTACAGTTAAATAGTTTAATGCCAGATTATTTCAATATGTTGCATGGCTAGATTGCAGTTAACTGGTACGAGTTTGTTTACCACTTCTGTGCATGCCTAACCAGTCAGAGCAGATGCACTTCTGTTGCTTTTTTCTCGTTAAAAACATAAAAAACAGGGGTTCGGGGGTGGTAGCCCCTGATATAACATGAAAGGTACACATATGTAAAGTGTATGTTTATATTATGTAATATCGTAAGTTTGTATGGGTCGAAGGCCTTTAAACAAATAAATATTTGTCACTGTCATAGTAAAATCCTGTATTTTCATTGATTGTTAGCTTTAATGATATGCCAGGCTTAGTTACTAATAAACACTACAAATTGGCGGATTGTTTTACGTACCGGTAAACAGCAATTGTCCCTGATGCATTAGTCTGCAATAATGCGGTTAAAAAATTTGGACCCCTCCAAGAAAAAGTTCGCAACTGAGATTATATAGATATGTTTCCATGATTGCTATATTTCTCCTCTCCATTGAATTCATTTTACATGTTCATAGTAAAATAATGGGTCACTAGCCAGGACTTTGCCCTATGGATCTCTGGACCCCCAGTCTGCTTGCTCATTCCCCCATCTAGAAATCCTGGATCTGCCCAGGTAAGACAAATGTATTTTTTTGGATTTATTAAAATACACATTACATCACAGGTGACAGACTCAATTTTTCCTTATTATAGTAAATATAGAGAAAAAATTGAGTCTGTCACCTGTGCATTACTCAGTAAAATTAAGTTATTGAGAATCAAATATTCTAAATTTTAGCATGAAACATGATGTGTAAATGTTTATTATGACTACAATATTATATAAAAAATATTTTAATTGATAGTTTGATTAAGAAAACTGTGCCTTTTATTTTTGAAAATATTAGTTTGTATTTTTTTTGGGGGGGGGGGCAGGGATGTGTTAAAACAACTCATTGTATAAATCGCAACTTGTCGGTCAGTCAACCCATGTACTCATCTTTCCTGGAAAATTTGTATTTAACTGTTAACCAGTTACTTGGCACATAATTTTGTCAGTGACTGACAACTGCACTGCATGATAAGGAATCAGTGATATGAGGGAGAATAGCGGTAGAAATCATTTCAGAACAAACTCACCCGGGTTGATAGCGCAGTTGGTAGCGCGCCAGAATTTGGATTCTTGTGCCTGAGGGGTGTAGGTATGAATCCCATCCGAGGAGGTTATACCCTTCCGTGAAAATTTGACAATGTCAATTTTCCTCTATTGATTAGATAATATGAAGAAGTTTCCGTCCTTGTGGAAGGGTAGGTGAGTACTTGTTATAGACAATGGTCCAGGAAAGCTAGGTTAGGTGCGCTGGACGCCGTAAAATGACCTAAATTGTGTTGACACGGGGTTGACACCAATAAATAAAACAACAAAATTCATGCAAGTATGCCCCATTCCGGATTCTAGATAGAATGTTTAAAACACTGCTGAAAAAGATTTTAGTCACTGTTTCAACTTACAAGTTTCCAGACAATTATCTTACATGAAAACAATACATTCATGCTCTAACTAAGAAAGCTAGGGCTGCAATGATTCGATTCAATACATCGAAATGCGATTTTGATTCGATACTGACCGATACTGATACCTTCACTTTTTTACATTTCTCTTAAGTTTTCCATTACGATTTTAAGCAAAACGTCTTGGAAACTCTGTTCAGAAGATATATTTATAATTCCCCGATTCTACACTAATTGGGTCGGTGAAATTGAATTTAACATGTTCTGACAAACCGAAAATTTTTAAGCTCTGCAGGTGCAAGTCAAGTTTTGATGTTAGTAATTCCAATTTAAATTTGTTTGCCTACACAGTGTAGGTTTATGTTATATTTAAAGTAGTATATCAAGAACTGCATCTTTATACAATTTATGCTCCATGCTGTCTACATGATTTAGTCGAATTTACATTAATTACATTTTGTGACCTTAACATTCGTACCCAATTCATTTCGTACTTGAAAAAAGCAAATATTAATTTAGCAGTTTTTCGAGTTTCGTGTTATCAAATTTCAGTAACACTTTTATTTAATCATATTATTTAGTTTTAAGCTCAAATAAATGTATCAATGCATATTTGAAGTAAATTATATTAGTAAATGAAACAAATCCAAAAAAATTGAATCAAAATAAAAAATACTGAAATGCATTGAATCGACATTCCGGTGAATCTTTGCAGCTCTAAAGTAAGAATCAACTATAAATGAAAATAGGCATCAATTTAGCTTATAAAACTAGTTTAAAAAAGAGGTCATAGAACAGTTTTCAACAATGCAGAGTAATTTACTCATAAAATACAGTCAATTAGTGAATAAAAAGCAATATCTAGTCATTAAATAACCGCTCTCTTGGATATTCGTTAACAAATAAGCAAAATCTAATACATTAGGAAATCCCATTTTCAGAATGGGAGAAATCCCATTTAAAGAATGGGAGAATTCTCCCATGGGAGAAATCCCATATACAGAAATGGGAGAATTCTCCCATGGGAGAAATCCCATTTTCTAAATGGGAGAATTCTCCCATGGGAGAAAATTCCCATTTATAATATGGGAGAATTCTTAAATGGTGTTTAAAAGCTTTAAAAGTGACAAACTATGTATTTTTTCTTTGGAATAATGATATGTACTTATAGATCTATCCATTTATGTGTCTAAATGTTTGTTTAGATGAATTTGAAAAAATGGGAATTTTCACCCATATTTGTATATGGGAGAAAATTCCCATTTTTCTCCCATGAAAATCCCATGGGAGAGCATTTCTCCCATGGGAATTTGCCGATTCCCATGGGAATTTTGACTTTTGACTTAAAATTAAACATATATATAGTAAAGATATCTGGATGAAAGTTTACTGGTGTTATGCCCATGTGTAGATCTACATTTATTGAAAATTTGAAATTAATCGGATGAAAAATAAAAAAAGTAAGTTTGCAAGATTTCCGGATTCGCAAACGTATTCCGGACTGTGTTAATCTTGATATTAAATATAAAGGGCAAAAACAATGTGATTCCTGATGCATTATCTCGCGTGTAAATATAATATGACATTTTTGTGTAAAATGTGTTAACTGATATCATGTGCATGTAAATTATTTACTTACTATATGATAATTGTTTGATTAGGGTCATACTTTGCATAAACTTTGTTTAATTACACTTTATTGTTTATCTGTAACTTTATTATGAAAAGAAAGTTCCTTTTAGTCACTTTCTTTCTCTTTAAGGGGGGGGAGGTGTTATGTAAGGGAATTAACTCTTGTATGTGTTTTTTATAGTTTTGTCGGTGTTGTCTCCCTTCTTAGCTAGAATTTTCTAGTACGTACTATATATGCCTACAACATCTATTTTTGGCTTTGAATGTTTACTAGTATTAGATTTTTTCATGACACTTCTGGAAGATTCTGACTGATTATATATTTGTTCTTTGCGTGGCATTTGAGTAGTAGTTTTTGGAGTTTTGGAGTTTGAAAGTTATTCAGTCAGTCTTCAGTGCCAGTGCTTCTTTTATTGGAATTTAACATTGGATTTATTTCTTATATCAGGATTTATCGTTGGATTTTGTGCTCAAACTCGTATTCATCAGTGACTTAATAATCTTTTGGACGTTGGATTATATTAAACAGGATTTATTGGAACTATTTGTACTGTGTGTGTTTTTAATATTCATTTGTTGGAATTATTGACTCGACGACTGTAAGTTAGTTTATCTTTGTATTATTTTAGTTATTTGAAAGTAAAATCGTTTTGAATAAAATTCAAATATTGTTAAACGTTTGTTGCTTGGTATTTCTCTGTTACTGTTCGTAACAGTTTAATAACAGCATTATGTTGTTTCAAATTTTTAATTGTAATACACCAGTCGATTATGGACAATCCACTTGTAACATATTCAAGTAAAATGTGGATATTTATTGTTAGAAATTGATTTTTATCCCATCAAAAAGTGTTCAAATATAAGTTGAACACCTCTCGTATTATATCATAATTATCCATCTGACATTGAATCATATTAAACTGGCTTACATAACCTTTTTTGTACGAATTTTTGTGAAAAGGAGCACAGATCTATAAGATATCATGAACAAACCAAGTTAGTTCTTATATTCATTTTATTAAAAAACATTGTGATCTAACATTTCATGAATCACTTAGCCAAACTACTGTTTTAAATAGATTCTTTTTTTCAAGTCTGTTCCCAAATCATTTATCATGCTCTCAGTATCATTAGTATGGCACATCTCAATATGTCATTCACCTGAAAGAAACAACATATTGATATTTTTATATAGAAAAGTTATATAATAAAACAAGTAAATTCCCAAACAAAACAATGTATTGGCAGTTGGCATACCAGGTAAATTGACTAAGATATATAACAAAATGTAGAATGGTGAGAGGATACTGAAATAATTTTTAACTTCTTATGATATTTAAAAACCTGGGACGGTAGCGCGCCGGGATTTGGAATCTCGTGCCCAAGGTTGTGCGGGTTCCAATCCCACCCGGGGAGGTTATACCCTTCCATGAAAATTTGACAATAATGTCGATTTTCCTCCATTGATTATATAATATGGAGAAGACCTTGTGGATGGGTATGTGAGTACTGGTTCAGGAAAGCTAGGTTAGGTGCGCCGCTGGAGGCCGTAAAATGACCTAAATTGTGTTGACACGGCGTAAAATCCAATAAAACAATAAACAAACAATGATTTTTAAAAGAAGTCAAATGTTTTATCATACTAAAAACTATCATTGTTGATAAGAAACCATATTTGTATGTGTCATGGTATCAGGAGAACAAAATCAAAAAGTACACAGTCGTATACCTTGATAAATAACCCAACAAACAATTAACAATGTAATTATGATGTTATATGTGTCCAGATGATAACCATTTGATAAAATGTAAGATATTTCACATCAGAAAATTTATATTACAATTTCTGTTTCTCTATATTCTAAGTTATAGATAGGGGCATAGGGCCTAGGCTAGCTAATGTTGATCAAATGAAAGGGTTGATAGTGCACTGCCCCCATTAAAATAAATATTTACAAACCATAAAACATAAAATTAAAATCATATACATGTAATTGGCGTGGAGCTCATAAATTTCACCCTATACATAAACATATTGATCTGCCCCTGAACAGCTTTAGCATATAGAGGGTGGGTGGGGTATGAAATGTAAACAAACCTTTTAATGTCGTGCACTGAGTAACTTCTAACTCATACCTACACCGAGTCAAAATGGATGCTCAAATTCCATGCAACAACTGAAAATACAAATAATAAAGTCTTCGAGTTAAGATTTTTAACATCAACGAAAGTGTACAATAGCACAATTTTTTTAATGACTTTTTTACTCGTCATCTCGCCATTGAGTCCATTTACGCAGTCACTGTTTCATACTTTACACAATATTGTGTCAATATATTGAACAGAATATTAATGTCATTTCTTTAATTCAACGCGTTTGCAAGTTTCTGGTCGAATAATAAATAACCATGACCTTCATTGTTGACAATTTGCGTATTTCTACTTCCGTGTTACCAGTGAAGTTTATAATATATCAAAATAATGTTATCAACACAAAATGGGAAACAAGTATTTAAGAAGACATCTAAACCCGGTTGTCGAATGTATAAAAGATTGATCGTACCTGCAATTGTGGCTGTTAATTGCATTCATTTACAGAAAACATGACTTCTCCATCTCCATTCGAGTGTAACGTTGTAGGCAAATGCAAGTAGACAGAAGAACGACAACTCTTGGTTACTGCGATATGAGTGTACTGTTTGCTAGATATCGACAAGGAAGATAATGCTTTTTTCTGGACAAGTTTTTTTAAATCACGTAAGGGTGTAGTTTAAGCACAAAACGTAAAAACAGACGTTGGAAACATATTTTAATATTTTATAAAAAAAGTCGGCTTTTTTGCAGCGAGCAGACAGTATCGGAAATCGAAACCGGTGACGACGTAACGTTAACTATCCATATAAATCACTAAAATTTCGGCGAAATCCACTTAAATTGTGGATGTTTGATATGGGACATTCATGCAGTTTATAAAAGGCCCAAAAATGTTTTTACATCGATATAAAGTATAAATCTCATACTTTCTGAAAAACAAAACTAGAAATGTCAAAAATGCTGCATATTCATAATTTCTTGCATAGAAAATGGCCATACCACGCAGGAAAATGAATTAATACTGGGTTTCAATTCTATATTTTGGAATAAATTAACATTATTTGGATAAATGTTCAGTTCCAAGGGAAATATTATTATTTATCTTACCTCGTACAGAATACTCGTTTTTCATTGGCCGAGAGCGGTCACGTGCTGACCATGTATTATCCCATATTAGGTCAGTAGATTCTAATATCCAGTCAGTAACAAAATTTATAAATGATAACGCTGACGAAACCTTATTTTTAATTCAGATGGGGGTACTCGGTAAGATAAATTCGTTGCACAGTCAGTTACTGACCGGATACGGTGTGATACCGGGTCAGTGAATAAATATTGGGCTCGAGCTACGCTCTCACCCAATATTAATTTACTGACCCGGTATCACACCGTATCCGGTCAGTAACTGACTGTGTAACTAATAATATTTCTTACAATGCAATATCATCTTTTTATTACATTTTCTTTAATGGGATCTTTTCAATCGAAGTATACAGCCACTGCTATTTTATATACTATACATTTAATTCATTTTATTCTGAAACTAATTAGTCGTTTCCATGGCAACGAATGGGGCAGTACAAAAAATTGATGATTCTTGATGATTTCTTAATAACTCAATACTGTGAAAAAACACAGGCAAAATGAAAATCTGTGACTATGAGTGGCAACACTATTTTGGTGGTTACAGAGAATAGGTCAAAATATCTCTTATACTTTGTGGAATATCATTCCACAAAGAAACACCTACTTACAAGCAAACTGCTCCCAAATACCTGACCGAAACTTTTGACTGAATGCATAGCCCATTACAATTTACATTAAGAGATCCGTGATTTAACCTGTTGTAATGTATTAATTAAAGCAAAATATATGTAAAACCTGATTAGAATGTTTCTTAATCAACTTTATTTAAAAATCAATGAATACACATTTCTCGAAAATGCTATAAAAAGCTATAATTATGTAAACTAAGATGCAGTTTATTTACGTATAATGTTTGTAAACATTTTTAGTTTATTTCTGACGCTACTCTTGTTATAATATACTATTTTTGTAAAATGTGATTTTAAGTTATTAATGATATTTCTAAGTACAATACAATTTGATTGTTGTACATGCATACATGATTATACTTCATGACTAATAAAAAGTTAGAAATTCTCTTTTGCTAATAAAACAACTTGAGATCAAAGCGCTGAAGGCACTGAATTTCGGGTTTTAAAAGTGAAATTAGATTTCCGACTCCAACAACGTTTGTAGACAAGATCTGTTCGGTGATACTAGTTTGATAGGTTAAACAGCACTGTTCCGGTTCAATACACTTGATACTATCGACCTATGAATACTGCTGGTACACCGGACAGGCGAACATACTATTCGCACAATAACCACACGTCAAGCTGTTCATTCTGAGAACAATTGAATAACTGCCGCTTAAAAGTTTTGTTTTATGCCATTTTTTTTTAAATTATTATTTACGAACATGACAGTAGACGAATTGCGAGCAAAACTCAAAACTTAACCAACAAATCAATACATGAGTAAAATATTTTCAGGTCAATGATTCTAATTATTGCATGGCAAACTCTTAAGACATTTAAACACATAAACAATATCTTTTGAGAATATATATGATGTTTGATAGCTAACATTATCGCGCCGTTTCTAACTTATAACTAAATGATGTAAAGTCCGGTTAATAAACCAATAAATAATTTACAATTGTCATTTCTACTGGTACACCATAAAAATAAATAAACCCTTTTACGATCGAAAAGAGGTTTATCGTTTGCCTCCCAGTATGCTGTGATAATTAATCCTCAAAATTTCCAGACACGAATCATTTCACAGTGAAAAGTTTACCGATTATTGATATTCGAATTAACTAACTTACCTCAGGTGGGCATGTGGATTCTAATGGTTCTGGAGAAGTTTCATCCTAAAAAGATAGAAAATACAAGTTCTTCCCAATAACATAACGTCCAAGTATCCCGCTTTCAATATTGTAAGACATGTTTATTTTTCAATATTTATAATGATCTATGACGGAAATCTGTACACGACCATACTATCGTCCGCTTGCATGGTTTTTACTACTGTATCAATGCAAAACCGGTTTTGTCGTGCATGCGTTGATATGAAAAGATTTCAAATTGCCTTGATTTAACAAATAAAATAAGCAATTAGAAATCTTATCGAGCAGGTGACGCACCGCTTTGCAAAAGACCTATGGCAAGTTCTTATTCTTGAAGCGACATTCGAGCCATTTCTTGATAATTTGTTGTGCATATCAACACACTGATGTTTTCACCAAAACTGGCCATGTGGGAATTTTGCACGAGAAGCATGTGCCCATTTCCGCTTTTCAGCACATGCACGGCAAAACAATTTTATAACAATTAAAAACACGAAAACCTCTCAAGCAGACCACGTTATAGTTCTATACACATTTTCATTAACGATCGGACATAAATGTTGAAAATAAAAAATCCATTAACATTTAAATCGGGGTACGTCTGAGTTTCTTTAGGTATAGTACATACCTGTGAAATAAGAATTAAAAGACAATTTCTAAGTACAAAACAGAGGGAATGATGAGAGAAAGGTACAACAGACAAAAACAGTTGAGATGTTACATTTGAATATTCGATAACATTGCAGTCTTCTTTAGGCTTTCGGCGATGTCGCTCATAAAAACAACAGAACAAGTGGATTTTTAACTGTAAAAGACAGTGAATGAGTGATAATGGATTGTTGGTAGAACGGCAGCCAACTGGTCAATGGGGTATCAGGCTAGATGCCATGAAAATCCATGATTGCAAGATGGAAAAGTTGGATTCAAATCAAACGCTCCCGCCCGAACATTCATCCGTGTCAGTGCCCGCGCGTCCCACCAACCATCATGCATTATATAGTGGTCAGATAAAGTAAAAGTGATAATGGCTATAATTAGATTATTAATAAAGGCAGCCATAGACCAATGGGAACCAAGCAAGATGCCTGGAAAATCCATGATTGCAAAGTGCACAGTTGGAATCTAATAGAAGGATCCCTCTAGAACATCCATCAGCGTCAGCGTCGAATTGCTTAGATAAAGTATTAATCTTAAGGTAATGAGTATATAATCGTTGGTAAAGCAACCCCAGCCAAAATTAGATGCCCTGGCTAGATGCCCTGGAAAATCCATAATCGCAAGATGCAAAGTCGGATTCCAATCCAAGGATCCAACCAGAACATCCATCATGCGGCTGCACATTATATTTTAATAAACCTAGTGCATAATTATGGTTCGGATTTAAGAATTTAATAATTTAAAAATTTCATGGTGTTAAATGTTCGTAGTTTGGGTATATTTTCAGATCATTTAGTCATATAGTAGATTTTGATTAAAAGAATTATCCCTGTAGTAGTTTATTGTCCAAGGGTGGTTGATTTAGTGATCATTGTTATTAATTAACAAGTACGTTTTAACTTTTTATTAAAAGTATTGAGAGACTTAGCACACTTGAGTGAGTCCAGAAGTGAATTCCACAGGTTTGGCGCCGCATGACTGAAACTACGAGTACCAAATGTAATTGTCCTAGACCGTGGGACTGTAATAGATAATGAATTGCTAGAACGGAGGTCTCTGTTGGATTTTTAAACATGTATTAGGTCATGGGACATTGGTTGTTAAGAGCTTTATATGTATATATCAAGAGCTTGTAGCTGATCCGCTGACAAACAGGGAGCCAATGAATTTCCTTGAGCACTGGTGTTATATGATCATTACGATTTGCTGCCGAATTCAGGTATAGTTCAATTACATTCCAAGTTTATGATACAACATGGCTTTATTTACATCCCTTGATAACTTCAACATTGCCAAATTTTTTATCAAAATCAAGGTGGTCACTGAGAACGTTCACTTTCCTTTTTTATTTCATTAAAATGACAAAAAGTTAGTAGATTTAAAAAATTGCGATAAGAATTTGACCACCGTTCTGCTTTAATATGAAAATAAACATTATAATTCGGCAATTGGTGAAACCATTAAGACGTGAAAACCCCAAACTCAGTGATGAAATGCACAATCTTTACGACTGACGTGATATTTGGATAATCGGAACAAAAAATTTGTATGCAACAACATTTCAAAAACATTTTGGTATAATAATCATTGACCTCGGACATTCAATATCTTAAATATGTGGTTTTAATGTACTTGCATGCCTGTTTTAGCGCGAATCATTGTAACGTCCATGACGTCGTGAAAAAAACGACAACGTCGCTAAGGTTACCAGAAAAACAAACAAGAGGCATGACGGTATCTGCCATGCCAACTTTTATCATAATCGGTGAACAAAATATTCTTTTCGTTTTCTTCTCCGAGTAAGGTACCGACCCACCTTAAAGGCTTTATTTAATGGCACCTAATATCCAGCATTGTTCTTCACGGTACATTTCATGGTCCTTAAAATGATAGTTTTAACAGCTTGTTTTAATAAGATTTGTAAAGGATATAGCAATGGATTTTTAATCCATACCATTAAAAATGACCATTTAAAGGATATAGGTTTAGAGGGGTTTAATAGCATGAAAACAGCTTCTAAACTATGTTAAAATATTAATGGTATTTACATGGTCTTATTAATGGCAGTTGCGGGCAGTAGTGTAAGATAATTTTCCTGGACCCGTTGTCTATAACCAGTACTCACATACACTTCCACAAGGCCAGAAACTTCTCTGTATACCATATTAATCGAGGAAAATTGACATGATTATCAAATTGTCATGGTAGGGTGAACTCTGTTGAAATTAGAACCCGTACCCTTTCGGGACACGAAATTCCAAATCCCGGGGCAGCTACCAACTGCGCTATCGATCCGGGTAAAAGGACAATTGCTTTAATTTTTTTGGCAGAACTATTAATCAAAATAAGCAATGTTTATAATTAAACGTTATAATGAAATGTTTGTAAATGTAGATTAACCAACTTACCTTCGGTTGGCCTTTTAGCTCTAAAGAAGGTTCATCCTGAAAAGATAGTAAATAGAAGTTCTTTTCAATAGCATATAGTACATACCTGTGGAATAAGAATTGAAGGACGCACCTCAAGTACAAAATAAAGTGGATAACGAAAGAAAGTTGCCACACTCAAAAATAGTTTGGATGTTACATCTGAATATTCGTGAACATTGCAGTCTTTAAAGTACAAGTAGGCCTTAACTTAAAAAATAATTTGTTTGCCTTTAAAGCCTGTTTCACATCAGCCGAACGATTTTTTGTCGTACGAATTTTCCTGCGAACGAAATCGCAGACGAATCGCAGCCGCCGTAGATACTTCAAACTTTCCGAGAAATCGTCGTACGGCGGTCGTACGACGCTCTCACGAAACGTACGCTGTTAGCTCGTTTATTGCACGACAACACACGCCCTAGTTTTTGTACGACTGCCGTGCGATGATCGCTAGGCTGCCGTACAACACTCACGTCAGTCGTAAGACCGTTGTTAGATTATGAAAAGTTTCGTACGTCACCCGTACGTCAATCGCACGACTAACGCAAACTTGTACGACAGTCGAAAGATGTTCATGCGATCGAAAGAATGGGTTATCTCCTCTTGTTTAATTTTGGTATAAATACTGGGTCTGCAGGGGAAAGGTTTCATTTCACAGTAGGTCTTGATAGAGTCATGGCTAACTTGGCAAGTAAATTGCACATTAATTTGCAGCACTAACTGCTGAATATCAGGAAGACGAAATTGTAATTCTTCTGATCCACAGACGTCTTCAAGAAAGATCCAGACAAAGACGTTGGTGGGTGAAACCATGGCTCGAGCGACGTCGTTTATTCAGCCAATATTACACGCTCTTTCAAGAGTTGAAAAGAGAATTTCATGGTGATTACGTCGGATACATCCGAATGAGTTCCAACATGTTTGCTGAGTTACTTCTTCGTGTTGGTCCTGGTATCACAAAATCTAAAAGGTAAGTTATGCTTTAATCACATTTTAGGTCCATTGTTTTTTTTTGTTGGATATAACGCTGTAGCAACACAGTGTATAATTTATTTCACGACGGTCAGTCTACCTACTCACTGTTCATGGAAAGGCTTAATCTCTGGATTTAGCTGTTACCAATTACTAGGCGCATACTTCCGTCAGTGACTGACTACTGTCTTTCATGATTTAGAATCAGTGGTAGGAGAGAGAATGGCCGTAGAAATTATTTCATGACCAAGTTCCGCGAAAGTGTGCATCTCCCGGGAATCAAACCTACGACCCTCGATTAGAAGGCTGGTGTGCTTCCGGCTGAGCTAGCCAATAGGCATGGTCCATTGGTATTGTAAGGATATAAGCTGCAATGGAATTAAAGTCAGACTGAACTCTTCAGTCACAGAAAGCAAACAAGATTTTTTTCATTGCGCTTTCAATAGACATCGATGATCTCATATTTTATATTATCCGTTTATTGCTCTTAGGTGACAGCAAATACTTTCATGACCCCACAGCACTGTAGCTCTTAAACTTATGATTTATGTGTTTCTGTTCTATCAAGGGTCGTGCATGTATTGAGCCAGGAGAGAAGCTAGTTATTACATTACAGTTTCTTGCCACTGGAATGTGTTATAAGTCATTTCAGTATTCATTTCGAGTGGCACATAACACCATCTCTCTGTTTGTACCAGAGGTATGCCGAGCCATATACGAAGAATATAAAGAAGAAGTGTTCGTTCTTCCTTCTAACCCAGAACAATGGCTTGAAGTTGCGAAAGCGTTCAGTAACCGCTGGAATTTTCCTCTGAAAACCACTGTACAAGAATGTCCTCTTAATGCGATGAAAACTGGAACCTATCCTTCCTGTAGATTGATCCTCCTTCATCGTCAGATTCGGGTATGGGACGCGGATCTGTAACCTCAGTTACACGTTATTTCTGAGGTTGAACCGGAGGTGTAACAACGGTAGTTACTTCCCCTTTCCCTTTCCTTTTGGTGGCTTAATGAATTAATACCTTCCTCTTCGTAATCAAAAGAATGAATGACGTTTTTGGCGCGAACAATACGAATGCTATTCATAGACTCGACAGGGTTCCTTCTTACTTTTCGCAAGGCAGCTGTGCGACTGTCGTTCCTTGTTCTTACGTTCTTCGTACGTTTCGCAGCCGACTCAGGACAAACCTTGACCGAAATGAGGGCGTTGCAAGACAGTCGCAAGATGCCCGTACGGCTGTCGCACGATCTTAGCAAGATAAACGTACGAAAACGATTCTATAACTGACGTGCGACTGTCTCAAGAATGACGTACGGCTGTCGTACGGCAGCCACACGACTGTCTTGCGGGGATCCAAAAATCGCATAGAGATCGCAAGAAAAATAAACATATTGAAAATTTGACTTGCGACGTCTACGACGATGCGATCACCTGAAAAACGCACGACTGTCTTGCGGCGTTCGTACGAAGTTCTGCGATTTTTCAGAAAATGTTGTCGTACGGCTGCCGCAAGCGTGATGTGAAATAGGCTTAAGAATATATACCAAAGGGAGATAATTTTAGTAAGAATATATACCAAAGGGAGATAATTTCAATGATTCAAATAAAGATAGGATTATAATTTAATAAGACATTTATAACAATGAAGTAAAGCAGTTTTTTTAGATATATACAATAATATGAGATTATTTATTAAGAAACATATCAAAAAGGGAGTGAATTTCATTCAAACAGGTATTTTACAAAGGGAGATAAATATGTTATTTGTTAAAGCTACAAAGTGAACTTACTCTTGTTCTCCTGCTTCTTCCAGTAATACTTTCCCTAGGTAGAATGGATTGGTGCTGAAATAGAGGTTTACATAAGATTATAAGATAGTAGCAATAGATGTATAGTATTAAAATCCATTCTAATTATTTCATTACATTTTTTACTGAGATTAATGCCTTATCTACAGAAATCAAGGTCATTTCACAGTAGCCAGCAAACTTAACCTAGCTTTCCTGAGACTCATGTCTATAACCTGACCCATGTGGGTCTAGTTAGAAAACATGCCCACTATTAACACAAAGTATAGGAATAGTTTGACAGGCAATGTACCATTGTGTCTGTTGCAACTGCAAACACAATAGATCACAAAATCAGAAAAAAGGGAAGTTAACATTTTGCCTGTATCTCCCTTTAATTACACTGAATACATTAAATTCACAGCAGCTAACAAATATAACAAGTATATGTATCAAACAGCAGCTAAAATCATTATCATGCTCAGTGCTTTGTAAGAAGGTATTGGTAAGATATAAACGCCAAATTCAATTCTATATAAATGTAAAGATAAGAATTGTATTCAACATAGTCCAGAACTCAACCAGTTGCTTTAGTACATACCTGTGGAATAAGAATTTAAGGACGCACCTCAAGTACAAAATAAAGTGGATAACGAAAGAAAGTCGCCACACTCAAAAATAGTTTGGATGTCACATCTGAATATTCGTGAACATTGCAGTCTTTAAAGTACAAGTAGGCCTAAACTTAAAAAAATAATTTGTTTGCCTTTAAAGCCTGTTTCACATCAGTACGAATTTTCCTGCGAACGAAATCGCAGACGAATTGCAGCCGCCGTAGATACTTCAAACTTTCCGAGAAATCGTCGTACGGCGGCCGTACGACGCTCTCACGAAACGTACGTTGTTAGCTCGTTCATCGCACGACAACACACGCCCTAGTTTTTGTACGACTGCCGTGCGATGATCGCTAGGCTGCCGTACAACACTCACGTCAGTCGTAAGACCGTTGTTAGATTATGAAAAGTTTCGTACGTCACCCGTACGTCAATCGCACGACTAACGCAAACTTGTACGACAGTCGAAAGATGTTCATGCGATCGAAAGAATGGGTTATCTCCTCTTGTTTAATTTTGGTATAAATACTGGGTCTGCAGGGGAAAGGTTTCATTTCACAGTAGGTCTTGACAGAGTCATGGCTTACTTGGCAAGTAAATTGCACATTAATTTGCAGCACTAACTGCTGAATATCAGGAAGACGAAATTGTAATTCTTCTGATCCACAGACGTCTTCAAGAAAGATCCAGACAAAGACGTTGGTGGGTGAAACCATGGCTCGAGCGACGTCGTTTATTCAGCCAATATTACACGCTCTTTCAAGAGTTGAAAAGAGAATTTCATGGTAATTACGTCGGATAATTCCGAATGAGTTCCAACATGTTTGCTGAGTTACTTCTTCGTGTTGGTCCTGGTATCACAAAATCTAAAAGGTAAGTTATGCTTTAATCACTTTTTGGGTCCATTGTTTTTTTGTTGGATTTAACGCCGTAGCAACACAGTGTATAAGTTATTTCACGACGGTCAGTCTACCTACTCACTGTTCATGGAAAGGCTTAATCTTTGGATTTAGCTGTTACCAATTACTAGGCGCATACTTCCGTCAGTGACTGACTACTGTCTTTCATGATTTAGAATCAGTGGTAGGAGAGAGAATGGCCGTAGAAATTATTTCATGACCAAGTTCCGCGAAAGTGTGCATCTCCCGGGAATCAAACCTACGACCCTCGATTAGAAGGCTGGTGTGCTTCCGGCTGAGTTAGCCAATAGGCATGGTCCATTGGTATTGTAAGGATATAAGCTGCGATGGAATTAAAGTCAGACTGAACTCTTCAGTCACAGAAAGCAAACAAGATTATTTTCATTGCGCTTTCAATAGACATCGATGATCTCATATTTTATATTTTCCGTTTATTGCTCTTAGGTGACAGTAAAAACATTCATGACCCCACAGCACTGTAGCTCTTAAACTTATGATTTATGTGTTTCTGTTCTATCAAGGGTCGTGCATGTATTGAGCCAGAAGAGAAGCTAGTTATTACATTACAGTTTCTTGCCACTGGAATGTGTTATAAGTCATTTCAGTATTCATTTCGAGTGGCACATAACACCATCTCTCTGTTTGTACCAGAGGTATGCCGTATATGCCATATACGAAGAATATAAAGAAGAAGTGTTCGTTCTTCCTACTAACCCAGAACAATGGCCAGAAGAATGAATGACGTTTTTGGCGCGAACAATACGAATGCTATTCATAGACTCGACAGGGTTCCTTCTTACTTTTCGCAAGGCAGCTGTGCGACTGTCGTTCCTTGTTCTTACGTTCTTCGTACGTTTCGCAGCCGACTCAGGACAAACCTTGACCGAAATGAGGGCGTCGCAAGACAGTCGCAAGATGCCCGTACGGCTGTCGCACGATCTTAGCAAGATAAACGTACGAAAACGATTCTATAACTGACGTGCGACTGTCTCAAGAATGACGTACGGCTGTCGTACGGCAGCCACACGACTGTCTTGCGGGGGCCAAAAATCGCATAGAGATCGCAAGAACAATAAACATATTGAAAATTTGACTTGCGACGTCTACGACGATGCGATCACCTGAAAAACGCACGACTGTCTTGCGGCGTTCGTACGAAGTTCTGCGATTTTTCAGAAAATGTTGTCATACGGCTGCCGCAAGCGTGATGTGAAATAGGCTTAAGAATATATACCAAAGGGAGATAATTTTAGTGAGAATATATACCAAAGGGAGATAATTTCAATGATTCAAATAAAGATAGGATTATAATTTAATAAGACATTTATAACAATGAAGTAAAGCAGTTTTTTTAGATATATACAATAATATGAGATTAATTATTAAGAAACATATCAAAAAGGGAGTGAATTTCATTCAAACAGGTATTTTACAAAGGGAGATAAATATGTTATTTGTTAAAGCTACAAAGGGAACTTACTCTTGTTCTCCTGCTTCTTCCAGTAATACTTTCCCTAGGTAGAATGGATTGGTGCTGAAATAGAGGTTTACATAAGATTATAAGATAGTAGCAATAGATGTATAGTATTAAAATCCATTCTAATTATTTCATTACATTTTTTACTGAGATTAATGCCTTATCAACAGAAATCAAGGTCATTTCACAGTAGCCAGCAAACTTAACCTAGCTTTCCTGAGACTCATGTCTATAACCTGACCCATGTGGGTCTAGTTAGAAAACATGACCACTATTAACACAAAGTATAGGAATAGTTTGACAGGCAATGTACCATTGTGTCTGTTGCAACTGCAAACACAATAGATCACAAAATCAGAAAAAAAGGGAAGTTAACATTTTGCCTGTATCTCCCTTTAATTACACTGAATACATTAAATTCACAGCAGCTAACAAATATAACAAGTATATGTATCAAACAGCAGCTAAAATCATTATCATGCTCAGTGCTTTGTAAGAAGGTATTGGTAAGATATAAACGCTAAATTCAATTCTATATAAATGTAAAGATAAGAATTGTATTCAACATAGTCCAGAACTCAACCAGTTGCTTTAGTACAGACCTGTGGAATAAGAATTGAAGGACGCACCTCAAGTACAAAATAAAGTGGATAACGAAAGAAAGTCGCCACACTCAAAAATAGTTTGGATGTTACATCTGAATATTCGTGAACATTGCAGTCTTTAAAGTACAAGTAGGCCTAAACTTAAAAAAATAATTTGTTTGCCTTTAAAGCCTGTTTCACATCAGTACGAATTTTCCTGCGAACGAAATCGCAGACGAATCGCAGCCGCCGTAGATACTTCAAACTTTCCGAGAAATCGTCGTACGGCGGTCGTACGACGCTCTCACGAAACGTACGTTGTTAGCTCGTTCATCGCACGACAACACACGCCCTAGTTTTTGTACGACTGCCGTGCGATGATCGCAAGGCTGCCGTACAACACTCACGTCAGTCGTAAGACCGTCGTTAGATTATGAAAAGTTTCGTACGTCACCCGTACGTCAATCGCACGACTAACGCAAACTTGTACGACAGTCGAAAGATGTTCATGCGATCGAAAGAATGGGTTATCTCCTCTTGTTTAATTTTGGTATAAATACTGGGTCTGCAGGGGAAAGGTTTCATTTCACAGTAGGTCTTGACAGAGTCATGGCTTACTTGGCAAGTAAATTGCACATTAATTTGCAGCACTAACTGCTGAATATCAGGAAGACGAAATTGTAATTCTTCTGATTCACAGACGTCTTCAAGAAAGATCCAGACAAAGACGTTGGTGGGTGAAACCATGGCTCGAGCGACGTAGTTTATTCAGCCAATATTACACGCTCTTTCAAGAGTTGAAAAGAGAATTTCATGGTGTTTACGTCGGATATTTCCGAATGAGTTCCAACATGTTTGCTGAGTTACTTCTTCGTGTTGGTCCTGGTATCACAAAATCTAAAAGGTAAGTTATGCTTTAATCACTTTTTGGGTCCATTGTTTTTTTGTTGGATTTAACGCCGTAGCAACACAGTGTATAAGTTATTTCACGACGGTCAGTCTACCTACTCACTGTTCATGGAAAGGCTTAATCTTTGGATTTAGCTGTTACCAATTACTAGGCGCATACTTCCGTCAGTGACTGACTACTGTCTTTCATGATTTAGAATCAGTGGTAGGAGAGAGAATGGCCGTAGAAATTATTTCATGACCAAGTTCCGCGAAAGTGTGCATCTCCCGGGAATCAAACCTACGACCCTCGATTAGAAGGCTGGTGTGCTTCCGGCTGAGCTAGCCAATAGGCATGGTCCATTGGTATTGTAAGGATATAAGCTGCGATGGAATTAAAGTCAGACTGAACTCTTCAGTCACAGAAAGCAAACAAGATTTTTTTCATTGCGCTTTCAATAGACATCGATGATCTCATATTTTATATTATCCGTTTATTGCTCTTAGGTGACAGTAAAAACATTCATGACCCCACAGCACTGTAGCTCTTAAACTCATGATTTATGTGTTTCTGTTCTATCAAGGGTCGTGCATGTATTGAGCCAGGAGAGAAGCTAGTTATTACATTACAGTTTCTTGCCACTGGAATGTGTTATAAGTCATTTCAGTATTCATTTCGAGTGGCACATAACACCATCTCTCTGTTTGTACCAGAGGTATGCCGTATATGCCATATACGAAGAATATAAAGAAGAAGTGTTCGTTCTTCCTACTAACCCAGAACAATGACTTGAAGTTGCGAAAGCGTTCAGTAACCGCTGGAATTTTCCTCTGAAAACCACTGTACAAGAATGTCCTCCTAATGCGATGAAAACTGGAACCTATCGTTCCTGTAGATTGATCCTCCTTCATCGTCAGATTCGGGTATGGGACGCGGATCTGTAACCTCAGTTACAAGTTCCTTCTGAGGTTGAACCGGAGGTGTAACAACGGTAGTAACTTCCCCTTTCCCTTTCCTTTTGATGGCATTATGAATTGATACCTTCCTCTTCGTAATCAAAAGACTGAATGACATTTTGGGCGCGAACAATACGAATGCTTTTCATAGACTCGACAGGGTTCCTTCTTACTTTTCGCAAGGCAGCTGTGCGACTGTCGTTCCTTGTTCTTACGTTCTTCGTACGTTTCGCAGCCGACTCAGGACAAACCTTGACCGAAATGAGGGCGTCGCAAGACAGTCGCAAGATGCCCGTACGGCTGTCGCACGATCTTAGCAAGACAAACGTAGGAAAACGATTCTATAACTGACGTGCGACTGTCTCAAGAATGACGTACGGCTGTCGTACGGCAGCCACACGACTGTCTTGCGGGGTCCAAAAATCGCATAGAGATCGCAAGAAAAATAAACATATTAAAAATTTGACGTGCGACGTCTACGACGATACGATCACCTGAAAAACGCACGACTGTCTTGCGGTGTTCGTACGAAGTTCTGCGATTTTTCAGAAAATGTTGTTCGGCTGCCGCAAGCGTGATGTGAAATAGGCTTAAGAATATATACCAAAGGGAGATAATTTTAGTAAGAATATATACCAAAGGGAGATAATTTTAATTATACAAATAAAGATAGGAATATAATTTAATAAGACATTTATAACAATGAAGTAAAGCAGTTTTTTAGATATATACAATAATATGAGATTATTTATTAAGAAACATATCAAAAAGGGAGTGAATTTCATTCAAACAGGTATTTTACAAGGAGATAAATTTGTTATTTGTTAAATCTACAAAGGGAACTTACTCTTGTTCTCCTGCTTCTTCCAGTAATACTTTTTCTAGGTAGAATGGATTGGTGCTGAAATAGAGGTTTACATATAGACCCTTGTCTATAATAAGTACTCATATACACTTCCAACAGGCCAGAAACTTCTCCGTATACCATAATAATGGAGGAAAATTGACATACTTATCAAATTGTCATGGTAGGGTATACCCCTTCTGGTGGGATTCAAACCCGTAACCCCTCGGGAAACGAGATTCCAAATCCCGGGGCAGCTACCAACTGCACTATCGACCGGGTTAAAGTACAATTGCTTTCATTTTTTGGCAGAAATATTAAACAAAATAAGCAATGTTTATAATCAAAGATTATAAAGAGAAGTTTGTAAATGAAAATTCGAATTAACCAACTTACCTTTGGTGGGTCTTTTACCCCTGAAGAAGGTTCATCCTGAAAAGATAGTAAATACAAGTTCTTTCCAATAGCATATAGTACATAACTGTGAAATAAGAATTGAAGGACACACCTCATGTACAAAACAAAGGGGATAACGAAAGAAAGGTGCCACACTAAAAAATAGTTTGGATGTTACGGCTGAATATTCGTAAACATTGCAGTTTTTAAAGTGCAATTAGCATGATTAGGCCTAAACTTAAAAAAATACTTTGTTTGCCTTTTACCGACCCTAATTTTTTAGGTTGGATCGGTAGGTAGAAAGAACATTTTATTTGTTTCTTTAAGCAGAATTATTAGCGTAAAGAAACTACCGCAGAGTGATGCGATGATGGTCGTAACCAATAAAAAAAACCCCACTACATATATTTTGCGAATACATTTTTTGAGTCGGTGGCATTCTTTCGGGTCGGGAGAATAATAGGTAATGATTAATTTGTACTTCGTTCTCCAGCAATTTGGAGAAAGGTTTATTCGGCGAGCCGGATAAACTATGTACAGATTGACATTTACCTAATATGTTTATATCCTAACTGCATTTGCTTGATTGTTTAGTCTTTCAGATATAATTTAAAATTATTTGTAATTCACTTACCTTACGAATCCTCAAAAAATGTTTTGATTTTAGTCACAATGTCTAATTTAAATAAACATGTATACATCCAGATGTCACTCACATTGTTTACAGAGTCTGTCTGTTTAAAATATTTAGCTGATGCACTTTAACTCAATTTTTGTATTTATATGCGTTGTTATATTTCCTGTTTGTTTGTTAATTGTATGTTTTGTTGTTGTATTTTGTGTATGTGTGCCCTTTGTTTTTTTTATCAATTAACGTCTTAGAACATGGTTTATGTTTTAGTATAAGTGACTATATAAGTCTTATTAGCTTGGGTATGTTCGATTGTTTGTTTGTGTAATTATGTTGTAATATGTAATGTTATACCAAATCACTTTAATAAAAAAATTCATGAAGATGACTACAGGTATAAGGATTAAAGTAATGATTATGTCAAGTGTTATAAAATCTATATCTTAAAACAAATCGACGTAACAATTCTTATTCAATCTGACTGTATTCGATGAAAACAAAATAATCTATACTTTCAGATGGTAGACGAAGCAGCGTGCGGACTCTGTGGTTTAAGACGAACTCTTTAAATTTCTTTTAATACTAATTGTCAAATTATGTAATCCAAAATCGTTGAGCACTTGCATGGCTATGACTGAATGCATAAAATCATACATCGACGATGTAAACAAGTTACGTATCATACCAATTTCGTCATAAACATTATGATGAGAAAAGGTCACCTGAACGTGACCTTCGTTTAAAAAAGGCCAGATCTAAATTAGCGAGTATGCGAGCGGAAAATTTTAGATCGAGTTTTAATCAGATTGTAACTGTACATACGTAAGTTTTTTTAAAGAAAAATGTCATGCAAACTTCAATGATCTGTACTCAAGGGCAGAAGCGATTACATTTAAACACCGAGCCAAGTTGTGCTGTAAAACACACAGTCCTGTAAATCAAGGTTTTCGAGAAAGTTGATTTTAATGAATCACAAATTCAAAGATTTTCTTGGAAACATCTGTTATTTTGTTTTCGTGTAAGAGAGGATGATCAAGTTTATATCCTGTTAGTCAATCTGTTATACCGATTTTGCTTTGTGATTTCAAATACACCAATAGTTAAAATATTATAACCCTAGCCTTTTACTGCCTATGTAAAAACAGTGGGTATTAACTATTAGAACATATTTAATTTTAAACACACCAAAAGAAGTAAATACTGAAATTCTTGTTTTAAACTATTTTTGAAATATGAATAATGTTTGTAAATTTTTTGCAGTAAATCAGACTTTTGAAAAGATGTTATATTCTTTTGTTTTTTATCGCCCGAGTAACCATATTTTTATACTATCATAATATTTAGAATGTTTCTAAATGAACAAAACTAGTGCGTATTTTTTAAGACATATTAAAACATGAATACCTAAACTTAGTTTCGCTGAAAATGGGTTTTGTTGAAAGCACAACTCGTCTTGTTGTCGTATGAAATGTAGTCATTGCATCAACGAAATATGATGAAAGATTTAGTTTTTCAATATTTAGGACAAACCATAAACTGGCATGCAGTCATTCTAGTATGGTTGCCTAAACAACCGTTTTTAATAAGCTAGTCAAATTAAGATTTGACTGAGGACTAATTGCTACAGAAGCTGAACCTTGCATCATAATTTACATAAATACTTATAAATTCAGACAGACTATAATATATAGTCGTTTAGTCGTTATTGTTGAAACAGTACATAGCTGTTGCTGGAACAGAAAACTATGATTCTTTTTTAACTTTTAAAACATATGTTATGAATCGACTTTATATCGTGTGCTTATGACAAACATTAGCTGTTGTTTTGAATGAAAGCACATATTATACTCCACATAAACTTAATTTAGGGTTATATACATAACGTATACATGACACCGATTTATACATAGTTATACAGTTACTTCATATGTGATTTAGATACAGTCAAACTGTTGACCCGGGGCACGTATTATCAAGCGTCTTACGACCGATTTCAGTCGTAAATCCTTCTATAATGTATGGTTAAATTATCGTAAGATTTTGGATAATATGCTGCCCTGGTGTAGAGGAAATAGTTTTTTAACTGTTCCAAAAGTCTTAGACCAAGGGAAACAGTTAAAAACTATACCCGACACCTAGGGACAATTTTTTGACATGGAGCAGATTAATTGATCAGCTATTCGTGTGACTTTTGACAAAATTGTAGATATGAAGCACGAAATGGATATTTGATAAACAGTGTATAAAACAGAGATTAAAATGATTACAAGAATGGTCATTATACTATTTGACTAAATGAGAAAGCAAAACATTGCGATCAACAAAATCAATAGAAAAAAAGATTATACCTCCAGTTCACTCGACCTTTGAATTTTAAAGTGATGCATCATAATTAAATTAACGAAGCACTGGACATGGTTTATCGAGAACAATTAAACTGCACCAATATCACAAACTAAATGCATATTATGAGTTTTATTTTTGACTGCATATTTGGGACCCATATACTGTGTCAGAAATCTTTACTACGATTTCCTAATAC
The DNA here is from genome assembly GCA_025267735.1 of Mactra quadrangularis. Classification (NCBI taxonomy): domain Eukaryota; kingdom Metazoa; phylum Mollusca; class Bivalvia; order Venerida; family Mactridae; genus Mactra; species Mactra quadrangularis. The sequence goes on from CM046303.1 coordinate 6,399,411, forward strand.
TTAAAATCGCTTTAAATTTCATTGACAGCTCAAATATTTAATTTCAGACAGAATATTGTCGTTATTATTACAAGATAGTTAAAACACGTTTTTATTATTGTACAAATACAACAAATAGTATTATCTAACAGAATAAAAGATACATCTGATTCAAATAACTTAAATTTGAATCAACTAACTTACACTTCTTTGGATAGACATCTGATGTTTGAACCTGTGAAAAGCATGACTATCATAATCATCATCAAAAGAAGCCTGGAATAGAAAATACTTGTAAATTCAGACAGAATATATTACATAGTCATTTAGTCGTTGTTGAAACAGTACATAGCTGTTGATGGAACTAAAAGTTTTCAGTAAACGTCTTAATATTGGAATCCGTTTTATGTTGGCGGGTTTGGCAGTCGACGTCGAAATCGCCAAATAGTGACCACGCGAATATGAAATACCGCGAGATATTGACCCCGCAAATATATAACACCGCCAATTATTTATCAAAGTTCGGCGACAAAATGTACTCTCACTTCGACCGTTACTTTCCTTTTTACTGTTTACAGCGTCCATGATGTTCGAATGTTGAGAAACTGATACTGAAATTTTACCTTTTCCCCCAAAGTTACAATATACTGAAATTCTCCTTTTCTCCCAAAGTTGCAATTATAATCTTGATTTTAAGAAGTCCGTTTAATGTTTGCATTTTTGTTTAATATGTCAGTTAAGTTATGGCCCCTAATTATCTGTCCAAACTTTGGCAATGCACTGTTCTTCACGGTTAACAAATAAAGCGTTTGTTTTACAGTTGTCAATTCATTTATGACACATCTGTCAAAACTTGGGGTATAGTACCCTTCTTCATGGCATTTAAACAAATAAATTCATTCGAAAAACAAGAAAGATAATGTGGGAGCCACATTAAAGCCGGATTTTTCCGCAGATTGGAAACATTGAGAACAAGTTTATATTGTTACAATTAAGGTCATTTGATGAATTGCTTATAAGAAGGTATACAAAGGGCAATCACGAATCTTGAAGAAAAAAATATTTTCAGTTACTATTTAGTGATAGGGTTTTGTTGGTATTTGACTAACATGGCATAAGACATAAAAACTATCAATGAGAAAGATACAAAAGTAATGGTATGAAATTAGTGAGTGAATTTCGTTAAAATAAATTTTTGTATGGCAAATGGTGAAATTGTCGAAACAAAATGGCGGGAAAATATTACTGGAAAATGCCAGTATACTACAGAAATGAATTCATAGAAACTGACTTTCATCAAAGGCCTTTATTCTGAAATTAGCTATCACCAAACGTGACATTTATTTTTCGATGGAAGTAAGTTTCTATGAATTCATTCCTTATAATTACAACCTTTCTGGGCGAAATTTGCGTTGATATCAAGAACTATATTTTAGTGCTTAAGAGCCGAATGCATTGTAGTGCGGAATAATCTTGGTCGTACACAGGTCTTTGAAGCCAGCCGTCGGCCATTTTATTTTTCGCTTCGATGCAATTTTTTAAGGATTTTATGTCATAACAGAACCCGTTATGCAAAGAAATGTAAGTAATTGGATTTTTATTTGTATAAAAAGAGCACTAAAAGGGAAAACCAAGATTGTGTAGCTTTAAAAAAAACGTGTAAACAAGTTGAAAGTTTTACGCTTTTCCCGTGCGTTTATTAAGGTAGAGATCAACTAGCTATTTATAATAAAGTTAAAAGTGAAACTGAAATGTTTATTTCGGTTAACATTAATTGCCTAATTTATTTTCAATATGATATTATCGGACCATTTTTCATGCTTTCAATGATTTATTTCTTTTATTGACAAGCATGGCTTTTGTTTTGTGTGTAACAGTGATAAAATAGATTTTTCATTCATGAAATTAGTACCGGTATAAAGTAATTTAAAGTTATGAATATTTATGAATTCTTGTTGGCAACTGCGTTTATACGGAACTGAAAACATATATTTTTCAAGTCACGCGTGCACTTTTGACCAATCCAATCGTATTATGTCGTTTAGGTAGTAATTATAGTAATTATGTGCTATTGGAGAGATCGAACATATGACTGCAAAATGCCAGTATACTTGCTATTGGAGAAATCCAACATACTGAAAACTTTAACGTTGAAAATACAAAGGGAAATAATCCATAATTAAGCAAGGTAAAGTTGTAGTTACTGTCTAATTCTTTTCAACGGATGGTATGTAATCATTGCATGAAATTTCGTAAACATCTAACCATAAACGGCAGAGATATTCAACATACTGAAAACTTTAACGTTGAAAATACAAAGGGAAATAATCCATAATTAAGCAAAGTAATGTTGTAGTTACTGTCTAATTCTATTCAACAGATGGTATGTAATAATTGCATGAAATTTTGTAAACATCTAACCATAAACGGCAGAGATATCCAACAATTTGAAAACTTAAACGCAAAAATAACAAAAGGAAATAATCCATAATCACGGCAGGTAAAGTTATGGTAACTCTATTTTTTGTAAAAAAGGGTATGTAATCATTGTATGAAATTTCGTAAAGATCTAACTACAAATGGTAGAGATATCCAACAATTTGAAAACTTTAGCGCAAATATTTCAAAGGGACATAATTCATAATTAAGCCATATACAGTTGTGGTTACTTACTAATTCTGTTCATCACACGGTATGATATCATTGTATGAAGTTTCGTAAAGATCTGACAATAAATGGCAGAAATATTAATCTAATTATGCTAAATAAAAAACTTTAACACACTTGTTAACAACACCGGACGACCATACGCCCGTCCGTATGAGTATTTCTTTTGGTATGATTATTATCTCCTTCGACTGATATCAGACTGGGATTTTGCCTGGTAGACTTATAGGTGATAGTATAAGATTAGTATACGATATTCTATTCTTTGCTGAAAAAATGCAATATCCCTGGCATGTTGCTACTCATTGATTTTGCAGCATTTGACTCTGTCTCGTAGGTATACATGTTTAATGCTTTATAGTATTTAACTTTGGAGAAAGCTTTACTAAATGGATTAAGCTTTTTTTTATACAAATATTGAATCATGTGTCATAGTTAATGGCCATTTGTCAGACTGGTTTCCTATCCAGAGTGGTTGCCGGCAAGGTGATCGAATTTTCCCCATACATGTTCATAATCTGTGCAGAAATCATGTCACTTTTAATTAAGAACAATTCAGACATTCATGGTATGAACATCAATAATACAGAATTTTTAATATCTGAGTATGCAGACTATACCCCTGTTCTTCTAGGTGGTTCTGAAAAGTCACCAAGAGAAACCATGCAATGATTTTAGAAATGTTATGCAACACTTTTCAAAATGGAGTTTAACCCCTATTGGAAAAATGGTATTTTTAAAAACATTAGCCCTCCCTAAAATTAACCACTTACTTATTAGTCTACCCTCACCCACTAAAAATATTCTAAATCAATTGCAAAATCTATGCTTTAAATCTGTATTGAACCATGGGCCGGATAACATAAAAAGAACTCAAATCGCACAAAAATATGAATATGGCAGTTTAAGAATGGTTGTTATAAAAAAATTTGTTACACCCCTCAAATGTACATGGTAAAGAAGAATACTCACAAAACAATCAAAGTACCAAGATTTTGTATTGTCTGAGTATCCCTGCATTTGGAAAATTCCTTCATTTAGCGGTAAGTTCATAAGAAATAATTTGAAAAATGAATCTAATCCATTTTGGAATGATTTTCTTCTAAATCTATAAGCAATTAATGAGAAATTATCTGTTGAAAGCAGTACTATTCAGTCAAGTCAAATCTGGCACAATAGTACATTTGAAATTGGTGGCAAAAGTACCTTTTACAAAACTTTCTATGATAAAGGGGTTATCTTAACTAATGGTTTATTTAATGAAAATGATCAACTAATGTCATTTGAAGACTTTATAAATAAATGGAAAGTAAAAACTAATTTCTTACAGTATAATAGTGTTGTTAGATGTGTAAAACATGTACTTAATATAAATAACATTGATCTGCCATTATACAGTTTGGCCCAACGTATACATCCATTCATTATCAAGTTAATAAATTTAACTAATAAGGGAAATAGAATGATATTTGACATCCTATTAAAAATCACTGTGTTAGAAATCTCAAAACAAATGGATTGAAGATCTAAACCTGCAAAGACTTGGAACCCTTTATACAAGAATATTTATAAAGTCACAAAAGACTTCAAACTACATTTGCTTCAGTACAGAATTTTTAATAGAGTCTTTGGCCCAAACCATTTACGTTTTAAAGTCGGTGTAAATGAAAATGAGAATTGTACATTCTGTAGTCAGTTTCCAGAAACTATACCCCACCTATTTTTGATTGTTGCTTTACACAGCAGTTCTGGAAAAAACTTAAACAGTTGGCTCCAAAACAATCACAACCTATCGTTGGCTGGTTAAAATAATGAAATTCTTTTCGATACTATTAAAAAATTCAATAGTATTAAACATAATTTGTGACTAAGCGAAAGAATATTTATTTTAATGTAAAACAATTTTTTTACCTAACCTAGAATTGTTTATATTAAAACTCAAAACCTACATCCTATGTGAACGTTACAATGCTCGAAATACTGATAAAATGACAAAATTCCCTACTATCTGGCACAATTTTTCAGCATTCTGGCCCCAACACTAACCTGACATTTAGACATGTTAACAATATAGTTGTGTGTAATTTTGCACTTGCTTCTAACTTTAGCACTATTTAAGTTCTATCGGTGCTTTTCTAGCTTATTTTTGTGTTTTTAATAAAAATATGTACCTGACAAATGCCTATGACCTTTAGTTAGTTGTTTGTTATAATATTTCTATATTCCTTAATTCCATTTTGGAAAGATTGTTTTAGCATATTTTTTAAGAAATATACACGCTATACATTATGAATATATGCTTTAAAATATTTGTAGTTTTGCTAATCAATAAAAATTGTAGTAAAAATTGATGCACACTTTATATATCAATCTTCACCCCGAGATAAGAATGAAAACATAAATTAGTTATATTAAGATAACGCAATGTCTGTATTAATAACATATTGTATTGTATTACTAATCTTGTTATGTGTCATGTACATATCCTCCAGGCTACATTTACATGCATGTATTCTTATATATTTTCCAAATAATGATATAACTGTTTATATATGTTTGTAAATGTTGATTGTACCATGTACATATCCTCCAGGCTACATTTACATGCATGTATTCTTATATATTTTCCAAATAATGATATAACTGTTAATATATGTTTGTAAATGTTGATTGTACCATATACATATCCTCCAGGTTGCATTTCTTTTTTAATATATGTTCCTATTTTTTCCAAATAGTGATACATGTACAACTGATTATGTATGTTTGTAAATCTTTAATGCCTTATATACATGTCTGCTAGGTTAATTATAATGTATATATTCTTATATATTTTCCTATTTGTTCCAAATATTGATATAACTGTTTATATATGTTTGTAAATGTTTATTGCCTCATTTAGGGATCCATTCCCGTGACAATGTAGATTATATTTATAATCAAAACTATGTACTATGTACACGTTTCTTGAATAAACTAATGTTCTGTTCTGTTCTGTTCTGTTCTGTGATATAAATAATAATATAAAGACCGGTTAAGAAATCAATGAACTATTTGCAAAGGTTATTTCTGCCACTGTACTCAAAACAGAGAACAAACCCATTTACGATCAGAAAGAAGTTAATCGTTAATATGAGTATCCCAGGATACTGTGATGGAGAGTCTTTGATCATATCCAACTCAATTTATCCAACTCTATACTATTTAAAAATGAGAAATTTTACCGATTACGTAAATTCTATATGTTAATCAACTTACTTGATCGGGCATGCGCATCTTTGGCATCACTGATGCAACCTAGAAAGACGATTTATAAAAATTCTTTTAATTAGCATACAGTACGTACATGTGGACGCATCTTACTCGTAAGCACTAAACAGAAGGACTGATGATGGAAAAATGCCTCGCACAAAGTAAATAAAATGGTTTGAATATTGATTACATTGCAGCCTTTAAACAAGAAGTCAACGATGGCCTTGAATTGTTCGACTGACCAATTTGAACCTCTGGCAACGATTTAATCGATCTTATTTGCATTCCAATAGAAATGTCTAGAGTTAAAGTACCTAAGTTATATAAGCATATGTAAAATCAAATGAACTGTGCAATGGGGTCAATTCTGCCCCTGGGATCACAATCTTGAAACAATTTGATAGAAGTCAATTGGTATAGGGTTGATGCTTGACCATAGAAGATTTTACTATTTTTTATAACTAGGGCCTTGTGACCTTGTGTTTAAAACCAGACCACTTATATTCGAACATGATCCAGCTATCATCGAAACAAAATTTCTCAACATATTATCTAGATAATTCAACAAAAATGTAACCGCTGAACTGTTAACAAGGCTTTTTTATATTTAGGCTCAGTGATTAAGATTTTTGACGCATGGGGCTCACCTGAATTAGATTTTCGAGAGATAAACACTATGGCCATTTTGCATAAAGATTGAATAAGAACAGATATTTTAATGATTTAACCTAGTGACCTAGTTTTAAGCCGTACATGACAAACTATTAAAATCAATAAAATTATACATTTAACATAGATAAAAAATTACCAAATCCATTAAACTCCGTCGGAAAATGTGACCTCTAGATGTTTAACACGGTATTTTTTATATGACACAGTGACGTAATTCTTTTTTCCTAGATAACCAGTTATTGAAGTCTTCCGAGATTACGTAAAGCGTCACAGTTTGACAAAGTCAACTAATATCAAACACAATAAGTTATATTTATAACTGAACATCAAATATTTGAAAAGCCAAATAATAAATGAAAACACGCTTTTTTATAATCGCACAAGTATTATAAACAATATTTCTGACAAACACAAGTACTATTTGTTATAAAAATCTAAATTCGTACCAAAATTATCATTGCGTGTAACATCGGGCGATCAACATATCGATAATGCTTTCCAAATAGTCCAACCTACAAAAATATGTTATGTCAAACACAATATAGTATATAGACATTGGTACCAGAAAGTATATATATCTGCTACTTGATTTAGTTTAAAAATGTAATAGTTGTAGTTTTGTTATAAACACTTAAAACGCTCCACAACCACATTACAAGTACACGAGGATAATATACATTACATTTATATCTTCATCATGAACCTTTGATTTGTGCAATCATTGACGAAAGTGTATGAATACAATGCTGTAAATGGAGTTTCTTTTTAGAACTGACTTTTATATAGTTTCAAGTTGATAGAGGTTTATTGACTTGTTTTTTTTACTCACAGTAAACATTTGACATTACTGACCATTTTTAAATAATAATATCGTGAAACAATTTGTGTTAATGTTGTTCATGTCATCTACGGCTCATTAATACATGATTTAATAATCCGAGAAAATAAACACATTTTCATGTCTCCCTCTCATTGTAGAGGACCACATTGGATACAAGAAATGTTCTCTTTTCTGTGTCATTATTGTATCTTTTTGTGAGATAATTTTTCTCTATTGATTATCAATTGGAATTTTTCATCAATAATTGATTTATTAATCCACTCCCATTTCTTTAACATATTCATTAATTTAGTTCAATTTTTTAACCTGCAAATGTTTTATTGATGATTTATTTCTATCTGTTTGATGAATCATAATGCAATTTGAAGTGCAATCCTGTTGTGCAAAAATGTTTATGTGCGTTACCATGTAAACACTCACTATACCTAATTTAATCAAAGTACTGCTAGAAAGGTTTTCATGAAATTAATAAATGCGTATCATATCACTGTATTCTTCAAAACGTTTAACAAGTGCTCCGCTGGGCGAGGAAGTACACGCTGTCCAAATCAGGAACATGCAGCAGATAAAGGCCTGTAGCAATGAAAATGGCAAAAGACTGTTCAAACGACACCTGTTGATGGTTTTGAATTTTGAAATGTCTGCAACAAAACAGGTTTAAATATAAAGTCATCATTTTTAAAAGCGTTTTGTCACTACCGTTGCCTCACTACATTGTAAGTTGCATTTACATTAAACATTCATCCCTCTTATATCAAAAAATTTCAGCATAGAATTCATTAAAACACTACTGAATACGATTCATATGTTTTACTATTTGTGCTCTTTTAATGTCGACTACTGAGGAGGATGAAGTTTACAATTTATCAAAAAGGAAACTGGTTGCAAGCATGGAGAGGATCAAAAGAGCTTAGAAAGATAGATTCATAAGTCATTGTTTTGAATTGATAAATGTTTTTATAGATTTATTGGTAGCTTGGACGATATAGTTAATGCAGCCTAAAAGTCTTTAATGCACTTAAACATAATGTTTGATAATTAAAAACCTACAGGTATATTAAAAAGCTAAATAGGTATTGCAAAAATACCTTAAACGTTAAACTATGAAGCAAGTGAGTGCAAAATAATACATCATAAATTGGAGCTGGTACAGATCAACAATTTTGAAAAAAAGAACTGTAATTTTCAGTTGAAACGCGCTATAAATTAGTAAAATCATGTTCCAACATTTTGTACAGCTGAATATAGTATAGCATATATACAGACTGTCACATGTGATGTGTATATAATTGACAGTTTTGATTGCAGAAAAATTGTTGTTTTCTCAAATGGTTTAATTGTAAAAACATTTAGTGTCCCTTCTTAATTCAATTATTTTAGATTCTTAGACTAAAATTAAAGCATCAATGAAAATACCAATATTGATTGAAAATAACTTATGTCCAGCTGTTTATTATTTAAATGGAGCACATTTAATATAATACAATGTGATTCCTTTGGCATTGGTAAACATCTAATTTTTAAGATCGGTCATCATACTTAAATATAATAAGAATAAAAGCATATTTTTAAGCCATATCACTAATTCTTAGTAATAGAATCAATGGTATAAATCACATAAAGTATTAGTTTTAAAAACAAAATTTGCTTGATGTTCAAATGTTTCACTGACATGATGATATTTAATTACAATCTTTTAAAATGTAACAGATTTACTCTACAGCAGTACAGGACCATACTGTCGTCTGCTTGCATGGTTTTTACTACTTTATCAATGCAAAACCGGTTTTGTCGTGATTGCGTTGATATGAAAAGATTTCAAATTGCCTCGAATTAACAATAAAATATGCAATTAGAAAGCTTATCGGGCAGGTGACGCACCGCTTTGCAAAATACCTATGGCAAGTTCTCGTTCTTGAAGCGACATTCAAGCCATTTCTTGATAACTGGTTGTGCCTATCAACACACCGGAATTTTTCACCAAAACTGGCCATGTGGGATTTTTGCACGAGAAGCATGCCCATTTCCGCTTTTCAGCACATGCACGGCAAAACAATTTTATATCAATTAAAACATGAAAATCACTCAAGCAGACCACAGAATAGAATAAAATCCTTATATTTTAAACTGATTTACATTTCGTCCGCATTTTTTCCTTACTCGATTCGGACTTGAATCTTATGTGTTAGGAGGAATCATTAGTATTGATTTGTAAGACGTCAATGTGCACGAAAGTATTTCTGTATTTCAATACTTTGGTTTAAATTAGGGTTAACGCCGTATCAACACATTTTTGGTCATTTTATGGCGCCCAGTGCAGCTAATTCACTACTGCATGCACAGGTCATGCGTGAAATTCCTGTTAAATTCCCATGAAAAAAGCAAAAGCCATTAAATAATAGCATTAATTATTGTATCAATTTATTTAATAGGTTCCGTAAAATTAATGTGGACCAGTCTAAAATACCATAAAAAAACCTAGTATGACCATGAAAGGTACCATTAAACTTGCGAATCTGTATCTCAAAAAACAATGCCCTTAAAAAACTGAAATTCTGCATTTGCAAGTTTTAACAGTCATATTCATGGAACTTAATTCTATTTAATTTCCATTTATTATTTTTCTTGGGAAGACAAAACAAATCAAGTTTTGATTTAGAAGACCATTAAATCTCATTATAATGGCCATGAATTCAAACTTTTGCATTTTAATAGCACTGAAAATAAAAATGTATCCCTTAAAATGCCATTAATTAAATATCTCATTTTGGAGGTAGAGTAGGTTAAGTCATTTAAATACAGACATTCACCATTTAAATGTCATTAAAGAATGCTTGCACAAATGATAAAAAATCCATGTATATGCTAGCATTCAAATTATGCTATTTTGTTCTTTAAGAGTCCAGGAACAACATACTAACAGTTGATGTTGTGACATACATTGAGAATAACAGAACAGTTTAATCACAATCTACATTACATCCATGAATAGTCTTGTTTGTTTGTTTTGTTTAACGCCATGTCGGCACATGTATGAACTTATCCTAGTCAATGAAACAAACCGTTCTATAATTAGTTTTTTGCATCTTGAGTATAGTATTGTAAATTTGTAGGGTTTTAGCGCCTAAATTTATTAAAAGTCTGGAAAAGGAGGCTTTTTTGTAATACAATTACATATTTACCAAGGGAATTTACTTAAATTGATAGTGTTTTGATTAAAAACATCATATATTTAAGTTTTCAATAAAGTAAACTCTATAGTATGGAATTTATCCAGAAATTGTAATACTTTGATAGGTTGAATGCTAAATTATTATTTTTGGATTAAATCCTACTCTGTGAAAATGATCACATCCGAATCACTGCTGACCATATTTGGACCATGGTTACCAATTATATGACCTTGATATACCATCACAGAAATTGAGGACAATGAAATGGTTGTGGTATTAATATGTTATGACCATGTCCATATCGTTGATCAACATAGTCAAAGTAAAGATATGTTTTGATCATGATGAAAATCAAAGTCAAAACAATAGCTATCATGGTTATTCAACTTAAATGAAGACAATAACATGTGGAATATTTTGGCTATGTTTTGAATTATTATTATTATTATTATAGCGCTATTTTCATATTGAATATATTTTCAAAAGCTCTTCACAACCATATGCATAATTTAGAAATACGAGGTTAAATAAAAACAAAGATGAAGAAAGATTAAGAAATGATAAAATATAAAAACATAAACTGACTTATACAAAACTAAGAATTAGTGATCAATAAGGTGCTCCTAGTAGTTTAAAAACAATATAACAAGTGGATTTTAACAGTAAAAGACAGTGAATGAGTGATAATAGATTGTTGGTAGAACGGCAGCCAAATAGCCAATAGGGAATCAGGCTAGATGCCATGAAAATCCATGATTGCAACGTGCAAAGTTGGATTTTAATCAAAGGCTCCCGCCCGAACATTCATCCGTATCTGTGCCCGCGCGCCCCACCAACCATCATGCAGTATATAGTGGTCAGGTAAAGTAAAAGTGATAATGGCTATGATTAGATTATAAATAAAGGCAGCCATCGACCAATGGGAACCAGACAAGATGCCTTGAAAAATCCATGATTGCAAGATGCACAGTTGGATTCTAATCAAAGGATCCCTATAGAACATCCATCAGCGTCAGCGTCTAATTGCTTAGATAAAGTTTAAATGATATAGGAAATGATTAGATTATAAATTGAAAGGCAACCACTAGCGAATAAGGAATCCAGCCAGATGCCTTGAAAAAAATCCTAGATTGCAAGGTGCAAAGATGGATCCCAATCCATGGTTCCGGCAGAACATCCATAAGCGAAAGCGCCTGATTGGTTAGATAAAATATTAATCTTAAAGTCAATGAGTATTAAATCGGTGGAAAGGCAATAGGAATCTGGCTAGATGCCCTGAAAATCCATAATTGCAAGGTGCAAAGTAGGATTTCAATCTAAGGATTCCGCCAGAACGTCCATCAGTGTCAGCGCCTGATTGGTTAGATAAAGTATTAATCTTAAAGGTAATGAGTATATAATCGTTAGTAAAGCAACTCCAGTCAATAGGGGAAACTGGCTAGATGCCCTGGAAAATCCATAATTGCAAGATGCAAAGTCGGTTTCCAATCCAAGGATCCAACCAGAAAATCCATAACGCGGTCGCACATTATTTTTTAATAAACCTAGTGCATAATTATGGTTCGGAGTTAAGAATTTAATAATTTCATAATATCATGGCGTTGTATGTTCGTAGTTTGGGTATATTGCAAGATCATTTAGCCAGATAGTTTATTTTGATTAAAAAAATTATCACTGTAGTATTAACATTACAACTGGTCTTATTAATAAACAATTTTAAGCAGCACAATATTGGTTCATTTTACTGGTCTATTAAAAAGTCGTAGTTTATTGTCCCATGATGATTGATTTAGTGATCATAGTAATTAATAAACAAGTAGGTGTTTAACTTTTTCTTAAAAGTATTAAGAGACTTGGCACACTTGAGTGAATCCGGAAGTGAATTCCACAGGTTTGGCGCCGCATGACTGAAACTACGAGTACCAAAAGTAATTGTCCAAGACCGTGGGACTGTAATAGGTAATGAGTTGCTAGAACGGAGGTATCTGTTTGGTTTGTAAACATCTTGGATATAAATGGGAGATCGGTGGTTAAGTGCTTTATATGTATATATCAAGATCTTGTAACTGATCCGTTGACAAACAGGGAGCCAATGAAGTTCTCTGAGTACTGGTGTTATATGATCATGACGATGGCTTCTGGTGATAATTATTGCTGCCGAATTCAGGTACAGTTCAATTCCATTCCAAGTTAATGATACAACATGGCTTTATTTACATCTCTTTTGATCATTACTGTCATGATAACTTCAACATTGTCAAATCTTTGATCAAAATCAATGTGTTAACATCAGGTTCAATTCAATTCCATTTCAAATTCCTATAACATAGCTTGAACTACACCTCTTTTGACAATTTTGCAGGGTCAAGAACAAGCAGATATTATTAATGAGATAAAATAATTGTCTTTCACAATTTTAACGTAATATTTTAAACCTATGTGAACACTTTCTTAGATGATAAAATCTCAGTAAGGGGTATCTCACACAGTACTGACAATGTCAATAAACTGTTCATGAACTGGTTTTGAACCGGTATGTACATATTAACTGTATGCATGATTTGTTCATATACAATAACATGAATAGTGTATCATCAAATAGCTGATATAAAACAGCAGAATAATCTATCCATTGTCAAGTAGAATTATGATCCTTGAAAAATAATAATAAGAGACCCTGAAGCTTCATATTTTCTTATTTCAGCGGAAACTACTGTGTATCAGCTCAATACATATACATGTACTGGCTTTTATCCCAACCTTAAAAAAGATGGCTGAAAAGTACTATACCGCCTTTTTCAAAAACGAAGATTTTTACTAAAAGTTGAATTGTTATTAGGCATCTATTGTCGTCATCAAAAAATCTCCAATATGACAAAAATGATAAATACAAGTAAGTATAACAGCCGTTTCACGTTAAGTTCAGCAATTATCGAGAAAATATGTCACATGAATTTTATGTTGTAGCACTCAAAAATTTTGTAAAAAAATGTAAACTTCAACCTTCTACGGACTTAAAATGAGAAGTGGTTAGGCTCATAAATGTTTATGTTTTCGGCAAGGGCATATGTCTCCCAGACACAAATTAGGTAAAAAGCCATGCTATATTCTTAATAAAAAATATTATGTGACATAATATTTCTGCATTTGCTTAACTTAACATAAAACGGCTGATAAGTGCTAACGGCTAATTCATAATTTTTGACAAGTCATAAACATGCACTGATATAAATATGTTGAATATTATCATTTCATATCTTTCAATTTAGCAATTTACATGTGAATGTGATCATCCTTTTAATGTTTTTTGTTGTAAGGCGCAAGACCAAAACACACCTTGTCAGTTAAAACAGTGTCCTTCTCTCATCGTTCATGGTAAAAGAATGGAAATGCAACCATTCTTCTTCTTCTTATACGTTAGGTCATGAGTCTTCATAGACTAATTTTGTCCTCACTAGGGGGATGAGACAGTCGTACTGTTACCAATTCAAAATATATAAAATACCCCATACGGGATGTTTAATTATGTACAGGGTTAAAGCTATTTACATGGCTATGACTGACTAAGTCGTTCTAGAGGGTGAGGCTCTAAGCTGAACTAGAGCGGTCTTAACCCATTCTAGACAGGTGGCATCTATGACTTTGACTGGTAGCTGGTTCCATGGTGCGTTGGTAGAAGGAACTGTTATGCACAGTAGATGCCGCTGCGGCCTGCTGGAACGTTGACCTTCCTCAGGTTCTGGTGTCGCCGTGTTTGAGGATGGTGTTTGGATCTATGGCTACCAGTTTGTTCCAGATCTTGTCAAGAAGGATCAGACGATGGTCTCTTCTCATCTCCTGCAGTGGTTGCCATGCAAGGTGCAAGATCTTGAGCATACGTGACACACAGTCTCTGCTATCAGAGTTCTGCCCTAGTAGTTGTTGCAGACGAACCTTGCTTCTCTTCTCTGGACTTGTTGACGATTAGAGTCGCTTGCTAGATAAGGGTCCTAAGCAGCCGATGCATTATTCAGAATGTCCTGCCTGTATTGAATGAATTGTTTTACTTGGCTTCACTTCATGAATCTTTTTTAAATTTCATCAGATGGATGGTGTTGATTACATGCATTTCATCACTTCCAGTTTTTTTTGTTAATTTCTGTTGCACAAATGTAATGGGCATCAATAGAAAGTCATAAAAAACACTTAAACCTGTTCAGTATCTTTTAATGGTACCATAAAAACTAGTGAAAACTCTTTTAATGGCATAAGACTATCATTAAAAAAGTAATGGCTCTTATCCTTTAACCTGTTAATGGGATTTTCATGCCAATATTTTATGCCATTTTATGGCCCATTTATTATGTACCCATAAATGAATATTCATTGGGTTTTTAGACATTCATTTTTTAATGGTATGCTTAAAGTCTTTATTTAATGGCAATTAATATCCAGCATTGTTTTTCATGGTACATTTCATGGTCCTTAAAATGATAGTTTTAACATCTTGTTTTAATAAGATTTTTGAAGGATATAGGAATGGATTTTTAATCCATGCCGTTAAAAAATGACCATTTAAAGGTTAAAGGTTAAGAGGGGTTTTAATAGCATGAAAATAGCATGAAAACTATGTTAAAATATTAATGGTATTTGCATGGCCTAATTGATGGCAGTTGCGGGCAGTAGTGTAAGCTGGTTTTCCTGGACCCTTGTCCATAACCAAAACTCGCATACACTTCCACAAGGCCAGAAACTTCTCCGTATACCATATTAATGGAGGAAAAGGTGATATGGAGCACGACATGAATATTTGTTTAAAAGTGTATGAAACGGAGATTGATTTAAATGTTTGCAAGAATGGTCATCATACTATTTGATTAAATGAGAAAGTAAAACATTATAATACATTAATATATATAAAATATGCTAATTTAAATACTTTACGACCAAATTCATATAAAAAATGATAGTATATCTCCCTTTAGTGCTGCCTCATGTTTAAATTAACGAATAAAAGGTCCAGTACAGTGTTCATCGGGAAACAGTTAATTGCATCAATATCCCTAATTAAATGTATACTAAGTTATTCATACCATATAATAATATAAAAGCCGATTAATAAATCAATGAAATATTTACAACGGTTATTTCTGCCATTGTACACCAAAAAGTAAACAAACCCCTTTACCATCAGAAAGACATTTATCGTTAGTAAGATCCAAAGTTCTGTGATAGAGAGACTTTGATCATACCCAACACAATTTATCCAATCAAAAATGAGAAGTTTTACCGATTATGTAAATTCTATATATTAAACAACTTACTTGTGACATATCATGCTCTGGCATCGTTGGTGGAACCTACAAAGACGATTTATAAAAAAAAATTTATTAGCATACAGTACGTACATGTGGACGCATGTTACACGTTAGTACTAAACAAAAGTGCTGATGAAGGAAAGGTACCTCGCGCATTGTTAATAAAATGGTTTTTATTTTGATTACATTGCAGGCTTTAATCAAGTCGTCAACGATGGCCCTGAATTGTTTGACTGACCAATTTGAACCCCTTTGCAACGATTTAATCAATCTTATTTGCAGTCCAATAGACATGTCTAGAGTAAAAATACCTAAGTTATATAAGCATATGTAAAATCAAATGAACTGTGCAATGGGGTAAATTCCGCCCCTAGGATCACAAGTTTGAAACAACTTGATAGAAGTCAATTGCTTTAGGCCTTGATGCTCGACCATAGAAGACTTTGCTATTTTTCATAACTAGGGCCTTGTGACCTAGTGTTTGAAACCAGGCTACTTATATTCGAACATGAGCTAGCTATCATCGAACCAACGTTTTTGACATATTATCTGGATAATACATATAAAAGTAATATTATATCTCCATTTCTATTTACTTTTGAATAGTACAGTACTGTCTCATGTTTAAATTAACGAATAAAAGGTCCAGTACAGTGTTCATCGGGAAACAGTTAATTGCATCCATATCCCTTATTACATGTATACTAAGTTATTGATACCATATAATAATATAAAGGCCGATTAATAAATCAATGAAATATTTGCAACGGTTATTTCTGCCACTGTACTCCAAACAGTAAACAAATCCCTTTACGATCAGAAAGAAGTTTATCGTAAGCATGATCCCAGGATACTGTGATAGAGAGACTTGGGTCATATCCAACACAATTTATCCAATTCTATACTATTTAAAATGAGGAGTTTCACCGCTTATGTAAATTCCATATGTTAAACAACTTACTTGTGACATATAATGCTGTGGTATCGCTGGTGGAACCTAGAAAGACGATTTATAAAAAAAAATATTAGCATACAGTACGTACATGTGGACGCATGTTACACGTTAGTACTAAACAAAAGGGCTGATGAAGGAAAGGTGCCTCGCACAGAGTAATTAAAATGGTTTTAATATTGATTACATTGCAGCTTTTAAACAAGAAGTCAACGATGGCCCTGAATCGTTCGACTGATCAATTGGAACGATTTAATCAATCTCATTTGCAGTCCAATAGACATGTCTAGAGTTAAGATTTTTGAAGTTCTTTTTATATAAACATACGTAAAATCAAATGAAATGTGCAATGGGGTAAAATATTTTACTATCTTTTCATCATCGAAACAATGTTTCTGACATATAATTTGGATAATTCAACAAAAGAATGTAACCTCTAAACTGTAAACAATGCATTTTTTCATATTTGGGCTCAGTGACCAAGATTTTGGACGCATGGGACCCACTTAAATTAGATTTTCGAGAGATATACACTATGACCATTTTGCATAAAGATTGAGTGGTAACAGACATTTTGAATGATTTAACCTAGTGACATAGTTTAAAGCCGTACATGACCAACTATTAGATTTAATATAGATTTAACTTAGATAAAATTTTTACCAAATCCATGTAAATCTGTCAAAAAATGTGATCTCTAGAGGGTTAACAAGGTACTCTTTTTATATGACATAGTGACTTAAATCTTTTATCCTCGATAACCAGTTATCGAAGTCTTCTGAGATTACGTAAAGAGTTACAATTTGACCAAGCCATTTAATATCAAACACAATAAGTTATATTTATAATTGAAAATCAAATATTTGAAAAGCCAAATAATTAATCAAGACACGCTTTTTATAATCGCAGAAGTATTACAAATAATATTTTTGACAAACACAAATACTATTTGTGATAAAATCTAAATTCGTACCAAACTTTCGAAACTGTGTAACATCGGACGAACATCATATCTATAATGCTTTCCAAATTGTTCAGCCTAAAAAGAGAAAAAAATGTTATTTCAAACAGAATATAGTATATAGACATTAGTACCAAAATGTATATCTATCTGCTATATGATTTAGATTAAAAATACAATAGTTGTAGCTTTGTAAGAAATGCTTTAAAAGCTCCACAACCACATTACAAGTACATGCAAATTTGGGATAATATACATTACATTTATATCTTTATCATTAATCTTTAAATTGTGTAATCATTGACGATACCGTATGAATACAATGCTGTAAATGGAGTTTCTTTTTTGTTGTTTATTGTCATCTATGACTCATTCATAAATGATTTAATAATCCGAGATAATAAACACAATTTAATGTCTTCCTCTTATTGTAGAGGATCACCTTTGAAACAAGAAAAGTTCTCTTTTCTGTGTCATGATGGTATATTTGTGTGTGATAATTTATCTCTATTGATTTTTTACACACCTTGTACCTTCGTAATATTTTTATTATATATAGTTATATTGATATCTATTGTTTTTTCATCAATCATTGATTTATTTATGCCTGCTTCATTAACACATTCATTAACATAGTTCACATTTTTATCCTGCATATGTTTCTTTAATTATTTATTTCTATCTGTTTGATGAAACATAATGCAATTTCAAGTGTAATTTTGTTGTGCAAAAATGTTTATGTGCGTTACCATGAAAACATTCACTATACTAAATTTAATCAAAGTACTGTTAGGAAGGTTTTCCTGAAATTAATAAATGCGTATCATATCACTTCACAACGTTTAACAAATGCTCCGCTGGGCGAGGAAGTATACGCCCGTGTGCTGTCCAATTCAGGAACATGTAGCAGATAAAGGCCTGTAGCAATGTAAAAAAGATTTCGTTTCTTGAAACATAGATGCAGAGCTCTCGTTTTTCAAAATCTTAAATTCTTGAACTGGATGATCAGAAAAAAGATATCCCACCTATTGATCTATTTTCGAGTTCAACATTTTGCTCACAAACTAACTGTTCTGTGCGATGCTATTCTAAACATCATGAGTAAAAATTGTTTTTGTACCTGAAACAACGTGACGATGTTTACATTTTTATATTCCCCCGTCAACTTAACTGAATTAATTTAACATGTTTTTGTTTTTTATCAATGCTCTCGCACTTTCGAATAAGGGTTCACCACAAGGAATCTTCACTGTTATATATATTTTTAGCGTTTGATTTTTTATGTGATTATTACAATAATCGTTTATCAAAAGTTTTCTCTGTAATACACATGTTAGAAATGTTGAATCCCTTCATTTACCTCAAAAAGTAGTTTTTGTAGTAAGCAGCTATACTGATTTCTCAAAATTGGCGTATATTTTTGTTCTTCGAAAAACTAATAAAGTCATCATTTTTAAAGACGTTTTGTCACTATCGTTGCCTCACTACATTGTAAGTTGCGTTTACATTAAACATTCACCATTTAAAAGAACTTGCAATTAATACAGAAAGACGGATTCATAAGTCATTGTTTTGTATTGATAAACGTTTTTGTAGATTTATCGGTAGCTTGGAAGGTATAGTGAATGAAGCCCAAAAGGCTTTAATGCACCTAAACATAATGTTTGATAATTAAAAACCTACAGGTATATTAAAAAGCTAAATAGGTAATGCAAAAATACATTAGACTATGAAGTGAGTGCAAAATAATACATCATAAATTAGAGCTGGTGAAACAGATCAACAATTTTGAAAAGACGAGCTGTAATTTGCAGTGCTATAAAATAAGTAAAATCATGATCCAATATTTTGTACAGCTGACTATAGTATAGCATAGATAAAGACCCTGACATGTGATGTATGTTAGTTACCTCATTTAAGAAATATCATTCATTTGTAGCCAGTTATTTTGATTATAAAAGAGTCAAAATATAGCCTGTTTGTAACCATTTTTATTTAAATTTACTTGCAGCTGACAATAGCGAAACTAGAACAACTACTTCAACATCTCCAGTTAAATACCTACATGCTCTTTTTGCAGTATAATGCATAATTGACAGTTTTGATGGCAGAACAATGGTTGTTTTCTCAAATGGTTTAATTGTAAAACCATTTATTGTCCCTTTTTAATTGAATTATTTTAGATTGTTAAACTAAAATTAAAGCATCAATGAAAATACTTATATTGATTGAAAATACTTATATCAAGCTGTTTATTATGTCAAGGGAGCACACATTATATAATGCAGTGTGATTACTTCAGCATAGGTAAAACTCTGATTTTTAAGATCGGTCATCATACTTAAATATAATAAGTATAGAAGCATATTTTTAAGCATCATCACTAATTCTTAGTACTAGGATAAATGGTATTAATCACATAAAGTATTAGTTTAAAAAACAATATTTGCTTGATGTTCAAATGTTTCACTGACATGATGATATTAAATTACAATCTTATAAAATGAAACTGATTTACTCTAAAGCTTAATAAAACAGAATATCCATGCAGTTAATTTATAACAATTTAGTGTCTAGGGTGGACATCTCAAATCATGGCGGTTACTATGGAGACAAAAATGGCGTCTAAGATAGATACCATTTTTATGCGCAGTTGCTATATAACATTGGTTATTTGTAAAAAGTGTATAATAGAAGATGAATTGTAAATAAAAACTACAAAATGTACTTGATAAATGAATAGGAAGGTAGATATGTAGGTAGTTTGGGTATGTAGATAGGTATGTAGAAAAGGTAAATAGATAAGGTAAATAGATAAGGTAGATATATGGATGGATGGACGGACGGACGGACGGATGGACGGTTGGACGGACGGATGGACGGTTGGACGGACGGATGGACGGTTGGACGGATAGATGGATGGGTTAGTAGGTAGGAAGGTAGATTGGTGTATGGGTGGACGGTCGGACTGATGAGCGGGTAGGGGGGTAGGCGTGTAGACAGGTAGACAGGTAGACAGATAGACAGATAGATAGATATATATAATTATATAGATTTTTCTGTGATGAAAAGTTAAAAAGAGAAATATCTATATACCAGTATAAAATGTTAAATTATTGACAAGCTTGTAACATTAAGTACTAAATAATAGACTATTGTATTGCTTAATAGGTAAAGAAAAGAAGCACATACATACAAGCAAAGGACCTTTTTCTAAACCTTTGACCTTGGGAATATAGTAACGGCCCCAGGAAAGATTGGCCATTCATGTTATTTGGTTTAACTATAAATATAGTGCAATAATTATGTATTAAACTAGCTAGAACAAAATGCGAGATCTCAAATAGGCTAGGGCGTCTTTAGAGTGAATCTTAAACACCGAGATGGAGTTTTGAAATTTAATCTTTGTTCAAATGGTAACCAATTGACCAAATGAAAACCTGATATTGCCAATATGAGCCATGGCATCAAGATCCATAACAAATCTTACTAGATTATTCCGAGTAATATTTATACTTATATTTATTGTTGCTAAATTAAACCATACATTAATGGAATAATCAAAATGATATTGAATAATTCCCATGATCAAAATTTTTTTTTATGAAGAAAATTCAGTTCAGAGTTAGTCTTTTAAATGACTGACATAACCATTGATTCAAATGTGAGTTTTTAATCAAAGGTTGCTCCCAAATAACTTTGACTGATCAGATGCATAGACCATTACATTTTACATTTAGAGCTGTCTGTGATTTAACCTGTTGTAATGTTTTAATTCTCGAAAAAGCTATAAAAAGCTATGATTATGTGAACTAGAATAAAGTTCATTTACGTATATTTTTAAACATTGTTAGCTTAGTTCTGACGTTACTCTTGTCGTAATATACTTTTTTTTATAAAATGTAATTTAGAGTAATATAAGGATAAAATAAAATAAAGTTTTATGACCATCATATTTAATTGTAATAGTTTTTAATGATGGCGCAATATCGTCCCATTTTTGGACGATTTTGACATCACAGTATTGTCCATCGGCAACCGTCTGTTTGGACGATCGTCCCGTCCACTGGACGATTTTCCCAAATCGTCCATTTTCCCAAATCGTCCATTTTCCCAAATCGTACACTTTATCGGCCATCGGTCCGCCTGGGGTATAAAAACCCTGGCGTCCATCGTCCAGGGGTCAGTCTCTGCTATTAATCTTTGAATTCACAACCACGTTTTTCTTCTTCAGAACTGCATTTTTTCCTGAGTATTATAGATGAAATGGTTAGCTTTTTATCAACGTTATTACCAGCCTATGTCATAATTAAGAAATCCCTTTTTGCAGAAATTATATCTGTATATTTTAGCTATATGGCTAGTTGTGTTGAAAACAACTAAAAATAAACTGAACTTGAAATCAAGTTTCGTTTTAAATATATCCAGTTGGCGACACGATTTGGAATCTTTGTTACTGATCCGCAACAAAATTATATCTAAGTACAATACATTTTGACTGTTGTATAGTTCGAACAAAAAAAAAACCAAAACAAAGTTTATAATAACAATACAATGAACTAACCCACGACGAGAGATGCCCAGGATGACGTCAAAATAAACAATTATGATATGTTTTACTTATTGTGTCTTAGTTGTTGGTGTAATGGAAAATGTTCTACCATAACAAGTATGATTTACCAAGTGGTGGTGGTTTATCAATCATGCTATTATTATCAATACTTATACCGACCCTTGAAATGAATTCTCTTATTTTAATGATTACCAAAGCACGTTGTTTTTACGCACTATATAAATGATTGGTTTTAAAAGTGTAAAACAAACGTGTTTTGATTTGACAGGTGTTAATTTTTTTAATTTAAAACACATAGACGTGTTTACGTTAAGATTTTGTGTGTTATCCTGATGAATGTAACGTTTTATTTCAGACGTTTAAAGAAGTAAAGTGTTTTAAAAGTGTAACAGAAAAGTGTTTTGATATTGTGTTTAAAAGCAAATCACCTGTCTTTACAGTGTATCTTAATGGTTCAAAGGTTGATAAAACAATACATAGCACATATACAGCAGCAATATCGCTTGTGGTTTTTCAATCAAACAACTTACCTCTGGGTACCTTCGTTTGTATTGTTCGAGCTCATCAGAAGCATTTTTTAATTTCTCTTCTAAATCCGAATTCTAAAACGAAAGTATATTTATATACATTCAAACAGTATATTTGAAACACAAGTGCTATGGCGTTTACTCCGCAGACTTTAGATCTCTTCAGTTGACTCTAATTACATGGTTTCGTTTTGTTTTGTTGAACAAACTGTCAACATTTCAGTTGTTGACATGTTTACGTCTGGCTTATGATAAGGATCGATGGACGCTATGTGCAATTGAAAGACCATGGCAAAGCTAAAACTCACGTAACAGTTACGTTCCCTTATATCACTACAGTAACACTTCAAGTAACATTGTGTGATGTCAGAGCACGAGAAGGAAACAGTTAAAATTATTATCCGATTCCTTTTATATATGTAATTTTATATTTCTGAAATACTAGAAACTATCCACGTTCGCGAACTGATGACCGGGCAAAGATTTGACTGTTTCCCATGTGTGCTCTGACGTCACGCTATACAACCTGAAATGTTACTGTACAGATGTACGGGAAAGTAACTGTTGCGGAGAGTTGAGCTTTACCAGGCACGTTCAAATGCATCAAACGTACATCGATCTTGAAAATAAACCCACGTAAACATGTCGACAACTTAAATGTTGACAACGTTACGTAGTTTAACGATTGTTAAATTGAGAAAGTTAAATAATTAATAATCATAAGTATGTATTTGCAAAACTACTTTTTATTCTTCTTTCCTCAAGAACTGTTGAAACAGTAATTGATCAGGTAATGCCACAAATAATTTATATGTGATGTCGGAGCAGTCAAACAGTTGTCCCTCGGTGTCCGGACAAGTGTTTAAACTGTTGCCCACGGTCTACGGCCTCGCAAAACAGTACAAAATACTATCTCTCCACCTCGGGCCGACTAATTGACCTATTAACCGGTAAACAGTCCGCAAACGTGAATAGTTTTTAGAATTTCACAAACCAGTTACGAACATCAAATTACATTTTTAAAAGAAATCAGGTGATAAAAACTAAACAATACATCAAGTCCTACATGTATGGCAAAACTCACAAGACAAATACACAGTGCAGTGTGTTAGTCAATGAGAAGTCATAAATGTGCGTGCCTTCATCGCAGAAAATTTAAAACTTGAGGGTCGTTTAAATATATATTTTGCAACGCACTATAAATGCATTCAATCGAAAAGGGTTTAGCTGTAATTTATTTTTGGGTCGTCTTAAACCTTCTCGACTTTTTGTCGCGGAGGACCGCAGTTTATGTTAATAAGAAAGTGACCCTAGTCAAGTACAGTTAAGTTCCGCTAATAAGACCACCTGACGGTCTAACAGAAAGAGGTCTTAATAGCGAGTTGGCTTAATAGCGAACTCATCTATTTATATATTGAGTATAACAGTTAGGTACTAAATATTATAAACGTTGCCAGTGACTATTATACAGTTAAAATGTCTTGTAAATGGTTACAATGTACAAATAGAAAATAAGAATACTCAGGCTTTTATTTCCAAACATATGCATTTAACTTATAAATTTCAGACACTGTTTAATTCACAGTCCTTTCAGGGGCAGATAAAAAAAAGTCTGTGGGGAGGTCTTAACTTTTTCAAGGTGGGGTCCAAATTTTCGAACCACAAGCACATTATACACCTTAAGCAGAATAATGTAACATATAAATAATAAAAAACTACATAACCATTCAATCTATTTTAAGCATTGCGAAAAACTGCTTTATGCTACTTAAAAATAACTTAAAGTCAAGAAATACACTTATGGACAAGTCCATTTATGAAATTCTCGGACAAAATCCAGACCCTCTGACCCCGCCTAGATCCGCCTATGCCTTTAATGATATTTTGTGAATTAATAATCTAACCAAGAAACTGACTGACAATATGATTTCGTCACCGCAAAATTCACGAAGTCCGTACCGTCGCAAGATTTTATACCCATCGCGCTGTTCCGTCTACTGGAGTGTATACCTGTCCGACACGACGCTATGTTTCATTTTAATTTTGGCAGTTATTTTAATTTTAACAAATTAAAATTAGAATTGTACGCAAAATAATCAGATAACTGGAACATATTTGTTAAAAACCGTACGCAAATTGATGAGACAGACGACTTTTCATATAGTTGTAAAGAAAATGCTACCTTCGTTTCCTTTGTTTAGAACGCTCTGTAAGAACGCTTACGTAAGCAGACGAAACGCATTCTTAACTAATTTGAGTTTGATATATCAAACAAAAATATAGATTATCGCAGTCTGTCTGTTTAACTTTATTTTTGATTAATCTTAAATTACTAAAAAGATAATTCGCGACGAAGTTAAGTTGATTTTAGGGACTAAGGGACTTGAGGGCCGTTTCACTTCACCAAACATTTGCAATCATTGACAATTACATTTTACAAATAATTATTTTGTTATTGATCAATGTTAACGATGTTTTTATCACTTATTTTGTGGTTACTATGGGTATCTTGTCATACCTATTACGTAATTGTTTACATGTCAAAGATCGATTAAGTTGTATACACTTGATAAAAAGTTGTTACACAACGTGTCAACGACTGCTGTAGACTGATTGTAATATTGGACCCCAAATTAGTGCAATTAATTTAATACATATTTTATTCAATGAATAGGATTGGATAACAGGCATATAATGCCTATACACATCCTCTCCATGGTCAAAGTAATACAACATGGTGAGTAAATAAATAAACAAAAAGAATAAATAAAGTATACATACTTGTAAGTACATTTGCAAACAAAAATCATTATGAGATAATAATATTTTAGGAGTTGATCTGTAAACTACATAAGTAGAAAGTTTTCGTTTGATTTACATGTATAAGAAAACATAACTTGAATGAATAAGAAGACAAAAAGCAAAACAGAAAGAGAAAAATGAAAAAACGAGTCACTCGAATCTCCTAGAGCCATTGATGAATAAAGCAACAGCGTTATGTAATTGTTTATTAATAATTAGAAGTTGATCATCATCTCCATCAAGAAGTAGTTGAGAAGTTATCTGCCTTGAATTAATATTCAAAATTTCAACTATCGTAGAAATAAGAGTTCGTCTTAGAATTGAATATGTAGGACAATGAAATAAAAAGTGTAAGGTATCCTCGCAGTTATCGTGGCATGAAATACAAAAGGCGTTATCTGCTAAATGGTGGTCAAATAAGTGTTTCATTAAAGAACTAGCATTGTTTCTTAGTCGGCAGAAAATGATATTTTCGCGTCGATTGCCTAGTGAAAAATACATAGATGGATATGGAATGTTGTTGTGAGTTTTAAGCGATGACTTAAATTGTTGTACTGAAACAGATTCTTTAATATTATCGGGGAGATCATTCCATAGTCGTATGGCATAAGGATAAAAACTATTAAAATAAGATGTGGTACGACACTGCGGCAAACGTAATTTTTGCCCACGTGGGCGAAAGTTGTAATTTTGCTGTTCTGGTATATGTTGGTTAAACATGTTCGTTACATTGTGCGAGGAAAGTCCATGCAATGCCTTGTACGTAGTATTTAGTATGTGATTGTTTCGACGGGATTCCAGCGATTCAATGCCAAGTTCTTTGTATAAACAAGAGCGAGAAGAATTACGTCTTAACCCTGTTATTTTTCGAGCCGCTTCAACTTGTACACTTTCGATTAAGTCGGATTCTTGTTTTGTAATATTACACCACACAGGCCCGGCATATTCTAGCACTGGTCTAATAAATGATAAGTATATTCTAAGTAAAGATTGTCTGCCGATAGAATGTTTTAGGAGTCGGAGGGAGTTTAGTCGGTTGCAGGCTTTTTTGTATATATTATTTATATGTTCTCCCCATGTAGCACTAGACTGTAAGGTGACATAGGAATATTAGCGAACGTTAACTGCGGGTGAACTGTATTTATACGTGTAAAAGTCATAGATTTGGTTTTTTGGGGATTAAATTGAACGGACCATGAGTTGCCCCAGGTAGATATAGTATCTAAATCGGTCGATAGAGAATGGGAACTTGTTACTTCCATACCACGATCGACTATAAAGAAAAGTGACGTGTCATCAGCGAAAAGTCTTACGTCATTAGTAAGTTCGTCAACAATATCGTTGATAAAAAGTAAAAACAGGAATGGGCCTAACACAGAACCCTGGGGAACACCAGCTCTGACGGTAACGGATGACGAAGAAAAACCTTCAATAACAACTTTTTGTTCTCTACCTACTAAATAGTTTTCGATCCAACTTAGAAGTGTACCAGTGATACCATATTGTCTGAGCTTAAGAATTAGACCTTTGTGCCAAACTTTGTCGAACGCTTTGGCTACATCGCAAAATACAAATCTTAAATCTTTACCATCGTCTAAGTTTCGCAGGATAGTGTCATATATGTCTAAGAGCTGGTTTACTGTTGAATCACGAGGTTGGAAGCCAGACTGCTTTGGGCTTATAAGATTGTTGTCAATTTTGTAATTGAATAGGTGTTTAAAAACGATTTTCTCTAGAAGTTTGCAAACAACACTGGTAAGAGATATTGGTCTGTACTGTTGTGGGGTTTCAGTGCTACCTTTGCCTTTGTATATTGGGGTTACATTAGAAAGTTTCCAGTGATGTGGTAGTACCTTACTGGTTAGTGACATATTAAAAAGCTTTGTGAGAGGGTATGATATAGATGGTGCAATATGTTTTAATATATTTGGACTAAGGCCATCAGGACCCGCGGGTTTTGTTGGGTTAAGATCTTTAAGTTGGTTTAGGACCTCTTGTTCGGTTACAATTATATGATCGATATGTGATTGTGTTCGCGCATGGCAATCAGGAAGTTCCGGTTCATTTACTACGGTTGAAATTGATGCGAAGTATTCATTAAATGCATTGGCTTTATCAATAGTGTGAGTGTGTATTTGACCGTTATATCGTAATGGTGGGTTGGATTGGATACATTTGTTAAGTTTTGCAATATATTTGGTTATACGCCACCATTTACCAGGAGGAATAGATTTATCTAAAATTTGTGAACAAATACGATTTTTATATGCATTTTTAGAGTTTCGAATAAGCGTTATAACATCATTGCGTAATTGACGAAATTAAGCCCAATGACGGGGGGTAATTGTAGTTTTGGCTCTACGGTGAGCTCTATTTCTCTGGCGCATTTTACGACGAATGTCATTATTCATGAACGGTTTGTCATTCGGTAGAATAGTAACTGTTCTGGTCGGTACGTGTCGTTTGCTATGAGTGTCGATAGTATTTATAAAATTAGTGTATACATCATGAATATTATTTGAGGTAAAAACCTCATTATCCCAATCTACTAGATTGATATCATGGTTCAAAGAGTCAAAATCCGCCCGGTTATAGTCTCCTATAACTCTCTTATAAGCGAGCTTTTTATAACATGTGTGTTTGAGTTCGAAACTCACAACACAGTGTGAACTGCAAATAGATGGGTTAACCGTGACATTGGTTGTAAGATATTCATTGTTTGTTAAAACTAAATCAATGCAAGTGCCCGTATGAGTACTGTAATTTGGTGGTTCATTCATGATATTAACCATGTTTAACCTATCAAGAAGATTCTGAAATCTCCTCGATGTTCGATTAAGCATATCAATGTTAAAATCACCTGTAACAAATATAGGTATATTATAATCGAGTGCATTTGATATTGAGTCGTAAAGTCGATTTAGGGTATCCACCGTGGCGCTAGGTGGTCAATAAAAGACACCTAGAAGAAATTTACATGTCGGTGCGGTAATTTCGACCCAAAGAATTTCTAAGTTCGGGCTATCAAGATCTTGCCTATGTTTAACGTGGAGATTGTCTTTAACGTAAATAGCTACACCGCCTCCAAATCTGTTTCTATCTTTACGTATCAGAGATTGAAACCCATCTATATGTAATTGGTCGTTATGTACGTTATTACTTAGATGCGTTTCTGTAATACATATTATATCATGATCAGATAATTCAGCAGAAATTGTATCGAGTTTTGGTAACAAACTACAAACATTATTATGAACTATTGAAATGTTGTCACGCGCAATACGATATGGAGGTCCTGGATTTTGCTTTATACCACTAATGATCAGTAATAGCTGTATAATACATAACGGTAGATTGTAGTAAATCAATGATATGTCGATAAACGAGGGAAAAACGCTGTCATTAAAAAATGATACTAAAAAACCACCAAAACACCTCTTTTTGGTACTAAAATAAACATAACTGAGTTAATCGTGAGTGTCAAAAATGATACTCATAATAAAGAGGCGTGCTTGGTCGGTATTTATGTAAGAACTAGGAGAAGAAAAAATCCGAGTGACAAATAAGTATGATGACAAAATAAACAAAACAAAGAAAATTGAAATACAAAAAAATAATACTGAGTAGAGTGTGGAATAATATGTCATAGTCAACACAGTGTTGTGTTTTATCCGTCATATAATAATAGTATGAAATGAGAATTACGGCTGAGAGTTAAGGATTACTAGTTGTAAGTAATTAAATTAAATGTTTTCAAAGGGGATTTAGTGTCCGGACCAAAATAATCGAGATATTTGTTCAGAGCTTATAATGTTATGCGAGAAAAACATGAATTAGTCACATAAATAACTTTTACAAAGAAATAACATAAAGAAAGATGCAAATAAGGGACTTCCATAAAAGTAAATATTAGAGTGGTTGGGTCTAAAAAAGCGGTCGTATTTTGGAATAGCGGAACGTTCTTATTATCGGACCTTACGACTATTGAAATATAGAGAAAATAATTGGGGTCTTTCAAAAACTGCCCGTATTATGTAGTTGGTCTTATTATCGGACCGGTCGTTAGGTGAGACTCTACTGTACTATTGTTGGTCAGGGTGTAAGGATAGTTGGAGTTATTTTTCCATTTGCATGTTAATGTATGAAATTCTTATTTACTAAGCAATATGCATCCAAAACAAATACCGTTTCAATCTGCAAAATGTCCAAAAGTACAAGAAAGTCCAAAAGGGTCATTCACAATCCTTCGACCACATGCCTTACAAGGTAAATAATTAGTTAAACTCACCCCAGTCATATCAAATGAACACATTTTACATCATGACTGTGGATGACTGTCAAACTTTACATCAACCTACTTAATTACCCTATACGCTAAACTTATACGTTTTATGCACTGTACATATTTTAACATCTAAAGCTACACCAATATGGCTAGCATGTATATTTATATATCGAGCATCTTTTTGATAAATAAGAAAGCATAGTGTTTACATTAAGTACTCGATTACTAAATATACTTCCTAAATTTTGGATACTAGAAGCATAGAATGAAAGAAAACTCGGTGTTATAATAAGAAACAATATACCTCTGTCTCACTGAGCAACAATGAATCCCTTAACTGTTGTTTTTCGTTTTTACATTTCTGAAAATATATTATATATTTTATGAAATAATCATTTTTTGCTTGAGTCCGATATCTTTTCATATATCAGTAATTATTACATGTGCATGTGAAAAATATGTTAGCCTACGCTCAACATACTATAGTTATAAACATTAGTGCATCCCACATCATGTTGACTGTTGTTTATTCATGTGTTTGTCTTATTTAGTAAAACAACTCGTGACTTTAAAATCAGAGTCTGATCAATGACTTAGAAAGCAATAAATATGCGATATTATAAATCTTATTATATAGTCATAAAAACAATAAGATTGATACACACCTCTCTCTCTATGCGGGAAATTAATTTTGTAATGATATGAAATTCACTTTCATATGGTACTTCGATGTCTGTTCTCAGGCACTGTTGAAGAGTTTGTATTGCTCTTTTAGTAAACTCTTGTAAATTGTTTTCCTCATCAAATATTTTAAGTTTTTTCTCCTTTAACTGAAATGCATTAGGAAATTCAACATAAGTAAGTAATGCATTACTAACACTGTTGACCGACGCTTATGACGAAAACAAGTACTTCGATCAAACCAAATAAAATCAAAATTCAATTTTAGGAAGTCGTTTACTTTTCTAATGTTAACTGTATCTTGTAAACATCAACGTTTGCATGTATCGGTATTTAAAATCATTCTGTCTATTCTTATGACGCTACCAATTATGACATTGTTACTTTAATATGCTACGAAGGGTGTATTTTGAAAAGTAAAATAGTAAGATAAAGGTTTCATAAACGAAAGGTAAAATAAGTCTTCTTGAAAAATGTTAAAGATTTGAATCCTTTGTAATTAACTACCAAAATGGATGTCATTATTCACTTTAGATTCGTTTATCTGCTGACAAATGCATTTTACGGATAATAACTTTACATCCTTTTTTCTTAGGCTCTTAGGATCACTAATTTTTAAATAAAATAACCTGTATACTATAAAGAAGATTATCACTATAGACGTTGAGGGCCTTAGGTCTAAGGTTAGTGGTTAAGAATTTCAAACATCAAACATTTTCAGAATAACAGTTTGCGTGACACGTACCTCAAGATACAAAATCTCACTCGAGGACAGTGTATTGGATTACGAGTGGTTCTTTTTTAAACTAGGGGTTCAAGGATCAAAGGTCAAAGTCGTAAGAACTTCTAACAGAACTTATTGTCTTAATATTACATTGCGGATCTAAGCACACAGAGTCATCAAATTTAAGATGGAGAGTTTGTAATTTTTGACACGGATCAAACAAAAGAAACGATGCATGGATATATAATATCACCCAGCCGAGATGATGTTTATTATTTTATTAGAAATAATCTTAATCAGAAACACTTACATCATCCAAATCTTTTAATGCTTTATCTAACTCTGCCACCACTTCTTGTGATGTGTTTGAGTTTGCCACCACTTCTTGTGGTCTGTTTGAATTGCTTTTCCTTAAAACATCTAAGTAGTCTTTGATAACAGCAAATGAATTTTCCATTTCTTTCTTTGTTAGTGCGTTGTTTGAACTATGCATAAGTTTATTTCTCAATGC
Source organism: Mactra quadrangularis (assembly GCA_025267735.1). Classification (NCBI taxonomy): domain Eukaryota; kingdom Metazoa; phylum Mollusca; class Bivalvia; order Venerida; family Mactridae; genus Mactra; species Mactra quadrangularis. Next base: position 6,431,308 of record CM046303.1, read on the forward strand.
AATCATCTATAATTTTACAAAGCGAAAAAAACGCATATATTATGGCTGCTATTTTAATTTAATTGGTTAAATAGAAATACCTTACGGATAGAGAAACTATTCTAAACCAGCGATTCAGTTTTGGCAAAACTATTGCAATACTTCTTTACTTGATTTAACAAAACATATAAATACGGGTAGGAATTTCTTTAAAAATTAATTCTACCTTTAATGTGCGTAGAAAAAGTTTTAACAAAATCGTCGTGTTACTTTGTAAGCTTTCTCGTCTAGTAGAGCTAAGTGCTTTTAGTGTGTTACTATCAGTAAATATCTTCGATCTCCACCAATATGGTATAACCTTTCAGTGCCGATAAAATCAATGAAACAAACACCACATAAATAGTCATGCAGGTTAATAATGGCATCGAAAAGACTAGAGTTGGGTATTTAATAACAGTTACTTTGATCTTATGTCGTTAAATACAAGCACCTTAATTCTTGTCTGTTCAAACATTGAATTAATTTTACAAAAAAAGTTAAGTTATGAAGAAAGTACGCACACAACCAGCGTGATGCTTTACTTGCTCTTCGAACTGTTTGCAATTAGGCATTACACTAAATACAGCAAATGGGTCAGTCTCATCGGGACAAACGGCATTATCCACTTTACATTTCTTGCTTATGTAAAGTTTAGACATAATCCACCAATGCAGTTCCGGTTTAAACGAATCCTGCTCACAATGGCGTGTCCAAGATGTACAGTCATTACTGAAATACACAGATGGCAAATACGTTAATGATTAAAGCCCTAAACTGTTTGCTTTGAAAGATTGAATGAGGTATTGAGTGAGGTATTTGGTTCTGTGACCATGAGTAGACACCTGTTTCTTTTCAACAATTATATCTACATGACTGAAAGTTTGATGCATAATGTACTAATACCTATACAGAACCTATTTTCTGTCCATGAACTTTAAAAAAGAGAGATAATCTTAGATATTCCATTAAATTTGCTCAAATGGACTATGGTCATATCTTACATGTATGAAACCTTAAACTTTACCATTAACAACTGCAACTTAATTGAACGTTTTTATTTGTAGAAATTGCAATATGTATTCGAACTGACAATAATTAAATCTGAACGTCAACATAACGCTGAAACTTACATATCATTAAACGCATCTAATATTCTGCTGATCACATCTTTGCACTCCAGACATCTTTGGTCGTACAACATCCACGAACGAACGCCTTTCACCTTACCCAGTTTAATCTCTCCTTTAAACATCACCTTGTAAAGCAGACTGTCAAAATGATCTTCTTTATCAGGTTGATGTATCTTCTTTAATTCATGAATAAATTTTGTCATTATTCTTTTGATGTAGTTGGAAGAACCAAGTTTGGCAATCTGAAGTCCTAGTGTAGCTTTCACCCAATGCAGAAATTCTTCCTCGAGTAGGTCATTTGGAAGAGACATTTTGATCAGTAGGAAAGACTACACTGTAATCAATAAAGCAACATAGATTTTCGATTAAAATCACGTCTTTCACGAATGACAAAATGACTTCGGTAGTTTGTAATGAAAATCAAGATTTTGATGTAAATAATCAACTGCGGCCCCATGGTAATCTGAAAAAAGCGTGGGACAGTAATTAGGCAGCAACATCCAAAAAGTTCCGCATGCACAGACATATTCAAAACGTATTCCATAAAAGGACACAGGCTCCAGCCTGCGCTTAATAATATATTTGCATACTTCTTACCCCAAAAACAATTTAAATGTAGCTGTTTTTTAATGTTAACGGTCGTACATCTGAGCAATTAACAATCAAAATTTACAATACACAAATTCGTGTTGCATACAGATTTTCAGTTGTTCGTTTCCAGGATGTTAACAATAATGATAAGAAATAAATGATATGGAATAGACTAATGTCCATTCCACTTTAAGGAATCGCGGATGGTGAATTAATTTCTGTACACTGCCCAAACCAAAAAGTGTCGATGGCTTCCGGCTTTAAGTAACCTCCGTTTGGTCCTTCTATAAATCATATAAAAGGGAGCTTACATATCCTCATTTTTTCAAACTAAATGTGCACGTTCGGAACGTTTCTGGTTCCGGTGCTTACCACCCGTTGCATTGTGGGGCACATATAAATTACAGAAAATCATCAACTTAGAATGACGCAATCACTCATGAAGTATTGCATCATTTTGAACACGGATCTTTACACTTGTTGACAACGAACGTTCAACAGCCGTTCTCCAGAAATGGTTACCATTTTGAAAAACACGTGTCTCCAGGTTATATACGACTATATACACAGCGTGAAACAACACTTATGGTTTTAAACATTTGGAAATGTTAACTTAGATTGTTGTTGCTAAAGTGGTACAAAATGAACATTATAACTTTGGCCTTTTGGCAAAAGTTTGCTAAGCAAAAACTACAATAAGTAGAAAAATGCCGTGTCTCCAGCTCTATTTTTAATATTTGCTTTGAAAAATAATTAATCTAAGGTTTGTTATTGCTTGTAATATGTATTTGTTTTTTCTACAAATGGGTAGTGAATTGTATGATTTTAAAGATATTCTACTGATACGAATATGAAATTCTAAGATTTTCTACTTTTTAGGGTAGTCTCCAAAACAGTCCTATGTTACCGTAACTATTTTTGCATAGTTAAATTACTTTCCAAAAGGTGTTGTTGTTAATTGTTAAACCGTTTACTAATACTACAATGAGTCAAGTACCGTGGGAAACAAAGTTTGAATCTTATCTGTCCAAAAGAGAATGAACAAATTAACTCCAAACTCAAATTTTTAAATGTCGCATTTAAGAAACTATGCTTCCATAACGAGCGTAGCACAGTTGCTAGCGACAATATAGGTGTTTTTACATTGAATTGTTGTTTGCCACAGTACATTGGTGTGATCAAGTGCAAGTAACGCGTACATTTATTGTTACTTCTATATTTATTGAGGGAAACTTTAACGGAACACAGGGATTCCGTAACGACTATTCTCCGTAACAAGTATTTGACATGCTATATGATATAATTTATGGACGAAATAAGCTGTTATTGTTTTCGATATTCCTCTTTTGATCATTTGATCATGTTAAAAGCAAAATTAGGCCTTAGCACTAACAATTACGGTACATGTGTAAGAAAAACATATTTTAGTGCAGGTACAGGATGAAGGATAAATATGAAATCTGTGTAATGAATGACTGTCATAGTTTTAATATTACAATTATTAATACATTCATTGACGTATTTCTTTAAGTGGAAAGAAAAGATGTTGATGTCTTTTTAATTGAGAATGAAAATTTATTTCGTTACGGAGTATAGAGGGCTTGTTACGGAACATAGATTGTAATAATAACGATTTATGCGATCATTGAATTAAATTGAATGCATTTAACATTATCACAGTACTTTTACTACGTAAACAGACTAACTGAACGTTTTCCAGTCTTATATGATGAGAACTGATGAAAATAGTTGCGTCCGTGGACATTTTCATATTTGACACACCTGTATGTGTTTCAAATTTGTAACAAAACAATATCTGTGTAACCAATTTATGCAAAATTATGGTCATAACAACAATAAAGAATATTTAACAAATTGGCAATGTCTGAATCGAATTAACAATGATTCTTACACATTAAAACAATGACCTAAAAATCAGCATGTCTAAAGATTTGAGAATGTTGATATCATTCAAAAGTTTCATTTTATCTTGTGCGTTATCAGTTGAAATTTCCAGTTATTGCTTCGAAAAAATGTCTTCACCACTGATGACCAATATCAACATGAGCACCCATCAGAGACGTTGCACAAAGATAATTTTAAACGTCTCTTGCACCTACGACACATATATTCAAAATCCGAATAAAACAGCTAGGAATTTCGGAACGCATAAAATATGACGGAATATCTTATCAAATCTCTGTTAAGACCACATCTGCTAAGCTTACTTTAGATACCATACTATTTATTATTATTTAATGGTATTCTTACTTTATTAACTTTTATCATGGGGTAAGAAACAAGTAAATACTTTAATAAGTGATTGCAGTATTTTAATGAAAATAAAATATATTACAAAATAAATTTAGCAATACCAAAATGTTTGCCAGTTCAATTTTAGAAATACTTTGTAAATACACATATGACAAACAGTTTCCTTTCATTTTAGGTATATATCAAATGCAATGTTTGACCAAAGTTAAATTTAAGCTAAACTATGCATAAAATTTATAAAAATGTTTCTGGATTTGATTTCATTCCAAAATGTGATTGTTAATATAAAAATGTTTCTCAATAGTTTTAGTCTGATCGCGTCCTCGAGTTTTAATTCGCCCGGATTTAAAATTACCCATTTTACTGCATAATAGTTTTTTTGGCCTACGTGCACCAAAAATTATTATGTCAAACCCAAACGAATGGGTTGTTAATATAATCATTTCCCATCGTGGTGCTTAGCATATGTTCCGTAACGCCGCTTAGCTTAATAACTTTTCGCAAATAGCTAATTTATTGACTATTTATAATGTTCATCACGATCAGTGTTGTATATTTCATATATCTACATGGTATACACACTAGAACATATCAGTAAAAGTGCATTTTAGTAAGGTTAATACCATCATACTTACTTCATATTTCTCATTTGTTATATTCAAAGTTCAGTATTATTGGTATTATTGTAATTTTGTAATATGGTAACACTTAAACTTAAAGTTTGTTAAAACATAAGAAAATACTCCGTGCTATTAATAAATCATACTTTTGTATTGTTTAATCGATATTAAAATGCAGTTTTGTTCGAGTTGGCAAGACTTTCTAATTTTTACTATGTTCCGTAACTCCATGGCACATCAAATATGTCATTATGTATGAGCATACAGTGTCATGTTTCAAACTAATTTACATTTTATTTTGTGCCTTATATGTTGTAGTTTTCATCAATTTGGAAAAGAATGGTCCACATGTCTGTATGTGACAACTACACATGTTGACATAATTGTGTTACGTTATCTTATCTTAACAACAAAAAATGATGATGACTTCTACATGCGCTATTCTGACAATCATGTATATATTGCGAAGTAGTTTGCTTAAATTTGTTTCACTACTCACCATTGAATGATATTCCATACTTACATGGACAGAAATACAGACTTGCATTTTAAAACTAGGTATCTACTACTTGAGCTCATGATTCTATGCTCCGTAACGTAGGAGTTGACGTATACTTTTTTAACTCGCATATCTTTCTTAGTCTTAGAATGGTGTGCGTTATATTTTTGTTTCGAGACCACGAATGTTTGAATTTTGCAATTATGTTAAAAAATAAATGTTTACAGTAAGTTCATTTTTCGACATTTCACTTTTCAAAATGGTAACGATTTCTGGAGAACGGTTGTCAATGTGATATTGGAATTAATCAACAAATCCGCGTACAATGTCTGTGTTTTATCATACTGTGTTGCTGTGGCAGATCTAGGATTTTTTTCTGGATGACTAAAAAAATTTTGGAGGAGGGGGATCAAAACTTTCGTACCACAGCCCCATTACACACTTTTTGCAGAATAACACAACATATATATTATTATAACTACATAATCAATGAATTAATAAAACCTATGGTAATCCCAAAGAAAAATTGCTTTCATGATACTTAAAAAGGTTTTCAGTTAAAATCAAAGTGCTGAAAGCATTGAAGTATAGAGCTTTCAAATATTGGTTTCACTGCATTTGTCTAATATACTTAAATTAAAAAAATTGCTAAGAATTAATTTGAATAGATATACATGTATCACTAGCATGTTATTTGTCTGCTTAGCTACATGTTCATATGATACAACATGGAAATAACGAATCATTATTTTATTATAAATATATATTTGTGGGGATACACCACAACTTAAGTACAATAAATACAAGTAAACTGCCTAAAGCATTGGCAATTTTATTGGTATACAATGCATATGTAAGCTTTAAACAAGGCATTTAACATTTGCCACTAGATTGAATATACTACAAAAAAACAGATTCTTTATCGAGCACAACAAAAATATTTGTCACTTGTTAAATTGGCGGAATGTTTGATTGAATGTTACATGTGATAGATTAAATGCTTTGTTGAAAATGTGCATAATTATTTGTGTAACAATTGTCATGTTCATCTTTGTAATCCATAAATATCATTGTCGCATGATAATTTAGGTGGACACAATACCATTTTAAAACCGTGGCTTACTTATCTCTTTGAGAGGATGTATTCAATGAATTTGTATGATTATATATATGAACTTGCAATATCACTGAGAAAAGATACTCAATAAATATATAAATATACGAACTTGCATTACCATCACAATTATAATAATTAAAGGACTTGATGAAAAAGTTTTCAATATATATATGGACATTTAGGTGAATACTACATAAAACCCCTACTACTCTAGTAATTCTACTAATTCCTACGTTTGTTATGCTAGTCAAATGAATAATTGAATACAGTGCTATCCATAGTTACCTTAACACGTTTTGTTGGCTTTAACTAGTAGCTCTCAAATTTTCAAACAATTTATTCATATACAAATATAATGTAATACATTCTATAACAATTACAATTACATTACAATATAATATATCTTTAATCAAAAGCATAATACAAATATGTTGTTACATTTTTTTACAATGGATTCCTGTCTACATGTAAATAAAATGTTAAACTTATGTAAATTTGGTTCAATGGTGAATTTTCTTGGTTTGTATTTACTTCTGTGATCTGTATAAAAAGGACATATAATTAGGAAATTCAGTTTCTATAATGGAGATACAATACGGACACAATCTTTCATTTCTATTTACTTTTTCTTTCGACCTTTTTCATTTAACAACTTATAAGAAGATCTATAACATGAAAGAGCGCTTCTAAATTTAAATGTATTTTATGTTTATAAAATGTTTTATTTACGAGTTGTGTGATGTTTAAGTTTCTCTTAATTTTGGTTACTAACGTCCATGCTGTCGGGTACTGTCAGTATTTATAAACCGGTTATAGCTAACCAGACTTTCTGATTTGGTCAATACCGACCGGGCCCACAGTCATTTATCCCGTCTTCTTTTATTAGAGCGCATGCGCATGATAATCCTTTGTTTCAGTACCCGCCAGCCATTTTACATGCTCCATTGTGTGTTTGTTTATTAAATTATTTTGAATTTTATGTCGTCGTAGTGTTTTTATACACACAAGTATTCATTACGTTTCAACAAGATAAGACGAACGGTTTGTTAAAGACATCAGTGAAGACCAGGGTTAGTGATTTAGTTGTTTGTGCTTATAATTCGTTTGGTACGGAAAGTAGGTCAACTACGCGTCCCCTGTTTACTTTTGTGAATTCAACGAATTATGAACTATTCAGAAGTCAAAAATGCCAGTTAAAGTACAATTATTTGGGCATTCGATTGTGTCTAGACTGAAATCATATATCAGATATTCACCTGGTCATAATTTCTTTTCCAACTTTGATCCACAGCAATATTTATGTCAATTCTTAGGGTTTCCTGGAGCAAATGTAAACAATCTTCTGAATAACATTGACGTTATTAATGACTTCTATCCAGATATACTAGTTATTATAATGGGCACTAATGATTTGTACCGTCATTCAGTTAATGAAACTAAAGCTAATATTGACCACCTTGTGTCAACAGTGCTGGAATTCAAGTGTATAAAATCTGTGATCATCTGTCAAGTCACCTACCGCGGGGTTCCGTCTAGACATACTAGATATCCAGTCAACCTATCAGTTTTCAACAACAAAGTCGATGAACTCAATAACTTGCTAGTGTCAAAGTATCCTAGGATCTCTCATGTTTGTCTATGGACTTTGAAAGGCTTTTGGTCTGAAGAAAAGATTGCAGCCACCATATCGGATGATGGGGTACATTTATCAGAATATGGGAATGTGAAACTGTTCAATAACATCCGTGCTGCCATTATTTGTGTGTGTGTAAAAATATTGTTAGTAAGACACACCCTTGTGGAGTACGTGTCGAGCAGAGTCCTACATTAACCAGAGTGGGAAATCTATATGGTTCCTAACACGGCAAAAATGACGACCAGAGAAACAAATTTTACAAGATGAAAAGACTAGGTAAATGACAATAGTAATTGACCGATTTTTATCAGATCTAGTACAGTCTAAGCTGCACAAAATTATCTTTTCAGCGGTAGTTCTGCCAATCCCACAACGGTTCTAAATTTCTATATTAGATCTACCTCGAAGTTCTTCTAAAAATCTCTCAATTCGTTCAAAACCTCGAGGTAATCTAAAAAAAACTAGACGCCGTAATATGGCCTAAATTGTGTTGACACGGCATTAAACCCAGAAAAAGAAAGAACAATAATAAAGTAACGATTTGTAATAACATATTATTGTTATAGAAACATGGATATGTAGAAAACAACGATAGAAACAATGTGACTAGTATATAATGTCGTAGAAACAACACTAACACTTGTTAATTTGAAATTTGTTTTAGCTATTGTGCGTTAAGTTTTACCCCGACTTGACTTTAATGCACAAATTTAATATTCATTAAGTTATTGTATACGAATGTAGTGTTATTGCTCGATTACACCGTGGCCGTAAGGATTGTGTTGAAATTTAACGCATAAGCATATTTCTATAAGTTTACAATCGCAGTCGAAGTGTAGAATAGGCATGGTACAAATTTTCGTCGGTATATGCATAGATATTTATTTGAAGCAAATATGAAAGGTCAGATCGGGGTCAAACTTTACGCCCTATACATGTACATACAAACGAAAACGGGGACTTGTGATATGATTTTCGCGAGTATGCATGTGCCGAAAATGTGCGCGATTTTCCAAATATAACCGTGAAGTCTACGATCGCGCGTTAAGTAGGCCTAAACAATATTGCGTTTTCATCAATTCATATTAATATAGCAAACTTCTTTGCGCTTTCACTCATGTCTTAAAATGATAAAGAGAAGGGTGTCATTGACAATTATCAGTAAATTGAAACAAAGAAAATTTGATTCCTGTCATCTCCGATATCATTTTCTTTCAAAAACGGCCAGTGTTTGTTTAACATGTAGGCAACTAAATGTACAGGCTATACTTGTTTTAAAAAATACAGGAAATTTTCTCTGATTCTAACTATCAATTAAATTTAAATAGACTCCGTAGTTATATAATAAAACATTGCATTATGACAGTGTTACACTATCATCAAACACATACAAAGAGTGAAAAAATTCTGACCCACATCTTAAATTGTTCACATCAATTTCTGCCATGAAACAAAGGATTAATATTGATTTTAATTGAATGTTGCAAAGAATATAGACTCCCCGGCGTACATGACAATTTGTGACGTAATAAGTCAAGATTACTTCTTGGTATAAAAATGATATATACCTAACATAAAGCGGTCGATTATAGGACATACTATTTTGATTTTTTTCTTATTATAACAGATAATAAATCTATTGAATTTGCTCGCTCGATTCGACGAGTTTAACTGTTTTAAAAAATCGGTATACTCTCCCAACAGGTCAGAACACACGCATGGCGAGCGGGCGAGTTGATTTTGACACCCCTGCATGATTCGTAATTTACTTTATTTTGGATAAAAATTATAAAAGATATTTTCTCGGCGACCGGTAATTAGTATGCACAAACATGTGTTCGGATGTAGAAACAATTCAAACACGACAATTTGACCAACTGATATGATTACGTTGTTTTCGTGAATTAACTTATTCAATTAACTGTTGTTTGAAATTCATATTATCCAAAACTACGATAATTTTGATTACGGTGTTATAAATTATTTTTTACATAATATTATCGTTATATATTTCAGTATTATCGTGTTTAGTGCAAAATTAAAATTGAAAACACTTGACTTCATTTGTTATCAGCTAAACTACATTTGATGTCGTCTTTATCATTATGACGTTACGTTTTAAGCGGTCGTTGATAAATATGTCGTTGACGTTGCATTATTCATTAATGCCCTCTTTTAAACCGCTATATCTCAAAACTATTTGCAATATCGATGTGAAATAAAGTGCAACATGCAAAATAATTCATGTCCTATAATATTAGGCAAAAAACTAAAAATCGATAAAAAATGCCCGAGTGCCCTTTTCTCGTGGCGGCGGTCATATATGAACATAATCCACAGCGTGGTTCATTACATTTTGTAACTGTAGCGGTTAATTTATAACCTTAAAAAATAGATTTGGTCAAAATTCTCTTTAAATTAGGAAGTTGTCGTTTAGATTTTATAATTTTAGTTTTTTCTAATATTTTTTTCATTTTATTGTCATTATTTAAAATATCCATGTTATTTTTGAGTATTCCAAACATCTCTTTATTTTTTGGATTATGTGTTGAAATAAAAGGCGTTACATTCTCATCTAATTTTATTTTAACATTTAATAGTTCTGTCCTTGGAATTTTCATTGCCTTAATGAATCCTGTCTTTATAATCTGCATAGGATATTTTCTACTTATAAGTGTTAAGGCTAAATCTATTAAGCGTCAACTTAAATTTTTTTTCAGTTATGGCATCAAACATATGCAATTTTCGTAAAATTTTGAGACGTCGCTTAATTTAAACACAGATTGTGAATTCTGGAAATGAGATTTTCTATTCAAATTTGCTTTAAAATAATTTTACAAGTTGTAACTAAATGTAAAATAAATTTGAGTTCTAAATATGTAATGGTTTTGAAAAAAATAATGTTCAAATTTGGCAAATTTTATGACAAATTTAAGATTTTTCGATTTTTGAAGATCTATAGACAAAAAAGTAACAATTTTACACTTGATTAAGCACCATTTTTGTAATCTACAGGTAAAAGTAAATGATATATTTCACTTTCAGAAGTATAGAAATAATATTTAAAAATAGATTTGGTCAAAATTCTCTTTAAATAAGGAAGTTGTCGTTTAGATTTTATAATTTTAGTTTTTTCTAATATTTTTTTCATTTTATTGTCATTATTTAAAATATCCATGTTATTTTTGAGTATTCCAAACATCTCTTTATTTTTTGGATTATGTGTTGAAATAAAAGGCGTTACATTCTCATCAAATTTTATTTTAACATTTAATAGTTCTGTCCTTGGAATTTTCATTGCCTTAATGAATCCTGTCATAAAGGATGACATATAATCTAAATAGGATATTTTCTACTTATAAGTGTTAAGGCTAAATCTATTAAGCGTCAACTTAAATATATTTTTTTCAGTTATGGCATCAAACACATCAATGGGATCTTTAAACATGACAAATGCCTCTATTTTGGAGCGGGTGGTATTATTGTACGAGTTGACTATGCCATCTGTGATTTGAACATATATTCCAGTGCTTAAATCGGACTGGGCTTACTCTCTCCAAAGGGTGACTTTGGCTGAAACAGACACGTCTTGCAACGTATAACCCTTCTATTGCCCAGCCGCTCCTCTTACATTCATAGTTTAAATCTCTTCATCCTGTATTGCCTCTGTCCCATAAAAATCGTGGCTTGCAATGGATCCGTACGTGCAGACAGTCGTAGATCGTGGGAAGCCTTGCGTAGTAAGGTGACGGCACACACATGGCAAAAACAGTTTAATCCATACTCGGCCTTGATTGTGTTCATGATTTGACTTTGAAACTGATACGTGTATCCCCGGCTCATCTAACGGACCCTTGTAAAAACGTAACAGTCCGCACGGGTACGCACGAGTTCGTAGGAGTCCTTGCGCAGCTTGATCGCACGACGCCCGTTCGGTGCTCTCACTGCTATTTTTATGTTTATGGGACTGTAGCATATAATAGAAAAATAAGAGCACAATGCAAATTTAGAATTTAAGCATTTATTCAATTTAATGACACTTCTTAACAGTATTTGCAAATACACACAGTTGCTCATCAACTATATGATATATAGGGTTACTTTCACATAAAATTTTTTGACGGCAGGACAATCTATTGTAAAGTTATTACAAGACAAGAACTTATGCATTGTCCTCAGACCAAAACAGTCGTAAGAAATTAGTAACAGCATTTTGTAATTCCATGCAGATTTACATTAACCAACTATACAGCTATTACCCTTGGTCATTTATCTCCAAGTTTCCTTTGGGGGTCATTATTCTCATTGTGTGCGCTTGAGCCGTACAGAATTATACTATCCCTGCTAATACGCGGGCAAATTTCTGGCAGACAGCTCAAGAAGTTACCAGCGTTTTCGAAAGGTTTGAATCCAGGAGTTCTCTATCAATATAATCAAGCGCCCACAGAAGCAGTATTATAGGTTTTAAAAATATATTCTTAAATTTTGTTTTGAATTATGTAGTGTTTCTTATACTTTAATGTCAAAGTATACCCTCACTAGAATTTTGAATTACAAGTAGAACAATACAATCCATTAAATGTCAATACATACTAGTGTGATCTAAGCGCACACTGATACCTTTTTTATTGGAGAATCAGTACACCTTTCTAACTGACTTCCTCAGCTAGGGGTGGAATAATCATAAGCTCACCATCTGTACATTCAGATGGTGAAACTCTTACTGGTTGCGTTACAAAACACTTCGATGCTGATGTTAGCAAAAGGTTTATTTTACGTCTTCATCTCGGGATATACCATCTCTAATACAGCAGTTTAATGTTCATAATATGTGCTTTTATGATTAATAAAGGGTTGTCAGATTTCAGCTTGATAACATTTTTTATAACAAAGTTACGCTTAAATAACTGGTCAAATTTGTCCTAAGCTTAACACTTTTAGCTTGACATTTTTTTTCTTTTACCATTTTTCAACATCAAATGTTTTGTTAAAAGTTGAGATGAGTAGTGTTTTCTTTGTTTTGGCTAAATTAAAGTTATGTTCAAATAATTCCACGCATTTTGTTCTTATATTTCATTGGTATATTATGATTTAGCAAAAGTACATCTACGCCATTCTGTTTGATTTTTGTGAAAAAGTTTAATTAAGTGAGGATTTTAAGCACTCAGAAGCTTCACAAATGAATCCAGTATAACATATTTTTGTAAAACAACAGTTTTCAATTAATTTCTACTGTGGTTATTGGACATTATAAACATTAAGAAGTATACTAACAAAAACTGCCCCATCAAACACCATAAATATGTATTTTTTGAGAAAATTTGGAATACGTATAAAACAATTTCTGTTAAAATTTTGTTTTCATATGTATCTAATGATATGGGTAGAAAAAAGTTATATCTAACAATTATTTATGTTTTTCTGATACTTTTAAGTTTAAAGATGGATATTGAAAAAAATCTTTTACTTTAAATAAAATTTTAAAAAGAAAAAAATCTTAGCTTTCAAGGACTTACATGAAAACCAGTGTAATTTCCAAAATTCAATACAATACCAATCTTCTTAGCAAGACATTTTTAGCCAAAACCTTTGTCTTAATCTGACCCCTTATGTCACACTTGGTCTTCATTATTATTTTAAAACTGTCCAATAACCAAACTTGAGTCTAACTGGAAAGAATTAAAATGGACATTATTTTATAGCTAATAACCTATCACCAAGAAATTATACCATTCAATTGAATCAAAATTTATAGTTATAACTGAATGGGGTAATTAATTTGTATTATAGACAAGTGTTCATTATATTATTTCCAAGAGTTCAAACTATCATAGTTCATATTCCAAGGAAGGAACTCAAATAAATATTTATATCCTCAATAAATGATTAAGCAAAACTAAAGCAAATGAAAAAATCGTTTTGACAGATGCAACTGTAATGAATTTTATGCGACCATGATTCACTTTAGTTTTTCAATTGCCGTAATTTTCTTTTAACATTTATTAAGGTTTTAATATTGGAGTATACCTTCATTTGAATGTGAACTATTATGTTCTGTAAAGGATTAAATTTTAAAATTGTTTTGTAAAACGTATTGTAATATAGTTTAGTTTTATTATTGCAACATATTTTTTGCGAACACATCTTTCGTAGGTTTTATAAGGAACATTTTGAAATATAAAACACTACCCCCGGTGAAACTGTGACAAAATTACAGAATTTTACTTTTTACTATTATTTTGCAAACAAATACTTTAAAATACTTAAACCTTAAGACTTCAAAAATACAATCATAAAATATAAATTAATTAATTATGTAGAAATAAATTACAAATTTAAACTAGTGTCATCATTAAATCTGGGGCTAAAGGAAATAACAAATAACAATCAATCAGTATTACAAATTTGTGGACTCCAGCTAAAATGAACGCTGTGTGTCTGACTTAAATGTATTATGTTAAGAGTTACTTCCCTTGCTTTTCTTAGAGCACGAACAATTGATAGTGTACAATTTGTAATCAAACGTAAAGGCTTTAATCACATTCAATTTAAGAAGCTTCAAACAAACAAACGTCATGATACACCATTTTTTGCAATGTATAATAAAACACCAAAACGACAAACAAGCCAATAGACCACCTATCGACCATACTAAACAAACAAAATTGAGCAATATAGCAGACACGCTAACGCAGCTTGTGAATTTGTATGACCTAATTTTGGTTATAAACCCTCTCTCGGAAACACATACATACCGATACACGTTAAATAAAAAAAATACTGCACAACATAATTAAATACGGTGAAAATCAAGTACAAATACAATAATACTTACTGTGTAATTAAAAATAACAACAAGTTGTTATATCGATCAGCAAAATGGCGAAATCAGCGTGGGTTGAGTGACGTCATAGAAAAATAGTCTTATATGATTGCGCGTATACATATCAACATACAAGGAGACAGCCTATTTTGAATGATTTTATGATGCATATGATGCATTTTGTGTCTGTCATTTCGTGGATGAGAGACAACTTGTATATACTATGAAAGAAAAATGCGTGGTTTTGGTAGAATTTAATTCAACAGAACAACTTTGTCTTAGACTTCTGTTGGCGAAATCTGAAACCATTGATCAATATAGATAACTGTCTAAAAAGACTCTCATGAATATAGTAATAAAGTTAGCGCACAAAGCGCTTAACTTAAAAAAAAATCTCACGGACGTGTACAAATTCGAAATTCATGGGGGGTCCGGACCCCCTGTCCCCCGCTGGATCCGCCAATGTGTTGTATAATCATTGCAGATATGCACCGTGAAGGAGATTCTTAAGAAATAAATTCCAACTTAGCCATCGTCATAATGCATCGTCTGTTAACATTCTCGTTTCGTATCCTCGATTTTTTCCGTCAAAAATGCAGATACATTGCTTACCAAAAGTATTCAGGAATAAAATCAAACTGCAAGGATGCTGTAGTCTCAAATTTGTCGCAAAAGACGTATGGAGTAATGTAAATCCACGAGTTTCCCAAAATTGATTTAAAACAATTGCATACATACCGATTCGTTCTTGGGAACGTATGCGGAAATGACCTTCTGTATCAAACATCTCCCTTGTAAAACTGTATAAGTATGCCATAAGTATGCGGCATGATATTTGTCATTACAAGTATATGTATTGTTAAATTAGTTATACATAGAATTTTTCGTACGCTGTGATATTTTCAATGGCATTGAATCATAGTGGGATAAACATATGTTGGTTTTGTCAGCTGGTAATTGCGTTAATTCATTGTTAATATTTCAATAATGGCTTACTTTTAGTATGTTACATAGAAAGTACAAACGTGTGTGAATTATTATTATAATGTACGATATTTGTAGGGCGCCATATGCAGGCTGCTTAAGATTTAAATCATTATTCAATTAATGTATAAAACTTTTCATTTGGTGTCCCTATTAATTTGTCGTTGCTGTGGGGGTTCTTGCTCAATTTTTAAAAAAAGTATTGTTACAGTCTTTTTAAAAGATATACATGTACTACATCGATTTAATTGACCGCTTGGTCTATATGTCATAGGTAGATTCATATCGTTAGTTTTTCTATGTAGTGTATTCGTAGTCAGTCAGTATTTCCATCACCATCTCATTAACTATACTAAAACATCGCACATTTAACACTTCATTTCATTTCATTATCGTACCACCAATCACGTGACCATTTTTTCCGATAACCGCGCACGATAAACTTTTAGTCACTCTGCCACTATACTTCACTTGAACCAGTTGTTCTGTTTGTCACAAGAGTTGTTGTTTTCTTGCTGGAACCACGACCCATGACTTGGATGGTCGGCGACAATGGCGCCCAACGTTGATGTTTTACGAGTATGAAGATGTGAATTGATGTTGTGATGTTTGTTTTGTGAAGAAGAGCATGCTAAATTCTATGATGGTATACTTCCCATAGGCCAAAATATTTTGTTTATAATTTCTCCGGAGCGCGTGTGATTCTTCTTTTCTATGCTAGCTAGCCACGTGTTAACTTTCATTATTACATTCACTAGTGCTTCAACGCTGGAATGACTCTTCTAAATTAACTCTCCGAGTGACAGTTCATCCATAAACTGTGAACATTTTGTATTTCGTATTATGTGTTATTTTAAACATTGATTTTTTTTCATTCCATTGTTTAAATTTTGTATTGTACATGTATTTTGACCTTTTGTATTTTTGCTTGTTGTATTTGTAAATTGTATAATTGTGTATTTTTCCCCATACGCGGTATAATTTAATTATAGGCGTTAATTTTCATTGTGTAAAATTAAATACATCACGCGATCCATGCACGAGTTTACGTATTCATTCTAACACTCATTTTTCAAATATCATCATGTATACAATAGTATTAGCTTAAATGTAGAACAGTTTATTTTACTGTGTAGTAGAGCTTATCGATATTACCTGGGTGTAAACTTCTTATTCTAAGCGTTAAATTGTTAAACTAGTTTTACACCTTTCATAAACTTAGATTTAAACCATGTCATTAGTTTAACGTGTATTGATTTTACATACGGTCAGTATGTAAGGGATATACCACGAGAGCTGTACAATATGTTAGATATTGGATAGCTGAGGCGCGTTAGCGCCGAAGCGTATCCAATGTCTAACATATTGGGCAGCTCGAGAGGTATATCTTACTTAAACCACAGCTTACCTACAGATTATTATTAATATGATACAAACTCAATTATGATTTACACCTATACAAATAACGATTTAAAAATTATACATTTAAATCATTTATTTACAGAATTTAAATAAATATAGAATCTATTTAATGTTTCCCGTATGGTGCCCCTTAAGTCCGACAATTTAATGAATTTTCTGTTCGCGAGATTTTCGTGCAGATCTTTTCACATGTAAACTTTTGTGTAGTTATGACTGTAGTTTTTCATTTCGTTTCTGTTCTTTATTTAGTCGGGTACATTATACAAGTGTAACAATTTTTGAAAAACCTAATTGATCACTGGAATTAAAGTGTATTTTTCTCATGGATAAACTTCGGAAATCTTTCTGTTGGATATATATACATTACAACGCTTGACATGCATAGAAAACGTGGATTATCAACTGATTCTAGTCATGTCTAAGAAGCGATGTAAGTCACAGCCTGAAAAACAATGCTGATTTCTTATAAGCTTGATAAGAAGCTTATATTTGAGCAACAGGTCATTGGTAAGTTTATATTTGCAAAATATATTATGTAAACAATGGTCACATGGATACCTGAACCTGAGCCAAGTGTGCACCAAATACCCCGTAAAAATGTTTCACTGACAAAACGTTTCAAGTCCCAGTTAATGATATATGTATATTACATACATCTTTCGTAAGCATAATGTCTGCCCTTCTTTTCACATTCTAATCTATAGTCGGTTCAAGGCTCAAACCTATGATTATTTGATCATATAAGATCTAATTTTTTACTAAAATATGTACCTTTTGTATTTGATATTGTCTATTGGTCATATTTTTCAAATAAATATAGTTCTAGCGATGTTTCTATATCATTTTGGTTACGCTGAGTGTTAATGAAATATTTTCAAAGTTTATATATGTTGCCCAGTGCATGAATATATTATTTCTGTTGTAATATTGCCTGTGCCATTGCACAATAAAACACTCACTGGACGCCAAGGTCACAGCATGCTAAATGCACAGTCACTTTTATTTAAAATAAATCTTCTCTACGCTGATGACGAATGACATGTTCCGATTTGCAACTAATTCTAAAGAACGCTCTTTTATTTTTATCTTATTAACTTTACGCAAGAAATGGTTAACAGTTTTTGGCAGAGTATGAGTTAAAATATGCTTAAAATCTACTTTGGGTCTTGGTATTTGCTATACTTAAATATATATTTTTATTTTTTTTTTCATTTTCAGAACGACAGTGTCACGTCGACTAAATGTGAACAGGAATAACATTATTATTATTAACGTCTTCATTTCGAAGGAAAATGAGTACAGAATTTACAATTTTGATTTTATTTGTCAATTTTTGTTCTATTAATGAATCAATCAATAACTTCACTCGTTCGTTTGTTTTTTTATTGAACAGGCAATCGTTCACTATTAAGGTTATGCGTAAATTATCTGATGTGTTGGACAATATCTAGCGTGTAGTACAATATTAGACTTACACGTTAGATATTGTCCTAACACATCAGATATTGGACGAGTAATCTTAATATTGGACGGCTACCTGTACATTATTAGATATACGGTACTGTGAATACAATGGAATGACGTCACAGCTGTGGTTTAAACTTCGATATGTACTGAGTTTATATGCAATTGTTTAAATTTGTTTTCAGGTAAAATTAATCTCGTTTATTTACAGGGTTTAACCGATAATTATTTAACCGTACCGTCAGCAATTGCTTTTCACCGTAGTCGCGAAATCCGTATACATAGTAAATGTCAAGGGTTATCGTGCTTTACCTTGACACGTGTACTTGTGTTGGGTATAAATTATGTTTGCGGGTTTGCTGTGTTAGTACATTATACGGATACAATTGTTTAAACATTATTTGAACACAATTGTATTATTGAATTGAATTTAATTGATTTGTATTATTACTTTTGTACTATTTATTGAAATTGAATCTGTTGTATGACTTTATGATTAAATTGAAAGCATTAATGGTTTGGTTTGATTCAATTTGTTTGGGTGGTAGTGCATATGTCTTTTGTTGTATGTTGTTGGTATAGTTGGTTGATTTATTAATGATTTTTTTGTCAGTTTGTGTATTTCAGTTTAGTATGTTTTGTGATTAAACATTTATTATTATTGAATGAGTACAATGACGGGACTGATGTAATATTTATGTATTGATATAGTTCGGTTGATCATCGGTTATTAGCCTTGATAGTATTTGTGTTTAGTTGGGGTTGTTTGTTCACCTGATATGATTGGTTGTTAAGATTGTTTTGACAATGTGTTGTAATGCAACCAGGTTGATATGATTGGTGGTTTAGATTGTTTCGACGATTTGTTGTGATATGTTATTGATGGTTGAGATTGTTGTCATACAATCAGGTTGTTGATTTATTTTGTTGTCTTTGAATATTATGTTTAGGTGATTTTGTGTAGAGTGAAGTTATAGTTTTGATGTTTTGACACATTACTTTGGTGTTTAGAGGCTTAGTGACATTAGTATTGTTATTTATGTGACGTCATTGATGGTATCGGTCAATAGCATTTAAAGTATTTGATCATAGAATTAGATTTTGTTGTTGGGTTGTAGTAGTTGAGAGGCACAGAGTTGATTGTTGATAGTAAGATTTGGTTGATTAATTTGGCATTTATTTGTTTGGTCATAATTCTAAGCAATATAACGGTCTTTAGGTGAATGTTGTATTAGCTAGAGATTTGTTTTGTATTTGAATTGGATTTGAATTTGAATTGATGTACTGGGGAAGTGATTGTTGAATTTATTCTCTTATTGTTTTTACTTGAGTTAGATTTGTATTGTAGTATTGAATACTTTGTTTGTAGTGACGTGGAATTTGAATAGATTTGTTTTTGTAGTGGGGTTTTGAAGACTTTGTTTGTTGTCTAATTGATATTCAGTGAGGTGGAATTTATTTAAACATGTTTGATAATGGTATTATAATTATTTTGATATCAATTAATTATTCTTGGGGTTAAGAAAATTGATTAATTATACGTATGCAACTGAGGTAAAAGTTTGAACCTTAACTGTTTATATCCTTAAAGATATTAATTGGTATTAACAATATGGCTGAGAAGTTGAGTGAAAGAGAGTTGAGAGCACTTGTAAGAGATAATATGAGAAGGGAGAAGGAGATTAAAGAGTTAGAAAGGACACATAAGAGAGACATGAAGGGAAAGTTAGGAAGTGAAAGTGAAAGTAAAGATGGGGAGAAAGGAGTTAAGAGTAAGAGAATGTGTGATATTGATGAGACTTTCAAGTGGTTGGATAGAAAGTTGTATGAATTAGATGGTGAGCATGTTGATGAAGATTTAGAAAGAATTAGAAAGAGAGGTACGTGAACTGAGAGAAAGGGAGAGAAAAATGAGTTATGAGATTGAAAGAAAGAGAAGTAGTCGTGAAAGGTTGAGGAAGGATAAACTTGAAAGGTTGGATAAAGAGAGAGATGAGATTAATAAGAGATTGAATAACCATGGAAGGATGATGGATGAGTTAGATAGTGATATGACTACTAATAATTATGACAGATACAGATTTATGAAACCTAATATTCCAAAGCTAACTGAGAATACTTATGATGAATGGAGGGTAGAAGTGGAAGCGATTTTGAAAATGAATGTTTGCAGCCAAGAAGTAGTTAGACAGGGTATTAGGAATTCAATTAGTGGTAATGCAAGAAAAATCTTATTAACCATTGATCCATTGGCGACATCGAGGGAGATTATTTTAAAGTTAGATGATATATACGGTAATGTAAAAAGTGGGGAATCTATTATTGCTGAATTTTACCAATCGGTACAACATAAGGATGAAAGTATATCCGACTGGAGTGTTAGGTTAGAGGGTTTATTAAAGTTAGCTATCGACAAGGGCCAAGTTATGGAGCATCAAAGAGAGAGTTTATTAATTAACAGGTTTTGGAAAAATATTTTTAATGAAGAATTACGAAATAATACTAGAATTTATTATGAAACTGCCAATTCTTTCAGAAATTTAGTTATTCAGGTAAGGAAAGAAGAACAGGATATTTAATTAAGAACATGTACAAGTATTCAGGTAAATAGCCAACAGTTAGACAGTTGTAAAGTATTAATTAGGGAATTATCTGAACAGCTGAAAGATATGAAGTTAAAGATGGAAGAGATGGAGAAGAAAGCTGATACTGGTAGATACAATGATAGAGGAAGAGGATAGAGAGGTCGAGGTAGGTATTTTAGAAGATTGGGTTTTAACAGGGGCAGTAGGTGAGGGTTGATGAGGGTTTTAAAATTGACAAAAGCCTCAATTGTAACAGTTCTGGAATCTTTGAGAAAACCCGGGTCGATAGCGCAGTTGGTAGCGCGCTGGGATTTGGATACTCGTGCCCGAAGGGGTGCTGGTTCGAATCCCAACCGGGAAGGTTATACCCTTCCATGAAAATTTGACAATAATGTCGATTTTCCTCCATTGATTAGATAATATGGAGAAGTTTCCGGCCTTGTGGAAGGGTAGGTGAGTACTGTTTATAGACAATGGTCCAGGAAAGCTAGGTTAGGTGCGCCGGACGCCGTGAAATGACCTAAATTGTGTTGATACGACGTTAACTCCAATAAATAAATATAAATCTTTGAGAAATTAGTTGGTCCGGTTAATTCTACTTCTGTTCAGATCAATGATGTACCTTGCAAAGCTTTGATTGATAGTGGCTCTCAAATTACAACTATCAATAGTAAATTTTATTTTGATATGACTAATAGAGCACCATTGAAGTCTTTAGATAATTTAGGTCTTGAAGTATATTGTGCTAATATAGGTAAAGTTCCATATATAGGGTTCATTGAAGCTGAAATTAAACTTGATTTTATGGAACCTGCTATAAATACTTTAGTACTTGTTACTGATGTGAGATCAAATGATGATATTCCTATGATAATTGGAACAAACATCATTAGGGAAATTTCCAAATGTGGTGATGACATTCCAGGTGTTTGGAAGTCTGCTCTTTTGCAATTGACCTCTGGTATTGGTTTTGTTACAGCTACTAAAAAATTATACTATTAAGCCAGGTAAAACTAAACTTGTTACAGGTTTTATGCGTAAAAAATAGAAGTGTTGCAACAGCTGTCACTGAATCGTTTGAAAATGCATGGCATAATGCTATTATTCGTCCAAGGGTAGTTGAAGTTAAAGAATCTGGAAATACTTGTAGAATACCAGTTAAAATGTGTAATTTGACTGCAAAGCCGATCAAAATAAAAGCTAAAGATAGTATTTGTCAGTTACAAGAGGTAAAAATTATTGAGCAAGATGTTTTACCTGACAAGGTTGATACTGATGTACATGCTGACAAGAAATGTTCAACTGATAATGGTATTGATTTTAGCAAGTTTAACCTTATTATTGATACAGATGAATTTTCTGGTGAACAATTGTCTAAACTGAAACATGTTTTTAGTAAGTGGGAAAATATATTTCCAAGTTCTTCTTTTCATTTAGGTCATACTGATAAAATGAAACACAAAATTAATCTAACAAATGACGAGCCATTCAAGGAACACACTAGACGTATCCCACCTGGTATTTACAATGAAGTGAAAACGCATATTCAAGAGATGCTTGATATAGGTGCTATTAAAGAGTCTAGTAGTCCGTGGAGTTCCAATGTTGTCATTGTACGTAAGAAGGATGGTTCTATTCGTCTTTGCATAGACTATAGGAAATTAAACAATAGAAAAAAGAAAGATGCGTATGCAATTCTTAAAATTGATGAATCTCTTCATGCTCTTTCAGGTTCAAAGTATTTTTCTAAGTTGGACTTAAAATCTGGTTATTGGCAGGTGGAATTAGAAGAAGAGAATAAAGAAAAGACAGCTTTTCATGTAAAAGGTATAGGCTTTTATGAATGTCAACGTATGCCGTTTGGGCTTTGTAATGCCCCAGTCACGTTTCAGCGGCTTATGGAACGCTGTATGGGTGATATTAACCTACAAGATTGTTTGATATACTTGGATGATGTCATAATATTTTCCAAAGACATTGACTCCCATATTAAAAAGTTAGATCGTGTCTTTGAGAGATTAAGTAGTTATAATTTGACATTGGATTTAAAGAAGCGTGAGTTTTTTCCAGACTAAAATTACTTATCTTGGTCATGTTGTTTCAAGTAAAGGTATTGAGACCGTTTCACAAAAGGTTGATGCTGTTATTAATTGGCCTGTTCCAAAGAATGTTACGGAAACTAGAAAATTTCTCGGTTTTGTTGGATACTACCGACGCTTCATTAAAGGTTTTTTCTAAAATTGCTAGGCCTTTGAATGATTTGCTCATAGGTCATCCTACTGTTAATTTCAAATCTCAGAAGAAAACTGTTAATAAAACACCATTTCATTGGGGTGTACAACAGCAACAAGCTTTTGATGATCTAAAGAATAGTCTCATTTCCCCTCCTATTTTTGGGTATGCTGATTACAGATTACCATTTACATTACATTGTGACGCATCCTTGGCCGGTCTTGGAGCAGTTATATATCAAAAACAAGATAATAAAGACAGGGTAATAGCGTACGCTAGTAGGTCTTTAAAGCCTTCTGAAAAGAACTATCCTGCTCACAAACTTGAATTCTTAGCCTTAAAGTGGTCTGTCACCGAAAAATTCCATGATTATTTGTATGGTACAAAATTTGAGGTTATCACAGACAATAATCCTCTAACTTATGTGACCACGTCATCCAAACTTGACGCTACAGGATTGCTGCATTGGCCGATTACAATTTTGAGGCTAAATATAGATCTGGTAAGTCTTGTTCAGATGCTGATGGCATGTGGAGAATACCTTTCCAAGTCAAATACATGTGTTCAGTCAAATACTTTAAGTGCTTTAGCTACTGTTGCCTACTCGTCCATTGAGTAAGCACCCCTTGCATATAGTATTGCAAACCCTGAATCGTTGGAAGTCATTGATAAGCCTGTTGATATTCCTAATGACATTTTACATGCATTTTCACTCTGTTCTTAAGATTGGAAGCAAGTTCAGTTGGAAGATCCAATCATATCTCAAGTTCCGCACTTTGAGTCTGTTTAAACAACGTTTCTTTTGACCTGCTATGGATAGTTATGTTAAAGAACAAGTTGCTTCTTGTCCAATATGTATATGTAGGAAAACTCTGCCTTCAAAGGATAAATTGATAAGTATTGAATCAAAAATGCCCATGGATATTGTATTGATTTTTTAAACCTTGAGAGATCTAAAGGTGGCCAAGAGCACATTTTGGTTATTACTGATCATTTTTCTAGGTATGCCCAAGCTTTTCCTACAACTAATCAAACCGCAAAAAAACCGCAAAGGTATTGTTTGAAAGGTTTTTTGTGCATTATGGTTTTCCATCACGTATTCATAGCGACCAAGGGGCTAATTTTGAGTCTACTTTGATTAAAGAGCTTTGTGAGCTTGCTGGTATTATAAAATCTCGTACTACACCTTACCATGCAATGGGTAATGGAATGGTGGAGAGATTTAATCAGACGTTACTCAAAATGCTTGGCACTCTTGAACCTAGCCAAAAAGCTAAATGGAAAGCTCATGTTGCTTCTTTGGTACATTCATATAATGTAACTGTACATCCTAGTACGGGTTATTCACCTTATTTTATTATGTTTGGCCGACAGCCCAAATTAGTAATTGACGCTTTTCTTGGTTTAACCAGTGATGATATAGAAAGCAAGTCTAAAAATGAATATGTTAGAAAATTGAGACAAATGCTTACTGATGCTTATAAAAAAGCCAGTGAATGTGCTGCTAAGTCTGCTAAGATTCATAAAGCTGCTTTTGCTAACAATGTAAAACCTGGTGATTTAGTACTAGTTAGAAATGTTTCGTTAAGAGGTAAACAAAAATTAGCAGATAAATGGGAAAAAGAGCCTTATGTCATTGTTTCACAACCATTTACTGATCAACCTATATTTAATGTAAAAAATATATTTCAGGTGCGAAAAAGATTCGTCGTTTACATAGGAACTTATTACTGCCACTAGGGTATGAATCAGCTGATGAAGTGCCTATATATAATATTCCACAACGAAGAGTTTAGATTGTGTTTGTTTAGTATTTAGCAGAACTATGTGCTAAATCCGTGTTTGTGGTTCATTTTTTTTCACACACCAAAAACTGAATGTGACTTTAGTGTATTTGAATTTGTACAAGTTTTATGTATGGCCACGTTGTTTGTTATATACATACCTATATTAATAATGATGTTCTAACATCCTGTATAATTACAACTACTTCCACATATGAGTCAATATAGATTTACAGAATGTTTAGTGTGGGATATTTACTGAGTAGTTTATGTTATTGTCATATACTATGTAATGACAAGTGGATGTTTATATTTTGAAGTTGTTGATACATGTTGTGTTTCATGTTATTAAGTGTTAAATGCTATTTGTTCAGCTTTAGCTTAAGCTCTTTCTCAAATGGTTCATCATTATAACACTAGCTCACCTTTTGAGGGAGAGTTTCAACATTTCATATTGCCTTAAATTGTGTAAACTTTGCGTATAATACTTTGGATTCTTCGCGTACCTGTATTATTTAATATTGTTTATTGTGTAATCTTATCAATTTTTATATTTCATTTTTTATACATATTATGTTTTTCTGTTTGGTAGTTACAAATGTCGGGACGCCATTTTTCAACTGGGGGGTGTATGTCATAGGTAGATTCATATCGTTAGTTTTTCTATGTAGTGTATTCGTAGTCAGTCAGTATTTCCATCACCATCTCATTAACTATACTAAAACATCGCATATTTAACACTTCATTTTATTTCATTATCGTACCACCCATCACGTGACCATTTTTTCCGATAACCGCGCACGATAAACTTTTAGTCACTCTGCCACTATACTTCACTTGAACCAGTTGTTCTGGTTGTGTATTAATACGAACCAGGTATTTAAATAGATTTTCACTCTTTTTAATTATAATTGAATATTTATTTGTTTTTCACTCTTTTTGTAAATTATTGAATATCTATTACTTTATTTCATTAATTCAGTCTTCAGCTTAATTTAAATTGGTTTTAAATCTTTCATCACCACGACTGTTAGATTGTAACTCATTTTATATCATGACCACGTGTTCTTGACTACCTTTTAATTCCCTGTTGTATTTATTTTCAGATTTATCTATATATTTACAAACTATATTGGTTTCATTAAAATCATCATTCTTCTACATTAAATATACATGTAACTACCAAACAAGACTTGTTGTTTTCTTGCTGTAACCACGACCCATGACTGGGATGGTCGGCGACATATACAGTAACTATAATATCAGTTACTTGGTTAAAAAGCTGTAAACCTTTTTTAGGAATATTCACAATCTAAATAAAATAAAAAATGCAGTCATCGCTTAACGCATAATTTTGGAAAATTGTGCGAAAAAGGGCTTATACATAAAAAAGGTTAGATAGTAACAAATTCTAAAACTACCAAATCAATCATCTACACGCTTAAAAAATTTAACCGATCAACATATATGCATCAATCAAATAAAGAGATCTTATGAATGAAACCCGCACACCATGAGGGCAGCCATTTTGAAAAGGAGAGTTTCTAATAATGTTATCGGCAAGAAAAAATCTTGTCTAAATTAATTACTTCAACTAGCGATTCCATGTGCTACATGCTAGAAAACTTTTCCGTCGAAAATCACTACATAGAGCTAGCTCTTTGCATCTATATCTTGGATATATAAATCAGCATAATTGCCAATGCTGTTTCAACATTGAAATTAATCAATTAAAGCATTCGGTCACCGTTTTAAAAGGAAGTTTTTATACCGTGTTTTGTCGATAATGCAGACTGATTACCTTAAATTACAGAATAAAAACAAAGAAAGCTTAATTAAATGACAATACATACCTAATATAGTGTTATATCACGACTCCTGTAAGTTATAAGTTAACATTTATGCTTGCTATAAGTTTATGTCATTCAAAATCAACTTACTGAATACCGCACTATCAACTACCCGTAAATATTTTATGCCAAATTATATTGATTAATCAAGTAGTTATACGCGAAGAAATTTGATACCGTTTATCTTATCTTAGCTAATTTAATAATTAGACGGTTTTTGTATTTAAGCATTCAGCCCGTTCACAAAACATTTTATATGAATATTGTCTTTATGGTATGGATTCATTAAATCGCCATCCAAAATATACCCAATATCCGATTTTAAATTAAATCAAAGTACTGACAGTACTGATGGGACGGTAGCACTAAAACTGCGCATACATAAATGGTACCCTGTAATATTTTGAACCATTCAGTAATTCTAAACATTCTTACATGGTACCACGCAATACTTGAACCCATCTGGTAAGTCCTTACATACATGTTTTAACGCAAAAGTCCTAACATAGTGTCAAACATGGCTGACGTGTTTTAAATCAGCTCTCAGCATATACTGATTTTTTTTTAATTTCCTAAGTACTTATTGTTGGACTTAAGTAGCTTAAACATTGTTAAAATGGATATACAAAGTTCCGGTGATAGTGGTGATATTGCGAACATTGTAAGTGGTCAGGTTTTGACAAACAACCCGTTCGACGTTTTAGATAGTAAACACGAAGAGTACGTATTATCCACCATTCCACTAGCAAAGTCCAATAAACAACGTAAGAGACAAAAGATTAGCTCAAACGACAGTATGGGTGAATATAAATCTCTTTCCATTGACAATAAACTTGATACTATCTATACAGCCATCACAACTAATAATAATAAAATGGCCGACATTGAGAACAAGCTCGATACGTGTCTAACATTACACGAAAAGGTTTCGTGCATTGAAAATAAACTGAGTGACCATGAAGCCAGGCTGTTATTACTGGAATATAAGTCCATGGACATTGAGTCTCGCAGTCGTCGTAGCAACTTACTATTTGGTGGTTTCCCGGAAGATAGACAGAAAGATTGTAAGGTCCGCATTGAATCATTCTTGAGCCAAAATTTGTCACTCAATAAAAACACTGTTATTGATAGAGTCCATCGCCTAGGACGATATAAACACGGCATTATACGACCAATCGTAGTAGCATTCAGGGATTATTCTGACGTCAAATTGATCTTGTCATCTGCTTAACGTCTACAAGGCATACATTTCACAATAAACCGTGATTTTCCTAAGGAAATTACTAGTGCCAGGAAGAGCCTATGGCCTGATTACAAGGACTTTAGAAGAGATAACCCTCTAAGTAAAGTCCGTCTCCTGTACCCAGCAAAAATTGTTGTGGATGGACGTGTTGTACGTGATTGTTTTTCTCTCTGGGACAAAATAATGTCAGGCAATCGTGTTAAGGACTATGTAAAAGTTGAAATTACAGAAAGGTACCTTTAAGTACCGGTCCTCAAAAAGTTGGTTAGGGTAATTGCAGTGCTAAAAATATCATAATGTTTAATCATCCCTCTTGCCTGAAATCTTTTGGACCAGGCAATGTTATCGTAGGTACTTCACATGACCTGTGAATACAGAAATAAATACGTTATTTTTGTGCAAGTTTCCTTTTATTCTAGCGAACAAATTCAGAATACATATGCAGATATTGAATGCACTAATATTACTCTAGATGCACTGAGGCTTACATTTTCTATATCTGTGACTGAATTTACTGTATCAAAGTTAACAAAAATGGTTTAGCTCTCTGTAGGTTAAGAACTTCGAGTCATCATTTAAAGATTGAAACAGGCAGATGGACAAAACCTCGTAAAACACCTAGATTCGAAAGAAAATGTCAATTATGTAACACACTCGAAGATGAATTCCATTTTATATTAGAATGTCCACTGTACATTGATATAAGACAAAATTTTATAAAACAATATTTTTGGAGAAGACCAAATATACCTAAATTTATTGAACTTATGTCATCGGAAAATCGATCTATTATTTTCAACTTATCTAAATATATATACAAGAGTTCACAACGGAGAAACAATGAATACTATGTTAGATAATCACTTTCTCCCTATATACATAAACATATTTATACATGTATCTATGAACTTATCTTAATATCTATATACTCATCCCCAACAGTATATCATACAATTATAGAACGCTCATGTCTATACTAATATTAGACCATTGGAGCATTCTAAGAAGTAATTAAGAAAATATACTTTATAGGTAATTAGCAACTATTTATTTTTATGTATTGATATAATGTCACCAAACTTTCATATATTCTATGGATTGATTTTGCTTATGTATTTAATATTAGACATGATCATATATTTATGTTTAACATTGAATATTGATTTATATGCATGCCTTCACTGGAAATGTTAATGTTGAAATGAATGTATTTTAATGTATTGTATAAATGTAAAATCATGGACATATTGTCTAAATTTTGAAATAAATTATCTATCTATCTATCATATATGAACAAACAAATAAGTGGGCTCTGTAATCAAAATTTTGGCGTCCATTTTGTGTGTATTAAAAACTTTTTCATTACACATCTTTGCGGAAGTCAGGGACTAATCACAAAAACGTGTGTACATACGCGAACTGAACTTCTATCTAAGAATTGCTAGATTTCAATGAAATGCCTTAAGAATGGTTTATTCTTTATGAAGTTATTACTATATATGTCTGTAGATTTGATGATTTATTGTTTTAAGGTATTTATTTGACGCCACGTGGGAACTTTTTTGTGCCTAATTACTTTATTTTGACATCCATCGGTTCTGTCTTAAATTGGTCAATGTTTTGTCAACAGATGACCATTCATTGTGTCATACCACCTCTGTTTAAATTGGCCGTGTATTGAAAAATCAAGAGTATGGTAACTCAGTATAGCCTTCGTGCATTTTCTTCAAGAGCTTCTAATCTTTGTTTGAGAAATTGTTCGTTGAAGTTTGTGGAACATATTGTATTCTTTAAATGTTTTGTAGTTTATAATGTATTGTTGACAACAAATCATGTGACCAAAATTTGAGGGCTTCACTACTTGACGTTGACTTAAGTCAGATCGTATTGTAGCAAAGATTTTAAGTTTCGAGTGTGTCTTTAAATTCTCTAATCGTAAACGTAAGTTCAACGTAAGTAAGTTATTTCGGAAATTTCGCTACCTTACGTAAGATTCTTATGAAACAGTCCCAGTTCTTTATCAGCCCTGCGTTCAGTCAACATTTAACGTTAGTCAATCACCGTTATTGAACGATCCGTTGAAGCGCGAACGTTCAAAGATAGCGGACAAGAGAATCTTTACTTCAATTTATTAGAAGAATTCGGAGAGGAGGAATTGTTTTCTTGTTTACATGTTTTTTTGTGTGTAAATTTATTGATCTAAATCAACGGGAGTAACACTACCGACTTCGTTGTAATGGCAGTTACTAATTTGCACAATATACTGGAACTATTTTGTTTCAGATTGTTTCATACTCGTGTACTATATCCTTAAACCGTTTGCTGTTTGCCTGAAACGTTTTCCGCTAACAGGCCGTTCAATAATGACATTAGTGAATTATACCTATTTTAAGTGTGTACCTTTCATTACCTGTGTCCATTATTGCACACCGTACTTTTTGTTTGTACTACTTCTTTTGTGTAAAGTTATATTTTGGACATGTTGAAATTTATAAATTTTAGTATATAGAGATATTTTAGTGTACTGATTTCAGACAATGTATACATGAATTAATTTGTATTTTTAACTCTTAGAGCATCTGTACGGAGGTGTACACAATCTGATTATAAGATTTTATTTTAACTTTTTTCACTGTACTTCATGTAAACTTGCACAAAAGTTTACATGTTTAAAGTCACTTTTTTCATAAAAAATAAATATTACTAAACCACTTTTTTGATATTTTTTTATTAAACTTGCTTATTTATTTCATTAGGATTAAAATGAAAACTGAAATTTATGAAACTTATTTGTAAATTTCAATTATTGCAACCACACCTATTTTAAAGTCATGAAGGACATTCGTAAATAACATAGTCCTTAAGTACTCGCCCGTTAAATTTATCAAACATCGAGTCCTTCGAAAAAAATACACACGTGCACACACGACCCAAATGGGACCAAAATAAAGCACCTATTTTTTGCAATAATATTGATAGTGCTCACATTGATTCAATTATGAACCAACTATACTCATATCCACATTCTCAACATACTATAGAAACTATCACATATGATATACACATTTTATTTCATAACGCTTCCTGTAAAACATTTCCACGCAAAGTAAATCATAACCATGTAACTAAACATGACAGAAACAAACCTTGGTTTGGTCCAAAATGTCACCAGGCAAGGAAAACATATCACAAAGCATTGAACAAGTACAGACAAAATAAGACGGAAACAAATAAAATTAATCTAAAACACTCTAGTAAGAAATACAAGAAAACTATGAATCATTATATTAACGAATTTAAATTTAAAAATGCACAAAAACTCAGAAACATGTCCACTAGTGACCAAAAACAGTACTGGAACTACCTTAAGTCCATTAAACCTAAGTCACAGCCAATAACATCACCGTCCATAGATGAGTTTTTTTACACATTTCCAACAAATAAATAGCGATAATTCCGAACAAGAGTTTGACATATACAACATTACATACAATTATCAAGATATGAACTCACCTATAACTGAACGTGAGATCTCCACATGCATCACGAATCTAAAAAAATCCAAATTACCTAGTCCGTCTGATAACATTTTAAACGAATACATTAAATCCTCAAAACAAATCATGTTACCGGTCTACACAAAATTGTTCAACACAGTACATGACACAGGTTTCATACCACAATCTTGGCTGGAAGGATTCATCATACCTATCTATAAAATCAAAGTTGTCCGAATAATCCGTCTCAGTACCGGCCCATAACGATTCTAAGTTGCCTTGGAAAGCTTTTCACATCAGTCATTAACCTTAGACTGAACAATGTCCTTGAAACAAATAATCTTTTAAATGAAAATCAAGCTGGCTTTCGCAAACTATTGTTGTAGCGACCATATTTTTACATTACATTCAGTCATAGAAACTTTAAAGAAACAAAAGAAAAAACTATACTGTGCATTCATTGACTTTTCGCAAGCATTTGATAAAGTTTGGCGAACGGGACTGTGGCAAAAACTCCTATATCTAGTTGACGGCAACATTTTCAAAATAATCTATAACATGTATCAAAATATTAAATCATGCATTAAACACAACGGCTCATACTCAAATTTTTTCAATTCAGAAGTTGGGATCCGCCAAGGTGAAAACCTTTCTCCTTTACTTTTTTCAATTTTCCTTAATGACCTACAGTCCTATTAAGAAAACGATAACACTATCGGTGTAGAACTATTAACTCCTAACGATACAACACATTGGCTTAAACTATTAGTTCTGCTCTACGCTGATGACACGATTATTGTTTCTGATAACTCTATAGATTTTCAAAATTGTTGTAATGAATGGAAACTTACTGTTAATATGTCTAAGACCAAAATTATAGTATTTGGTTCTCGTTCAAGTAACTTTGATTTCAGACTCGGTGCTGATAAAATTGAAATAACAAACTCGTATAATTACTTAGGTATACCTTTTACAAGAAATGGCTCTTTCCTTGAATCAAGAAAAACTCTTGTTCAACAGGCGAAAAAAGCTATGTATTGCATACTTTCACGAATAAATAACGCTGACCTTCCCGTTAATCTCGCTCTAAAACTATTTGATAATACAGTACTTCCAATCTTAACTTACGGTTCAGAAATTATCGGATTTGAAAACACTGATCTTTTAGAAAATGTTCATAACGAATTCCTTAGAAAAATCACCGGTGCTAGAAAAAGCACGCCAATATACATGTTATATGGAGAACTAGGTCGCTTTCCCATCGATGTTTATGTTAAGTCTAAAATCATATCATATTGGTCACGCCTTGTTACAGGTAAAGCAGACAAAATTTCATTTAGAATCTATAAATATATGTTAAATGAAAACCATCAATTCAAATTGATTAACAAAGTCAAACAAATATTAAACATGTGCGGACTCACCTACATTTGGGAATCCCAACCAATGAACGTCACACTGTCCTTACACAGAAAAATTAAACAAACTCTTCAAGATCAGTACACACAAACATGAAATACACTTTCGGAACAGTCTAGTAAAGGAATTTTATATAAACAGTTTAAACCGTGCCACAATTTAAAAACATATTTTAAAACACTAAAAAAGCGTGACTCACTGGTATTATTTAAATTCCGTACAGCAAACCACCGCTTACCTATAGAGACCGGTCGATACGATGGAACATTAATTAATCAACGTACTTGTACTCTCTGTGATAAAAACGAAATTGGCTCAGAAAAACATTACTTAACTCGTTGCGCATTCTTTAATAACGAGAGATCAAGACATCTTAAAATCACCCGCAACATTGATATGAATGCATATTTTATTCAAGTTATGCAGTCCCAGGATGTCGGTGTCTTACAAAGTCTTTGCAAATTTGTTAGAAAAAAAATATGACAGCCTTTTCAAGATAGCTTCGGTTTTACGGCACTTGTCTCTTTTTGCAAGACGCCAACAATCTGAGACTGCATAGATCTCATTTATACTACCCATCACCTGTTACTTTTGCCCCCACATTAAGTATTATTTCTTTATATCGCACAAATCATACGTGCAATTGTTATATATTTGACCGGAAGTGTCACCCTGAGTTATATTATATACACATATTATATGTGTATTTTTGTATTTTCCCCTGTTTGTATATAATTGTAAATACTTGGGAGAAATAAAAGTTGAAGTAGTAGTTGTAATGTTATCATGAAATACTTGAACCCAACCGGTAAGTTCTAACTTATAGTGGATGATATTATGCAATACTTGAACCCAAACTGTACGTTCTAACATAGTGTTATGTTTTCATGCAATACATTAACCCAACCAGTAAGTCTTAGCATACTGGTATGGTACCATGAAATACTTAAATATCTGCGGTAATTCTTAAAAAAGTAGTATGGTACCATGAAATACTTAAATCTATGCGGTAATTCTTAAAAAAGTTGTATGGTACCATGAAATACTGTAGTGATTATTCTAGAGCCACTATAATGGCAGGGATGAACCAAAATGGGACAGGGGACAGCGACCCTTGCAACTTATTTCTGAAGTATAACTGTATTAATTAAAATAACATTTAGTAAACTGTTGTATAATGTTTATAATTATGTTTTTAGCCGGGTGATCAAAATGCTACAACATCACAACTATTGTGTTGTAGCTTGATCGCAAAGCTCTGGCTAGTTGCTTCTTTAACCTGACCACCTAGTACTTTCGGGATTAATAAAATCTCTTGCCTACAAATGAATTGTCTATTTTTCCATACATACGACTTTATTAAATATCAACTCGTTGGTAAATTAAAGCAAATATAGAAAACAACTAATTCATTAGACACTTACGAATTAAAACTACATGTGATCTGGAAATGCAGATCTTCTAGCATAATCTAATTTTGAATTTTGCTTGGACATGCCTTTAATTGAGTAATCTCATCATAAGCAAATTATTAAAATCTTTCACTTTATATCTACATATTAAACCGACATTGATCAAAGTTTATTTTAACATTTATCTTTTATAAGTCTTAAATATAGGCATGAATAATGGCAAACATTTTTGGACATATAGTGTAAGTAAAATCGATGTTGAGAATGTCTAAGACTTTAACCAACAGCAACCCTTCCCACTTTAATAGATTATAAATAAGAAGGGAGTTTTTTCCAATATACACAATTTTTCCAAAATATTTTCCAATAATCGACAAAACGAGCAAATATGTCAACATTTTATCTCTAAACTGAATAATATTACATTATTTACTATTCTATTGCACGAAAAAATCGCTTAACCATACGAAGAATGTTACTTACACGTATTTTTGCGACCCACGTTAAATTGCAAATTCACGTGAAACATTTTAATCTACGTTAATTTTAAAAAATCTTGTTTTTTCGTATGTATCTTTATTTAACAAAAGAAGCTTCTAGTATCGACACATTTAACTTTTTTAAACCTTTTTGCGGATTCATTTATCAAGGAAATAGAACATCTCCACTCTCTGTTACGAGGTCTTTAGCATCTAACCACACACTATTATTCGAAGATTAAATTATTTTTGTTCGATTTTTATGAGGGTCTGCATGCTCCATAATGATGCATTATAGGCACACCCCGTCAAATTAGAGAGACTTGGTCACTAAATATATAAAAATTTGCCGAACGTGCGAAAACAATTTTACTCAGTTAAATGTATATTTTCACATTACATTCTATATCATCAGTTTGACGAATTGACTTTATGGTTGTGCGATAAATTGAGTTTGCCAATTCGATCGTTTGACGTGTTGACTGTAAACGTTAGACTTGTTTGTTTTCAAATTTGACTCTGTATCTCTATTGTTAATTTAAAATCATTAAATGTTTGAAAAGAACACCTCTTAGAAATCATTTCGTACAAGTTCAGAGCTGCAACGATTCATTGGAAAGTCGATTCAATGCGATTCAATAGTTTTTGTTTTGATTCGATTTTTTTCGATTTGATTCGTTCATTAATATAATTTACTTCAAACATAATTTATGCATTAATTAGAGCTTAAAACTAAATGATATTGATTATTGATTATATAAAAGTGTTACTGAAATTTGATAGCACGAACCTCGAAAGTCTATGGTGGCTGATTTATGCCCATTCGGAAACCCTCGACCTTTCATGAATGAATAATCTCGGAAGGATTCGTGGGGGGGTCTTCACTGGATTTTGGAGATTTTACTACCTACGCGAGGCAAAGCACGTAACGGTTACACAAAATAGTTCTTGTAGTATACACTCAGATCTTTGTCTAAACATAGTTATTTGTTTTAAATTGAACCAAATATTGTTCATCGGTATCATTGAAATGTGTAATTTCAAATCTACGGACTAAAAACGAAACTTCAGTCGTCGCCTTAACGATCGTGCATTTGTTTACTTCAACACCGTTTTTTCCACATGGCGTCTAAATATGTCCGAGGTTATTCGTAGGGAATGGCCGAGGAGTTCCGACTTGATTTATGCCATGTCGTATTTTAGTTTCTTCGCAGCGAAAAAACGAAGAAACGAAAAGACGAAGACACGACAAATCCATGGAGGGATGATCCAAATAACGTGGACTTTTAATACTGCTCTTACAATTTTAACAATATTTTTTAAAAAATTATATGGTTATAATTCGGAACATTAAATGAATCAAACAAGGCAATAAAATTACAAATATTTATACAGTAATCACAAGACCGCACCATGCGTTTTCATAACCAAGGTAACGCCGATGCGGCGCGCGCCGTTACAATCACTATGTTTGAGAAACGTATTGTATTGTTTCTCAGAAAATAATGAAACAAATAGCGCGAAACTTTACCAACTGACGTGTAGGTGTATACATGACGTTATGTCCAAATTTGACTTCATTTGATCAAGGCGTTATGGAGAAAACAACATTCATAACACGAATTCACCAACGCAACGAACGTTAAAATATTGTCACATGACCGGATGGAAGTATATTGCATTATAAAATTTTGTCATAATCTCATAAAAATGCAAACCCAAACGCTTAAGTTGATTGAAAACTCTAAACCAAAAAATCCAGTCAGTAGAAGTTTAGTTTTTAAGTGACACCAAAAGTTTTGGAAGGGTAGAGAAAGGCTTTCAAGAAAGACAGGGTGGGTGAAGAAACAGAAAAAACGAAGCGACGGTGGAAAAATCAATTTGGGAAGCATTGAATACGGACCGAGGTCTAACCATTCGCGATTTGGCAGATAAGCTTGAAATGGGTTACGGCACAATCAAGCGCATTTTTACCGGCAACCTGCGTATGTCAAATGTAAATCGATTTTCAAATCTATTTGCCTTTATTTGACATTGAGTACTGTGCTGTGTGAGTGACGATGCCATTAATGTTACGAAGACGTCGTTGTAGATGTTGTCATATAAAATAATGAGTGAATGAGTTACACACGCCCCTAGCTTAAATAATTTATTGCCATAGATTTAGTGTCCATTCTCTTGACAATTTTGTCCAAGTTCACCGAATGTGATTTATAGCTTTTTGAAAAGGACTACCTCGGCTTTTATCCTTAGAATCAATTTGAAATGTTGAAACTACTACTTGGCTGGAGCTTCCGTCCAAAAACTATACACCAAACCATTTCAAGTTAGTTTATCACAAACAAAAATTCAAGTTAACATACATGTTTATCTAAATGGCGGAACAAGCGGGGGGTTATTGGTTCAAATATATCAACACAGTTATGACATTTCATGATATACTTAAATTAAGTTATTAATTTAAATTTCTTAAAATGTCTATGACATATTAATGACATAATAAAATGATAATATATTTACACATTGCTTTATAAGTCAGTACAAGTACAAAATTCAATTATACGATACAGTATTTTTCATTGATGCACTTGTTGATTTTAAAAACTACACATATTAAAATCTAAGCGCTGAAAGCTCTGAAGTTAAGCGCATTAAAATTTGGGCTTAGCTGCATTTATCTAATAATGTTAAATTTATAAAGTGCAGAGAATCAATCAAGCACTAGCAGGTTATTTGTCTGCTGAGCTAAGTGTTCGTATGACCCAACATGGAAATAACGAAAAATTATTTTAATGGAAAAATATTCGGGTGGCTACTCAACAACTGAAATGCAATAAATTCAAGTAAATCACATGAAGCATAGGCAGTTCTTTTGGTTTAAATGTAAGCTTTGAAGAAAAGCATTTGCAGCAAGATTGAACATACTAAAACTAGATTCTTTATAAAGCAATAATATAAGCATTTGTCACTTGTTGATTAGTTGGGATGTTTGATTGAATGTTACATGTTTGTTGGGTTTAACGCCGTAGCAACACATTGTATATGTCATATAACGGCCGGTGGCAGAATGAAGAGTTCATAGAGTTTTGTCCCACTGTTCCTAGAAAGGCTTAATCTCTGGATTTAGCTGTTAACCAACTACTACATGTAAGCACATGCTTTCGTCAGAGAGTGACAACTGTCCTACATGATTTAGAATCTTTGGTAGAAGGGAGAATGGCTCTAGAAATAATTTCACGACTAAGCTTCACTAAAGTATGCCCCGCCCGGGAGTCGAACCCACGACCCTTCGATCAGCAGACTTGTGGTCTAACACCTGAGCTAGCCGGACGGCTGAATGTTAAATGTTATAGATTAATTGCTTTGTTGAAATTGTGTCTAACTCTCTGTCTAAGGGTTGTCATGTTCATCTTTGAAATCCATAAATATCATTGCCACATGTTAATATGGGTAGACACAATACCATATCAAATTAACTCTGGATTATAACTATTAATGTACAATTGAGTTCAAAAGTTTTTTTACACTTCAATTTTGATGTTTTTTAACATATACTTAGATATTCTTCAAATGTTATTTGTTTCACAACTAATGTACATTTTGACGTAATCCCTTCACTTAAGTATTTATTGAAAACATATTCATACTTATAAAACACTCAATAAAAGTTTAAGTTTGCAAAAAAGATAAGAAAAAATATGTGAAAAAACTTTTGGACACCAGTGTATATGTTTAATAAAGCTAATATAAATTGACTTCTTTACCCTAAAAATACTTAGCTTGATTTTCAAACAAATTAAATGATTTGCAAAAAAAGTTATTTAAGATTAATTTTGGCAAATTGACATTGAAAAGTAAGGGTAAAATCCGAGTAATCCAACTAATTGGACCTAACTGTTCGAAGAGTATACAAGGGGAAATAACTGACTGAGGTCCCTGATTAAACTGTACCATATCTCATGGAGATCATTATATCTTTTTTATTATACCTATACACGAATAAATTGTATATTGCTTCAAGGTATACATCACTGATGTTATTTTAACTCTTTAATGTAATTTACATACCATTTGGTTATTCCATGATGCTTGTCATTCAGCAATTCGATTTTAGTTTTGAATAATGGACAGTACACAATTCATTCGAAAACATATTTTACCGCAATTTATCCCTTGTATATACTTTATATGAAAATTTTCCAAATTAAACATGACACATTTACTAAATAGACAAATAATCTATTCGATGGGTCGATTCCCGGGCGGGGCCTACTTTCGTGGAGCATGGTCATTAAATAATTTTCTACGACCATTCTCCCTCCTATCGCTGATTCTAAACCATGTGGGGTAGTAGTCAGTCACGGACGATGGTTTGTGCCTAGTAGTTGGTTAACAGCTAAATCCAGAGATTTAGCTTTTCCAGGAACAGTGAGTAGTTGACTGACCGCTGTGATATAACCTATACAATGTGTTGCTTGAGTTAAACCTAACAAAACTCTGTCCCTTTATAACAACTTGTAGAAAGTATAAAAATATAATAATATAATGATTATCTTACCTTCAATTAGCAGTATATAAAATCACTATTCTTTCATTATATATCTGTACACTTGGCAAATTTTGTGTCCTCACAATCAATTTCTTTGTTATTTGTGGTTGGCAAACCAAGATATTTAAGTTTCGGTTAATTGCTCACGCTGTAAAAAGAATACTGACTATTGTATGATTTTGTTATATGCAATTAAAACAATGAAATTATATACCAGGTTTCTATTGTTTTCTTGTATTGCGTTGTTTGTTTTTCCAATAATTAAATTTTAGTATCAGAACCAAGAGGCAAAAAATTGTATCAATTGCTGATTACATTAATTTTGTGGCCGGCTTGAATAACAGGCTAACATTTTTTTTTATTGATCGATTTTGTTCTGGCAAATCTCGTTTACGAGAAATGATTGTTTCAAATTCATGTTTTTAAATGTACACATAGTTTATAATTGTTAATGTGCTTTTGAATTTTTTAGTAAAATTTTGTAACAATGATATTTCATATGTTAAGTGTAAGAAAGTGATAAAATGTTTAGCCCTTCAAACAACGTTTAATGATAGTAGTTTTATTTTTGAGACTCTAAATGAACAAATCATTAAAAATATTTTTTTTTCTTTTCAGACTGGATGTTTATCACCTAACTACCAGTCGACTTCTAGAAGTTCACACTTAGCAGTTAATACATCTTATCGTTCAGTTGCGTCTTCCAATGGGGGTGATGACGATGACTTTTAAATTTATGTCGTAGGTAATTAGTCACTTCCGGTTCCTGTTCTAGCGGCCATATTGGATTTATGTTTTTAGCGTGTGTGTTTTATGACATTTTATACACGACTGATAGTTTGTCAAACATTGGTTAAAATGTGTTAATCGGATACACAGTGACACTTTAAATGACATGTAAAAAGTAGACATTACAGATGATTATATGCCAAGACGTAAAGACAACCTCGAAAAGTGATACTTGGTGTTCCTATTTCTAGATTTTAACCATAACCTGTTGTTTGTATGGACGAGGATATCAGGAGTGAAAAAAACATAAGAGTGTGTTAATTTTTGTTCATTCGCTATTTATATACGTTATATTTATTATCATATACATTTCTGCGTACAGATAGATCAAATATATTCAGAATGCTGTGAAAGATACATGTAGTCTTAGAAATTTCTTTTTGCCGACTTTAAAATTGATATGAATTGGTAACCTACCCTGGTAACCAAGAATATCATTTATGATCCCTCATTGGATTAACTAATAGTTTCTTTTCAATAAGACGCTAAAAAACGCCTTTTAATTTTTTGTAATTGTTAAATTATGTCTTAATAAATTGCATACAGAGTATATTTTGTTTTTGTTTTTCCTTTTCACTTCTTGATGCTTTTTGTCCTATTTGTTTGTTTGTGTTTGTTTGTTTGTTGGGTTTAACACAGTAGCAACACATTTATGGGTCATATAACGGTGATCAGTCAACCTACTCACTTCACCTGGAAAGGCTAAATCACTGGATTCACTTGTTAACCAACTACTAAGCACATACCTTCGTTAGTGACTGACAACTGCCCTACATCATAAAAAATCACTGGTAGGAAGGAGAATGGCCAAAGAAATAATTTCATGACCAAGCTCCACGAAAGTATGCCACGCCCGGGAATCGAACCCACGACCCCTCGTTCAGTAGACTTGCGTACTTCCAACTGAGCTAGCAGGCGTCTCTGTGTGTCCTATAATACGACACAAGATAACTCAATGCCAGTCTGATGTAGGTATCTCTAAGCACGATCCATCCATTAAAGATACTTTCTTTTCTGAACTGATTTACCATATTGATTTCATATTAATCTTGATGATCAGGTGAAATTCTCAAAACCTGCTCAAATAATTATTATGCTAGACCAAAAATCAGACTAGTGACGTTTAGTTTGAAATCATAGACACTATATTATTTGTGTATAAAACACCGTTTACTCTGATGATGATGACAAACTGCAAGTATTTTAAAATGTAAACACGCACACTGTACAACCCTGAGCCATCTTCAACTTATCATCGACATTTGTTGAAAGTGCTACTTTCGATAATTTGGAAATACCATATACTCTAGAGTGGTATATCGTCCATTATACATTGGTGTGGTGTTTGGTTTGTATGAATGTAACAAGCACTGATAAAATCCATCGCTGTGGAATCAACGTATTCCCGTAAAGAACGTGTATTATTATCAATATAGCAAGTAATCTAACACAGATAAATAATGAAATCAAAAAATAACTTATCGCAGCTAATGTACATTATGACAACATTTGATGTTCTGCTGTACAAGTGTATTTTACCGCAGTATACATTTTGCTGTTTGATAAATAGAAAATGAAAAACTATTTTACTGTTCTAGTCATTTTTATTGCAAATTATCTGATTCCAAAGAAAACAATATAAAAATACAGTATATGTATAGGAAAGATTATAAACGAACAAAATACTCTAAAATATACATAGGAACTGGATAATATGAAACGTTGATAATTATGAACCAAAGGCATGTGCTATTAATCCTATTATCATCCCAATGCTTGCCTATCGCAGAATATATTACCTTTTCACGATTAGGATACGGCGATGGTCATTCTTGAAAAGTCCGACATTATTAACCTAAGGTCGATCTACTTTATAAGTGCAAGCTTTTCTTACATTGAATAATGACTTTCTTATAGAATTTGTATATAAATACTCGTGGCCAGTATTATGATTTTTGCAAATATAAATGCAGTTCAAACTCAGGTTAATTGTTGACTAGCTTGCAATTATCAACGTTAACATTATCTTGATCATATAATATAATTATGCATTATTATAGTAACATGCGCAACATTTTGTGCAAACATAAAATATACATATTCATGAATATATACATACATGTATACTAACAATTGTGTAACCTTATGTGCAGACTCCGGATTTACAAAAATACTCTTGAGTGAGTTTTTACTAAATTTGAGTTTTCACTCAATTATTATTGACTTAAATAAATAATCAAAATACTTTTCATTCAAATCGGAGTTTTCACTCAAAACACTTTAGTATTCTTAAGCATCTTAATTTCTTTAAAACCGGGGCCATATACTTCTATTTCTTAAGATCCATTGTATAGAGCGCAAACGCGCCCAGCGACTTAACAGCAGTATTGCCGTTCAATTATAACACGAACCCGAACGTAAAAATCGTGGACGGTCTTTTTCCTGTTGATAAAAATAAAAACTTTATCATTTGGAATAATGGAATCAGAAACGGATGAACTCAAAGTGTTGTATTTGTACTCAAAGAGAAAAGAAAGAGTTCACAGCCGGCCTGCATATATCAGTAAATTAACAACCCAGGTTCAAACATTACGGCACAATCAGTTAACAAGTTTATAGTTTATTATAACACCCCATATACATGTATATATGTATATCAATATATATCATGCTTTAAAGTAAGTCAAACATACAAATATCTATAGTCTACGGTACTTCAACTAAGCCTTTAGTCAAGCGTAGACCCGGGATTCTGTACAAGACCTCACTAGGTACGGATCACTGAGCACTGATCATAGGAACCGAATACATATTAATATGTCGAATTATTGCATACCTAATACGCACCGAGTAATTGTCTATGCACTTGACTTGACAGTTTACATGACAAAGATACTTTTTTGACAAAAAGAACACTGTGCTCTTCTACTTTCAAAATTAATTTCTTTGTCGTGTCCATTTTTATATCAATGTCATGAATGTAAGTGTCACGACTTTTCTGAGAACTGTCGCGAACATCTGAAAAAAATGCTCTGGAGGCAATCAACGCAAACGTTGCGCAAAAAAAAATTGTTCGCGTTCGCAATCTATTTTAACGGTTCCTCTACAAGTAACTAACCTATTTCAGAACGAAAAAACGCGAACATGTTCGCATTCGCACTCTGTATATACGGACTTTTACAATGACAAAATTCACGAATGACAATCAATGTACACATAACTTCATGTAAAAAATCTATTATTTGTTTTAAATATTACAAATGCATGATTATCACTAATGTATATATAGCTTCAGCTCAAATTTCATTTAAATTATTACAAAAATAATAAATAACTAATACATTTTTTTTTAAAAATACCACGGTCTCAAGCAGAAAACAGAGAAAATACCGCTTCGGCTCAGAGTTTTTAAGAGCTGTAAGTATTTAAATCAATGTCAAATTTTGATGACAAAAATACAAGACTTACAGCACTTTAAAACTTTCAGTCGATACTGATTTTTCTGTTTACTTCATCAATACGTAACATTTTTGATGTTATAGTCACGTGGTAATGCCACCTTGATGAAGAAACAATGCACACATTTCCTTGAGACAATAGAAAAACATAAGCAGATGAAATGTTTCCTTTGAAAGTATTTGTTTTGTACCACCTATAAGTACATTGATGCAGAAAAATATCTGTTTATAGTATACTTATCTATAACTAATTGCCGTTATAACTCTATAACACACGTAGGTTAATGATTACAATACTGTCCATCGAATTCGCACGACAAGCCATAATATTTGAAACAAAATTAAAAAAAATGAATTTATAATATCTTATCATTTACTGTCGTGATCTTTAAAACGTAAAATAATTAGACAACAAAAAACAACAGTTGGGTACATCACTAACCTGTAGTATTTTTTAATTGAAGGGTTCAGTGTAAAATGGTACCTATCTCCATTTTAGTACTTATCGAAAAAAAAAACCACATCATTGTGATTTAAAGAAAAATGACCAAAA
Source organism: Mactra quadrangularis (assembly GCA_025267735.1). Lineage (NCBI taxonomy): Eukaryota > Metazoa > Mollusca > Bivalvia > Venerida > Mactridae > Mactra > Mactra quadrangularis. Next base: position 6,475,736 of record CM046303.1, read on the forward strand.
CTAATTTTCCAATAGTTAGCAAAATTTACCAAATAGTAAGTCAATATTACAATGAAGTAAGGTTTTGTGCTATTTTTGTATTAATTTTTGCATTTTTGATTATGCAAAAAGGGTCTTATCTTCAAGTAAAGGTAGGACTTATGTTGCTTGATAGACATACTTAATAGAAAAAATCGTAAAAATAATATTGTTTATAACGAGCAACAAGTAAATAAGATCAATGCTACTGTTTCGAAACTTCAAACATCATGACAAATTGAAACTTAATCATTATAATTTTTTAACAATGGACATTACATTTTCTAGTTTTTTGGATTCAAATCTCATATCAAAGCAATGAATTGACATTAAAAAAAAAAAAAAAAAAATACTTATTATTCTTATTAGTTACTTATCTCTGACATTTTTTTAAATATTGAAATCATCAAGCAGTAAAATGTGTGTAAACATAACAGCATCTCATATTGTAATGCAAAAAAGGTTCAAAAATATTCTTTAAAGACCAATTTCTTTCCAAATAACTCATATGAAAATGGTCTTATCTCAATTTTGACAAAAATGGACATAGATACCCTTCTACATTGAGGCCTTCAATTTTAGCGGGTAGTTCGCTATGCACATTTTTTGTACATGTAATGGTAGTTTTAATTGAGCGTGTTTATTAATTAGAACAAGGAGGTTATTGAATTATTTTGCTTTTAGCCCTTTAAATTCATTTTTATTGATTTTTTTAAAGAAAAAATTCAGCCACATATTAAGTTATCATTATTTCTCTAATTGATATACTGAACATCCCATTAGTCTTCTGTATTGTTCAGAAAAAATCAAACAACAATTCTTTTTATCATATAACATTGATTGTGGTCCAATCAAATCACCCACTCCTTTTAGTATTAGATTCCCCAGACGTTGTGGAAGTTGACCATTTAAATCATACATATAAACATGATTGCTGTGTAATTCAGATAACAGCATTATGTCAGCATCTGTTACTGTTATACCACACAATCCCTGACTACCTTTTATTGGGAAGGTAAATAATTCATCCCCATTCATGTCAAACGTTTTCACACGATTATAACCTGCAACATAGACTCTGGTATTATCATTGTTGGTAGACATGATATTACCCCCTTTATAATATCCGTAAGGATATTCTATATCTACATTAAAACCCCTTTGCAACTCACCTGATAAACTATATACATGCATACGTATACCATGTTCCATTATCATGATACTTTTATTACACAATACCATACCATTGGTATGAAATTTACCAAATTGATCACCTAGTAAAATTTCTTTTCCTAAACTCATTTTGCCAGACTCATTGATAGATATAAATTGTAAAACATTGGGTTCTACCAAAACAGCCACTTCTGATGAAGATATAGCAACAACATGCTTGGGTTCATTCTTCAAATCACACAAATCTTTCATATTATACTTATCATCAAGTCTCTTTAATCTCATGTTTCTGTAGTCAGTTACAATTATTGTACCGTCTGACATCTGACACATATCGAATATAATACTTGGGTACTTATCTGAATCCACTCTCATATCAATTTCTTTCATAAACTTTGCATCAGTAAAAGGTTTGGTTGTAGCCTGTGAAATATAGAACATGTAAGTACATTAGTACGGTATATAGAAAATAATGATATCATTAAACAATATTATCACCAATCATTTGCAGTCGTTAGACATAAAGTAAAAATGTAAAACCTCAAAACATCATGCATTTAACATATTTGAATAAGATACATATTTATAATGACAGAGAGACGATATTTCGCCGCTGAGGTAGAACTCTGGATTCTGAATGGGCGTCATTAGTTCGATAAACAGCCTAGTCAGATTAAGCTACTCCAATAATATAAGAAAACTTATAACATTATTAATAGCGAAATATATTTTTGGAACAATGAATTCTGCATTGTTCCAATTACAACAAACGAGATTAAACCATTATATTCATGCTCTAATAATGTACAACTAAGACAAAGGGTATAATTTAATAACTAATTTTACTACAATTTGTCCAGCATATGCTATTTTCTTAGATTCGTTAATAGTCATGTATGTCTTGCGATGCCACAATCACTAGGTGGCACTAGGTTTGACCACCTTCAAACCCACCTTCTCTTTATGTATAGACAAATTGTTTCGCCTTCCTTATGATGTCTGGAAGCTAGTCGATTAAAAAAGCAAAACTAAAGGAAAGCGTGTGAAGATAATGCATATAATAATGGTAAGATGATATTTACGAAATTAAATTGGATTGTGTAAAAGCATATGTGCCTTTTTCTAGTACTGTGGCTGATTGACGCCATGTCTTATTTCCGTCCTGTGGGGTGCAACATAAAAACACTTGAGTACGACAAAATGGTATATTTTTTATATCATCATCCCGCGGGCGCCATGCAAGAATACAGCCATACAACATTTTAGTCATTTGTTGTGTTTTAACCAATGCAAAATATACTCATGTGACAAAATTACGGCGGCTGATTTATGCCATGTCGTATTGCCGTTTCTTCGCCGCGAAGAAAAAACACAAGACAAAATAAATTTAACAATACGACAGATAAAATGTGTCGTGTTTTCGCCTTACATCTGTCGTATCTTCGTCTTTTCGTTTCAAAAACGGCATAAATGTACGTGCAGTCTTGAATGTTTAAGGGCAAAATTCTACAACTAATATAAATGTACCATGTGATTAAGATATTTTGCATATCTTAAAACTATCATTAACTGATTTAATATTATCATTTGATATATTTGTGTCTAATACGTACAAAATAAACATTGTATAACCATATGTTACTGAAAATATTCATGTATAAACAAAGGACTTTGTAATGTATACAAATCCCGAATATTATATTAAAAAATACGTAATTTGCATAAATTTGCATATTAAGATGATCTGACCAAGCTGAAATTAGTACTAGATAGACCATGAAAACATGGATATGGAGGCCTATTTTGAATTTCTATCCAAGTTGGTTATTGTGTTCTTAAGGAAAAACGGAATTTCGATAATGGCGGACTTAATTTGCATTTTATGGAAATTGTTCAAGAAAGATAGGGTGTCATTACATGGATCCTCATTCACCAATTCACCACTGTTCAAAGACATATATACTGCAAAATAACTACTCAAGTTCAGAGTTCACCTTGAATATGGCATTTTACTGCAGGATAATAAACAAAACTGCTGCTGGTAAGGGTAGGTTGGGGATCTGGTATTCGCTAATGTTTTATCACCAAGTATGTTTTTAATTTATAATTTTTATCTACATGGTATCGTCAAAGCTTCCGTGCATTCGATTTTTTAAACACAATAAAACATAGAATTAATGACATTTGAAACATGTACCTTAAACACGGTAAACATGTGACGTCATCACTGGTTTTAAAGATCAGTGCTTCCAGCACCCGATTATTTTTCAAAACATATACATAATCTTAAAGTCGAGGCATATCATAAATTAGAACCAAATTTACTTGTTCGAAATATGACAAATAAGCGCCCAATTGTTTTTTTTAAGTTTAAAAGCGTTTTTTTTAGAAAAATTAGTGACGTAATCGGTTTTTGGCCAATAGCATCTTTCTGTCCCAAAATTTGAAAAATCACCTGGCAGATTCGTAAAGAGCACATGTTTTCTACAAAAACCTATCAAAATATTACTGTTAAACTGATGGGTACAGCGAATCACTTTTTAGACGCTTTTCGCAACTGTGTCGACATACTAATAAATTTGAAGAGGTAAGTGTCTTCAAATTGTACAAATGAATTCCATAAGCAAGTTCTTTTCATAAACGTTGTTTATTAACCCTTATCATGCTAATCGCGACCACAGGTCGCGATGATTTTATCATTTTCTTACTGCTGAGCGCGACCTTCAGTCGCGATACATGTGTTTCTCAGTTACACCCTCTTACTATCCTTATTTCACTCTTATTATGCTTAAACTAGATCGACATCTGTACAAACTTTATTTTATCAAGGGCCGAACTCTAGTTGATGATATTATTAATTAAAATAAGTCCAGTAGAAGTTTAATCTAGCATTACGTGCGAAAAACAAACTCCATTTCTCACTAAGCTTTCTCTACAAAACAATGGCGGCTTATGCAAGAAAACGATTCACATTCAACGATGTTTTCAACGATTTTAATTGTTTTATTACAGAGAAAACATGAATCTCTTTATTTGCTTTTTTATAATTTTACCCATACTCATATATCGGCAGTTTACAATACATCAAAGAATTCAAATACGACAACTTTAATAACTTAACCTGAATATTTTCACAAATATAGGAAATTAATTATTAGAAGACCCAACAGAAAATGTGACGAATTTTGCCGGCTTTTAAAACCACATGTCCATATTCATATTTTTTACTATGAAAACCATTTCACTCCAAGTTACCTATTTAATAATTCACCTTATATCATATGGCATTGAACAAAAGAAAGGAAACGAATTTTCACCACAGCTCACTCACAAAAAGACATTTGAATACATTCGTCCCCTTTCGTGAAAAAATGTCAAAACTCCAGTGACCATTCTAATATAAAAAATATTAGCATTTCCAGAAATGCTTGAAATCGCCGTTTAGCCGTGTATGACATCTCCTTTTATAAGTAAAACATTCAAGCAAAATTTGTCCGTTTTAGTCCGTCGCATGTCTATTTATAGAATACCCGGTATTTAGCCATTGAATAACAGGCACTGTCCGGGTCATGTTCTTACTGCGCACATAAAACAGCAATATTATGGTAGACTTTAGAATTATTACTGCATATTTAGTCACAAAGGAACTATATTAAATTTATAACTTTCTATTAACTGGCACTCGTTTATATATTGATATTGGTATTTTCTGGTAATAAAACAGGTAACCCGACAACACATGGGGTCGACGAGTCCATACACGCACCCCTATTTGACTGTTCGACGTCTATTTTTTCATAATGTGACCTTAAATGCATCGTTCTGATTGGCTTAAGGCAGCCGGTGTCAACACAACAATGTTGATAATAAACACTTCTTAAAGTAATGTTTTACATTTAAACGTCATTACTGATTTTTAAAGATAATATAATGGTATTTTAACATCTAAATGCATTAATCACTAGCAACTTAGTGATTACGAATTTGGATTAGGACGAATGTGTTAAGGGACGGATCTTTTCGTCCATGGTTTAATTTAGATTTGTTTAAATCTATAAAATTTCATAAATAATAGTAAGAATTATTAATCTTTTTAGTAAATATAACTATAAATATAATACATTTTGAAAAAAGGACGCATTTACACGATAAAAATGTATATCCGATCTTGATCGATTTTTAACGACGTTTACGAAAACATCTCAAGTAATTTGTCGACATGACCCGATATCGCCCGAAATTTGAAAGCAGCTATTATGGGAAATCTACCTTAAATATGTTTGCGCAGAGGTAGATCGCAAAATTTTGAAACCGGCGTCATTAGTTCGAGTGACGGCTACGTCAGGTAATGGAAATACATATACAGTGAAATAAGATAATTAATATCGTTTAACCTCTGTAAAAGAAAAAGTTTAGGTAAACCGGAGCGAAATCAATTTGGAACGCTAAATCTATGATCGTTCTGACCGAAACAAAAGCACTTAAAACTTTATTTTCAATAGAGCCAAATGAGTATAGTTCAGTTATAAAATGAAATGTAATGTCGGAGTAGTTTTTAAAACTGTTTACATCAGATTGTACACTTCCAGAAGTAATAAAAAACAATGATATTCGTAGGGGTTCGAAATATATATCTTAATTAAGACTAATCTAAATAACGGTGCTTATTCTACAATTACCCATTGCATAGGAAGGGTAAATAATGTAGAGAGAGAGAGAGGTTACATTTGTATGTAAGTACTGCATATTTGACAGGGCCTTCAAAATTGCTGTTACTTGAATGAGAAAAGCGTGTTGTATGTAATTGCTTTTTGAGGGAGCTTTTACATCATTATCAAAGCAATCTTTTTTGTCAACAGTTAATACACGTTTTGTTTAGTTATCATGGGAGGAAACCAGTCGCCCGGTTAGCTCAGTCGGTAGCACACATGTCTACTGATCGAAGGTTGTGGGTTTGATGCCAGGGCGGGGCATACTTTCGTGGAGCTTGGTCATGAAATTATTTCTACGGCCATTCTCCCTCCTACCAATGAGTTTTAATTATGTAGGGCATTTGTCTTGTTTGTTTGTTGTGTTTAACGCCGTAGTAACACATCATATAAGGTCATATAACGGGGGTCAGTCAACCTACTCACTCCTCCTGGAAAGTCTAAATTTCTAGATTTAGCTTTAAACCAATTACCAAGCGCGTACTTTCGTCAGTGACTGAAATCTGCCCTACATAACTAAAGGGTATACGTCTATGTCTTACAGATCAATTCACAGAAATTTCAAAAAGTATATTTATTTATTGGTCATGCATTCAAATGACCACACCACAAAGGAAAAATGTAACAATACATGTTTGTTATTAATACAAATAGTTGATCATCAAATTCCTTATTTATGGTTGGCCAACCGAAAATTAATCTGAATTCCGAAGCGGAATTTGACGATATTTCCCGTATGCTCGAGCGAAAAGCGTGATTACGTATGTAATCGACTTATTCCGTCAATTTACTTGTTTGTTCGACAATGTTGGTTTTAAGTTGCTTACGAATAAAATGTAGAAAATAGAAAGTATAAATTTTAAAATTAAACAGTTTAGTAGTGTAGTTCACATAATCAGTGTTACGATTAAGGCCTTCATGATTTATTTTAAAACACTATACACATAAAATAAATTAACAATGTGTCAGTCGAACATGAAAAAGAAATAGACGTATATACTTTAATGTCAGTTCTCCAGATATGATACCAATTTGAGATCAAAGCGCTGAAGGCACTGAATTAGTTTGGGTTTTAAAAAAAATTGGATTTCCGGCTCCAACAATGTTTGTAGACAAAAACAGTTCAGTGATACTAGTTTGATAGGTAGAACAGCACTGTTTCGGTTCAATACACTTTATACTATCAACCTATAAATACAGCTGGTAGACTGGAGAGGCGAACATACTATTGAGTTTTTTCACGCAATAACCACAAGCCAAAGGGGTCATTCTTAGAACAATTGAATAACTGCCGCTTTAAAGTTTTGATTCATGCCCATTTTTATAAAGACATTATTTACAAACATTACAGTAGACGAATTAGGAGAAAAACTCTTAATTTACCAAACAAATCAATACACGAGTAAAATACTTTCAGATCAATGATTCTAATTCTTGCATGGCAAACTCACACGACATTTAAACACATAATTAGTATCTTTTATGAAAAATGTTTGATAGCAAACTTTATCGCGCCGTTTCTTACTTATAACTAAATGATGTAAAATCCGGTTAATAAACAATGAAGTGTTTGCAATTGTTATTTCTGCCAGTACACCATAAAAATAAACAAACCCTTTTATGATCGAAACGACGTTAATCATTTGTCTCCCAGTATACTTTGATAATAAATCCTTAAGATTTCCAAACACGAATCATTTCACAGTGAAAAGTTTACCGATTATGGATATTCGAATTAACCAACTTACCTTAGGTGGGCCTGGGGATTCTAATGGTTCCGGAGAAGTTTCATCCTAAAAAATAGAAAATAGAAGTTCTTTCCAATAGCATATATACTAAACGAAACTTCCAAGTACCCCGATTTCAATATTGCAGGATATGTTAATATTTAAGTCCGACGGAAATCTGTACAGGAACATACTGTCGTATGCTTGCATGGTTTTATACTACTTTATTAATGCAAAATCATTTTGTCGTGCATGCGTTGATATGAAAAGATTTCAAATTGCTTTTATTTAACAAAAAATAAGCAATTAGAAATCTTATCGGACAGATGACGCACCACTTTGCAAAAGACCTATGGCAAGTTCTAGTTCTTGAAGCGACATTCGAGCCATTTCTTGATATTTGGTTATGCATATCAACACACTGATGTTTTTCACCAGAACTGGCCATGTGGGATTTTTGCACGAGAAGAATGTGCCCATTTCCGCTTTTTTGCACATGCGCGGCAAAACAATTTTATATAAATTAAAAACACGAAATCCACTCAAGCAGACCACAGTATGGTTCTATACACATTTCCATTAACGATCGGACATAAATGTTGAAAAATGTTGAATAAAACATTTCAACAACATTGAAAATGGGGTACGTGGGAGTTTTGTTAGTTATAGTATACATACCTATGAAATAAGAATTGAAGGACACTTCCTAAGTGCAAAACAAAGGGGATGCTGAAAGAAAGGTACCACACACAAAAATAGCTCGGATGTTACATTTGAATATTCGATAACATCCCAGGCCTAAGTAATACCACAAATCGTAAACTATCGACGAATATGCCTGACAAGTTAAACCTTCGGAGTGATACACGTGTCTCTGATTTTCTACGCAGACAATTTCTATGCGATAAAAGTAGTTCCATCATCTGACTTGTCTTTGTTTCACTGATCAGTAACAGGTGTTCACATTTATTGAAAAGCGTGTGGAAAGTACGCAGTCAAATCTCGTTAAGCAGTTTACATAGTGATCAATAAAGCATTATACTTTTAATATTCATCATAGCAAAGCAAAGGTTTACATTCCATGTTGAGAAGTTTATAAAGTAAAAGCAATACAATGATTTACATATTGATAGTTTTTTTAGCTGTTTAATTTTATGAAACTGTGATAATTCGTTGTACATACATCCAGTTGTCACTCACATTGTTTACAGAGTCTGTCTGTTTAAAATTATATTTAGCTGATGCACTTTAGCCATGACCTTAACTCATTTTTTGTATTATATATGCGTTGTTATATTTCCTTTTTTGTTTGTTACTTGTATGTTTTGTTTGGTATTTTGTGTATGTGAGCTATTTGTATTTTATAAACTTACGTTTAACAACATGGTTCATGTTTTAGTATAAGTGACTATTATATATATTATAAGTCTTATTAAGTATATAATATATAGTATAAGTGACTATAATATATATTATAAGTCTTATTAGCTTGGGTATGTATTACTGTTTGTTTGTGTATTTATGTTGTAATATGTTATGTTATATCAAGTCACTTTAATAAAAATATATGAGGATGACGATAGGTATAGTATCAAAGTAATGATTATGTTAAGTGTTATAAAAATCTATATCTTAAAACAAATCGACGTAACGGATTCTTATTCAATCTGATTGTATTCGATGAAAACAAAATAATCTATACTTTCAGATGATAGATGAAGCACCGTGCGGACTCAGTGGTTTTAGATGAACTCTTTAAATTTCTTTTTATACTAAATGTCAAATTATGCAATCCAAAATCGTTGAGCACTTGCATGGCTATGACTGAATGACTAAAACAAACATAGTAAGTTATATGACCTATGCAATGTGTTTCTACGGCGTTAAAACCAACAAAAAATATCGTCAAAATCAAAGAAATTATTGCAACAGACCATATCCGGAATTCAAATATTTGGCTTTTCCCCTCCGCTACAAACAAACTTTCACGGTTACAATGAAAACATGTGTAACAAGCACAATAGGATTTAATCCATAGTTCGTGCATTTTAGCAAAAATGTGTAGAACACTTTGTTTGTACCGGCTGTGCACGGACGAAAAACCCATAAATTTGAATTCCGGATTAGATCTATTATAAGTTATTCAAAACACAAAAAATAGTGATATGTCCGTATTAAATTTGACAAATGGATCAAAATAAAGCTCTGACAGTAAACTTCGTTCTGTTGAAAAACCAACCTTCTCGAAAGAAGCGTAAAGCTGAAACCACGTGACTGTTAGGAGTGGTTGGACATTTGTTTTCTTCTAAAATTAACAAACGAACTGTATAACGAGGGTTCAGGACGCTTTCCACTTACATAGCTACATTCATACCGTCCGCAGTAAAATTCGGATTCACTGACAATGACTTGCCGCTCGTAAGTACATAACTTGCCATAGTGTATTTGATCTATTTTAGACCGGTGGAAATTGCAGGCATCTTTTATTATGTTTTGACGTTGCTATGACGTGACGTCTTCTCACCGGTTCGCGCTTTGTATATATATATATGTATGTTTTTTTGTTAATAAAGCGGAGTGGAAAAAAGTCAGTTCGGAGAATAGATCTCTCGATGTCAAAAAGTGAAGCAAGTCTAACAAAGTAGACTTGCTTCCGATATAATAGGAAGCAGACCTTTTTAGTGGAGGCAGACCTTTGGTGTAGGCAGACCTTTGGTGTAGGCAGTTCTTTTTGGTGAAGCAGACCTCTTTGGTGAAGCAGACCTTCTGTGGTGAAGCGGACCTTCTTTGGTGAAGCGGACCTTCTTTGGTGAAGTGGACTTTCTTTAGTGAAGCGGACCTTCTTTGGTGGAGCGGACCTTCTTTAGTGAAGTGGACCTTCTTTAGTGAAGCGGACCTTCTTTGGTGAATCGGACCTTCTTTGTAGAAGCGGACCTTCTTTGGTGAAGCGGACTTTCTGTGGTGAAGCGGACCTTCATTGGTGAAGCGGACCTTCTTTGGTGAAGCGGACTTTCTTTAGTGAAGCGGACCTTCTTTGGTGAAGCGGACCTTCTTCGGTGAAGCGGACCTTCTTTGGTGAAGCAGACCTTTCTCATAGGCAGACCTTATAAAGAGGCTGACCTAGCAAAGACCTCAAAAAGATAGTCATAATATACGCACACAAATAGCTTATTAAAGTATTTACACCAGAAATCTTGACAATTGGGGGCTCGTCCGGGATCCTTTAAATAAGCCGCAGCAAGATGTATTATGACGAATGGTTGAGATTGGGCGAAAGATTAGGCTTGACAGGGGGAGATCTGCTGGCATTCGTGAAAGAAAAAGAAGGCGAATACATAGCAAGAGAGGACATAGTTAGAAGAAGAGAAGAAGAAAGAAGGCAAATGGAGATGAGTTTTGAGCTGAAGATGAAGGAGAAGGACATAGAAATTGAACGCATAAAGTCCAACAAAGGGGCCAATGGCGAGAGTGATGATGTCCTACGGCCGAAGATTCCAAAGTTCGACGACGTGAATGATAACATTGACGCTTAATTAGAGCGGTTTGAAAGGTTTGCTAAGACTCAAAATTGGCAAAAGGAAAGCTGGGTCATGAGTTTGAGCTCATTGTTATCTGGAAAAGCATTGGATGTGTTCATAAGTATGTCGAATGAAGAAGCGAACGATTATGATGCTTTGAAAAATGCCATTCTAAAAAGATATCAACTAACGGAGGAAGGTTTCAGAATGAAGTTCCATCAGAGCAAACCTTTGCCAGGCGAGTCGGTGTTTCAATTTATTGAAAGACTTAGAAGATATTTTTCAAGATGGGCAGACCTTGCTGAAGTTGAAAAGTCTTACCAAGGAATAACTGAGATGCTAATTAAAGAACAATTAATCGAATGATGTTCGACAGAACTGGCGATATTCCTGAAAGAAAGGGTGCCCTCTTCTATAGAGGAATGAACCCGTATTGCAGAGCAGTACATCGAAGCTCATAATGGGACCGCATCATTGTTCCAAAAAGGACCGTCAGTACGAAGAAATAATAATGGTGGATCACTAATGAATAGCAAGGGAAGAAATGACGAAGCAAGAGACTCAAGATTGAAGACATGCTATAACTGTAAACAGACAGGTCACTTGGCCAAAGACTGCTGATGGAATGATCAGAAGCCAGTCAAGACGTGTTTCATTTGCAATAGATCTGGACATATTGCAAGAGACTGCAGACAGTTAAAGTCAGCTAATACAACAAATGATCTTAAAGTAGCTGCTGTATGTGCAAAGGCAGACCTCAGTGTCTTAGATAAGAATACGGAGGACGGTAAATTAAAGCTAGCCAATGGGGAAACAGTTTCAATTCTAGCTGGAGCATGCACGATGGACATTCTAGGAGAAGATAGAAATTTAGAAGTTAATACAGGTTTTGTAGGAACACATTCAGTAAAAGTGTTAAAAGACACAGGATGTGAGTTAGCTGCAGTAAGGAAACAGTTTGTCAAAGATGAAGAATTTACTGGTAAAGAAATAGTGATGATAACTATTGACGGCGAAGCAAAAGTAGTGCCAGCTGCAAAGATTGTAGTGGATACACCTTATTTCTCTGGAGAAATAGAGGCCATGGCTCCTAAATCATTAATTTGCGACGTAGTGATAGGCAATGTTTCGGGGGTAAGAGACAAGCCTGATCCAGAATGGAAAAGATCCCAAGGAAACACGGTAGCAGCAGCCACGATGACCAGAGCTCAAAGCAAGAAGACCAAAGAGCCTATAAAAGCCCTCTGTGTTCCCGTTCCTTCATGCAAGAAAGAAGTGGATATTGAAAAATTAAAGGAGTGCCAAAAGAATGACAAGTCTATAGCGAAGATATATGAATTAGTAGACAAGGAAAATGAGTTCAAGACCAATTCAGGGGCATCGTACAAATATGCAGTAGACAACGGAGTGCTGATGAGAATATTTACTCAGAAGATTGGTGATGAAGTAAGGCAGATTGTTGTACCAGCAGACCATAGGAAAAGAGTGATGGAATTGGCACATGAATCAATTGTATGAGGTCATCTATCTGCGAAGAAGACGGAAGACAGAGTTATTACAAGTTTTCACTGGCCAGGAATCACAAGTGATATCGCACAGTTTTGCCGATCTTGTGACATTTGCCGGAAAACAGTTCCGAAAGGTAGAATAAAGAAAGTCCAATTGGGTGACATGCCGGTGATCGACGAGCCGTTTCGCAGAGTTGCTGTTGACCTAATAGGTCCAATAGTTCCAATATCTGATAGGGGCAATAGATATATCTTAACTGTTGTGGAATTTGCTACACGTTATCCGGAAGCAGTTCCTCTAGCGAAGATAGAGACAGAGAAAATTGCAGAAGCACTGCTTGAAATTGATTCCAGAGTAGGATTTCCAACAGAAGTGCTGAGTGACAGAGGAGGTCAATTTACTGCCGATGTAATGAAAGAAATTTGCCGGTTGATATCTGTCAAAGAACTATTCACAATACCATACAATCCAAAATGCAATGGACTGTGTGAGCGGATGAATGGAGTGCTTAAAAGTATGCTGAAGAAAATGTGTCAAGAACGACCAAACGACTGGGACCGATATTTATCCTCGGTACTGTTTGCATATCGAGAAGTACCATAAGCTAGTACGGGGTTTGCTCCATTCGAACTGTTGTATGGAAGAACAGTTAAAGGACCAATGCAAATATTGAAAGATATTTGGACAAAGAGAGAAGATCCAGAACTCCAGAATACCTACATGTATGTTTTCAATTTGAAACAAAGATTAGAAGAAACTTGCAAGATAGCCAGAGAAAGTATCATGAAGTCTCAGAGAATATACAAGCATAATTACGACAAGAGAGCACGTAAACGTGTATTAAAGGTCGGAGATAAAGTTCTTCTGCTGCTACCCACAGATAGAAACAAGATGATGTTACAATGGAAAGGACCATTTGATGTTGTTGAAGTGATTAATCAGTTTGATTACAAGATTCAAGTCGGAAATAAGCAGAAGACATTCCATATTAACTTGCTGAAGAAGTACGAGGAACGCCCCAAAGAATTTGCAGCAAGTGTAGCAGTTGTAGATGAAGTAAATGATGGTATTGATGGAGCAGTAGATGATGCAAGTCTGTTAGAATTTCCAGAGTACTCCAGTGAGCCGACCTACAGACACGTTCAGATTAGTGAAAAACTAACGACAGATCAGAAAAAGCAAGTCCAAGACATACTGAAAGAATTTTGTGAAGTGTTATCTGAAAAACCTGGTACAACTCCATTAATAGAGCACCATGTAGAGTTGACTGATGAGACCCCTGTAAGAGTAAAGCAATATCCAATTCCTTTTGCTAAGAAGCAAGATGTTGAAGATGAAGTTCATAATATGTTGGAAGCTGGCGTGATTGAACCTTCGATTTCAGAGTACAACGCACCAGTGGTAATCATTAAAAAGAAAGACGGAAGTAATCGATTCTGTATTGATTTCAGAAGACTAAATGGTATCACCAAGTTTGACACCGAACCAATGGCAAGTGTTGACGACATAATGACAAGTTCTTTACAAAAATCGACTTATGTAAAGGCTATTGGCAGATTCCTGTGGCAGACCGATGCAGAAGATTTACAGCTTTCCCCACTGGCCGAGGCACTTATCAATTTAAGAAAATGCCTTTTGGTATGGTCAATTCCGGAGCAACTTTTAATAGGATGATGCGCAAATTACTTAAAGGGTGCAAATATGTGGACAACTACTGTATAGCGGGTATTATCTGCGGGGGTTTTATTTTGGCTTTATTGGCGGAAAATGAAAATGCGCCAAATATAAACACCGCGAATACAAACCGCCGCAGTATTAAGTAGCCGCCATATTGTTTACTAAGGGACATTACTCTTAATGAATTTTTTATTCATTAATATGTGCATGTATTACCTCCCTTAAAATCAAGATTTATGTAGTGAATTTTGTGGCGATTAATTAAGTAAATGAACAAAATTTATTATTTTGAATAATGCAAAGGAATTGATTCAAGTTATGTTCGTAGAAACGAAAATACAGACAGACAACACAGTCATTCTAACAATAAGACGACAGGTTCTATCAAATCTCGGTTACGAAACTCGACGACGGTGCCGCCATTTTGTTTACATTATAAACCCGTATGTCGGTCATTTCCGAATCTTCACGAGTTTAGCTCAAACACTTGTTTGATTGTCGTAAAAAACAAATTCATCTTTAGTCTTGCAATTAATTTCAGTACTTTCTAGCGAACCGAAGACATACTTCTCATCACATAATTTAACAAATTGAGTAAAAAGAGCGGAGTTAGTGTTTATGTAGCTTTTTTATTTATTGATATTCAAAAGAAAACTATTGTCAAATTTCGTCACGTGACAACGCTTTATAATTGATTTTGTCCGTTTAAAGACTCCACTAGGTGCGTTGATGATACATTGTTTGTGACAAGCTGTTAATTTTAAAATTTGTTTGACTTTGACCAATGGATTCAGGTAAATTGGCGATTTTCAAGGAATGTGTAGCCGCAAACTTCAATACCGATAATAATTTTTAACAAAGACAAAGGCTTTTTCCACGACTATTAACAAACATGCGAAAATTTTGATTGTTCATTACAACAAATTGTTGTTATTATAAGACTCTCGCGAGTTGGGCTTACTTATGCAATTTGTCGAACGATCAATTAAACTTAGCTGAACCCAGGTAATATTTTTAACAATAACATTCACATTTAATGACGATTCAGAATTTCTTATCACATGATTAAACTTGTCCCGTCAATACATCGTCATAGAAATAGATAATCTGCTGTGTAAGCGTTGGTTTTTCAAACGTCCGCTCAGGTCATGCAACTTTGGTGACACTTAGTTAATTTAAAAATTTGAAAAGTCGTGGTCGGTAGTGACTGCTTATACAGGTGAAATGGCAGAGTTATGTACCTTTGACCATCTTTCACCGGGAGGTTTAAAATTGGCGCTCAGAGTAATTTCCGCCAATATTTAGCATCGCCAATACAAAACTCTCTTGTTTACGCGAAATTTTTGCCCCGCAGAAATAACCCGCTATACAGTATGTTGATGACATGATAGGACACACAGAAACATGGTATTTACATTTATCGATGTTGAGAGATTTATTTAGAAGACTCAAAGATGCAAAGCTCACGGTAAAGCCATCCAAATGTTATATTGGATTCAACAATATTGGTTTTACAGAGCATACAGTTGGTAATGGACTTATGCAGATGGAAGAAGAGAAATTGATAAAGATCAAAGAAGCAGAAGTGTCAAGAACCAAGAGACAAGTCCGAGCTTTCTTAGGACTAGCTGGGTATTACCGAAGATTTATTCCATCCTTCGCTGAAATTGCAGCTCCGTTGACAGATCTTACGAAGAAAGGTCATTCTAATTATGTTCAATGGGGAGATGATCAAGATCAAGCATTTAATAATTTGAAAGAACAGTTAGTTAGAAGTCCAATATTACATCTGCCAGATTTCACGAAAGAATTTATTCTGCAGACGGATGCAAGTAACTGTGGAATTGGAGCAGCCTTACTTCAGAGATTCGATGACAGTTTATTTCCTATTGCTTATGCAAGCAAGAAGTTACTACCTCGTGAGAAGAATTATTCAGTCGGCGAGAGAGAATGTTTAGCCATCGTCTTTGGAATAAAGCGATTCCAAAAGTACTTGTACGGGAAAGAATTTGTAATACAAACAGATCATAGTTCACTATCGTATATCCAGAAGAGCACACCAGACAATGGAAGATTAGTAAGATGGGCAAAATCATGCATTATAAATTGGAGCTGGTGCAAAAGATCAACAATTTTGAAAAGAAGAGCTTTAATTTTTTAGTAAACATGTGCTATAATTTTAGTAAAATCATGATCCAATATTTTGTACAGCTGAATATAGTATATCATAGATACAGACACTCATATGTGATGTGTGTTAGTTACCTCATATAAGAATTATCATTCATTTGTAGCCAGTTGTTTTGATTATAAAAAGTCAAAATATAGCCTGTTTGTAACCATGTATTTCTATATGTTTAAATGTAAAAAAAACCCCATTTATTGTCCCTTTTTAAATGAATTATTTTAGATTCTTTAACTAAAATTAAAGCATCAGTGAAAATACCTATATTGATCGAAAATACTTATATTAAACTGTTTATTATTTAAAGGGAGCACATTTAATATAATGCAATGTGATTAATTTGGCATTGGTAAAAATCTGATTTTTAAGATCGGTCATCATACTAAAATATAATAAGTATAAAAGAATATTTTAATCACTTATTCTTAGTAATAAAATCAATGATATTGCTCACATAAAGTATTAGTTTTAAAAACAAAATTTGCTTGATGTTCAAATGTTTCACTGATATGATGATATTAAATTACAATCTTTTAAAATGAAACTGATTTACTGTAAAGATTTATAAAACAGAATGTCCATGCAGTTAATGTTTTACTATTATGAATCAATATTTATTACTCGTACACATGATATCCTAGACAAAGTCTTGTATCTAAGGCTATTGTTTCAATTTTTTGTCTAGAGCTGTTTTTTTTTAATTTTTGGATAGAAAGATTTTATAAATATTAACAAGGGTAAACATCTCTAATCATAGCGGTTACCATGGCAACAAAGATGGCGTCAAAGATAGGCACCATATTAATGCATATTGGCAATTTAACATTGCTTATTTGTAAATAATAGAAGATGAATTGTAAATAATAACTACAAAATGTACTTGATAGAGAGATTGAGAGATAGGGAGATAAAATGATAGATGGATAGAGAGAAAAATACAGACAAAAATAGATGGATGGATGGATGGATGGATGGATGGATGGATGGATGGATGGATGGATGGATGGATGGATGGATGGATTGATGGATGGATGGATGGATGGATGGATGGATGGATGGATGGATGGATGGACGGACGGACGGACGGACGGACGGACGGACGGACGGACGGACGGACGGACGGACGGACGGACGGACGGACGGACGGACGGACGGACGGACGGACGGACGGACGGACGGACGGACGGACGGACGGACGGAGAGCTAGACGGACGACCAGACAGACGGCAAGTCAGACGGCCAGCCAGCCAGCCTGCAAGCCAGCCAGCCAGCCAGCCAGCCTGCCAGCCAGCCAGGCAGACAGACAGATAGATAGACAGATGGTTAGATTACAATATTAACATTTACGTTACAATAATAACATACTTCTTACAATAGTAACCTACAAGTTACAAAAATAGCATATAAGTTACAATAACAACATACAATTTACAATAATAAACACTATGATATACTGTATGGCCATATCAAACTACTTTAAACATCAAGGATGACACAAGAAAGAGTAAAATCATAAACTCCTATTTCCGTTGTGATAATTGAGATATAATTATGAATGGCATAGGAAGATTTTTTCTGTGATAAAAAGTGAAAGAGACAAAAAATTAAATTATTGACAAGCTGGTAACATAAAGTACTGAATAATAGAATATTCTATTGCTTAATAGGTACTGTTTAGTTTTGACATTGAAATTATTTAAAGACTTAATATCTCTTATACTTTGTGGAAGATCATTCTATAAAGAAGCACCTACATACAAGCAAATGATCCTTTGCAAAACCTTTGACCTTGGGAATATAGTAACGACCCCAGTTAAGAAAAGATTGGCCAATCATGCATTTTTATTTCTCCACAAATCTAGTGCAATAATTATGTATTGAAGTAGCTGGAACAAAATGCGAGATCTCAAATAGGTTGGGGCGTCTTTAGAGTGAATCTTTAACACCGACATAGACTTTTGAAATTTAATCTTTGTTCAACTGGTAACCAGTTGACAAAAGAAAACTGGTTATTGCCAGTATGAGCCGTGGCATCAAGATTTATAACAAATCTTACTAGCTTATTCCGAGTAACCTATAACTTATATTTAAGATGTATATTTGTGTTGCTAAATTAAACCATACAGTAGTGGAATAATCAAAATGGCATTGTATTATTGCCAGGACCAAAAAACATTTTGTTTTTTTTTTATGAAAAAAATCAGTTCAGAATTAGCCTTATGAATGACATAATGAGATGGTTGCTCCCAAACAACTAACTGAATCCTTTGACTGAATGCATAGACCATTACATTTAACATTAAGAGAGATCGGTGATTTAACCTGTTGTGATGTCTTAATTAAGACAAAATATATGTAAAACCTGATTAGATTTTTTTTAATCAACTTTATTTAAAATCTTTGAATTCAAATTTCTTGAAAATGCTATAAAAAGCTATGCTTTTGTAAACTAGAATGAAGTTCATTTACGTATATTATTTAAACATTATTAGTTTATTTCTGACGTTACTCTTATTATAATATACTATTTTTGTAAAATGTGATTAGGAGTTAGTAATATCTTATCTAAGTACAATACAATTTGATTGTTGTACATGTATATATGATTATACTCCATGACTAATAAATAGTAATTCTCTTTTGTTAATAAAACAATTTGACATCAAATCGCTGAAGGCACTGAATTTCGGGTTTTAAAAGTGAAATTAAATTTCCGGCTCCAACAACGTTTGCAGACAAAAAACAGTTCAGTGATACTAGTTTGATAGGTAGAACAGCACCACTGTTCCACTGCACCGGACAGGCGAACATACTATTCGCGCAATAACCACAAGTCGAACTGTTCATTGTTAGAACAATTGAATAACTGCCGCTTAAAAGTTTTGATTCATGCCTATTGTGATAAAGAAAGTATTTACGGGCATTACAGTAGACGAATTGCGAGCGAAACTCTAAACTTACCAAACAAATCAATACATGAGTAAACTACTTTCAGGTCAATGATTCTAATTATTGCAAGGCAACTCTAAAGACATTTAAACATTGAGAATAATGTTTGATAGCAAACTTTATCAGGCCGTTTCTTACTTATAACTAAATGATGTAAAGTCCGGTTGATAAACCAATGAAGTATTTGTAATTGTTATTTCTGCCAGTACACCATAAAATAAACCCGTTTATGGTCGAAAAGAGCTTTATCGTTTGCCTACCAGTATACTGTGATAATAAATCCTCAAAATTTCCAAACACCAATCATTTTACAGTGAAACGTTTACCGATTATGTAAATTCGAATTAACCAACTCACCTCAGTTGGGCCTGGGGATTCTAATGGTTCTGGAGAAGTTTCATCCTAAAAAATAGAAAATAAAAGTTCTTTCCAATAGCATATATACTTAACGAAACTTCAAAGTACCCCAATTTCAATATTGTAGGACATGTTTATTTTTCAATATTTAAGTCCGATCGATGACGGAAATCTGTACAGGACCATACTGTCGTCTGCTTGCATGGGTTTTACTACTTCATCAATGCAAAACCGG
Source organism: Mactra quadrangularis (assembly GCA_025267735.1). Taxonomy (NCBI): domain Eukaryota; kingdom Metazoa; phylum Mollusca; class Bivalvia; order Venerida; family Mactridae; genus Mactra; species Mactra quadrangularis. Next base: position 6,495,793 of record CM046303.1, read on the forward strand.
CTTTGTCGTGATTGCGTTGATATGAAAAGATTTCAAAGTGCCTTGAATTAACAAAAAAATAAGCAATTAGAAATCTTATCGGGCAGGTGACGCACCGCTTTGCAAAAGACCTATGGCAAGTTCTCGTTCTTGAAGCAACATTCGAGCCATTTCTTAATAATTGGTTGTGCATATCAACACATCGAATGTTTCCAACAAAACTGGCCATGTGGGATTTTTGCACGGGAAGCATGTGCCCATTTCCGCTTTTCAGCACATGCGCGGCAAAACAATTTTATATCAATTAAAAACATGAAAATCACTCAAGCAGATCACAGAATAGATCTATAAAATCCTTATATTTTAAACTGCTAGTATTTGTCAGTAATACAGAGTATAATTAACATTTCGCCCGCATTTTTTCCCTACTCGATTCGGCCTTGAATCTTATGTGTTAGGAGTAATCATTAGTATGGATTTGTAAGACGTCAATGTGCACGAAAGTATTTCTGTATTTCAATACTTTGATTTAAATAAGGGTTAACGCCGTATCTACACATTTTTTGGTCATTTTATGGCGCCCAGTGCAACTAATTCACTACTGCATGCACAGGTCATGCTAGAAATTCCTGTTAAATTCCCATGAAAAATGCAAAAGCCATTAAATTATAGCATTAATTATTGTATCAATTTATTTAACAGGTTCCGTATAATTAATGTGGAACTGTCTAAAATACCATAAAAATCACCTAGTATGACCATGAAAGGTACCATTAAACTTGCGAATCTGTATCTCAAAAAAATAATGCCCTAAAAAAATGACATTCTGCATTTGCAAGATTTAACAGTCATATTCATGACACTTAATTCTATTTAATTTCCATTTGTTATTTTACTTGGGAAGGCACAACAAATCAAGTTTTGAATTAGAAGACCATTAAATCCCATTATAATGGCCATGAATTCAAACTTTTGCATTTTAATAGCACTGAAAATAAAAATGTATCCCTTAAAATGCCATTAATTAAATATCTCATTTTCGAGGTAGAGTAGGTTAAGTCATTTAAATACAGGCATTCACCATTTGAATGCCATTAAAGAATGCTTGCACAAATGATAAAAATCAATGTATATGCTAGCATTCAAATTAAGCTATTTTGTTCTTTTTGAGTCCAGGAACAACATACTAACAGTTGATGTTGTGACATACATTGAGAATAACAGAACAGTTTAATCACAATCTACATTACATCCATGAATAGACTAAACAAGCATGTTTGCTTGTTTTGTTTAACGCCATGTCAGCACATGTATGAACTTATCCTAGTCAATGAAACAAACCGTTCTATAATTAGTTTTTTGAATCTTGAGTATAGTATTGTAAATTTGTAGGGTTTAAGCGCCTAAATTTATTAAAAGTCTGGAAAAGGAGGCTTTTTTGTAATACAATTACATGTACATATTTACCAAGGGAATTTACTTAAATTGATAGTGTTTTGATGAAAAACATGACATATTTAAGTTTTCAATAGATTAAACTCTATAGTATGGAATATATCCAGAAATTGTAATACTTTAATAGGTTGAATGCTAAATTATTATTTTTGGATTAAATCCTAAAATATAAAAACATAAACTGACTTATACAAAACTAAGAATTAGTGATCAATAATGTGCTCCTAGTAGTTTAAAAACAATATAACAAGTGGATTTTTAACTGTAAAAGACAGTGAATGAGTGATAATGGATTGTTGGTAGATCGGCAGCCAAATGGCCAATGGGAAATCAGGCTAGATGCCATGAAAATCCATGATTGCAACGTACAAAGTTGGATTCTAATCAAAGGCTCCCGCCCGAACATTCATCCGTATCTGTGCCCGCGCGCCCCACCAACCATCATGCACTATATAGTGGTCAGGTAGGTAAAGTAAAAGTGATAATGGCTATGATTAGATTATAAATAAAGGCAGCCATCGACCAATGGGAACCAGACAAGATGCCTTGAAAAATCCAAGATTGCAAGGTGCACAGTTGGATTCTAATCAAAGGATCCCTCTAGAACATCCATCATCGTCAGCGTCTAATTGCTTAGATAAAGTTTAAATGATATACGGAATGATAAGATTATAAATGGAAAGGAAACCACTAGCGAATAAGGAATCCAGCCAGATACCTTGAAAAAATCCATGATTGCAAGGTGCAAAGATGGATCCCAATCCAAAGACCCGGCCGAACATCCATAAGCGTCAGCGCCTGATTGGTTAGATAAAATATTAACATTAAAGTCAATGAGTATTAAATCGGTGAAAAGGCGACCCCAGCCAATGGGAATCTGACTAGATGCCCTAAAAATCCATAATTGCAAGGTGCAAAGTCGGATTTCAATCCAAGGATCCCGCCAGAACGTCCATCAGTGTCAGCGCCTGATTGGTAGGATAAAGTATTAATCTTAAAGGTAATGAGTATATAATCGTTGGTAAACCAACCCCAGTCAATAGGGGAAACTGGCTAGATGCCCTGGAAAATCCATAATCGCAAGATGCAAAGTCGGATTCCAATCCAAGGATCCAACCAGAAAATCCATAACGCGGCCGCACATTATTTTTTAATAAACCTAGTGCATAATTATGGTTCGGAGTTAAGAATTTAACAATTTCATGATATCATGGTGTTATATGTTCGTAGTTTGGGTAAATTGTAAGATCATTTAGTCAGATAGTTTATTTTGATTAAAAGAATTATCACTGTAGTATCAACATTACAACTGGTTCATTTTAATAAACAATTTTAAGCAGCACAAGATTGGTTCATTTTACTGGTCTATTAAAAAGTCGTAGTTTATTGTCCCATGATGATTGATTTAGTGATCATAGTAATTAATAAACAAGTAGGTGTTTAACTTTTTCTTAAAAGTATTAAGAGACTTGGCACACTTGAGTGACCCAGGAAGTGAATTCCACAGGTTTGGCGCTGCATGACTGAAACTACGAGTACCAAAAGTAATTGTCCAAGACCGCGGGACTGTAATAGATAATGAGTTGCTAGAACGGAGGTATCTGTTGGGTTTGTAAACATCTTGGATATATATGGGAGATCGGTTGTTAAGTGCTTTATATGTATATATCAAGAGCTTGTAGCTAATCCGTTGACAAACAGGGAGCCAACGAAGTTCTCTGAGCACTGGTGTTATATGATCATGACGATGGCTTCTGGTGATGATTATTGCTGCCGAATTCCATTCCAAGTTAATGATACAACATGGCTTTATTTACATCTCTTTTGACCATCACTATCATGATAACTTCAACATTGCCAAATCTTTAATCAAAATCAAGGTGTTAACATCAGGTTCAATTCAATTCCATTTCAAATTCCTATAACATAGCTTGAACTACACCTCTTTTGACAATTTTGCAGGGTCAAGAACAAGCAGATATTATCAATGAGCTAAAATAATTGTCTTTTTCAATTTTAACTTAATATTTTAAACCTATGTGAACACTTTCTTAGATGATAAAATCTCAGCAAGGGGTATCTCACACAGTACTGACAATGTCAATAAACTGTTCATGAACTGGTCATGAACCAGTATGTACATATTAACTGTATGCATGATTTTTTCATATACAATAACATGAATAGTGTATCATCAAAAAGCTGATATAAAACAGCAGAATAATCTATCCATTGTCAAATAGAATTATGATCCTTGAAATATATTAATAAGAGACCCTGAAGCTTCATATTCTCTTATTTCAGCGGAAACTACTGTGCATCAGTTTATTACATATACTGGCTTTTATCCCAACCTTATTAAAAGATGGCTGAAAAGTACCCTACCGCCTTTTTCAAAAACGAAGATTTTTACTAAAAGTTGAATTGTTATTAGGCATCTATTGTCGTCATCAAAAAATGATAAATACAAGTAAGTATAACAGCCGTTTCACGTTAGGTTCAGCAATTATCGAGAAAATATGTCACATGAATTTTATGTTGTAGCACTCAAAAATTTTGTTTAAAAATGTAAACTTCAACCTTCTACAGACTTAAAATGATAAATGGTTAGACTCATAAATGTTTATGTTTTCGGCAAGGGCATATGTCTCCTAGGTAAAAGTACAAATTTGGTAAAAAACCATGCTATATTCTCAGTAAAAATACTATGTGACATGATATTTTTGCATTTGCTTAACTTAACATGAAACGACTGATAAGTGCTAACGACTAATTCATAATTTATGACAAGTCATAAACATGCACTGATATAAATATGTAGAATATTATCATTTCATAACTTTCAATTTACCAATTTACATGTGAATGTGATCATCCTTTTAATGTTTGTTGTTGTAAGGCGCAAGACCAAAACACACCTTGTCAGTTAAAACAGTTTCCTTCTCTCATTGGTAATGGTAAAGGAATGGAAATGCAACCATTCTTCTTCTTCTTCCACGTAAGGTCATGAGTCTTCGTAGACTAATTTTGTCCTCACTAGGGGGATGAGACAGTCATCCTGTTACCAATTAAAAATATATAAAATACGGCATACGGGATGTTTAATTATGTACAGGGTTAAAACTACTTACAGGGATATGACTGACTAAGTCGTTCTAGAGCGTGAGGCTCGAAGCTGAGCTAGAGCGGTCTTAACCCATTCTAAACAGGTGGCATCTGTGACTTTGACTGGTAGCTGGTTCCATCCACATATGGTGCGTTGGTAGAAGGAATTGTTACGCACAGTAGATTCCGCTGCGGCCTGCTGGAACGTTGACCTTCCTCAGGTTCTGGTGTCGCCGTGTTTGAGGATAGGGTTGGGATCTATGGCTACCAGTTTGTTCCAGATCTTGTCAAGGAGGATCAGACGATGGTCTCTTCTCATCTCTTGCAGTGGTTGCCATGCAAGGTGCAAGATCTTGAGCATATGTGACACTATCAGAGTTCTGCCCTAGTAGTTGTTGCAGACGAACCTTGCTTCTCTTCTCTGGACTTATTGTAGACGATTAGAGTCGCTTGCTAGATAAGGGTCCTAAGCAGCCGATGCATTATTCAGAATGTCTTGCCTGTATTGAATGAATTGTTTTACTTGGCTTCACTTCACGAATCTTTTTTAAATTTCATCAGATGGATGGTGTTGATTACATGCATTTCATCACCTCCAGTTCTTTTTTGTTAATTTGTATTGCAAAAATGTAATGGGCATCAATAGGAAGTCATTAAAAACCACTTAAACCTGTTCAGTATCTTTTAATGGTACCATAAAAACTAGTGAAAACTCTTTTAATGGCATAAGACTATCATTAAAAAAGTAATGGCTCTTATCCTTTAACCTGTTAATGGAATTTTCATGCCAATATTTCATGCCATTTTATGGCCCATTTATTATGTACCCATAAATGAATATTCATTGGGATTTTAGCCATTAATGTTTTAATGGTAAGCTTATAGGCTTTATTTAATGGCACTTAATATCCAGCATTGATTTTCATGATACATTTCATGGTCCTTAAAATGATAGTTTTAACATATTGTTTTAATAAGATTTTTAAAGGATATAGGAATGGATTTTTAATCCATGCCTTTAAAAAATGACCATTAAAAGGTTAAAGGTTAAGAGAGGTTTTAATAGCACGAAAACAGCATGAAAACTATGTTAAAATATTAATGGTATTTGCATGGCCTAATTGATGGCAGTTGCGGGCAGTAGTGTAAGCTAGTTTTCTTGGACCCTTGTCTATAACCAGTACTCACATACACTTCCACAAGGCCAGAAACTTCTCCTTATACCAAATGAATGGAAGAAAATTGACATAATTATCAAATTGTCATGGTAGGGTATAACCCCCTGGTGGGATTCGAACCCGTACCCCCTCGGGACACGAGATTCCAACCCCGGGCAGCTACCAACTTCGCTATCTACCCGAGTCAAAGTACAATTGCTTTCATTTTTAGCAGAAATATTAACAAAATAAGCAATGTTTATAATTAAACATTGTAATGGAAGTTTGTGAATGTAAATTCAAATTAACCAACTCACCTTTGGTGGGTCTTTTACCCCTGAAGAAGGTTCATCCTGAAAAGATAGTAAATAAAAGTTCTTTCCAATAGCATATAGTACATACATGTGGAATAAGAATATAAGGACACACCTTAAGTACAAAACAAAGGTGATAACGAAATGAAAGTGCCACACTCAAAAACATAATAGGATGTAACCTCTGAATATTTGTAAACATTGCAGTCTTTAAAGTACAATTAGGCCTAAACTTTTAAACTAATACTTTGTTTGCCTTTTACCGACTCTAGTTTTTAGGTTGGGTCGGTAGATAGAAAAAAATCATTTTATTTGTTTCATTATGCAGAATTATTAGCGTAAAGAAACTATCGCAGAGTGATGCGATGATGGTTGTTACCAATAAGAAAAACCACATATATTTTTCGAATACATGTTTGAGTCGGTGGCATTTTTCGGGTCGGTCGGTAAAGGGCAAACAAATTTAGGCCTTACATTCATGTTGTGGGTACAAATACTAAATACAACTTAATGGGAGCCCGTGCAAGCACGGGTTTTAGGTAATGACAGTTCTCAAAACTGTTCCTCGAAACAGGCATGTTTAAAAGGCATATGAAACTTGATCATAAAAGATTGCAAAATATTTGTTGGAAGTTTGAAATTTGGAAGTTTTATCTGGATTTGTCAAGTTCTAAAAGGACTGAACACTGTGAAAATGTAACATGGAGTTATGAAACTTGATCACCCGAGCTTGTATTTTCATTTCAAAAGTGAATTCTCTATATTTAATCCCTTGCAACATGAAACCTGAAATAATTACATGAATAATATTGATCTGTCTGACAACTGTGTCCAATCATGACAGACCGTCAGCGTATAGAAAACATCAGCAAGATTCTCAGGGCTCACTGGTACATATTGAGCTTGCTTGTGAAAAAATGGACCGAGAAAATGTTCTCCCGTATTACACCCCTTCGTAGCTCCCTTTGAAGCGGTCAGCGTACCTTCGGTAGATAGCGTGACCAGACACGTATAAATTTTTACCTACTGATAGCTCTCAAGTGATACTTTGTGGTGCAGTAATTTCTATAAGAATTTAATTACTGTTACTAACATTTTGTCATCGTCTTTGTGAATTGCGCCGACAGATTGCAGTATCTCTCGAAATTAAATGTGAAGTACGTGAAGTGTTTTATTCTGCATAATGTACAATATAAGAATTGGGTGAGTATGCCGTTCATGGGTATTATTTCGAAAACAAAGAGCGCATGCTTGGTGAATATTCAAAAAATGGCAAGAAGGTTGCACGTATTCTGGGTGATTCCCCATGATAATACAGCAGTTTCAGTCATGTGACAGAGGCATTACTTTCGACTTAGTAAAGATCAGAAATATTTTACTTCACGTCGAGAATCAAACTCGATTTTCCGGTTTGACGTGTCTATTTTTAGTTTTATCTAGAACTATTTTTAGACACAAAAAACCCACTATTTTTGTTGATTTTTGGCAGTTTTTGCAAATATCAAAAGACTTTGTCAAAAAAGAATTGTCAATTTGATATGCCGGTATATAACTGCTCCAGCGACAAACAAAAGATTTATTCAAAGCTGCGCAGTTTCTTCCACAAAACAGGAAACTCGAAAATTTAATAGTATAGATGATGTATGTTTTAATCAAATATCCATAATTCTAACATTGGCATATAGGTTTTTACACTTTATTCAATGAGTGTGATGTCATCTTTACTCGGATAGATAGAAACTAATAGGTAAGTACCGATCTGTACTTCGTTCTTCAGCAAGTTGGAGAAAGGTTTATAAGGCGAGCCGGATAAACTATGCACAGATTGACATTCACCTGATATTTTTATATCCTAACCGCATTCGCTTGATTATTTGGTCTTTAAGATATGATTTAAAATTATTTGCAAATCACTTAACTTATGAATCCTCAAAAAAATGTTAAGTTATGTTTTGATTTTAGTCACAATGTCTAATTTAAATAAACATATACACCCAGATGTCACTCACATTGTTTACAGGGTCAGTCTGTTTAAAATTATATTTAGCTGATGCACTTAAGCCAATTTATCCATGACCTTAACTCATTTTTTGTATTATAGGAACATGTAGCAGATAAAGGCCTGTAGCAAAGAAAATGGCAAAAGACTATTCAAACGACACGTGTTGATGGTTTTGGATTTTGAAATGTCTGTCACAATAACAGTTTAAAAAGCGTTTCGTCACTATCGTTGCCTCACTACATTGTAAGTTGCATTTATATTAAACATTCATCACTCTTATATAAAAAAATTTCAGCATGGAATTCATTAAAACATTACTGAATACGATTCTTATGTTTTAATATTTGTGCTCTTTTTATGTCGACTACTGAGGAGGATGAAGTCTACAATTTATCAAAAGGGAAACTACCTTCAAGCATGGAGAGGGTCAAAAGAGCTTGCCATTGATACAGAAAGATAGATTCGTAAGTCATTGTTTTGTATTGATAAATGTTTTTATAGATTTATTGGTAGCTTGGAAGGTATAGTTAATGAAGCCTAAAAGTCTTTAATGCACTTAAACATAATGTTTGATAATTAAAAACCTACTGGTATATTAAAAAGCTAAATAGGTATTGCAAAAATACTTTAAACATTAAACTATTAAGCAAGTGGGTGCAAAATAATACATCATAAATTAGAGCTGGTGCAACAGATCAACAATTTTGAAACGAAGAGCTGTAATTTTCAGTTAACATGTGTTATAGAATTAGTAAAATCATGATCCAATATTTTGTACAGCTGAATATAGTATAGCATAGATACAGACTCTCACATGTGATGTGTGTTAGTTACCTCATATAAAAATTATCATTCATTTGTAGTCAGTTGTTTTGATTATAAAAAAGTCAAAATATAGCCTGTTTGTAACCATGTATTTTTATCTACTTGCAGCTGACAATAGCGAAACTACATTAGCTACTTCAACATCTCCAGTTAAATCCCTACATGATATTTGTGCAGTATAATGTATAATTGACAGTTGTTATTGAAGAAAACAATCATATAAGGCTAAAAATTGTTGTTTTCTCCAATGGTTTAAATGTAAAAAACATTTATTGTCCCTTTTTAAATGAATTATTTTAGATTCTTTAACTAAAATTAAAGCATCAATGAAAATACCTATATTGATTGAAAATATTTATATCAAGCTGTTTATTATTTAAAAAGAGCACGTTTAATATAATACAATGTGATTACTTTGGCATTGGTAAAAATCTGATTTTTTGAGATCGATCATGATACTAAAATATAATAAGTATAAAAGCATATTTTAAGCATTATCACTAATTCTTAGTAATAGAATCAATGATATTGCTCACATAAAGTATTAGTTTTAAAAGCAATATTTGCTTGATGTTCCAATGTTTCACTGACATGATGATATTTAATTACAATCTTTTAGAATGTAACAGGTTTACTCTACAGCATTATAAAACAAAATATTCATGCAGTTAATGTATTACTGTCATACATTAATATTTAATACTCATACATATGATATTCTAGCCATAGTCTAGTGTCTGAGGCTATTGTTTTCAATGTTTTGTCCAGAGCAGTCTTTTTGCATTTTTGGATAGATTTTAGAAATTTTAGCGAGGTTGGACATCTCAAATCATGGCGGTTACCATGGAAGAAAGATGGCGTCTTAGATGGGTACCATTTTTATGCACAGTGGCTATTTAAAATTAATTATTTGTAAATATTGTATCATAGAAAATGATGAATTGTTAATAAAAACTTTCTGATCAAATCATTTTGGCATACAAAGTTACAACATTGCACAACTTATAACATGCACCTTACAACAATAACATTTACGTTACAATAATAACATACATCTTACAATAATAACAAACAAGTTACAAAAATAGCATATTAGTTACAATAACAACATACAATTTACAATAATAAACACTATGATATACTGTATGGCCATATCAAACTACTTTAAACATCAAGGATGACACAAGAAAGAGTAAAATTATAAACTCTTATTTCCTTTGTGATGATGGCATAGGAATATTTTTTCTGTGATAAAAAGTCAAAGAGACAAATAACTATATACAGATAATAAAAAGTTAAATTATTGACAAGCTGGTTACATAAAGTACTAAATAATAGAATATTGTATTGCTTATTAGGTACTGTTTAGTTTTGACATTGAAATTATTTAAAGACTTAATATCTCTTATACTTTGTGGAAGATTATTCTATAAAGAAGCACCTACATACAAGCAAATGATCTTTTGCAAAACCTTTGACCTGTGGAATAAAGTAACGGCCCCGGTTAAGAAAAAATTGGCCATTCATGTTATTTGATTTAACCATAAATCTAGTACAATGATTATGTATTGAACTAGCTGGAACAAAAGGCGAGATCTTAAATAGGCTGGGGCGTCTTTAGAGTGATGAAGAAAAATGAAGAAAATTCAGTTCAGAGTTAGCCTTATGAATGACTGATATAACCATTGATTCAAATGTGAGGTTTTAATCAATGGTTGCTCCCAAATAACTGACTGAATCCTTTGACTGAATGCATAGACCATTACATTTTACATTTAGAGAGATCTGTGATTTAAACTGTTGTGATGTCTTAATTAAGACAAAATATATGTAAAACCTGATTAGAATGTTTCTTAACCAACTTTATATAAAAATCAACGAATACAAATTTCGCGAAAATGCTATGAAAAGCTATGATTATGTAAACTAGAATGACGTTCATTTACGTATATTGTTTAAACATGGTAAGTTAATTTATGTTACTCTTGTTATAATATACTATTTATTTGAATGTGATTTAGAGTCAGGAATATTGTATCTAAGTACAATAATGTTTGATAGCATTTTAGGTTACATGGTACGAAAGCCGAACGGTGTCACATAAAAATAAAAAAAACGAGGGAATTTTTTGAGCCTGTGCATTGGAGAGTAGTCATACCTTTACTTGTTACGGAAGAATTTTGTTGCTGGATACACGAAAGGATTTAACTTTTATCTCAATTCCGAAAAGATGCGCATAACACACATTAGGCAATCGTTTTCGAACAGAAATCATAATTAAAAAAAAAAAACAAGCCAGCAAATATAGAAACTTAGAAATGTAAGATTCAAAAGACAGTTTAGACGTGAAAAAATTCACTCGGATACGAGAAAACATAATCCATTTGAACAAATTAAAACCTGGCGAGCTTTTTAAGAGTGTCGAAAGGATTTGCGGAAATGTGTCACTATTAAACGCTTTTTTCATGTGTTGTCCGTTGATAGACATATTGTTTATATGGTTTACAAAAAATGCTTTTTCTATGTAACTTTTAACGGAAATTGGCTGTACAATGATTGCATTAAAACAATAAAAAAGTCGACAGTAGAAATGGAAAGGATTTAAGTCACGTGACTTTTTCCCATTGCTACCAAAATCTACCCATCACCCTAATCTACCCGATAATTAACTTGTAATTACGAGATAATTATGTCGTAATAATGAGATAATTATTTCGTGATAACGAGAAAACTAACTTGTTATAACTAACTCGGAAAAACGACATAATTATTTCGTTATTACGAGATAACTAACTCGTAATAACGAGATAACTATCTCGTTATAACGACATAATTATCTCGTTATAACGAGATAATTAACTCGTTTGTAAAAGCATCAACAGCTAAAGAAACAACGTTAAAAAAGACATCGGCAGCAACAATAATATCATTAAGAAATAAGAAACAACAACAACTAAAGACGACAGCAACAACATCTTAAACAACAACAACAACAACCTAAAACAATATAAAAATTGGAACAACAACATCCACAACTAAATAAACAGCAACAACAACTCAAAACAACAACAACAACGACTCAATATACGACTTCAATATCTCTGAACAACAGCAAATACAAAAAGTAAAAAACAACATCAACTCAAAACAGCAACTTCAATTCAAGACAATACCAACATTGACTAAAAATAACAGCAATAACAGCGAAAAGCAACATCGACATATAAACGAAACATCAACTCAATACAACTGCATCAACGCAAAACAACAACAACGACTCAAAACAACAAAATCATTTACACGAAACAATTGCAACAACTAAATCAACATTGACAATAACTAAAAACTACAACAACAGCAACTTAAAACAATAGCAATACAATTTCTAACATTTAAATAAACAACTGAAATCTACATTGAGAACAACTTAAAATAACAACAACAGCAACTAAAAAACAATAGCAATAATTTTAAAACAATAAAATAAACAATTCAAATCTACATTGATGACAACTAAAAACATCAACGGAACCTCAAACCAATAGCATCAACAACTAAAACAATTACATTTACAACTTAACGTAACAGCAAAGACAACTATAACAACAACAGAGACTCAAAACAAAAGAAAATCAACTAATACACTTAACAACTTTTCTAAGTATACACATTTCCCCTGTAGATAAGTTCAACGGTTGTTAAAATATTTAAACGAAATTTTGTGAGTCAACTATGGAATACGTTATCTTTCATGTGAAACTAAAATTATCAATAACCACCGTTTAGTAACCGACTTTCAAGATGCACGTGCATTTCGTGCTTTTTACTCATATGAGCCAAATGGCTTACATGTTCACGTTTATTTTGTAAATGTCGATACCTATAGCGATTTACACTTAGAAAGAACATCTAAACTTTCACTTGCAGTAAGTATGAAACTATTTTGCTTAAAATGAAGAGGCCATGCTATCGAAATGATTCATGCTGGCTCATCAGTAGAGAGGTAAATTGAATTAAATTGCTATTTTATGTCTTGTTCGCATCATTTTCATCACTCAGACATTCTAAGCATAGCTGCAATGCAGAAACCTTCAAAAATCGTGACAAAGTGAACCCATTTTCAAGCATAACTGTGATAAATTTTTAAGAGAATTTGAGCAAACCGGAAGTGTTAAAGACCTGCCAGGCCAGACAAGACGTCTCGTATGACGACAAGACTGCAAGAATGGGCTATGATGCCCCGGAATATCATCCAGAGCTACATAATCTCATTGCCAGCAAGATATATTGCAGCTGAAGGTGGCCATATTTGTAATTGATGTAAATTTGTACTTTGTTGGTGCCAATATTGTTACTGCTAATAAGAAGTCAGTTATTCTTCAATTTGTTCGTCGTTTTGCTAAGAAATGAAATACTATTTGATGAATATTTTCTACAAATATCATATCAATAGCTTACGCATCAACCCAGTTATGACCAAACATAAAGGTGTATACTTATTTAAGCTCGCATACTCGCAAAATGCGAGTGGATTTTGGAAATCGCGAGTAACTTTATTTTCAACTCGCAAATTTTCGCGAGTTGAAATCGCCGCAAAGTATTACTGTCTAGCCTAAACAATTATGTTTCAAATCAACACTGGAACAGCTGCATAGATCTCTAGTACGATTTAATTTTGCTTTTGGCCAGAACAAGTGGATCATGTGTTCTACGGAATTTTTTGGGAAAAATGGGGCTGGTGAGGGAAAAAAAATAAAAATAGTCTTTATTCACTTGCTTTATATAGCGGTTTGACCAAATTTTATGAGCGAGCGAGGTAATAAAAATATTTTTTTGTAAAAACCGTCAAAATGAAGTTGCGAGCGAATCCATAGAACATATGATCAATTTGTTGTGGCCTACTTACCTGTATCGTATATCTACATGATACCGTTAAGCGTCGACAAGACGTCGTGAGTAGATACGTGTCAATTAAGGTTCTGGAACTGTAACTAACTTCGGTAAACTTCGATGCTCGGTATAATCCGGTTTTACCCGAAAAACTGTCGTCGTCACGTTTCGTAATAGCTATTTTTAGTAATTTTCACCTCGCGACCCGGTTTTTCCATGACGTCATAGCGTAACACATTTTCCGAAAATGTCGATACCAGAAGCTAGACAGCGTGATCGTCGATGACGTTAATGTAAAAGTAATGGTTTATCGACAAGACAAAGTTATGTCGTATAGGATCATATCGAGGGTTGAACGATAGACTATTGTAACTTCCTTTATTTTCAAATGAAGTTACAATAGTCCTTCATTCAGCCCTCGAATTATCTATTTGGTTAATTTTGTGTGTGCAGGAGTAAAATGCACTGTTTTATTTTGTTTTTGCGATTTAAATTTGCCATCACAACCGCTCGATTCTAGAAGATATCACCTCATATACCGGTACGAATGCTATGACGCACAACACATCGCCATATTCAGCAATTTGGAAGGCGGTAGAATATAGTGAGGCAGGGGCGGATCCAGGATTTTTAGGTGGTCCAAACTTTTTTAGGGGGATTCGAAATTTTCTAGGGAGGTCCGAACTTTTCTAGGGCGTCTGACCTTTTTTAGGGGGGTCCAAACCTCGAACTGCAACCACATTATTCACTATTTGCAGAAAAAAGCAACATATTGATAATAAAAACTACATAACCAATTTACATACGTTAAGCACCGAGAAAATTTGCTTCATATTACTTAAAAATTACTTTCAAGCAATAAATACACTAATGGACATGTACATTTTCTAAATTCTAGGGTGGGGCACACCCCCTGATCCCCCCGCTGGATCCACCCATGTGAGGCATATGAAGACAATATCGTTGTACTTTTCTGTCTTTTAAAAAGTAAATAATACAATTATCAGCATTATTTGAAAGTTTAGGCTCAAACTATGCCAACATTACTAAGTCTGGTGTCAAATTGTGTATGCAAAACTATTGCAGAAAACACGACAGGATAAGGTTTAACCCTTAACCGCTCAATCCCGCATTTTTATGTGTCTACACCCCTCTCCTCATAAATGACTGCCACAGCCTTGGAAATTGTGTTTTTTAACTGGAATAAGTGAATTTTACTTAAGGACAGTTGTCTCCAGAAAATTTCCTTTTTTCGCGCGCCTCCTGTAGTCTCATGGGGGTTCCGAAGGGGGGATAAACCCCCTTCGTTGCTGGGGATTGAAGGGGGCGCAGCGCCCCTCATCGCCAGAAAAAAATCGGGGTCATTGAGTGCACAAAAAAGGCGCCAAATGCTGATAAGAAAACACGTTTTCAGTATCTGAAAAGACCTGGAACATTAGACCTCAATTTTGGAAAATATTACTGTTTGAAACGCAAATGTGGGGTGGAAAAAGAGCAAAAATTGCATTTTTGCCGTTTTAGCTCCGCCCCAGCGTTGCCATGGTAACGGGGATCGGGCTCAGCGTAATGGTTAAAACATGGCTACTTTTCACACATGTCGCAACAAGTAAAGGGTTAACTGTTACATAATATACATATATAATATATATATTATGTTGATTCATTTATAAATTATTAGGTTGAGATGTCAAAGCTGATCATATCTGTCGTGTCCTACAATTATATGTCATGTATGATTTGTTAGTAATGACTTTGTCCAGGTAGGAGCTGGTCAAGTTGTCATGTATGATTTGTTATTAATGACTTTGTCCGGGTATGAGCGGGCCAAGTCTACTCATTGTAGCTTGGGGGCTCTAGAAAGTACAATTTTATATACATGTACAAACTAATTAGTATATCTTATGTAATTGAGAATTGGCTATAAATATCAAGAATAAAACATGCACATTCAGTTTGCTTCTGAAAACGTAAAACGTAGTTTGTGTTTCTCTACCCCCGGCTATACGACACGGCTTGAAGTGGTGCACGTGACCAGAGATTTGTACGAAGGAAAAACGTAAGTCAATTTTAATTTCTCATTTTTGTAATAACTATGGAAGGCTTAGTGGGACCGCCGGGGGAATCGAACTCATTGTCTGTAGATGAAACTAGACATATGTTTACACAATTATTAGATAAATTACAAAATGTGTCAGTTTCAATTGATTCACAAAATATGTCTCAGGCGATACCAAGTTTTATCGGGGAAAAATCACAATTTAAACAATGGATGAGGAACGTAGATAAATTTAGACTTTTTCATCATTTACCAGAATGTCAAATGAAACTAATTGCTTATCAAACTTCTCAAGGGAATGTTAGTAATTTTATTCATCGATATTTGATGGGAAATCCTGATTGTACTTGGCAAAATTTTAAGACAGATTTAAAGAAAAGGTTCGCGGAAATTCAAGATTCAGAATATGCATTTTCATTACTTAACACAATTAAACAAAAGCCTTCAGAAGACATTTGTAATTACGCCGAGAGATTAATAGAGTTAGCGGAAGAATCCTATACAAATCCTATTGGAAATTTAGATTTAATTCAAAAACAATTAGTTGGTTATTTTACAGACGGGTTGGCAAATGATGCTTTAAGACTAAGACTTATGAGAGAAAATCATGTAAGAATCCAATATGCAATTGATAGCGCGGTGAATGAACAAAATTTAAGAATTAGGTTTAATAAACGATCTAAAAACAAAATTAACGTAGACGATATTGAGGATAGTCATGAAAGCATGGATATATCCCACTTAAGGCCTTCAAAACAATGCACGTATTGCAAAAAACTAGGGCACATTATTCGTGATTGTCTCAAAAGAAAGGCCGAAATTAATGCATATACCTCAGTTAAACCAAGCGTTTCGGACAATAACAGAAGACGTTATCCGATTCAATGTTATGCTTGCGGTAAAATAGGTCACATAGCCAAAGATTGTTCAGGCAAGAGACAAGAAAGGTTTCGTCAAAAAGTAAGATGTTATAACTGTCAAAAAGTAGGTCATTACGCAAAAGAGTGTTATTATAATCAATCAAAAAACTAACTTACTCCGGTTACTATGGGACAAGTAATCGGAATGAGAATAACAGAAAATCAAATAAAAAGAGGTATAATATAGCAATTTGTGGGAATCCAAGTTCGTGTTTAATTAGAGTAGGAAATAATTCATTCAGAAGTTTAGTAGATACCGGAGCGGAAGTATCTATAATCAGTTTAAAAGCTTTTCAAATGTTGAAAAATAAGCCAAAAGTAATAAAGGAACGGGCAAACCTTCAAGCTGTCAGCGGTAATCAATTGATTGTACATGGGGCTGCAAATATTAAGTTCAAGATAGGAAACACGAAGAAAATTCATAAGTTCTTTATAGTTGCAAATATAAACAGAATGGTTATTTTAGGAAAGGATTTTTTAACACAAAATGGTGTCAGACTATATTTTGACCTAGGTTGCTTACGCATCGACAGAAATTACATTCCACTAGAAGATGACATTCATCTTAATTCTATTGTTAGATGTCACAAAGATTATATGTTAAAGCCTAGATCAGTTAATATAATCTTAGCAAAAATAAGTAATCATAGTAAAATACAGACAAATGATGTTTATGAGTTTAACTGAACACCAAATCCGTTCATTGACAATGAACCAGGTTTAGAATTAAGCAGTTCATTAATAAAAGTTACCAAAGACAGAAGGTTACCTGTCATTGTAACAAACAATACTTTTAAAACTATTAGACTGAACGGTAATTGCGCCTTAGGCACATTGTCAAAACAAGATAAACAGGCAGTAATTTCGGTAAATAAAAATGTCGATATGTCAATAAACGAGGAAAACAATTCAATACACCAAGGGTTTACTGAAAGCGAAATAGCCTCAAGCTTAAACTTAGATAAGGAAAATAAAGATGTATTACTCCAAATTCTTGTAAAACATAAGGAAATATTTGCTAGGAATAATTTAGAACTTAGTCAAACGGATACTATACAGGTCTCCATAGACACAGAAAATCATAAACCAATTAAATTAAGACCCTACCGTACTCAATTGAATAATAAAGAGGTCATTGATAAAGCAATAGAAGAAATGTTAGCTGCAAATATTATTAGACCTTCAACTAGTGCGTGGGCGGCGCCAGTGGTCATTGTTAATAAGTCCGACGGTACTAAAAGATTTTGTGTAGATTTCAGGCAACTTAATAAGATTACGAAACCAATATCGTATCCTTTACCAAACATTGATGATATTTTTGCACAGTTGGGAGATAGTACTTACTTTACAAGTCTTGACATAATTAGCGGATTTTGGCAATTAGGGATTAAAGAATCAGATAAATGTAAATTGGCATTTACAGCGGGCTTTAAAGGATTATATGAGTTCAATGTCCTTCCTTTTGGCACGAATAATGGCCCCGCTTATTTCCAGAAATTAGCAAATACTGTCTTAAGAGGCTGCAAAAATTTGCAGTGGCATACTTGGACGATATTCTAATTTTTTCAAAAAATCTTGAAACACATTTACAACATATAGATGTCATATTAAGTCGCCTTAGGGAACATAAATTGAAGCTTAAATTACCAAAATGTCAATTCATGCGTGAACAGACCAATTATTTAGGTTTTGTTATTGATAAATTTGGAGTTGGGCTAGACCCAAATAAAGTTGAAGCCATACGTCATTTAAGTAGACCTCGATGCCCGAAGGATATTAGATCAATATTAAGTATGACAGGGTTTTATAGAAGATTTTGTGATCATTATTCGGAAATAGTCGAACCGTTAGTTAATTTAACTAGGAAAAAAGTACCGTTTAAATGGACTGATGAATGTGAAATAAGTTTCAATAAATTAAAGGAAATATTGACGCAAAATGCACAGTTGGGAGATAGTACTTACTTTACAAGTCTTGACATAATTAGCGGATTTTGGCAATTAGGGATTAAAGAATCAGATAAATGTAAATTGGCATTTACAGCGGGCTTTAAAGGATTATATGAGTTCAATGTCCTTCCTTTTGGCACGAATAATGGCCCCGCTTATTTCCAGAAATTAGCAAATACTGTCTTAAGAGGCTGCAAAAATTTGCAGTGGCATACTTGGACGATATTCTAATTTTTTCAAAAAATCTTGAAACACATTTACAACATATAGATGTCATATTAAGTCGCCTTAGGGAACATAAATTGAAGCTTAAATTACCAAAATGTCAATTCATGCGTGAACAGACAAATTATTTAGGTTTTGTTATTGATAAATTTGGAGTTGGGCTAGACCCAAATAAAGTTGAAGCCATACGTCATTTAAGTAGACCTCGATGCCCGAAGGATATTAGATCAATATTAAGTATGACAGGGTTTTATAGAAGATTTTGTGATCATTATTCGGAAATAGTCGAACCGTTAGTTAATTTAACTAGGAAAAAAGTACCGTTTAAATGGACTGATGAATGTGAAATAAGTTTCAATAAATTAAAGGAAATATTGACGCAAAATGCACAGTTGGGAGATAGTACTTACTTTACAAGTCTTGACATAATTAGCGGATTTTGGCAATTAGGGATTAAAGAATCAGATAAATGTAAATTGGCATTTACAGCGGGCTTTAAAGGATTATATGAGTTCAATGTCCTTCCTTTTGGCACGAATAATGGCCCCGCTTATTTCCAGAAATTAGCAAATACTGTCTTAAGAGGCTGCAAAAATTTGCAGTGGCATACTTGGACGATATTCTAATTTTTTCAAAAAATCTTGAAACACATTTACAACATATAGATGTCATATTAAGTCGCCTTAGGGAACATAAATTGAAGCTTAAATTACCAAAATGTCAATTCATGCGTGAACAGACAAATTATTTAGGTTTTGTTATTGATAAATTTGGAGTTGGGCTAGACCCAAATAAAGTTGAAGCCATACGTCATTTAAGTAGACCTCGATGCCCGAAGGATATTAGATCAATATTAAGTATGACAGGGTTTTATAGAAGATTTTGTGATCATTATTCGGAAATAGTCGAACCGTTAGTTAATTTAACTAGGAAAAAAGTACCGTTTAAATGGACTGATGAATGTGAAATAAGTTTCAATAAATTAAAGGAAATATTGACGCAAATTCCATACTTATCTTATCCAGATCCTAAAAAGCCATATATTCTTTACTGTGATGCATCAGATAAACACATAGGTGCTGTATTGACTCAGAAATGCGATGAAAATGAATTAAGTGATTTCGTTGGCGAGAAGCCAATATATTTTTTATCTCACACATTATCAAAAGCACAAACCAATTGGGCTGTGTGTGAAAAAGAATGTTATGCTATATTTTATGCCTTGAATAAGTTAGATCATTATCTACATGACGCACAATTTGTCATAAAAACGGATCATAAACCCTTAACATATTTACTAGAATCACCTTCAAGTAATAAGAAATTGCAAGTATTTGGAATGACAATAGCAACCTATAATTGCACCATAGAGCATTTACCTGGCAAATTCAATATCGTCAGTGACAGCCTTAGCAGACCTCCTACGTCTGATAGCGCTAACATCAGTACTGACATAGCACCTTCGTTAGAGATTCATGATAATAGTTATTTAATACACAACTTACCGAAAAATGATTCACAAGTTGTCAATAACGTGCAAAAGTTAAGCGAACAATTACCCTCAGGCATACAGGTACAAAACGAGGTACATGAAATTAATGTCATTGACTCAACAAATATAGATCACAAGGCCGTCGTTGACAATGACCAAATTCTGCAAAATGACTTATTACAAAATGCATTAAATATTCAGGCTGGATTATTGGCAAATATTGACATGCAAATGGAACAAAACAAAGATAATACAATAGTGGAATTAAGATCAAGGTTAAATCAAGGTAAATGCAATAAATCAGAGGAGGAAAATAAATTTATTGAGGTTGACAAATTGATGTACTATTTATCTAATGCAGATGACGAACCTGTACTTTATGTTCCGTGTCACATGACTGACTTAGTTATAAAACAATATCATGATGACAACTCTCATCCAGGGTGTCAAAGAATGTTTCACACAATTAAACAAAAATATTATTGGCCAAATATGTTTAAGGAATTGCATGATTATGTTAACAAATGTGTTCAATGTCAGACCAGAAATTTAAAATCCATAAAAGCGCATATTTCTGAAGACTGTTGCATCCCACCATATCCGTTCTCTGTAATTTCAATAGATGTCTGTGGTCCATATCCAAAAACTATTTCAAATAATGCATACATAATTGTTTTCTGTGATCAGTATAGTAGGTACATAGAGGCTTTCCGGCACCAGATAAGAGCTCGGATACAATAATACACTTATTAATTAATGAAATTTATAGTAGATATTCATGTCCGATAAGAATCATTACAGACAATGGCTCAGAAATTACAAGTCGTGCCTTTACAGAAACATTGAAAGAGTTAAATATTGAACATATAAAAACTACACCTTACAGACCTGAAGGCAACTCAATTAATGAACGATCACATGCAACTCTCAATAACATTTTATCTAAACAGGTACAGGAGAATGTCAATCAATGGGATATTTATCCGAGTCTTACAGTAGCAGCCATGCGCTTTAGTACGTCTGAAAGTAGTAAACATACTCCATTCTTTTTGCTATACAACAGAGATCCCGTACTCCCTATAGACAATTTACTCAAACCCAGACGCAAATATCAGGGGGAGGATTACTTTAAAATCATTTTACAGGAAAATCACAAGTCATTCTTAAAAGTTAGACAACAACTTAAGAAATCTAGGCGAAAAAACGCGGAACAAGTTAATCGCAAAGCTAAAGATATTAAATTTGAGATAAATGATCCTGTGTACTATAAACATTTTCAAAGAAACACTAAATTAGTTATTAAATGGAAACCATATTTTAGAATAATAGAACAAACCACGCCATTACATTATGTCATTAAAAATCAGTTGGATAACTCTACAGTTAAAGTACATGCCGATCAGATAAGACTGGCAAATATTGATGAATGGCCTATGCCAATAATCCCTAACACCAGACCGTTTAGAAAGGCACAATTGGCATGCAAATTAGACAGTTCAAGTCAGTCAAGCGAGACCAACTTGAGCCATTCAAGTGAGTCAGATAATGGAAATCAAAACGAAGTTGTTTTACCTTCCATTACTCGGCAAATTTGTCAACGTAGGATAATTTCAGAATCTGAGGACGAAATTCCGCTTGCAGAATTACAACAGCATTTAAGGCAAAAAGAAAGAGATATTGCTCTTACAGAAAATAATGCAGAAGGCATGACAAAATTAGTAGGTCAAAATGATGAAGACATATGTAGCGATGGCAGTTTTAGTACAGCAATTAGTCATAACGTCAACAGCGCTGATCACAACATGCACATAAATACAGTGACAGCTAAACGCCACAGGCAAAAATCCAGTAAGCAAAGTACAAGGAAGGCGTTAGCAAAATGTCTGTCAGGCTTGTCCATTTTGTTAGAGAAAAGTTAATGATACATTAATTACAACTGTATACTAATTAGTTCTTTTATTAAATTGTAGGTAGAAAGATAAATATAAAGAATTAGCCTGCTGCTTATTCGGTATTTTTTTTTCCATTTTTCATTACACTTAAAATACAAATAAATAATGGCTTGTACTTTCTACCAATTGGTCATGAATTTCCTGACGACTGTAGTTGCAACTGGAAGAAAATTCCAAGAGGTACACATGAGTCATCAGGAAATGTACAATATATTAAAATAAATATTCGTGACGGATATTCTCAGTAAAATTAGGCAAGAAAATACATATGCTGCATATCTGGTGTTAGAAGACTTTTTAGAAGACATGTCTTGCGCACTATATGAAAGCAATTTTTTGGAACAGAAATTTAGATTAGGTAACGACGACGAACTGACACTTAGACAGTTGGTCAATTCGGAAATAGAAATTACGGAACAGATACTTCCCGAATATATGAGGGGGGATCTAAAGCTTTACATAGATTACGTTCATCATATGCAGTTTCAATATTGTAGATGGGGATAATCTTGTAAGATAGATCTTTTTAAAAAGAGTATCTTTTTAGGCCCTTTTGGTTACTAATTCTCTTTTATTTTTCAGTTATGGATATCCAAACTTTGCTGGTATTCCTATCAATATTTACTGTCACGAATAGCTTCAACAATTTCGAAAATGTAATTTTTCAAAAACTTAACTCAGTATCTGTCACCAGAGCTCATTGGAAATAAGCATTGTTTCTAGATACTTCGGTATTCAAGCATTGTTTGTAAATAACATCGACAACAAACTAATTGAAACTAAACATGTTCTAGGAAATATGTCAAACAATTTTAGGAGGGATGATAAAACATTAGATAGTTTGGCGTTCACACAATCTCTAACAAATTTACAAACAGAAATAAATTCTATTAGGAGAACTCACGAAAACGTAATGACATCATACTTAGATTATCAAAGTTTAGCACATAGGCAAACCCGCTCTTTACTTCCATTAGGAGGCGTTCTTAATTTTTTATTTGGTACTGCATACGATAGCGATATTAAAAAAATAAAAACTCATGTGAGAAAGTTAGAAAATAATCAGAAATCTATTATACATGTTTTGGAAAATAACTTATCAATACTTAATGTATCAAGGCAACAGATTTCAGAAAATCGACAGTCTATAAATAGTGTTATTGGAGTTCTTGCTCACTTAGATGGAAATTTGAACCATCTCAAATCAAAAACTGATGTATCTATAGCAGCCTTACAAGACTATACAGTAAATTATAACCATTTAAAATTAATTATTGATGAGATAAGTCAGGCTTGCCTTCATGCTTCATTACACGTAGAAGAATTTAAGAATCAATTGAATATGCTAGCAACAAGAAAGTTATTTCCTAGCTTAATTTCACCTTCTCACTTTAGACAATTATTAATAGATATTAAATCTAAATTACCTAGTCATTTTGCTCTATCTGCTAATCCAGAGGAAGAACTATGGCATTACTATGAAACTTTAACATGTGATACTGTCATCTCTCCAGAGAAAGTTCTTATTTTAATTGATTTACCCCTATTAGAGGTTGAGAACTATTTTGATGTTTTTAAAGTTTTAAATTTTGAAGCTCCTTTCATACCTAAAGACAAATCTCAGTATAATGAACCAATACAAATGTCAGCTAAATATTTGATAGAGTCCGATAGTTTTATAATCGACAAAGGCAGAACAAAATACGCTATGCTCCCACAAAATGAATTTAAGACTTGCAGCAGCCAAAGAACATGCTACATTGAAAGCGCATTTTATAACACAGGTACAAGTCATGTATGCTTGATAGCGCTATTTATGGGACAGACATACAATGTAGATAAATATTGTAAACAAATTATTATACCAAACTCAAATTTACCTCAGGCGCAATACTTAAACAAAGGTCAAGGGTAATTGTTAGCCATCATGATTTTAAATTAATTACCGTATGTCCAAATAAACCAAACATTCAAGACACCAAAATAGCAAAAGCGCCTATTAGTATAATCAAATTACCTATGAATAGCAAGGCTTACAATGATAAATTTATTCTTAATGCGTGGTTTGCGAACTCGTCGGAAATAACTTTGCCAAATAGAGATGATATCATTTTACCTAATATTACAGAGTTTAGAATATGGAAACCTTTTCACAAATCGTTCGTTAATCTGTCAAAAATAGATATTCCGGATAATCTACAAAAAGTTCAAAGTATTCCAATGACTTCCATGATAGAAAAATTAGAATCAATCAAAAACCAACATGAAATATCGATGGACGATACTGGCATTCCAACGTACATTATTGTTATTATAGCAATATCTGCTACTATGGGCTTTGGTGTAGTTTTATTAGTTTTTATTAAGTACAAATTAGGCAGTAGGCGAAGGGCTAAAAAGGGTTACATAGCGGCTATTCGTGACCCACAAGGTGGTTCAGCGGCTTTACATAGCTTGGCGCAAAATGAGAGGTTGGTTGGCTTACAATCGCACGTGGGTAAAGAAGATTCTCTGGGTCTTTATAAGACATCTGAAGGTGGAAACATTGCATCCGCACCACCACGGATTGCCAACAACGACATTAGAAATGCTAGTCTGATGTCAAGACTTTATCCGTTAACCATGAATAACAATTGAGACAACGGTTAACAAAGATTCACCAAACAACAAGATATAACAATGGTGAAAATTATTACTTAGTATGGAAAACATGGATTTTCCAACAGAAGCAAGCTTATTAATGGCTGTTACAACTATACAGCAACAATATAAACATTACGTATGTCAAATTATAATGTAGAACTTTCAGACTTAGACATTGTAGTGTAAACAACGATATAATGGTATAAATAAATTCAATGGTGAAAATGGTAATTAAATTCAATGGTGAAAATGGTAAATAAATTCAATGGTGAAAATGGTACATATTGGAAGAAATTACAAAATGGTGGATATAACAAAATGGTGGAAAAATACAGAAAGAACAACATAAGTTCAACGGAACATCAAAATTCTATAAACAATAGAATTACTTAAAAAAGATACGTACCTCTGCACCTCTTATTACAACGTTGATGTCAGAATTGTCTTACAATGTTCATGCATCAGTCATAATACATATTTATATATGTACTATGTACGCCTATTCAACCTTAGGGTTTTAGTGTTAATTATAGCGGAAAAGTCTCCAATCCGCTGTCAAAAGGTGATAATTAATTGTCACAGTATACCGGATGATAATCACCGGGTAATTTTCGATAATTATAATTTGATATAATTATTATTGCAAATCGCACAGGAAATTGGGGAGGAAGATAACATTTAAATACTTAGATTTAAATTGTTTATGATTAAAATATTATATGTTGAGAATTTATTGTTGATTTAAATTTATGGGTTTTGGTTGTTGTAATATTCAGCATTGTTTTTCATGGTACATTTCATTGTCCTTAAAATGATAGTTTTAACATCTTGTTTTAATAAGATTTTTAAAGGATATAGGAATGGATTTTTAATCCATGCCATTAAAAAATGATCATTAAAAGGTTGAAGGTTAAGAGGGGTTTTAATAGCATGAAAACAGCATGAAAATTATGTTAAAATATTAATGGTATTTGCATGGCCTAATTGATGGCAGTTGTGGGCAGTAGTGTAAGCTAGTTTTCCTGGACCCTTGTCTATAACCAGTACTCGCATACAATTCCACAAGGCCAGAAACTTCTCCGTATACCATATTAATAGAGGAAAATTGACATAATTATCAAATTGTCATGGTAGGGTATAACCCCCTGGTGGAATTTGAACCCGTACCCCGTCGGGACACGAGATTCCAAACCCCGGGCAGCTACCAACTGCGCTATCTACCCGGGTTAAAGTACAATTGCTTTCATTTTTTGGCAGAAATATTAACGAAATAAGCAATGTTTATAATTGAACATTATAATGAGAAGTTTGTAAATGTAAATTCGAATTATCCAACTTACCTTTGGTGGGTCTTTTAGCCCTGAAGAAGGTTCATCCTGAAAAGATAGTAAATACAAGTTATTTCCAATAGTACATACCTGTGGAATAAGAATTGGACACACCTCAAGTACAAAACAAAGGGGATAACGAAATGAAAGTGCCACACACAAGGATGTTACATCTGAATATTCGTAAACATTGCAGTCTTTAAAGTACAATTAGGCCTAAACTTAAAAAATACTTTGTTTGCCTTTTACCGACTCTAAATTTTTAGGTTGGGTCGGTAAATAGAATTTTTTTATTTGTTTCATTATGCAGAATTATTAGCGTAAAGAACTACCACAGAGTAATGCGATGGTGGTCGTTACCAATAAGAAAAACTACATATATTTTTTCGAATACATTTTTGAGTCGATTGCATTTTTTCGGGTCGGTCGGTAAAGGGCAAACAAACTTAGGCCTTACTTTCATGTTGTGGGTACAAATACTAAATACAATGATGTATGTTTTAATCAAATATCCATAATTCTAACATTGACACATGGGTTTTTACACTTTATTCAATGAGTGTGATGTCATCTATACTTCGAAAGAACGCCTGATAGATATATAAAATAAGGTAAGTACCAATCTGTATTTCGTTCTCCAGCAAGTTGGAGAAAGGTTTATTAGGCGAGCCGGATAAACTATGCACAGATTGACATTTTGCTGATATTTTTATATCCTAACCGCATTTGCTTGATTGTTTCGTCTTAGTTATGTTTTGATTTTAGTCACAATATCTAATTTAAATAAACATGTATACACCCAGATGTCACTCACATTGTTTACAGAGTCTGTCTGTTTAAAATTATATTTAGCTGATGCACTTAAGCCAATTTATCCATGACCTTAACTCATTTTTTGTATTATAGAACATGTAGATAAGGGCCTGTAGCAATGAAAATGACAAAAGACTATTCAAACGACACGTGTTGATGGTTTTGGATTTTGAAAGGTCTGTCACAATAACAGTTTTAAATAATAAAGTCTTCATTTTTAAAAGCGTTTCGTCACTATCGTTGCCTCTCTACATTGTAAGTTACATTTACATTAAATATTCATCACTCTTATATAAAAAAATTTCAGCATGGAATTCATTAAAACATTACTGAATACGATTCATATGTTTTACTATTTGTGCTCTTTTTATGTCGACTACTGAGGAGGATGAAGTCTACAATTTATCAAAAGGGAAACTGGCTTCAAGCATGGAGAGGGTCAAAAGAGCTTGCCATTGATA
This sequence comes from Mactra quadrangularis, assembly GCA_025267735.1. Classification (NCBI taxonomy): domain Eukaryota; kingdom Metazoa; phylum Mollusca; class Bivalvia; order Venerida; family Mactridae; genus Mactra; species Mactra quadrangularis. Next base: position 6,523,359 of record CM046303.1, read on the forward strand.
CAGAAAAGATAGATTCGTAAGTCATTGTTTTGTATTGATAAATGTTTTTATAGATTTATTGGTAGCTTGGAAGGTATAGTTAATGAAGCCCAAAAGTCTTTAATGCACTTAAACATAATGTTTGATAATTATTAACCTACAGGTATATTAAAACGCTAAATAGGTATTGCAAAAATACTTGAAACATTAAACTATGAAGCAAGTGAGTGCAAAATAATACATCATTAATTGGAGCTGGTGCAACAGATCAACAATTTTGAAAAGAAGAGCTGTAATTTTCAATTAACATGTGTTATAAAATTAGTAAAATCATGATCCTATATTTTGTACAGCTGAATATAGTATAGCTTAGATACAGACACTCACATGTGATGGATGTGTGTTAGTTACCTCATATAAGAATTATCATTCATTTGTAGCCAGTTGTTTTTATTATAAAAAAGGCAAAATATAGCCTGTTTGTAACCATGTAGTTTTATCTACTTGCAGCTGATAATAGCGAAATTAGAACAACAACTTCAACATCTCCAGTTAAATCCCTACATGATCTTTTTGAAGTATAATGTATAACTGACAGTTTTAATTGAAGAAAAAACGGTTGTTTTCTCAAATGGTTTAAATGTAAAAAAAACATTGATTGTCCCTTTTTAATTGAATTATTTTAGATTCTTTAACTAAAATTAAAGCATCAATGAAAATACCTATATTGATTGAAAATTCTTATATCAAGCTGTTTACTATATATAGGGAGCACAATTAATATAATGCAATGTGATTACTTTGGCATTGGTAAAACTCTGATTTTTAAGATCTGTCATCATACTAAATTATAATAAAGTATAACAACATATTTTTAAGCATTATCACTAATTCTTAGTACTAGGATCAATGGTATTAATCACATGAAGTACTAGTTTTAAAAACAACATTTGCTTGATGTTCAAATGTTTTACTGACATGATGATATAAAATTACAATCTTTTGAAATGTTACTGAATTACTCTAAAGCATTATAAAACAGAATATCCATGCAGTTAATGTATGATTGACATAAATTATCATTTATTACTCGTACATATGATATACTAGACATAGTCTAATATCTGAGTCTATTAATTTCAATTTTGTGTCCAGAGCAGTTTTTTTTGCATTTTTGAATAGAAGGATTTTAGAAATTTTAGCGAGGATGGACATCTCAAATCATGGCGGTTACCATAGAAACAAAGATGGCTTCCAAGATGGGTACCATTTTTATGCCCATTCGCTATTTAACAATGCTTTTTTGTTAATAGTGTATAATAGAAGATTAAATGTAAATAAAAAATAAAAAATGTACTTGATAAATAGCTAGGTAGCTAGATAAAAAGCTCGATAGCTAGGTAGATAGGTAGGTAGGTAGGTAGGTATGTAGGTAGGTAGGTAGGTAGGTAGGTAGGTAGGTAGGTAGGTAGGTAGGTAGGTAGGTAGGTAGGTAGGTAGTTAGGTATGTAGGTAAAAAGGTAGAAAGGTAGATAGGTGGAAAGGAAGATAGGTAGGTAGGTAGATAGGTAAGTAGGTAGATAGGTAGGTAGGTAGGTAGAAAGGTAGATAGATAGATTGGTAGCTAGGTAGATATGTAAATAGGTAGATAGGTAGCTAGGTAGATAGGTAGATTTGTCGATAGGTAGATAGGAAGGTAGGTAGGTAGGTAGATAGTTAGATAGGAAGGTAGGTAGATTGATTTATGTCAATGAATCGATAGACAGACAGACAGACAGACAGACAGACAGACAGACAGACAGACAGACAGACAGACAGACAGACAGACAGACAGACAGACAGACAGACAGACAGACAGACAGACAGACAGACAGACAGACAGACAGACAGACAGACAGACAGACAGACAGACAGACAGACAGACAGACAGACAGACAGACAGACAGACAGACAGACAGACAGACAGACAGACAGACAGACAGACAGACAGACAGACAGACAGACAGACAGACAGACAGACAGACAGACAGACAGACAGACAGACAGACAGACAGACAGACAGACAGACAGACAGACAGACAGACAGACAGACAGACAGACAGACAGACAGACAGACAGACAGACAGACAGACAGACAGACAGACAGACAGACAGACAGACAGACAGACAGACAGACAGACAGACAGACAGATAGATAGATAGATGAAATTTAATCTTTGTTCAACTGATAACAAATTGACAAGAGAAAACTGTTTATTGCCAATATGTGCATTGGCATCAAGATCCATAACAAATCTTATTAGCTTATTCTGAGTAACCTATAGCTTATATTTAAGATTTGTCTTGCTAAATTAAATCATACAGTAGTGGAATAATCAAATAGGCATAGAATAATTGCCATAAACTAAAACCATTTTGGTTTATGTATATAGACAATTTAGTTTAGAGTTAGCCTTATGAATGACTGCCCAATAACCGACTGAATCCTTTGACTGAATGCATAGACCATTACATTTTACTTTTAGAAAGGGCTGTGATTTAACCTGTTGTGATGTCTTAATAAGGACAAAATATATGTAAAACCTGATTAGAATATATACTCAAACGAAAAAGAAACGCAGGGTAAACTTCAGTGGTGATTTAAGGTGAATTATAAGAATGATATTAAAATTGGGATATTGATTTATCAAGAACTATCTTTCGTGAACTAAATTTGGAAATTTTCGTTGGATTTTGACCTTTACTTTTTGTGTAATTCCCGAGGGGAATGTGCCGCTAACCAAGTCATTCGACGCGCGCGACGTGGAGGAGTAAGAGGCAAACCAATGCATGGACGTCTACAACGAAGACCCGCCTCACGTAATCGGTTCCTTACAGTTTGGGAGTGAATACGACGGTTATGATTGCCTACTGTATTGTTAGCAGTTTCAGTGGCAGTAACGTAACGATTACGCAGGTGTGCGAGACGTATAGCCCCGTCCTGACGTCGTGTCGTGACGCGCGGACGCCCTGTCCGAGGCCAGTTGGGAAGCCTTCCAGTTTCCCTAAGTCGACGAACAAGTCGCACTATGGTCTAAACATTCACGCCAAACTGTATAGCCACCTGCTGTTGCGTTTGACCTTGCATTAGCAACGTAATGGCCTGACCCCGCTGAACGTCAGTAAGCCTTGCCATTAACGTAGAAAGTTAAAACAGAGTTTTAATACGGAAAACAGTGTTTAAATGTCTAGATTATTGGATAATATGAAAAGATGTGTTGAAGAAATTATCAAATTTATTCTGCACGAAATTTTTGCATTTCTTTGCTTGTATTACGCGACACTGAACGTTTCATGCTTCAGTAAATTTTCATTATGAGTTGAGTAAATAGATGCCTTGATAATAATCTGATCAATTTTCATCATCTTACATCCAGGCGATAAAAAGTTATTCCATATCATTTTACCCTGCGTTTCCTTTTCGTTTGGGTATATATCAATAAAATTTATTTAAAAATCAATGATTACACATTTCTCGAAAATGCTATAAAAAGCTATAAGTAAACTAGAATGAAGTTCAATTACGTATATTGTTTAAATATTGTTAGTATATTTCTGACGTTACTCTTGTTATAATATACTATTTTGTAGAATGTGATTTGTATCTAAGTACAATACAATTTTATTGTTGTACTTGTATATATGATGATACTTCATGACTAATAAGTAGTTAGTTATTCTCTTTTGTCAATAAAACAATTAGAGATCAAAGCGCTGAAGGTATTAATTTCGGTTTTTAAAAGAGAAACTAGATTTCCGACTTTAACAACGTTTGTAGGCAAAAATAATTCAGTGATACTATTTTGATAGGTAGAACAGCACTATTCCGGTTCCGGTTCCGGTAATACACTTTATACTATCGACCTAAAAATACAGCTGGTACACAGGGCAGGCAAACATTCTATTCGCGCAATAACCACAAGTCAAACTGTTCATTCTTAGAACAATTAAAAACCTACCGCTTATAAGTTTTGATTCATGCCCATTTAATAAAGACATTATTTACTGACATTACAGTAGACGAATTGCGAGCGAAACACTAAACTTACCAAACAAATCAATACATGAGTAAAATAATTTCAGGTCAATGATTCTAATTATTGCATGGCAAACTCTAAAGACATTTAAATGCATAATCAGTATCTTTTGAGAATAATGTTTGATAGCAAACTTTATCGCACCGTTTCTTACTTATAACTAAATGATGTAAAGTCCGGTTAATAAACCAATGAAGTATTTGTAATTGTTATTTCTGCCAGTACACGATGAAAATAAACAAACCCTTTTTATGATCGAAAAGAGGTTTATCGTTTGCCTCCCAGTATACTGTGATAATAATAAGTGAAAAGTTTACCGATTATGCAAATTCGAATAAACCAACTTACCTTAGGTGGGCCTGGTGGTTCTAATAGTTCTGGAGAAGTTTCATCCTAAAAAGATAGAAAATACAAATTTTTTCCAATAGCATATATACTTAACGAAACTTCGAAGTACCCCGATTATATATTGTAGGACATGTTTATTTTTCAATATATTAGTCCAATCGATGACGGAAATCTGTACACGACTATACTGTCGTCGGTTTGCACGGTTTTTACTTCTTTATCAATGCAAAACCGGTTTTGTTGAGCATGCGTTGATATGAAAACATTTCAAATTGCCTTGATTTAACGAAAAAATAAGCAATAAGAAATCTTAACCTGCAGGTGACGCACCGCTGTACAAAAGACCTATGGCAAGTTCTCGTTCTTGATGCGACATTCCAGCAATTTCTTGATAATTGGACATCGCCGAAAGGCCTAATTTATACCACAAATCGCAAACTATCGACGAAAATGTTTGACCAGTTAAACTTGCGGAGTGATACATGTGTCTCTGATTCTCTACGCAGACAATTTCTATGCTATAAAAGTAGTTCCATCATCTTACTTATCTTTGTTTCACTGATCTGTGACAGGTGTTCACATATATTGATAAGCGCGTGGAAGGGACGCAGTCAAATCTTGTTAATACGCTTAGCATAATACATAGTGATCACTAAGGCATTATACTTTAAATAATCATCACAGCAAATCAAAGGTTTACATTCCATGTTGAGAAGTTTATGAAGTAAGAGCAATAAAATGATTTATATATTGATAGATTTTTTAGCTGTTTAATGTTATGAAACTGTAGTCATTCGTTGTATAACTTGAAGTTTAAGTTTTGATACAGTATTGTATCATATTTATCATATTTAACTATACTAATATTATTTTACAGAATTTGTATACAAAGTGTACAGGGAAAACTGCACTTCAAGATTTTGTATGGCAAGAAGAGGAAAATAAAATCTTTATATTTTAAACTAAATAATAGACTATTGTATTCCTTTATAGGTACTGTTTAGTTTTGACATTGAAATTACTTTGAGTCTAAATATTTCTTATACTTTGTGGAAGATCATTCCATAAAGAAGCACCTACATACAAGCAAATGACCTTTTACCACAAGTTTGACCTCGGGAATATAGTTACGACCACAGTTGAGAAAAGATTGGCCATTCATGTTATTTGATTTGACCATAAATCTTGTGCAATAATTATGTATTGAACTAGCTGGGAAAATGCGAGATCTCAAATAAGCGGGGCGTCTTTTGAGTGAATCTTAAACACCCGACATAGAGTTTTGAAATTTAATCTTTGTTCAACTGGTTACCACTTGGCAAAAGAAAACGGGTTATTGCCAATAAGAGCCTTGGCATCAAGATCCATAGCAAATCTTACTACATTGTAGCTTATTCTGAGTAACCTATTGCGTATATTTAAGATATATATTTGTGTTGCTATATATCAAAATGGCATTGAATAATTGCCATGACGAAAAACTTGTTTTTTTATGAAGAAAATTTAGTTCAAATTTAGCCTTATGAATAACTGATATATAATTATTGATTTAAATGTAATGTTTTGATCAATGGTTGCTCCTAAACAACTGACTGAATCCTATGACTGAATGCAATTACCATTACATTTTACATTTAGAGAGATCTGTGATTTAACCTGTTGTAATGCATTAATGAAGACAAAATACATATAAACCCTTATTAGAATGTTTCTTAATCAACTCTATTTAAAATCTTTGAATACACATTTCTCGAAAATGCTATAAAAAGCTATGATTATGTAAACTAGAATGAAGTTCATTTACGTTTATTGTTTAAACATCGTTAGTTTATTTCTGACGTTACTCTTGTTATAATGTACTATTTTTGTGAAATGTGATTTAGAGTTAGTAATATTATATCTAAGTACAATACATTGGATTGTTGTATAGTTCGAACAAAAAACATAATAAAGTTTATAATAACACTACAATGAACTAACCCACGATAAGGGATGACCAGGATGACATTAAAATATACAATTGTGATATGTTTTACTTGAGTATTAGTTGTTGATGTAATGGAAAGTGTTTTACCATAACAAGCATGATTTACCAAGTGATGGTGGTTTATCAACCATGCTAATTTTGTTAAAATGAATTACACAAATTTTATATTCAATACTGCCGACCCCTGAAAAAAATTCTCTCATTTTAATGTTTACCAGAACACGTTTTGTTTTTTGTACGCACTATATATATGATGACACTTCATGATTAATAAATAATTCAATGTTTCATTTTAGACCGACTTATTTAACAGTTCTCGTGAAGCAATACGCTTAAGTTTTGCATTAACCCAAGTGAATAATACAATCATGTTTAGCGTTTATCCACGAACAACATGAAAGTTTTCATATGTTGCTACATGTTTTAAAAGTGTTAAACAAACGTGTTTTGATTTTAAAGGTGTTAACTAGATGGTTCAAAGGTCAATAAAACAGTACATGAAACATATACAGCAGCGATATCGCTTGTGGTTTTACAATCAAACAACTTACCTCTGGATACCTTCGTTTGTATTGTTCGAGCTCATCAGAAGCATTTTTTAATTTCTCTTGTAAATCCGAATTCTAAAACGAAAGTATATTTATATATATTAACAACAATATATTGGAAACACAAGTGCTATGGCGTTTACTTCGTAGATTTTAGATATCTTCAGTTGACTCTAATTTTACATAAGCATGGTTTCGTTTTGTTTCGTTGAACAAACTGTTCGTCAAACTGTCAACATTTTAGTTGTTGACATATTTACGTCTGGCTTATGATAATGATTGATGGACGCTAGGTGCAATCGGAAGAGCATGACAAAGCTAAAACTCACGCAACTGTTACGTTCCCTTATATCACTACAGTCACACTTCAAGTAACATTGTGTGATGTCAGAGCACAAGCAGGAAACAATTAAAATTATTATGAAATTCCTTATATGTAGATTCGCAAACTGTTGACCGGTCAAAAGGTTTGACTGTTTCTCGTGCTTGCGTGCTCTGACGTCACGCAATACAACCTGGAATGTTACGGTACATGTGAACGGGAAAGTAACTGTTGCGGAGAGTTGAGCTTTACCAGGCTCGTTCAAATGCATCAAACGTACATCGATCGACAACTTAAATGTTGACAACGTAACGTAGTTTAACGATTGTTAAATAATTAATACGTATAAGTATGTATTTGCAAAACTGTTTTTGTTCTTCTTTCTTCAAGAACTGTTGAAACAGTAATTGATCAGGTAATGCAACAGTTAATTTATATGTGATTTCGGAGCAGTCAAACAGTTGTCCCTCGGTGTCCAGAAAAGTGTTTTAACTGTTGCCCACGGTCAACGGCCTCGGGAAACAGTACAAAACATTATCCCTCCACCTAGGGCCAACCTATTAACCGGTAAACAGTCCGCAAACGTGAGTAGTTTTTAGAATTTCAGAAACCATTTACAAACATCCAATCACATTTAGTGTGTTGTACTATAAGAAGCCATATATGTGCATGACTTCATTGCAGAAAATTTAAAACTTGAGGGTCGTTTGAATATATATTTTGCAACGCACTATAAATGCATTCAATCGTAAATGGTTAAGCTGTAATTTATTTTTGGGTCGTCGTAAACCTTCTCGACTTTTTGTCGCGGAGGACCGCAGTTTTTATTAATATGAAATTGACCTTAGTTAGGTACTATTGTTGGTCATGGTGTCAGGATAGTTGGAATTATTTTGTCTATTTGCATGTTGATGTATGAAATTCTTATTTACCAAGCAATATGCAACCAAAACAAATACCGTTTAAATCTGCAAAATGTCCAAAAGTAAAAGAAAGCCCAAAAGGGTCATTCACAATCCTTTGACCACATACCTTACAAGGTAAAGAATTAATTAAACCCACCTCAGCCATATTAAATGAACACATTTTACATCATGACTGTGGATAATGACAAAGTTAGCTCAACATACTTGCAGTTTAAATAACTGCCTTGAAATGATCGATTAACGCAATTGGATAGGTAAAATTTTATAAATGGAGATTTTTCCGCTAGACTATTGAGAAATTTGAAAATACTCTAAAAACATTTAAAGTTTATCTATGTAAATTCAAATGCAAGTACACACATGTTTAAACTAGTTGCATGGAATCTATATTGTACACTAGTCCCAAATTGCCCCTACAGTCGTACTTATTTTCCTTCAGTTACATTTTGAATAAACCTTGTCGTGCAACGTCCTAGTTTCCAATATCTGCAATAAAGGCCAGGTCGGGTACTGCATGAAATTAAAAGAAAAAATCCCTTAATGTCAAACTTTACTTCGACCTACTAAATTACCCTGTACGCTAAACTTATACGTTTTACGCACTGTACATATTTTAACATCTAAAGCTACACCAATATGCCGCTAACATGCATATTTATATATTGAGAATAGTTTTGATAAATAATAGAGCTAGGATTTACATGAAGAACTCAATTACTGAATATTCTTCCTAAATTTTGGATATGAGAAGCATAGAATAAAAACAAACTCAGCGTTAAAATAAGAAACAATATACCTCTGTCCTACTGAACAACAATGCATCCCTTAACTGTTGTTTTTCGTTTTTACATTTCTGCAAATATATTATATATTTTATGAAATAATTATTTGTGGCTTGAGTCCGACATTTTTTTATATATCAGTAATCATTACACGTGCATGTGAAAAATATATCAGCTTACGCTCAACATACTATAGTTATAAACATTAGTGCAACCCACATCATGTTGCCTGTTGTATTTTCATATGTTTCTTTTTATTTAGTAAAACAACTAGTGACTTTAACACCAGAGTCTGTTCACCGACTTAGGAATCAATAAATACACGATATTATAAATTTTATTATATTGTAATAAAAACAATAAGATTGATAAACACCTCTCTCTCTATGCGGGAAATTAATGTTGTAATGATATGAAATTCACTTTCATATGGTACTTCGATGTCTGTTCTCAGGCACTGTTGAAGAGTTTGTATTGCTCTTTTAGTAAAGTCTTGTAAATTGTTTTCCTCATCAAATATTCTAAGCTTTTTCTCCTTTAACTGAAATGCATTGCAAAACTCTACATAAGTAAGTAATTCATTACAAACACTGTTGACCGACGCTTATGACGAAAACAAGTACTTGGATCAAAACAAATTAGAATAAAAATTCAATTCTAGGAAGTCGTTTAGTTTTCTAATGTTAATTGTATCTTGTAAACATACCGTTTGAATGTATCGGTATTTAAAATAATTCGTTCTAATCTTATGATGCTACCAATTATGACAATGTTACTTTAAAATGCCATAAAGAGTGTATTTTGATAATCAAAATAGTAAGACAAACGTTTCAAAACCGAAAGGTAAAATATATCTTCTTGAACAATATCAAAGATTTGAATCATTTGTTATTGCCTACCATAATAGATGTCATGATTCCCTTTTGATTTGTTTATCTGTTGACAATTGCTTTTTACGGATGATAACTTTACATGCTTTGTTCTTAGGATCACTAATTTTTAATTAAAAAGCCTGTATAATATATTGAAAGTAATCACTATAGAAACTGAGGTCCATAGGTCTAAGGTTAAAAGGTTAAGTAAGAACATTTTTTCAGGATGACAGTTTGCGTGACATGTACCTTAAGATACAAAATCTCATACGAGAATAGTGTATATGATTAAAACTAGGGGTTCAAGGATCAAAGGTCAAAGTCGTAAGAACTTCAAACAGAACATATTGTCTAAATAGTAAATTGCGGATCTAAGCACATAGAGTCATCAATTTTAAGTTTAGATAGTGATGGGGAGTTTGTAATTTTTGACACGGATTCAAAGTAAATTCATCAAACAAAAGAAACGAGTTGTTCCAATTTTAACCCTCATTGCAAAAATGATCATCGGATGGATATATAATACCACCAAGCCGAGATGATGTTTATTATTTTATTAGAAATAATCTTAATCAGTAACACTTACATCATCCAAATCTTTTAATTCTTTATCTAACTCTGCCACAACTTCTTTTGATATGTTTAAGTCTGCCACTACTTCTTGTGATGTGTTTGAGTTTGCCACAACTTCTTGTGATGTGTTTGAATTGCTTTTCCTTAAAACATCTAAGTAGTCTTTGAAAACAGCAAATGAATTTTCCAGTTCTTTCTTTGTTAATGTATTGTTTGAACTATGCATCAGTTTATTTCTCAATGCAATCATCTATAATTTTACAAAGAGAAAACACGCATATACTACGACTGCTATTATGATTTAATTGGTTATATAGAAATACCTTACGGATAGAGAAACTATTCTAAAACAGCGATTCAGTTTTAGCAAAACTATTGTAATACTTCTTTACTTGTTTTCACAAAACATATAAATACGGTAGAAATTTCTTTAAAAATATAATTATACTTTTAATGTGCGTAGAAAAAGTTTTAACAAATCGTCGTGTTAGTTTGTAAGCTCTCTCGTCTTGTAGAGCTAAGTGCTTTCAGTGCGTTATTATCAGTAAATATCTTCGATCCCCATTGGTATGGTATAACCTTTCAGTGCCGATAAAATCAATGAAACAAACACCACATAAATAGTCATGCGGGGTTGATAATGGCCTCGAAAAGACTTGAGCTGGTATTTCATAACAGTTACTTTGATCTTATGTCGTTAAATAAAAGCACCTTAATTTTTGTCTGTCCTAACATTGATATAAACATTAATAATACAAAAAAGTTTAGTTATGAAAAAAGTACGCACACAACCAGCGTGATGCTTTACTTGTTCTTCGAACTGTTTGCAATTTGGCATTACACTAAATACAGCAAATGGGTCAGTATCATCGGGACAAATGGCATTATCAACTTTACATTTCTTGCTAATGTAAAGTTTAGACACAATCCACCAATGCAGTTCCGGTTTAAACGAATCCTGATCACAATGGCGTGTCCAAGATGTACAGTCATTACTGAAATATACAGATGTCAAATACGATAATAATTAAAGCCCTAAACTGTTTGCTTTGAAAGATTGAATGGGGTATTGAGTGAGATATTATGTTCTGTGACCATAAGTAGACACCTATTTCTTTTCAACAATTATTTCTACGTGACAAAAAGTTTGATGCATAATGTACTTATACCTATACAGAACCTATAATATATACAATCTATAAGTATTATGTTACATTTTCTGTCTATGAACTTTCAAAGAGATAGATAATCTTAGATATTTCATTAAATTTGCTCAAAATGGACTTTGATCATATTTTACATGTATTGAAATCTTAACCTTTACCATTATCAACTTCAACTTAATTGAAAGTTTTGATTTGTTGCAATATGTTTTCGAACTGACAATGATTAAATCTGCATGTCAACATACTGCATACTTCAACGTCAACAAATAAATGAATATATTGCAAGACTCTCCTTTTGTAACAAGATGATTTTTTATAGTAAGATGAAGGTGAAGGTCGTCTGAGACCAGACACACTTTTTTTGCTCTGATGTTTTTGGACATTTATTCAAGTTAACGTCAGTGTTTTGTGATAATTTTTGGATGTATATGTTCACGAACACTTTAGCTAAGTGCATCTTTGTTTTATTTTTTTCAATCTTTGGCTTAGTTATTCTTAAAAAAAATATTCAAAATTTTAAAAAATCATCAAAAATCACACCTTTTACAAAATACAGCTTGTTCATTAAAATATGACCGTGACCAATTATTGGATTTAGGTTTAAATGTGTACAATAATCCTTGTTTATACAAAGTTGATACTGCCACATAAGGTGTTATTAATTCACTCAAATTAGCTCCTTACAGACCACAACAGAAAAACAGGTGTATTGTAAAAAGTTCAGTTAAAACCCCCCAAGGCATTAATAAAAACAACTTAATATACCCAAAAATATGTAATACTGTTAGTCAAATTAGTGAAAATGTAAATTGCTTGATTTTGAATTGTAGATCAGCTGTTAACAAAGATTTCGCAATAGGTCAATATCTGAGGAAAGAACGAATATATTTTGCTGTATTGACGGAAACTTGGTTTTCAGATAGCTAGTCGCATTGCGATAAACGTCAATAAAATTAAGAGTGGGAATACAAGAAGCTTTGAATTTGGTATATGGAACTTAATTTTCAAAAACATTGCCCTTCATTGTATTGGAATTTACAGACCCCCAGCATCAGCCATTGTTTCTCAGTTTGTAGAAGACTTCAGTCAATTTATAGAAGATTTAATTCCTAACTACTCTAATCTGTTAATAATGGGAGGCTTTAATCTGCATCTAGAAGATAGATCATCTGCTGTTTCTGAATTGTTTTCATTCCTTTGGTTTAGAACAGCATGTAAATTTTAAAACACATATTAGTGGTAACATGTCATATCTGGTACTTACTGTAGCAGTAAATGGTGTACGGGTAAAGAAATGTAAACAATGACCCTTTTTATCAGATCATTGTGTAGTTAGGGTACTAATAAATGTAGAAAAAGAGACTATTGTGAGCAACCTCAAAAAAATCAATCATGAAAATTTTGCTTCTGATCTAAAAGACATTTCTATTGAATGTGAAGATGTTGATTCTTATGTGAATATTTTGGAGTCAAAACTTAAAACCACTCTTGACAAACATGCTTCAATTGTAGAAAAAACAAAGATTCATAGGGCTCAAAAACCATGGTTTACAGATAATCTAGGCTTACTTAAAAGTTCAATGAGAAAACAAGAAAGATTATTGAGAAAATATGGAAAACCTGAACAATTAGAAGCTTTCAAGGTTATGCGCAACCGTTATCATTATGAATTAAATGAAGAAAAGTTTAAATCACTTAGTCAAAGAGTTGTTGATGCCAAAGATGATACAAAACAATTATATAAATTTGTTGCGTAAGATCTGAGAAGTCAATGCCAAAAGGCGATTCTGATCACTCTGTAGCAGAAAAGTGTGCTGATTACTTCTTAAATAAAATTTCAAAAATAAGGGAATCCTTGCTTCAGTTTCCAACTTTCTCACCCCACCAGAAAGATGTACCAAGTCTTGATCATTTTAAGAATTTCACAATAGAAGAGGTCAGAAATCTTTTAAATGATTTAAGTACCAAGTCATCTGAGCTAGACATATTGCGAACAAAATTGCTGAAAATTTACCTACAAGAATTATTACCTCTAATTACTCATTTAATAAACATCTCATTGAAACATGGTGTATTCCCTTCCAAGTGGAAAGAGGGAATTGGCAAGCCTCTTCTGAAGAAGGTGGGTCTAGATCTAGAATATGCTAACTGTAGACCGGTAAGCAATCTATCCTTCCTATCTAAAGTAATTGAAAAGGCCGCTTTGAATAAATTAAATTCTCATGTTGATAAAAATAATTTTCTACCAAAAACTTAGTTTGCATATAGAAGTTTTCACTCATGTGAGTCAGCCCTTCTTAGATTAGTTAATGACCTACTGTGTGGTATGGCGAAACAAGAAGTGACGGCGTTAATAGCTATTGATCTGAGTGCTGCATTTGACACTGTTGATTACGACATTTTATTGGAAGTACTTAATACACAATATGGCCTACAAAATAGTACACTTAATTGGATTGATTCATACCTTCGTCCACGTGCATGTCGAGTCAACGTCAATAATAGTTTATCAACTTTACGTCCATTAGATTGCAGTGTTCCACAAGGTAGTTGTTTGGGTCCGTGGCTTTATCTTACCTATGCAGGAACCTTATTTGATGTCATTCTATCTGACATATCAGTGCATGGTTTTGCAGATGAGCACACTGCCAATAAAAGATTCTGTCCTATTAATCAGAATGAAGAAGCCAATGCCATGTCTGATCTTATCTTGAGGAGTGTGCCGTAACTATTTATTCACAGATGAATGAAAATAAGTTAAAAATGAACAACTCAAAGACTGAATTTATCATGTATGGAAGCAAAGCACAGTTGAAAAAATGTTTAATCGAGTCAATCAATACTGCTGGTGAAACTATAAAAGCTATGAGGACTATTCGCTATTTAGGGGCCTTTCTTGATAAAACTTTAAGCTTTAAAGATCACATCAAAATAAAAAGTAGAACTGCCATGTTCATTATTTACGTATCAAAATTTTAAGAAAATATCTGAACAAAGATGCAACAGAAACACTAGTCCTATCTTTGGTTATTTTCCACATTGATTACTGTAATTTGATCTTGTATGGAATCTCAAAATGTGATCTATGCAAATTTCAGCAAATTAAAACATGTGTGCCAAACTAGTACTAAGGTTAAAGAAATCAGACAGCTCAAAGGATGCTTTGTACTCACTGCACTGGTTACCAGTCAAAGCAAGAATCAACTACAAAATATGAACTTTCATGTACAACTGTTTTACTGGAAATGCACCTGCATATCTGACTGAAATTCTCCAAAAGCCTGTACAAAGCAGATCTGGTCTTAGATCTGCAAAATCCAAAGTCCTGGATTTTGTGGTACCAATCAATAAGAAAAAAACATTCAGCGACAAAAGCTTTAGTGCAGTAGGCCCCATGCTATGGAATAAGCTACCAGATGATGTCAAATTATCTCCTACTTTGGATGTGTTCAAAAAACGATTGAAAACTCACTATTAATCTACTTTTTATTATCTATTCTAAAATTGACCTGGCTAGTGTATGAAGTTAATAAGTGCCTTAACAGTGGTAAATGTATTAAGTTAATTCATTGTGATGTAGGATGAGAGGACTGCCTCTCTCTCTCTCTCTCTCTCTCTCTCTCTCTCTGTGTCAAAACATAATTTGGTTTTAAACGATTGCGTAACTGATTAAAATAAGGAATCGCTTTAAAAGTGATGTTTCGACACCTTTTGGGATGTATTAAGGGCCCTTTAAAGGTGATGTTTCGACACCTTTGGGAAATTGTCTGGTTAACAGTGGCGTTATGTTACACAGTTCAGCACAAGTCCGGTTAACAGTAGCATCATGTTAAACTGTTCATGACAACAATTTTAAATGTCAAATTAATAAAAACAAATGTAAAAATAAATACAAATCATGAACTAAGATTAATATAGGTCTTATAAACTTGACATATGTAAACCAAATGCATAATCACACTATATAACATCATGCGTAATGAATTTTATTTTGTTCTGTGTTATTGTATATATTTATGGTGGAGGGTTTTTACTTATTTAGTTTTTATAATTTATCTTTTGTACAACGCCATTTAATATGTAATATAGAAATAGTCGTTTAATCAAATGAAGAAGTTTAAGTTTAAAAAAAGTAAAGTTGTTTGATACGCTTACAGTGTTTAATGTGTGTAACAATTTGATGGCATCACGTTTATCAGACAAAACTGATAACTTGATACAGTTCTCAATCATCAATCCTAAATAATCATCATATCATCTTGTAGCGAGATTTTAAACGAGTTACATGTACACGCACAAATTAGACTTTGTGTACCTCCTGCTGAAACTTACCTATCATTAAACGCATCTAATATTCTGCTGATCACATCTTTGCACTCCAGACATCTTTGGTCGTACAACATCCACGAACGAACGCCTTTCACTTTACCCAGTTTAATCTCTCCTCTAAACATCACCTTGTAAAGCAGACTGTCAAAATGATATTCTTTATCTGGTGGATGTATCTTCTTTAGTTCATGAATAAATGTTGTCATTATTCTTTTGATGTAGTTAGAAGAACCAAGTTTGGCAATCTGAAGTCCTAAAGTAGCTTTCACCCAATGCAGAAAATCTTCCTCGGATAGGTCATTTGGTAGTGACATTTTGGCCAGAAGGAAAGACTGAAAGATAAATATTAACATATTATTAACAATATAATACTAGTTCAGTAGGTTGCACTTAAGTCGACCAATTGTGTGGTGGTCGGTTTGATTCTAGGGCAGGCATACTGTTGGGAAGCTTGGTCGTGAAATTTCTTCTACGGCTATTCTCTCTTTTACCATTAATTCTTAATCATGCAGGGCAGTTGTCAGTCATTGACAAAAGTATGTGCCTACCAACTGGTTAACAGCTAAATGTAGCTCCTCCAGTTTCATTAAGTAGGTTGAATGACCACCGTGACATAATCTATGCAATGTGTTGCTAAGGTGTTGACCCTCAGTCAAAAATAACAATGCAATAATTTCATTGTTTTCTCCTTCATGATTTTAAGACATGCGTTGTTAAATTTCATTTGACTGTCAGTGGCGCATACATTACAGCTTTTGTTTTAAATACTCGCAACTGTACTTTTAAACTCACACTCGATTATTGGCTGGATTGCAAGATCAGTTATAGCTATTTTAACGGTTCACTCTAGTCAATTTGGTTTGACCGACTTTCATTACAATACAAACAACATACAAGAAAATATTGATGCAAAGCATCAACGAGCGCAAGGAAGAATAACATTAAAATACTGCTTCAGCCTATGACTCTGTATAAGTGAGACATTAAAAAATATGTTTATTAGCCAGAATTAAAATATTTGGGTTTTCCCCTCCGGTACAAACAAACTTTCACCGTTATAATGAAAACATGTGTACAAAAAACAATATGATTTAATCCATAGTTCGTGCCTTTTAGCAATAATGTGTAAAAATTTTGTTTGTACCGGCTGTGTACAGACGAAAAACCCCATAAATTTGAATTCCGGATTAGGTCTATTAAAGCAATCAATTATGATTATTAAAACATAAACACCTTTATTAATGCACAATATATAATAAAGTAAAATCAAGATGGTCAGATAATCCTTCTTTGTTTATAGTGTCAGTGTATTCGTCAGTCGTTTAGACCGTCCACAAAAATTATCAATACAAGCGCGCACGAAGACCGTGAAGATCGAGTGTGCTTGTTATAGTTTAAACCGAAGTTTTGAAGAGAAAATTTGTTTAAAGAAACTCCTTTTAAACGTAGTAATTAAAAACAAATGTTTTCAAAACACAGATCCACAATTAATTAACCTAAAACTTCATGTCAAGCTGTATTGTCACAAAAAGTAGGTACGCCTTTTAGTCTAACCTGCATTGATTTCAATGGTGGCACCCATGAGAAAAGTGAGTTGGACAGCAATTATGACAGTCATAACAGACATTTTTGTCCGAATATATAACCACTTCACTTCTTTGGTTTAATAAGAAAATCCGATTGATTCTTAAGTTACGAACAACTTTAATCAATATAGCAACATAGATTTTCGACTAAAATCACGTCTTTCACGAATGAGGAAATGACTTCCGTTAGTTTGTAATGAAAATCAAGATTTTGATGTTAATGTTCAATGGCGGCCCCCGTGGTTATCTAAAAAAGTACTTTGGACAGTAATTAGGCAGTAACAGCCAAAAAGTTCCGCATGCACAGACATATTCAAAACGTATTCCATAAAAGAGCACAGGCTCCAGTCTGCACTTAATAATTATATTATTATAACGTTCCGAACGCTTCTGGTTCCGGTGCTTACCACCCGTTGCATTGTGGGGCACATATAGCTTACAGAACAATCATCAGCTTAGAATGACACAATCACTCATGAAGTATTGCATCATTTTGAACACGGGTCTTGACACTTGTTGACAACGAAAATTCAATCATGAATGTGATGCTGGAATTTATCAACCAATCCTCGTGCAATGTCTGTGTTCTATCATACTGTGTCGCAGTGGAAAATCCAGGATTTTTTTGTGGAAGGGTCCAAAATGTTTTAGGGGGGATTCCAAACTTTTTAACCACATTACACACAATTTGCAGAATAACACAACATATCTGTTACTATAACTACGTAATCATTGAATCCATTTAATCTATGTTAAGTCCAAAGAAAATTTTCTTTCATGATACTTAAAATGGCTGTCAGTTAAAATCAAAGCGCTGAAAGCATCGAATTTTAGCGCTTACAATTTTGTCTTTATCTTTAACTGTATTTATCTAATATACTTAAATTACAATAGTGCTAAGAATCAATTTGAATAAATATATATGTATCACTAGCATGTAATTTGTCTGCTTAGCTAAATGTTCATATGACCCAACATGGAAATAACGAATCATTATCTCTAATGGAAATATATTTGTGTGGATACACCCAATCAGATTAAATCCCGAATATTTTCCGCTCGCCTAGTCTCTTATTTAGATCTGGGCTTTTTCAAACGAAGGTCACGTTCAGGGGACGTTTTCTCATCATAATATTTATGACGAGATTGATATGATACGTAACTTGTTTACAACGTCTACGTTACGCAATTTGAAATGAGCCGTCCAATCGCAGACTGTGTATAATACCGCTGTTAAATTAGCTTACCAACCTTGGTCTAAAACAGATATTACGAAATCAAAACGTTATTAATAGTGTTTCGTCTAGATGAAAGCCACGCATTGATTGGCCGACACAAACTTCATCTCGACGTGACATTCCACGGAGACAGTGGATATCCTGTACGGCAATGCTATACAGGATATATGTTTACGGAGATTGGGATACACTCCCAACTCAAATGCCATAAATCCAAGTAATCTACCACTTACAGGTATAGTGCGTACATATTGACCCCGACCTGACCTTTATGCAAGAATATTCATTACATTGAATACGAATGTAGTATCAATGCTCGGATAACAATCGGATTATATCGTCAAGGCTCGAATGTATTTATAACACAGGGATTAATTTTAAAGTACATTCAAAGCGTACAATGAGTGTCTATTACACATAGGCTGAACCAGAGGATTATACGATGAGGCTAGCTACCAATTCAAAGGTTGTGGGTTTTAGCCCCACAATTGCCATCCCCACCCATTTTATTATTATTTGTAATTAAAAAGGTAAGAACACGAGTTTCACGTTTGAATGCATTTGGATCGTGAGATGTTATACATGCGGGCTATACTCTATACATGACTGTCTTGTTAGACTTATACACGTTAGCCATTGCCGACATCACACCCTCAAAACATTTAAATTCCAAGGACCCTATATAATATATTAATAAATATAGGGTCCTTGGCTTGACTGACAGGACTATTGGGACGATGTTTTTTATTGATTGCAATACTGTGCTGTATGCATTGTTCAAAGTATTATTGATATGATTTCCTTAAGCGAATTTCACTAAATCTAGTTAGAAATAACAATTTCAAGGCCCATGGCAGCCGATTGAAGGGGACCCAGACACATAAAAATGCGGGATTGACCATGCATGTTAATACTTAATCTGTGCTATCATTGATGCAACAAAAACGGCCAAAAATGTACCAGAATGCACGATTTTAGACCTTCATTTTTCAAGATTTCCGGGGAAGGCCCCCCGTACCCCTACCAAAGGGAGGGAACATCTCTCCCGTACCCACCCGAAATTGGGTGTACCAGTCCCATGCTACCCTACTCTGTAACCGCCTCTGCCATTTACAATCGCTGTAAATCGATTGCTTATTTTCAATACGTAACGAGCCGAAGTGTATAGTAGGCGTGGTATTGATTTTCGCCGGGATATGTGTAGATGATAATTAGATGCAAATATGAAAGGTAAGGTCGGGGTCAATATGTACGCACTATACATGTAGGCAATTATCTTGGTACATATGTAAGCTATGAACAAACTATTAACATTGGCCACTATATTGAACATGCTAAAACTAGATTTTTTATCGAGATGTTTGATTGAATGTTACATGTGATATATTTAATGCTTTGTTGAAACTGTGCATAAATATGTGTGTAAGAATTGTCATGTTCATCTTAGTAATCGATAGATATCTGGATTAAAACAATTAATGTATAAAAACCAAACAGCAGAGGTTTTATTTATAACAGAACAGAACTTTATTTTCTCAAATTACAATGTAATACATGAGATTACAAAATATAAAATACATAAATGAAACTTGTCTTTGTACATATATATTTAAAAAAGTGGTTAAAAAACAAGCACGTGTAACCTATATTACAAATGAACATCAGCATAAATAGGACACATACATCCAGCACCATCAAATCTCACCTTTACTTGATGTATAAGTGCGTTTCAATTCAAGTTTGTGCCAATACTTAAGAAATGAGAATATGAAATGTACAGGTTTAACAATTACAATTGTATTAAGTATCCCTCCTTTCAAATCTTACATCTATTTTAACTATCTTATGCCTAAATACATATCACGAAAAAATAAACTTCTTTTTTTACAAGAATGGGAATTTTTGATGACACTGTTTATGACTGGATTATTACACCATAAGTGTACATATTATACAAGTGCAAATAATAAGCCCCGGCTAGCTCAGTTGGTAGCACGCAAGTCTACTGGTCGAGGGGTGGTGGGTTTGATTCCCGGGCAGGGAATACTTTCTTGGAGCTTGGTCATGAAACTAGTTCTACTGCCATTTTCCCTCCTACCAATTATTCTTAATTATGAAGGGCAGGTGTCAGTCACTGACAAAAACTTGTATACGCTTAGTAGTTGGTTAACAAATTTAGCTTTTTCAGGAGGAGTTATTAGGTTGACTGACCGCTGTTATATGACCAATACAGTGTGTTGCTACGGCGTTTAAAACAACACCCCCCCCCCAAAAAAAAACAAATGCACACATCCCGACGAAAATCAGTACCACGCCTATTCTACACTTCGACAGCGAATGTATAATTCTAAGTATGTTTACTTGTTAAATTTCAACCCACGGCCACGGTGTAATCGAGCATTAATACTACATTTGTTTTCAAAGTTATGAATATTTTTACATAAAGGTCAGGGTCAATTTTTACGCACAACACAATAAATATTTAAATATACGAACTTACATTACCAACACATTAATATTGATAAAAGGGCTGGATGAAAAAGTTATTAACATATAAAAGGACAGACATGACTATCATTCAGGGACAAACTACATAGAAAACCTTACAACTCCTGTAAATCTACCAATTCCTACTTTTGTTATGCCAGTCAAATAAATAATTGAAAACAGTGCTGTCCATAATTACCTTAACAATTATATTACAATATACTATTCCTATCAGGAAAATATTTTACGAGATTCGAAAAAGCTTTTTTTGTTGCCGACGACCTCAATGAACGATTTTGCTTTAAGCGAGCAAAAGGGACTTACACTTACAAACTTTTAGATAGTAATAAATTTAAAACAAACCACTCAATCATCGACACGCTTATAAACTTTAACTTATATATATACATATACAACCAATCGCTAACTTGCGATTCAATGTGCTACATGCTAAAAAATCACTATTCAGAGCTAGCTTCGCAGAACAGGCTCTTTGTGTCTACATTGTATATCTTGCATATAGGAATCACATAATTACCTACGCTGTTTCAACTTTGGAATTAACACATTTGGTCACCGTTTTAACAGGAAGTTTTTATCCCTTGTTTAGTCGATGATGCAGAATAATTACCTTAAATCATAGAACAAAATAAAAAAATACATTTAAAGAAGACACATACCTATAATAATGTTAAATCATAACTCCTTCAAGTTAAAAAGTAAACATTGATGCTTACTATGAGGTTGTCATGCAAAATCAACTTACTAAATACCGCACTTTCACCAATCTTAAATATCTTATGCAAATGATAATGATTATTAAAGTAAGTAAGTAGTTAACCTCGTCTCTTTAGATCTAGGTCATCCTTCTATATTCTATATAAAGCGACCATCTTGGATTGTGGAGTCAATGTTTCAGCCCAACTATTTATTTCCTTAAGGATTTTCCACTTGACTTTCCTTCAAACCGGATATTTTTGAAAGGTTATACCGTCAGAACGGAAAACGACCATTATGAGTACTTCAATGTACAAACCACTGGGATATGTCATGTGACCCACTTCAAACCATGTATACATGTAGTATAATCAGACCAGAGTTATGTTTCATTTGATGAAAGATATCCCTTACGGTGAGACCACATTTTACGATAGGTATACTATATAAAAATCTTATATAATATAATATTATATGATAATCTTATATAATCCAAACCGCTAGTGTTGTAAAACCGACTGCAATAAGTTCTGACTATCAATATAATGTTTTTCTATATTTGGTGTCATTTGTGTTTACCTGTTCGATAGTTAAATGATACATTTATGTTTTATAAATAGCCTTCCAGTATATATAATAACAAGAAGAGTGTTTCAACTATATGTTATTTATTACACATAAATACACAAACATGGGATACATGAATTTGGAATACAGTACAAACATAAGTGATCATGATACATCGTTAATATTTTTATTATTTTCTACAAAAATTTTAACAACAAAACATTCATAAACTTCAGTAACAAAATTGAAAAGTCACATAACTTTCTCGCACAACTCTTTTGTCAAACACAAGATGATAATCTTTTCGCTCTGAAGTGGTTACTAGCCAGACATTTTCCCTGTCTCTCGTAATTGTATGTATATATACTTTTATTACCTCCGAGATCGGAGAGCAAAGAACATGTACATATTAATCAATTACATTAAATGAAAAAAAAAACATACAATACAATGGCATATATACAAAATTACAAGAACAGGAATGTACATAAATGTATTGTTCGGCTTTATACATCTGTAATCAATGCATACATCACCCTCAATGATTTTAAAAAGTAATTCAAACATAACGATAGTTAAGTACTCATGGACAATAAAGGATAGATTGCCATATTCATGTACATCAGCGGGGTTGGTGCATGCATCCCATACAGCTAAACAAAACAGAACAAGATAATTTTTACAAACTGATAAATACTACTGTTTATATAAATACAACGAATTACATTTTGTATTGAGCTTATGTTAATCGCTGTAAGTATAATATAAATATTTGTTGAGCCTCTGATATACTGTCAACGTCCATACTGTGTCCGGTAATGAGTTCCATACATTGACTTTTCATAGATTTATGTATTAATATAGAGTAATCAATGATACCCATTCTGTCCAATAGGTCAGTCCACATTTTAAGTCTGTAAGTGTTGTATGAAGTACAGTGATATATATTATGTACAATAATGTCATCAGTCATTAGTTTACATTTTGAGCACAGTGCAGGTATACTACATGACATCAACTTTGCGAGTGTATTAACTGCGCACATATAAAAATGTCTTTTCTCTGGAGCCGTCCTAATTTTTGTCCAAAAAATACAGGGACGATTTTCACGTAAAATACTGGACATTTCCGGTTGTTTATTGTGAATTCTGTTCAATTGTTCACGAGTATTAATATTCAAAACATGTCTGGCTAAAATATGTTTCCATTGATATTTTGATGGGAATGATCCGGTTTTAATGTATAGGTTTAGGTATTCAGTTAAGTCATATATATTTAATAACCTCATAATATCTGGGATAAAACCAAGGACTTGCCTCTCGTCGTTGATATAATGAGTTAGTCTATTAAGAAAGATTTTCTTCGCCAGGTATTTGGTTGGAAGGCGACAAAGTTGCCCCAGAAATTGGAGTTTTTGATGATTGATCTCAGTTTCTATATTTGATACCCCCAGTAAGCACAATGATAGATCAGTGTCTGTATAACTTGGGAGTCTTTGCATAAGCTTAACACAATATCGATGTGATCGTTCTAAAGTCAGCATGCTCGAGCTGGGTACATTATTCCATAGTGGACATCCATACAAAGATTTTGGTAATACTATATTCTTATAAATAGTTCTCCAGGTTGCTGGACTAAGACTTGTACTATAAAATGTATTACTCATAACACTCAATAAAGTACATCGCAGTTTTTTACTCGATTCGTTTATGTTTGTTATGTTATTCATATATTTATCTAAGTGTATTCCTAGATGCACATAATTTTCAGTTTCATTTATAAGGTTGTCACCCAGATACCATTGTCTACATTGTTTGTTGTATTCATGCTCTGTCTCGTTAAAAACCACTACAGAGCACTTTGACGGGTTGTACAAATACCGCCATTGTTTTGAGTACTGGTCACACATATTTAACATTGTCTGAAGACCAGACTTAGAAAACGATATCAGCAGCATGTCATCGGCGACTGTTGGACTTGATATATTTTGGTCATAAACACAGATGCCTAAATTACTTGATTGTAATTTATTAATAAGTTCATTGATGTACAATAGATATAATATGGGGGAACTGCATCCGCCTTGCCTGGTACCCTGAAGGATAGGAAACCAGTCCGAGATAAAACCTTGGTTTCGTACACGGCTTGTCATAGTGGAATACATGTGACGAATAACTTTGTAGAAATGAGGTTTTATATCGGCTTTAATGAGTTTATACATGAGTCCGCTATGCCAGACTCGATCAAAAGCCTGTCGAGCGTCAAGGAAAGCTACAAATACTTTGCTTTTATTTTCACGTCCATATAGAATACTCTCTTTCAATACGAAGGACGACATGAGACAACCTAGCTCTTTCTGAAACCCGCCTTGTTGGGTATTGATATTATACAGTATTTGCGTTTCCATTTTATCAAGCAGTACCATTTCAAACAATTTGAGCACACATGATGACAACGAAATGGCCCTGTAGCTGTTCGGATCATCGCGCCGTTTGTTGTGACCTTTATGAATGGTAACAATATCCGCTTTGTTCATTTCTGTGGGCACATATCCGTAACGTAACATTTTATTAAATAAGTTGCATAAAGCTTGATGAGTCAAGTCATTCGCGAAAATTATATGTTCATAGTATATGGCGTCTGTACCACAGCTTTTATTGCGTTTGCATTTAGATAAAGAGTGTTTAATATTGTCTAGAGTCAATTGCACACAAGAACTTAAATTATTTTCAATTTGTAAGTCAAATGTTGACACAAAATTCTCCACTGTCGTTTTCCAGGAATCATCGAATGAATTATTGTTCTGTGGAGTATACAGCTTCTCAAAATAAAGCTTCCACTGATTGGTTATAGAGTCAGTGTCTCTGTATGTAATATTGTCAAACACCATCTCAGATCCCTGCTTGTTGCATTGATTATTTCTACGCCTGTTTACTAAGTTCCAAAATTGATTGATGTCTGTTTCTGCCACGTGGTCAATTTTGTCATCCTGTTGTTTCATAAAGTTCGCTACGTGGCGTCTGTGGCACTTTCTAAAATGGCGTTTTGCCCGTTTGTAATTAGAAAAGGACGAATGACCATAGTTGCGAGGTCGACCGCAAATGGTCCATACAGAATGCAGGCGTTTCAATTCTTTGCTCAGCTCTGTAAGTTCGTCACACCAATAGGGTTTCAAGTGATGTTTAAATTTACGTTTACGGATACTTTTTGATGTGCCGTTCTTTAAGCAACGAACAAGATTATGATAGTATATATCAATGTCCATGGTACTTTGTAATTCAACATTGGTCATGTGTTTTAGGTCACTGTCATTGTCAAGAATATTTTTGTACAATTTAATTTCATGATCACTAACTTTGCTCCAATTAATAAACGGTGGCGCTGTCGTGTTGTCTGTCCGATTTATGTTTCCTCGTAAGGTCAACTCACATCTTATTGGTCGATGACGTGAGACATTTAATGAATCGTCATCGATGACTTCAACTAATGAAACATATGATGTCTTTTCAGTGGGTATTAGAATATAGTCGATACATGAATGAACCTTATTGTCATATGATACAAATGTGTCACTGGCACCTAAACAGATATCAAGATTATTGATTGGAGATAAACCAGTGTCTTCTATGAAATCAGTGAAATGCTTGTCTCTAGATGACTTCTTTACAGATACATGTTTAGAGTTAAAGTCTCCCATGAAAATAACAATTCCTTGCTCATGATATTGGCACCATAAATTATAGAGTTTATCAATATAGTCTTTATACACATAAACAGAGTGGTTACTACAAGGGAGATAAACCTGAAATACAAACATATATTGATTCTTAGCATACTGGAATTGTATACCTATAATACGATCATCATCGATCGGAATAGGTGTAACAAAATTGTCATGTCTAATATGCCACATGATGGCCACACCACCTTTACCTACACGTCTATTGCTTGGCATTGATAGCGATTTATCAGATACACCATACGCTTTAAAATCACTATGGATAGAGTTTAAAATATACATGTCATGTTCATACAACCAATGCTCGGATATACCTACAAAGTCAATTTTATACAAATCAAGTGCGTCACACAGGTAGCCACAACTGGTCATAAAACCTGTAGTATTCCAAGTAAATAAGTTACAGTTAAATAACATTACGAAAATTAGAATGAGAATTATATAAGGTTCCATATTGAATCGTACTGTTCAGTTGTAAATAGTTACTCTATTTGATCCCAAGATTCTAGTTGATCGAACATGTTCCCCCATCCATTGGTCGACCTATGGTTATTATCCTTTTTCTTAGTATCATACATGTGTGAGTGTCGCATACGTGGTGGGGCGTCATAGTTAGTAGAGTGATTGTTATGTCTGTTGGATAGCTGTCTACGTGATAGCCATTCTGTGCAGTATACATCAGTTGGCCAGAAACTAACATCGAGTAGTTTATCACAGTTTGCGTCTGGCTCCACATTCAAACGAATAATCACTTCGTCTTCAGAGCGCTTTTTTGGAAATATGCGGATAGTTGAAACTTTTGGTCCCCTACGTGACACATATTTCCGTATTTTATCTTCAGTAATTGTCTGTTTGAAACCATTTACAAAGAAACGTTTCGTTTTACGTTTAACATATGTAGTGAATTCTTCGTCTTCAGTATCTTCGTTGATAGAACGAGAGGAAATTCTGACAGGGATTTCATTCAGGTCAGATGAATGTATCTCGTTGAGACCATTATTGCAGTACAGTTTGTTTGAGTCGGTATTTTTTAATCGATCTTTTTGTATAGCCGTGGATCTATTCAAGGTGTACTGAGGTTCAACAGGTGTGAGTAAGTCACATTGAACACCGATATCAACTGTATCTACGTGGTGTTTATGGTGCTGATCATCATTATAACACTGAGTCACTGATTTATCTAGTAATTTTAAGACACTTGCTTGATTGGATCCATCATCAGTTATACTGTTTTGACATGTATTATCAACTGAAGGAATTTTGTGAATGGCTACTACGGAATTTGTATCGATAAATGTTTCCAGATCATGCACTTTTTTACACAGATTGTTAAGTTTATGTGAGTAACTTCCGTTTAATGCTGAAGATGCATTGTTTAATGTTGTCATGTCCTTAAGGATGCTATCCCGACATAGGATTATATCGTCTTTGACAGCTGACAATGTGTTCTTTATCTCAGCGATTTGTTTACATCTAAGTTGTTCAGTGGCAATATTTGACTGTTTTATCATAACTATTTCACTTTGTAATGAACTCATGGTATCTCTTAGTAATTTTAACTCATTTATACAGTTACAAGAGTTAGTTTTGTCGAGCACTGGTCTAGCTAATGATACAGGGGTTGTCTGTATAGGTGAATCAATATTTATACTTGTATTTTGTCTCATAGAGCGTACTGGTGTTTTAATTTCAAAGTTAAGCGTTGATACACTATGAGTCTGTCTAGATCGTGTACTCAATATATCTTTTATTAAAGAATATTCGTCTCCTTCTAGTACACACAATAAAGTATGAACATCATGCGCCAGTTTAACGGTGACAGGTTCACCTTTCTTGGATGCCACACGACGTTTAAGGTCAGTCTGTTGATCGAATGGAAAATCATCATTCTGTCTCAATTTATCGAATAAATTGTATCTAGTTCTATTAAGATTTGCTTCACAGTTGGAATATTCTTTCAATATTCTAGTCACAAACATTTCAGTAGGCAGGTCCCTAAACGTTGACACTAATTTGTTGTACTCGGTCATTTTTTCTTGTGATGATTGATCACCCTGATTTAAATCCGCATTTTCATGTACCGGTACTTTTACTTCAGTATTGTCACTATTCAATAATGGTTCGTACTCCATTGTAAATTATGTTTATACAAGGATTTTCACAATTATATATACATTTGAAAAAGGCTGCCCGGGGGTAATTGACATACAATCACAACATATTTAGTGAGCGAAATTCACATATATCTCAGTAGTTATTATAATAGAAGGCTATTGTTTAAAGTGTTATCATCAATTAGTTGTTAATTAGAAAGTATTTCATTAAATTTTACCACCATCCGAAAGCACTATTTTTTAGCTACATGCACATATAAATATATCCACAAACAACACAATAAGTCCACAGATAAGTCCAGTTTACTGAGAGCTCAAAAAACACGTCTACCCCCTACAACATACATACATAATAATGTCTCTCGTAATTGTATGTGCATTTACATCGGGGCGTTTTGTTACAAACTCTTTTTAGTATGTCGGCCCAGTTGAGAAAAAAGAATAAATGACGTTTGAAACTTATATCTCGAAAAATGGTAAAAATGTGACGTAATCACTTGTTTTGATGATCAGTGCTTCCAGCACCTGATTATTTTCAAAACATTTACAAAATCTTATAGTCGAAGCTTATCATTATCTAAAACCAAATTTATTTGTTCGAAACATAAAAAAAAGCGCGCAATGCGTTTTTAAAGTTTAAAGACGATTTTTTAGAAATTAGTGACGTCATCGGTTTTTGGCCAATAGCATCTTCCTGCCCCGAAATATGCAAAATCACCTGGCAGATTCGTAAAGAGCACAATTTTTTCTATAAAAAACCATCAAAATATTGCTGATATACCGATGAGTACAGCGAACCACTTTTTTTAGCCTTGGGCCGACATACTATTTGGGACATTGTAGTTGACATGCAGCATGTTTTTATAGTTAAGGGTGATACCCCTCAATAACAGGGGTTTGCAACTCATACCCGTAATTCTGAGTTCCACCTGTCACAATGGTCTGAAAGCGGTTGTTAGGTATCTCGTCCGTCAAGTTACGTAAATAATCACCTAGAAGAGGTTTAATTTCCCATTCTTTGGTGGTTAAAATCACAGAGTCCGTGTCAGCATTCAAAGCCCTGTAATCAAAATGTTTCAAATACGAATACAGTTTTAATCTAGCTTGGCAAGTAGTGTAAGCCACAATGGCAACGTTGGTTTTACTACTCGTCTGCACAAAGTCCTCTTTATGTTTCCAACGTAATTCCACGGCATCTTCGGACACAAAATTGAATGAGGTCACATCTTCACTGTCTGATGTCAGTTAATCAAAATATTTTCTGGGTTTATCAATTATGTTTACTTGTTGCATGTTGAATCTTTGGCCAAACTTTCCCCGAAAGGAATTGAACACTAGTTTTGCCAAAGGTCGTAATCCCGGATTTTTCTGTATTTTATGATAGTCCAGACGAATCCCTTTTTTTGTTCATTCTGGTCAATGTACTAATTTGTCATTTTCGGTCTTGACCAAATCAGGCCATGCACTGGCTTCCTGTTTTTTTTCAAGAAGGTATTGACATAGTCAGTAAAAAGGCCACTTGTCTTGGTCTCAGGGTCGTACATGGAAACCCCGTTAAAATGCCAAATTTCGTATAGATGTACCAGCCGATATCCCATGTTCAGAGCCTCTTGATCTCATTAATCATCCAGGTGCCGATAAAGGCTCTTCCTTCGTTGGTGTGTTTACAAGGTCTTTGTTGTATAGTATTTGCGCATGTGTTGCAAAGGTGAAACAACAACTTACCAATTACCCTTTTGGGGAGAACATGATGGAAAAAAAACTTTCGGTGGAAGAATCTTACATTTGACAAGCCCTTCATAGCTTTCCAACTCTTCAAAATTTTATGTAATGATCTTTGGGTGACCTAGGGGTATTTTTACTAGTTTTATTGACCCAAGAGTAAAGGGAAGTTGCATAATAATAGTTTTATTTGTAAGGACTAAGAGAATGTCATTAATACAACAAATTCTTATGTTAGGCCTTTAACAGGCACCTTGATTGGAAATGCATCAAACGTAACCCTTAACCGCTCAATCCCACACTTTTAGATGTCCAGACCCCCCCCCCTTCAAAATGGCCGCCACAGCCTTGAACATGGTGTTATTAAACTAGAATTAGTAAATTGCACTCAAGGATAGTTGTCCCCAAAAATTTAGCTTTTGCGCGCCCCCTCCATCAAAAAAGTCCCGTGGAGGGGTTTTGAATCGGGGATGAACCCCATTCCCTTTGTTGCTGGGGTTTGCAGGGGGCTCATCGCAGGAAGAAAAATAAGGTCATTGAGTGCAGAGAAATGGTGCCAAATGCTAATAAGAAAACATGCTTTCAGTCACTGAAAAGTACGGTGGCATTGAGGTGACATGGAATAATTGACCAATAAGAGTTGTCGAAATTGGCGGCCATTTTTCGACAACCTTCATTGGTCAATTATTACGTGCGCACGTAAAGCTATTACGTGGCCACGTAAACGCTATTACGTGCGCACGTAATAGCTACTGCGTGGCCACGTAAAGCTATTACGTGGCCACGTAATAGCTACTGCGTGGCCACGTAAAGCTTTTACGTGGCCACGTAAAAAATAAAATATTTTTCCATGTCACCTCAATGCCACCGTAGAAAAGACCTGGACTTAAGACATCAATTTGGAAAATATTATTGTTTGAAATGCAAATTTAAGGTGGAAAAAGAGCGAACATTGCATTTTTTGTTGTTTTTGCTTTGTCCCAGTGTTGCTATGGTAAGTGGGATCAGGGATCAACTTGTTTTTTCTGAAAGATATCCACCCTTGGAATAACTTGGCCAAGTTGCCTATCTGTATGATAATTAGTAATATAATAAGAGCATCTTGAAATAGGCCCAACGCATAATGGTGAAGAAATACATGTAGCTACCTTTCACACATGTCGCAACCAGTAAAGGGTTAAACAGGGATTAACTTAGTACTTATGGTAACTTTGGCAACAAAATTGTTTTTTTTTCAGTACAAAGGCATTTATTGGTATATGTTCACACAATGAAACCCAATTGTATTAAACATGAATAAAATACATGTGTATGTCACAACTATTTAGAATACTTGGTTGCCATGGTGAATTTTAGATAAGGGGATTTAAATACATATATGGAGAAACACATTTCATAGACTATACTTTTTAGAAATAAAAATTCTCTTTTTCATCAACATTTTACTTAAAAATACACAATAAATGTAAAATTTACTTTTTTGAAATGGTTGCCATGGAAACCAACTATAATTTTTTACATTTATCATATTGTATATAATATCTATTATTTATGTATATTTTTACAAGTTTTATAAAATAGTTGCGGATGTCTAATCAGTGTTGCTTTTTCTTATTCATGTTTTAACTAATATATGCTTGAATACATCGATAGAACTAAATCTTGTTTTTAACGTTTTTATCCAAATTTCATGGATGTGTAACTTTTTCAAATATGAAAAGCCCAAAACTTTTTTTTTAGAGTTGACTAGGACAATCTTTATACTAAATTATTTTTTGGTCCAACAATGTCAGAAATGCTGCAAACTATTTTTACAGCGAATTTTTGATACCCCCTTTTAGCCATTTTGCTTGAAAAATGAAAAATGTGGAGGTTTAGTGTATTCAAATGATTGTAAAATTTAAACAAACTTAAATAGACTCGGTAGTTGGCTTTTAAAATAATCTACTTAGCCAGTACAAACATATAAAGTTGTATTTTGAATGGTGATTACGTACATAAATACGTTCTAGAAGTCACAAAATGGTCAATTTTGTTAAAATTTGTCATAATTTTTCTGAAAATAACTGAGAAAAAAGGAAATCTGGTTGCCATGACAACGGAAAGAGATTTTGACTAATAAATATTGTTTTCTATGTTTGGCCATCAAACTAAACATATGCTGTGAAAATCATCAAAATCTAAGAGACTGAGTGCCAGACCCCTTCTTTAAAATTTTGGTTCTTACAGAGAATTGGTCTGCAATATTGTGAAAAACTGAGAACGTTCACTTTCCTTTTTTATTTCATTAAAATGACACAAAAAGTGAGTAGTTTTCAAAAATCGCGATAAGAATTTGACCACCGTTCTGCTTTAATTTGAAAATAACCATTATAACTCGGCAATTGGTAAAACCTTTTAGACGTGAAAACCCTAAATTCAGTAATGAAATGTACAATCTTTACGAATGACGTGATATTTATATAATCGAAACAAATGATTGTATGCAACAACATTTCAGAACCATTTCGGTATAATAATCATTGACCTCGGACATTCAATATCTCAAATACGTGGGTTTAATGTACTTGCATCCCTTTTTTTAGCGCGAACCATTGTGACGTCCATGACGTCGTGAAAAAAACGACAACGTCGCTAAGGTTACCAGAAAAACAAACAAGAAGCATGAAGGTATCTGCCTGCCAACTTTTATTATAATCGGTGAAAAAAATATTTTTTTCGTTTTTCCCTCCGAGTAAGGTACCGACCCACCTTAAATGTATTCTATCGAAAATCATTAATAAATTATTATACGCCTTTAAGGCTTGGTCCGAGAGCGTTTTTACAGCATGTGTAAGATTACCATTACTATGGAAGTGTATTCCAAGATACGTAAAATTATCAACGATTTCAATCATTTCATTTTCTATGAAAAAACGTTCGTTATGTAATTGTTTACGTTTTTCAAAAATGCAGACTTTTGTTTTATTCACGTTAATTTTCAACCCCCATTTTTTGAGTAGTCATGAATATTATTAATTTGTGATTTTTAACTTTGAGGACTTGTAGTAAACAGTACAATGTCATCAGCGAATAAAATAAGATATATAGATAAAAGTTCTATATCAGTTTCTGTTAAAGAATCTAAGTTAATACAGTTAGAAATTACAGTTACAGAAGTTACAGTAAGGTAAATTTCGACTTGATTTATATCAGTCGTTTATTGGCCTCCTTAGTTCGCATTATGTACATTTTTATTTAAAACTTCTATTTTATTCTTTTATTAGAAATAGTATAGCCAGCTATGTCATCGTTACCTCCCTTGATTATACTTGGGTGGCAAAATCATGTAAAAATACGAATAAATTGCAAATAATAATAATTATTTGTTAGTTTATACTATGTGCTTGACGTGTTTATAATCAACATCAACGTGAAATGTGTTTGATCTAGTGTAGTGCAAATGTGAGGCTCATACATACACGTGTATGATCCAGTAAAAATCACGTTCTAAAAGAAAAGGTCACCAAAGACAAAAGGTGACTGTCGATTTATCGTTATGGCATTAAATCCAGTAGCCTGGTATCATAATCATAGTGTTTGTTTTATATTATCATGTACCTTATATCACATAATTGTGATAAAAGTATTGAATAAACTGAAATGGCATTATTCTGAGCGCCCTATATGCCAATTCTGTAGTACTACATGATAGGAAATTTTGTGAATGTTGAAGATTTTATGATCGTTGATGTCTGTATCTCATTCACTGGGATAACAAGCAGAACAAATTTGTCGAAGGTGCATTTCAAGAGAGACAATTCACGCTGTGGTTCAGGTGTTTCAAATGTTTTGTCACCAGCTTTTAAGGTATTCTTTAATAATCAAACATTGCACAAGTTTGTCTTCAAAACGCCCGCCTTATGTGACTCATTTGCAGTCTGATTACGTACTCGTCTCCTACCTTAATGAGAATTTAACTTTAACCTTAAAGATGGTTCCAATCACCATTGCAAATATCTGCATTCGAACCGTGAATTCAAAACCCTAAACAACACTCCAAAATTCCGCTGCTCCATATTAGTATATTAGTAGGATTAGTAAGATTTTATAAGATTTGATTTGGATAATGGTAATGTAGTAGGCATGGTTATGTTAGATCTGCAAAAGGCTTTTGATACTGTTGAGCACTCCGTTCTTCTTATGAAACTTAAACCAAGTGGCTTCAGTAAAGACATAGTAATGTGGTTCAACTCTTCTCTTACTGGTAGATAACAGTTAGTTGATGTCTCTGGAACTTATTATACATCTTCTCCTATCACTTGAAGTGTGCCCAGGGCTCTATTCCTGAACCTCTCTTTTTTTAATTTATGTTAATGACACGTCTATGATAGTTTAGAACAAACTTTTAATATATGCTGATGATTTAGCAATTTCTGTGTCAGATAAGGATAGATCAAAAGTTGAAAAATTATTGACTGAAGATCTTGCCTATGTAAGCCGATGACTTATTGACAATAAATTATAATTACTTTTAGGAAAAGCAGAATCAATTATTTTTTTATCTAAATCAAGTCCAAATCCTTACCTTAATATTATTTCTAATGACTCTGAAATTAATAGTACCTCTTCCGGTGAATATCTTGGATCAACTTTAGACCACAGTTTATCTTTTGATGCCATGGCACATTTTTTTAAAGCAAATTTTCGTTTAATATTTCTATATAGAAAAAAAATATTATTTCACTAAAAGCACAAAAAACTCGGTTCATCCCGTATTCAGTGTCATTTTGACTAAGCATGCACTATTTGGTATCAGAGCTTAAGCAGTTCTACAAAAAAAACTTCAATTCACACAAAATAAACTAATAAGATTTCTTCTAGGACTTGAATCTAGAGCACACATTGGTCAACAGCAATTCAAATCTGTCGGTTGTTAGCCAGTACAAGTATTTATGAGAGTTGCACACATTATGTTAAAGTACATAACAGTTTTTGCAACAAAGTGATCTTCGTTCCTACAGTACAAGGCTCAATCAAAAAGGTACTTTACCTACTGTTAAAAGTTATGGTAAAAATCCATATTTGGCTGCTAAATTATGGAGCAGTCTACAACATTTTTATAGAATTAATTAAAGTTCATTCTTTTTAATCTTCTGTCAAAAATACATTTTAAGTAATTTGAAATAGTTTAAGATAGTATTTTATGTTTTATGAGTCTTTTTAACCTATATTTTTATAACTGATGATGTTTTGGCAGTAAATATTTCCTTATTCAAATGAAATCTTAATTTTGCACTGCCTTAATACTTATTGTTCCCATTGTCTATGATAATATCAAGCTTTCTCGGGAATTGATAACTGTGATTCCATGTATTAATTTATTGAATTACATTATTTACTAAATTAGTTCTCATTTATGCTGTGATAAATAACACATCTATATTAATTAACTTTTATCAACTACAAGGTCATTCTATTTTGATCATTTGCCTCTCTATATCATGCCGCCAACCCAAGGACCATAATGGGAATAAGAGTTTCCTTTTCTTATCATTGGCGTTGTTATGCATATCATGGACAAGAATGTTATGTTATGAAAACTTTGATTTATTTGTTTTAATATCTTGTCTTGTAACATACGTATACTATGCCAAAATTAATCTATCTAACTAGCATTTATTGTATCATAACAAACGTCTATGTGAACTGGTTGATTTAATTTTTGTTTCAAAATAAGCATCTAAGTGGAAATAGGTTTTTATTACATCATAAAACGTTTATTTGAAAAAAAGAAGCATCGTGCATTTTATTTCTACTGTCATGTTTTTACATTTTTTGCATCCCTATAACTAATATCCCCATTTTATTGCAAACATTTATTTTTTGTTGCTTGTGTAGAGGTATTCTATCATTTTCGATTGATTCAATTTTGTAATTTGTTGCTAGGTAACAGTTCTGTATTTTTTCATCATTTCTTGTGATCTTCGTTCTACATGTAGGAAATATGATTCGGACTAAGTTCACTTCTATTGGAAACAATCAGTATTAAAGAAGCCCGAAGCATTGGTTTATAAGAAGCGAATAACAAGAAATGATAAAACGGCAATATTACAAGAAAATAGAGGTTGGTGAGTGACCAATAAAGACAATATTACATGTCTCGTGGGCATAAATAATCATTTTCCTAACGATTTTAAATAATCAGTCTCAAGATTGGGGAAATAATTACATGAATCCCTGTTGTCAACGTTTTTTTGCAAATTTGCTTTTGGCATTTTTTTACGGAAAACTTGAAAAGGAAACTTTGTCAAAATACTAGAAAATGTTTGGTTACTCCTAAATAGTTTTCCTTTTGATTTTGATCTTTTCATTTAAAGTTGTTTTAGCTTGTCAGAAACAAAGTATATTTCACGGAAAAATGACAAAATAATTGCCACTGGGATTATTAACCAGGTTTTATGGTGTACTTACCTTACACTCGTCTCAAAAAGTTCAAAAACAAACAATAATAAATAGTTTTGGAAAACGCTCTTCGCAAGGATTTAAACAGAAATGTGTTAAAACAAACTGATCACTACTTACTATTTAGATGACATCATCCACTTTTTGCACAGCCTAAGCTAAATGCAAGCAAGTCTACTCATCTCATACTACACTACATTGATCTTCAAATTATGTTATTAATGAATTCATGCTTCATTAATCATTTGATTTCATACAGATCGTAATATTTTTCCTTGCATGTTGATATTGCCTTTTATCTATCGCTTCGGTTTTGTACGGCAATAGTTTTCATTATTGCAAATTCATGAAAGTGAGTAGTTTCATATTCATTCATAGCACGGTCACACCGCAAGAAGTTTGTTGGAGCGTTCCTGTAGCCGTGAAAAGAAAAAACCACCCGTAACAGTTCAACAAAAGTTGGTCCCCGTTTAGGCAACGCCGTATTTCCTCGGTCACCGCTTATGGTCCCTCCTACCGCTCCGAATGTTTTAAACTGCACAAAATATTGCGAGCTGTGAGGTGCGGAAATTTTTAAATGCGGCAAAGTTAACTTGCGCTCCAACAACACCCAGTCAAAGTTTGGCACCGCTAGACGCAAGTCCGTAGACGCTTGGGACTGCTAGGCCAATGCAGATATCAGGACACGGGATTGCTGGAACGTCGTCGGACGTTAATCATGGATATACTGCGCTGGTATGGAGGTGTCGGAGCGGGACTTGAATTTGGCTATAAATTCGAGGAGAAGTAAACCAGAAGCTCATTTGGATGGGCCTATTCAGGACTTGTACATCCAATTACATTGTAGCTCCGTAGTCAACGCGATATGCCGCTTAGCCAACGTTGATCTCTCGCCGAGCCAACGCCCGCATATACGCAGAACGCCGCACTTACAACGCTCGCGTCACCGCTAAACCAACGCTCACCACCGTTTCCTACCATTAAGCCATCGCTATAGCAACGCCGGGTGCAGCGGTGCACCGCTAAGGCTAAGCCCGTGTTTTCTTTTTTTCAAATTTAGTACGCGGTGATGAGCGCTGTCGAAATTCGGTTCCCTCTCCCTGCCGTTCAAGGAACGCTCCAACAAAGTTCCG
Organism: Mactra quadrangularis; assembly: GCA_025267735.1. NCBI lineage: Eukaryota > Metazoa > Mollusca > Bivalvia > Venerida > Mactridae > Mactra > Mactra quadrangularis. Next base: position 6,561,014 of record CM046303.1, read on the forward strand.
GCGGGTTGCCCGGGCCTTTAAATATAGTAGGAGCAGTCGTCCAGCGGAAGAGCGCTCGCTTATCGATCGAGATGTCCTTCATCGAACCCAACTAGAAACAGTGCTACTTTCCTTGAGCATGCAATTTACCTGCGAGTGATTCACTCCACCCAGGTTTAAATAGGTACGTTCGAGGGTGGTATATAATACAGTTGCACCAATTTGTCGACTGTGCGAATGGAAGTGATTGACCCTACTTTTTAAGTAAGAGAGCTTGCTGACAACGATTGTAATATGGCGGCCAGTTTGAATTCAAAGATGGCAGAATTTCCCAAATTCAAGTTTTTGTTTTTTCTTCTGTCATACAATTGCATTCTATGATACATCATAGTATCCATTTTCATATAATTTAAGCATAGAAAATGGCAATATAAGTGTAACTAAAAGAATATTTAGTTGCCAATTTGATTGACATTTTGAAGGTCAAGGATGCATAATACAGTTGTAGTAATGCAGAGCAAAATATGAAATCTGTTAACCTGAAAAAAGTTAAAACCCAGACTTTCTGCTCGCACTACAAAACGTCGTCAGACTCTTCACGGAGTGCCTTTTAGATACGTCTGTCTAGACAACATCATTTTAGTAACATTATTATGTAATCTCTGAATACAACAATCCATTCATTATACAAGTTTATTAAAATAATCATTCCTATACAACAGATTACAAAAATATAGACATCAAATTAATGATGTAATATCATATAGTAGTATCTTTAATTGACACCAAAGTAAAGAATGTAAGACAGTACATTCCAATGATTGATAATCTTTTGGAAAAAATGGTACGGTCTACATGACCATAGTCATGCAAACTTGCAAAGAAAACAGACATTTACTTTTCGTCAACTTCTTGTACTAGACAGAAAAAGAGAATACTCTAATTCAATAAGCACATAAAATAAAGGTGTTATTTCCGGAAATGCGCATATGAGCCAGTGAATTGTGATTGTCTGCGCTGAAACCACTGCACAAAATTTTGTTTTGCAAATAGTCTAGTTTACATAGTCTTTTGGTGCAGAGGAATAAGAGTTGACACCTAGAACTCAAAGGACAGTATGGAAAGTGTCAGACAGACGTCAGTGGTAGTCAAGATGTAGTTAATTTTGGCGCTATTCAATCTTATTTACAAATGTAGTCTAGAAAGAGTGTTCGGCAAGTGTTTGTTTACGTCACTAGTTGTTGCTGTAGATCACGTGACTACCACGCAACTTTTAGCACGAGTAAATATATCAAGTGTCGAAAAGCAATATTCTTTCGTAGCATATCTTCAGTTTTATGACTGTACAAACGCGTCTCATAGTGCCTCATGTTTGTAAACAAACAACGTGGTTAGTCGTAGAATGTACTTTCCACTAGAAGATTGTTGTTACTTGGATTTGAATTAGATTCTGCAGCTCTCCTTTTATTCAATCGTAAAATTATTTGTCCGTTAGAATAATCCACTGACATCAATCTTGTACTAGAGAAACGGCTTTGTTTCCTGCCAGGATTAGGCGGCTTTGTACACACCAACATGGACACTATTCTCTTTCTGATCGTACTACTGAAGAAACAGTAAATTACAGGATTTATGGCACTATTTGAATGCGCCAACCATTGGGCTACGGGAACACAGTTGTTAATTAAAAAGGTCCGCATCCAATCGTCATTCTGTGAGTCGTAAGAAAGTATAATGAAAACAGTATACAAAGGCAACCAAGATATTCCGAACATGAACACTATTAAAGCTAACATCTTTATGACTTTTACCTTGGATTTCTCAATAACATTGTTATAATGGTATATTCCTGGAGCTTTTCTTGTGCAAACTCTCATGGCGATCATAACATAACAAGCAGTGATTAACAGAAGCGGTACAATATAACAAACAATAAATATAAACAATAAAAATATCTTCTCTCCGTCTTTTACTGGCCATTCTTCTATGCACAAATAAAGTAGGAGATTTTTATTTTCGTAGATGGGTTCTTGTTTATAATATATCAACCATGGCAACAACATGCAACAAGATAGCAGCCATATTACTGTCACCAGAATTTTACCCATTTTCCATGTCATTTTATGCTCCAATGTAAAACATATTGCTAGATACCTGAAAAGCAAAAAACAAAAGGTAAGAATGAATCCTAAGAATTAGTCAAGCATTCAGTCCAATAGTGAAATGTCATATTTAGGCGAATCGTGCACTTGAGTCCCCACAAAGTTTTTTATGCAGCTTCTTTCCATATCACTCGGATTTTTAATCAGCACATTTTACAGTTGTATATATAACTTGTATTATTGTCATACACGTGTCGGTGTAAGAAAATTTTATTTTTATTTAATGATCACCCTATATCTATTATATTAGAGGTATATCTTTTAAATCCTTAAGCTGTAGTTAATAGAATATAAGTCTAATACTAGTATAGTTTTGTCATATCATATATGTTTGTATTTATGTGGACAAATCTGTCAATTACAGGTTTTATCCTTTAAAATCAATATTAATACTCATTAGTTTAAGTAGCTGGTATTTGTTTTGATTGTCAACACACCACATATGGTTTACTTATTAATTAGTATCAGCATTCATTCAGTCTTTTTATTAGATTGGTAAGTATTCAAACTTTATGTTTATTAGTAGACAGTGCCTTGAAAATCTCAGGAAACATCTGAAAAGCTCATTCAATAACTATGTAAGTACCAAAAATACATGATCATCAATGTCACTGTAAAAGATAAAAATGGTTTTGCGTCAACTAGCTTAGATAACAGGGTGATGGGAAATCATTAACAAATTGACTTAAAGTCTTCGAATGTTTTGACAATAAAGTGAAACGGAGACACGTCCATCGTTATATTTTGTACATTATTAGAGTTTATTTGGTCATTGTAACTTGAAAAATGTCTCGACAAACAAGTAAACTAATGAATGGAATGTTCCATTTACATCTGTAATATCAGCATTTATTAGTTTCTGCAATGTATTAAGCAATCCATTAATCAGGACATCGTGAACCCTTGATTGTAAAATACATCAGGAAATGACAAATAAAACTAACATAGAAGACTCTGTAGCAATTAGATCAAAGTGAAAAAATATCGGTTAATTACGTGTGAGCTTGTCTTAAAATACATACACTGTTCATGAATTTATTATCATTGGTTTAACTAAGGTAACAAGAAATAATATTCGTTTGTAGTCTTGAAAAGAGAAAGAGGTAAGAAGAGAAAAGAGGGAGAGAGAGAAAATTAGAGAGGGGGAGAGACAGAGGGGGGAGACAGGGGGAGGGGAGGGGGATGATGGAAATGGCTGAAGAGGACGATAGATAGAATATTAAAATAAATAGAAGAAAACATACTACCAAAACGATAGACAATGAAATGTCAATTCCATTTACAAATAGCAGTTAGTCCTATTAATACTTGTATACTAACCTGTCAGCAGCAATAGCAGCAAGAAGGTTCACAGAGGCACATACAGATACACCTTGCATGTAAGGTAAAAACTTACATAGGAATGCACCATATCTCCAACCTGAAATACACATGTATCTTCTTTATGTTATATGTTTGTATTTACATCATCAGGTAGCCAGAACTGACACACCTTATATTCACAAGGAACACTGATAGAATGGCTTGTGAGAGCCCTAGTGTCCCGGGTTTAGACTCGTTAATAGTCGTTGCTTTATTTCTCCTTGGTGTGAATTCTGACAGATAGTTATATTAACATCGCGACCAAATTTAGGAGGTAAATAGTCAAAGTAGGAGTAGAATATAAATTACTTTTTGAAGCTTTACGCCGTTTTTCAGCATCGTGTTAGTCATAATGCGCTGATTTGTCTTATTATTTATAGCCCATAGCCCACTCAACACACAGCCTTGTCAGTGGCTGATAACTGCCCAATTTGATTCATATGCAGACAGAAGAATGATCAAAGGGTATTGTTCAAGACCAAACTTCACAAAGGTATGTAGTTTACACCTTGGAATCGAACCCACGACTCATACGAACGTATTCGAACGCACTACGGACTAAGACAGTAGGACCGGTTAAATGAAGCGAGATATTCCTCCGGCATATCTATTGAAAACTACGAACAGCCCAATGACCGAGTATACAAATTCGAAGTCGTTTAGAGTGCTTTGGCTAGAGACTAAGACAATATAAATGCAACTACATGACTTTGTTTTACATTTATATACAAAAAAAAACATAACTGGGTAATCACTCAATCATAAACAATTACTTATCACAGATATTATCTACTTGTCTTTTAACAGAAGTATGTTGTAAGAATTGTTCAAATCGTACATTACACTTAAAAAGTCCTAATGTGTTTATTGTGATAAACACCCGATCTTGAATTCTTCCCTCGCACACTGGCGGTCAACAGGATATCAGATAACTGAAATTAATAATAAGTTCACTAGCTCAACGTTTGGCATATTGTGCAGATCGTATTTTTACCCTATTTAGTTGTTTATTTCAAGTACAACTTTTATCATTAATTTTCATGGAAAGCCTTTACCAAACGCGACAAAATATCAAGCGTGCTAAGAAGTGCGTTATGACGGCGCCTAATCATAAAATGTTCAAATTGAAAACACAACTAGAGCTACACTGAATCAGGTTACTATTTACTGAATGTTCTTCAACAATTTAAAAGATAATCACATGAGCAATAAAAATCATCAAAGTATAGACTGTCGGTACAATGACCTAGCAACTAATGGATTCTCTGACATTTTTGCCTAATTAAAGATTCCTAAAATAATGTCCCTGTCCTGCTGCTTGCTTTTATAAGTGAACGAACAGGAAACGAACACTTTCTGATCGACATATATCTCCCAAATAGCGTTTACACAGTATTCCAATAGCATTACAGGGTTAATGGACGATGGAGTGAGTCTACCAGAGTAATAAGTCTGAGCAAGCATGTTAAGGAAGCACAAAGCGTGTGCTTGTTAAATTGTATAAAAAAATCTTTCTCAAAGGCAAAATGCCCAATCTTTGACTTTTACGTCGGTCCGCGCACTTAATGTAGCTTTCCGGGACACTAATCTATAACCAGTACTCATCTATCATTCCACAATATCAACGTTCTACAGACCGGTAGTTATTTAACCTAACTATTGCTCTTCTGTATTGAAATTCTGTAAACATTTTACATTAATGTAGACACTTATAGAAACTTAAAATCAATCCAATCTAAGATGAACCAACAAAACGGCAGATGGTCACTGAAGTAGTTATTTTAAAGTACAACAATTTACTGAAATAACAACACAGCTTAAGATAAAGCTTACTTGAAAATAACAAATGTTGATGACATAATATTTGACGTCTAACTTTCTGGTTTTAGCTAGCTGACAAATTCACTGTCACTTTTATTTATTCTATGCTTTTTTAAAAGCATTTATAAACAAAATTACACAATTATCTTGTCAAGCTTGAAGTCCCTCTTTTTCTATTTATGGTGTTGGTAATCATAAAGAACGAGAAAAGATAAAAGCACTTCATATTTTGTTCGATATATTTTTCGTATTAGGTCTGAGTACAGTGAGTAAAAATTAAGATGCGGTCTACTTTGAATTTCACAAGTATCAATCGTTTTTTGCACTGATGATAGCCCGCCCGGCTAGCATAGACTGGCTGAGGTGTCGTGGGTTCATACTTAAGTGGAGTTTGGTCATGAAGTAATTTCTGACTGACTGTCAAACTGCCAAATCAAGATACTTGCACTTCCAGGAGCGGTGAATAAATTGACAAACCGCCGTAATATGACCTACCAAATGTGTTGCTATGGTGATGAACTCAACCAAAATAAGTACACAGAGGCGTAATATACGTATTCTAGGTCATGCGTGTTTTTGTACTTTATTTATCTATTTCATATGTATAGTTCATTTGAATTTATGCATGTTTGTTTGTTCATTGTAAATATGTTATTGTCTATGTATGTTCATGGTCAGAAGCCTAATGAATAGGATTAATGCTGAATAAACGTATTGTGTTGTGTTGTGTTGTGTTGTGTTGTGTTGTGTTGTGTTGTGTTGTGTTGTGTTGTGTTGTGTTGTGTTGTGTTGTGTTGTGTTGTGTTGTGTTGTGTTGTGTTGTGTTGTGTTGTGTTGTGTTGTGTTGTGTTGTGTTGTGTTGTGTTGTGTTGTGTTGTGTTGTGTTGTGTTGTGTTGTGTTGTGTTGTGTTGTGTTGTGTTGTGTTGTGTTGTGTTGTGTTGTGTTGTGTTGTGTTGTGTTGTGTTGTGTTGTGTTGTGTTGTGTTGTGTTGTGTTGTGTTGTGTTGTGTTGTGTTGTGTTGTGTTGTGTTGTGTTGTGTTGTGTTGTGTTGTGTTGTGTTGTGTTGTGTTGTGTTGTGTTGTGTTGTGTTGTGTTGTGTTGTGTTGTGTTGTGTTGTGTTGTGTTGTGTTGTGTTGTGTTGTGTTGTGTTGTGTTGTGTTGTGTTGTGTTGTGTTGTGTTGTGTTGTGTTGTGTTGTGTTGTGTTGTGTTGTGTTGTGTTGTGTTGTGTTGTGTTGTGTTGTGTTGTGTTGTGTTGTGTTGTGTTGTGTTGTGTTGTGTTGTGTTGTGTTGTGTTGTGTTGTGTTGTGTTGTGTTGTGTTGTGTTGCGTTGCGTTGCGTTGCGTTGCGTTGCGTTGCGTTGCGTTGCGTTGCGTTGCGTTGCGTTGCGTTGCGTTGCGTTGCGTTGCGTTGCGTTGCGTTGCGTTGCGTTGCGTTGCGTTGCGTTGCGTTGCGTTGCGTTGCGTTGCGTTGCGTTGCGTTGCGTTGCGTTGCGTTGCGTTGCGTTGCGTTGCGTTGCGTTGCGTTGCGTTGCGTTGCGTTGCGTTGCGTTGCGTTGCGTTGCGTTGCGTTGCGTTGCGTTGCGTTGCGTTGCGTTGCGTTGCGTTGCGTTGCGTTGCGTTGCGTTGCGTTGCGTTCCGTTGCGTTCCGTTGGATTGCATTGCATTGTATTGCATTTATTGTATTGTACTTTAAAGAATGTACTTGTCCACTAAATAGGTGAATAAGCTAATGCATTAACAACATTTTAGTGATTTTAACATGCCACTTTGATATTCAACATTTATTCTAAAACCGTACATGCACTTATAAATTCTATGTAAAGGTTTGTTTAAAATATGTTATAAAATTGTATAAATAACTCACCCCTCAATATTTGTGTGTTATGAAAATAGCTATGTTTGTATACGCAATGTTTACGTGGACGACCTGTAGTATTGTTTGGTTTCCTTATAAAATCATTTTACGGTTGGTCTTACCATTAATAGGTAAATGCCTACTTATTCCTTGTGCCACCAAACGATGAATTATATGGACTTTTGACGCGTAAAAAAACTGCACTATTCTGCCAGACTTCCAACACGACGTTAAAATCTATGTTCAAGTACAAAGACAAATTTATTAATACAAATTTATTTATTTCCTCCATTACTGAAGAGTAAAAACGCAAAACAAGATATGATCTCCAATGTAACCGTACTATACATATACATAATTATAAACATGTTTTATCTATATATAAACTTCTATAAAAGAGATATGTTCCACGTTGTACCATCAAGAGCAGGAGCGGATCCAGGATTTTTTCTACGGAGGTCCAAACTTTTTTCAAGGGGGGAGGGTTCAAACTTTTTCTAGGGGGCCCAAACTTTCGAACCACATTATACACTGTTTGCAACATATTGAAAACAAAGTACACAACCATTAGATCTATGCTAAGCACAAATGCCAGCGAAGCGAGCCCGAGAAAATTTGCTTAATGCTACATAAAAATGACTTACATTTAAAAAATAAACTCATAAACAGGTATATTTTGGAAATTTCTAGGGGGGATCTGGAACCCCCTGACCCTCTCTGTCACCCCACTGGTTCCTGGCATAATTGCTAATGTGTACACGTGTGCCGTTTGCTTTATGTGTTTATGGATTAAGGCTAACCATAAAATCTGCCTTGATGAGGCAATGCACAGGTCTATTGTAGATGCAGTAAATGCATAAACGCACTGCGTAAATTCGCTATGAGATTGTACCTAAGTTGTACTATACTTCATGTGTATATTCTGTTTTAAAAAATATAAAAAAATATGTAGTTAAGTTGTACATAATAGGAGGAAATAAAATATATAATCCGAAGTTATAATGTCAAGCCATCTTCTAGTCTAATAAATGAAAAAAAAACTTTCGACTTGCAAACGACATTTAAATCTTCCACAACGTTTATTCAAATAGTCGAACATTGTGCGCAACGTCATTACGTAAAAAAGAAAAATGATAGACAAGAGATTGTTTGCGATTTTCTTGATTATTACATATAAGCCCAGACTAACAGGGGAGTTATAAATTCAGTGTTTCATCGATTTGTATTTACACAAAATATCCGGTTTAAGAGCATTTATCCTTCAATGGGAATGGCACTTCTTAGTACATATCTGGTCTGCTAATTGACTATTGTTAACTCTAGACTTAAGTAAGCCTCCTGCTATTTGGTTATATTTCTAATTCTAAGCATATACTTATTGTTAAGGGTATAATAGCTTGTAATATATGACAGGAACTGGATGATCTTGTAAATTGGACATTTATTTTATAGAATTGACTTAAAGCAAGTAATGCTTAGTATAATATCTATGCTCATTGATTCAATAAGCTGTATTCATCTAGTGACTTAGTCACTCCATACAAACAAAATATCTTACGAACCCATAGACATACTAATAGTTAATATGTCTATGAACGAACCCTTGAGTTAACAGGCAATTAAGTCAGTGTAATTATCTAAAAAAGTTAAGGACCATATTATGTACCATATCAGTACTATGGACTGATATGTGTAAGGCTGAACGTGAGTGGATGAATTGTGAAATTACAAGTTGTAAGTCAATGCTTTAATCTTTGTTTGTCAGTAAACGTAAACTGTTTGATAAACAAGTACTAAAAGCAAAAAGGATGTATTGGTATACTTTACAAAATGATTTATTAAATAAGTGTAATTCTGGTAATCACAAGTTTTGGAGGTCTTTAGGTAATTTTGGTGTTAGTCAATGTCGTAAAAATCCATTCCAGTGGAGATTGTTTTAAATGATGGTAGCATCTCAACGTCTAAAGTTGTTGTTTTAAATAAATGGAAAATGTGTTCTTTGTTGAATAATAATAATAATAATAATAATAATAATAATAATAATAATAATAATATTAATAATACACCGTCTCGCTTCCTTCCAATGGTGTAAACGTATAACACTTTTCAGGATATTGTTGCGTCTATTTCGTTGTATGATGTATGGGTTTTTTTAGAAATATTTAACTGATTTACTGACTAGTCGTATTATATGGTGGCATATTTTCTCCACCAGGTAACTACATAACCAACAAGTTAATTTACTTTAACCACATGCTACATTGGTTTAAGTGATTTTTTTACTCGGCGCCTTGATTTAACAAAAGAATAGTCTAACTGTCAAAAATAGGGATGTTTGAATACATTCAGAAATATTATTTTGTTTTCTACATGTATATAAAATAAAATGCGTAATATCATTAGTCACAATTTTATTCACTGATCCACAAGTATTGAATAATTAATTGTGTTTTTACTTGAATAAATATTTGAAACTGCTACACTATAGCGTGGACTTATGTGTTTTCCCCGTAAACGGATGAATTCAAAATTAAAAGTGCATTAACATGTCATGTTTTGAAAATTGACTTTTTCATTATCTAAATAACGCTAACAGGTAATTAAGTGGTTAACTAGTTACATAACAAGTAACTACTTGATTTACTAGTTCAGTAAAAAGAAAACGGCAGTTGTTGGTACTAACCTACATTTTTACATTGTTATGATCTTTTACTCGTTGAAAAACGACTATTTTTGTTACTGATAACCACTAAATTAACAAGTATATTAAATGGTTTTCCGAGGGCATTTCTCAGAAATATGCCACCGTAGTGTTATACCGATTATGTATACACCAAGTCGTTTACCACTGTTACTTGTTCAATGCTGTGGCAATTCACTCTTGAAGCACATTTTACCTAAAGGTCATTCGCCATTCTCACGCCTACCAAGATTCTGAATATCGATCGAGAACCTTGGTAACATTTGGGTATAGGAGATGTCATAAAGCGTACCTTTTTATACCCGATAGTTTGTTCATAGATATAAATCGCGAGTTTGCGCCCATAAACTAATTGATCTTTGATATTTAAAAATAATTTATTGCTGGAACAAACTACTAGTATAACATCGACTGTTAGAAAATATCTTAATACTAATTATTTTCATAATTCAGATTATGTTTTTATGGTAGATTCAATGATATTGTATACAACATATATTTTTTTACTATTTTGATTGTTCTCGAGGGTATTTAATCCAAAGTAATTGCTGGCACAAAATGTTTTCTTCAAAAAATGTAAATTCATTTAAAAAACGCTACTCGAAAATGTCAATCTTAAAACAATTATTGTACTTAAAGACTCAATTGGAGTTGAATACTTTCTCTGTTTCTTTTGTCTTTGTTGTTATGCAACGGTCAAGAAAGAGTATCATAGGAATTTGAAGAAAACTGCAGTTCCTTAGCTCACACTATTCACGCAATATTAAGAAAATTGGCGAACGTTTTGTACATTTGGTATAGTGATTAGGAATGTCTAGGAAGTATAATGCTGCCGTAATACGAAAAAAAAATCATGAAAGATGAAAAAAAATTACTACTAGCTTGAAATTAGCCATAAGAAAAAACAATTTAATTGAAGATTTGTTGGCAATCTGATTAAAACCTGATCTAAAATTATCCGCTCGAACACTCGCTGATTTTAGATCTGGCTACTCCATATCACGGGTCACGTTTAGCTGACCTTTGCTTTGATAATGTTCATGACGAAACCATTTTGTTCTGTAATTTGTTCACAGCATCTACGCTAGGCAATTTGAAAAGAACCGTCCAATCACCGCCTGTGAAAAACACCACAGTCAGATATGCTCGCTTTTAAAATAGAACTAATGAAATCAAGATGTTATCAATAATGTTTCGTCTAGATGAAAGCGACGCATGGATTGGTCGACACAAAAGTCATCTTGACGAGACACCCTGAGGGATGTTGTTATATACGACAACAGTCTGACGGATATCTGTTTACGGAGATTGATTTACTGGAAACAATGTGATACAATGTGATTGCATGTTGAAACAATAAAAAATTGCGCCGATTAAATTTTCTCTTTCAGCTGGCTTGTAAAACAAGTTCATTCAGCTTAAATTATTCACACTCGAGTTCGCTTCCAGGCCCAAATGACAGAACTATATACATGTGATAAAATAAAAATTTAATGCTCAAGAAAAAAAAAACGTGGTAGTTTTGGGTTGTGATTTGAACCAATACCGAGCTAGCTATCCTCCAGTGATTACTAATACAACGTCGTAAACACTCGGCCACACACGCACCAAATTAATGTGGAAATAAACGAACACTGTGTCGACTTTCAATCTAAAAAATTATATTCTGATAAATGGTTGTTTTTTATTTCATAGTACTTTTACTACTATGTATGAAGTTTGGGTTTTTTTCTGACAAAATGAGAGGTAAATAGAAATCTTGGGAAGTTTTCTTGGCATGATGTCTTGTTTACTCGTTAAAATAGTATCAATATTCCAGCGGTATCAGCTCTATAATAAATCAAAGATCTTAAATTAGCCGCCTCCTACAAGCCTTTCTTAAAAGTGATTAATAGTCCCGTTTTGTTTTCATCCGGGTAATGTTTGAATGAATTTTTGTTTATGTATCTAATGACCTTACTTATGTTAAGTGATTGAACTCACGAATGATAAATCATTGTGACTTGAATGCTCTCTTTTAGAGCGAAATCATGACGTAATTTCTAAGAATTTAATGATTTCCTGTAATATGCGGTATAACCGGACCAACCAATTTTCTACTTATATTGTTTATATGCTTACAAGAGCACAAGCCGCATTCAGCGTTTGATAAGTAAGATAAGTGATCTTGAATTTCGACTCATTGTTTCAATATTATGCTTCGTAAAACAATGCAGCTCATTTGGCCAGAAAAATACATCGTGTTTAATGATTTCTGAAATCGTTTCAATGTTTCTGCAAAAAATGTAATTGGAATTTGTGCCAAAAATTGCGTCGTTTCTCCATCATTAAGCATACATGTACATGCGGTTTGTTCAGCTTACTTTTAAACAAACAAAGACATAGTACAACGTCAACTCTACTGAGGATAAATAATGTATTTCTAGCACGGGATACAATTTAAGCGCTGTCTTACCGGTTTCATGCACATTCATGACAAAGATTAATTTGCAACCATTCTTGTAGAAATAAAACAAAAAAACAGAATGTTTGTTCATTATAAAATAATTGGTAGTCAAAAAGCATTCTCTTTGCTTCAGAAATACAAATTGTGCAGGCTTGTGATAGAGTTGCGATAGAACAGAAATTGAATAAAATACACAAATATGCAGGCGTAATATACGTATTCTAGGTCATGCGTGTTTTTGTACTTAATTTTTCTATTTCATATGTATAGTTCATTTGAATTTATGCATGTTTGTTTGTTCTTAATAAATATATAATTGTCTATGTATGTTCATGGTCAGAAGGCTAATGAATAGGCTTAATGCTGAATAAACGTATTGTATCGTGTTGTGTTGTGTCGTGTCGTGTCATGTTGTGTTGTTTTGTGTTGTGTTGTGTTGTGTTGTGTCGTGTCGTGTCGTGTTGTGTCGTGTTGTGTTGTGTTGTGTTGTGTTGTGTTGTGCGTTGTGAGGTGGTGTGATGTGGTGTATGTGAGGTGGTGTGTGTGAGGTGGTGTGAGGTTGTGTGAGGTGAGGTTGTGTGAGATGGTGTGAGGTTGTGTGAGGTGGTGTGAGGCCGTGTGAGGTGCGGTTAGGTGATGTGAGGTGGTGTGAGGTAGTGTGGTGTGGCGTGGTGATGTGTGGTAAGGTGTGATGTGAGGTGATATGGTGTGAGGTGATGTGATGTGAGGTGTTGTGAAGCGTTGTTAGGTGTTTTGAGGTGTTGTGTTGTGAGGTGTTGTGTTGTGAGGTGTTGCGTTGCGTTGCGGTGCGTTGCAGTGCGGTGCGGTGCAATGCAGTGTGCTTTAAAGAATTCACTTAATAGATGAGTGAGCTAATGCATTAACAACATTTTAAATGATTTAAACATGCCACTTAGATATTTAACATTTATTCTAAAAGCGTACATGCACTTATACATTTTATGCAAAGGTTTGTTTATAATATACGTTTAAACGGACTAAATTATAAAATTGTAAAAATAATTCACCCCTCAATGTTTGCGTGTTATGAAAATGGCTATGTTTGTATACGCGATGTTTACGTGGACGACCTGTAGTATTGTTTGTTTACATGCATAAAATCCATACCATTTTACGGTTGGTCTTACCATTTATATGTAAATGCCTACTTATTCCTTGTGCCACCAAACGATGAATTATATGGACTTTTTACGCGTAAAAAACTGCTCTATTCTGCTAGACTTCCAACACGACGTTAAAATCTATGTTCAAGTACAAAGACAAATTTATTAATACAAATTTATTTATTTCATCCATTACTGAAGAGTAAAAACGCAAAACAAGATATGATCTCCAATGTAGCCGTACTATACATAAACATGTTTTATCTATATATAAACTTCTATAAAAGAGATACGTTCCACGTTGTACCATCAAGAGCAGGAGCGGATCCAGGATTTTTTCTACGGAGGTCCAAACTTTTTTCAAGGGGGGAGGGTTCAAACTTTTTCTAGGGGGCCTAAACTTTCGAACCACATTATACACTGTTTGTAAAATAATGCAACTATTGTTGAAATGCATCCAACAGCCATGGTTGCATACATTGATGAACTTTTTAAAAGTAAGTAGCTGTAGCAACAAAAGAAAAGAAAAAGTTTGAAGACAATTTGAAGATCACGTGTCTTTATATACGGTTTAATTAACGAATCAAAATCTACTTTGACAGAACTAGAAAATCTAGATTGCACACAAACTGGTTCCTGGCATAATTGCTAATGTGTAAACGTGTGCTGTTCGCTTTATGTGTTTATGGATTAAGGCTAACCATACAATCTGCCTTGATGAGGCAATGCACAGGTCTATTGTAGATGCATTAAATACATAAACGCACTGCGTAAATTCGCTATGAGATTGTACATAAGTTGTACTATACTAACCTACATTTTTACATGACATGTTATGATATTTTACTCGTTGAAAAACGACTATTTTTTTGTAACTGATAACCATTCTTTTAACTGGTTAATTATGTGGTTTTCCGAGGGCATTTCTCAGAAATATGCCACCGTAGTGTAATACCGATTATGTTACTTGTTCAATGTTGTGGCAATTCACTCTTGAAGCACATATTACCTTAAGGTCATTCGTCATTCTCACGCCTACCAAGATTCTGAATATCGATCGAGAACCTTGGTAACCTTTGGGTATAGGAGATGTCATAAAGCGTACCTTTTTGGTCCCGATAGTTTGTTCATAGATATAAATCGCGAGTTTGCGCCAATAAACTAATTGATCTTTGATATTTAAAAATAATTTTATAATGGAACAAAGTACTAGTATAACATCGACTGTTAGAAAATATCTTTATACGAGAGGTGTTCAACTTATATTTGAACACTTTTATGATGGGATAAAAATCAATTTCTGACAATAAATATCAACATTTTACTTGAATATGTTACAAGTGGATTGTCTATAATCTACTGGCATATTACAATTAAAAATTTTAAACAACATAAGGTTGTTATTAAACATTAATGAAGGGACCGTAGTTTTTGCGTTTTGAACATAGCGAAATCTAAAGTAAACGGTCACTTTTGAAGTTATTATTCATCTTTATCCCATAAGATTTTGCAAAATCTTTTCTTCCACAATTTGTTTATGTATATTTCTACTTCTTCGTGTTCTTTGCAGTTCGAAATGAGCGTGAAATTGCATTTTATTTGTCTGACAACAATATTATCTAAATGAACGTTGATCTGGATCAAGTAAATGATAACTAACATTATTTATGAATGTTTCTGCAACTACTAATTCATTTGATACATGTATATATTTAGTTTATGTGATAAAGACACACATTCCAAAAGTTCTACTTCGAAACCTATACACAGGCTTTGAATGAGGCTTTTATATTTATGTTATGTGACGTCATATCAAGCAATGCAAGCTAAAGTAAATACTTTAAAACATGGTCATATCAAAGTAACTACAACTATTAAGCAAATTATATCTATGAAATTGGTGCATGACTATATTTTTTAGCAACTTCAATAATAAAAAGTGAATATATAGTGTTTTATACGTTAATAAATTTGACCAAAACGTGACGACTTTCTCTTACTTGTCTTTGAATTACCCTATAAAGGATCACTTTTTGACCCCTTAAAACATCATTGATTATTGCATTCCTTTCAATTTACAAACTTCGGACATTAAAGTTTTATTAAGGATATGTTTAATCAAATAATTTCAAAATTTATTCTGTAAAATTAATGAATGTATGATATTATGCTCTCAAACACTGATTTCGGACTAAAGTCTAAAATGACAAAATGCATATTTTTTTGTAAAAAGACATAATTTTGTTATATCAAATTACACATGCTATTGGGATACAAAAAGGTAATTATGACATTTATAACACATCCAACAGGCTATATCTAAGAGCAAAAAATGTGGTAAAACTCTAAAAAACGATGTTTTGGGGTGGTCAACTAACATGCTATAAATATGTTTGATAAATTAAGTTTAAATAATTTTGTTTCATAGAACATGATTATTTACATATCAATACATATAAAAAGCAATTTTTAGAGGAAACAATCCGGCCATAGGCTTCAGAATCAGAGTTCAGATATGTTCAAATATAAGTTGAACACCTCTCGTACTAATTATTTTATCAGCAGATCACGTTTTAATGGTAGATTCATTGATATTGTATACAACATATTTTTTTACTATTTTGATTGTTCTCGAGGCTATTTAATCCAAAGTAATTGCTGGCACAAAATGTTTTCTTCAAAAAATGTAAATTCATTTAAAAAACGCTACTCGAAAATGTCAATTTTAAAACAATTATTGTACTTAAAGACTCAATTTGAGTTGAATACTTCCTCTATTTCATTTGTCTTTGTTGTTATGCAACGGTCAAGAAGGAGTATCATAGGAATTTGAATAAAACTGCAGTTCCTTAGCTCACACTATTCACGCAATATTAAGAAAATTGGCGAACATTTTGTACATTTGGTATAGTGATTAGGAATGTCTAGGAAGTATAATGCTGCCGTAATACGAAAAAAAAATCATGAAAGATGAAAAAAAATTACTACTAGCTTGAACTAAGCCATAAGAAAAAACAATTTAATTGAAGATTTGTTGGCAATCTGATTAAAACCTGATCTAAAATTATCCGCTCGAACACTCGCTGATTTTAGATCTGGCTACTCCATATCACGGGTCACGTTTAGCTGACCTTTGCTTTGATAATGTTCATGACGAAACCATTTTGTTCTGTAATTTGTTCACGGCATCTACACTAGGCAATTTGAAAAGAACCGTCCAATCATCGCCTGTGAAAAACACCACAGTCAGATATGCTCGCTTTTAAAATAGAACTAATGAAATCAAGATGTTATCAATAATGTTTCGTCTAGATGAAAGCGACGCATGGATTGGTCGACACAAAAGTCATCTTGACGAGACACCCAGGGGGATGTTGTTATATACGACAACAGTCTGACGGATATCTGTTTACGGAGATTGATTTACTGGAAACAATGTGATGGCATGTTGAAACAATAAAAAATTGCGCCGATTAAATTTTCTCTTTCAGCTGGCTTGTAAAACAAGTTCATTCAGCTTGAATTATTCACACTCGAGTTCGCTTCCAGGCCCAAATGACAGAACTATAATATACATGTAATAAAATAAAGTTTAATGCTCAAGAAAAAAAAACGTGGTAGTTTTGGGTTGTGATTTGAACCAATCCCGAGCTAGCTATCCTCCAGTGATTACTAATACAACGTCGTAAACACTCGGCCACACACGCACCAAATTAATGTGGAAATAAACGAACACTGTGTCGACTTTCAATCTAAAAAATTATATTCTGATAAATGGTTGTTTTTTATTTCATAGTATTTTTTCTACTATGTATGAAGTTTGTTTTTTCTGACAAAATGAGAGGTAAATAGAAATTAAATAGACATCTTGGGAAGTTTTCTTGGCATGATATCTTGTTTACTCGTTAAAATAGTATCAATATTCTAGCGGTATCAGCTCTATAATAAATCAAAGATCTTAAATTAGCCGCCTCCTACAAGCTTTTCTTAAAAGTGATTAATAGTCCCGTTTTGTTTTCATCCGGGTAATGTTTGAATGAATTTTTGTTTATGTATCTAATGACCTTACTTATGTAAAGTGATTGAACTTACGAATGATAAATCATTGTGACTTGAATGCTCTCTTTTAGAGCGAAATCATGACGTAATTTCTAAGAATTTAATGATTTCCTGTAATATGCGGTAAAAACGGACCAACCGATTTTCTACTTATATTGTTTATACGTTTACAAGAGCACAAGCCGCATTCAGCGTTTGATAAGTAAGATTAGTGATCTGTAATTTCGACTCATTGTTTCAATATTCGTAAAACACTGCAGCTCATTTGGCCAGAAAAATACATCGTGTTTAATGATTTCTGAGATCGTTTCAATGTTTCTGCAAAAAATGTAATTGGAATTTGTGCCAAAAAATGAGTCGTTTCTCCATCATTAAGCATACATATACATGCGGTTTGTTCAGCTTACTTTTAAACAAACAAAGACCCAGTACAACGTCAACTCTACTGAGGATAAATAATGTATTTCTAGCACGGGATACAATTTAAGCGTTGTCTTACCGGTTTCATGCACATTCATGACAAAGATTAATTTGCAACCATTCTTGTAGAAATAATACCAAAAAAAAAAAAACAGAATGTTTGTTCATTATAAAATAATTGGTAGTCAAAAAGCATTCTCTTTGCTTAAGAAATACAAATTGTGCAGGCTTGCAATAGAGTTGCGATAGAACAGAAATTGAATAAAATACACAAATATGAAGGCATGCGACAAAGATGCGATGTGGTAGAATTTACTTCAGGTATACAAATGGGCAGGCTTGCGAAAAAGATGCGATAGGGCATAATTTGCGTTAGATAGATACACAATAATGCAGGGATGTAACAAAGATGCGACGTGACAGATTATGCTTCAAATATACAAATATGCAGGCTTGCGACAGTGATTCGATGTTGCAGTTACTCTTAGTCTCTTAGTATATATATTTGTTTAAGACATAATTTCCATAATCGTCAAACAAATGTAACTCTAGTAAAATGCACTTGTCAGGAAAAGCCTTGTGTTTTTAAGCTACAGATTTGTGAGTGTAAAAGTCCATTAGTTAAAATTGTCGCAGTTCTATAAATAATGAAAACAGATTCAAGATATTTATAGCTCTTGAATATAAAATGTACTTTTTTTATATCTACGTTGCACACAATATATTTTTTAAACTATGAAAATGGGTTTCAAATATGTCTATACTGAGCAAGGAGTTTGAAATAAGTGGTCCAGTAGTAGGATGTGCACTGACGGAATGAGATGTCCCTACTTTGAACCCATGCCACAAACAAAAGACAATTTATTCCCTGAGCAAAAATCCCGTTGGATTACTTTACTCAACTTAAGTAATATTTTGGTAAAGGAAGGACAATCTGTTGGGATGTAATTTAGATGGTTATGTATCATCATACATAATTGCGTACAAGAAGTACAATCTCTACTGAATCATCTGCTAACCAAACTCACTATTTATAAATATAGTTTGGGTGACAATTGTCCATAATGGCGACTAGCTCGTAATACTTATAAATTCATAAAATAAAGATACAAACTGTTTAACTAACTCACGAACATTTTACGTAAGATCAATTCGTAATGGCCTGGGGCGTATTATCAAAGGTCTTAGGACCGTTTTAAATCGTAACAAAATCTTAACTCAGACTAAATATTACTAAATATTCTTAAAGTTGTACGACAAAAATAGTTTTCTTTTCAAATTTTGGAGGAAAAAAACTGGTTTTTTTTCAACATTTTATATAACAATTTTAGTCAATTATTTCTGATTCATTTATGATTATTTTATGGTATAATACTATTACAGCTAAGTGTTAAAGTCTGTACATAGGTTCCAATGAGGTAAGAATTCCGATTGCTATTTTTTACAAACGATATATAATTAGTCATACTTTCTCTCTATTTTTTTCAGTTATATTAACTTGTCATAATTTAAAAAATACACTGTCGTTGTATGTGTTACTTTTTAACCTCTTTCTAACTTGGTATTTCCCCTTTTCAAAATCGCCTTAATTATAGTTAGTTTAACAATAATTAATATATACTAATGGTGATTAAGTGGTTCAAAAACGGAAGAGGACTTACCACCAAAAAAATCCACACTGAACTCTTAACATCGTTCAAACACACAGTGCTACAGAATATAATAAAGAGATTCATTCATCTTAGAACCAGAGATACGTCTTTTACATAGGCTAGAAATTAAAACCAAGAAAAAAGAGAAACAAAATAATATAATGTTTTACTTACCATTATATAAACTTTGTAATAAAGTAAATGGAGTACAAAATACAGCAACCAGAATGTCAGCTACAGCTAAGTTGACAATAAAGAAATTTGTAAGAGATTGTAGTTGCCTCGTCTTACTGACTACGATAACAACAGCAATGTTACCAAATAGAGCAAATAAAAATATAACTCCATATGCTATTGAATATATTACGATCATGAAAACTGGTTGTCGAATGTCTTCTAATTCCGTACTATACATTGTTGCATTGTCCGTAGAAGAGACAATTGTAGTATTTTCAAATGTATTCATCACTGAATATTATTTAAATATCAAATATTATTCAAGTAATTCGAATCAACTGATTTAATCTATCCAACTGTTCAACTTATTTAAACGATTCAGATATTCAAATTATCAATGCATTTTATACATTGAATTTTATATACTCCAATGTCATTTTTTTCACTTATTTTACGTAATTCTCAAATAAGAATTCAAGTTTCGCATCAGTAGTCTTCACTGATTGTCTATTGGGTACTAATATCCGCGAGCGTCTACTGGTACATAAAGACAAACACATGAACACTGATTCTTATAGAGAGAAAAAAATTCCAATAACACCAGTTCCTAGCCTTCATTGTGTCACAAAAGAATTTGTAATATTTTGCTACATAATTGCAAAGTTTGTTCAATGCTTAAGTGTACTCGTATGTGTGAAAATTTATAAGTATATTATAGCTATTAATCTTGTTGTGATTTACGCGTTTATCATAATCCTTATAGTTGAAACTGATGTTTTTCACAGGTTAAATACCAATTACTATTGTTGCGTTGTTGTCAAAATTCTTCTTAAAATTAGACTTAAATATTATAATAAACAAATACGTACATTCAATTAATGATCAATTTCATGACCAACGCAATGTACTTGAATGACTTCACAAGCAGCTGTTCCATTGGAGTCATTATTTCTCGACCTATTTACCCTTTTATGTAAGAAGATACAATGTAGTTCACGAGCATGGTGTCTCCTTCCCTACTCTCTCTTTGAAATCTATTACTGGAATTTAATTAAGCAAATTTTGTGGCAATTTTAGAATCTAAAAATCTTACGCCCACGGTGGTAGTACCATGTGACTTAGTCAAATGCCACGATTTTAAGCAGAAAATAACTAGAGTCAATCCGACTCGACTTAAAGAGCTGTAAGTATTTTATCTTGTCATATTTCCATGCATCCTACGCGAGGCTTAACATATTTTTTGTTATTTGTTAAGCTTTCATCTCCCCAAGTCCTTTTTATACTTTTTGCGAACACCCCGGAAAACCTGGAAAATCACGTGGTTGGGCGCAACCGACTGACTTTCCGTTTATAATCGGTTGGATGTCAAAATCTATGTAGCTAAATTCTGGCCATTATCTTACATAATCATGAAAAATATACGTCTACATGTACTTCAATGATTTGATGTTGTCTATCTTTTTTTTTAAATAGTTAATTGCCTTGCTTCTTAGCTTAATGTAAACAATATGGCACCAGTTCACTCATCTGAGTGAAAAAAACTGTATTTTACATGGCTTTAAGTTTATTTGTGTCAATGGATTGTCCCAGAAGAATATCATCATGCAATCGTTGCTTTACAGCACAAGCTCGGTTAGGCTACTAGGTGGCAATTCTCACTAGCTCGATTTGAAAAGAGAAATGTCCTTTATATCTTAATTTTGTACATCTAAGGCATCAAACAATATAACTAATCTGTTTTTTTTTCATTTTTCTGGGAAATGTCATTCAAAATAATTTTAGTCATATAATGACCGTGATCAAAAGTTAAGCTTTATCATTTAGAAGCGGTAAGACAAAAAAGTTTGTTTGTTAACAATTAATTTATCACCTTTAATTTACTTGCAAAACGGAACTATGAATGTGTAAAAGAATGATTACGCAAAACTCTTTGATAAAAGTTATACAAGTGAACGTAAAAGTGCGTTCGAGTACATCTTTTTCGGATACAAACACGATTCGGATACGAAAACAGGACTCGCCCGATCGGGCTACTGACTGTGATTTTCGCTCGCCCGTCGACGATTTCACTCGTCTTGAGCGTCGGGCACGTGGGTTACGTCGAAAAAAAGTTGTTCTTGAACGCATTTTCTGCCGAATCCGCCATTATAGCGCGCACAAAAAAAGAAAAAAAAGAATTATCTCCCTTGGGTACGGGCTAGTTTTCCGCGACGTCGCCGTCCACAGAAATCGTAATCGATTAATCGTCGCTCAAATTTTTCTAACCGATTTCGGCGACATCGGCGATAATCGGAACATTACTAGAAATAACACAATAATAATTATCCGTATTTAAACTATATTTGTTGAAAATTTGACATAAATCGGACTAGCACTTAGTAAGATACGAGCCCAAATATACATGTATACTTATAAGTTTTGTTAAGTATATATATAGTAGTTATTTTATGCACTATCAGTGTATCGTGTATTTCAATTATAAGCCTAAAAACAGAAATCTTCAAAAACATTTGCTTGTTTACCTTTGTTTGTATAGTTGTAAACATTTGTTTGTTGTAGTAGATCAAGTGCCCCTGACAAGTATACTCAGATCTTTAATTTTTTACCTCTTTTGAATGTTTATACTATATATTATGTTTTCATGTCGCATGTAATTGTTTTATTGTATTTATTTGAGTCAAATTGAGTGATGAGTATTGCTCAAGCCCTGAAATAAAGTATATGTTCTGTTCTGTCTTTAAAATCGGCAAGATGCGTTGTAATGTAGCATAACAACACATTTTGGAGTATATGTCTTGAGTTTGACGTTTGAAGTACGTTTGCCCTAAAAGTGCGATAAAGTTATCAATACTACTCACTGCGTGCTAATGTTCATGTAATTCAAACGGGGAATATCAAAGGCTGAATTGAGTAAACTCACCCCTGTAATCGCATTTGTTATCTGATTATTAATTGTTATCTGATTATTAATTACTGGTCACAACATTCGTTGAGACTTGCTATTAATCATTATTCTCTGCTCAGCCGTGTGTTATTACTTTTACAACAGGAATTCGTTTTCTGTCCCCTGGCTGTGTCTATCCAATAATGCATTTTGTAAAGCCAATTAATGTTATTAACACAGTAACTATTGAGATTTGAATGAGGTACCATAGCTGGTTCAGTTCCCAATTTAACCTTTTCTTGATTTGTACTTTTAAAAGTGTTTAGCAGGCAATACATATGTTAGAAATCGAGGCGTGAGTACGAATTCCGATTACCGAACACAGGAGTGTACGATGGCTGCAATTGGAACAAGTCTGTTATTATTCTTTATTGAAAAATCACACAAGGTAAATTGTGTGATAGCACGTACGGAAGATTGCAAAATGACGGAATGTATTCAATATGACAAAGAATGTCGAACATGATAGTTGTTATTGTAAACACCCTGTTGCTTTTCTATCATTATTTTAGAGGCTGTCCACGAAAAATCAGGCAGGATACACTAAAAAAGTGTTACAGTTGATTTTTCAATTTTCAGCTTTTTTTAGTTTCAGTCGTTCATAAACTAAGTCAAAAACATTTCCTGAAAATATTTTGGCTGTATTTTCGAAATTCAGTGAAAAAATGCTATTTTTGAAAATTTCTGACTTTTTCACTTTTGCTCTTTATTTCAATGTAATGTGTGTTTTTATAAATGCCTGTAACTCCTGATATGACGCTTGAAAATTATGGAAAGCATATAATAACATTAATAGACAGGTTAAATTTTAATCATAACGAAAAAAAAAGATGGAACACTCTTTCAATAAATTGTAATTACGTAAATCGTTATCCTATTTTTTCAACTTTTGATCAAAGGGACAACTCTGTCCATACTGTCATACATGTCTTTTTTTACTTGTGATCCAATTTTTCATACTTTGCGTCAAAGTTGTATTTTTTTCATTTCATTAAATTCAGATATATATTTAAAGAGAAAAAATAAATATTAAATAATTATTTGAACATGTTTCTCTCGACAAATTGAGAAAAAATATTTCGTCTAACAAAATTGTCATGAATTATCTCCCTTGGTTTGCATACGCCATTTGCAATTTTGCACATTGTTGACATATGACGTTTGTTTACAACTAAAACAAGTTGTTACCGACAAATATGTTCTAGGAAACCATCGTATTTTGTGTGAATTTACAAGGTAAGTAAATTTAGTTTAATTAAGATTTATTTTACACCGGCATTTATATGTTTTGTTTCAAATCAGACGAAATTTGTGACGTAAAAGGACTCTGATAAAAGATGTTTATCAGAACGAGGAAAGAGATTTGGCTTCCTCATAAGTCTTGAAGCATGCATATGACCCAAAATTATGAAACTAGATTGATGTTCAATGACTGATTAGAGATCTTTACAGTGAACCTAAGCATTGAACATTGATTATTTGGGAGATTCACATGAGAACATAGGAAAAAATCTTGAGGTGTGAATATACTTGATCTCAACAAATTTATTTTTTCTGTCTTCATTTTTAAGACCTTGAGAGGCATTAGCCTGGTGAATTTAGGCAGATTTGTCACTACTGTTTATTATTACATGAACAAGCTGCTTGTTGCTTAGTGTTTTTGTTTGAGATGTAAATCATAGGCGGATCCAGGGGGGGGGGGCGGACCCGGTGTACGCCACCCCCCTAAAATTGCCCAAGCAAAGTTTTTTTCTATTATGAAATATGATATTTATAAGAAATATATATATACATGTCAAAAAAATAGCATACATTATAAAAAAATTCCTTTCATTATTGTAAGAGTTTAACATGATTCAGCGGCTTTTAGAAAACTATAGGATATAATTATCTAGATGCTTTATATTTATACTCAGGAAAAGGATAGTTGAGGATCTGAAAATATGCTAGCCTTTGAAATAACCAAATCTAAGGAATTTCCAGGGCCGCCGGTCACCTGGTCCTCTGGTCAGGGTTTTGCCCTGGACCATTCGAGGCCTTACGGCCCATTGGAACCCCATTTTAGGCTCCCTCTAACTAGAATTTTCCGCCCGCTCTAACCAGAAATTTTGGATCCGCCTATGTAAATCATGATATTATGTTAGATTTTTTTTTTTGGAGAATGGCTATATATTGGATTGTGTTTACCTTTAATTTAAACTTGCAAAATATGTATTAAGACTGCTTCATTATTGAACTAATAAGTCATATTCGTTTGCTATTTCAGGAAATAATGGTAAGAAAGGAAATAATAATATTTGCAAGCATCAAGGATCCTATATTAGAAGGATTCGTAACGGAAGGAAAGTAACGAAAGTTCCCGGTCGTCGCGAGACGATGCGAGAGCGCCATTCCGTCCCATTCACCATTTAACGAAAAGGCGAGCTATTTCTATCCACGAATAGCCACTTTAAACTAATCAATCGAAAGATGTTTTATGTACTCATTAAGAAAATTATGTCCAATAGTCATAAATAAGTTGGTCGTTTATGACTTAATTGTCCAATTTCGGTAAATTTCATGTTTATTCTAAGACAATAATTATCGACCCAAGCACGACACATGTGTGAAATGGCGACCAATCGAAAATGTATGCTGCATTGTAGCGCAGTATATGAGTGAAATGGTCACTAAATATGTGTTAAAGTTGGATTTGTCGATAGATCTGTGATGTTTGAATGGATTTGGTAACTTAATAAATTGAAATTAGCTAGCTTAGATAATCAATTTCATCTTCAAATATGGCCATTTTCGGCTAAAAACAACGATTTTCATGGATTGAAGTCCTTTACGGGCATTTTTATTAAGCAGTCTTCACATTCAACGCGCGTTTGAACAGCATTTTGTTTTTACTAATGTGGAAAAAATACATTGAAAAATGGTATCCAATAAACCTTTTCCTTGCATATGCTTGATTAAATCTAAAAATCAACTTTAAAACATCCCATTTTCTGGCTGATTTTTACATTGATTTTAGAACTATTGCACTTAATCATAGACCCAGTTAATGTAGTATCCTCAATTTAATGTGTTCTAATCCGCTATTTTGATAACTAAAAAGCGATCAGTTTATTGTGTTTTAAAGGATAATGACTAGTAGTCTATATTAGATGGCCCTTACTACTATCGTTATCGGGTCAGGCAAGTCGTAATTATGGCGGTCTCCTCAGTTATTATTCAGGTATTACGTTTTCTTGATTTTGCATGAACATTTGCTTACGCAAGTTACTTTAGGAGAGTTTGATACTATTTAGGACATTCGATTTCAATTTTTCTGATTACACGTATATTTATTGAGCAATTTACACGAACAAGACTCACTTGAACACAATTCGGACGTGGCTTAGTCTCGTTAGAATTTCGGATACTTTATTTAGTAAAATAAAAACCATGCAACTGAAAAAGGTACTGACTGTAATTCTTATACAATTATCCCTTGATTTAAGTCTGTGAAGTGAGAAATGCTCATTTGAAGGCATAATGATCCAATATCTAATTCATTAAATAGGCGCGGACATGATCATAGTTTGCCTGACGTACCTTTATCCGCCAAAGTACGACTGGGAACCAGACAAGAATCAAACCTGCATAAATTGACATGCAAACACTTCCTCATTACCATGCTTAAACTAAATCAATTACGTTTATTTGCTTATAATTTGCTACAATTTTCAAAAATGCATGTTACAAACTCGATAGCTACGGGTCGTAATTGCCAATTACGGGTCACGTGACAGATGCTTGTCTCTTTAATCCGGAGTGGTCTCAACAGGGTAAGAAATCAATATTAATGGACAAATGTCTTACATGACTTCACTATCATATAATCAAAATATTGCATTATTAAGGAATCATCTGTGTACTTTTGTAAAAAAGTGACCAGGAATTGTCAATAACTCGGAACTGTCGAGTTCACGGTACTCACAAAGATCAACTGCTATTAAGAATTTGTTACATTTTTAAAAAATTAGTCGTAATTGAGCAGGAAGAATTCCAAATAAAGAGACAACTTATATTCGCGATCGCGCCATTAATTGAACCTTTCGCCGATTACCGCCACTTTGGATTAAAAAAACTCGCTCTTTTCCCCAATTAATACACTTTACGATAAATTAGCAGACGAAACTGAAACGACAGTGAAAATCGATAAAATCTGGTTGAACGATAGGGCGTTACATATCCATCTAATATAGGATCCTTGCAAGCATCAACTATACAGTATCCATAGATCTGCTATAATGCTGATATAACAAATCATAGAAACAAGGTATGTTCTTCTACAAAAGCATGGGAAATCTCTTGGAAAAATTGTTTGAACCAGGGATTTTAAAATCATTGTAAAATGACAAAAATTGCTGAATCTAGCATCTTATTAATGAGTGTCATTATTTCTTGTGTGTTAGTTAAATCTGCATACTGCTCAGTCACCACAAGTTAAAACTATCATATGAAATTCAATTACCATGAATGTTTTTCCTACTAAGGCTACTATCAATAATATATTCTTCAAATCATATAAATAATGTTATTTTCTCTAGTTTGCTTTATTTACTGTGGTAAACATTTATCATTTTGTATGTTGCTATAAAATGAAATTTGTTTATTTCAGAATGACAACATCAGATGTCTCATAAAGTGTGTGTTAATGTTCTCAATGTTACTGGTTCTGAGACAGGAGAATAATGAACATTTTGTTACAAAAAGAACATTTTTAAGACATATACCATTACTTGATCCGCACAGATAACTTCATGACATACAGATAAATGTATAATCGACATTCATTATATTATGATCAACATGTGATTGTTGTTTTATTCTGTATGATCTGTAAGGATAAATAGTTATCATTATGTTAATTGAGTAGGTGGAGTCCCATGAACAGATGCTTTCAAAATATTTAATCATAACCATGGCAACCAAATCAAATTTTAAGTTTTGATATTGGAATACTGCTTTAAACTTGCACATTATAATTTAACTTGTCAAAAGTTATTTGGAAATTTTTGAACAAATAATAAAGTGTGGTGGTAAAGAATTTGCAATGTTAAATAAAGTGGGTGGGGTATGAATTTTACATCATTCATAGATTATAGCTTTGATTTTAGGTATGATATATCAATCTTTACTAACTGTTAATATTTTGATATTTAAATCTGATTAATATCCAGCTTTTAAATGGTGTAATTTCTTTGACTTTCAAGAATAGAATCAGAAAAAAAGAAAAATAACTGAAATTCATTAATTTTAATAAAATAATGCAATTGTTTCTTGACCGTTGCCATGGAAACCATCATTTAATGCATTACAACTTATGTAATAAAGTATGTTATCATATACAAATGTTGATTTATTGAAAAAATATTTGTTACTTAAAAAAACAAAAACATTTTAAAGTACATGTATTTGGCAAATTGCCAATTTTTTGGCAAATTGCCAATTTTTATAATTATTTTTCTTTCATCTCTTTGAGAGTTCCATCTTTTTTATTTTTATTTTTTGTTACACCATATTTGGACTTTACATTGCTAGTAATGTAATTCTATTTCATGCGTCATATTGGAAATTATGAGCATGGTCATATGCACAGTTTTCAAGGAATTTCAAAAATTGAAAATCATGGTGTTTTGAACTCAATTTTTTTTCTATGAACTTTAACCTGTGTCACTTGTGAATATTATGTTTTAATGGTTATTTGAATATATAATGATATAAACTTATGTTTGTTGTAATTCTTTCATCATTGTTTGCCCAGGAGATAGATGAAAATATGAAAAAAAACTTTTTTCCAAGTGCATTTCATGCTAAAAATGGCAAAAATACTAAATCGCGTTGCTATAGCAACCAAATGATGCAAATGAAATTCTAAACCTAATTTCTTCATATTTGCATCAATATGATCAACTGACAGCAAAATCATCAAATTCTGAGAGATAGCATGTAACACTGACTGCCTGATTTTTCGTGGACAGCCTCTTAAATTCATTATATTACAAAAATCATAATGCCAGAGACTGAAGTACGAGTATATAGTAATCGAAATAAATTAAGCATGAAATTAACTCCTGACATATAGATTGCTACTCTTTTGATCACTAACTATCGATTGAATTACTGTAAACTTATATTCTAAAACTTTAAGCTATAAATTATCGCTATGATTAATATACATTTTGTATCTGTAGGCCGACTGTTTGGTCTTAACATTTTTATTTACCCAATAATTTTCTTTATTATCAAGTGTAACCAATCATAAAATGGTGCCGCGTAACTTAGCTGGGGCAAGCTGAACTGTTTACTCACTTTTTGATAGTCAGGAAAGATTTTAATGATCGTAGAAGAGAAAAGACCAACTTCACTGTGGTGTTTGGTCCTGCGACGTGTATTGATAAGTATATTTTGGATTAAAGGGAAAATAAGTTATTAAAGAAATAAAATTAAACTGATGTTTAAGTTGACTAAATGTAATATTTTATTAAAAAAGAAAGAAATTACAGCAAAATGTGCGAGAACTAAGTGATAGACTGGTGATTTTATGGCGTTCAACACAATTTGAGCATGACATGTTTATTCGGATAGATTGATAATGCGTCTACGTCACAGATGTGGGCAAGCGCGGCCAGGCCTAAAGCCGCGAGTACGCGCACTGCGAGCAGACGTCACAGATGTGGGCAAGCGCGGCCAGGCCTAAAGCCGCGAGTACGCGCACTGCGGGCAGACACACAACAGTCTGTCTAAATAAGCAGTAGTCATGTGCAAATTGTGTTGACATTGGCAAGGCTCTCTATGCACTTCAGACTATCCGGCTCTCAAGTCTGCACTGCAATTCAGTTATTATATACAAAGCGAGGAAGCCAATGTTCTTCAATGTGGTTGAAAATTTACATAAAATAAATCGTGAGTATTCTTACTAATTAATAAATGACGGATTCTTTTCCGCCGTATTACATACACTTATCTTAGTATAACATAATTAAAGACAATATATTCATTCTTTAAACCAATTAATTATGTCTTATAATTACTTAACACGCTTGTATAAATTAATTTTCAAAAGTTAAGTCAGTATGTTACTATAAATACATTAAGAGAAATTCCAAATCAGAGTTTATATTTAGATAAAACATGATATAAATAGTACGAGTTGATATACAGGTCGTCAACGTAAACATTGAGTATATAAACATGGCCAGTTTAATAACACACCAATATTTAGGGGTGAATTATTTATATATATATATATCTTACAGTTTAGTTAGTTAACACTTGTTTTATAAACACATATTTATAAAACATTTACAAAGAAGATATACTATTAAAAATAAATGTTTAATATTAAAGTGGTGTGTTTAAATCATCAAAATGCTGTTCATGCATCAGCTTATTCACCTATTTAGTGGGGAAGTCCATTGAATAAAGTACAATAACACGCATGACCTTGAATACGACCTGTAAGTCGTCCACATAAACATTGCGTATATAAACAAAGCTAGTTTCGTTACACACCAATATTTAGGAGTGAATTATTTTTACAATTTTATAATTTAGTTACTTTACACTTATTTTATAAACATTTGATAAAATTAATTAAAATTAACCATGTGAATAAACATTATCTAAAGTAAATGATAAATATCAAATAAGTATGTTTAAATCAGTAAAATGCTGTTAATGTATCAGTTTATTCACCTATTAAGTGGGCAAGTTCATTGTTTAAAGTACAAAAACAAGCATGACCTAGAATACGACCTGTACAAGTCGTTATCTTTGCAATATACATTTGTAAATGTTATGGAAATAAATAAAACTATCTATCTACATTGGCAGTTCTAGCAGGTGATCAGGGGGGTCCACCCCACCCGTAATTTCAAAAATATAACTGTCCATGAGTGTACTTTTTAACTAGGCCATTATTAAGTAGCATAAAGCAATTTTTCTCAAGCTCGCTTCGCTCGCCTTTGTGATTAACATAGATAAAATATTAATGCAGTTTTTAATATGTTGCATTATTCGCAAAACGTGTATAATGTGGTTGTGATTCGAAAGTTGGGATCCCCATAGAAAAAGTTTGGACACCCCAGAAATAATCATTGGATCCATCCCTGATTATTTATTCATATTTCAAGTACGTATAGGTAAGTCGTGGTGAAACATTCACAGTCATGAACAACTGTAAGTAATGAATACTAAATATTATGCTTAATTATATATTTATCTATTTTTTAAGGAACAAACCAACTAATATTTCCCTCTTTAACATTAGTTAAGTTTAATCAAACCGGCTATGTTTATTAGGGGTGTAACGGTTTACCGATATACCGGTTAACATTGCATTACGAATTCGACGGTGGATAAACGGTTCGTTCATTTCATGAACCGTTGTTTTTTGCAGTTTTGTGCCATTTCTGATTGTTTTTATCAGAATCTGAAATTTAATTGTTAGGATAAATGTTAAAATATGTTAAAAACTTGAAAAGCACTCCAGACGAGCGGCTTAGGGATATTTTGAGGCCTGAGTTCTCCTCGAAAGTATGTTTCAAAAATGTATTTTACTTGGACACAAGTATGTTTGTAGAGATTCAGGTAGTCTCAAATAGATTTTATTTAGATGCATTAGGTGCTCTGGCCACAGCGTGACATATCGAGAGATCTAATGGATTAAATTTGTAAAAAATATAGCGCTAATAGGAGCATACTACATGAAACTCTTGGATGTCATGTTTCATGCTATGAATTTTTGCTTAATAATTCAGTGAATTTCTTTTAATGACGTTATAATGGATTGAAATAAAATTAAGTCAATTATGTAATAAAGTTCAATAAATTCTACAGGAAAGTTGATTAAAACCAATTAAATTATTTATTCCCAGTCCATAACCTGCCTATTCTAACCGGCCATATTCTGAAACAATCAAAATTAGTAAGACCACCTTTCTATGTCCAAGTTAATACATTATATCAGTGTGGGGAATCACGTGACAAAAACGACGACCCGTTTTACAAATTTAGATAAAAAGAAAATGAAAATTAAATTTATAAAAAATCGATTATTATCGGACCTAATGTGGTCTTAGCAGCACAAAATTCTCTTTCCAAGGCGGTGTACGTACTCCAGTGTATCAAAACAAAAGAAATGACCGCTAAACAAAAAAGGTAGGTATTTTAATATCTTCTTTGAATGGCTTCCTCTGATAAAAAAACTATGTACCAGAACACGTTACTCACTTTCTGGAACACGACAATACGTGGTTTATAGTATAAAGTCTAATAGTTTTGAAATTATGCGGAACCTAGGATTCGACTCGAGGAAATTCTCCCAACTATTCAATGATAGACTGGAGATTTTTTTGTATCAATTTTCAATTTTCTCCTAAAATTCATGTTTTTCTATGATCAGATTTTTAGCAATAGTTGTATTTTTTAATACAAAATCTGTCTAATTGCTGCCAGCATCTACCAGGAAACACAAAACTAAATTTTATTTAAAAAATGATAGACTGGAGTTACATAAAAGATGGATAGATGTGAGACCCATTCTTGTACATCTGATTATTATATTTTCTTGTTTCAGTATCCGTAGATGTTTTGGAAGACTTGTTTGATAATTTATAATTAAGATACAAAAAGAAATTGTGAAACGTAAGATTGTTTTACATGAGTCATAATTTTACACTAACTACAATGTAAGCTATTGTGATGGTCAATCCGGTGTCTGTTAATGCATGCGTAAGAGTGTGTGTGCATGCGTACAAAGTCTACAATTTATTAAATAGTCTAGTTAAATTAACATGCCGACAGTTACTAAACTTGGCTTGTATATTCACTTATAGGTCCTCTACCAAGTCTGCTCATTTATATTTATTTATTTATTGGAGTTAACGCCGTATCAACACAATTTAGGTCATTTCACGGCGTCCAGAGCCCCTAACCTAGCTTTCCTGGACCATTGTCTATAACCATTACTCACCTACCCTTC
This sequence comes from Mactra quadrangularis, assembly GCA_025267735.1. Classification (NCBI taxonomy): domain Eukaryota; kingdom Metazoa; phylum Mollusca; class Bivalvia; order Venerida; family Mactridae; genus Mactra; species Mactra quadrangularis. The sequence goes on from CM046303.1 coordinate 6,593,732, forward strand.
CACAAGGCCGGAAACTTCTCCATATTATCTAATCAATGGAGGAAAATTGACATTATTGTCAAATTTTCATGGAAGGGTATAACCTCCCCGGGTGGGATTCGAGCGCTACCAACTGCGCTATCGACCCGGGTTCCAAGTCTGCTCAAATTATGCACCTAGGATCAATATGCTCATAATCGGCTTCGATTTTACACTATGTTGAATATTGCATTTGATTCACTATTTCTGTATACATTGACTTTGTATGTAACTGTTCGCTGGGTTGTTTTTTTTCGTGACAAGCACCATACGTTTTGTTACACCCAAGTTACTTTTTATTGGGTTTAACGCCGTGTCAACACAACTTAGGTCATTTTACGGCATCCAACGCACCCCAATTACATATACGGTCGGACTTAAATCGGTCCTCAATCTGATCGGTTGTCATCGGTAACTGCATTTCAGACTTTATGAGTAACCGGGTATCGGCGATGGGGACCGGTGACAGATCGGTTGTTCGTTTTCCCCAGTTAAGAACGGAACAGACGAACACCAATTTAACACCTACGTCTCCGATTAGCCGCCGATTTTTCACTTATCACTTATCATATTTCGGCGGCTAATCGGAGACGTAGGTGTTAATCGATGCTTAATCGGTGTTTGTTGGTTCCGCTGTTAATGGGGAAAACGCACAACCGATCTTTCACCGGTCACCATGAGTAACTGGGCCCTAAGGACCCGATTACATGTACACATGGGGATCGGTGATAGATCGGTTGTTCGCTTATTTCCAGAAAAGAACGAAACCGACTAACAATCCACGTGATTATAATGTTAAAAATGCTACGGTGTCAAGAAGAAAATAGTAAAGAATCTGCAGCGACTCAGGCATTTAAAGAGCTGTATATAATTTGAGTCTTATTTCCATTATACTTATTCAAGGCTTAGCAGAAAACGGTGTACTACCTGATGCACATCTCCAACGCCAGTTTTATACTTTTTGCAAACTTCCTGGATAACCTCGGCGCTTGTCTGACACAAGAAACCATAATTATCAGGTGTTGTACAAAATTGGGCCTCCTGTATATCTATTATTTTTTTGTAACTCCAGTCTATCATTTTTAAATAAAATTAAGTTTTGTATAAAAAATCCTGGTAGATGCTGGCAGCAATTGTGTATACAAATATACAACTATTGCTAAAAAATAATCATCGTCTTAAACATGAACTTTAGGAGAAAATTGAAAATTGATATTAAAAAATATAAAGATCTAAAAAGTCTATCTTTTGAATAGTTGGGAGAATTTCATCGATTCGAATCCTTGGTTCCGCATATTTTCAAAACTATTAGACTTTATACTATAAATCACGTATCGTCGTGTTCCAGAAAGTGAGTAGCGTGTTCTGGTACATACATTTTCATCAGAGGAAGCCATGTAAAGAAGATATTTAAAAAAACTACCTTTTTGGTTTGGTGCCATTTTTTCTTGTTTTGATACACTGGAGTATGTTCACCCAACCCCACAACGATTCTAGTTTTCTAGATTATCTCGAGGTTTTGAATGAGTCGATAGATTGTTCGAATAACTTCAAGGTAATATAGCTAATATATAGCTACTATAGCTAAAAGTGACCTTGAATTAAAAGTAAATATATCAAGTCTATATGAGGTTTTATCATTCCCAGAGATGATTGTATCCTATCTTATTTTGAAAATGCCAAACAATATTCCAAAGCACATTAATTTGATGACTTTTTCCTTACATAAAGTATAGGAATGCTGATGATGTTGTGTGAGAAGATGTTGTTTAGAGAGAAGTTAGTACTCTCAATATATAGGGTTGTACATCAAATTGCTTTATAAAGATCAAGTTTCATTGTACAGTAAAGTTCCGCTGTTAAGACCAGCAAAAGAGGGAAAAGTCTTAATAGCGAAACGGTTTTATTATATAGACCATTTTGTTCACAGATTAAGCATTTAGGTCTTAAATTTTGTCAAAAATCACATGATTTTGAATTTACATAAAGTGGTCTTAATAGCGGAACTCTTCTGTATCCTTTGTGGTTATATGCGAGACATAAAGGGAGGAAGGCAAGCAGAGAAGGGGGCAGAGATGCTAGCAGGCAAACAGGCAAAGAGACAGGTATAGAGGCATGCAAGCGGACGGACGAACGGATGGACGATGGAACGAACATGAAGACAGACAGATACCACTATGAGCAAATGCTGTATAAATAGGGTTCAAAAGATCATGACTTTATTGAATAAATGCATTTATTGACAATAACAAAAACATCAAAGAAGTGTATACTTTGTTACATTTGTATATAGCAGATTGTTAGAATGTTATAAAGTCACGCATATTCACACATATCAGGCGATGTAATGTAAGGCTTAGGATTCTTATTGATAATATTTAGTGCACTCTTGCGTGTAGTTGATGAGGGTTGTTCAATTAGTTTCGGTACAAGTGTCGTATTTTTATCATTTGTAATACACTTTTCGATAACTTTTCTACGGAATTTGATATAAAGTTGTAAGATTAAACAAGTTTATAATATAATTAAGAAAAAGTTATATTGCTATGTCAATGATTAGATTTAGGGATGATCTGTAGGTTATAATTGTTTCCACAAAATATGAATGTTATCTCGACTGCTGAACTATCGATCACATTTTAGTATTGTGCTGCATGTTGCGACAACATTACATTGGGCTTATTTTTCCCTAAAACAGGCCCTGTATAAAAATGCATTTGTTTCTAACTTTGTGTTCAGTTCATTTTTTTATAAATTCATCAGTCCCGAAGTATTTTGATTGAAACCATATAGTTTGGGCAATCAGTAAAAACTGTGTGCCCTAAGAGCCATACATACTTTACAAATACAACATGGGGTCACGGCTTATAGATTATGTTATTGCAAAACTGGTGTATGTACATTCAATGCTTCATAGCTGTATCAAACAGTGAAAATCTTGATGGGTCTAAAAGTTGGGTGTGTATCAATTACACTTTTACCCTTGTCGTATAAAACATAGCGATGAATGCGTATTACTTATTAAACACTCCTCAAGATTTAAATTACATGTATGTATCTCACAAAGAGGATTTGTGATACATATTACAAGCATGCAAATATCAGACGTTCAAACGATCGTCAAGAGGATGAATTGATGTCTTTAAATGTATATATTATACATTATAAATAAATGTCTATGATTTACGTCTACAACAAAACGCTATATTAATCATATTTATGAAAAGCTTGGTGTCTGAACATACACACACAACCATATAATATCCGGAGAAACCATTTATATATTATAAGTATGACAGCAGGGTGTATCTGACACATCAGACATACAGTGCATATTCATTCTTGGTAAAATTGTCTTTTAACATTGTTATATAGAGACACTTTTTTGTAAATTCTTTGCACATAGAAAACAGAACCGGTTTATATGGTGCCAAATATAACTTTTAACAGTTTTATGTTTGTCTGAAATACGCAAGTAAGTCAGTAAACTTTACTGTTTACTGTGAATCGAGCCTAGTTTACCTCCTGACTTAAGGAAACATGACTAGTAATTATTCTATGCACTATTATCGTCCACATATTTGTCAAGAAAAAGAAATCCGTGAAAAGCGTGTGCTGGTTTGCCTATTTATATTTTGTTAGCGCTTAATTACGGAGAGTTTTTGCATCGTATTCCTCACACTTGTATGGATTGGTGGCAAGTTCGAACGCCTGAACTATGTCGAGCGATGTGTTTATGAATGAGATTTCCTCTAGAGAAGACTATGGTCCATATGCTCGAGGCTGTCGCACCATTAAGTACAGCACTTATATTTTATTATCTATGTCTAAATTCAAACAATTCAATATGATCTTAGGATTAAACAATATTTAAAAGAAATTCACAATAATTCCTCCATCTTACAATGATACACTCAGTACACTCTGGTCAATAAGCATGAATACAAAATACAAAAACATTACCAATACAAAAAATGACTGAATGAAACAGACATGTAGACTTCGTAGAAATGAATAAATTTACCAGAAAGACCGAAATCTGATATCAACCTAACATTTATATAAGTTATAATGTCAAGACATATACCTAGTTTGATCTATCTTTTTGTCTTATAAGTTATATTACCATTTTGTTGTGCCATTGTATTCTTTGTTTTGTTTGTTTTTAAGAATAATTACTTGACAATGGTTCATCTTTGACAAAGGACGACAATTCAATACGAACCATTAATCACTTTTCTGCTTATTGATTCATAATTGTAAATTGCAGTGTAGGTATCTTTTCTAGCTTTTTAATGTACTACAAGCTTTTTATGGGTAATTTTCTTAAACAGCATTAATAAAGAACCGAAAACTAATCAATGCATTTTCATTGTATGATATAACCCGTAGCAGCCGGTATTAAACCCGGAACCTCTGGATCGGAAAGTATTCACTCTACCAGTCTACGCCAAGGCTGTAATCTTTACCATAGCTATATACGGTCATTCAAAATTCAATATGTTCCTCTAATTGTTGATATACAGTGACAACTAAAGAACTCATTATGTAAGCAGCAATCTGTATATATTCGAATAATAAAGAATTTGTCTTGGAAAGAGAGGTCTTTTACCAATTCAATTCTTCAGCACGAACAGATTTAAAACCAAGATAGTAACAATTTGTATTCATGAGATTTTAGTATGACATCTACAATGTACACTGTGGCATACTGATGCATTTGCCATGATACATAATGAGCAATATAAAATGTAATAAGAGAAAAAATAAAATATTACATTGCAAAAATATCATGAAGTTCATAATGTTAGATGTTTATATTTTGTATTTGCAATGTAACGTCATATTCTTTTCATATCCACACTGTGTTACAATCTATGCATGGAATACACACCTCAATTTACCTAGGTGAAGCTACACCACTGTAGCGAGATAAATTTCGTCGTTCTACATAAATTTGATTCAAAAACTGATTGCGACTTTCTCTATTTGGAAGTTAAAACTACATTTCTAAGATTGAAAAGACAAAATTGTGATACATATGGCATAATGTAATACATTTCCTGATTGTTCCATCCAAATTCTGTAAGTAAGCGAGATTTATAAAGTAATAAGCACAGATTCCAATTTGAAACTAGCGTGACTCACGATGGCAATACCACGTGGCTATGACATCACACATGCAACAGAAGAAAAAAATGCAAAAATACGCATCGACTCAGAGATTTAAATAGCAATAAATATTTTGATTTTAGTCGGAATTACAAGATACCCACGCGAGGACAATCAAACAAATATCTACTATTTGTTGCGCATCAGAACTCAAACGCAAGTTATATACTTTTTGCTAGCACTCTGGAAAACCTACCAATATTTCTAAACGCAACTTTTTGAAGAAAAGTGCGACGACTTGACACTATATAGCGCAATAAAAAGAGAAGATGTGCGCACATACATGATCTATATTTAGAATAATACGATGTAGATACAGAGTTATACACTATGTTTAGTTTTAGTCCCAATTATCGTATTTGTAATTTATGGTTATATTCGAGCAACCCGCCCGGTTAGCAAATTCGGTAGCCCGCCTGACTTCTAATCTAGGAAGCCGGAGGGACTCTAAGTACCTTCGAGGTGTTAAGTTTTGAACCAATATCGACGGTCATTTCAACCTCCTTCCGCATCAAGTAGGTCAGTTTTCAGGTACTATTCACGGTACTTGCTTAGAAATAGTTAAACAGTTACACCTACGATCTACACCTTTCCAAAAACAATTGGTTTGACAACAGTCCGCAGCGATATGTCTTCTTCGAGTTGGTTTGTCTTTCATCATAATGCCAGTCAAAGCAACGAAATGTGCTGTCTTACACAGTTTCATATCATTCCCGTATAGTTTAAGGTCAAATGGAATTTTCCTTGACCGTACTTCTTTTCTAGTCTGTTTCAACAGTAGACATCATTGCAGAATGTGTTCTGGTGTCTATATGTCTGTGCCGGAGGGTGACATGTATTGTACGCGGTATAACACAAGATACATTTCTTTGCTTTAGTTATATTTGATATCATATTAACCCAGACCTTTAGAACTAGATTGATGTTACAGATTAACGTAACATTAATATTAACACAAAAAATATATACCAAAATAATGGCCCTGTTTACAACTGTCATGTATCAAAACTTAAAAAAATGGTATTCGCTCAGGTACGTTTTAGCAATAAATGGAATTTAATAACAATTGCGATTTTATTTCTTATTTATTGCCAATTAATTTGGCAAAGATACATACTCGTGATTTATATTAATTTTAGTATTTTGTTTTCCAGAAATTAATGTGAGATACGTTACTTATACTTTGTGAACAGCACGTAAGCATGATTCCTTGATAATGACTCTCTGATTTATATTAAGTTCTAGCGATTAAACACCGTTACATTTTGTTTTGTAGATGCTATAATAAAATAAATGATTATTTATAAGAAAATGGACTGAATTTGTTTGGTTCTGTAAACAACATAAATCACCAATTATTGTTATGTTAATAATTAGGTGGTGTTTTCATAATGACCTTGTTATTTGGCTGAAGATAGTCATATTAGCCTGAGGCCGCATTTCATGAAAACTATTTCATATATTAGTTTGAATCCAAGATATATTCAGCGAATCACAAATTGATTTCTATCTGAATATTTCAATTAAGCATTTTGACGAATACGTGTGATGTAAATAGATTGATTTTATGGCTAATCATCATTGACCTTCGTTCGTTGATGAAGATGGTGACTTTACGCTAGTTAATACTGGAACAGGATCTTTTGTGACTGTTTAGTTGTGAAGCGACAGTTTCTGTTTCAGTTGTCGCAAGTAAATATAGAATCGTTGAGCTTTTGTGCTTTGCGTATGGTCTTCTGCTTTTTTTGAGGGCGGGGGTTTCGCTGACCTGTCGAAGACTGTATGCCGGATTTCATAGCTTGTCTCAATTGAATGCGGTCTAACGATGTGCACTCTCTTGTGTCAATGTTTATACCGATGAAAGCAAGACTTCATTGCATGAATTTTATACGTAATGGTGGGACGGCCAGAAGGACGGTCGCCAAGCTCAAATTTCCCATATAGTAGGTATTTCGGTATGCGTCCATCGGATTCTTCGGATAGAATCTAGTTTAGTGGACCCCACCATTGCAAATGCTCGGACGTTGCGTTGTTTACAAATTTTGGACGCTATTTTGTTTTCACAGATGCAGTTTTTTATTCATTTCTTAAATGAATTGTTTTAAATAACTATTTTAAAATGCTTTTTGTTATCCATTTTTAATATCCGCGGGGGTGTGGGGCGGCAGCCCCCATAATAACAGAAACTTAGCGGATTTACCAGCTCATAGAAACAGCACGCTGCGCACGCATATTTATATTTACTTCCGGGTCCGCTAAACTAGATGTGTTCCAATTCTTCTTTAAACCTTTAAATCGTCTTTCAGATAAAATTGTTGGTAGTACGAATGTCTTTACTCTCTCGAGGACCTCAGAGTTTGTGATTTTGTCTTTCTAAGGAAAGGCTAGGGGTCTGCGTAGAAATCTGATGTGGGAAGCATTCAGCTTGGACTTTGTTTGGTATTCATAGTTCAGGTTTATGGCTAATAACATTTAAACAGGACCGTTCTGTTTTTAAGAAAAATGCTTTATTATATGCTTTTTAGTGGAATATATGTACCGGGATTTATCGGTGAAATAAAAATCGATATTCCACTGTTTTGAAACAATGAAACAAATTAGTTATAATTTTTCACTGTTTGGATGCGCCGTTTTGATAACATATCATACTTAAACTTTACAAATAGCCAGTTTGAAGCATATGATAAACAGAAAATTTGTTTATTTCAGTGTAAGATCTATTTATTTCACTCGATCTTACACCGAAATAAACAAATATCCTCTATATATTAAGGTTTAGCGGATAATTCCTTTTATATTCTTTCGTTTGAGGTCAAAATGATAATATAGAAGATCACGCCATTTTCATCACAAATGAATGTAAAATTCTAAACGGTCGTAACTCAATGTGACAAATAGTGAGTTACGACTGTTTTACCCTAAGCCCGCGATTAATACATACGACGATACGATCCTTTGGTAATTGTGGTATTTACTTTCTACGAAACTCCAACCATTGTTAAATAGGTCATGCAAGAAATATAATACCACAAGTATAATAATAGCAATATACGGAGAAACTCATTTTATATAATACTAGATGTGTGTTATCTAAGATACACGTATTGTAAAAAATTCTAGAGATATAATTATTAAGAAACTGTATGTGACACCTGCTCTTGAAAAAAATCTCTTTGGGTTTACGTCAACAAAGAAAAGATATTCGTCAATAATAATACATTTGCCTACGCACAAGGAATAAAATGTTTACCCCAAAAGACAAGGTAATTATTTTAGCTGCTAGGCGCCAAGAACAAACAAAACAAGAAGTTTCTAATTATCTCATTCATAAGCATTTGAAATTTACCATGTAAATCGGTTAGTTTCATTGGGCGTTCATGTACTCTATACCTTAACAAATACAATGTTCTTGCTTCTCTTTCGATACGGAGCCAACAACTTCTCCGTAAACAGAGGGATACTTTTACCGAATGTCCATGGAAAATATTACCTGTCTCAACATTCGGAACACCTCGACCTTTCATGAATGAATAATCTAGGAAGGATTCGTGGGGGTCTACCCTGGCGGTTTGGGAGTTTACTACCTACGCGAGGCGAAGCACATAACGGTTATGCAAAATAGTTCTTGTAGTATATACACAGATGTTTGTCAAGACGTATTGCTATGTTATATATTGAACCAAATATTGTTCAGCGATATCATTGACATAGGTAATTACAAATTTACGGACTAAAAACGAAACATCACTCATCGCCTAAAAGATCTCGTATTTGTTTACTTCAACATCGGTAGTTTCAAATTGGCGCCAAATATGTCCGAGGTTATTCGTAACGAATGGCCGAGGAGTTCCGAATAAACATGCGAAACAAAATATATTCCACTGAAAGGTACTTATTCACATTTATCATTTTATCCAGGGAAATAGGGTTATCAGTGAAAGAGAATCAGGGTGTTGAAAATCTCTGTGATGAATGCTTAAAAACGTTATCTCTACATAACCAAAACGGCAGTAAAGCGCATGCTGTATTGCAAAAACAATATCAAAGTAAAACGACGTATACCCTGTATCTCTTGGCAAGAAACCGTTAAGATGGGATATCGATAGAAAATGGAAGAACTTATTTTTAAAATTTATTATTATTATTATTGTGTCTACCATTTGTTGTGGTACGAAAAGAAATCTGGCATAATTCTTCAACATCTTTGCTGATGATAGTTCTGGCTTTTAAGACTATAACATTTGTTTTTACATTTTTAACATTTCGTTTTTTCATCTGATGGGGTCATTAATAGTATTGACACGGATTCGCTGCAAATCTTTAGCTACGCTTAGGAATTCGCCGAGTTGAAATGATAGTCCCAAACTACTACATGGGAGCGGCCTATGATAGTATGTTATTAATATTAGAAGTAATTTTAGTTTTATATCCAATCGTCAATGACTTTTCTGTTCCTGTTGTACCTAGCTAAAAATCCCCACCCACCGCGAACACATTAGTTATAATTCACAACACAACTTTCTCATCATTATAAAATTGTAACATAAATTAAAAGATTAAATATATGTGCTATAAACAGTACATACATATCAAACATGATTGATCTGAGAATTTCCCTTTATCCTCGTCAATTCTAGGGAATATTTCGTGCTTAGAACCGAGTTAAAACAAGTTTAGTTTTGTTTTTTATTTCGGTTAACTAATTTTAATGGGTTTTTTACAGTAATGTTTTGCTTGGGGCTCGAGGCGAATGGTTAAGATGATACTCAAGAACTGTGGTACTCGTTTTATCATGTACAAGCATATTTGGAAATTTTGACCATAAATTGGATGAAAAAATCTCTAGGGGATTCGTTTGGGTCCTCTGAGAAATTTTGGTCTTACTACATATGCAAGGCGAAGCATGTAACTGTACGCAATACAGTTCTTGGCTTAATCACGCATGGCTCATTCTGTACACAAACGGTCTGACTGACCTTTGTACGGAGACGTCGAGCATCATTGGTAAAAATGTTTATTTACTTGAAAACACGTGGCAATGTTTACTCTCTAATAATTTCCCCCTTCAAGTATACTGAACAAATAGAGTATGTATTTTGTGTCTACTCAATAAAATTTCACTATCTAACCAATTATCCTCATTAAATAAACTTTTTAACCGGTAGTTAAACTTCCATCATAACGTGTTTACATCTGTCATTCTTTACACAGACATTTGAAACCGAAAGTAGAATACACGTTTTAACTATGCATCTATACCTTTACAGGTTTAAAAGTACTTTTTATCTATGGATTTATATTCCTGTAGCTATATGTGATCATTTATTTTACATTTTAACAATGATTTTGTCAAAAAACGAAAAATCCAACGATTTTGTCTTCATGCGCCGCACTATATTCTGTTGCGTACCAAAACGCCGAATTCTGGGAAGCGTTGTGCGTCTTAGTAAGAGGTGATATCTTCACCTTCTATTTATAGAATGGGTGTGGCTTTGTAAAGATATTCTTTTACGTGATATATGTGACTAAATATTGTTAAGCGATATCACTGATTCGTTTATTTCAAATTTATTAACTACAAACGAGCCATTAATCATCGCCTAAACAATCGTTGATTTGTGTATTTCAACACCGGTGAAAATATTTTGTTGAGGCATGTGACGAAAAGGTAGTTCCAAAAAATGGCATCTTAATATGTCCTTGATTATTCATTGTAGATGATCGAAGAAGTTCCAAATAATATCAGTCTATTCGAAATTTAAAATTAGAATACGCATGCGTACGAAGAACACTTACAATGCATGCCAACAAAAGCAGAGAAGATTCCAAACTTGCCGGCTGATTCCAGAACGTCATGTCATTTCATGCTAATGTACGCGTTGTGATCTTTTTTGTACGATCATCATGGCGATTGTCTTAATAATTCTTTCATTATGTAATAATGTTAATAAGTTCGAGTTTAACTAGATCTTATTTCCCATATTGTCGCTTTGTACGCCTTAATTTGATTGTGATTAACAGTTCCAGTTAAATGCATTCGTATGTATTATGTATAAAGTTTAGAATAAAGATAAGTGTTATTCCAATTTCTTTCATGCTTTTCGGTGGACTGCTATGTTAATCGATGAAAATAAACGATGAAAAATAGCTATGCCACTCGTGAAAATATGTTTTTTGAGCTCAATCGGTGAAATATAAATCGATCTTACACAGTTTTCGACAAATATTCTCTATGTATTATATGGAATATTGAGATCTTTAAGACAATTTTCATTAATGGAATTTGTAAACATGAACGGTCGTTTAAAATGAACATTCATTGTAAAACATTTTTTATGCAAACAAAAATAAGAATACATTGCAAACAGCACTCAATTTAGGGGGGGGGGAAAGCTTGTACATACACCATCAATGTGACATATTAATTCATTGGGTCGATGAAATTACCAGTTTTATCGACTAGAATACAATTTTCCCATCCCCTATGTCAAATATAAAAATTGGTTATGATTAATACAAGTCAGAATAACTGTCCTTTCTGTTAATAAACTTTTGACGTCTCAGACAGACAAACAACCACATTGTGACAAGTCAATTGTTTCATTATTAGTTCCACAGGAGCATAAATTCGTCATTTAGCGGGCGTTGCGATAAAAGTCTCATTTTGATACCAACAGCTCTCCATTTAATTGTCCGTCATTTTTGTACAATATCAGAAAACGTTCGTCTTTGAGAATTGTCATTGTTCAGTCATTGCTTTGATAGAAAGTTTTGATAGCCCTTGGGATAAGATGTTAAAACTATACCGCTAATGGCAATATTAAGGTACTAGTTCACAGATTTGGTTATGATTTTTCTATATTTTCAAAATACCCATTCTGTGTTTGTAATTGTGTCAAAAATAATTCGTAATATTTTAAGACAAACTGACCTATAGATTGCCAGAAATATACAATAAAAGTCACAAATATGCACTAAAATTGTCTATACCGTGACATACGGGGTAGATTTTTACTTCTTAAAACACTATCTTTTGTAGTATTTCAATTTGCACTATAATTGGCATTATCAAAACACTAAATTTCTGCTTTAAAAATGTTTCCATACAATTTTGATAAATTTTGAAAAAGTTGATATTTAAATTGAAATCTGTGAATGAGTATCTTTACATTAAACAGTATTGTGAAAATAACGACTCTGTATTCACTGCGTTTATACATTTTTATTTTATTACTTACGCAAGTGGTTTGATAATATATAAAACAACGAAAGGCAGTGTCCAATCTCCGTAAATAGATATCCTGTAGAGTATTGTCGTACAGGATATCTACTGTCTCCGTGGAATGTCACGTCGAGATGACCTTTATGTCGACTAATCAATGCGTAGCTTTCATCTAGATGAAACACTATTAATAACGTTTTGATGTCGTAATTTCTATTTTTAGAGCAAGGTTTGCAAACTAATTAAACAGCGGTATTATTCACAAGCTGCGATTGGACGGCTCATTTCAAATTGCGTGACGTAGACGACGTAAACAAGTTACGTATCATAACAATTTATTATGATGAGAAAAGGTCACCTGAACGTGACCCTCGTTTGAAAAAGGCCAGATTGAAATTAGCGAATAGGCGAGCGGAAAATTTTAGATTGGGTTTTAATCAGATTCACTAGTGTCGGGATTAATGATAAACTTACCCAGTGATTTGACTGTAAGACTAAAGTACGACAGGGTAATAATCCTAATAATAATAGTCACCAACTTTATTTTCAAACTTTATATTTATTTAGTGAAAGAAGTGAAGAATGACCTTGACCTTGGGATTAATATTAGTACGGGAAAGTTGTCGATGTTATTGTTTGTCTTTGTTTTTATTGCAAAAAAAGTCTGATTTACAAAGATGCTAGACACTATGCGTAAGTGGTGTAAACAATGGAGAGTTTTAATTAACACTGAAAAGTCGAAGTGCATATAATTATTTTCAAAAGACTCAAACACAACAAAGAGACCAGTTATCAAAAATTGGAGATATTGTACTTGAATTAGTGCCAACTTATAAATATATCGGTATTTTATTCAATTTAATGGTTACTTCACACCCAATGCTGACATTTTAGCAGAAAGTGCCGGTCGTGCTCTGGGACAAGTCATATCAAGAATTCATATTATGAAAGATTTTAGCATTAAACATATAAAACACTGTATGATCCTTGTGTGGTACATGCGAAAGAATATGGCGCTAGTGTGTGAGGATACCGCAAGTACCAATCAATTGACAACAAACAAAACAGAGCTATTCGTAATTTTCTCGTAGTCCATAGATTTGCGATATGGGATGGTTACCGGTACAATACAGACGACGGATATCGATACTACGCTTGTCTATTACCAGTACTCATTACCCTTCCACAACTTCTTCATATACCTTACTGATAATAGAAAATTGTCTTTATAGTTATTTGAATCAGTAATCCCTTCGGAAAACTAGTTACGAAATCCCGGTAAAGTAACAAACGCGCTCCGACCAGGTAATAAATGATCTGGTCCCAGTTTCACGAAAAAACTCAACTTTGTACTCAAACTCAATCTCATGTTTTGATTATTAATTTTACTTATGTAATCATTGTTACAACAAAATTAGTATCATTTGAAACCCAAATAGTGATTTAAAAGTAATTATTTATAAAATAAACTGACAATCATTTGTGGATAAGGTTTTAATTAAATTGCATTGATTTGAGTCCGTTAATGAACTGTAAAGTTTATTTGCTAGTGAAAATTGAACTGTAGGTTTTAAGTTCATAATCAAACCAATGATATTTTATAATGAAATGTCTTAAAATTTTCATTATCATAATTATCTAATAAAAGTCATTCAAACTTCATTTAAATACTATTTAGAGACCAAACATACTTGAGTCTGTTATTGAGTTCGTTCTTTAGTTTGTTCGTGAAACTGGGACCTGTTCAAAGGCTTTAATCTCTATACTATATAGGTTTGCATTCATATTTTTAAACAAGTTGTCCAAAAAGGTCACATGGCTATCTCTCAACATTAGGATTGTATAACACTAGATTGTAACACTAATTAGCATTAAATAATAATACAAGAAACATACAAGCCATTAAAGATGTCATAGGGAAGCATATTTGTACTCATACCATGATAAGATCATATCTCAGAGGTGATTCGATTTCAACACGTTTCGTTCAAATAATAGCCCGGGTGACTGGAGCCTTTTGACAAATGTCTATCAACAGAAGTTGAGGCCTTGTTAGTGCGATATTAATTTAATGTTTCTAATAATAATCTATAAAAGCTTCATAAAATAAATGCAACTATACAAAAATCGCCAATACAGTTGCCTTAATAATTCACATTAAAGATCATCTGGCCTACGTACGAAACTGTACGCTTGATCACTAAATAAAGAACACATTCAAGATCTTTGCGGGTTATTGATTTGATGTTACATTGCCTAAAACTGAATATAATGTAACTCTTAGACAATAATATACTTCAAAGGTACACTAGTAATATTAACTATTAGCCGCATTTTTATGAATCGATCTAGAAACATTCTTTAGTGAGTAGTCTTCGGGTTTCTCACCATAAACAACAGTTTACTATTGTCATCAGACTAGCAAGTCTAACGGCAAAATTAGAATAAATTCGGTTCAAGAGCATAACATTTAATTATTAGTTAAAATAAAATGGCTAAAACATCTTTTTTGTTGTGTATATGTGATAGGTTACTGTTGGCTATAAGAATCAAAGCACTGAATGTACTGACTGTAATAATCATTGGAAAGTCTGTTACATTTATGACAACCATTGCTGGTAAATACCAGGGTCTTTCAAAAAGGATGGTCTGAAAACACGCTATGTAAACACTACACGCCCCGATTAAAGTTGTGTCGCTATCGATTTATAATATCAAATGCTGAATTGAGTAAACTCACCACTGTAATCGCATTATCTGATTATTAATTTTATCTGATTAATAATTACTGGTCACAACATTCGTTGAGACTTGATATTAATCATTATTCTCTGCTCAGCCGTGTGTTATTACTTTTACCACAGGAAATCGTGTTCTGTTCCCTGGCTGTGTCTATCCAATAATGCATTTTGTAAAGCCAATTAATGTTATTAACACATTAACTATTGAGATTTGAACGAGGTACCATAGCTGGTTCAGTTCCCAATTTAACCTTTTCTTGATTTGTACTTTTAAAAGTGTTTAGCAGGCAATACATATGTTATAAATCGAGGCGTGAGTACGAATTCCGATTACCGAACACAGGAGTGTACGGTGACTGTACTTGGAACAAGTCTGTTATTATTCTTTATTGAAAATTCACACAAGGTAAATTGTGAGCTAGTACGTAGGGAAGATTGCAAAATGATGGACTGTATTCAATATGACAAAGAATGTCGAACATGGTAGTTGTTATTGTAAACACCCCGTAGCTATTTTATCATTATTTTATTCATTATATTATAAAAACCATAAATCAAGCATGAAATTAACTCCTGACAATTAGATTGCTACTCTTTTGATCACTAACTACCGATTGAATAAGTGTAAACTTGTATTCTAAAACTTTAAGCGATAAATTATCCTTTTATTTATGTACATTTTGTATTTGTGAACCGACTGCTTGGTCTTTACATTTTTATTGATCCAATACTTTTCTTGATCATCAAGTGTAACCAATCATAAAATGGCGCCACTTAACTTAGCCTATTTATATGAAACAGTGGCCAGTTGAACTACTTACTCTCTTTTTGAGGCGCCGCGTAACTTAGCTTATATATATGAAACAGGGACCAGTTGAACTACTTACTCACTTTTTGTGGCGCCGGATAAGTTAGCCTATATACATAATACAGGGGCCAGTTGAACTACTTACTCACTTTTTGTGGTGCCGCGTAACTTAACCTATATACGTAAAACAGGGGCCAGTTGAACTACTTACTCACTTTTTGATAGTAAGATTTTAAATAATCGTTGAAAAAAAATGCCAACTTTACTACGGTGTTTGGACCTGAATCGGGTATTGAATAGTATGTTTTGGATTAAACGAATAAAGACCGCAAAATGTGCGAGAACTAAGTGATAGATTGGTATTTTACAGCGTTCAACACAATTCGCGCATGAAATGATTGGTTGCCTGGATTGATATTGTGTTTGCATCACAGATGTGCACAAGCGCGACCAGGCCTACGTCGCGTAGGCGCGCACTGCAAGCGGACACACACCAGTCTGGGCATCTAAGCAGTTATGCGCAAAATGGGTTGACAGTGACATGGCTCTATACACATAAAACTATCCGGCTCTCTATAATGCGCAACAATAAAGTTATTAAATACAAAGCGAGGAAGCTTGTATTTTTCGATGTGGTAAATAATTTACATAATATTTACTTACCTAATTTCTACGACGTTCTATATAGCAGTTTCATTGCCGCCTTATTGTATACAATAAGCATATGATAACTTTAATAAGGACGATCTAAGCATTATTTGAACCATTTAATTATGTCTTATAATTGTTATACACGCTTACATGAAACATTTCTTTTTCAAAACATTAATAAACATGTTACTATAAATACATTAAGGGAAATCCCAAAGCAGAGTTTATATTTAGATCAAACATAAAATAAATAGTACGAGCTGATTTGAGTCGTTATCTTAACAATACATTGTACATTTGTATATTCAAACATACACCTTCATATAATGCGTACAGATATTTTGTTTAATTGCACAGCGATCGGCACGATCTCAAATCAAAAACACTTTACAAACAAAAATGGTATATTACTAATACCCCCGTTACACTAAACTCGTTCTCACTACGTTCTGAAAATTTGGACCGAACTAGCTCCAGCTGTGTGCAAACGGACTGGACGTAGTTGCAACTTTCTACGGTCTGTGTTCGAACTTTATGGACGAGCTCGGGTGGGGTTGAACGGGAATGGGGTTTCAGAACTTTGAGTCGACTCAACATTTTTTGCGGCCACCCCGTTCTGCAATTAGACTAAGTGACAACGTACTGACAACGGAAAGGACGTACTGCGAAAGGAATTGCCGTACTAGCATCGTACTCGAGACGTGCCTTGTCGTACACAGACTTAACTTGACTTAGTTACGTCCATAGTGCGTTGTTATCCCGTCTGAATGCACAAAAACAAAATAAGAAATTCTGAACCAGTTTGCAACACGTTTACACAGAATTCTTTAAGTTCGCAGTTGGTTCTCGGTACGTTCTACTCGTTTTTAGTAAGTCTATTGCGTTCGTATGCAGTTCGTACCACGTCCATAACGTCTACAGTACGATCTGACAAGGTTTAATATAAATACAGATCATTTCTCACCAAGTTATCATCTGGGCCCAAGCTCTTAGCCTAGAACCATGGAAGTCGTTAATTCTTTGAATCTTGGCTTTGTATTCTTTTTATAGAAGCGGAGCAAGAATACAATTACATGGTAGAGGAGAATCATCCTCTTTTTTATTGACTGGCTCTGGAGTCTTAGTATCTTGGAAAGTATTCACTCTACCAGTCTACGCCAAGGCTATTATCTTTACCATAGCTATATACGGTCATTCAAAATTCAATATGTTCCTCTAATTGTTGATATACAGTGACAACTAAAGAACTCATTATGTAAGCGGCAATCTGTATATATTCGAATAATAAAGAATTTGTCTTGGAAAAAGAGGGCTTTTACCGATACAATTCTTCAGCAAGAGCAGATTTAAAACCAAGATAATAACAATTTGTATTCATGAGATTTTAGTATGATATCTACAATGTACACTGTGGCATATTGCGGCATTTGCCATGATACATTATGATCAATATAAAAATGTAATAAGAGAAAAAATATAATATTACATTGCAAAAATATCATGAAGTTCATAATGTTAGATGTTGATATTTTGTATTTATAATGTAACGTCCTATTCTTTTCATATCCACACCGTGTCCAAATCTATGCATGGAATACATACCTCAATTTACCAAGGTGAAGCTACACTACTGTAGCGAGATAAATATCGTCGGTCTACATAACTGATTCAAAAACTGATTACGACTTTCTCTATTTGGAAGTTAAAACTACATTTCTAAGGTTGAAAAGACAAAATTGTGATAAATATGGCATAATATAATACATTTCCTGATTGTTCCATCCAAATTCTGTAAGTAAGCGAGATTTATAAAGTAATAAGCACAGATTCCAATTTGAAACGAGCGTGACTCATGATGGCAATACCACGTGGCTATGACCTCACACATGCAACAGAAGAAAAAATGCAAAAAATACGCATCGACTCAGAGATTTTAATAGCAATAAATGTTTTGATTTTAGTCGGAATTACAAGATACCCACGCAGGATAAGCAAACAAATATCTACTATTTGTTGCACATCAGAACTCAAACGCAAGTTTTATACCTTTAGCTAGCATTCTGGAAAACCTAGCAATATTTCTAAACTCAACTTTTTGAAGGAAATGGCGACGACTTGACACAATATATATCGCCATTAAAAGAGAAGATATGCGTATATACATTATCTATATTTAGAATAATATGATGAAGATAAAGAGTTATACACTATGTTTAGTTCTACTCCCAATTATCGTATTTGTAATTTATGGTAATATTCGAGCAACCCGCCCGGTTAGCAAATTCGGTAGCCCGCCTGACTTCTAATCTAGCAAGCCGGATGAACTCTGAGTACCTTCGAGGTGTTAAGTTTTGAACCAATACCGACGGTCATTTCAACCTCCTTCCGCATCAAGTAGGTCAGTTGCCAGTTACTATTCACTGTATTCGCTTAGAAATAATTGAACGGTTAGTTCCAGAGATCTATACCTTTCCAAGAACAATGGGTTAGTAAAAAGGCAGCGGCGATATATCTTTTTCGAGTTTGTTTGTCTTTCACCATAATGCCAGACAAAACAACGATTTGCACTGTCTTTTGCAGTTCCTTATCATTTCCGTAAAGTTAAAGGTCAAATGGAATTTTCCTTGACCATACGTCTTGTCTAGTTCGTTTCAATAGTAGACATCATTGCAGAATGTGATTTGGTCCCAGTTTCACTAACAAACGTAAGTACGAACTCAATAACAGACTCAAATGTTTTTGGTCTCTTAATAGCATGTAAATGTAGTTGGCTGTTATCAGATGATCATAGTAATGAAAATAAATATAATGTATCAACATAAAATATCATGGGTTTGATTATAATGTTAAAGCCACAAACGCAATTTTTACTTGAGACTAAACTCAACAACTCATTTAACAGACTCAAATCAACACAATTCAATTAAATCTTATCCAAACATGTAATTCATTTTATATAATATAGCTTTAAACTCGCTATTATGGTTTCTATTGATACAACATTTGTTGTAAGATAGATTAAATAAGTAAAAATAATTATCAAACTATAAGATTGAGCTTGAGTACAAAGTAGAGTTTTTTTTGTGAAACTGGGGCCTGGTGTCTATATGTCTGTGCTAGAGGGCGATATGCCTTATACGCGGTATAACGCAAACTACATTACATTGCTTTAGTTATATTTAATATCATATTGACCTTAACCTTAAGAACAAGTATATTCCCCTGTTGTTACAGATTAAGGTAAGGTCATGCCAAATTGGAATTATGTTAAGCGTCAACTCAAATTAGACAAACCTAGGTACCTATTCACAAAAAACAATGGTCTGAATTAAACATAAAATGAGTTTTTTTACGTAAAATATATATATTGTATTAATGTTGCAGTTATGATAAATTGCTTA
Organism: Mactra quadrangularis; assembly: GCA_025267735.1. Classification (NCBI taxonomy): domain Eukaryota; kingdom Metazoa; phylum Mollusca; class Bivalvia; order Venerida; family Mactridae; genus Mactra; species Mactra quadrangularis. Next base: position 6,613,745 of record CM046303.1, read on the forward strand.
AGATGAATAACGTCGTTGCCGAACACACTTTTCCCTGAATTAAATTGTCGTATCGAATTCTGGAACATCGGAATTATTTAAGAAAATTTTACCAACAATTTTGTTTTTTATTTTGATTCAGGACTCTAAAACCTACGCGCACGCGGACGCTTAACACAATTCCGATATGGCACGACCTAACATTAATATTTAATACAAAAATGTCATTATAATGGCCCTGTTTATAACTATGTAACAAAACTTCAAAAAACGGTATTGCTCAAGTACGTTTAAGCAATAAATGGAATTTAATAACAATTGCGATTTTATTTCTTATTTATTGCCAATTAATTTGGCAAAGATACATACTCGTGATTTATATTAATTTTAGTATTTTGTTTTCCAGAAATTGATGTGAGATACGTTACTTATACTTTGTGAACAGCACGTAAGCATGATTCCTTGATAATTACTCTCTGATTTATATTAAGTTCTAGCGATTAAACTCCATTACATTTTGTTTTGTAGATGCTATAATAAAATAAATGATTATTTATATGATTATGGACTGAATTTGTTTGGTTCTGTAAAAATCATATTAATCACCAATTATTGGTATGTTAATAATTAGGTGGTGTTTTCATAATGGCCTTGTTATTTGGCTGAAGATAGTCATATTAGCCTGAGGCCGCAGTCTATGAAAACTATTTCATATATTAGTTTGAATCCAAGATATATTCAGCGAATCACAAATTGATTTCTATCTGAATATTTCAATTAAGCATTTTGACGAATACGTGTGATGTAAATAGATTGATTTTATGGCTAATCATCATTGACCTTCGTTCGTTGATGAGGATGATGAATTTGCGCTAGTTAATACTGGAACAGGATCTTTTGTGACTGTTTAGTTCTGAAGCGACAGTTTCTGTTTCAGTTGTCGCAAGTAAATAAAGAATCGTTGAGCTTTTGTGCTTTGCGTATGGTCTTCTGCTTTTTTTGAGGGGGGGGGGGGGTCGCTGACCTGTCGAAGACTGTATGCCGGATTTCATAGCTTGTCTCAATTGAATGCGGTCAAACGATGTACGCTCTCTTGTGTCAATGTTTATACCGATGAAAGCAAGACTTCATTGCATGAATTTTTATTGGTGATGGTGGGACGGCCAGAAAGACGGTCGCCAAGCTCAAGTTTTCCATATAGTAGGTATTTTGGTATGCGTCCAGCGCATTCTTCGGATAGAATCTAGTTTAGCGGATCCCACTATTGCGCATGCTCGGACGTTGCGTTGTTTACAAATTTTGGACGCTATTTTGTTTTTACAGATGCAGTTTTTATTCATTTCTTAAATGAATTATTTTAAATAACTATTTTAAGATGCTTTTTGTTATCCATTTTTAATATCCGCGGGTGTGTGGGGGCGGCCGCCCCCATAATAACTGAAAATTAGCGACATTTACCAGCTTATAGAAACAGCACGCTGCGAACGCATATTTATATTTTCTTCCGGGTCCTCTAACATAGATGTGTCTCGTACTTTTCTTAAAAACAGAATGGTCCTGTTTAAGTGTTATTTGCCATGAAACCTGGACAATGAATTCCGGACAAAGGCCAAGCTGAATGCGTCCCACATCAGATTTGAAGACATTCATTATACCAACAATTGTATAAATAAACTAGATGTGTTCCAATTCTTCTATAGCCCTCTAAATCGTCTTTCAAATACAATTGTTGGTATAATGAATGTCTTTACTCTCTTGAGGACCTCATAGTTTGTGATTTTGTCTTTCTAAGAAAAATCTAGGGGTCTGCGTAGGAATCTGATGTGGGACGCATTCAGCTTGGACTTTGTCCGGAATTCATTGTCCAGGTTTTATGGCTAATAACACTTAAACAGGATCGTTCTGTTTTTAAGAAAATACTTTACTGTATATGCTTTTCAGTGGAATACCGGGATTTATCGGTGGAATAAAAATCGATATGCCATTGTTTTGAAACAATGAAAATAAATAAGTTGTTTTCACTGTTTGGATGCGCCGTTTTGATAACATATCATACTTAAACTTTACAAATAGCCAGTTTGAAGCATATGATAAACAGAAAATTTGTTTATTTCAGTGTATGATCTATTTATTTCACTCGATCTTACACCGAAATAAACAAATATCCTCTATATATTAAGGTTTAGCGGATAATTCCTCTTGTATTCTTTCGCTTGAGGTCATAATGATAATATAGAAGATCACGCCATTTTCATCACAAATGAATGTAAAAATCTATACGGTCGTAACTCAATGTGACAAATAGTGAGTTACGACTGTTTTACCCTAAGCCCGCGATTAATACATACGACGATACGTTCCTTTGGTAATTGTAGTATTTACTTTCTACAAAACTCCAACCATTGTTAAATAGGTCATGCAAGAAATATAATACCACAAGTATAATAATAGCAATATACGGAGAAACTCATTTTATATAATGTTAGATGTGTGTTATCTAAGATAGACGTATTGTAAAAAAATCTAGAGATATAATTATTAAGAAACTGTAAATGACACCTGCTGTCGAAAAAAATCTCTTCGGGTTTACGTCAACAAAGAAAGGGTGTTCATCAATAATAATACATTTGCCTACGCACAAGGAATAAAATATTTACCCCAAAAGACAAGGTAATTATTTTAGCTGCTAGGCGTCAAGAACAAACAAAACAAGAAGTTTCCAATTATCTCATCCATAATCATTTGAAATTTACTATGTAAATCGGTAAGTTTCATTGGGCGTTCATGTACTCTATACCTTAACAAATACAATGTTCTTGCTTCTCTTTCGATACGGAGCCAACAACTTCTCCATAAACAGAGGGATACTGTTACCGATTGTCCATGGAAATGATTACCTGTCTCAACATTCGGAACACCTCGACCTTTCATGAATAAATAATCTCGGAAGGATTCGTTGGGGGTCTACCCTGACGGTTTGGATTTTACTACCTACGCGAGGCGAAGCACATAACAGTTATGCAAAATAGTTCTTGTAGTATATACACAGATTTTTGCCCAAACTTATTTCTATGTTATATATTGAACCAGCGATGTCAATGAACTAGGCAATTTCAAATTTACGGACTAGAAACGAAACATCACTCATCGCCTAAAAGATCTCGTATTTGTTTACTTCAACACCGGTAGTTTCAAAATGGCGCCAAAATATGTCCGAGGTTATTCGTAGCGAATGGCCGAGGAGTTCCGAATAAACATGCGAAACAAAATATATTCCACTGAAAGGTACTTATTCACATTTATCATTTTATCCAGGAAAATAGGGTTACCAGTGAAAGAGAATCAGGGTGTTGAAAATCTCTGTGATGAATGCTTAAAAACGTTACCCCTGCATGACCAAAACGGCAGTAAAGCGCTTGCTGTATTGCGAAAACAATATCAAAGTAAAACGACGTATACCCTGTATCTCTTTGCAAGAAACCTTTAAGATGGGATATCGATAGAAAATGGAAGAACTTATTTTTAAATTTTATTATTATTATTATTATTGTGTCTACCATTTGTTGTGGTACGAAAAGAAATCTGGCATAATTCTTCAACATCTTTGCTGATGATAGTTCTGGCTTTCAAGACTATAACATTTGTTTTTTACATTTTTAACATTTCGTTTTTTCATCTGATGGGGTCATTAATAGTATAAAAACGGATTCGCTGCAAATCTTTAGCTACGCTTAGGAATTCGCCGAGTTGAAATGATAGTCCCAAACTACTACATGGGAGCGGCCTATGATAGTATGTTATTAATATTAGAAGTAATTTTAGTTTTATATCCAATCGTCAATGACTTTTCTGTTCCTGTTGTACCTAGCTAAAAATCCCCACCCACCGCGAACACATTAGTTATAATTCACAACACAACTTTCTCATCATTATAAAATTGTAACATAAAATAAAAGATTAAATATATGTGCTATAAACAGTACATACATATCAAACATGATTGATCTGAGAATTTCCCTTTATCCTCGTCAATTCTAGGGAATATTTCGTGCTTAGAACCGAGTTAAAACAAGTTTAGTTTTGTTTTTTTATTTCGGTTAACTAATTTTAATGGGTTATTTTACAGTAATGTTTTGCTTGGGGCTCGAGGCGAATGGTTAAGATGATACTCGAGTACTGTGGTACCCGTTTTATCATGTACAAGCATATTTGGAAATTTTGACCATAAATTGGATGAAAAAATCTCTAGGGGATTCGTTTGGGTCCTCTGAGAAATTTTGGTCTTACTACATATGCAAGGCGAAGCATGTAACTGTACGCAATACAGTTCTTGGCTTAATCACGCATGGCTCATTCTGTACACAAACGGTCTGACTGACCTTTGTACGGAGACGTCGAGCATCATGGGTAAAAATGTTTATTTACTTGAAAACACGTGGCAATGTTTACTCTCTAATAATTTCCCCCTTCAAGTATACTGAACAAATAGAGTATGTATTTTGTGTCTACTCAATAAAATTTCACTATCTAACCAATTATCCTCATTAAATAAACTTTTTAACCGGTAGTTAAACTTCCATCATAACGTGTTTACATCTGTCATTCTTTACACAGACATTTGAAACCAAAAGTAGAATACACGGTTTAACTATGCATCTATACCTTTACAGGTTTAAAAGTACTTTTTATTTATGGATTTATATTCCTGTAGCTATATGAGATCATTTATTTTACATTTTAACAATGATATTGTCAAAAAAAACCGAAAAAAAATCCAACGATTTTGTCTTCATGCGCCGCACTATATTCTGTTCTGTACCAAAAGCCCGAATTCTGGGAATCGTTGTGCGTTAGTAAGAGGAAATATTATCAACTTCTATTTATAGAATGCGTGTGGCTTTGTAATGATATTCTTGTATGTGATATATGTGACTAAATATTGTTAAGCGATATCACTTCGTTTATTTTAACTTTATTAACTACAAACAAGACATTAATCATCCCCTAAACAAATAATATCAGTCTATTACTAATTCAATCAAAGCACTGAAAGTACTGGGGTATTCATTGTGTTTAGATTTATTCAATTTTTGTTGGGTTTTATGCTGTGGCAACACCTTATATAGATTATATCACAGCGGTCAGTCCACCTACTCACTGTTCCTGAAGAAACTTTATCTCAGGATTTAGCTGTTAACAAACTACTGGGTGCATACTTTGTCAGTGACTGACGACTGTCCTACATGACTTAGAATCAGGGGAAGGAGACAGAATGGCCGTAGATATTATTAATGCTGGCGATTACATTTTTTTTCAAACTCTCTTCACAATAAAAATCTGCTTGAGTCATTTACAATATTGAACGATTGAATTTACGTATTACTATGACTACTGTTGTAATTAGTCAAAGCTATTAACTGTTACAATATGACTATCGCATTGTTTAATTAATCTGTGTGTCAAAAAAATTCTAATATAGGAGAGATTTAAAACTATGTAATTGTTATCTGTTATGTGTGCTACGTAGTGCACATTTTTTAGTAAAGTTGGACTAACACCCTGCTGCTATTCTATGATTTATATAGTAACTGAATAGAAAGTAATGTATTTAAACCCCATTTCTGCTTATCATAAAGGTCTTAGAAATTAATTTTACCTGCACTGATGGTGTGTTATGTAATCTGAAGATTACATATGATTTTATGCGATGTCCAAAGTACGAAGTAATTAAGTTAACTCATTATACCCTTGGGCTAACGGATATACAATTTATATGTATGTTAGACTAATTAGTTGTACTTACGTACAGTTGACTGAGCTGTCAACTAAATTGTATAAAATGTATAGCATCTCAGTGACCATTGCTCAGTAGAGCCAGAGAGCCTGGTGGCTTTTGGCCATAACCTTAGGTCCACGCTGGACATAGGGCTTATACATAGGTTCCGTAGACTATGGTTGTTTGTACTTGTATGTTTGGCTACCTTACACTCATGACATTTGATATGTGTTTACATGCGATGTTATAATGAACATTAAACTAGTTAACTATCTGTGTTGTACTGTTGTATCCTGGGTTGTTAATACATTGCTACACGTAAGCGGCTATGCGACATGGTGTTTAATGATGAAGGTTAAGATTTACAGATATTACTAAGAATTAATTGTATGATAAATTTCTTTTTTTTCATTCGATGAACTGATTTAACAAAGAGGTTAATGTCGTCAAGTGAATGGGGTTATTTTTTTCAAAAAGTTGAAAGTGTTTTATATGCACAAATTATCTATATTATGTAAGAAAATAACAAATGTTAAGATTCAAAGTGTTATGCTAAGATTTAATACCCGAGTTCATTAGTACACACAAACCAAAAAAGGTGATATATGTTCCAAACATTAATTATGTTGATGACTTCAACGAGTTCAAAGATACTATTTCGATATCACTCATTACCTTCTTATCATTCATAGTCAACTGTGTTTCATATTTCATTTTACAGGCCCATTATTCTACTGATCGAGGGGTCGTAGGTTTTATTCATGGGCGGGGCATACTTTCGTTGAGCTTAGTTATGAAATAATTTTTACGGTAATTCTCCCTCCTACCATTCAGTCATCGATGCGATTTCTGTTTGGTTAACAGCTAGATCCAGAGATTTTGCCTTTCAGGAGCAGTGAGTGGATGGACTGATCTCCGTGATATAACCTATACAATATGTGTTGCTATGGCGTTAAGGCCTCAATGAATTGATCATATGTTCTATGAATTTTGTCTCAAAAAATAGAGCTGGCCAGCGAAAAAAAAACATTTTGAGAAGCGATCGAAAGGCGAGGAATAAATGTGTGATATTTTCATGAGCATTTTTATACAAATGGAAAAATACATGTTAAATATGAACATTATACAGAAAATCACATTATAGCATGTAGTTCAGAAAAGCATAATAAGTAACTTTTTAGTGTTTATACCAGTTGGTCATTTATTCAGCATATTGATGTGATACAATGATGTACATTCAAAGATGAATATGTCAAAATCTTTCTAACTTGAACTTTATTATTTTGATATTGGGGTACAGGGCATATAGTTTTGATTATTTTGCAGGTTGTTGTAAGAAAGATTATTTGCTGTTAACATACATAAATGCTTTTAATAAGGTACATACGTCATAATTAACTGTATTTTGTTCCATTTGCATTTACTATACTGCATAGCTAATACACTAAGTGAATTCATTCAATATTAACCTTTAATTAAATACTTCCAATATTTCTGTACAATTTAGAATCAGCTCGGCTAACATCATGATAGATCAAACCTGTTGATGTTGGTGTTTTAGTAAAGTCTTAATGTTATTGGGTAAATAAGAGAATGACTCAACAACATACAACTGCTCAATAATTTAGTAATCCAGAATGAGTACCAGTTGAGCACCCCCGTAAATATAAATGGACGAGTCTTGTTGACTTTTTGAGTATAAATAAAGTTATATTATTTGGATGATATGGGAACAACTAAACAACAAACAACTACTAAGATTATTTAAGCCATCATGTATGAGGATTTTAGAGTCAGCATCCCTATACAATGAAAATGGACCAAACTGGTAAACTTTAAAGTGAATAAATACAGGCTTGTCATTTATGCCAACTATGCTATATAGACTAAACAAGAAACAACTGCAACATGTAAATATACATAAATTATGTGAAAGAAAACAATTACATCAGAACCCTTCTAAAATAAAAATTGACTAAACCTTTAGGTATATAAATATAGTCTTGGGGTACGTTATGCAAACTTTATTTCAAAACAAGTCAGTCGAGTATTTTGGGGCATTAACAATTATAATGTTAAATATTCTACCCCGTCTTACCTGCTTGTCGTAAATAACACAGCAGGGGGACATGACGTCACATAACTAGAGCAGTGTAGAGTTGATGAAAACATCAAGTTTACGTCAGTGTTCAACTGATGATCAAACATGGTTGGATTTATAATTGATGTTTTCATTTTAAAAGTGAAAAGAGCAATTTTTTTTTTCATTTTCTGAATTTTAAGTGCGTAAATCTGACGTACATGATCAAATTTTTGTAGCCGAAACCAAAAAAAAAAAAAAAAAAAAAATCTTCTATTTTAACGTTTAACGCGCCCAGGATTCGAACTCGCTATCTCATGATCGGTAGTCTGTCATGCTAACCACTGCACCACAGCGGCACCATAATATTTCAGTTACATTTATATATATATATATATATATATATATATATATATATATATATATATATATATATATATATATATATATATGACAGATAAAAATGCGCAATGTACAAAATAACTTTTCTCCGTACACAGATAGACAAAATAACTTTTCTCCGTACACAGATAGAATAAAGTTTGATTAATGTGAAAATAATGAGTATCATAATTTTAAGTATTTGTTTAAATTTGTATTTTTTCAACTCGTCTGCAATTGATAGTATACACATTTTGCTGTTGCTTTATTATTTTCTGGGTCGCAGCAGAGTTCAATTATGTGTTGACTGTTGTTCGTTCTTTTTCAAATTTCTGGGAGCGCTGACATAGAAAGGAATTGTTTGCAAACAATTCCTTCCAATAATGTGAATGACTGTAAACTGCATTTAGAGAAACTGATTTAGTTTCGAGTACTTTCCTTCAATTCCTTTGTCTTCCGATGTCTGTCAGCAAATGCATATTTGTCGTCACGTGACTATAGCGCTTGATACGGGAACGTAGTTTCATTCATAATTTTTCATGAATGAAATCGATGTATACATCCGCGATTATCAGTTACGTAATAATTTGTCTACCATTGTTCAATTGTTCACAAATTTGTCAATACTTGGTGTCACTTCGAAGAAAGGTTTGATGTAGATCGAGTTAAATGCGTAATTAAATTGACGCGTAGGAATACACAGATGATCGATGAAACAAAAGAACTATTTGCGAACTATTTTATTGTAGCGGAATTATCCGGATGCTGTTCGGTTTCGTTGATTAGAAATATAGGTCAATAGGTCAGCATAGGACTCCGATCGGAATACCGCTATTAATCTATTGGTAACAGAGTATTCATTGTTAAAAACAATGAATACAAAAAGAGAATACAATCGCGGTCTAAGAACACTTACATTGCACGCCAACAAAAGCAGAGAAGATTCCAAACTTGCCGGCTGATTCCAGAACGTCATATAATTTTCATGCTAATGTACGCATTGTGATCTTTTTTGTACGATCATCAAAGCGATTGTCTAAATAATTATTTCTTCATGTTTTTATTTATTTATTTATTGGAGTTAACGCCGTATCAACACAATTTAGGTTATTTCACGGCGTCCAGCGCACCTATCCTAGTTTTCCTGGACCTTCGTCTATAACCAGTACTCACCTACCCTTACACAAGACCAGAAACTTCTCCATATTATCTAATCAATGGAGGAAAATTGACATTATTGTCAAATTTTCATGGAAGGGTATAACCTCCCCGGGTGAGATTCGAACCCGCACCGCCACGGGCACGAGTATCCAAATCCCGGCGCGCTACCAAATGCGCTATCGACCTAGGTTTTCATCTTGTAATAATGTCAATAAGTTCCAGTTTTACTAGATCTTATTTCCCACATTGTCGCTTTGTACGCTTGGTCAAAATATTGATCGATCTTTCCCGTTTTTGACAAATATTCTCCATGTATAATATGGAATATTGAGATCCTAAAGACAATTTCTATTAATGGAATTTGTAAACATGAACGGTCGATTAAAATGAACATTCATTGTAAAACATTTTTTTATGCAAACAAACATAAGCATACATTGCAAATAGCACTCATTTTTATGGAAATTAAGCTTGTACAGACGCCATCAATGTGACATATTATTTCATTGGATCGATGAAATTACCAGTTTTATCGACTAGAATACAATTTTCCCATCCCCTATGTCAAATATAAAAATTGGTTATGATTAATACAAGTCAGAATAACTGTCCTTTCTGTTAATAAACTTTTGACGTCTCAGACAGACTAACAACCACATTGTGAGGATACAATTGTTTCATTATTAGTTCCACAGGAACATAAATTCGTCATTTAGCGGGCGTTGCGATAAAAGTCTCATTTTGATACCAAGAGCTCTCCATTTAATTGTCCGTCATTTTCGTACAATATCAGAAAACGTCTTTGAGCACACTGAACATGAATTATCATTGTTCAGTCAATCTTTGTTTACATATGGATCCGCCCCCTAACTTTTCGTATCCAAATAAAATAGGATACGAACATTTTGAGGAAGACCCATTGCGCACATTTTGGTTCTTATGTATCTTGATATTTCTTGGTCTTATTATATGTTGCAAGTATACATTTTGATATATACTCTAAAAAATATATACATATTCGCAATTTTGAGCCCCTCGTGTTTTTTCTGTCAAAGTAGGATAAATGCCCTCAATAGTCATAATAACATGGACAAACACTTCCAAAATAAATCATTATTCATCTTTTTTTCTGTTAGATATTCTAGATGCATTCGGGTGTTTTCCGTATTAGTGGGACTATATACAAAAATAGATAAAACAAGTGAATATAAAAGTCATAATCAAAATCGGTTGAATGTTTCCTAAAAAATCTATATCGGCAACTCGGAATTTACGTCGGACGTACTGTGACTTACCCTAGCTTCGTAGTGTGACTTGCCTATAACGTAATTGATAAAAAAATTATAACAAGTCTTAAAAGAATTGCGAGACAAAAGTTCGACTTCATATTTCCTAATTTTGAATAATATTTTTACAGATGTGAATGCAACAGACACTCTGTTATATTTCCTAGCAAAATATTTCTTTATTTTTCGTACTATTTTGGGTGTTTCCTCATTAGACCCACGTGGGTCAGGTTAGCTAACATAGAGTAGTATCAAAATATGCATTTACTGATGAGAATATGCTAGCACTTGTTATTGTATATTATTATAAATATTCTACTTTCGTTAACAACAATGTGTATGCCACTTGCTTTAATTCGTTAAGTTGAATGCTATAAGTGACAAATGTTATAAGTAAGTGATTTCTTACGTTCTTAATACTGGTTTAACAACTAAAATTGGTTCTATACTTTTAGCACGGTCATTTGCCTGTTTATCCCTTTAATGGTACCCACTTGATATTATTATAAAATCTAAAATGAATTTTTTACACAAATTATCAAAAATGAATCCATATCGAATTAGTAAATTTTGTTATGATTACATGTTACCGTCACAACACCAATTAAATGGATAACTTATATTAGAAATATTTTAGACAATACAGGCAACTCATATAAATGTATGTGGTTAAATCAAAACACTTTAAAATGTAGTAACGTTCATGAACTAGTTAAGCAAACCTTAATCGACCAATTTAAGCAGCACTGGTATTCGCAATTAGATAGTTCTTTTAAGGATATAAACACTATGCTATTTTTAAAATCTCCGTTGAATTAGAACCATACCTTACAATTTTACCTAGTGATTTAAGACTCTATATTTTACACTTTCGTTCTTGTAACCATAAATTCCCTGTACAAACGGGACGGTGGTCCCCAAACTATGTCCCCTATCAAAATAGAAAATGTCGTCTTTGTTCACTTAACTCTATTGGTAATGAAACACACTATTTGTTGGAGTGTCCCTTTTTTCAAGCACAAGAGTAAAATTCATACCGTTACATTTTAACATTACTAACATTAGCAACTATCAAATTACTGAGTTGTATAAATCAATAATTTCCTCTAACGATGAGAAAACACTAATTAATCTGGCAAATTTTTGTAAAGTCCTACTATACTGACCATGTGTAATTTATCTTTTTATTTTTCATTTTCTGTATTCTATTAATGAGATTATTATGATGTTTTGTTAATAATCCCATGCTGTATATTACCTGGGTTAGATAAAGTGTATGTTCTGTTCCGTTCTGGTGCGCATATTTGATACAGGAAAATATGTTAGGTGAGCTGTCCTCGGTAAAATTACTTAAAATAATTTGTGTTGATACTGCGTCCCCTCAAAAAAAAAGAAATCTTAGTGAAATGTACCACCTACCACACCATGTCTATAGGCTCTATTTCAATTTATATTTAATTAAGTACATGTACGTATAAAACAATTCCCATGGTTCTTCCGTGAAGTGACAAAGATGTTATTTGTTCCTGTGTAAAAAATCTTAAACTAAAATTATTGCTGTCATCAAACTGATAAGCCTACTAATATTTTTTCTCACTTTAGTCTCACTCTCTCTGTCACTTATCAGTATTGTTATTGACCAAAACAAGATCCAACTCTATCAAATTGAAAAAAAATCAAGTTTAATATACATTTTTTATTATTTATAATTATTTTAATTTTTAACAAAATGCTCAATTTTGAGTGATCTATCTTGTTTTGAAAAGACTCATGTTTACCATGCACCAGATTACACGTGCGTATAAATCAGATTCCTTTTACATTGTTCACTTAATCATGCCTTCGCAATACATATAGCATGTCTATAGCCAACCACAATAGTAAATCTCCTTGCGCATCATTTCAAATGGAAGAACATTTCTAAACGGTAGGAATTGGCAAAGCATATTCTGAGTAAATGTTGATTGACATTTGCTATTCGATAAATTTGATATTTCAGCTACATTATGAATCTATATTGGCCTAATAAATTAGATTTATATACATGAAGTTAATACTCTAAAATGTGTCATTATGTTTCATAAATGTTCATTTCTTAACGAAATCAAATAAACTTAGAAACTGAAATCGATTGAGGCCATACAAATATTGTCCTGAAGCAAAAAAATGAATTCATAATGACTGTTCGACGTTAAGTGACGGAGTGAGGGATACCTTATACTGGTGGATAATTAGTGTTTTATCTACATTTATTATATATCTAATAAATCTAACCAATCGGCTATCTACATTTGTACCACGTGACCATCAAATATATTCCCGTATTGGATCCAAAAATATATATAATTTTCATATTGGACAGTTGGGTACATGTGCACTAAACGATGCTAATCTGGTTTTCGATTTTAATCTTTAACGATGATGATTAATTCAAAGAAAACAAAAGATATATAATAACAAGAAAATATTGATGCAAAGCATCAATGAGCGCAAAAATAATAACATGAAAGTACTGCTTAAGCTTGTAATTCTCTATAAGTGAGACATTAATTTTTTAAAAAGAATATTGCTTATTAATCGCTAATTAAAGCGGTTAAGTATGATTACTAAAACACTTACACCTATATAAATGACATGTACAGGTCGTCAACGTAAACATTGCGTATATAAACATAGCCAGTTTCATTACACACCAATATTTAGGGGTGAATTATTTTTACACTTTTATGATTTTGTTATTTAACACTTATTTTATTAACATACCACTAGATAAAATATACTATCTGCTTATGCAGTATTTAAAATAAATGTTAAATATCAAAATTGTATGTTTAAATCCGTAAAATGTTGTTCATGGATCAGCTTATTCACATATTAAGTTGACAAGTCCAATGTTTAAAGTACAAAAACACGCATGACCTAGAATACGACCTGTACAAAATATATAATAGGGTTATAATAAGTGATGGTCTAATAATCCTTCTTTGTTATATGGTGTCAGTGTTTTCGCAAGTGGTTAGACCGTCCCCAAACATGATCTCGAGCGTGCTTTCTATAAATAGACGTCAAATACCGTGAATGTCGAGTATACGTGTTAGTTTAAACCGCAGTTTAAAAGAGAAGCTATTAATTTCTTGGAGAAATTCCTATTAAAGATCATTTATTAATGCTAAACAAAACAAATAAAATGTTTACAAAACACGTCAGATAAATAAATGCATTAGCTTAAAATTACTCGTCTAGCTGTATTGCCACATAAAGTACGTACGCTTTTTGTCTTACCTTTGCTGACTTTAATGGCGGCCTCCAAGAGTGAGTTAGACAGTAACAGCCGAAAAGTTCCGCATGCACAGGCATATTCAAAACGTATCTATACTACAAGTATTAGCATTTCCAAAAATGCTTGAAATCGTCGTTTAGCCGTGTATTCTCCATAGAGAATAAAGATTCAAGCAATATGCAGATCAAACAGTGCATGTCTTTACAGTAGATTAATTTTACACACTGTAAGGCCAGATAAAAACCATCGAATTACCATGTGCGGTCCAGACATATTCTTACCGCGCTCGTTTCAAGAACATGTTCTGCCCTACATTCCGCCAGCTAATCGAACGTTCATATTTACTGATAAACTCGCTCGGAAATAGGGAAGATAGGTTGTTGTTTTTCAACAAAAACGAGCTTTCTTCAATAAATGTACATGTTACGAATAGGCATGAATGTTTTTTTTTGTTTTATATTGTTACTCTTTGAAATTGATACCCGTTCATATATCGATAATGATATTTTCTTGTATTACAAACAGGTAACCGTATAATACACGCCGTGGACGATTCCATACACGCACCCCTTTTTTTGCTACTCGACGTCATCATTTTGGTCACGTGACCTCTAATGCAACGTTCTGATTGGCTAAAGTCAGCCGGTGTCGACACAAAAATGCTCAAATCTTGATAATTGTTATTATCGTCGACAGGTCGACGATAATTAAATTTGCGAGTTTCCTGTTTAGTGGAAGAAACTGCGCAGCTCTGAATAAATCTTTTGTTTGTCGCTGGAGCACCTATATACCGGCATATCAAGTTGACAATTCTTTTTTGACAAAGCCTCTTGATATTTGCAAAAACTGCCAAAAATCAACAAAAATAGTGGGGTTTTTTTTTGTGTCTAAAATAGTTCTAGATAAAACTAAAAATAGACACGTCAAACCAAATTCCCCGCAGCGGTTATCTCCCTTTATCAAATCAATAACCACTGCCACCACAAGTAAAATTCGAGTTTGATTCTCGACGTGAAGTAAAATATTTCTGATCTTTACTGAATCGAATGTAATCACATGACTGTAACTGCTGTATTATCATGGGGAATCACCCAGAATACGTGCAACCTTCTTGCCATTTTTTGAATATTCACCAAGCATGCGTTCTTTGTTCTCGAAATAATACCCATAAACGGCATACTCACCCATGCTTTTTAAACATGCCTGTTTCGAGGAACAGTTTCGAGAACTGTCATTACCTAAAGCCCGTGCTTGCACGGGCTCCCATCTAGTTCCATATAAGAGCGCTCACTTCGGTGAGCGCTCAAAGAGATTATTATACATTTTACAGTCAATAGATAGGCCCGTCCAATATGACTTTTCAAGCTGTGTTCGAGTCCAAATATATTTCCGTATTATACAGTAAAATGTATAATAACCTATAATTATTGATTTGTAGGTAACGCCTTTGCAATTTTCTTATTTAGTAATGACTATACATGGAAATAACGATGCTGTTCTACAATTTGATTGTATTATCACATTATTGGTTATACTGGTTTTACTCGAATTGAATATATGTTGTGAAAAATGAACTGGTATCATACACAGGGTTTAACGTTTTAACGCTGTGTCAACACAATTTAGACAGTTTTACGACGACCAGCGCATCTAACCTAGCTTTCCTGGACGCTTGTCTATAACCAGTACTCATCAAACCTTTCACAACTTCTCCATATACTTTACTAATGATGGAGAATTGTCTTTATAGTTATTTAAATTCGTACTTCCTTCAGAAAAGTAGTTACGAGTTCCTTGTGAACTAACAAACGCTCTTCAGACCAGCTGCGTGTTCAGTGACGACTGTTAGTAAACGTTACGGCTACGGGAAAACTCAACCCGACGACTTCTCAACCCGTGCAATATATTTTCAAGATCATGATTGTCTAATAACAGCCATTCAAGCTTCATTTAAATACGATTTAGAGAGCAAAGATACTTGAGTCTGTTATTGAGTTCGTTTTTAAGTTTGTTCATGAAACTGAGGCTTATTCAAAGGCTTTGGTCACTGTACTATATAGGTTTGCGCTCAGGTTTTTTTTTAAGTCCAAAAACGCTCACACGATCGTCTCTCAACATTAAAACTGTATAACACTAGTTAGCATTAAATAAAGATACAAGAAACATACAAGCCATTAAAGAGGTCATAGGGAATGTTCAAGCATACTAGTACTCATACCATGATAAGATAATACCGAAACATGCTTTTATTGTATCAAATTGTCTCGGAGGTAATTCGATTACAAACTATAGCCCGAGTGACTAGCGTCATTTGGCAAAAATCTATCAACAGAAGTTGAGCCCCTGCTATAATGATATGAATATTTTAATGTTTTCTAAAGATAATCTACAATACAATACAATACGATACGATAATACGGTAATCTATAAAAGCCACCTCAAACATATGAAAAATAAGCAGAAATAATCACCCGAACAATAATTGACTGATCATGCAATATAAAGATCTTTGTGTGTATATAATATGTAGTTGTGCACTTGATCACTAAACAACGTACGTACTTTATTTGATTATTGCGTGATAACGGTTTTATATTACATTGCAAAAAACTGAATACAATGTAACTCTGTGACAATAATATACATTAAAGAAACTGCAGTAATATTAATTAAAAGCCGCTCATATTATCACACAAACTATAGAAAGAGTATTCGGGTTTCTCAACATGAACAATAGTTTATACAACTACAACCGGAACACCTCGACATTTCATGAATGAATAGTCTCGGAAAGATTTGTTGGGTCCTACCCTGGCGGCTTGTGTTTTTACTTCTTACGCGAGGCGAAGCACCGGCGAAGCACGTAACGGTTATACAAAATAGTTCTTGTAGTATAATTATACACAGATTTTTGTCAAAAATATTTTCAAGTTAAATATTTATCTAATTATTATTCAGAGATAAAATTGAACAGTGATATTGCAAATGTATGAACTAAAATGAAACATTGAACATTGCCTTAACGATAGTGGATTTGTTTACTTCAACACCAGTCAAAGCATTTTGTTATTGACGAAAAGGTAGTTCAAAAATGGCGTCTAAATTTGTCCGATCTTTTTCGTAGCGAATGACCGAGGAGTTCCGAATGTCAAGTCGAGTGTGAATTATCTGAGCAATTAGATACATCAATACAACTATATTCATCAGACTATCAAGTCTAAGGACAAGGTTAGAATCAATTAGTTTCAAGGACGTTACATTTAACTATTAACTGAAATAAAATCGCTCATATATCTTTTCAAATTTAAAATGGAATAGGTGACTGCTAATATTAATCAAAGAGCTGAAAGCACTGAATAAATGATTCATTGTCAAATCTGTTACACACGACAATCATCGGGGGTAAAAATTCATATTAAGCTAGCCAAAATATACTTAAATGGCTATGGATAAACTATTCAACATTTATGTAGCCTTATTTAACTTTTTTGGATGCCTTTTATACCTTCTTAGATTATTATATGTAGATATAATTCAACTCTATTGTATTAGTTTGTTAAAGACATGGAACAATACAAATCCGTGTGCTGTGATCAAATACAGTATTGTTCAGATTTATTCAACCAAATTCAATATTATCTTTATTAAATCGTTGATATATAGATTGTGTTGCATACTACAACATTGAAACAGTTAATTATCATTGCTGAACAAATCTAAATACATTTCATATTATAAGGAATAAATCTGAAGCGTAGTACTCGACAGTTGACTTAAATTCAGAATACGTCGGTCGTGATGATAGGTCTAAATTAAAATGAGAAACCCGTCGATAAACTTCAAATAACGTCAACGCCTGCATTATGTAGTAAGTTGATATAAAGCGACTTCAGTGAAGTTAGTAATAGAACAGTGCTGCTGTCTATAAGACAGAGAAAATAGGGGATAATAGACTGTCGTACTACCGGCAAGTAAGTACTTTTTGTAATATATTCTTCGGTTTTACTCTTGAAAGAAAAGTTACGGTTCACTAAAAACGGTATAAGTCACTCCCTTAACAAAGAGGTTAAGATATGTGTACACTTAGTATAGTGAGTCTAGACCGGAGTTGATGAAATGTTTGAAACTCATTAATATGCATTGCTTGATGTCATTCTTCTGGAACGTTTGGAACCTATAGTCCGAGAGCTCGCAGGGTTTTAGGTACGGTATCGCGCCCAAAAGGTTTGATGAGTGATTCTAATGAAGATTAGTCTGAGGAATTCGTTTCTTAAAACTGGCGAGGTAGGCGTTTTCACACAATCTGAGCTTAAAGATGTACGTTACCAAAAACACAAAAATGCACCCTAAACTTCGTGCATACTTTTTCTGTTGGTTTTTAAATTAAATCACATTTTTTACTAAAGATATTTTATTTAGAATGCATTTACAACATATTTGCATAAATCATATGAAATTTGGTGCTTATAACGATGATATATCAGCTTTCATTTACGTTACAGTGCAAAATGTATTAAATAGGTCTTGAACCTTTTTTATAAGTGCTTACTGTTATGACAAAGTCAACAAATAACCATGTTTTTGAATACATAATATCAATGTGAACATTTTCCAATGATTTTTGCATTTATTATTCAAGTCGTCTTAAAGTTATAGCATGTTAACTACCGTAACCGAATTTTATCATTTTCATGTTATGTCACATAAGTTTTGCTCTGTTGATAAAATTGATCTCAAACGAATCATTTTTACTACCAAAATCGAAAATGCATGTAATAAGTGCGATTTTGTTTCAGTTTATAGAAAATGTACGTCGCAATTTACGTTACAGTATTTTTGTTAACAAGTTCGTGACAGAACAATTAAAAAAGTGTTTGTGATTATGCAAACCGATAGAAATCAGCTAAGAGAATGTATCACGTACAAACGATCATTTTGCAATGCTTTCAGACGAAATGTTGGTATGTTTTAGAGGAAAATCAGGTTAAATACCGTAACCAAAGTACAAGCAAATTACCATTTTCAAAAAGGCTTTTACCATGATAGCTCGTTCATAAAAACTATTCATATGTATTTGAGATTTATTAATAGAACATGCACGTTCCTGAAGTATAACTCTTACTTAATAGACATCATTTAGAATGTGAAATATACGTTACTGTAACATATTGTATTTATTATAGGACAATTTAAGTATTGAAGAGAACTTGTCAGAAAAGTATTGATTGCCAAATCAAATGGTTTATTTTGATGGTCATTGTGTTCATTTGTGGGCGTACGAGTGTGTATACTACTTATCAAGTTCAGGTTATATGAAAATGGACGCATTTAAGACCGTTCAGGAAAACTTGTTGAAGCAAGTGTTCATTGTTGTAATTGTTACGAACTTAGAGAGAATGTATTCATATCATGCGAACGAATTAGAAAATATTCCTATCTCCATTGCCAATTAGACAAATTATTGAGTATCGCACGTTATCGCTTATGTTTTAAATATTTTAAATATATTATATTTCCCGTGAGAATCAAGTTATCAATATCACAAGTCAAATAACAAATCAACAAGCTTTTTTATTCAACACAAAGCTACTTTTTACATGCATGCGCATTTTATAGCATTCTGATGAAATATATCTATTCTGTTCTATATCAAACAATTGACCAGTTTTAAAATTTGTTTTGTAACGTAGGCTACGAATTAGCGCTCGATGAAACCAAGAAATGTATATTACTATTACACATTTTCGAATAAGTGTGAAGTATATTTTTGAAATACGATGTACACATTATTTTGCCTTGTCGAACATCGGACTTAATTAATTCTTCATTTTTATGTTCTTATATTGTATGTGTATGACATACTATCCATAGCGCATGAAAACTGCATTATTGTAAACTTCAATCAAGTATATGCGTATAGAACAATCTGTCTCATCAAAACTGATTATATTTATGAGAGTTTATTTCAGTAGGTTTTTAGAAAGAAAACTTGTACTTAAAATATAGTTTATATTCTCCCTGGCAATACTTTAGTAAATTAAACTTAAACTAGTCATGTTCAGAATATCTATAAAAAAGTAACTTTTCCCTGAATGGCCAATCATTCGAAAGTATTAATAGATGAATGACCATTGAAATGGACATTTGATTTAGCATTCCAACGCTTTTAGCATTGTCCACGCTATCAATATAATTCAAAGGTAGTATTTTGCTTCGAAGACAATATGTTAACAATAATGTACATGTTATAAACACTATATATATTTACACTAATGTCTAATGTTAAAAAATAAATTCAAGGGGCTTAAACACTTGCACGTTCTAAATTATAGACTGCAAATACCTTATAAAAGAGTTTCACCAATGGCACAAAACTGAAATGACTTTGAATAAACTTTATAATTAGGTAGTGATTTTCTTAGGATATTGACCACAGTAAATTTATAAAACATTCGAAGTCTTAATGTATATAATGTTCAGCATAATCGTAAATAAACATATGATGTAGAACAATATGTACATGATAGCTCTACATTCTACAATGTTTTTTATGATATACACGTCAATATTACTTGAAAAAATGGTAGATTACTTGAATCAATTAAGATAAGTCACTTTTAACACATTTTTCAAAAGTTGTTTAGTTTGAATACTTTAACAATGTTAATTCATACCTTGATAAATAACTTAATATACCTTAAAGATAAATTAAAATAGAAGATGGGTCAAAGGAGAAAAAATGACAAACAGCAAAAGGTCTAAGATTATATGTTTCGTCAATGCATATATACTGAGTTTAACATAAGCTTTATTTGTCCTTCGTGTAGTATCGAATCGTTTAAATAATCATTAAAGTTATCTATATAGTACGAACACTTAATTGCGTATTACAATCTCTATATTATGGTTTTATTTTAATCAATTGGTGTTCTAGAGATGTCTGTTATTAATGTATATCTTAAAAATATTTGAAAATAAAACTAATCAAGAACCATTACGAACTTGATTAAAGTGGTAAAATAATATCCGAACGAGTGATTTCGGAATGTTGTCGCTTTAGCTTTCAATTTAAAATTTTGCTCTCGAATGTCATATATATTGTTACGTATATTGCAAACCATTAATTATGCAACTAGCCCAATTACAAAGGACTAAAACAGAAATAGATCGACTGCGTAGTATGTCATTTAGAAGAGTATGATATATTTAGAGGACTTTAATGCATGTATGCATATAATTTTGATTGAATATACACGCTTAACACCTATGCGTTTATCATTTAGATTTTAATTCTACATCTCTTTTCCTGAACGGTCTTAAATGCGTCCATTTTCATATAACCTGTACTTGATAAGTAGTATACACACTTGTATGTCCACAAATGAACACAATGACCATCAAAATAAACTATTTGATTTGGCAATCAATACTTTTCTGACAAGTTCTCTTCAATACTTAAATTGTCCTATAATTAATACAATATGTTACTGTAACGTATATTTCACATTCTAAATGATGTCTATTAAGTAAGAGTTAAACTTTAGGAACTTGCATGTTCTATTAATAAATCTTAAATATCATATGAATAGTTTTTATGAACGAGCTATCATTGTAAAAGCCTTTTTGAAAAATGGTAATTTGTTTGTACTTTGGTTACGGTATTTAACCTGATTTTCTTCTAAAACATACCAGCATTTCGTCTAAAAGCATTGCAAAATGATCGTTTGTACGTGATACATTCTCTTAGCAGATTTCTATCGGTTTGCATAATCGCAAACACTTTTTTAATAGTTCCGACACGAACTTGTTAACAAAAATACTGTAACGTAAATTGCGGCGTACATTTTCTATAAACTGAAACAAAATCGCATTTATTACATGCATTTTTGATTTTGGTAGTAAAAATGATTCGTTTGAGATCAATTTTATCAACAGAGCAAAACGTATGTGACATAACATGAAAATGATAAAATTCGGTTACGGTAGTTAACATGCTATAACTTTAAGACGACTTGAATAATAAATGCAAAAATCATTGGAAAATGTTCACATTGATATTATGTATTCAAAAACATGGTTATTTGTTGACTTTGTCATAACAGTAAGCACTTATAAAAAAGGTTCAAGACCAATTTAATACATTTTGCACTGTAACGTAAATGAAAGCTGATATATCATCGTTATAAGCACCAAATTTCATATGATTTATGCAAATATGTTGTAAATGCATTCTAAATAAAATATCTTTAGTAAAAAATGTGATTTAATTTAAAAACCAACAGAAAAAGTATGCACGAAGTTTAGGGTGCATTTTTGTGTTTTTGATAACGTACATCTTTAAGCTCAGATTGTGTGAAAACGCCTACCTCGCCAGTTTTAAGAAATAAATTTTCGGATTTCCTCAGACAAAACTACATTAGAATCACTCATCAAACCTTTTGGGCGCGATACCGCACCTAAAACCATGCGAGCTCTCGGACTAGTACGGTGAACGCTAGTCCTATGTATAAGACCCGACGAAATTGTTTTCACATTTGGACATTATTCTGTTACGACAGAGTCATATCAGCTTCCTTAGGGGGTGATTTTGCAAAACGCACATATATTTTTGTGCGATATACATGTAAACGAGCTTAATTAGTTATAATTGAGCGATTTTCTTTACAAATCCCTTTAAACTTTTTGTATAAACATTTGTATCACATTATAATATAAGAATTACAATAGCTGACCTCAGTAAGTAGAACTATTCGATTGTTTCCGCAGGTCCAAAATCGTGCATTTCGTTAGATTACTAAAAACTCTCAATTCCAGTAACGCGGTACTACTTCCGCACCTTTCGTGGTAAATACCGAAATAAATGTACCAAATCCGGATTTTAAGTTCAAATATTTACAATGCATGAAATTTGTTTTCAAACATCGTCAAAAATTTGGTTCCAAAAAAAAATAGTAAAACCCAAACATAAAAACAAACAGTCATAAAACGTCGAAGACCCAGATATTCATACCCGTCTGTTAAAACGCTGATAATTTGAATTGGCAGTAAACATTTATATACGAAATGAACATTTTGTCGGCATATTGGTAATGCGGCATCCGATTAATACACACATGTTCGTAAAAAATCCAGTTTTACTTATAACCAACATGAGCCCATGTATATAGTTTTAAGTTTTCCAAATTGAAACTATAGATTAAGCCTATTTAGCGCGAACCATTGTGACGTTCATGACGTCGTGAAAAAAACGACAACGTCGCTAAGGTTACCAGAAAAACAAACAAGAAGCATGAAGGTATCTGCCTGCCAAATTTAATTATAATCGGTGAACAAAATATTTTTTTCGTTTTTCCCTCCGAGTAAGGTACCGACCCACCTTAATTACACTAATGGACCTTAGAAGAACAAACAAGAAGCATGAAGGTATCTGCCAGCCAACTTTTATCATAATCGGTGGACAAAATATTTTTTTCGTTTTTCCCTCCGAGTAAGGTACCGACCCACCTTAAGACAAAACTTAAGTCACCTAGGGAGATGACTTAAGTCTAAAATAGGTGAATTAAGTCAGAAATTTAGCCGCAGCCGTGGCGTAGTGGTTAGCATGTCTGACTTCGAATCCGGAGATCGCGGGTTCGAAACCCGGTCGCGGCAGGTCATACCTTATACATGAGTTGTCGGCCTCATGGTATGGTAAGTAAGTACTGGTGAAAGAAAAGTGTCCAGGAAACCTATAGTATAAAAATAGTGTTTATATGGTTTCCATAAAAATGCTTTTTCTATGTCAATTTTAACGGAAATATACTGTACAATGTTTGCATTAAAAAAACAATAAAATGTCGGCAGTAAAAATCGAAAGGATTTATGTCACGTGACTTTTGCCCATTGCTACCAAAATCTACCCATCACAATAGCACGGCGTTGAGACGCCGTGAAATGAAGAGCTGGCCGTCTACGTATGACAAATACATGTGTTGAATGCGACGTTAAAAAACAAAACGTCAGAAATTTCAATAAGGCAGCTCTCAATGTTTTAATTCAAAGATGTCATTTGAGTAGGCTGCGACTAATTAGAATATATTTAACCCATTAGAAGTGTTTGTGAACTAATACTTAATGAATATGTACAGGTTATCCAGACCAGCAATGTACTGCAAGACCACTTAGTGCGACCTATAAGCATGTCACATAGTTTGCTAGTTTACATGAAAGTTATTGTTGCATTAAAGGTCTATGCTAATGGCAGTTATAATAGAATTTAAATTGTTTGACTCATAGTTAGAATAAATGTCATTCAAATACATATACGTGTACGTATCACTATTTCTATGCAGAGGAGAACAAATAAAAATGCATGTAAAGACAATTAAACCTATCCGACAACAAATTTGAGGTTTGAATGCATTTAATAAAAGCAAACATATTAAACTATATATCAGAGAATTTTAAAAAGCAACAAAGAGCAGAATGTAAATAAGAAAATATTGATTTACCTTTTCAGTGATAGCCTCGCAAATTCTGTCATTTGGCTGCTTCCAAGCCAGCATAACCATATCGGGCCGATATACAATTAATGTCGGCATGTCGGCAAATTTTGGGCCGACATCGGACCGCTGCAGTGCCGACAAACACAATATTTTGAAAAATTCTAAATGCAATTGTGTTGTTTACTTAATAAATAGTCCTGTGTATGATTTCAATTACTAGAAGCACACTAACCACATTTCATGTACATCAAAAAAGTATATCGGGTCTGCGTCGGGTCTACATGATCAATTAATGCATCTATTTTGTATATCGGATTTACATCGGTACGATAGTGCGTTTTTGCTACAAGTCCATATATTGTTAAATCGTTAAAATACTATGAAATAAATTAATTCCAATAAACACACATTTATTATTTACTAATTATATTTACGTACTGTCATACCGGCAAAATGTGCCTATTTTGGGGTCGACATCGGACCGCTGCAGTGCCGACATACTCAATATTTTGAAAAATTCTGAATGCAATTGTGTTGTTTTCTTAATTATGTTAATAAATAGTTCTGTGTATGATTTCAATTTCTACAACCACACTAACCCCACTTCATGTAACGTCAAAAAACGTATATCGGGTCAGCGTCGGGCCTACATGGCTAAGTCAAAGGAAGGTGATGAAGGTAAAGTTTTTTTATTTTTAAAAGTAGATCTAATGGTGATTTAACAAATGTGTAAGCACTGTTAATTAGTTGATTTTAACCATATGAGTGATTTGAAAAAATACAAAAATTATCTGTTTGCCTTATTTTAAAGTAAAATATGGTTGAAAATATAAGTAACATAATTTCGCGACATGCATTCACAAGGCCGTGATTATCATTAGCCCTTCATAGTTAGAATACACTAAATATTCACTTTTGTAATCTTCTTTTGTAAAAAATCTGTTTGTTTTTGCATAATTAGCAAAAAACATGTTTTCACTTCCGATGTAGGCAAGAAATATCGGGCCGATATTGTACTACCGATGTCGGCTCGACATCATTTCTATTCATTTATTTATTTATTGGAGTTAACGCCGTGTGAACACAAATTAAGGTCATTTTTCGGCGTCCAGCGCACCTTACTTAGCTTTCCTGGATCATCGTCTATAACCAGTACTCACCTACCCTTCCACAAGGCCAGAAACTTCTCCATATTGTCTAATCAAGGGAGGAAAATCGACATTATTGTCAAATTTTCATGGAACGGTATAACCTCCTCTCCTTCCTTCGTCCCCTCACGTATTAGACGGAGAATGACAGTTCCTGCACTATTTTAAAACTTAGTGTTGGCGGAGATGAGTTTCTGTATCATTATATAAATAGTTAAAACAAACAGATTAGAACGAATAAATACTTTAATATCTAGATCGATCGTCATTCTGTTAAGATTTAGAGATGACAATCATTCCAACAGAAAAAATATTAATCAATCTCATCATCCCATTAATTCTAATTTAAAACACATTCGTCACCAAATCGCAACGTAATCCGACGGTGTTTTATTATTATTATTATATTATAACACATTGCAATCATATCTTCATTCAATTCCTTCATTTTCCACTAAATCTAAATATATGTAAACAACAATTAATGGGACTTCGTTGCCTTTTCGCTTAAATATTTACACCTATATTTAGCATTTTTGTTTCCGAGGCATGAACATTTAAGTAAGCTTGTTTAATTCGTGATGTCTTTATTTAAGATTCATAGCTTGTAGATTTGAACAAAAATTTGTAATATTAACAGTTCAAAATTTTAAGATGCAAGTAATGAAAGTCAAACCATTTTGAAAATTAATAATGTAAACGTTTTTAAATACCATACTCTTGCAAGACGTGCACTGCATGTTAAAACACTGTCCAGCCAATCCGTGAATGTCAAACCTATAGTTAGACAGTAAGAGAATGTCAAGCATATTGTAAGGCGGACATCAATCGTAAAAACCATTTCAAGCGATTTTCTGTTTAACGTAGGAATTGTTGTCACTCTACCAAACGTGCAATAACCGTGCACTACAATTCAAGTAATACTTTGTGTAACTGCCTGGAACATTTACACACATTCAAACAGTTGTAAACCAAATATTTTGCAAAGGGTACTTTTATCACATACAAGCAATATATTTGACATACCACCTTGTTTTTAAGTTAGCCATGACGGGGATCATAGTTCACATTTCAGTTTTGCAGGTTTTTGTTTCTCAAATTAAATAATCGTCTCCAAACTCTAATAATGGCCTAAAAGATATGAGATTTCGTATGTATCTTATTACTATACCCTGATATCCTCCACTAATAACCTACTTATCACTTATTATTCAATCTTTGCTGATGCACAACATTGTAATTTCGGATAATAATAAACTCTACAAGTACAACAACAATCTCCGTAAACAGAGATCCTGTTCTACTCGCGTTGTCGTACTGGATCTCTACTTAGTCAATGCAAGGTCACGTCGAGATGAACTTTGTGTCGACCAATCAATGCGTAGCTTTCATCTAGACGAAAACGCTATTAATCACATTTTGATTTCGTTATTTCTATTTTTAGACCAAGGTTTGCATGCAAATTTAACAGCGGTATTACTCACAGTCTGCGATTGGGTGGCTCATTTCAAATTGCGTGACGTAGACGATGTAAACAAGTTACGTATCATAACAATTTCATCATGAATATTATGATGAGAAAAGGTCACCTGAAAGTGACCTTCGTTTGGAAAAGGCCTGGTCTAAATTAGCGAGTATGCGAGCGGTGAAATTTTAGATCGGGTTTTAATCAGATTGTTACAAATATGAAGTGAAAGTTAGATAGTTGTGCATAATGAAAAAGCTCAATCTATTGACAAAAATAGAAAAGAATGGACCAAAAGTGAAAAAATCAACAATCACGGTTCGAACCTATGGCAGACAAACACAATGTTTCAAGCATAACAGTCTAACCGTTTACGCTATAGAAATTATCAATGAATTATGTTGGACATGTAGTTTTTTTAGGTAATTTTGTTAGTTTAATTTATGTTCGCTTATATCAACCCTAAATTTTACTTAAGTAAAAAGGCTTCGTGAAACCACCTAAAATATTTTATCAGATACTTATAGTTAAGGCCAAAATATTTAAGACAATCTTAAATTTATTTAAGTTATGAGTGCGTTCGTGAAACCGGGCCCTGATGACTTACACATTGCCGGTTTAAAATTGACAGATTTAACAGCGTAGCTATGAAACATTGATATGGTAAAAACTTAAGACCAGACTTTAGTCTGAAACAGATAGCATTGTCGTAATTTTTTGAGAAACTGACTTAGTAAAGACTTCAGTTCATTATAACTTTTAACTTAAGTCCAAGCTCAAGTCTTGATTTAAGAAAAAAACTTAAGATTTTTTATGAAAGTGGCCCAATGTCAATATCAGGCTGTCCACTGGCCAATTGTTTTTGGCTGCAATACCGTATGTTGGTACACTCCAATTAGAATGTAAGACTTGATTGTGATCGTTTCCAATACTAGCCATTATTATTTGGATGGAAATTATGTTCAACAATTATTATGCATTAAGATTTACATTATATTAATTCAAATATATTTACCTGTCACTTTCAGGCAATTTGTAGAAAAAGACCTTGAAGTTTTAGTCAATTTCTAAAATGCCTAAATATAACTCAGCTTAATGTTCCAAACTGTTTGACATTCGGACACATTTTTAAAAAGTGGATTCAGCCAACAGCGTTTAATTGAGCTGTGGATAATTTCCTTAGCTGGTAAAGTTTTAGACATATGCAATATGTGGGAAAATATTCTGTGCATAATTCCAACTATACTTAACAAAACTTCTAAGTACACCGATTTCAATGTTGTTAAAAACTTTCATTTTTAAACATTCATGTCCGATCGTTAATGGAAATGTTTACAGGGCTATACTACCGTCTGCTTGCATGATTTTCATGCTTCTTATATGATGCAAAATTGGCTTTGTCGTGCATTCGCAGAAAAGCGGAAATCTTCCCATGTTAACGCATGCGCGACAAAAAAACGTTTTGTACTGATAAAGTAGCATGAAAACCATGAAAGCAATGGTCAATATGGTTCAAAACACGTTTCCATCATCAATCACACCTTTATGTTGAAAATAAGACTTCACTCAATACTGAAATCGGAGTACTTAGAAGTTTCGTTAAGTATACATTTCACAACGGCATCCAATGTCTCGATATCGCTGTCGACAGACTTTTATCATTTTAGATGTATCGAATGTTTAACTCAAACGCAAAAATCGAGGTCAATTAGGAACGTGTTTATAATTCTGCTTTCGATACAAAGACCCTTATTAACAGTGCATTTAAACTAGGTTCATGAAATCGTTAATAAACACTGTATTTGAACTAGGTTCATGAAATCGTTAATAAACACTGCATTTAAACTAAGTTCATGAACTCGTTCATAGCCGCAGTGCTAATGTCCATCCACTGTAACATCCTGTATAAAAAATGCAATACAGGTTCCAAGATCTTGGATAAGTTGTGTCTTTGATAATGTCGTGTGATAACTGGTAAACCAAAACAGTTGAAATTAGCATTTTTTGGAACGGCGAGAAGATTGACTAACCGCCGTTTTATAACCTAAATATTGCGTTGCTGAGACGTAAAACCTAACCAAAACAATACATTGGCATTTTTTTGAGTCCACGCATTCGTATCTCAATTACAAACTACAATTCAGCTAGTTTAAACATATCTGTTAAAAATAAGTTCTTAAAATGTTTTTTTCAGTTACCGTCGAATTTGTTCACCAAAACCCCCCCACTTTCTTAATTTCGAAGTAACTTCTATTTTCAGCCTTTCCTACTAGTCAAAATGTCTCTTCCAAATGACCTACCTGAGGAAGAATTTCTGCATTGGGTGAAAGCTACTTTAGGACTTCAGATTGCCAAGCTAGCTTCTTCCAGCTACATCAAAAGAATAATGACAGAATTCATTCATGAATTAAAGAAGATACATCCACCTGATAAAGAAGATCATTTTGACAGTCTGCTTTACAAGGTGATGTTTAGAGGAGAGATTAAACTGGGAAAGATAAAAGGCGTTCGTTCATGGATGTTGTACGACCAAAGTTGTCTGAAGTGCACAGAAGTGATAAGTAGAATGTTGGATGCTTTTAATGATAGGTAATTTCTTTTTTTAAAGTTACACAAAGGGAGCTATACACAACAACGTAACATTCTAACAATGGGTTAAGTCATTTTTATGTTCATTATGGGTATAAGTATAAAATGCATCAGGCTTGTAGATAATCATTGTTGAAAAGACGCATGTGTCTAATCATGACCACATGACTTATAGGACTCTAGAATCTTATTCAATCTTTAACAAGAAAAAGCAAAACAGAGGCTGTTTTACAGAGACGGTCTTTTGTTTTTGAAGGTTCGATACACAGATTTTGATAGTGATGTAGGAAGTCTGTGTTTTGAGTGCACTTGATATTGGAATTTGCATTCTTACAGGGCTAGAAGTGAGTGAATACACTAGTTACAAGTCATAAACTTTTCATTTTCATTGTAATTAAGCCACAGAAGCTCTTTCAGCCAACTGGATTAAAACGTACACGGCTTTCGTTTTGTTTTCGCCGTTTCAATAGTTTCAGGTAATTTAGTTTCACTTATAACCTCTTTGGTGGAGATGTGAGACTGGAGGGTTATCTGAAGTTTCGGGGCATTCAATTTTTATCATTTTTACGTCAACTCCAGACCCTTGATTAAGTTCGTAAGTCAGCAGTTTTCACTTTTTTGAACGCACATTCCAAACAACCATGGCGATCTCCTACGAAGAAAAACGTTTATCTGCGTAGAATATTGCCGAGAAAGTTTCAGAGTTTGGAGACGAGTCTCAGATTATCAACCCTTGAAAATAATCTGTACTGCCACCCTCACTGTCATGTGTTATTTATATAATATCAACGCACCTAAGTGCGTTATAATTGGTCAACAAAAATGGCGATCATCATTACTTTACTTCACATTACGCACATGCGCATCTATCCTTGACACAATTCAATCAGACATAATAATATACATTCAATACTAAGTAGCATGAATATATACCCATTACTTTATACCGTCTTGAAAATCTAACAAATGAGGGTTTCCATAATTATCATATTCAACATCTGTATATTTCAGTAAAGATTGTACGTCTTGGACACGCCATTGTGATAATAAATCGTTCAAACCGGAACTGCATTGGTGGATTGTGTCTAAACTTTACATTAGCAAGAAATGTAAAGTTGATGATGCCACAGGTCCCAAAAAGACTGACCCATTTGCTGTATTTAGTGTAATGCGTAATTGCAAACAGTTCGAAGAACAAGTTAAGCATCACGCCGGTTGTGTAAGTATTCCATTTAATTTCAGAACTAAAAAAAGTAGTTGCATTTATTTAACGAGATAAGAACAAACAAATATATTGTTTAAAAATAACTGACTTCGTGTATCAACTCGCGGCTATAACCAATGCCGCAATTGCTATCAATTTTATGTATTGACTGTTTTTATTGAATTTATCGGCACACAAAGGTTACACAACGCCATAAGCAATCTGATATATTCACTGACTAGTACAAAATAATGCGCCGATGAATAACCTTGATGACAGTTTTCAAGGCACATAAAAGGTAGAGAGGTACTTCTAAGGAAACTCCTGCCCGTATTTATGTGTTTTGTTAAAAAATAAGGAAAAGCATGCATTTCAATTGTTTTGCCATTACTGTCTCGCTGATTTAACATATTTCTTTATCCATTAAGTATTTCTATATTATCTCATGAATTGTAATAGCATTCAATATCTCCTAAACCACAATGAATGTTTGTCTTTTCTTTGTATAACTATAGATAATTCAATTGAGAAATTACCTTATGCATAGTTCAAACAACACATTAACACAGAGAGAACTGAAAGATTCATTTGCTGTGATCAAAGACTACTTAGATGGTATAAGAAAAAGCAATTCCAACCTATCACAAGTGGTAGTGGCAAACTCAAACACATCACATGAAGTAGTGGCAAACCTAAACACATCTCAAGAAGTGGTGGCAAACCTAAACACATCTCAAGAAGTGGTGGCAAACTCAAACACATCACAAGAAGTAGTAGCAGATTTAAACACATCACAAGAAGTGGTGACAGACTTAAACACATCACAAGAAGTAGTGGCAGATTTAAACACATCACAAGAAGTGGTGGCAAACTCAAACACATCACAAGAAGTAGTAGCAGATTTAAACACATCACAAGAAGTGGTGACAGACTTAAACACATCACAAGAAGTGGTGGCAGACTTAAACACATCACCAGAAGTAGTGACAAACTTAAACACATCACAAGAAGTGGTGGCAGACTTAAACACATCACCAGAAGTAGTGACAAACTTAAACACATCACAAGAAGTGGTGGCAGACTTAAACACATCACAAGAAGTAGTGGCAGATTTAAACACATCACACGAATTACTGGAATTGGGAGATTCATTTAATGTTATCAATCGCTACTTAGATGTTATATGGAAAAGCAATTCAGACACATCTGCAGAAGAAGTAGAGACAGGGTTATTTTACACATCCCATGGAGTAGTGACAGACTTAAACATATCAAATGAAGTAGTGACAGACTTAAACACATCAAATGAAGTAGTGACAGACTTAAACATATCAAATGAAGTAGTGACAGACTTAAACACATCAAATGAAGTAGTGACAGACTTAAACATATCAAATGAAGTAGTGACAGACTTAAACACATCAAATGAAGTAGTGACAGACTTAAACATATCAAATGAAGTAGTGACAGACTTAAACACATCAAATGAAGTAGTGACAGACTTAAACATATCAAATGAAGTAGTGACAGACTTAAACACATCAAATGAAGTAGTGACAGACTTAAACATATCAAATGAAGTAGTGACAGACTTAAACATATCAAATGAAGTAGTGACAGACTTAAACACATCAAATGAAGTAGTGAAAGATTTAAACATATCAAATGAAGTAGTGACAGACTTAAACACATCAAAAGAAGTAGTGGAAGATTTGGATAAAGCATTAGAAGTCTTGGATGATGTAAGTGTACCTGTCAAGATAATTCTTATAAAATGATAAACAACACCTCAATTGGGCGGCACATTATATACTTCCCTCCAAAAGTTTCTTCACACATTTGCAATTTACTTAATTGAGCTTTAAAAAGTTGTGGAAGGAAAATATTGCTTCAGGAGTCTTAATTTTGCTTTTTGAAATAAGTACATTTTTCTTTAAATGTGAAATGGCAAAATATCATATGCTTATAATTAGTTTATTCTGATACATTGACCATAGATTATAAGGCTGAGAGGTTGCTGCAACTTAAAAATGTTCCCGTAGAAAATCTTTCTTGAAAATAATAAAATATATAATCTATTAAGAACTTGACATGTGTAGCAATGCAATCATTTGTTCTGTGAAGGAAGTTTTGGAGGGTAGTGTACATCCATGCGATGATCCCTGTGGTTATATCATTGGAACAACTAGTTTCTGATCGTTAAGATGACCTATACTGGGTCTATACTTAAATTGAAGACTTAGTAAGCTTAGATGCGCAAATAACTAAGCAAATGCAATATTTGAGCATGCTTACTTTAAGAAAATACAAGTGCTAATTCAGAATTTTTGTTAAATCACTTGACACATCATTCTAGTCGTACGGAATCTATTTATCGAGATTACTTTTAATGTTACGTGTTTTATCTATATCAAGACATTTTTGGTTTGATCTAAAACATATTTCCGTCATAAGCGTACGTCGACATTTAAATAGAAGTTTGTACTGAATCACTTAGTTATTTGGAATTTCTTAATGCATTTTAGTTAGAGAAGAAAAGGCTTAGAATATTTGATTGGGTACACAATTTACAATACTGTACTAAAAGAGCAATACAAACTCTTCAACAGTGCCTTAGAACGGATTTCGGAATACCATCTGATAGTGATTTCAATATTATTACATCATTAATTTCTCGCATAGAGAGGAAGGTTTGTACATTTATGTGTTTAACGATAGTTCGAATGAATGATGTCCTGTTAATCTTATTATTTTACTAAAGAACAGGAACCATAATGTGGAAACCATTATAGTAAGATTTTTTGACAGATGGGGAATATTTGTTCAAATTCAGGTTGTAACAAAAGAAGGTCGTCTTTGATAAATTGCTAATAAAAAGGCATACCAAGGGCAATAATTCATCATATAGGAAGAAAGAGTTGTTTATCCCCAAACTATTTTTCTAAAAAGGCATAAGACCAAAACGATTAATGCAAACAGTACAAAGAGAAATTATCAATAACTAAGCCAGTTGGTGTTGTGGTTACTTTCTAATTCTATTCATCACTTGGTATAGTCCAACAAAATTAACATGAGTTTGACCTTTATGCAAGAATATATTAAACTCAGTATTTAAAGTCTATTTTTGTCTTCGTTTGTAAACCGCGCTTTATCGGAAGCTTTCGACAAAATTCACGTACTGAACAATTAATGTTGTTTTCATAAGAATAAATACTTAGTAATACTATTGCTGACTTACTTGTTTCTCCTAAAACTAATGTGTCCAAAATCAAATGTACAGTAACATTCAACTTATAATAAATTGATTTTATAGTCACATAGGCTATTATAAACACGTATATAATCGTATACACACATACGGAAACTCACGATTTAATGTAAGTGAAGTGTGTAATTATTATAATTAGTTAGTTATAGCTCAGGTTAATTCTGTTGGACTATATATAATCATTGAATGAAAAGTCATCAAGATCTGACTCTAAATGGCAAAAATATCCAACGAATTGGAAACTTTAATGTACAAATTTGAAATGGAAATAGATTATATCAAAAATAAAGCGAGTTGGAGTTCTGGTTACTTTTAAATTCCAATCATTACATTGTATTTAATCATTGGATAAATTTCATCAAGATCTGACCCTAAACGGCAGAGATATCCAACAAATTGTAAACTTAAACGCAAAAAAATACAAAATAATAATTAATATAAAAATAATTAATTAATAATTAAACCAGGTAAAGTTGCGGTTACTTTCTAATTCTTTTCATGACATAGTATGTAATCATATTATGAAGTTTCCAAAAGATCTGACTATGAATGGAAATATATGGTAAATTGAAAACCTTAGTTCACTAATCATTAACGACACTGGACGTTCAAACACCTGCCCGGGTTTCGCCAAACTATTAGCAGATTTTTTCGTTGAAACATGTGGCTAAAACGAACGCAGAATACAGCAGATAACCCGATGTGGCATACACTAATGTTTATATCAAAAGTATATTGAGCGTAAGCTTATTATATATTTTACATTTTACCCGTGTACGTACTGTTAATAATCAACTGTTAGTATATGATACGCATGTATAAAAATTATTTCGCCATAAAAAAGAAACTACTTAATAAAACATATGGTATATTTGCAGAAATGTGACAACGAAAAAAAAGAGTTATGGAATAGGTTGTTGCAGACCAGTCCTGTACGTAAAAGAGTATATTGTTTCTTATTTCAACTACGATTTTTTTTCACCTAATGCTTCTTGTATCCTGCGAAAGTCTGTATAAATAACCCTAAACTTTGAATAATTTGTTGCTGTCTTTTCTATAATAAAGATTCTCAATATCAATATACCTCTTATATAAATTGGGTCAAATGTCCTACCCCTTCACCGTGGTCCCCGGTGGGGGTACAAATCACTTCTGTCAAAGCTTTAGTTGCATTTGTCTATACAACATTTTGTTGCTGTTGTTGTTTTTTAATATATAGTACTTGTATTATGTTTTCAAGGATATGATTTTAGAAAAAGAGTTGAAACGTGCCAATGATAAGGTCAAACAATACGAAGAAAAGTATCCACAGGTAAGTACTTGGCTTTAAGTATTTGATAACAATTTCGTCGACTGAACTGTTTATTGTTTAACGATATTTAGTCAGATGGGTTCCAGATATAACAGGGTAACCGACAAGGGCAATTTATCGGTCTTTACATTTACATGTATTTTGTGTAAATCAACAAGTTTTATGATAAACTTGATGGAAGTCATCACAGCTTTGAAATGAGTATCAAGTGTGATTGCCAAACGCCGCCTAATGGCATGGCTTTAAGCGTACACAAAAACCGGACTTGATCAACTGCTCAATCTTTGATACGAAGATTCTGTTAACGAACGCTATAAAATTATGCATTGCATTCAGAACTACGGCTAATGTATTTTCATTAACACTAAACATAGAACAAATTCGAAACATAACAGATAAAAAGACCATGTTTATTGGTTTAAATACCTATTATCAGCGTAATGTATTATTTACATTATAGACGATTATGTATTTAATAAAATGTTCTTGCTTTCCAAATTGATTGCATGATATCTGAACTATATTTATGAATGTTTTATTATAATCAATACTTTATTTGTTCAATATTTGTATCCACAGAATTACACTAATTGTGTGGTGAAGGGGTTCAGTGTACAGTAATAGAATATTCAAATGTAACATCGGATCCAACCCATATTTGATTGTAGTCTTTGTGGCACCCCTCTTTTTGTTCTTAGGATGTGTCCTCCAATTCTTATTTTGCATGTATGTACTATTTGCTATTTGAAATAACTTGTATTTACTTTTTTTCTAGCTTGTAACCTTAGAGTCACCACGGGTAAGTTGGTTTATTCGAATTTACATTATCGGTTAAACTTCTTATTATTAAATTTTACAAGTTTATTTCAATACTAATCCAGACCTTCAGCCAATTACATAGGTTATACAATACAATGTTATACAACAATAATAATGTAATGGCATATACGTTTATACAATATATTTAACAGTTTTACAATAAACTATAGATATAGAACGCCAAATAACTAAACTATATTTATGTTTTTTTTTCAAAAGCATAGTATATGAACATGAACATGCCGACGTTTCGAATAAGAAGTTCGTAGTTACTTGACATCAAGTTATAAAATTCATGAATTGTTATTATGAGGGTACGGATGTAGAATGTACTTGTCTGGTAAAACATTGTAGACAAGACAAAGTAAATGAAATTCGTCTTCTATTCCTGCACTACAAAGTTGGCATAGAAATGATCTTTCAATTTATCAGCAGATATGTTGTTCCCAAGTGTTAATGTAGAAATTGCTTTGATTCTATTCCAGAATCTTTTTGTAAGGCGCGTATCAATGTATTCAAGTAATTTGGTAATCATCAAATTTCTCTTGTTCACAAAACTTGTTGAAACCACACCAGTCTTTAATGATTTAAATTTGCAGTAGTATTAGACTGTCTATGTTGCCTTAACAAGTCATATTTAGCAATAATCATGCTGTTAAATGTAATATCTTAGGTGAACCATGGACTTGAGCCCCCACAAAGTTTATTTGCAGTTTCTTTATCTTTGAACGGTGCTAAATGAAAATCCGAGTGATGCCACCCTGTCATCCTTGAGCAATTTGCATAATTAAGTCCACCTTTTTAGAAATTTCGATTTTCGCTAATAACTCAATAACCAACTTAGATAGAAATCAAAATATGTACCCATGCCCGAGTTGTCATGGTCTACCTATCATATGCTACTAATTTCAGCGTGATCAGATCGTTTAAATATGCAAAATGTATGCAAATTAGGTATTATTATAAGAGAAACAATATTCGAGTTTGCTTTACAAATCAACGTCCGTAGTTTTTACAATGATTTTCTTGAGTAAAATATACTTATGTTATGCTAATTATGTATGTATTAAATACAAATATATCAACTAATTACACTAAATCAGTTAAAGATACTTCAATATATGCAATATATTAAAATTACATTAAAGGTTGTAGAATTTTGCCTATAAAATAACATGATGTTACGTATATAAAAAAATGTATATGCCATTGTGTAGCATTCTGTTATGGTCTGGATAATTTTGATTCAATTTTTATGCCTTTGGACAGAGCTGATTAAGAAATTTTGATGACATTCTGTCACTCTTGAGCAATAACCATATGCAAATTCTGTTTTTCGCATATAACAAAAAACCAATCGTGATAAAATTTTGAAATATTGGTCCTCACCCATTTTTGTAAGGGCTAGCTATCATACGATACCATTTTAAGCATGATCAGATGATCAAACTTATTAATTTGAAACGTTTACATACATTTGTTGTATATTTGCATGCTATATTTAAGGGATAAAACCATTGTCCGTAAATGAATGTCAGAATAGATATATAACTAATGTGGCAACGATTAGAGCTATGTCAATATTCATAGTCCAAAAACGTTTCCATAGATTGTGAATGCTTCACTTTTTCTTATTAAGTATGACCTGAACACGTTTCCGTAGTTGTTTTCCAATTATCTGTCTACCGCGACACAGTTCACTGAATGTTTATCATGGAATGATTATAGAATGATGATTGTACACCGCTGATATTGTTTAGATTTGTTGCTTGCTTCGTTTATGAAAACCAGCGCAAAATCAGATCCGTGAAGTTAGCTATCTATTGTCTGCTCACTATTTAATAGTTTATTCGTACAATAAAAAAAGTTGTTTATTAAGAAATCTATTTATTCAGATGTGTATTCGCATTCATTGTATACATAGCTATACATTCAAAACTTCATTCGGAAATCTATTCTCAAAATGCCGAACAGACACTTGTCCGTTCAGAAGTCAATTTGCGAAAACATAGACATACATTCGGAATGTTTATGAAGTATTCATGGGGTGCGAATAGACAGCTGTATATTCAGAAGTCTTTTCAGAAGTATATTCGCAAAAACATAGTTATGCATTCAAAATGTCTCAAAAGTTTATTTGTGGAATGCATAAAGATAGATGTCAATTCTAAAGTCTATCTAGAAGTTTATTTGTAAACGTATTGCTATCCAATCAGAATGTTTCAGAAGTCTTTTCGTGAAGTGACGAAAAGATAAAAGTCTATTCAGATGTCTCTTCAGACGCGTATTCGCAGCAATATAGCTATTCTTTCAGAATGTTCCTGACGTCTATACGTTGGGTGCGAATAGACAGCTGTCCATGAAGAAGTCTTTTTAGAAATCTATTCGCAATCACGTAGCAGTACATTCAGAAATATTTCAGAAATCAGATCGTGAATTAACAAATAGACAAATGTCTATTCAAAATTCTGTAAAGAAGTTTATTCGCAAACACATAGCTATGCATTCAGAAATACTTCAGAAGTTACGCAATAAAACATACATACAATCAGAATGTTCCAGACGTCTATTCGTGATATGACAAATGGACAAATGTCTATTCAAATGTACTATATACGAACATATAGCAATGCATTTAGAATGCTCAAGAAGTATATTCGTGGATTGCGAATAGACAACTGTCTATCCAGGAGCATCAAGAATGTTCCCATAGTCAATTCGTAAAGTGCAAATAGAAATCTGTCTCCTAAAAAGTCTATTCGCAAAAATGTGTCATAATTCTATTCGTGGATTGCAAATAGACAGCTGACCATTTAAATGTCTATTAAGTATTCTATTCACAACACATAGCAAGGCATTCAGATTGTTCAAGAACTTTATTTGTGAAGTGACATATAGACAGTTATCTATTCGAAGTCCTTTCAGAAGTCTCATTGTTAAAAAAAGCACTCAGATTGTTTCAGATGTCTATTCGTGGCGTGCGAATATACAGCTGTTCATTCAAGTGTCTACTCAGAAGTATATTCGCAAAACTATGTATATGCATTTAAAATGTGTCAAAAGTCAATTCTAAGAATGCAAATAGACAGCTGTCATTCGAATTTCTATTCGCAAAATTCATTTATATTCATTTAGAGTGTGTCTGAAGTTTTCATGGAGTGCGAATAGACAATTATCTTTTTAAAAGTCTATTCAGTAGTATATTTGCGAAATCATATATATGCATAGAGAATGTATCAGAAGTATATTCTAGGATTGCTAAAAGACAGCTTTCCATTCAAATGTCTATTCTGAAGTCTTTTCGCAAAATATTTAGAATGTGTCAGAAGTCTATTCAAAGAGTGCGAATAGACAACTGTCCATTCAAATGTGTATTCAGAGGTCTTTTCGAAAAATCAAGTATATGCATTTTGAATGTGTCAGAAGTATACTCTTGGAATGCGATGAACAACTGTATTTTCAAATGTCTATTCAGAAGTTTATTCGCAAAATCAAACAAATGCATGTAGAATGTGTTAGAAGTATATTCATGAAGTGCAAATAAACAGTTGTCTCTTTGAAATGTCTATTCATAAGTCTTTCCGAAAAATCAAGTATATGCATTTAGATAGTGTCAGAAATATTGTTACGTGCCGATTAAATTCTAGTATGCCCTCACTATACATGTAAGAATACTGTGCAATATCGAGACTTGACTTCGACTTCAAAGCTAATATATTATACACAAATATTATTAAATGAATAGTAAAGATCTAATGAAATGTTGCTGTCAAAAATTAAAAGTGCAGAGTCCAAAAAGTAGGTCTGCAGCGGCTTTTATAGTAAAGATTCCGACAGTGTTTGAAAAAATATCAAACACTGTAAGAAAGAGGCCACTAAAGGGTTTCCAACAATCCCAACAGTTTACTAAAATATATGCTTAAAGCAAAAACAATCTTAATCAGCTAAATCTGACAGTGTACAATAATGTTGGAACAATTATATAGCATTGCCCACAAGTACAACCCTAATGTGATTGTCAAAGGATTTAACAAATTCAGGGTTTTGAATTACTCAAGGTTGGTGATATATAAAGATTTTGACATACAAGAAATTGATGATTGTATTTAAGTCTGATTTTCTCCTCTAACACATTATCAGGTGGGTGGGGGTTGCACCCTACAATATATTCAAGGATTGCGAATAGACAACTGTCTTTTTAAATGTATATTCATAAGTATATTCGCAAAATCAAGTACATGTATATGCGTGTAGAATGTGTCAGAAGAATAATTTTGGATTGCGAATTATGTATACAATACTTTTTTGTGGGGACTGTTTTATGAAATCAATGAGTCAATGCGACCAAGAAAATAGTGCAGCAGAAAAATATGAATACTATCAAACGTAGATGAGTTGAAAAACTGATTTAAACAAATACTTAAAACTGTGATATAATCAAAATTTGTTCTAACTGTGTACGGATAGTAGATTTTTTGTATTATTGCGCATTAGTATCAGTCACACGCTTGTATAGTGCGTACAAGTTGACCCCGACCTTACCTTTCACATTTGCATCTAATTATCATCTACACATATCCCGGTAAAAATCAATACCACGCCCACTCTATACTTCGGCTCGTTACGTATTTAAGATAAAACAAGACATGAATAGAGTATACACAGCCCGCATGTATAACAACTCACGATTAAAATTAATTCAAACGGTAAACTCGTGTTCTTACCTTCAGATTACAATTAATAATAAAATAGATGGGGAGATGGTGGTTGTGGGGCTAAAACCCACACCATTTGAATTGGTAGCTAGCCTCATCGTATAATCATCTGGTCCGGTCTATGTGTTATAAACACTCATTGTACGCTTTAAAAGTACTTTAAAATTAATCTGTGTTAAAATTACATTCGGGCCTCGGAGATATAATCCGATTGCTATCAAGATTTAATATTACATTCGTATTCAATGTAATGAATATTCCTGCATAAAGGTCAGGTCGGGGTCAACTTGTACGCACTATATATATAATAAAACTTTTGCGAAAGTTTATCACAGCTGGAGTTTACTTTGAGAACGTAAGGCGATGGACAGTTTATAAGTTAAGCAACGAACTGTAAGGTTAATGGTTGGTTGGGTGTCCGTTGTGGATTAATTTAAGTGCGTGGTGCATTACATAATTGATGTTTTTTTAATTGTTTAGGCCTCAACAAGTTGATCATAATGTTCGTCGGATTTCCTTCACTTCAAAATCCAAAAATGAAAACAATATTTTGTTTGCTCCCGCACCTTGTAATTTGCATCGCATCAAAAATTTCGGAAGTCAAAACTTATTTGCACTCGGCCAAGTAGAATTACACAGAAAATTAAATATCGATATAAATCAGCACAATTTCACAATAACGGTTAAACAGTAATGTATTATTGTTAACATATACATGTATCAATAGAAATTACAATGACACAATACTTTGTCAGAAATATGATAACTGCACTCTGTCTTGGCCTTTAAAATAATATTTGATACATTTTCACAATTCTTAAATATGCCAATGCATACTTTTCATAAACTTTTATACATGCTACCCTTCTTAATTTAATTTCACATCAGTTAAACTGCGACGTAGACTCAACGCCTACACTCTGTACCCAGTTTATCTGGATGTGTGACGTCATACGGGTCTTTGCATTGTAAAGAATATGAAGATCGATCCATTATTTAGAGAGCTACTTGCTCACGGAGAGGAAGGAAATTTTACATGCTTACAATTTTGACGCCCGAAAATCAGGGTGGAGAATCAAAACCAGTTCGTATCATATAAAACGTAAACAAACGGACGCCATTTTGGAAAAATTCAGGTATTTTTATCTAATTTCCTCTTTAAATTGTCCACCAATGAAAAAACGAAAGTAACCATAACACGCTACTCATTTTTTCGCTTCTAATGATGTATATACCATACATTTTCAATTAGAATTTCAACAAGTTATCCCGGACATTGGAATCGAAGCGAGCAAGAATTGGGTCGTATATGACGGATGCGAACTGGTTCCAATTCATATTTTTACTTAGTTTATCACAAAAATGCATTTATTCTCATTAAATTTGCTATGTATAACTCAGGGAACAACTGTCTAGTCTTGTAGTAAAGTATCCACTATTCCAGACGTAGTTTTGACATAAAAATAGAACATTCGGAGAATGAGGAGAATGATGCGAACCGGTTCAGCTTTATACAATGGTACGAACCGGTTCAGATTTATGGTATTTTACCATTTTACTTTTATTTGCAAACGTTATTTGCCGATGTCTAATTCAAGGCATTATTTACAAAACTTGCACAATTTTCGTCTCGATTTCACAAATTTTTACAACGTTCTATTTTTGCGGGATTTTTAGCTGGAATGACTTCATATTACCATATAACTTACAGGTAACTTTCATGGTGACATGACTGTGGACATATAAATGCAAATGGAACGTTGACATTTTTATTATCAAAAATACAGATGGTATTCGCTTAAGTATATGGTCATTTTCAGCTAAAAATCCTAAATTAGTCAAATTGTTTGCAAAAGTTGTTGAATTGAGAACAAATGACGATCGCAATTCGCTAACTAAAGTATTAAAATGCAGAAAGACTTCTGTACACATTGAAATAATGATCACATTTTTTCTATTTTTGTATACATTATCTAACTTACAGGTGGAAAGAGGCAATTGTTAAGCCTCTTCTGAAGAAGGTGGGTCTAGATCTAGAATATGCTAACTATAGACCGGTAAGCAATCTGTCCTTCTTATCTAAAGTAATTGAAAAGGCCGCTTTGAATAGATTGAATTCCCATGTTGATAAAAATAATCTTCTACCAAAAACTCAATCTGCATATAGACGTTTTCACTCATGTGAGTCAGCCCTTCTTAGATTAGTTAATGACCTACTGTGTGGTATGGAGAAACAAGAAGTGACGGCGTTAATAGCTATTGGATCTGAGTGCTGCATTTGACACGGTAGATCACGACATTTTATTGGAAGTACTTAATAAACAACATGGCCTACAAAATAGTACACTTCATTGGATTGATTCATATCTTTGTCCACGTGCATGTCGAGTCAACGTCAATAATAGTTTATCAACTTTACGTCCATTAGAATGCAGTGTTCCACAAGGTAGTTATTTGGGTCCGTGGCTTTATTTTACCTATGCGGGAACCTTATTTGATGTCATCTATCTGACATATCAGTGCATGGTTTTGCAGACGACCACACTGCCAATGAAAGATTCTGTCCCAACAATCAGAATGAAGAAGCAAATGCCATTTCTGATCTTGAGGAGTGTGCCGTAACTATAAATTTATGGATGAATGAAAATAAGTTAAAAATGAACAACTCAAAGACTGAGTTTATCATGTATGGAAGCAAAGCACAGTTGAAAAAATGTTTAACCGAGTCAATCAATATTGCTGGTGAAACTATAAAATCTGTGAAGACTATTCGCTATTTAGGGGCCTTTCTTGATGAAACTTTAAGCTTTAAAGATCAC
The DNA here is from genome assembly GCA_025267735.1 of Mactra quadrangularis. Lineage (NCBI taxonomy): Eukaryota > Metazoa > Mollusca > Bivalvia > Venerida > Mactridae > Mactra > Mactra quadrangularis. The sequence continues at coordinate 6,657,511 of CM046303.1, forward strand.
ATCAAAACAAAAAGTAGAACTGCCATGTTCAATTATATACGTATCAAAAGTATAAGAAAATATCTGGACAAAGATGCAACAGAAACACTAGTCCTATCTTTGGTTATGTCCCACATTGATTACAGTAATCTGATCTTGTATGGAATCTCAAAATGTGATCTATGCAAATTTCAGCGAATTTAAAACATGTGTGCCAAACTTGGAATAAGGTTAAAGAATCAGACAGCTCAAATGATGCTTTGTACTCACTGCACTGGTTACCGGTCAAAGCAAGAATCAACTTTAAAATATGTACTTTCATGTACCTGCATATCTGACTGAAATTCTCCAAAAGCCTGTACAAAGCAGATCTGGTCTTAGATTTGCAAAATCTAAAGACCTGAATTTTGTGGTACCAATTAATAAGAAAAATACATTCAACGACCGAAGCTTTAGTACAGTAGGCCCCATGCTATGGAATAAGCTACCAGATGATGTCAAATTATCTCCTACTTTGGATGTGTTCAAAAAACCATTGAAAACTCACTGTTTTTCTACTTTTTATGATCTATTCTAAAATTGACCTGGCTAGTTTATGAAGTTAATAAGTGCCTTAACAGTGGTAAATGTATTAAGTTAATTCATTATGACGTGGGATGAGAGGACTGCCTCTCTCTCTCTCTCTCTGTCAAAACATAATTTGTTTTTATATAGTTGCGTAACTGCTTAAAATAAGAGGTCCCTTCAAAAGGTGATGTTTCGACACCTTTGGGGATGTATTAAGGGCCCTTTAAAGGTGATGTTTCGACACCTTTGGGGAATTGTCTGGTTAATAGTGGCGTTATGTTACACTGTTCAGGACAAGTCCGGTTAACAATAGCATCATGTTATACTGTTCAGGACAACAACTTTAAATATCAAATTAATAAAAACAAATGTAAGAATAAAGTCAAATCATGAACTAAGATTAATATAGGTCTTATAAACTTGATATATGAAACCCAAATGCATAATCACACTATATAACATCATGTGTAATGAATTTTATTTTGTTCTGTGTTATTTTATATATTTATGGTGGAGGGTTTTTCCTTTTTACATTTTTTTTTTAGTTTTTATGATTTATCTTTTGTACAACGCCATTAAATATGTAATATAGAAATAGGCGTTAATCAAATGAAGAAGTTTAAGTTTAACTTGGATTAATATGGATTTGTTTTACACACGCCACAATACAAAATATAACGATCGCCCACGGGTACAAAATTACTGTGGACATAAGTTTCACGATGTCATTTACTTTTTATCTTCTAGTAAATGGTTTGATTAAATATATACACATTATAAAAATCATCATACAATGATGTGGGTTTGAATTTTGAATATAAATAATAGCCACAAACATTAATAATAATTATACTGTAAAATTCGTAATATTCGTAAGTAACCTTTCATGTCATACTGCAGAACGCTCTATCGCTTTTATCGAGTTTCACTTCAATTTTACGGGTATAACGCGCATTACAATATCTGAGCAAAATCTGAAAAAAAATCAGATTCATTCGGCGAAATTCAGAGGATGTGCCGATTTTTCGGCGAATAGACAATAACTCTCGGCAGATTTTATCGGCAAAATCGGAAAGAATTAGCTGATGGCCTTTTCACGGCGAAATCGAAATTTGTTAGCATCGCATAATTTTAATCTATATCGTGGATCAGGCCAAAAAGTTACGGTACAAGGGCTTATAATCATACTATCAATTACAATTATCCATAATTATGGGTTCATTTACTTACAACTGACCACACAGCTCTCAAATAAATAACAAAGACATCGTCCGTCATTATATAATTTAGGTCGGCGGTATCATCAAAGAAGTTGATATGCATTAAAATACGTTCAAAGGAGACGACTCACATTAAATTGATTTAATGACTTAATTGTTAGTGCTTTGTTCTGACTCGGATAAAAAATAATATTATATGCCCGTAAACATTACGATATTTTATGAATGCTTTATAAATATAAAAAATGTCAAAATCACGACAAAGTTTACTAAAACCGTCACTACTAGGTGCTCATTTTCCCTTAACCTTTTATGTATGAATTTACTGCCAACACGTAATCATTTATCAATTGACGCTTGTCCGCGATTAAAAGTCTCTAACGCAGGACCCACGGCAAAATGAATCACTGCTTGAACGCTGTAAATTGTAATGCAAGCGCTTCCATGACCCGGAGAGTAATCCAGTTGTGTTAAAGTCGGACAGCCGGACCGAGTGGGAAAAAGGTCGTTATTAAAAGTCCTAGATTAGATTGAAAAAAAAATCCGGATTTCGGCAATAAAAACTTTTGAGCGGGCGGGGTTTTTTTTGGTCGTCGGTCGAGAAAGGGAAAACATAAGTATTTTTAATTTTGGTACTAAAATAATTATGGTACAAAACTGTTCGACAACTTAAACTTCAAGAAATACAATTAATGACCGTAGTATTATAAAACTGCTACAGGCATAATCAATATATTAATTATCTTATTGCTCTTACTACATAAACTTCTCAACATGGAATGTAAATCTTTGATTTTCTGTGGTTAATATTAACGCTTTATTGATCTTTATATACATATATACTCCTTAGTGTTTTAAAGGCACTAAACGAAGACAAAATCTTTATCATCAAATTAAAAACAAGCAAAACTATCAAAAAGACGATAGAATATAACTGCCTTTGGATTATAATAACTCACTCTCTAGCAGGTTCCTTTTTAGGGGTCAAGTTCTTCAAAATATAAATTTCTTATAAAAGTGGGGTACTTTTGTAACATGTAAATTAGATTACTAAGATACCCTCTCAGCCAATCAAATTGCTTAAAAGGTGTTTGATAAAACTTACACAAAATTGTAAAGTGTTGGATATGTCATATCGTTTTTCCATTGATTTACTTGAGAAATCAGTGCGTGCAATTTTGAGTACGCAAACATCTAAACTGATGCTAAAAAAAAGAAACGCCTCATTTCAACTAGGTACATAATTTTCATGATTCAGAATAATATAAGAAAACATTAATGTTGTCACGCAGTAAAAAGTCCTTTGTGACATGCGCAACTCGAGGTGTGCGTTACTATGCCGATAGACACAGTCATAGGATATAGAGACACTCACAGAGCATAAAAGCTGGTCTATGTGATGTGTCCACGAGATTACCTTAGCCAACAATGAGTTACTACTTTAACTTGTTTTGAAACATTGATAAATCTAAGGGCGTTACATAAGCCGAAACGCGAATCCTCGCCGAATTCTGCGTTGATGCGAACGGAGAGATAGACGTTGGTGACGGTAGCATAACTTTAGAACCGTTTACGCCACACAAAAAGATTTCCCATTGTTTATCGACTTATTTGGCATACACGATTACCCTTTCACCACATGCATGACGTAGATCTATACTGCCATGAAAATCTGTTACGCAATTGACGTTGGCGTATATATAAATCACCTAGTTGTCTTGCCGATATTACACTCATTCTACCTGAACGTGGCCTAACCGCAAACTTTTCTGTATAACGTTGGTTTGTTCCTTTTTCCCGTCAGTATATGTTCAAGTATAAAACTATTTACATGATTTCAAGAGTTTTAATTGGCTTTCGCACGAAATTCACCATACAAAAGTGTATTTATCAAAGCAGAAAATTTGTTTACTTCCGATATGAAGCTGTGGTTATTTTTAGCCCCGACGGGATGTTCCGATCACGTTCGTTAAGTTCCGTGATTTTCCGTAGAGTAATAACTTTGGGTTTTATCGCTAATTTCAAAATAGTATGAGTATAATTTCTGGAGAAAGTACTTGAGTATTTTGTACCTTGGATGCGTTTTATATATTCATTTAAGGTTTGCATGAGTTGTAAGCAAAAGCATGTTACTTGAAAATTATCAGCGTTCTATTTAGTATTGGGGCTTTAACAAGATTTGACTGTGCCCCGTTCATACACCTGTCAGGTGGCAGAACTACTTTTTTCTCGCTTATTTGACTGCGTAGTATATCAGATACACGTGTAACACTCCCCGGCTTAAATTAGTCATGCATTTGCATCGTCGATTGTTTTCAGACTTGTGATATAACTTAAGCTTTTCGGCAAAATCGCCGAAAGTCTAAAAACAAACGGAATTGTGCAATATTTGAATAATAATGCCGTGAAAAAGACATCGGCAAAGAGTGTATGCAAATGAAAATAAAATGGTGAAATACCATTAATCTGAACCGGTTCGTACATGTATCATTGTATAAACCTGAACTGGTTCGCATAATTCTCCGAAAATTATTTTTTTCATGTGAAAAACTATGTCTAGAAGAGTTGATACTTTACTACAAGACTAGACACTTGTCCCGTGGGTTATACATGGCAAATTTAGCGAGAATAAATGCATTTTTGTGATAGAGAAAAGTATGAATTGGAACCAGTTCGCATCTGTCAAATAAGACCCAATTCTTGTTCGCTTATATTCCAATGTCCGGGATAACTTTTTGAAATTCTGATTGGATCTGTATGGTATATACATCATTAGAAGCGGAAGAATGAGAAGCGTGTTATGTTTTTTTTTCATCGGTGGACGAATTAAAGAGTAAATTAGAAAAAATACCTGAATTTTTCCAAAATGGCGTCCGTTTGTTTACGTTTTAAATGATACGAACAGGTTTTGATTCTCCACCCTGAAAATAATCTTACAGGCTCGATTTAATTCTAGTGGTATTTTTAGACATTAGCATAATTTTCCAAAATAATAAGATTGTGATTATACAAAAAAGTGAACAGAGCTGTTCCATAATAATTTTAGTGTGGTTCTGATAATTGCTATTATTCTGTGCTACCTAGTTATCTAGTATCCCAAAGACAAAAGAAGTTATTTTTTATTTTAAAATTCATGAAGGTGTATACCTCTTCGCCCACTACTTACTTGTTTTAAATTCAATTGAATTTTCATCTGGAGTAATTGTTAACTTGCTTTATATTGCATAGAGTTACTTAATTATTACTTGATTAAACTACATACGGTTATGTTTTATTTAAGAAAGTCCATACTTTCTATTCCTATTTAACTTGTGGTAAATTTATGTCTTAGAAAACGCAAAATATGAAAAAAAATCTTTCGTTCGCTCACTCCGTTATTTTTTGGAAAAAAACTATAAAGCATGTGATCAATTTGTTAAAACCTTAACGCCATAGCAACAAATTGTTTAGGTTATATCACGGCGATCAGTCCACCTACTCACTGTTCCTGAAAAGGCTAAATCTCTGGATTACTACCAGACGCAATGCAGTGACTGCATGACTACTGTTCGGCCACGATTTTGTTCACGATTTGACTTTAAAACTGACACGTGTATCCACGACTGGTAGAGTTCCTCACTTTGTCACTGGGGTTTGAAAAAGGCATAGCGCCCTTCATTGCCAGAAAAAAATCAGAGCCATTGAGTGCAAAAGAAGTGCGCAAAATGGTGATGAGTATACTTTTGTATAGTGCCAGTACTTTACATTTTGGGAAAATATAACCCGTTTCAATATAACCAAATAAAAATTAAAATTCTGTTCTGTTCTAAACTGATTTATTTGAAAATGTTTAAACGTAATGATCGCAAAATAACATATTTCCATTGACAGTTAATCCCCATTGGTCACTGTAACTATAGTAACATATAAATCAAACTTTCTATCTTGACCCTTATATTCACAACTAGTCCTGCAGTAAAATGCCATATTTTAGGTGAACCGTGCACTTGAGTCCCCACAAAGTTTTTGCAGTGTCTATGTCTTTGAAAGGTGCTGAATAAGAATCCGAGTGATGACAACCTGTCATCCTTGAGCAATTTGCATAATATGCAAATTAAGTCCGCCATTATAGAAACTCCTTTTCTGCTAATAACTCAATAACCAACTTAGATACAAATCTAAAATATGCATTCATACCCATGTTTCGAGGGTCAATCTATCAAATGGTGCTTATTTCAGCGTGATCAGATCATTTATATATGCAAATTTATGCAAATTAGGTATATTACGTAATAAAATATTCGGTTTTGCTATACAAATCTGTTGAAAAATGTACGGAGGGAATTTGAAGTGGCTGTTGTGAGGAGGTGGCTGTTGTTGAGAGGTGGCTATTAATGGAGGTTATACTGTATATCTTTAAAAAACGGTCATTTAAGTATATAATAATACGTTTTTTAGATTATTGAATTGTCCCAAAATTGTACTAACCATGGTATAAGTGAATGTCAAATTGTTTGTGCATTCTCCAAGCCAGACATTGTTGCACAAAGGATATGAGGCATGATCGAATATCAAGGACAAACTCGAAGCATCAGATTTTTGGTTGACCTACTTAAGAAAGTTAAATTATATATCGGTCATATACATGATAAGTCAACTTATTTACAACATGGAATATTACTCCAGCTATCTACGAATTTCCAATGATTGCGAAATAGTAACATGCTTTAGACTAGAGCTTGGTAACTTTCCACTTTATGCAAAAGATTTCCCATGATCGTTTGGGTACATGATGCATCATATGACAGATTGCATCAATCACACGTGATAATTGCCTTGGCATTTCTAAATGGCAGTCACGTACGCCTGTTACTTATCGTAGCTTTTCCAGGGACATGTTGGTATTTTATTTTAATTTGTTTGGGACTTGAGTCCTGAACATATATATTTACCAAAATTCAGACCCTTGTCGATTTCGAAAATTACCAAATGTAGATGTAGTCCTACATGTATATAAGTCTATAGCGTATCAAAAAAATCCTCTGCTATGACAGGCGCAATAATTCTTGACATATAAATTTACAGAAAACTATATTGAAACGTATGTATAAAGGCAAAATGAGTTATGCGTCTCGGTAAACATGAGTACGTCGACTTATGTAAAAGAATAGTAATAGAATGATATCAACGATTCAGTCACAACCCCTTGTGTGTCCAAGTAGTCAGTAGAGATGTAACCTCATCTTATGTATAAGAAGTTTTCTATAAGAAAACTGGTAGGTTGATAATGAATTTGAATGGCATCTGAATAGTAGAGTTTTGATTATTATTTATATACATTTGCGGTAGAAACAAGAAATGACTTTAAAAAAGACAAACGGTGTTGTATAAGAATCAAGCATGATATGCCAAAGTAAACGAAATATCTGCATTATGTACAATTAATTATTTCTTCTCACAGAAATTTTGGTTAAGTAAGCAATTCATGAAATTATTTACTGTAGCTCATTTGGGATAACTCGAAATGACCATACCCAACTTTTAGACCCATCGAGATTTTCGCTTTATGATACAACCATATAGCTCTGATTGTAGATACGTCTGTTTTACGATGATATAATCTACAAGCCGTGACCTCATGTTGTGATCAATGAGATAAGATAAGGATCATAGGTCACGATTTCAAGTCATATCAGGGGATTAATTCAATCCGTTGTAGACAAATGTTATATATTGTTAATTGTGCAACAAGTGTTAATTAACAGATAAATGTTTCACAACTTTTAAGGTGACATTTTGTATACAATGCAGTCAGATGAAACAAGAATGATGATTGAAATAATTTTTGATGGTCAAATTATGTTAGAAATGAGAATTGTGTACTCATCTACCATTTGCATTTATTAATTGCCCAGCCGTTAATTTGGATATGCCTTATACTTATTGTTATAAAAGCTTTAAATTTAAATGAATAGTTTTGAAACAATATTCAAACCTCAAAATTATCGTTATTCTTTTGTTTCGTCTGCCGCTTTATTTGGACTAAAAAGCCCATGCATTTATTTGCATAACTGTTTTATTCATTTTAATATTTCACCTTTTTTGTGCAATCGTTCTACAATGATTTGTAAACTAGTAAACAAAAAGTAAGGTATTAACGTTTTAATTAATATAATTGTTGAGGTAAACTAAAAACAATTGATGTCTTTCATTTATCCTTATGCCGCCAAAATAAAGTAATACGTTTATGATACTGTTTTCAGTAATACGTATAGTCGAGTAAATCTTCCCGAACAATAATTCTTTAAATAAATAGATAAATTACATGTATATATTTTCTAACCTGCCTATAATCTTAACACTGTAATTATAATTTTTTCAGAACAATTATTACAACATCATTTGACAGATACAACTACATGTATATATACAAATAGTTATCAATAAAACAGAGACAGGAAGGTAATCCTGTCATAAAAGTGTACCCGCTGTGCCTTGCTATGCGCAGTGAAATTATACAATCACACCAGGGGTCCATTAATCCGATAGCGCACACTAAAAATTTAAGAAAAAAAAAATACTTAAAAATGCAAAACTTTTGGAAAAAGTGCAAATGGGACCAAAACTTCATAAAGATATTTTAAATT